>CM048749.1:88992787-90306953 GCA_026315105.1 Locusta migratoria
ATGCAGTTACAGCGAACGGCTGAGAGCAAGGGGAAACTACAGTCGTTACTTCTCCCGAGGACTCTTCGGAGGTAAAATAGTCCCCCATTTGGATCTTCGGGCGGGGACTACTCAGGACGATGTCATCAAGAAAAACAAAACAGGCATTCTACGGGTCAGAGCGTGCAATGTTCTAACCCTTAATAGCTTAGGTAAGCTAGAAAATTTGAAAAGAGAAATGGATAGGTTACAGTTAGATACGGTAGGAAATAATGAAGTTCAGTGGCAGGATGAACCAGGATTTCAGGTCAGGTGAGTACAGGGTTCTAAATACTGAATCAGTTGGTGGTAACGCAGGAGTAGGTCTGGTAATGAATAAGAAAATAGGAATGCGGGTAAGTTAATATGAACAGCATAGTGAACGCATTATCGTAGTAAAGATAGACACGAAGCCAACACCGACCACAATAGTGCACGTTTATATGCCACCTAGCACGGCTGATGAAGAAAAAAATGTATGAGGAGATAAAAAAAATCATTCAGAAAGTTAAGGGAGACGAATACTTGATTGTGGTGGGGGACTGGAACTCGGTAGTCGGAAAGGGAAGAGAAGGAAATGTAGTAGATGAATATGGACTGGGAAAAAGGTATAAAAGAGGAGATCGCTTGGTAGAATTTTGCGCAGAGCGCAATTTAATGATTACCAACACTTTATTTAATCATCATGAAAGAAGGCTGTATACATGGAAGAGACCAGGAGACACTGGAAGGTACCAGATTGACTTTATAATGGTAAGGAATAGATTGAGAAACCAGGTTTTAAACTTTAAGACATATCCAGGGGCAGACATAGACTCTGACCATAACTTGTTCGATATGAACTGCAGATTAATACTCAAGAGACTGCAGAAAGGTAGAAAGATTAGGAGATGGAACTTGGACAAATTGAAGGAACCAGAGATGGTTGAGAGTTTCAGAGGGAGCATTAGGCAAGGATTGGCTGAAATGGGGGAAAGTACTACAGTAGAGGAAGAATGGGTATCTCAGAGAGATAGGGTAGTGAAGGCTGCAGAGGACTATATAGGCAGAAGGACAAGGCCTAATAGAAATCCCTGGATAACACAGGATATACTGAACTTAATTGATGAGAGGGGAAAATATAAAAATTCAGCAAGTGAAACAGTAAAATGGGAGTACAAACGACTGAAAAATGAGATGACAGGAAGTGCAGGCTGGTTAAGCAGGAGTGGCTAGACGACAAATGCAGAACCTTAGAAGAATGCATAACTAGGGGAAGGATAGATACCACCTACAGGAAAATAAAAGATATTTGGAGACAAGAAAAACAGCTGTATGAATATCAAGAACTCAGACGGAAAACCAGTACTAAGCAAAGAGGGGAAAGCTGAACTGTGGAAAGAGAACCTTCCACAGAAGAACCCCAAAAGTGCCCCTCTTCTCACCGGATACTTTCCGGGACTGGATCAGACTCTGAATGTGGCTCTCAAGCAAGGATACGACTTCCTTAAATTCTGCCCCGAAATGAGATCCATCCTTCATGACATCCTTCCCACTCCACCGAGTGTCTTTCTGCTGCCCACCTAACCTCTGTAACCACCTAGTCCATCCCTATGAAATCCCCAAACCACCTTCCCTACCCTCTGGCTCCTACCCTTTTAACCGCCCCCGTTGTAAAACCTGTCCCATGCACCCTTCCACCACCACTTATTCCAGTCCTGTAACCCGGAAGGTATACACGATCAAGGGCAGAGCCACTTGCGATAGCACCCATGTGATTTATCAACTGACATGCCTGCACTGTGAAGCGTTCTATGTGGGAATGACCAGCAACAAACGGTCCATTCGCATGAACGGTCACAGGCAGACAGTGTTTGTTGGTAATGAGGATCACCCTGTGGCTAAACACGCCTTGGGGCACGGCCAGCACATCTTGGCGCAGTGTTACACCGTCCAGGTTATCTGGATACTTCCCACCAACACCAGTCTTTCAAAACTCCGGAGATGGGAACTTGCCCTTCAGAATATTCTCTTTTCTCGTTGCCCACCTGGTCTCGACCTCCACTAAATTCAAATTCCTACCCACCATCTTTAACATCTTTACCTCGGTTCTCTGGACAGAGCCTCTGCCTCAAGTGGTATCTCTGTCCAACTTTTTTGGTTTCTACAAATGTCTGCCTAGGTGTGTTTGCATGCGGATGTGTATGAGTGTGTGTGTATTTGTTTACCCCTTTTTTCCACCATAAGGTAAGTCCTTCCACTCCTGGGATTGGAATGACTCCTTTTCCACATCCCTAAAAACCCATATCCTTCCATTTCTCCTCCCCTTTTTCCTCTTTTTCCTGAAGAAGCTGCCAGTGGTGGCGAAAGCTTGTATGTGTGTTTGTGTGTGATTATTTTTGCCTATCGACGAGCCGGTCCTTTTGGTACGTCATCCGATTATATATATATATATATATAAAAATAAAAATAGAAAAGAGATGACTTACCAAAAGGACCGGCTCGTCGAGAGAAACAAATAAAAAACAAATAAAATCACACACAAACACACATACAAGCTTTCGCCACCACTGGCAGCTTCTTCAGGAAAAAGAGGAAAAAGGGGAGGAGAAATGGAAGGATATGGGTTTTTAGGGATGTGGAAAAGGAGTCATTCCAATCCCAGGAGTGGAAGGACTTACCTTATGGTGGAAAAAAGGGGTAAACAAATACACACACACTCAGACATATCGAAACGCAAACACACCTATATATATATATATATATATATATATATATATATATATATATATATATATATGAGGGAAACTTTCCCGGTGGGATAAACAAAAATAAAAATAGAAAACAGATGACTTACCAAAAGGACCGGCTCGTTGATAGAAACAAATAAAATAAATAAAATCACGCACAAACACACATACAAGCTTTCGCAGCCTAGCTGCTTCGTCAGGCAGAAGGGAAGGAGAGGGAAAAGGAAATGATGAGGGTTTCAAGGGAGTGGATAAGGAGTCATTCCAATCCCGGGACAGGAAAGACAGGAAAGACTTGCAAGTGTACTTGCATCTGTGTAAATGTGTGGGTGTGTGTGTTTTTGTTTACCCTCTTTTTTTCCCCACAAGGTAAGTCTTTCCTGTCCCAGGATTGGAATGACTCCTTATCCACTCCCTTGAAACCCTCATCATTTCCTTTTCCCTCTCCTTCCCTTCTGCCTGACGAAGCAGCTAGGCTGCGAAAGCTTGTATGTGTGTTTGTGTGTGATTTTATTTATTTTATTTGTTTCTATCGACGAGCCGGTCCTTTTGGTAAGTCATCTGTTTTCTATTTTTATATGTACGAAGATTATTCACCAGGCAAAGGAGTACAGGTGTGACAGCAGCACAAATAAATAGAACACACACACATACACACAAACACAAGCTTTCGCAACCCAGTTACTTCTTCAGGCATAAGGGAAGGAGAGGGAAAAGGAAATGATGAGGGTTTTAAGGAAGGGGGTAAGGAGCCATTCCAATCCCAGGAGAGGAAACACTTACCTTGGGGGAGGAAAATGAAGGTGAACAAATACACACACACCCATACATTCACACAGACGCAAACACACCTAGGCAGACATACTATAGAAACCAAAGAAGTTAAGAAGTTAGACAGAGATGCCACTAGAGGCAGAGGCTCTGTCCAGAGAACCGAGGCGAATATGTTAAAATGTTAAAGATGGTGGGCGGGAATTCAAATTTAGTGGAGATTAAGACCAGGTGGGCAGCGGGAAGAGAGAATATGCTGAAGGGCTAGTTCCCATCTCCGGAGTTCTGAAGGATTGGTGCCGGTGGGAAGTATCCAGATAACCCGGACGGTGTAACACTGCCAAGATGTGCTGGCCGTGCACCAAGGCGTGTTTAGCCACAGGGTAATCTTCGTTACCAACAAACACTGTCTGCCTGTGTCCATTCATGCGAATGGACAGTTTGTTGTTGGTCATTCCCACATAGAACGCTTCACAGTGCAGGCATGTCAGTTGGTAAATCACGTGGGTACTATCGAAAGTGGCTCTGCCCTTGATTGTGTACACCTTCCGGGTTACGGGACTGGAGTAAGTGGTGGTGGAAGGGTGCATAGGGCAGGTTTTACAATGGGGGCAGTTACAAGGATAGGAGCCAGAAGATAGGGAAGGTGGTTTGGGGATTTCATAGGGGTGGACTAGGAGGTTACGGAAGTTAGGTGGGCGGCAGAAAGACACTCTTGGTGGAGTAGGAAGGATGTCATGAAGGACGGATCTCATTTCAGGGCTGGATTTAAGGAAGTCGTATCCTTGCTGGAGAGCCACATTCAGAGTCCGCTCCAGTCCCGGAAAGTATCTGGTGACAAAAGGGGCACTTCTGGGGTTCTTCGGTGGAAGGTTCTGGATTTGGGGGGATGAGAAGGTGGCTCTGGTAATTTGCTTCTCCACCAGATTAGGAGGATAGCTGCGGGATGTGAAAGCTGTTATTAGGTTATTGGTGTACTGGTTCAGAGCTTCGGGACTGGAGCAGACTCGTTTGCCACGAAGACCTAAGCTGTAAGGAAGGGAACATTTGATGTGGAATGGATGGCAAATGTCATAATGCAGGGACTGTTGTTTATTGGTAGGTTTGATGTGGATGGATGTGTGAATTTGGGTTGTTGGACAAATGGAGGTCGACATCGAGGAAAGTGGCATGGGATTTGGAATAGGACCAGGTGAATTTGATGGGAACCTCAACTCCTTTGGTCCCCTCAAATTCACCTGGTCCTATTCCAAATCCTATGCCACTTTCCTCAATGTCGACCTCCATCTGTCCAACGGCCAACTTCACACATCCGTCCACATCAAACCTAGCAATAAACAACAGTACCTGCATTATGACAGCTACCATCCATTCCACGCTAAATTTGAATTCCCGCCCGCCATCTTTAACATTTTAACATCTTCGCCTTGGTTCTCTGGACAGAGCCTCTGCCTCTAGTGGCATCTCTGTCTAACTTCATAACTTCTTTGGTTTCTATAGTATGTCTGCCTAGGTGTTTGCGTCTGTGTGAATGTATGGGTGTGTGTGTATTTGTTCACCTTCATTTTCCTCCCCCAAGGTAAGTCTTTCCTCTCCTGGGATTGGAATGGCTCCTTATCCCCTTCCTTAATACCCTCATCATTTCCCTCTCCTTCCCTTCCGCCTGAAGAAGCAACTGGTTTGCGAAAGCTTGCGTTTGTGTGTATGTGTGTGTGTTCTATTTATTTGTGCTGCTGTCACACCTGTACTCCTTCGCCTGGTGCAGTTATTCAGCACAGATTTCTCATTTTTCCATACCATACATTATATCACCCTACATCAGCCCCATCAAATTTTATCTACATTCCCTCCACAAGAGTGCTTTTTCTCTAGCCAGATTGAGGTCACACATTTTATTTACTTAGGCCTGTCTAACTTTTGGCATCACCCCCAAGGGCCTCACACTAAAAGTTCCCATATCTGGCTGTAACCCATCCTTTCATATTCCAATTCCAAACAGAACAATCCACAGCCCTCACTCACCTGATCCTCAACCTAGACATCAACTCCGCCAATGAACACACCAGTCAACTCCTATCCCTAATCAAAATCCTCAACCTTTCCACTCCCACATCCACACCTACAGTTCAGAACATCCTTATACAGGCCAAACAAATCGGAACAACATGCCATCCTCCACCTCAAAAACTATCCAAACTCCTGGTCATCCACCTCCAGAAAGGCAATACACTCTCCCTCAACAACCTCTCCAATAAACCTCAAGCTCCTCTTATTGCGCAGAAACCCAGTCTCTCCCATCTACTCAATCTCCGACTTCCAGTTCCACCCCCCCCCCCCAAAATCTCTAAATCCTAAACCACAACATTCCAATACAGTAGTCAACCTCTCTCCCAATCTGAAACTTCCGTTCTATCCAAAGGCCTCAGCATTAGCCCCACTCCCAAATTCAACCAAAACAGCCCTTGTCAAAGATTTACTATCCTATACTTGTAGTCTTTGCAGGAGATATCACTTTGCCACTGAGAAAAATAATCCTACTCCTAATGATCCAGTTCCCCAAGACATCATTCAAATTGAAACCTGCCTTTAATAGTTCTGTCCTCCGTCACAGTGAGAACCACCCACTCTTCCTCAAAATCACCCTCTTCAAACCTTCTAGGAATTCCTTACTTCCAACCTTGCCTCTCAGTCTTTCCTGAAAAACCTTAATCCTACTCCCAACATTACCGCAACTGAATCCCGAGCTATCCGTGATCTAAAGGCTGACCATTCCATCATCATTCTCCCCGGCCAACAAGGGATCCACAACCGGGGTACTTGATCGGCGGGAGTATGTGGCTGAGGGACTGCGTAAGCTTTCAGACAACACTACCTACGAAGTTTGTCAAGACAACCCCATTTCTGATGTCCAGGCAGAGCTTCAAGGAATCCTTAGATCCTTAGGCCCTCTACAAAACCTTTCACCTGAGTACATCAAACTCATGACCCCACCGACACCCCACACCCCTACCTTCTACCTACTTCCTAAGATTCATAAACCTAATCATCCAGGTCGGCCCACTGTGGCCAGTTACCAAGCCCCCACAGAACAAATCTCTGCCTTTAACCCATCATGTGCAGTCTCCCATCCTTCATCAAAGACACCAATCACTTTCTCCACCGCCTGAATCCTTACCTAACCTGTTACCTCCGGAATCCATCCTTGCAACTATTGATGCTACTTCCTTATACACAAACATCCCACACGCCCAGGGTCTCGCTGCAACTGAGTACTTCCTTTCACGCCGACCACCTGCAACCCTACCTAAAAACCTCTTTCCTTATTACTCTAGCCAGCTTTATCCTACAACTTCTTCACCTTTGAGGGCCAGACATGCCAACAACTAAGGGGAACAGCCATGGGAACCAGGATGCCCCCCCCCCCCCCCCCCTCATACACAAACATATTTATGGGACGCTTAGAGGAAGCCTTCCTGGATACCCAAGCCTGTCAACCCAAAGTTTGGTATAGATTCATTGATGACATCTTCATGATCTGGACTAACAGTGAAGAAGAACTCCAGAATTTCCTCTCCAACCTCAACTCCTTCGGTCCCATCAAATTCACCTGGTCCAATTCCAAATCCCATGCCATTTTCCTCAATGTCGACCTACATCAGTTCAATGGCCAACTTCATTCATCCGTCCACATCAAAACAACCAACAAACGGTACCTGCATGATGACAGCTGCCATCCATTCTACATCAAACGTTCCCTTCCCTACAGCTTAGGTCTTCGTGGCAAACGAGTCTGCTCCAATCCCGGTCCCTGAACCAGTACACCAATAACCTAATAACAGCTTTCACATCCCGCAGCTGTCCTCCTGATCTGGTACAGAAGCAAATTTCCAGAGCCATTTCCTCATCCTACAGAAGACCCCAGAAGTGCCCCTCTTGTCACTGGATACTTTCCGGGACTGGATCAGACTCTGAATGTGGCTCTCCAGCAAGGATAGGACTTCCTTAAATCCTGTTCCGAAATGAGATCCATCCTTCATGACATCCTTCCCACTCCAACGAGAGTGTCTTTCCGCTGCCCACCTAACCTTCGTAACATCCTAGTCCATCCCTACGATATCCCCAAACCACCTTCCCTACCCTCTGGATCCTACCCATGTAACCGCCCCTGGTGTAAAACCTGCCCTATGCATCCTCCCACCACCTCTTATTCCAGTCCTGTAACCCGAAAGGTGTACACAATCAAGGGCAGAGCCACTTGCAATAGCACCCACATGATTTACCAACTGACATGCGTGCACTGTGAAGTGTTCTATGTGGGAATGACCAGCAACAAACTGTCCATCCGCATGAACAGTCACAGACAGACAGTGTTTGTTGGTAATGAGGATCACCCTGTGGCTAAGCATGCCTTGGTGCACGGCCAGCACATCTTGGCACATTGTTACACTGTCCGGCTTATATGGATACTTCCGACCGACACCAACCTTTCAGAACTCCAGAGATGGGAACTTGCCCTTCAGCATATTCTCTTTCCGTTATTCTCTTTCCGTGTTGCCCACCTGGTCTCAACCTCCACTAAATTCAATTCCCGCCCACCATCTTTAACATCTTTACCTCGGTTCTCTGGACAGAGCCTGTGCCTCAAGTGGTATCTCTGTCCAAATTCTTTGCTTTCTATACTATGTCTGCCTAGGTGTGTTTGCGTTTGTGTATGTGTGTGCTGTGTCGCATACCTGCGACTTCTCCATACCTATCCTCGAGATTCTCAATGAAGAATAGTGGATTAGTGAATGATTCCCCATCAGTTTGCATGCAGACGAGATAGCTTGGTGAGTATGGCTCATCCCTTTCTCTAGCCCGTTGTTCCTCCCATGGGGTAGCTAGGGGAGAGAACGATTGGGGATTACCGAGTGATTAAGCCATGATCCCCAGGCTCTGAAACGTACAATGTTCCCCCATCCAGCCAAACAACGGTCGCCGAAGCATGCACAGAGCTTACAGTGTGGCGGATTGTTGGCGCGACACAGTCCACAGCTCGGGACCCTGGGTTCGCCACGCCCGTACTCAGAAAATTAATGCTGAACCCCTAAAGGGACAATTTTAAGTCTAGAAGAAAAGAACACACCATGGACTTGCAGTATTGCTGCAGATGAATAAGTCCACAACGTTTGAATGAATTGAAGAACTGGTTGAGGGTCTGCCACGTTGGCATGGAGGTATTATTAATTACATTATGACTATACACCTACATTATCACTTGTATGAAAGGGTGCTTTGATAATGGACACACATCTAAACCTAGTCATCATGTAATAATGGAAAGTCCAGCTTGGAATTAATAATATCGTAATAAGGACAGTTTACAACTCACTGCAAAGACAAGCGACAAGCTGAGACAGGCACATACAGAAGACACACCCACGTGCGGCAGCCAGAGGTGATGGTTGTATGACTGTGTCGTGTGCCTGTGTGATTGCCTGAGTGTTCTATTTTCTGAAGAAGGCCATGGCCGATAGCTGAAAGTGTGGTATGTGTGTGTCTTTTGTATGTGCCTGTCGCAGCTCATCACCAGGTCTTTGCGGTGAGTTGTAAACTGTCCTTATTACTGTATTATTAGTCATCATGTAATAAATAATACTTCCAAGGCAACTTATGGCAGACTCAACCAGTTCTCCAAAACGATAACTGACATTGTCACTTTCCATTCCAGAAAAAGATAAATAAATAAATAAACAAACAAACCTCAAAGCAACTGCCGGTAAGGTCTAGATCATTGTTTTGGGACTGTGAGGTATCATACTGCTGAGGTGATGCTAAAAGGCAGCATCATTATTTCTGAAGTACATGTGAATACACAAATCAAATGCTAGAAGCATTTCCAGAGACTTTGGGGTCACAACAACCAACAAGAAGACTGATTCAACAAACTGCCTGGCCCCACACAAGTTTACACTTCCACTTGTTTGGGCCATTAAATGGTCATTCATGGAAGACATTTTAAGCATGACAAAGTGATGATTCCCACAGTGAAGAAATGACTTCATAAATGATACCAACAGAGCATACATGCCCTTGAGTTTTGTACGAGCAAGACCCTCGAAAGCGATTACGTGAAAAAATAGGAAAATAAAAACACCAATGAGTGAGTGTCTTTCATTGTATTCAACAAATAACTGTTCAAGAAAAAAAAAGTGGCACATAACTTTCTGGATGATCCTTGTAAATGGCAGTAAAATAACAAATTCAACACCACTTAGTGCAGGCAAGATCACAGTTTGTCCTACCTGGGTTAAACTGTTGAAAGTTATCACCTCTCTCCCAAGCCAATAAAAAACAACTGATAAATGACGAACTGTGCACATTATTCAAGAAATATTAAGAATGTAAAACAGACAAAAATAAACACTTACCTTCCTCTATTTTCGCAGGTTTGTACTCAGCACACATGAGAATACCCTTTATGATATTCAGGCAATGTATAAGAAACCGTTCAAAAAGTAGAGGTTCACCAGCTGGTGTAAAGGCATAGTATACACAAAGCTCCAAAGAAGGTCGAATAAGTTCAACATAAGAAAATGGATGGTGTTCTAGAACTGACATCAGAACTTTGGATAGATGAATAATAAATTTTTCTACAGTTTCAACGGGACCTATCCTTTTCTGCAGCAGCGTCTTTCCTGTAGAATAAAAATGCAGGCAACTGTAATTATAAGACAAAGCTAGCTAGTAATGTAAAATACCTAATACTCTATGTAACAAGAAAATACAATGTTACATTGTCTTACAAAAGTTTGACACAGCATGTTTTTGAGGAAGAGAGGATATTGAAATAACTGAATAAAAATATAAGGGATGAAACAAATTAATGTGAAGTCATTTAATAAATGAAGCAGGGCATAAGCTACTTCCATTTCAAATGCAACCTACACAATTTGAAGTGGTGATTCTGCCAAGCATCAAGAACTGGAAAGCTGTTTAAATCTATTACGATATATAAGAATTTTACTTACTACACTCCAGCATAGTTTTGGCCCTGTCAAACACCATGTTGAGAAAGAGGAAACATTCAGTTGATTCATGAGGCTTCTTGAATCCATACAATGCTAGTTTACGCAAAATTCGAAGACAGAAGAGAGCTTTTTCTAGTGCATTTAGCATATCCTCTTTCCCTTGTGATGCCTGAAACAAAGAAGTTTCTAAATTTAGCAGTCTTAAAACAGCCATGGATGGTAAACAGTACACATATTAAAGTTCTAATGCATAATTTGTGGAATGATTAATGAACTTAAAGTTGTTGAAGACTGCAACTAGCCACAAATATTCTTAAAAAGCTTGTTTTCCAGTCATGACTGCTTGTGTCTTTTTATGCCTACTACTTTCATTTGAGTATATAAGTATTTCTAGTGACATGAGTAAGCCCCTGGAAAGTAGAAAAATGTGAGATACTTTTCTTCATTTAGGCATGTCACAGTTGTGAATTTGTTAAGTGAAATCTTGAAGATTTACATCTAGGTGTATTGAATTAGTTTATATCTTGCACAATTTGCCAACCTTTATAATCTGTAATGTCATAGTAAAACAATAGCTATAAATAAAACTTCTGGCAGTTCATTATAAAAAATAATTCTTGTATGTCAGCAAACCAAACATATACTTGATATACTTGTAAAAGGTACATAAGGCTGAAATTGCACAATCACGGAGGTTACAGGTATACTGAATTGTTGTGCAAAATGTCGAGGGGAGGATGAATAGACGACAAAGTTCAAAAGTCTCAACAAATATCCTGGATTTCATTCTTTGTATCACAGATATGCAACAAAACAGTACTGTAGTGAACTTTTTGAATACATACCTCCTGTAAAAATTGCTCGAGATGTGTGTTCCAAAGATGTAACACGAAACCAAACACATTTCCTGTTAGTTCTTGAAAAAGTCTACGGTCACCAGCTAATCGTTTTGAGGAAAGTGACTTTATAACATGGTGCAAGTAAAGAAGGGCTCGTTGCTGGACAATAGGTACTTGACTCTTCGCTTCAGACAGAAGCACTGGCACCAAGTCTGGCCACTCACGAGGACAGTCGAACCTAATGTGACAAACAACATCAGAATTAATATAAAAAACAATATACTTTACTCAAAATTAAAGTAAAAAAAGATTATCAATAGTATATCACATTCGAATACGAGCCAAAGTCGAGAGGGAAATGAGAGAACAGTATGGATTCCAACCTGGAAGATCGACAGTGGACCTCATATTTGCAGTAAGGCAACTTCAAGATTACCATTATGAATATGGGGAGAATCTGTGGATGGCCTTTCTAGACATAGAAAAAGCGTATGATAGTGTGTGTAGGAAAAAGGTTTAGGAAGCACTTGAAATTAGGGGAGTGGAAAAAAGAGACTGTAGGAGTGTGAAGGAAATTTATCGTGGAAGTATGAGTTGTGTGAAAGTGGGAGAGGGAAGAACAAAATGATTCAAACAAGTATGTGGGCTAAAGCAGGGCAGTGCATTGTCACCCCTTCTCTTCATTGTGGTTATGGATGACATAATGACAAAGGTAGCAGTGAAACTTGAGGAAGGAAAGATGAAAGCAATGGTGTCTGTAGACAATCTCATGATCTGGGGCAACAAAGAGGAGGAAATCCAGGAGCAGCTAGATGCTTGGGAAGAAACAGTGGGAGAATACGGATTGAAGTTCAACATTCGTAAATGTGAGTTCATGGTAACCAGCAGGAAAAAGGATAGATCTGTGAAGGGAATAACACTTGGAGGTGAACAGCTGAAGAAGGTAAAAAGTTTCAAGTACCTGGGAAGTGTAATTAAGGAAACTGGGAGAAATGACAAGGAGATTATAGAACATGTCAGATAGGCAGAAGTATTTCTGAGAAGTGTTAGGAGTTTAGTGTTGAGTAAGGATGTACCACAGCGAAGTAAAGGAGTGCTATACCAAAATTACTATATTCTGATACTGACATATGCATCAGAAACTTGTCTGAAAAAGAAAGAGATAGGAGCAAAATACAAGAAGGGAAAATGAATGTTCTATGAAGCAGAATAGGGGTAACAAGAACAGACAGGATGAAGAATGAGAAGATCAAGAAAATAGTGAATGGAGGAGAAGAGGATCCCCAGGAGGATACACGAAATACAGTTACAGAAGAAATATCCAAGAGGAAGACCGAGGGATATTGGCTAAAAGGAGTGGAGGATTTTGTCAAGAAGAGAGGAGAGGACTGGGTCAGAGTGAAAACAGATGATGGGAAGGCAAGATGATGCGGCGAGACTTGTGTTCCAAACAGATCCAGCCAGAGAAAGTTGGCACCTCAGGTGGTACCAGAGGGGCCTTGTCCTGGAACTTTTATTTCTTCTTCTTCTTCTTCTTCTTCTTCTTTTTCTCTTTCTTTCTAACACAGGACAGGGAGGGCACGTCCCACAGAGAGAGAGAGAGAGAGAGAGAGAGAGAGAGAGAGAGAGAGAGAGAGAGAGAGAGAGAGAGAGAGAGAGAGAGAGCTGCATCAGTAACATCTGGGACTGTCAAAGAGCAAATGACCTTGGTACTCACAGACTGTGAGTAAGGTACCCGACTAGAGGCAGAAGACCTCCGGTCTAGGAAACAACAAGAAGAGGGACCCTGAGAGAAGGCACCTTTATTGGCAAATTCCAGAAATGTAAGCACTTCTCTGGCTGGGAAAGAGGGGGACACACAGAGAGGGGAAAGGGTGTTGTAGGAAAGGGAGAGGGAAGAAGGAGGTGGGAGTGGGATGATGAAATGGGGGAGGTGTGTAGGATGTAACAAAGATAGATACAATTTGCATGGGATGCAGACTCTAGAATTTTTGCAGGGCTTCGGGGTACATTAAGCATTCAAGGGAATTTTACTCTTGTATTTTCTTCTTCTGTTTGTACACTGGGCAGTCTGGGGACTGAAGAATGGTGTTGGTTACAACTGACACACAAAGAGGGGTCAAAGACAGTGCTCCCCTTATGGAATGAAAATTCACATTCACTGCATAGAGGGACTGTGGTACAGTGGAAATACATGTGCCCAAACCACATACACCAAAACATAGCATGGGAGATGGGATGTATGGCTTCACATCACATCGGTAAATCATAATGGTGATATTTTCTGTATCCCACTCAAAGGCAAAAATAAAGGTGCTGGTATTAATGCGATTATCCTTAGGGTCTCTCTGAATATGGTAAACAAAATATAGAACTTGGTGTTCCAGTTCTTCTTCACTCTGAAGGAGGAGGTCACAATGGAAAATAGCTCCCTGAACCATGCGTAACGACTGGTGAGGGGTCATGAATACCAGAACATCACCAAGATGGTCACATGCGCACAGAGCAGCAAATCGGGCAGCACAAACCATTGTTGTTGTTGTTGTTGTTGTTGTTGTTGGGTGTTTAAAGGGGCTAAACTGCTGGGTTATCATTCCCTGTTCCCAGCTGAGAGTTCACACCCATAAAACTGAGCCAATCATAATGTTGCACTAAACATTTAGTACACACTGTGGACAGTGTCAGTCGATGGTAAAATGATAATTTAAAATGGAAAGACACATTGATAGTTGACGAAATAGGCAACAATACTAAAAATATTACAACAGAAGAGTGTGACTGGCTGATCATGAGGATAAAATTGGATGAGCCAGCCACTCTGCACACACTTAAAACCTCCAGTTAAGAACCAGACATTCACTAAATAAAAGATAAAAAGTTCTTCAAGGGTAGGGGGAACCTGAGAAATAAGGCAAAGGAACCCACCACTAAATAGAACGGTAAAAGCCAGCTGCGCGAATAAAACTTGAAACACGGTCAGTCATCTAGTCATCGTGAGCTAAAATTCATGGAAGCACAGTTGGAAAATTAAAGGAGTGCCTCAAAGCAGCTAAAAGTGGACAGTCCATTAAAATGTGGACCACTATCAGCAAAGTACCACACAATGGCACTTTGCTGGGTCATCTCGGCGAAGGAGGTTGCCATGGGTTAACCACGTATGGCCAACACACAGTCGACAAAGAGCAACAGATTTGTGACGAGAAGCCCTCAGGGAGGATTTCAATGCACCTGTGGAGGGTTTAACACTCAAGTCAGCCCATTCAGCATTTCAAAGCCCTAGGACCTTGCAGTTCAACTCCCGTCAGAGATTGCTGTCCTGGAGGCTGATCTGCAGAGGCCGAGATGTTGTGGGCTGCTTGGCAAACTGATCAACACGTTCATTTCCTCTTATGCCAATTTGGCCAGGGGTCCAAATGAAGGCCACAGACCAGCCTGACTTTACCAGGGTGGATACAGAGTCTTGGATAGCCTGTACCAAGGGATGTTTAGGTCAAGTGCCTGCAAGCCACTCACGGTGTCACTACAGATGACAAACGACTCCCTGGGGCAGGCTTGAAGATGTTCCAGAGCTGTAGAGATAGCGACCAGCTCTGTAGTGAAAACACTGCTCCCACTTCACAAGGACCGCTGTTCAAATAAGTCACCATGGAGATAGGCATACCCTGCGTGGCTATCTACCAGGGAACCATCAGTGTAGATGACTTCTGCGCCTTGGAACGAGTCAAGGAGTTCCTGGAACTGGTGACGGAGAATCGATGGTGAAAGGAGGCTTTCGAATCCCAGGACAAGTCCAACCTTAGCTGCAGACAATGAATACACCACGGAGGTGTATTGGAAGAGTAGTGGAAAGTGGGAGGGAAGGGATTCAAGTGAGGAGAGAAGGGAATGGGCACGGACAGTGATCGGGAGACCTGACTGAGGCCATCTTTGTAGGTACGGGAGTGCAGCAGTTGGAAAGAGGAGCCTGTGATTCGGATGATGGACTGAGATGTGGACGCGGGCAACATACAATGCCAACAGCTGTTGCCTGTGGAAACGCAGTGGGGGAACCCCAGTTTCAGAAAGGAAGCTCGCCAATGGGCTCGTACAAAAAGCTCCCACTGTCAAGCAATCACCAGCGTGTAGGAAGGAGTCTAAGACCCGAAGCACAGTAGGGGCTGCCAAGTCATACACCTGACTTCCATAATTCAGGTGTTACAGGATGAGAGCCTTATAAAGCTGTAAGAGGGTTGGACTGGTGGCTCCCCAAGCAGTGTTGCTGAGGCAGCACAGTATGTTTAAGTACCGCCAGCACTTTCATCGAAGTAGTTGTGTGTGTGTGTGTGGGGGGGGGGGGGCGGCACATGATCCGGGCATCGAACAGCATGCCCAAGAAGTGATGAGTATCTTCAACATGAAGGAGGTGGACAACCAAATACAGTTCTGGGTCTGGGTGCACTGCCCGACGGCGGCAAAAGTGCATAACCTGAGTTTTGGAGGCAGAGAACCAAGGCCCATGGCCTAAGGCCCAGGAATGCGCCTTTTGAATGGCTCCCTGAAGTTGCCTTTCAGCGACACCAATACTAGAGGAACTGTAATACTTACAAAAGTTATTGGCATACAGTGAGGAGGAAACGAATAATTCTACTGCAAGTCCGTCGATTGCAATGGGAAATAGCGGAACACTAAGAACGGAGCCCTCCATTCTCCTGGATGCATGGGGAGCTGAGGTGGGTACCTACCCTAACCCGAAAAGTACAAAGTGAGAGGAAGTTCTGGATGAAAAGAGGAAGCGGTCCTCTCGAGCCCCAGCCATGCAGCGTAGCTAGAAGATGATAGTGCCAGGTACTGTCATAAGTCTTTCGGAGATCAAATTAAGATCGCAACCAGGTGCTCATGCCTGACAAAAGCAGCGCGGATGGCCTTGGTGGAAGCCCCCCCTGTTGTGGGGCGACATGTCCATGGTCTTCAAGAACCCATATGAGCCGCTGACTCACCATATGTTCGAGGAGCTTGCAAGGAACGTTTGTGAGGCTAATCGGACGGTAACTGTCAGCCACTTGTGGATCAGCACCAAGTTTTATCACTGGGATGTCGATGCTGTCCCGCCATTGAGAAGGAAAAACACCGTCAACCCAGAGGCAATTGAACAGGGTGAGAAGTTGGTGTTTAAAGTCCTTTGACAGGTGGTGCAGGAACTGGTTGTAGATTCGATCTGGCCCTGGGGGACTGATGATCACGCAGTTTGGTCTGATAGATTTACAAACAACATTTTGGCCCTGGGGTGGTATCGGGGCAAGCAGTGAGGGCACTCTGGAACTCACACTCAGTGAATGGGGCATTATACAGTTCCCGTCAACATGTGTGAAAAGGTAACTGCCTCCGCTCGACCTGTTCTTTGTGGGTGCGGAAGCCCACACTGTAAGCTGAAGTTCCAGAGTTACTGGCATAATAGTTCTCCATGTGTTCAGCGATAGCAGCTGGGTCCAGGCACATAGTTCCCTGAACGTTCAAGCTGGGGATTCCTGCCTGTGGTCAGTACCCAACAAAGTGCCGAACCTGTGACCACACCCGAGAAGGGGCGGTGCGAGAATCGCTGGCAGCGACATATCTCTCCCAACAGTCTTGCTTACTCTGGCGTATCAGCCTCCGAGCTTGTGCCTGGAGCCATTTGAAAGCGATCAGATGCTCTATACAAGAGTGGCGCCGGCGGCGCTGGAGTGCCTGACGACGTTCCTTGATGGCCTCAGCAATCTCTGGGGACCACCACGGGACCGATTTGCACCGAACGGAACCAGGTGGTTGAAACAGTTGCCCCAGTGGCACAAACAATGGCCCTAGTGATATGATGAGCAGCCCGATCAATGTCATCCGGGATCGGGATAGTGACTGTAGCAGCCAAGGTGTAAGCAGGCCAGTCAGCCAGATACCAACGGGGCAAGTGATCTGGAGATTGAAACTGGAGAAGAGAGATGGATGGGGGAAGTGGTCGCTACAACATAGGTCATCATGGATCTCCCCCCCCCCCCCCCCAAATTAAGCTGTGATAGAAGGCTTGGGCTGCAGAGAGAAAGATCAATAGCTGAGTATGTGCCATGCGCCACACTGAAATGTGTGGGGCCACCAGTCTTGAGAAGGCAGCAGTCCAGCTGTGCTATTAGAGATTCGATGTCCCTACCGCAACCTGAGATCTGACAGCCACCCCACAAGAGGTTGTAGGCATTGAAATCCTCCAAAAGGAGGAATGGCAGGGGAGGGGGGAGGGTATGAGTTGAGCGATCAAGTATGCAAGGTCTGCAGGAGACACTGCCTTGTCTGGAGGAAGGTAGATTGAGCAGATGGTAATGTCCTGGATTCTTACAGCCACTGCCTCGAGCGCCATGTGAAGTAGCACTGGTGAACTGGGGACTGTCGCAAGAAAGTATAGATACCCTGTCATATGCAGTGCAGTTTTTATAGCCCCTATACCCACAAAGGGTAGGAGAGTCCACTTGGCAGGAAACCAGGTTTCCTGTAGAGCTACATAAAGAGAGGGGTAGTGACACAGTAACTGCTGTAGCTCGGCCAAGTGACGGAAGAAACTGCCACAGTTCCATTGCAGCACCACACTATCTCCTGACTTACAGGGCATATTTATGGAGATGGTAGAGGAGGGTCCATAGGACTATCTGTAATCACTGACTGAGGAGGCAGAGCCTCTACATCTACATCTACATGGCCTCAACGGCCATTGCTTCCAAAGTCTTTGCAATTGCCAACTCTTTAGGGGACGCGAGGATCTCCACCACGTCCTCAGAAGCAGACTTTTGTTGTGGTACGGTAGCCCCCTGTGATTCTTTTGTTTTACACTTTTTCTGCTATTCACACTGATCCTTCAGTTTCTCACGCTGCTGAGGTTTCCCTTGAGGCCCTATGACCAGCCTCTCACTGGGGTCCACTGTGCCAGTGGGAGAAACCGTGGGAGAAAGGGATTCAAGCGATCCCTTCCTTGCGAGTGGAGCCAGAGCACGCTTTTATGGTTCTGGCTCACATGTGGGGATTGATGTCCCCGTTGGTTGGGGGGGGGGGGGTTGCTTCCAAGGCAGGAGCTTCGGAAGCAACAGAGTGAGATGTACCCCCTACCACGAAGGGGGCAGATGACTACGATTTGGGCTTGAGGGCCTACTATGACTGACTGAACAGGCGGCAAATTAGTCTGCTGTAATGGTGTTGTGGTTGCTGCATAGGACATTTTGATGCTGACCGGGTGGAGTTTTTCGTATTTCCTCTTAGCCTCGGAATAAGACAGCTGATCCATGGTTTTGTATTGCACGATCTTCCTTTCTTTGTGCAGTACTTAGCAGGTAGGCAAGCAAGGTGGGTGCTGCTGTCCACAGTTGACACAAATGGAAGGAGGTGTACAAGGGAGGTCTGGGTGTGATACACGGCCACAGTCCCGACAGGTTGAGTTGGTGGTACACCTGGAGGACATGTGCCCAAACCTCCAGCATTTAAAACAGCGCATAGGGGGAGGAACGTAGGGCTTCACGTCACAATGGTAAATCATCACCTCGACCTTTTCAGGCAATGAGTCACCCTCAAAGGCCAAGATGAAGACACCGGTAGCGACCCTGTTGTCCTTTGGACTCACTGTATAAAGTGGACTCCTCGCCGTTCAAGTTCTTGTGGAGTTCGTCATCCGACTGCAAAATGAAGTCCCTATGAAAAATTATACCCTGTACCATGTTCAGGCTTTTGTGTGGGGTGATAGTAACAGGAACATCACCCAGCTTGTCACAGGCGAGCAAAGTCCGTGACTGTGTTGGGGATGACATCATTAAAATGCCGTCTACTACTCCGAACTTGCCTTCCAAGTTCTCGATGAAAAAGAGAGGCTTCGTGTTCATGAAAGATTCACCATCTCTCCTGGCATACACTAAATACCTTGGAGCATATTATTGTCCTTGGCTTTGAGCTCTGCATTCCTCCCACGGTGTGGCCAAGGAAGGGAATGATTGGGGGACATAATCGTCAGCATTGAAGTCTACCTTGCTTTTCTTAGAGATGGTAGTTAAACTCCCATCAGCATTACTCTGTGATCGTTTCATAGTGTTCCCATGAGCAGCTAGGAAAATAACGGTCCACCCAGGCAGAGCCCCACTTGCCTGGATAAGCCTTACACAACTGAGGTGCGGCAGGTTCATCAGAAGTTGCTCGCTAGCGACTGTTCAACCTCAACAGCCATGCATCTCCTCGGCATGCAGCACACCTTGAGATTGAGGTTTTGTTTTTTAATAGCGGTTTGTACCGTCCTCGTGACCCGGGAGATTAAGCGAAGATCCCTGGGCTCTGAAACGTACAATGTTCCACCGTCGCGCCGAACGATGGTCATTGAAGCACGCACAGAGCTTACGGTGTAGCGGACTGTTGGCGCGACACAGCCCACAGCTCAGGACCCCGGGTTCGCCAAGGCCGTACTCAGCAAATTAATGCTGAGCAGGGAACCAGAGCACATCTTACATATCAAGTCGACTTTGATGAACTTCTCCTCATCCAATTTTCATGAAAATCAATGGCTCGGTGGCAGTGAATGTACCTCCATCTGCCATACTGCAACCAGGTAGTGCGGAAAGGGTTTCATGCCAAGCAGATGAGCCTTGCTTTTCTCCCAAGGGGTAGCCAGGAAGGTTGACTTGTCAGGTGTAGCAGCATTAAGAGAGTTATTCCTGTCTCAAGAGATAGCCTTAGCACTATCATTTTGCAGCTTCTAAAGTTTCATGTGTGAAATGTCTGCCTTAGTACCACCGACTCTGATCAGAGGCTCTCCCCAAGAGTGCTACCAAGACACAGCAAAGGCCACTTGGCACTATGGCCATTGCCGGGAATCCTGATACCCCAGAGGGATTCTTGGCCTGTCCGAGTAAGTAACAGCTCAGGTATTAGTAGTGTCCTACCTGTGTTGTCAGGGGGCTCAGCAAGAAGTGTACAAATCAGTCCCCCCACATGGACTAGCTACACATGCTGGGAACCTAGAGAGGGTAGGGGGCTACTATGAGGGGGGAAGGAGGAAAGGAAGGGATGGGGATCTGCACCATAGGTACTAGGTTGAGAGTTCTTCCACAAATGGCTCACTCTCTAACTGAAATTTTGTAATGGACATCAAACTCCAAAGGGGACCAAACTGAGCCAAAAATGGGGGAAAGAGCAAAGAAAACAAAATCGCAAAGATTGTCATCAGATCAATGGGAATAGGTGGGTCACCTTAAAGGGAAACACAGAGAGGGGAAATGAACAGGGAGGAATTAGGTTAGGGAGGAGGGGAATTGGGAAACTAGAAAGAAAGGCTACAGTGGCTTGGAGACCCATGCATGCCACTTAGTACCAACAAAAGAGCTGTGCCCCCTGGAAAAAGGGGGGATCTCCAACAAGAAAGAAGGTGGGAGCTGCAGAAAGAAGACATAGAGATCAGGCAGATGCATATCATTATTACAGAGAGTAAACAGATCAGAGTGCCTATAAATTTCAGCATAGTGTGAAGAGGAACCAAGAACTAACAATCTCCTTGTGGACCAGAGAACAGTTACCACCTGAAGCTTGCAAATTGCTGACCTGGTTCCAGCAGTAGACAGGGAAACCGTGAAAAGTTGATGAACGAGTGTCCAAAAGTATGATTCTTTCCATACAACACAGACTGCTGAGAAAAAAGAAGAGACCACAGTTCCAAAAGACAATGAGAGTAGCTATTGGATGATAGTAATGTAATGTAAGATTCTTGACAGATGTTTAACGGATCAGACTTGGTCATTTCACCATATCAGTGATCATCTCCAGTAAGTATGGAGTGAGAGAGGGAGAAACTATCTGCGATGTTGGGAGTCTTCATCCTGAGACTTATACTATTACTGCTCCCCCTCCCCCCCCCCCCTCGTTGGATAGTGGAATTTCTTATAAGCCCTGGTAAATTCCTAAGTAAATACAATTTATAAAATAAAGGAGTCACCAAGAAGACTTTCATACTTTCAACTGCTCAAAAGAATGTGTTAAGCTCTTCTACACCACCACTCTGCAAGCAGAGTCCACAAGACGCAGCTCATCCACTGTTATGTGGCAGGGATCAACTGGACCAGGTGAGCATTTATTAAAGATGATTGGTATAAAAGGCAACAGTACTAATCAAGATGACAAATCACAATGAAACTTTAGACCTGTCAAAGTACAGCAATCAACAACAGTGAAATTTTAAAATTACATAATATATTTTATATTTATCATCTAAACACTGTTAGATAATCTGTATATTTACCTTGCTATCTTGGCTAAAAGTACTGCTATCTGTGTTGCAACTTGGTTTACAGGTTCATGGAAATTAGAAACAAGGCCACGGCGAAGAGTAACTTTCTCCTCTTCTGAAATAGCACTGTAAAATTTTTCAACATACATAAAGGAAAAAATATCTAAAACATTGAATGAGCTATTTTAGGCATGCAAACCAAGGCTACTCAGTAGGCAGAAATAGTCAAATAACTACAGAATTAAGAATTATATAAATCAAGTATATATATATGAACTTAGTTACATAAAAAACTTACTTTGGTGCCGTTTTGCGCCAAAAACGATCCACACCATTTTTGAAATAAAGTACTGCGAGCCAGCGCACGTTAACTTCTATGGAATGGTTTGTGAAAATATTCTGTAAATTATATTTTTTTTTATATATGTTAACTTGACAATTAAAAAAGTATTAACATCAAGAACATATGGACAAAAGCAAATAGTTTGTGTCTAAATTCCCTCCCTGAGAATGTTGTTGTTACACTTGCAGCTAATGTCTAGGTTCATTACAAATTTCTTTAAAAACAAACCTGGAAATTTCATATAGGTATAATGAATAACCTAACAGCAGCACACAATCACGTCTAATATCATATTTGCAAATAATCATAATGATCTTTTGGAAACCAGAACCCTTGAATGTGGACAGCAGACAATACCCTATTCTACATATTTAAAAACAAAAGCACGGTATTCTGGTGCCATGATGGACAATACATTGAATGTTTATACACTTTAGAGGAACTACTAAACATAAAAGGAGAGCTCCTTAATGAGACTTAGTAACCGTAGCCACAAAAAACAATTTGTGTTAAGCCTAGCTAAATAAAAATGGGACTTTCCACCTTGCACCAAGAGCTTTGTAACAACTAAAAATGTGAGTTGTTCCCTATCTACATATTATTATTAACTAAAAATGTTTCATACTGAGGAAAATCAATTCTTCAAAGTATTTAAGGTGAGACATGTACCCGTAACAATTAATACCTAAAACATACTGAGCCAACTGGCAGTTTCATAAAGCTAAACACACATTTTCTTTGTCTTCATTTCATACCACAAAGTGGACAAGCCACAGTTCATAATAGTTAAAAAATTTACTTTATTTGAGTAGTTTTAGTGCACTATGGCACCATTTTCAAAAAGTACAGTTGATTCAGGAACTGGAGTAAAGTCGCACAAAAGGAATCCACTTGATCTTCATGTGGCTTCTATATCCAAGGCATATAATATCAAACCATTTTTATAACAAGTCTATCCACACCTAAAAGCAGCAAGAAATGCCATATTGGTGTAAAACGTGGTACTGTACTGCGTTGATCATTAAGCATGCAGAAAAAGGTTGTTGCAAGTTTGTAATATACAGCACTTGTAGGTATAGATCTAGAAAACAGTAAGAATTTGCACCGTGTTTTACATTAATTCCTCAAAGTGCTGCATATTGCAGACTTTCGAGAAGCTTGTTTCTGCACGTCTAATGATCAATGCAGTACAGCAATAAATTTTACACCAATACAGCATTCCTTGCTGAGTTAAAGTGTAGATTGGCTTATGATCAAAAATATATGCTTTGGATATAGCAGCCAGTTGGGGTCATGTGGATTTCTTTGCGGGACTTTGCTTCAATTCGTAAATCAACTATACTTTTTAAAATATCTAAAGGACAAGGTTAGTCAGTAGTTATCATATTTTAATTTGTGACTTTTCTCTATAAATTTGAGAATTGAGTTGAAGTGCACTGAAACTAATTATGTAAAGTAAAAATTTTATTTATTAGTGACTGTAGTTTGACCACTATGTGGTATGAAATATAAGCACACAAGATTAACCAAATTATCAATACCCTGTTCGCATGAGTAATAACAAATATGTACTGCATGTATTAAAATATTACCAGAAGTATGGAGTAAAATCCAGGTTCAGTCTCCCATTCTCTCAGCTTGCTTTCAGCTTCAGGCAGAAGTTCCACATTTTGACTAGCTGCTTGTCGAAGTGCACCTAGCACCATTTGCTGTGGTGCTGAGATTTCTGTCATAATGAACAGCTAGGCGCCTTTACGGCGCTGAAAAAGAAGAAACAAATCTTATTAGTCCCACTGACTAACTGAACATAATACCACTCTCTCTTTCTTTCACACCGCCTCTTCTGTTTAGTAATTTGTTTCCCTGTTTCATTTCTTTGCCTTTAGAACAAATTCAATGCCGCCATGAAACAAAACTAAAATTTTGAAACCTTACAACTTAGAACCTATATTAACCATTATATATTCTGATTCCAGCAATGTGACAGGACAATAGTCAAGAAAACACCACAAATTTTAATTACAATTATTTGTACTGAACATGAGAACTATGTATTACACACAAGTAAGTCACAATTTACTACTACATTCAGATCACAGTTACCTACTGTACCAATCCCCATTTTTCTTTCAGAAACCTTCCACTGTGAACTAATGTCTTCGTGACAAGGCATTACTGTGCTTATAATTATCTATATATAAACTTGGATATGCAAATACTACTTCATTTGGTGCTGAAGCCTCAAACAACATCAGCTTTTAGATGAGGTTCTTGACAAAATTCACCTATGAGTAAGAAAATCAGATGATATTGAAGGAATTAAATTAGGTAATGAGACAAAGTAGTATATGAGTTTTGTTATTTGCGTAGCAAAATAACTTCTGATGGGCAAAGTAAAGAACTGTAAAACAACTATGGGAAGAAAAGCATTTCTGAAGAAGCAAAATTTGTTGACATTCAAAATTAATTTAAATGTTAGGTAGTCCTTTTTGAAGGCATTTGTCTGGGGTGTAACATTGCAGAGGAGTGAAATGTGACTGATGAGTTCAGACAAAAAGATGATAGATGCTTTTGAAATGTGTTGCTACAGACGAACTATGGAGATTAGATGGGTATACTGTGTAACTAATGAGATGGCACTTAACAGAATTGGTGGGAAAAGAAGGGATCAACTGGTGGAACACATTCATGCAACTGTCAATTTAACATTGGAGGGAAGTGCATGGGGGTAAAAATCGCAAAAGGAGACAGAGGTGAATACAATAAGCAGATTCAAATGGATGTCGGTTGACATTCAGAGTTGAAGAGGCTTGCACAGGACAGAGTGGGGTGGAGAACTGTATCAAACGAGCCTCCAGAATAAAGACCACAACAAGAACATGAATCCATGATGGAGTGGGCTGCTTCTTTCTCTCTCTCGTATCAACCCTATCTGTAGAGGTCTGCACAGATAAGAAAAGTGTTACCCACATCCGCAAGGCCCATATCCACAATCTGATCCACAGCACTTTATCTGCATCTGCAGATATTAGTTTTGAATGGGTAATAGTAATAGATAGCTGTATTTAAAACCATAGTATGTAATGATTAATTATTGTTAGAGTGCCATTTCTATGACTTCTTTGTTCACGGTAACTGTTCTATATCTACTCCAAAACAGGCTATTCCAAATAGGAAAACATTGGCGCTCTTGACACATACATTAACGCTTCGGAGCCTGTGTTATCAGAGCACTAAGTCAGCTGTTTAATACAGGCATCTTCTTGCATTTCAGTGGTTAAAACTGATCGGCATAGAGGAGATTTTACTGTGTTTACATTCAAAGAGAGAAACTGTTCTTTCAGAGTTTTACAAAAGGGACACTTTATTTCCTCCCTATTAATGCACAACAGGTTAGGTGACACAAAGTAAAACATGTCATTTCAAGTGTCAAAACTGCCATCTACTTCTAGATGGTAACTGTCACCAAAAAGAGACAATGTTGACTGCAGCTTTGCCAGCCTATGCAATCTAACATTGTGTGCCTTCCCAAATACGTTACTTTCATAATCAGCTACGGTATACAGTGAAGGTTGCTACAAAATTCTATTGTCAATCTTTATTACTTCCATCACCAGTTATTTGCAAATTGGCCATTTCAATTTGTTTTCCTTCACTAATGTCAAATCACCTCTTGACTTTACACGATACAGTATCCACTGATGTCATGTTCATTTTAAGAAAGAACAATCACTGTATTCACTACAATATACATTGTCACTCTGACACTACAAAGCACTAACTGAAGGCAGCGGAAATTTGGCATGGCACTTCTGGTGGGCAGTTGGCTGGTTTGCCACCCAGACAGCACTTGGCAGACAGCAAATAAGACATGGCCATGCAAACACATTAGGTGCAGGTCCCTCAGGTACAGCTAAGTCTGCTGTGGCCAGGGTGTGAGGACAACAGACTTCCACTCTACCTGGGCCCTACAGGCTTGAGGTTTTCAGTTAACATTTTGACAGAGGTATTGGGCAGATACCTTGTCTTTATCCACATATAACACACAGATATCCACGTCACTCACCATTTTATCCGCAAAGTACGAAATACTGCAGATTTCCGTGGGTAACCGCATCCGCGCAGACCTCTACCTATCTGCTATGGACCCCACACTGATTATCAACATTCAAATATTGGCCAAATGACTGTTTTGTAAACAACTTCCTTTGTTGATGGACTACACTTCCTGAGGATTCTTTAAATTAATCTCATTCTGGAATCTGTCTTACTCATGAATAATTCTACATGGTCATATACTGACAGATCTGTATGGAAGTAACTGCTGTCAGTGGTTGCCCTGCAGTTGCATTATCATGTAATAAATGATCTTCCTTTCATATTCACAATTCAGTATATTTGTTTACATTAAGAGAGAATTGCCATTCCCTGCATTCAAGCATTAATATGCTGCACAGCCTCCCGCATTACACAACTATTTTCCTGCATCGCAACTTCTCAATATACTACATGGTCTGTGAAAAGCCTTACTGAGCCTCCAATGTTATCCATCAGGTCATTTACATGTACTGTGAAAAACAGCAGTCTTCTTGCGGATGAAATCAGGTCACATTCGGGATGGATTCAGTGCAAGTAAAAAGTATATCTTATCGTTAATCACAAAATAAGCAATCATATCTAATAGTGGTATTCATATACTGCGTTTGTAACAATTTAACTGACAAAAATCATACTGTTAGTCAAAACAGTGACATTTTTCAAAATACTTTATGCAGCACTGATTGAAGTTGATCAACTGACAGGAACGAAGCGTGTCAGTCATCAGCACAAGGATTATATAACAAGAACTATACTATGCTTAAATCTAATTAGTTAAATACATAAATGAAAAATAAAGATGTTAACAAAGGGACACAAACACCCAATGAAATTTTACAAAGTATATATGAGGTCTTGGCTGCACCCAAGTCTGTCAGCGACAGGACTGAGTCTGTCATGAAGTGATCATGCTCCACAATTTTGCTTACATATCAATGTTAGGAAGTGTAATGTTATTTCTGTATGCAGCATCATCAGCAATAAACATATTGTAATTGGGATCCCGGACTTTATTTTGAGGAGAATACCTGCTCTCAATAACTTAATCTACTAGAGTTTCGCTTTGCACTTTCCTTATAAATGTAAAGCAGTATGAGAAATGCGAGGGAAAAATGACATAGCTTCACTAATAACAGGTACAAGGTATACACTGGCTCTCAAGTCCAACTTGAGGAGTGGTTGGCTTAATATTTGCAACTGCCAGATGGAAGGTTTAGGCTAGTAAATGTGTAGGCCACCTGCTTATCTTCTGCGGGCTCCAGGTTAGGCTTACACACTCAAGAATGCTTAGTACAAGGAGGGGACCTTGCAAAATCTGGGAAAACTAGTGACTTGCTGTATAATGTAAATGTACCGAAATTTTAACTTAATTACATAAGTTTCAGTTTCGGCCAAAACTAGGAGCAAATTATGGTTTGGCCCAAACTCTACTAGAAACTCTTCAATATAGTCACATAGCTAGTCTGATAGTCTGAATGTTTAGATTTTTATTATTAGGCAACAGTATGAAAACAAAATGCAAAGTCAACATACACATTATTTACCTGGAAACTGTTTTATTGCTTTCTGTGACTTATAGATGAAAAGTGTGGACTAGGTTTCATATGACCGTTGCTTTTGGAAGCTATGCTGATTCCTATGGGGGAGATTTTAGATCTACAAACACATCATAATCTTTTAGTGTAAAACATAGGCAGTATCTCTGACGTCCACACTTCCGAACAACCACCTTCATGACCTAGGTCATGAATTACCTTTCCCTTCTGTTCCCATCCTTTCTTCTTCCCTTCTCTCCCACCTGATGAAGGAACTGTGTTCCGAAAGCTTGTCCTTTTTGTCCCCTTTTTTCTGTTTCTCCATTTGTGTTACTATCGGCGGTACAGCATAAAGGTAAGTACTGAACAACCATTCTATCTCGTTTGAACAATATTTATCATCTCTGAGGAGAATTTTCATCATTAATCGAAAACATATTTTATATTATATTACAGACTGAAGTTAGACGTACAGGCCTATAATTTTGTTCAATGATCCTTCATGAAATGGGAAATGACCTGTGCATCCCCCCCCCCAACCCCTTATTCATCAATCATTGGGACTGGTTCGCTCCTCTGGGGACTTAATGTACATGGCTGTTAGAAGGGGGGGGGGGGGGCAAGTTCCTTCTCATACTCTGTAAAATCAAATTGGTATCCTTCGAGGTCCATGCGGCCTTTCCTTTGAGCAATTTCAATTGCTTTTCTAGTCTTTTGTAATTTATTTCACTATTTGAATGCATCTTACATCAAGGAATATAAAATATGAGACAAAAAAAGCAATTATAAAATGCTAGAAGCATCTGAATTGTGGTGTTGGAGATGCAGAAAATACCTTGGTCGGCAAAGATGACAAATTAAGAAGTTCTCAGAAGAATTGGCGAAAAAAGAGCATGTGAAAATGATAATGAAGAGAAGAGACAAGTTAATAGGTCATCTGTATAGGCACAATGAGTTTACAGTCAATGTTATGGAAGGAATGGTACAAGGAAAAAGAAGCAGAGGAAGACCCCAGTTGCAATTCTAGAAACAGATTCAAAGAGATAAAGGAGTGGAATCATATCAGAATATGAAGAGGCTATCCGAGAACAGAGAAGTGTGGAGGAGAAGAATTGCTGCCAACCAATCTTCGGATTAACAGAGAGAGAGAGAGAGAGAGAGAGAGAGAGAGAGAGAGAGAGAGAGAGAGAGAGAGAGAGTGTGTGTGTTTGCATTTTGTCATCCTTGGGACGATTTAGAGGTGTACCTACAGTGCACCCTTCCCCTGTGAAACAGCTTTGGAAAAAAGATTAGTATTTTGTGATTCATTTACTGATTTAACCTAAGAATGAAACTTTTCCAAATTTTCTGTCAAGTCGGTGTGTAGAAAATCACTTTTGAAGTACGTATGGCTCCTCCACATTAATTCTTGCTTTTCTATGATGTTTTGCCTATGTTCAGTGAAGTTCCCTTTGCTTTCCTACCAGTTTTCTAATGCAGTTGTTGAACCAGAATGGATTTTTCCAAACTCTAAATTTTTTAGAAAAAAAATTCCTGCACCAACAACTGTACAATATTTTAATTTATTAGTTTCATCCAGTTTTGACAGTCTGCGATCAACAGAAGATTTAAACTACGTTGCACATCAATTATTATAAGAGTTTATTTGGCAGAAATTTCCTGTTGCTGGTAGACAATGCTGAAAATGGCAGAGGTAAATAAATAAAGATATTGTACAGACCTCGGCACAAGAATGTTGTTTCCTAAATACACTGCAGCTTTAAATTGCCACTTCAAAACATTACCTCAAACTTTACTTGCACATACTTTTCTAAGGCATACTGAAAGATGCTGTTGAATTTTGTCCACTGATGATCAAAAGTGTCAGTGCTGAAGACAAAACTTTCAGGTTGAATCATCAAGTACTTTGAATCCTCTCTTTCGCCACTCTTGCTACACAGGTTCTTTCTACATTTCAGAATCACTTTTCATAACTTTACATACCTCAAGAAATAATTGGACCCAAATTCCTATCACTTTCCTTTGTGTTTGGCTCATATAATGTTCACCATCCTGGCAACAAAGCTTGAACAGACTTGTTTATCATTACCACATCAGTCACATTAATGACAAAACCTATTTCTCCAAACAAAGAGCAATCTATTGTATGAAATGCAATATAACACCCCATGTAAAAAACATTGTACGACTGTAAACTGAGACAGTCTGTTGTGGTATTCCACATACCAATCAATGTAAACCATTATGCAGCTTAACATCACACTCATCAAAAAAACTTTGTTCTCACATTTGCAATTTGTTTATAATATGCAATGATACACCCAAATCTATCTTATAAATCAGAATATTTATTAGTGAAAACTACAACAAAATCATTACAGTATTACCCGAGATAAGCCACATTTTTTGGCACTATGCTATGACAAATACAGGCATGAATCAGCACTATAGGATGTGTTGCCAAGTATTAGGGGTAGTGGTGTATGCTACAATTTGCAACACAAATTCAGGCTGTCTAAGTTATTGTCATACAGCTTGGCAATTTCTGTTTCCACGAGCAATAAAGAGAACTGAATTGTTGTTTACATATATCTCTATTCCATTTTTATATAAAGGATCAAACACCTAGAATTGTGGGGATGCAACACATTTTTCATGTGTGTACATTCTTAGAACTTTCTGCCTCAAAATAATGGCAGCAGTTCATACCTTATCTGTTTTTTTACACATCTTCATTTCATCTGATGACAGTTATATTGCTTCAGAGGTACCGGGCAGAATTCCTTAACTTTGTCTACAAAGTGGTCATCAATTTTGTGTAATGCTTCAGTAAAGGTGTCGATCAGCGGCATGGCCTAATGTATTTACGTGAGGTGAAGTGGCAGTGTCGGCAACAGTCGCTATGGATGCTGGGGTGAATGGCGACACATAATGTTTACAATTTTTTTTTGTGGTTTTAGGGCACATGACTTCTCAGGTCATTAGCGCCCAGATCGGAACAGAGATTCGCTAGAATATCAAGAGAAGGCTAAAAACGAAAGACAAAAAACAATTAATAGGGTTAAATATCCTTTGATAAATTGGCCATGATGATAAAATGCAAAACTCGAGCAGCTGCTCGTGTGTCATCAGCTAAAAGTTACTCCAGAGTAGACGGAAAGTGAAGGGCTACACGGAGATGATTAAAATTAACACAAGACAGTAAAACATGTCGCACCATCAGCAATTCACCGCAGGAGCACAGCGGTGCAGGGTCGGCGGTTAGCAAATGATGGTGGCTGAAACGGCAGTGACTGATCCGCAACCGGGCCAGGATGACCACCTCTCACCAAGAGGGGCGTGAGGAGGTCCTCCAAGCGGTCGGGATCGGTTTTACAGTTCTCAATTTATTGTCGTGGAGTGAGACCCATGCACTGTGCCAGGACGACACAATACTCCGGCGAAGAGCCCGTTGAACATTGTCTGATGAGACGCAAAAAGAAGCCATGCAAGGCAAAAGAGCTGCTGCCTTGGCTGCTATGTCTGCAGTCTCATTTCCGGGCACACCCACGTGGCCTGGGACCCACAGAAAAGAAACGTGACAGCTGTTATCTGCTAGCAACTGGAGGGAGCGTTGGATTCGATACACGAGAGGATGGGTCAAGAAAGGGTCCTTAAGACTCTGCAGGGCACTAAGGGAGTCTGAACAGATGGCATAAAAAGGATGGCGGTGGCGGCGAGTATATAAAACAGCCTGGTGCAGGGCAAAAAGCTCAGCCGAGAAATTCGAGCACCAGTCAGGGAGCCTGTATTGGAAACGGTTGTCCCCGACGACGAAGGCAGATCCAACACCGTTAGTGCTCTTGGAACCATCAGTGTAGATAAATATGGCATTATCTAACCGCAAACAGAGTTCGACAAGCATCGAGCGGTATACCAAATCCGGAGTGCTCTCCTTGGGCAGCGAACTAAGTTCAAGGTGGGTGTGAACCTGGGCCTGATGCCACGGTGGCAATGGGCATCGACTGCAGTCGGCATGCGTACCGACACAAGAGTATGTCACGCCGAGTGGTCAAGGGTAATACAGCAGCTTCGGCATACAGACTTTCAACAGGGCTGGTATAAAATGCACCGGTCACCAGACGTAATCCCCGATGGTGAATAGAGTTGAGACGGCGGAGAAGCGACGGCCATGCAGAAGAGTATACAAGGCTTCCGTAGTCGAGCTTCGACTGAACAACGGCCTGGTGAAGGCGAAACAGGACAGTACGATCCGCTCCCCATGACGTGCCACTTTGGACACTGAGAACATTAAGTGATTGAGCACAACAGGCAGCCAGGTAAGAGACATGTGGGGACCAGCAAAGTTTACGATCCAACGTTAGCCCCAAGAATTTTGTTGTCTCCACGAAAGGGAGAGCAACGGGGCCGAGACGTAGATATGGCGGAAGAAATTCCTTGTATCTTCAGAAGTTTATACACACTGTTTTCTCAGTGGAGAAGCGGAAGCTCCAGGAATATAGGCGGTCAAGACAGCGTTGAAGACAACGCTCCAAGAGACATGTCCGCTGGGCGCTGCAATAAATTGCAAAATCATCTACAAAAAGGGATCCGGAAACGTCGGTTGAAAGGCAGTCTACGATCGGATTGATTGCAATGGCAAAAAGAGCCATGCTCAAGACAGAGCCCTGTGGCACCCCATTCTCCTGGCGAAAGGTATCTGACAAAACAGAGCCCACCCGTACCCAGAACTTGCGATCCGCCAAAAACGCTTGAATAAAGAGAGGGAGGCAGCCACGAAGGCCCCATGCGTGCAATGTGCGGAGAATGCCCGCCCTCCAACAGGTATCGTAAGCCTTCTCTAAGTCGAAGAACACTGCTACCGTTTGACGCTTCCTTAGAAAGTTATTCATAATGAAGGTCGACAAGGTGATCAGCAGCAGAGCGGTGTCTACGAAAACCACATTGAATATTAGTTAGGAGGCGTCGAGATTCGAGGAGTCAGACCAACTGAGCGTTAACCATGCGTTCCATCACCTTACAGATGCACAATGTTTACAAGATGTGAAAATGAATGCGTTAACATCACGTTTGTATGATTTTATTTTCGAAATGAATCACAGCATTTGAATGTAGAAGATTCCACACTACAAAACTATGTTTCTTTGTCTTTTTGTTCAGATATAACACAGTGTTGTTACGTAAATCGAAATACGTGTGTGTGTGTCAAATGATGCAAATTACAATATTTTTTTCAATGTTCATAATTTGCAACAATTTAATCTGTACTCTGCCTAACCACAACCCTTAAAATCATGACATATTTGTAAAAATAATAATATTCATCAATGTATCCTTGTACAGTCAGTGATTGAATTATCGTACACGCCATAGGCTACTCGAAAAGTACTAAGTTGCCAACCTGAAACTGCTATGAACGCACCGTGATGCTACCCATGCCGCTAATCAAGACTTTAGCCTAATGCTTCTCACTATAGTCTCATTTTTGCAAGATTCATTACTTTCATCTTTAGTGTTTTACTTACAACAGTCTGAATTTATTAGACTGACCATTCTATTTAATCAGCAATTTTTATCACTTATATCCTTTTACCCCAAATTTTTGTCCCACTCTTTAATCTTTATTTTATTTCCACAATTCCTTCTGTGTGCAGTTTGAACAGTAAGAAAAACACTGTGTCTCTGACTTGCACTCTTTTCAATCCTAGCACTTTGTTTTTGTCTTTCAATCTTACATTCCCTCTTGGTTCCTGTATATATTCTAGTACTGTCACTCCCTACAGATTATGGCAATATTTTACGATGCGATACCACCAGTCTGCTTTGACTCATGACATCAACACGCCGGAAAACGCATACATTGGATAATACTTTAATACTTATGCATTGTAGGTAATAAATAATCTGTGTTTATCGTCATAAATTAGATTAAAACAATAGAATGTACCATCAATTACAGGTCTCAGCCCAAAAATACACACCTTCGGCACTCACTTGCAAAAAAACACCCCTCTCTATTAACCCATACCCAACCAACAGACAGAATCTACAGATTACTTTTTAAACACAAAATTGTAATATATAATGCATGTTCTGCTTGTAAACAATCGCCTTTAACTCAGCCACTACATAATTACACACGCCTTGTACAAATGAGCACACACCTCAAAACTACAATGAAGCGATGACGTCAAGGGTCAAAGCTGATGGGTGGTATCGCGTCCTATAAATGACCCCAGATTACAAATTTTTACATCTTTTACAATGTCGAATTTTTTTTTTTTCTAAGTTGAGAAAAACTATAAATATGTCTTATCATTCTTTTGTTTCCATTAGTGTATCAAGTGCAATGCCAGGGCTGCTGCTTACGTGTATTTAACTTTGTTAAAGACAAAATCTATAAGCTCCTCCATTTTCCATTCTGGTCTTCTGCAATTATTGTAGTCAGTCAGCCGATTAAAAAATTATAAACTGAAAATAACCAACTATGGAAGAAAATGATCACTTAAAATGTAACAACATTTATTGAGATACTGCTAATCAATGATACATCCATGCAGGTGAGGCATGGAAGTTCAATGTCAAAATCCAAATTCCTTCTTTCTCTTGTGTGGCTATTTTACATACCTCTCAGAATCTACCCATCTGCTGTTTATCTCATTAGTCTCAAAAACAGCCATTACTGGCAATTTGGTATTAATTTACATCTTATAATACTGAGGAAGTTTTGGTTAACTACAACACTAACAATAAAAATTTATTTCCTGGTTTTGTGCCCAGAGAGAGAGAGAGAGAGAGAGAGAGAGAGAGAGAGAGAGAGAGAGAGGAGAGAGATACAACAATACAGAGGAATGTTAAAACATCGTTCATTTTTATGATAGGGCTGAACTAATTGATTTCATTGTATAATATAATCTGTGTAATTGTGAATTGGTCTCTTAATTACTAAATAAAACAAACTCTGAATACAGTAACTGAAAATAAATTTAGGAAACACCTTGACTAAAGAAGAATAGTTTGATATGATAGGCCGTACTTCCCAAGTCACCAAGTAGTAGTATTAAGATGAAAGTGTATTATTATTATTATTATTATATTTTTAGTAAATGGCAATAGATATTAGATTTATACTAGCATAGGGAGACAAAGTGAAAAAAGGACACACATTTATCTGCAATCAACTAATACCCAAGTGGAATTGACTAATTTGTCATTAATTGGTGTCAGGACTAAAGAATATTTAATTAGGCCTATGCTATTTTGTGTAAGCAGACAAAACAGATGATCTTTTATTTGTCACAACTGTTGAGCACTGCTGCAATCAATCACCTCAATCAAAACAGTAGTAAACTGTACAAGACGAAGGATCTCTTCAGTGGAGATTTGGGTGGTGGCAGTTTCAAATAATGAGAAGAAACTTCTGCTAGATAGATATCTGGGTAATTAAAGATTTCTCCCTGTGCTAGGCAGTGTGTCATGGCAAAATAATAATAGTAATGGATACATGGGAATCATTTTAGGGTTAGCCCTACATCTATTAAGACAAAGAAACACACATGAAATTTGTCATATTAGAACTGTGTGCCACACTGAGACACTTTCATAATTACAAATCTCTCAACTAATTAAGTAATTAATATGTGACTAACAAATTATTTACGTTTTTAATTTCCTAGAGATGAATCAAAACACTCCCAGTAAGGCCTAAATATCATCCACCTAGGTTAAATATGGATAATAGAGCTACAGTTCCAGTAGTCACTGAAAACCGGCAATTTGTGTGATTGGTACAAACAATTTAATTATAGGAGCAAAGAACTTTTTTTTTAAACATAAATGATGAGATTCTGAAGCAGTCTTAAGTTTTGTGTGTTCAGTGATGTTTGAGAGTTTTAACACCGCTAGAAAATTATTATACACCTCATATTTTAGTAAGCTTGCATTTCTTTATTTCAGCAATTTACTGAGTGTCAGAAAAACAAAAGAATTACACCCCTGATAAAATAAGCATTAATGCACAGTGTCCTTCCAACCCTACAAACATTTTGTTTTCTGATATATTTCTGTTTACTTCATGCAATTATTTTTTATAAAATCTTCTCCAATAAAAGGGTTTCTAATACGGAGAGCCGCGTAAGTCCGCAGTAATCAGACATCTGTTCAAGTCATTGATATTAATCTCGTTACCATTTCTTCCAGCACTAACCAATACTTCAAATATTTTCTCTGAAGTGCGAGAACAAAGAAACAAAATTCACTGCAACGTATGCAACATGCTTTAGCTTTAACTTAAGAGCCCGTTACTCAGCTGACACTTCGTGCTGGTTGTCCGCGCATAACCCTTCATCCTCGACTGAACATTCACAGGGCGACACCAGAGTTCAATACATGCCAATAAATCTGTGTTTGTGTAGCCGTAAGGCACACAACAAACTAAATGATAACTCGTCTCTACTCTGGGCGCACCTATCTGCAATGACAATACTATACATTACTTACGTGCCACCAAAATTCAATAACCGCACCGGCAAAGAATCGTGTAAGTTTTACGCCTAAAAAGTTTCATTATGAAGAACTTTCGAAAAAGGTAATTAAATTTGTGTATGGGGAACACATGCATTTTAATTATCTGTAAATTAAACCATCAATCATGTCATAATGCTAACAACAGTAAATTTACATTACTAGATCACATGCACATCATACATAACACAAGGTTTACCTCTTGCGCAGTGAAGTTACTCGCGGCTCAGTTGTTTTCGTTGGTTACAACTCCTGCCAACGTACACATGTTGCAATGTTGAAGCAATACAACATACGTAGTATTCTACTTATATGGACAGTATGTTTGAAATACTATAACATTTTCTCGAATATATGGTTTTCGCTGTTACATATATTTATTTATAGTTGGACATCTCGTTGAAGTACACACATATTTCATCTAACTTTGAACAAGTTACAAAATTAGGAAAACCTGACTAATGTATTATTTTATGAGTGTGCATGCAAAAATTACGTTTTCGTACAACATACAAGTAGTATTTCAAATACTACTTGTTCGGATTAAGTAATAAAACATTTAATCGGTTGTAAGGTTTTTTTCTTTCAAACAGCGTTGCCACCTTCCTTTTTATGCTTATTTCCTACCATAATTCATGACACTTTGCCTTCTACTTGATATAAAACAAACATAAAAATAATATCATGCTCCTGTTGGGGCAAAAATAAAATCCAATTGTGTCAATTGGAGTGGCGAACATAAATGGCTCCCCAGGCCCGACACATGGCGAAAACAATCGTGCTCTTTTTACACCAAATAATCTAAATTCTTTTATCCAATCTCTCCGTGTACTAATGAAGTGCCCACACTCAAGATCTCCCTCTCTCTTCTTTGTTCCCCCAACAACCTCTCTCCTATCTGTCTCTCCAACTGCCACTGTACACACTTACTCTCGCACTTACTTACCACTGTTCCTTTTTTCAGTTTTTGCTATCTCTGTGTCCCACTGACATTGCCTTTGTCCCATTCTTTTTCTCTCCTGTTCCATTGTCTGTCTTCACTGTCGTCTGTTGTCTTTCTCATCATGTCCATGTGGATAGTTTGCTTGGGGTTTTGACCTGTACGTTTATGTAGGAGATGGAGGAAAGTTGTCAGTTTCTTTGTGTTGTGGTTTGCTGATCGGTGGTGGAAAGGGAAGGAAGTCCAGAACCTCAAGATGGTCTCCACTTATCTTTTTCTTTTCTACTGTCTCATTTTTCTTTTGCTCCTACTGAAATTGAAATTGTAATTGAAATTTATTTATTTTACCTTTGGACAATGTGATGTTGTATAAGGCATCGCCACTGCACACATCATGGTAAAAAAGTTAACATGTATAAATGTTACATATTTAAATATATATTGTTACATGATTAGCTTTGTAACATAAATATGAACAATAAAAGAGTGCAGGTTATAAATTAAATTTTGATTGTCACATTAATAACAGCTCTTTCTTCATTCCATACAAATTCGTTTGTATTATACAACGCCTTTTCTTTTAGCCAAGTTTCTATCACAATTTTAATTTTATTTTCATTCTCTTACATTGTAAGGTAATTTGTTAAAAAATATATTGGTCACATGTAGAAAACTATTTTTCACTTTACTTAATCGTGCACAAGGAATATCTGGTAAGTTCCTATTCCTAGTTCCATATAAGTGTACATCAGACCTACTTTCACATTCATTGACATTCTGTCTACCACGCGTAAGTGCCTTAAGTACACAGAGGCTGGACACTGTAAGTATCTTATGCTGAACAAAGTATTGTTTGCAAGAAGTTAATCTGCTTAAGCCAGAAATTCATCTGATGGCTTTCTTTTGCCAGAGGAAGACTTCTTTTGGTCCAGTGGAGTTTCCCCAAAAAAGTATTCCATATGTAGGTGTGTATGGAAAAAAGCATAATATGCCACAAGCATGAGTTCTTTACTTAACCACCCTTCAGTTTCCTTATGAGATATAAAACTCTTGTCAATTTACTTCAGAGCTTTTCTGTGTGAGTATTCCAGCATATTTTGCTATCAATAATAATAATAATAATTAATATTGCCAAGAGAGAAGAGGATGTTTTCAGTTTCATTATTATTTAATGTAGGCCTATATTTTCCTGAAACCACTGTGTTGCTTTTTCCACCATGGAGTTGTTCATTTGTTTGACGGCATTCACATCATTATCTGAGGTAATAAAAGTTGTGTCGTCAGCATACATTACAGATTTAAAAGGTGATAAATAGGGAGGTCATTCACATAGACAATAAATAGGAATGGTCCCAATACAGATCTTTGAGGGACTCCATATTTTACTTACAGTGGGTCAGATTTATTAGTTGAATTCACAATAACCATTTAGTTTCTATTTGCCAGATATGATTTTAGTAATGCTAGTTCTTTTTCTGTTATCCCATAAGTTTTCAGCTTCTTTGTCAGTATTCCATGTGATACAGTGTCAAATGCTTTAGAGAGGTCTACTAGAGTGGCATAGGAGTGTTGCCTATTTTCAAAGCCATGTAGTAATGAATGTACAACTTCTTGTACTGCTTCAGCCTATTTATCTGTCTCTCTTTTAGTACCTGTACCAGTACCACAATAGCTCTCCAAGCATCATTGTCTACACTCTTTTACTCCTAATGACATTGTTCTCTCTTCCAGCATCACTGTCTCTCTGCTTCTGTCTTTCAGTACGGTACAAAAAAGTGTGAGTACGTTCACAAGCCGAAAGCTTTGGTAAGGAAATCAGAATGAAGATGGAAGGGGCTAGTTCAGGGGCATATATGAGATTGGGGAAAGGGGGCTTGCTCCCCCTCGAAATTATGAATATAAAGAAAAAAAAATTTGGAATCTGAATTATTTTAATGAATGAAGCATGAAGACATTGCTGTGGTAGACGGTCATACTTCCCTGTGTTGGAGAGGGGAGTGGGGTGTTAGTAGTGTGCACCCCTTTTTTTGTTAAATATCTATATCTTTTATGGTTTAATGTCAACAATAAGAAAGCGTGATCTCGGTAAAGTAAAAGGGATCTCGCCTAAAATTATCCTCTGAATATCAGAAGCAAAACTGATACATAATATCATAGGGTGTCTACTTAAAATTACTTATCTTCACATTAATCTTGGCCTCCTCCAAAAATATATGCTATGAAACTTCCTGGAAGATTAAAACTGTGTGTCAGAACAGGGATTCGAACCTGGTCTCTTTTTACACAGTTTAATTCGTTAGGAGGTTTCATATCTGTGCACACTCTGCTCCAGAGTGAAAACAGGGTAAATCCGGGGGAGATGACGCACATTTTCAAAATTATTCATAAAAAAATCCCATAATGCATTTAAGTCAAAATAATTTCTTTTACAAGGAAACAAACCAGTTTTCCTTAAAATATATTTTTTCGAGAACTTTACATGCACTCATTCGTCATAATATTTGACTGTTCAGAAAACCTTAGAGTGCAGTATCTATCCCTTAGGCTAAAGGTGAAATGCTGCGCCGTTATGGGTGACATACTGCATGATGGTATTTGTTGAAATTTATAATTTTTTAAACAAAATGTGTTAAAATATTAGTTTATGATTGTAAAAATTGAGGAATAAAAATAAACACCGAAGAATTGGTGAACAAATCCTTTATTTTTGTTATATCAAAACAAATTAAATTTTTTATTATTTTTAAAGATTAAACTTAGGGCTATCAGTTTTTCAAAAGTAATCCTCTCCATCATTAGCTTTTATCCCTAATTTCCCTGCCACAGTCAACACAATACGTATTGAAGATTCTGGCATGTACCGTATCCCAATCTATTAGGGATAGACGCCGCACCCTATGGCTCTGTGTCCGTAGCATTCAAGTTCGCCGGACTAGAATCAAAACACACGCAATAGAAGTTAATGTTTATGCAGCTACTCATATATTTAAAAGTATGTCACTATTTAGCACCATCTAATTACTAACCGTAACACTAAAAATATTGTCGCGTTGAAATGGGAGCAGGCTTGACTTCGAAGGCAACTGAACCCAGCACTTATACTCAAAGCACGTTTATTACGAACTCAACATACACGCAACACTGACTGCCTCTCGGCAGAGTGCTCTGCTATTTATACACAGTCAGAATTTACCAGAAATTAGAAGAACAGTTAACATAAGAAACAAGAAGAATTTACAAGTGAACATAAGAAAGATGTAGAACCTTCTGGAATTGTTAATTACAAAGAAATAAATTTTTGCCGGTGGGCGGGATGGAACCGGCGAACTTCTGCACCGCAGTCCGTGATGCTATCCCCTGCGCCACGCTGGCAGTCGGTGCTAGTGGTCTCTCGCGGCAATATTTCCATGGAAGATATAGTGACTTACCTTGTTTATTAACACTAACTCAGTTAAAACTACCACTACTGAAACAAAAGCAGTTGCCTTGACGCCCAGCGTCTACTGCGCAACTGCAAAGCGTTTACACACGCACTGTGCCGGCTTCTACCAAAACTAGAGGGGGTGCGCAGTCTGTACCGCATGCAGCGACTGTCCTGGACTTACTAATATGCTTCGGCAGTGGGCTGATTCGTCTTTTTCCTTTCAGTCATTTAAGCTAAAATATATTTGCTTTTGTTTTTCAACAGCAGAATTTTTCGTTTGGTTTGTTTCTTTTTCCGGTTACGGCTACAGTTTGTGAAAGGTATATTTATGGTGGGTGTGTTGAAAATTAAAAGTAATGAAGGGAAGAGAAAGGATGGTATGCAAATGGAGTATGCAAATGGTTTGTTCACTTGATATTAAAGGATAGGCGTGGTTGACCCACCACTGATCAATTAATGAATTTGTGCTATTATTTCCAAGTAATAAAAACCATCCGAAATTGTGTAAAGGGAGATAACTACTTTGAATGTTTTGACTAAAGACATTTGTTTTAACTCGTTTTATTCTCTGAAGTCAAATAAACGTCAGAGAAAAAGTTCACATACAATTCAACACTGATTAAATTTTACGAATATATGAAACAGAATAAACACTCCTACAGCAAGTGACTGGTAAGTCGAAGATAACTGTATTTGATTCTAAACACTTGTGACAACCCACAGTTAACTGGAAACCGTGGCGTAATCGAGAGGAATATTCCGATACCAGATTTCTGTGAATTTATCTAACGTTTTCAACAGTCCAAAAACGCGAACTCCCCTTGAAACCCTAGCAAATGCACGCGATACTGTACCAAAACTGTGCTGTCTGGCTGGCGATGTCAGCAACATGATGGCTGGGCGGTGGTTGCGTGTGTCGATAGCTGCAAGTCGCGGACCTGGAGATAATTCAGCTTCGTATTCCAAAAGCGATATTTAACTAATATCAACCAACATCGACCCCGGCGGACCTTAGTGCCTACGATCTTACTCGTTCGGCCACTACAGACAATTTAAGTGTGAAACACGAATGTGCTGTAGGCTGAGATGACACCATAACTGAGACAATCGCAAGTAGCGCGTTGGTGCGTCTAATATCAAGCAAGCTGACCTTGCTCGCGGCTTGCCAATACCCGGCGCTATTAGCACAAGTTTTGGAACAAGTCTGAAAGTTGTATCACAAACTCTAAGTACCAGGGTCGGCGCAAGCCCAAGTGCCGCCCCGTGCGAGCTGCTAAATTGCCGCCCCCCACGTTTTATTTTTTTTTTTTTACTAAACTTTTGTGAAATTTTATTTAAACAAATCTGTAGAAAAAGTAAGCAATCAAACGCAATTTTTGTTTTTACTTTCTACCTAGGTTTCGGCCACTGAGTGGCCAGATTCAAAGCTTTTAATAAGTGCTTACATCTAAACCGTCATGTTGACAGTTCGTTCAGCACGACAGTATAGATGTAAACATAACTCAAAGCATTGAGAATAGCCACTCTGTGCCAGAAATATATGAAGATACGGAAAATAAAAACAGATGAAACGAGCAAAGAGTGGGGTGGAAGACAACGGAGAGAGGAAGAATAAGGAGATGGAGTAACATAATAATGCAATAAATACATACTCGCAAATCGATGGGTACTGATGCTAGTCGAAATATATTAACTCACTGCACTGCGGTTATTCATTTCAAACAACTGACACTCGCCATCTGTCGTAATTTGCATGTGTCAGTTCTGTCGTGTCTGATTATGGAATAAGGTGTAACAAATTAGTCATCGCCGTATCACGTCAATTTTCTGCACTCTATTTTCATTCTATTTATTGCGGTGACGTGTGCTTATTTGCCGAGTTACCACTTTTTTAAGTAACAGATCATAAGAAAGATAAATTTTCCTATTCTGCATTCTTGAAGGAGAAAACTTCTAACTTATGAGTAACGTGCATGTGCAATACTAATTGTACGTTACATGAAAAGCACTTACCTATTACATCCCATGTAACAAGAAATCCGGACGCACCAATTCTTCTATTCTTACGAAACGCAATGAAAGTGCTTTTGACCAATTCGACTCTCTCAGCCAACTATCGAAACGATTTCTGTAGTTTTCGTTGTAGAGAATGCAACAATACCTATTGTCTGGAAAGGCGAAGTGGTGACGCGGCAGTGCAGGAACTAGGTCACGTGATGCGGTACAGTGAGGCTACGGATAAACTAGCGCCCAAGAAGATGAAGCAAGAAGCTCACAACAAGTATGTGACCGATGATAAGGATAAATGTATTATCAGACAGTAATTTTATAGTATTACAAACAATAGAAAGAAATACAAACTTTTCGAAAACTGCACAACTTTTGTCAAACAGAAATGAGCTTCAAAGCTAGCAAGGAAACCCTTAGAAGCAATGTTCTGTCTATGGATTTTCGTTTTACAGGGTGTCAAAATTAACGTTTTATTTCGCTTCGACGAGAAGGCATTGTTGCTAAAAGACCACACTTTATCAGGTTTTCATCAGAATCAAAGCGAGCAGTAGTTTACTTACACAAAATCTGGATTCACACGCTTTATACAGTAAATAAATGTTGGCAAAGTGATACTGTGTGAGTAGTATTGTCACACAAAAGTGCTGGTCAGAGTTTAATTGTGTTCATGCAGGCAGAGACAGGTGTTTCAGGGCTCAAAAACCATAACGTCCGACTATCACTCAGAAAGGGATAGCAAACATTTTCAAAAATACGTCGAAACTCAACTTATGCCAGGCTTACTATCAATGTCTTTATCCTTTGTAATTACTCACAGCGTATTTACCCATTCGGAATACTTCTAGTCATTGTAGGTGTTGAACATGTTTGACTGTAGTAATGTTCTACGATTTCTTTTCCTTAGCGCGGGAAGAATAAAACACTCAACTGACATTGAGGGCTTATCAAAATTACTTCAGGCTTCACATGTAACCGCAGTATCGAACATTGCATTCTAATTTCCAAATTAGATTTCGTCTTCTGCAAAATTAGTTGTGAGTAAACGCACGGCCCTTAACCACTTAATGCCGGTTGTCGCAAATTCGCCTCATACCGTTGTGACCCATATATATGGAAGAATAAGTGTTTTCAGACCCCAACGCCGGTTATATCAGATTCAACAGGGGCCGACGCAGTGCGTGTGACATGTTCTACCATCTACCGAGCATTGACTGTCTTTCTATGACAACATTTGTGTACTGTGTGCGTGTTGCTAACCAAGAGCTGAGTTTGTGTTCATTGTTCCGTGTAGTACAGCTAAATACAGAGGTAAGTTTCATTTTGAAAATTATATTTCGTTTTTCTAATATCTTTTAAGTATTTTATATCATATTTAGATGTGATAAAGCAGATAAAACTTTCAGTGAACACGTAAATACGGTTTGTGTAAAATATACATCATCAGGCACTTGGGCACCTTTATGGGAAAAAGCAAGGGATAAAATAGAACGAAGAAAGGACGATAATTTCCATTCGTCTTTAGCGCTAACTTCCTTCACTGACAGATGTTTTTGTACCTTTATTTATAACAACTATCAATGGATTTATGAGGCAAAAGAAATCTTTCAATGCAATTTACTTTGTTTACACTTCACTCCTGGCGTGTTGAGGAAGTTGTAATGAATTATTGTCGCTCTACACGTTTTTAGCAATGGATCCGAAGTGCTTTCATGCCACAAAGAAAGTAAACACACGTTTGAAAACACGTGTGCCACCTGCAGCCGAAAGTGATGATAATTGCCTAAGTGACTCTGAAGAAAGTGCTGATGAATATAATCCAACCAAATGGTTTGACAACAGAGGTGTAATTCTTGACAGTACATTTGCATCTGCTCATCGGGTGAGCATAATAAAAAGATGGGACCGAAAAGAAAAAGCACTCACTCAAGTACCATGCCCTAGCATTGTTACAGTTTACAATACATTCATGCGAGGGGTGGATTTATTTGACACTCTAATTTCCTATAATAGGAATTTCGTAAAGTCAAGGAAATATTACCATAGATTGTTTTTCCTCCTAGTTGATCTTGTGATAGTGAATTCGTGGTTGCTGTATCGAAGGGACTATGGTGCTTTGAAAATTCTCCGTCGCAAACAAAACGATCTTCTGGAATTCAAATTCAGAATAGCAGATGCTCTCTGAAAGCAAGGAAAAGACATGACACGAAAAAAGAGAGGTAGGCACTCACTAAGTATGGAAACGGAAATTCAACGAAAGAAGCGTCGGGGTCCTATGAAACCAGTCCCTGATAAATCTACCCATAGCGATGGAGTACGTCATTGGCCTTGTGTAACAGGAAGACAAACATGCAAAAGACCTAGCTGTATAAATGTTATGAGAACAATAAAAAAATTTCCCTCAATGAAGAGTTTTAAGCGTTTTATTTCTCAAATGCCTGTTGTCGCAAATTTGACACATACCTAATTATAAAAAGGTAAAGCAGTCACCAATCCGAAGATTGGTTTGAACACCACAGTGCTTTACTAGGCATGGTCTTGTTTGGAGGTGGTATGCCGTTGCCTTCCTCCGACCTTCGAACTGACTTACCCAGCCAGTTATAGGGGGACCTACAGTTTAACGTGGGTTCCGAACCACGGTGCTACTCGGTATTTTTCACATGAGCAATACTGCCAGAGGTGAAAGAAGTGGAAAGTGACAGATAAAAATCCTAGGACCTGGCGGGGATCGAACCCGGTAGTCTGACACTCTACCACTGTGCAACCGAGGCGCTTTACCTTTACCTAATTATACAAACTATATATAACATTTCTTATATTTGATATTATAAATGGTCTAAGACTTCAATATTGATCACAATAAATGATTTTGGATTTTTTTCTTGCAGCAGAAATTAATTTAGACATTAATTGGTTAACAGGCGCTCCACTCATAAGAATACTGGCGTGTGCGCCAGACTGCTTCCCTTCCGGCATAAACACGACGGCGCTGCCACAGTGGCGAGCAAGAAATTAGTCCTCCTCCCTCCCCTTGTTCAACAGGGGCGGCCGGCAGTAGTCGAGGCGCCATGCCACAGTTCCCGAAGCCGTTTCCTCCGAGCTGTGGTTTCGAATCCCCTCTTGGGCATGAATGTTGAGTTTGTACTACAGAAAAAATGAGGGGCGGCAGATTTGTTGCCTCCGGTAAGTGCCGCCCCGTGCGGCCGCACGTTTCGCGCGTGCCTTGCGCCGGCCCTAGTAAGTACCACTGCTCGAAGACAAGTATAAAGATATAGAGAATCATCTGCTCTCCTCGACTGCTCAAACACCAGTCTCCTTCTCTCTGCTTCCAAAATCTCCATCTCTCTGCAAAGCCTCCAGGCTCCGCCTATCTCTATTGTAACGCCAATCCGCAGTGAGGCACCAAAGTACGGCCAATCACGGCTTGCATTCGTGAGTCTGACAGCCGATCCCCCTTATTATAAAACGGCAGCGAATGGCCACCTTTCCCGCGTTTCCACCAGTCGGGCCTCGCCCTTACGTCCAGCGTTCTCACGGTAGCGGCGGATGGCCTTCAGGCACCTTCGAAAACACGGCCAGCAAGTTGTTCCCAGCAAATGGCCAAACTCCCTCACTATTGTGTAATTGTGGCGCCCGTCAGCTTGGCGCCAGAGACGTACAATGTCCTAGCGTTAGCCAACTTGGCACCAGATGTCTCAGCTCTCCCCTCGTAAATAGAGCCCTGTATTGGGAGAGTAGCGCCAACCTTTTATGTGTGGCTTGCCGACAACCGCTGGCTGTTATTGGTCAGTTGAGCGCGGGTGGGGCACGTCTGCCATTTTAGGCCTACGCAGTCCATCACAATAAATGGCATATTTCACCTAACTAGCTGTTATTTTAGCATTTAGAGGTGTTGGAAATGTGTAGACTCATTATGTATTAAATTAAGAGCTTAACATAGCATATTCCATTATCTGTTCATACAAGTTTCTTGCAAGCAATGTTGGAGGGACAAACATGTAAGAGAAAAGATATTTTTGAAAGATATAAATACATGAAAATCTAACATAATGTGCCGTATTTGACGAATTTCGTATTTATACTTAGCCTATTACGAAAGTTTGGGCGGTAAATGAAACCGCCCATTAAATAGATCTCCAAAAATCGAATTATAAGATAAAGTTTATTTTACTGAAGTACCCAGCAGTGCGATAACAATGTCTAAAAACTTAAACCTTCCCAAAATGTTAGCTCAGTTAATGTTATGTGATAATATCACATGTAGGTTAGCACACAACACCTATCAACATTAGGCACTAGATTAATGGAAAGCAACATGTATTAATTACATCTACTTTGATAAAAACCAATATATTGCAGATAAAAACGTCAGTCCTTAGCTAATTTGAAAGCAGGAACGTCACTTATTGCGAAAGCAATGCATTTGGTACAGGGTTTAAATTTTAGCACGAAACAATTTTATAACTAGTTTGCTCAAAAATAAAGGTCTTCATCTCAGATTACCAATTTTTCCTTAATATTCGCTGTAGATGTGATGAAACGATTAAAAACTGAAGTTCATTGTTTACTTAACATATTGTAATACCACGTCGATGTACAGACCGGTTCCCTTCATCATAAATGTTAATTTAACAGCGCCGCCCATAGCGCTGCTATTGCGAGATAGGCCTACAATGGCGGCGCTCGCCCGGTTGGCGGCACTCTCCCAATACAGGGCTCTACTCGTAAAGCATCGTACACCGCCCGTGGAGGCATATTGCATTGCTCCAGACGCTCTGGCACCAGCTTGGAAGTGGACTTGCGCATAATAGTTCGTGATCCTGAGTGCTCACTTCGTTCGTTCTTTTAGTTCGTCCGCTCCCAGTGACGGCTGAGCGGCGTGGTCTGCGCATGCAGGTGGAGGGAGAAGTTCCCCCACCTTGCTGTTTCAAGTGCTTGCTGCTTGTGCCTCTAACGATTTCACGCAAACCAAAAGAAACAGTTTGTGGATAATTTCTCGCGTTTAAGTTTAGGTTTATCTCTACATCTTGGCATTATGGAATTTATTAGTCAGATATTGCAGAGTGCAGAATACTTCAAAACAGAAATTTTGTAGCACTGAACTATTTAATCTAGTAGGCAGACGCTCACCTTGAAATGGCTCTCATCAGCAGAAGGCAAACACGTGATTTTTAATTCTGCTGCGCGCCCTCTCGCTATTGCCCGGTGGTCTTCGGAAAAGAATCCAACGAACTAAGAAGCGAGATACGTTTGGCATAATAGTTCGCGACCGGTAGCGCATGTTTCAGTTCGCAACCGATTGCACATATTTTAGTTCGCGACCGATCGCTCATATTTTAGATCGCGACTGGTAGCTCTCCTTTTAGTTCGCAGCTCGGCCGCGAAAGTAGGTCACTCTTTTTAGTTCGTCTGCTCTTTTTGGCTTTTGCTTCCGCTACTAAAAGAGCTCTTTCTTTTGTTATGACAGTTTTTTATACAATAATCAGTTGCCCAAGCGTGTGCTATTATACTCGTATTTTTGAGCAATTAGACATAAAATATTTAAGCAAATAAACCAGTTATTTACACGAAGGGTGATACAATGGTATTCAACTACTTTGCATACAGAGTACTCGTAGTATTTCCTTTTTAAAATGGATATATTTATTTAATAGGTCATTAAAGGAACATTACCTACAAAATATGCTAAATGCGTCTATTTTATTGAATAAAAAGCACTTTTATAAATGATTTTTTAATTTTTATATAGTTTTGGAAGTGATCAACAAAAAATATTACTACTATGGTACAGGTCAAGTATTATATGACACAAAGAATATACCTACAACATTAACAAAAGAAACTTTTCTAATTTGTTGCTTAACAATAAGATACACACAAAAATAATCATGAGCCCTGAGTGAGAACGTATTTATTCATTTTCTGTGCTTAATATCATCATTCTTTAAATATTCATCATTCTTCTGCTTATCACGTTCCATATCACAAAAATTTACATATTAGTATGTAAAGATATTAATTTCGAAACATTGTTCGTTGGGGACTTTGTGCAAACAGGTGCTGAGGGAAGTCATTAGTCCACCCCTCTCTCTAAACCAATTTCCCACGCGCAGAAACGCATTTTTGTCTTCGGTGCTGGGCGAGTCCAATCCTTTGTTTCGGAGGGGCAGCCACCTCAGTTGCATCGAAAGTTAAGCCAGTCCGGTCAACCTCACACTTATAACAGAAATTGATTTTGTATTAACAAATGAAGTAGAAAAAAAATTTGATCTTCACGCTAGCGACATTGATGACATGCGGTTTCGACCTTTACATTCTGACAACAGGCAGTAAACTACAGTTTTGTAGCTAATTAATTCTATACGGGTTCGTTACTTTATAGTGTTGGTGTCGCTTATACGACGTTATCCTCAACATTCTACCTCGCGAGCCGTCAACAGTAACATGCAGGCGAGAGAAAATGGTTCATGCATAATTTCTCGCATATAAACGCAAACGATGTTAAGTTTTGAGTTCTCTTTACTTCTTTACACTATGGAATGAGGGTTATATTTAGACACTGCTGAATACCTTGTTGTTGTGATGGTCTTCAGTCCGGAGACTGGTTTGATGCAGCTCTCCACCCTACTCTATCCTGAGCAAGCCTTTTCATCTCCTCATAAGAACGACAAACCACATCCACTTGAATCTTCTTACTGTACGCGTCTCTTGGTCTCCCTCTGCGAATTTTACCCCACACACTTCCCTCCAATGCTAAATTTTCGATTCCTCGATGTCTAAGAATGTGTCCTACCAATCGATCCCTTCTTTTAGTCAGGGTATGCCAAAAATACCTTTTCTCACCAATTCTGTTCAGTAGCTCTTCATTAGTTATGCAATCTACCCACCTAATCTTCAGCATTCGTCTGTAGCACCACATTTCAAAAGCCACTATCCTCTTCCTGTTCGCACTGCTTATCGTCCATGTTTCACTCCCATACAAAGCAACACTCCACACAAATGCCTTCAGAAAAGACTTCCTTGCACTTAAATTAATATTCGATGATAGCAAATTTCTCTTTTTCAAAAATGCTTTTCTTCCCATTGCCATTCTGCATTTTATATCCTCTGTACTGCGACCATCGCATGTTATTTTACTACCCAAGTAACAAAACTCATCTACCACCTTCATTGTTTCGTTACCTAATCTAATTCCTTCAGCATCACCTGATTTTCTAAGACCGCAAAATTTGTGGCAGTGAACTATGAAACTACAGCTGAGCTGTATCTCAGCTCGAAATGACAGTAACTGGCAGAAGGGAATCACGCGATTCTGCGCGCTCTCGCGACCTCTCGCTTTTCCCCGTCAGTCTTCGTAAAAGGGGCGGACGAACTAAGAGGCGAGGGATCTGTGAACTAGTTCGCGTAGTTCGCCTGTGGGAACGCTCTTCTGAACTAGTTCATTCGCGAACTACACAAGACTACTTAGACGGTGTCCGGACTCTTGCCACGCCGGACACTTGCCACACTTTTACCTGCTCCGAAGGGTCGGGTGCCGCTGTCTCCTCCTCCTCCCCTCCTCCCACCACCACCACCCGGCCCGAGAACTCCGTGGACGGGTCTGTCTCGCGGCAGTACCACAGATTAACATATACAGAGAAGAAACCACCCCTACACCACTGCCCTACGCTCCCCTAGTAGTTCCGTAAGATGCTAGCAGGTGCCAGGCGGATCGCTGGCTTAGGGTGCCTCTCACACGTCAGAGGGTAGCGTGGAGGGGAGGCTGAGGGGAGAGCTCGTGCCGCCTGCCACGAGGCCACGGCTGTGTCCGGCTTGCTGGCGTTTGAGGGGAGGTGGTGGTGGGGACAGCCGCTACCTGCCGCCTGCTCTGGCCAGTTTAAAGAGCTGCTTCTGACCGCAGCGCCATCATGGGACATCTTACGGAACTGCTGGAAACCCTCCCTCCCCGTACCCCTGAGCGTAGGACCGGGCCCTTACGGAGGTTCCCTGTCTGTATATATTTGTGTGTGGCAGTACGCACTTGGCTGTTGGTTGTTCGGACGTTTAGCTGTCGGAGGTTTACGTCACGTGACCAGTCAATTTGTTTCAAGATGTCTTCGTATTTCATTCTGCTCTTTTCTGCCACATTGAGCGCTCCGGTTTTACTACATTACTGCTTATTTATTTCGTTGTTGGTGTTTTCTATTATTTCGTTGCTGCTGTCTTTTGGTGAATATCAGTGATTCGCATAAAACGTTCCAAAAGTGTGAGGAATGCAGTTCCGAGTTCAATATGCGTTAGAACCTCTACACTCACTATAAAGTTCACGTGCTGGCATGGTACATAGATTAAGCTACAATACTAAAGTAGACCAGAAAAAGAGCACTCAAGCACCCGAAACCAGTCGTCACAAATAAATTATTAGAAGCAACTAGTTGCTGCATTTTGTGGATTAAAGTTCATTTATCTGAGAACATTCGTGTGTCGAAAAATGGAAGTATCCATAATGTGGAATTGCATTATCAAGATGCAGTTCCTTAAAACGCCATGAAATAAAATGTTAACCCACTATGCTCCATTCAAGTAATGTCCTACCCTGTAATTCTGTGACATACTGCCATTATTGTAGACAGCTTTGGTATAGTATTTTAATGAATAAAAGATGATAAATAAAGAAATGGTATTTGTCATGTTTTTACTGCAGTGCATTGAGAACCAAATACGAAAATCTGGATAATTGTCATGCTACGGAATTTCTAAGGAATTAGTCTGTCACGTTTGTTATGCTACAGATTATTTATTATCTAGTGTACAATATAGAAGTATTAAGATATCCTGTATACCGGTTTTCCGACATGTTGATCATGCCACGGGTCTAAACTGACGATGATATCCCAGTCTTCAGTTATGCCGATTGTGTTTTTTGAAGATAAATTACGACACTTCATTAAGTTTAATAACTACATGTACGAATTTACCCATTTTAGGCATAAGTGAAAAAAGTTAATCGAGTACTTCTTAATCATTTAAGGATATTGCCTGTTTTGGCCAAATGTGACAGTGCACAGCTTACACCTGAAATCGTGCATGTATTGCCAGTCATCCATACGTTTTGAGTTGGCGAAGCCAACGAATGTGTATGCGAAATAAGTCGTGGTGGTAAGCTGATCTGCAGTGTAAGACAGTGTCAACGTTTTCGCCACATTTCATTATAAGAATTAAAAGTTCCAGATAATCACAGGGATAAAGAAAACAAACACGTTTTCGTTGAGTATTTTATATATAAACTAAGAAAATTGCAATGTCGGCTTATTGCTTAACTTTTACCCCGTTTTGTTTATTATAGACTAGCTGAACCCCCGCTGCTTCGCATGCGTAGGCTGGTTGGTCTGCACCAGTTGTTTCTTTTTAATCCTGATGAAGAATCCATATCTTAAGTTTCGTAGTTATAGCTTTAAATTTAATAGCACCATATCTTTGAAAATCAATTTTTCAACCCGTATTTCACCCCCTTATTAGTCTAATTTCCAAAAATACCGAATACGTGTCTTTTAAATTCGAACCTCGAATCCAAATCCGAAACTTTGTAGTTCTAACTTCAAAATTGCGTAAATAATAACAGATTTTCGTAAAACACCCCCTCTCCAATTTAACCCTCTTGGTGGTTGAATTTTCAAAGATACCGAAACACGTATTTTTTAAATCATAACGAACAATACAAATACCAATTTTTGTAGCTTCAAAATTGTCTTGACAACAATGTGTTTTCGAAAAGAATTTTTGATCCCCTCTTTTACCCCGTTAGTTGTTGAATTTCCTAAAATACCGAAACACATGTCTTTTAAATTCGAACCCCGAATCCAAATCCGAAAATTTGTAGTTCTATCTTCAAAATTGCCTAAATAGCAACATATTTTCGAAAAACACTCCCTCTCCAGTATAAACCGGTTGATGGTTAAATTTCCAAAAATACCGAAACACGTACTTTTTAACGTCTAACGAACGACACAAATATCAATTTTTGCAGCTCTAGCTTCAAAATTGTATCAATAGCAACGTGTTTTCAAAAAGAATTTTTGATCCTCTATTTAACCCTCTTACTTGTTTAATTTCCAAAGTTTCGTAGTTGTAGCTTAAAATCTGAGTTAACAGAAGCATATTTTAGAAAATAATTTTTTTGCGTCACCTATTTTACTCCCTTATTTGTTGAATTTCAAAAAATGCCGAAACACGTGTCTTTTAAATTCTAACCCCGAATTAAAATCCAAAATTTTATAGTTCTAGCTTCAAAATTGCCTAAATAGCTACGTATTTTCAAAAAAACGTTTCATCCCCTATTTAACCCCCTTACGGACGGAATATCGAAAAATCGCTTCTTAAATTACGTCTACAGAGTAAGATCAACACCCTCCAGAAATTTGTAGTTTCTATCTTCAGTGGTTTGGCCTGGGCGATGATGAGTTAGTCAGTCAGTCAGTCAGTCAATCAATCGGGACACTTCCTTTTATATATAGAGATGAACGACTACAATATGAATTGGGAATTACACAGCTCACTTTAAACTGAATTCTTCAATAGTTTCAACAACAAATTCCGTTAGGAGCAGGACAGGACTGCAGCCGAATATTCTAATTTCTAATCACCTTGATTGTAGCCTTGTGTTTACATATGGGACAGTCACGTGACGTGAATTTCCGGCAGCTAGACAGATCCCTCCGTGGACGGTGTCCCGACACATGCACACTGGTCGCTTCCGCATTTCGTAGTGCGACCGTCAGTATGGAAGTTATTACAACGGCCAAGGGCAGGTCTTTTGCCCACTACAGTGGTTACGCGATAATAAGCTGTGGATGTGCTTACTCCGAAAACAGGATCATTGCAAGGGAAAGCTGCTTTCGAAGAACGGAGACGTATTGAACGTAGAGAACATCTGTGAGAACCACCTAACGATGCGACCTTTATTAGTTGTAAAAATAAAAAGTGTGTATCAGACCTCAGTACCCTTAAATAACTTAATGATGAAGCTAGCTGGTCACAGTTCGGTTCACTAGCGTTTAATCAATATGCGGTGAAATTTGACTCAACGAAGCAAATACATTAAACATCACTCAAATGATCCTCCTGCAAACGGAATGTATGGTTACAACTACCGCTTTTCAATTTGCAATTTCCTATTTAGGTAAAAGCTCCTACAGTTGACACGTTAAGAGAACTTTTTTCTACCTTCTAATATTATGGCCATACCGTCAAAGATTATGAGTTCTAGAATTACTCCTGAACTTCAGAGCTGCAATTAGCTCCTAGTTCAAATGTTTGTTAACCTTATGGGACTTAACTACGGGGTCATCAGTCCCTAAACTTACAAACTACTTATCAACTACCTTATACTAAGGACGGCACAAATATCCATGCCCGAGGGGGGATTCGAACCCCCGACAGTAGTGGCCGTGCAGACCGTGACTGGAGTGCCTCAGCCTCCTCGGCCACCGCGGCCGGCTTAGATCCTTGAAATATCATTTTTGTTAAACTGATAAGGTACACTTTACGTTTTAAAAAGAATCTGAACTTTAGAATTGCACCTAAAACACACACCCTAAAACAGATCTGCTCTTAAGATTGACAAGTACGGCAGCTATAGAATTGAAATAATTTCCATATCTCCAAAATTAGACAAGGATAGAAATAACTTTACAGTAGACGTAGATCTCATGAAGTACATTTAGCTGTAGTCCTTAAAAATTAAAGTTTCTCACCATGTTGTTGATTATCTTTAATCGGCCAGTAAAAACTATGGAAAGAAGGCAAGGAGCTTACTATTAAAAACTAATTGTTACAAAAGAATATCATAAATAAATGTATTAGACGTATTTTTCTTATGCATTAAAAACTTTTGAAAAAATAGTTTATCATTTCGTCTGCAACATCACTTATTTGATAGGGTGATTTGCTTTGCATCACAAAGGGTATTTACTTTTATGTTATGTTTGTGGAACATTTACTTCGTCTTATTTGATGAAAGAATTTCTGAAAACTGCATTTAATAACTCCGCTTTAGTGGCACTGTTTTCAGTAACATTACCATCGCTATCGCGCAATCAAAGCATTCACTTTGTCTTTCCGCTGCTGTCAGATCAATGGCTGCTGTAGATAACATAGGACCAGAATATCTTTGGATTTTCCGCCACATTTCTACAAAGAGTTTCGCTGTGAAAAATATTAAACGAATGTCGCATTGAAGGCCGCGCTAAATTTCGAGCTTCAGTAAAACATCGGCAATCTTGGGGATTTTGAATTCGTCTAAATTTTCTGCAAAAGCTTTCTGTTCTGTTTTATGTACCATAGGGGACCAGTTAAGTCTCTTATTAATTTATTTGGCAGGAATCCCTCCAATGCTGTTGATACTATTTCTTTGAATGTAAGCCACACATGGTCTTCACTTACATAGTTAATTTAGAAATAATAGAGACTGTCTCCTAGGAAGATGTCAACCGAATTTTTATCTTTTTTTACTTTTTTAATATACGTATTTAGCGTTTAGTTTTGGTAAATATCATTGTTACGGATTTGAGCTCGCTACAACTATGTTCACTTATCTCTATATCCGTCGTGATGCTCAGGAGTATTTGTGACTAAGAGCTGAAGTGTGTTTTCGAAACAATTTACAATTTGTATGGGCTCGTGAACTAACTGTTCAAAAAATTAGAAAAAGAAAAGCATTTAGAACAATATCGGAAGATGCATCTGCCACCCTGTCAGAAGGTGTATTTTTGTCAACATACCGCCAACTATAATTGTACGAGTAGTGTACCTATTTGTGTTGAGACTCAAGTTTTCTATGAACTGTTCAGCGGCTGCATCATGAACGTGCCGGGATCGGTAAATCAAAATGTTCACATGTTTGTTAAGCTTAAGGGACTTAACTGCGGGGTCATCAGTCAAACTTACAAACAACTTATGAACTGCCTTATACTAAAGACGACATAAACATCTCTGCCCGATGGGGGATTCGAACCCCCGACGGGGAACGGCCTCGCGCATCGCAGCATAGAGCCTCAGTGGGAACGGCCGCTCCACCGCGGCTTTTTTGTTTCTTTTGTAGTGCAGATCATAGGAATTATGGCATTTCCATTGGAAAAAACTGGGGTGTTTCCTCTGCGACTCAGCAAAACAATGTAGAACAACAATGTACTTTACAAGCATAGCATTCTATCTTTCTTCATTTCTTTATTTCAAATTTATTTGTCGACTTTAGGTGATCTGTCAAACATAGACGCTCTTATCTATATTTTGTAAACGTATTTTCTGTCATTGATTTGAACATTGTCCCAATTCACTTTATTAACTAATATTTCGCCGCAAAAGAGTAAATTTATGAAGTGTATCGTTCTACTTTCCTCCTTTTTTTTCACGCAGTTGTAGCAATTAATATATGTACAAATGCAGTGATCAAACTTGAATGATAAGCGAACATTCGAATTATTTTTATATCGTTCCTTTCATGTTCCTTCCGTGAGGCGTCTTCCGGGAACCACTGACCCTCTGAATAACAGAGCGAGCCTTGCGGGTAACAGAATATTTCTCTTTCGCCATAAGTTATTAAATCAATAACCTATGAATAATCAAATAAAATTAAAGAGGTTACGTTGTCCTTTTACTGTTGGGAAGCAATGTGGCAGTACTGAAATCTCTCATTACCCCACACCCGAAGATGATTTCTTCATGGGGAGTGTCACTCCTAAAAATCTCCTGTGATATGGACCAGAGGAAATCTATTCCCCTCCAGTCACTTACTATGCCCTAACACATGAAATATTTCCAGAGTATCACCAATCACAACAAGGGTCTCATTCATACTTTAAATTATTTTCTGGGAGTTCTATTCTTTCTTTAAGATTTTATTATTTTGGTTGTAACAACCCCAAATTTGAACATTACAAACCTATCCATTCCTAAAAGGAAGCAAAAAGATACACACCCTTGGTGTGGTGGGAACAGGACCGTTTAATAGGTATACTGACAATTCCCAGATAACCCCTCTGTGGTACTGCCTCAGAAATTCAGACCCTTTTTCACATATATACACATCAACCATACACACAGATAACTTTACACTATGTCCTTCCAGGCAAACATTCACACCAGTGATGAAATAAACATTGAAAATTGTACACTATGTTCTTCTGTTACATGTGAGGGAATTTTGTGAACTTATGGTCTAGCATGTTTAATTGTTATTATTAGTACAAAGTTGTAAATAAACACTTGAGGTGTAAAAATGTGAATAGGTTTAGAATTCACAGAGCACAGAAACAAATACTGAATACATATAAACAAGGTAAATATTTGTGTAAAAATATGTGACATGCTTGGGCATGTATTCATGTTTATGTACAAAAACATCGTAAATACAATAGGCAAATGTAAAAATTTTCTTGAATCTAAATATTTGAAATATATATTGTAGGAAATATACATCGTGTGTGTATTGTTTCATATGTAAAATTTTGTTATCTTTGTGTAAGAATGTGGGTAAAGTGTTTGTGTACATTTTGGATATATGCCAAGTAAATTAAATCAAATGAAACTTATATTTAAGACCTGCTCTCCTCGAACTGTTCTCATGAGTGGATACTTACTAGTATGTCACATGTTATTTTTACATTTTAATTGAAGCACAATTACCACTGGTACTGGGTAGCACATTGGTCACTGGAAGTGGTGATATGGGAGACACAAGAAGATCATTTGTAGCGTGGAGAGGCGATGCTAGTGTTACAGCGACAGCCACGGCTGTCAGTGGCGCATGCTGTCGGCAGTCACGTGGTGTCGGCTTGCGGTGGGATCGCAGAACCCTCAGCAGACAGTGTCATTAAGGCCGTATTACACGATACACCTAAGGCGTACGCCTATGCAGCAACGCCACAAGCGTGATTATCTGGAACTACGTACTGCTTCACGTAGACCTATTAACACGATGCACCGGCGGATAGTCCTTCGCGGGAATTCGCGCATGCGCAGTAGACAGCATCAACGCGCATGAAAAGCGAAGAAAACAGCTAATCTAATCGTTCATATCACACAAGAACCCGAGGGAAACTATGATTTGTTGGAACGTCATTCATTTAAATTATTTCTGTGAGCTCACGGTTCCTACTTAATGTGAAGTTGTCATTTTTTATGAAGTAGTTCTTTTTCTCTTATGTAGTTCGCACATAATTGAGTCACTATTACTTTGAATTACAGACTCAACAATTTCATTTTATAATCAAGTTGGAAGTTTGTGTAGCTAAGGGCGAAATTAATTAGGTTGCTGGTTCCTTTGTCTTACACACTACTTAAATTAACTCATACCAATGACGACATGCGCACAAATGGCTGAGGGAAAACTGTTTTAACTTCGGCGGGAGCAGCTGCGCAATTTGTAACATGGAGCCTCAGACCGAGCAACAGTTTTTTATTACGACACTAGGTTGAAAATGTATATGTCTGTCTAAATTTACGTGCATACGGCATTTCGCACATGTGACAGTAAATCTTCAGATTATGGCACAACAACGACGAAAAATAGACCGTGGCTGAAGGAAAGAAGGCAGAGGAATATATAGCTAATAAATGAAACTGCAACAAATTTGGAACTTCGTCAGGAAGGACGTGACCTGTTTTGAAGAGCTGTTGTTTGTAAAGTTGTATGCATATCATTGAGGAGTAAACGATTGCTAGCATAACTTATTATGAAAGAGGGATCGTTTGGGTTATAGAAACAACTATCTTACCTGTACGCCTGAATAATGACTCAGTGGCTCTCTATTCCATTTCAATTATAAAGTATGAAGCAACCAATGTAAAAAACTCCTTTTCGTAAAGTCCTAATATATACATATATGTGTGTGTGTGTGTGTGTGTGTGTGTGGCGTCTGTTCCAAAAGAACATGTCACTTCTGATCCTGCAGTTATTCTTTCATATACTCATATTCGCAGTTGATGTCATATATTCGGAGAATATGACCTAGTATAAAGGTCTGCTGGAAAACACGTTTTAATTACTACATTTATGAAAATCGACTAACTGGAAAAACGGGCAAAAACCGCTACACGGAAGTCTGAAATCACAAATCAATCCTAATCACGAACGTCATACACAAATAACAAGCAGAAAGCTTCCTGCAATACCCGCTTCTGCGCATGCGCGCGTTAGTACTGCCTAGTGCGCATGTGCGGATTCACAGGAGTTTAGAACTGGTCTCTATTCCCACGCGTGGATAAAGTGTCTGAAAATAATCATGGTTCCGCGGTAGTTGCACGTGTTTCGCCGCTAGATGGCTGTCGCGCTAGACCCGTACCTTTTGCGGCGGATCGTCGTGTAATACCGCCTTTAGCCCGGTAGGTATACAGGTGGTCACCTTTGTCGGTCAGTGGGTCAGAACAGTAGCACAGGCGCAGCACGTGCCGTAGCTTATTGTTGTCTGGTGTACTCTTCCATTCAGTAGGGAACAGGTGGCTGGAGGTCGCACCACTAGCACAGACAAAAATATACAGACGGGAAACTTCCGTAAGGGCCCGGTCACACGCTCAGGGGTACGGGGAGGGAAGGTTCCGTAAGATGTCCCATGATGGCGCTGCAGTCAGAAGCAGCCCTTTAAACTGGCCAGAGCAGGCGGCAGGTAGCGGCTGTCCCCACCACTACTTCCCCTCAAATGCCTGCACGCCGGACACAGCCGCAGTCTCGTGGCAGGCGGCACGAGCTCTCCCCTCAGCCTCCCCTCCACGCTACCCTCAGAAGCACCTCTAGTGTCGTCTATCGGTACTAAGCCAGGAACCGTCTGACACCTGCTGGCATCTTACAGAACTTCGAGGAGAGCGTAGGACAGTGGTTTAGGGGGGGGGGGCTTCTTCTCTGTATAAATTACTCTGTGCCACTCTGTGACATCAAGCACACCACAGCCAGAAAAGCGCCTGGCCCTGATGGCATCCAAAACCGGGTTCTCCAGGAGTTCACGGATAGAGCAATAGAGTACCTGACACACATCACAAATGCCATCCTGCAACACCAACACTTCCCTTCCTTTTGGAAGGCGGCCAAGGTCCTGATGTTCAGGAAGCCAGGGAAAGACAACTCCCTCCCTCTCCCTCCCATCAGTCTGCTGCGCTCACTCGGCACTGCATCACCAATGACACCCTAAGACTGGAGCAATTCGGATTTAGGAATCACCACTCCACAACACAACAACTCCTCTGCGTAGTTGAACACATAACAAAAACAAAGCCACTGGGGCGGTGTTCCAGGACATTGAAAAAGCTTTTGATCATCTCTGCCACAACGGCCTTATACGTAAACTTAACGACGCCACGTTTCCCAACGGACTCGTGCATCTCATACACTCATATCTCACCAACAGAAGCTTCAACACTGACGTGCAGGGCAAAGTGTACACGACATGGTATTCAAGCCGGAGTACCCCAAGGCAGCATCCTGGGGCCCCTCTTGTTTAACCTCTACATTAAGGATTTTCCATCCACACATAACACGATGGCCGCCCACGGTGGCCGAAGGGGCTGAGGCGCTCCAGTCACGGTTTGCACGGCCACTACGATCGGGAGTTCGAATCCCCCCTCGGGCATGGATATTTGTGCCGTCCTAGTTCGTAAGTAGTTCATAAGTAGTTTGTAAGATTAGGGACTGATGACCCCATAGTTAAGTCCCATAAGCTATACAAACATTTGAAACATAACCCGATGACTGCAATCTACGCAGATGACACCGCCATCATGGTGCAAGATTGGAAGCCATGAAACATAAATTCACGCCTACAGACAGCACTCAGAACTGCCGAACCTTGGTTGGAAAAAAGGCGTGTTAATGTCAACGTCGACAAGTGTGAGGCAGTTCTGTTCACACTCAGAACGAAACACTTGCGCAAACACCAACACTGTAGACCAATTACTCTACATACACGCCCAATACGTTTCCGTGAGAAAGTCAAAGACCTCGATGTCTGGCTGGACCGGAAACTCACTTGGGGGAACCACATACAATACATGACCAACCGAGCAAACACGAGGCTCAAACAACTCTACCCGATGCTCTACAGGGAAAGCAAACTGAATAGCCGGCTGTCGAGGAACCTCTACATGACACATATTAGACCTCTGATGATGTACGGTGCTCCGTGCTGGGCATCCACGGCGCCAACACGGCTGCACCGCCTGCAGCTCATACAGAACAAGGTACTACGCATCGTCAGCAACGCTCCATGATACACACGCACAGTGGACCTTCACAATGAATACTGCCTAGAGCGCCTCTCGGTGGTATTAAAGAAACTCGCCACACGACTGTACAGGAACTCGAGACACTCGAACAACCCCTTCATCCTACGCTTGGGGAACTACGATCGTAACCATAGGTGGAAACATAAACGCCCCAAAACACTTCTCCTCAGAGACTAACCATCTACGGTCGTAGGGAACACCAACTCGCAAACACGATGAACATGGCAAACCCCTGCAGAACAGCAATCTGACTGGCAATGCCAGCTGAGCTCACAGCCGACCTACAGGCAAAGCAGGAAAACCATATTCAGCGCACTAAACACAAACAAACCTAAACAGTGCCGCACACATAGCCAGCTCTATGACCGAACTGACTAACTACCATGACAAACTTGGCTATGTTACAGGTATTCTGTCACAGCTGATGTTAACGGGTAAACTGCCGCAGCCGACCCAGGAGATTTCACAGGAGCTCAGCTGCAGCAGAACCTCGCAGCAAACGGACTGATTCTTTATGACGAACCTAGCAAAGTTAACGGTACTGAGAAAAAGAAAATACCCATTACTAACATTACCAAACCTTGCATGATCTGTCGCAGATAGCATCCCGCTACTGCCCTTCATACCTACCCCACTGTCGCAGAGGTTTTTTTCCCTTGGCTCTTGCCTTGGCACTTTTTTTTCCTCTGCCCTTACATACCTTTACCCTTTGCATACCTTTCGACCAATTCTATCTCCCGATGCACCGTATTAATGGGTGATCGTGCCCACACGTACGGCTAACATCGCGGTTCCCATATCCCGTGATCCACCTTAGCAAACTAACCAAATTACGGAGGTGACAGTAGAACTTTTGTGATGGTCACCACGTTGGTGTGGGCGTGGAGGGGCCCCATCCAGTGAAAGGATTACCGGGTCGGCTGTTGGTGGGCGGCTTTGGCGTCACGCAGCCTGGCCAGTTGTCGGGGCTGTCCCGCACCGGCTAGCCGGACCCCGCGTGCCCGTTGCCTCTGGTGACAGTAACAGCAGCTGGCCATCGCCATTCATGAGCTTTGCATCGCATCATGTCCTATTCGAAGACGGAACTGTTCTCCAACGAGTACTGCCGTCGGCAGCTTTCTCGTGTCGAGGGCAGCTGTCCGGGCCAGACAGGTGTGCCAGTGACCCCTGCCCGCTGTTTGTGTCTAGAGCCGCGAGACTGCAGGTCCCCTTTGAGCCGCTCACGTGACGCCACGCCCCACCTAGCAGTCGAGTGGTTACTCGTCCCAGCACCTCCGATGATCTCGCCCCACGTTCACTTGATATGTACTAGGTCATTTCTGCACAGACTACCCAAATGAAGTAAGTACTTCATACTACCACACTAATGGGAACAAGCAATTTTTTAAATCTACTGGTTGAACCCCCGCTGCTTCGCATGCGTAGGCTTATTCGTCTGCACCATTTGTTTCTTTTTAATCCTGATGAAGAATCCGTATCTTAAGTTTCGTAATTATAGATTGGAATTTGAGTTGACAGCACCATATTTTTGAAAATCAATTTTTGCATCCCGTATTTCACCCCCTTATTAGTTTAATTTCCAAAAATACCGAAACACGAGTCTTTTAAATTCGAACCTCAGATCCAAATCAAAAAATTTGTAATTTTAACTTCAAAATTGCTTAAATAACTACAGATTTTCGAAAAACACCCCCGCTCCAATTTAATCCCCTTGGTGATTGAATTTCCAAAAATACGGAAACACGTATTTTTTAAATCATAACAAACAATACAAATACCAGGTTTTGTAGCTATAGCTTCAAAATTGTCTTGACAACAATGTGTTTTCGAAAAGAATTTTTCATCCCCTCTTTTACCCCCTTAGTTGTTGAATTTCCAAAAATACCGAAACAAGCGTCTTTTTAATCCTGAGCAAGAGTCCATAACCCAAATTTCGTTCTTATAGCTTGAAATTTGAGTTAACAGCAACATTTTTTTAAAATCAATTTTTTGGGTGCTCTATTTTACACCCTTTTTGGTTGAATTTCAAAAAAATGCCGAAACACGTGTCTTTTAAATTCGAACGCCGAATCCAAATCCGAAATTTTGTAGTTCTAACTTCAAAATTGCCTAAATAGCCACATTTTTCGAAAAACACCCCCTCTCCAATTTAACCCCATTGATGGTTAAATTTCTAAAAATACCGAAACACTTATTTTTATCGTCGAACGAACTATACAAATATCAATGTTTGCAGCTCTAGCTTCAAAATTGTATCAATAGCAACGTGTTTTCAAAATGAATTGTTGTTCCTCTATTTAACCCTCTTACTTGTTGAATTTCCAAAAATATTACAATTCAAGGATTTTTAATCCTGACCAAGATTCCATATCCGAAGTTCCGTAGTTCTAGCTTAAAATTTCAGTTAACAGCAACATATTTTTGAAAATAAATTTTTTGCGTCACCTATTTTACCCCCTTATTTGTCGAATTTCAAAAACATGTGTCTTTTAAATTCGAACCCTGAATTAAAATCCGAAATTTTGTAGTTCTAGCTTTAAAATTGCCTAAATAACTACGTATTTTCAAAAAAACGTTTCATCCCCTATTTCACCCCCCCTTATGGGCGCAATATCGAAAAATCGCTTCTTAAATGACGCCTACAGAGTAAGATCACAAATTTCAAGTTTCTGTCTTCAGTGGTTTGGGCTGGGCGATGATGAGTCAGTCAGTCAGTCAATCAGTCAGTCAGTCAATCGGGACACTTCCTTTTATATATAGAGATTACTAAATTTATAGTGTATAGTGAGACACAATCTGCAAAAAGGAAAATATCAACAAAACTTTAATTTAATATTTATATTTATTTTAATTTTTTTTTTTTTAAAATATGTAACTCAGTGTCTTATACTAGATGTGTTGTGTCTGTGTCCGTGTTTCAGTGTGTGTGTGTGTGTGTGTGTGTGTGTGTGCGTGTGTGTGTGTCGGTTAGTAACTACAGGTCAGGAAACAGGTTTCGACATGCATGGCTCATAACGTCTACTTGGCACAATCTAATTCACTCACCAGCATAATTCCTAACAAACAAACTACTAACTGCTATTTACAACAGCATGTCTTTTCCTATTCTCAAACTATGTTCTGAGCGGTCCATTAAGAGTGGGTTGTTCATACACTATCCCACCCCTTTTTTTTATTATACTCCTGTTGTCCTGATTAATGGTGTGATCTGCTAGTTGCCTCTGACACCTCCCTGTTTGGTTGGAGGTACTGGAACATCTACATCTACAACCATACTCCGCAAGCCACCTGACGGTGTGTGGTGGAGGGTACCTTGAGTATCACTATCGGTCTTCCCTCCTATTCCAGTCACGTATTGTTCACGGAAAGAAGGATTGTTGGTATGCCTCTGTCAGGGCTCTAATCTCTCTGATTTTATCCTCATGATCTCTTCGAGAGATATACGTAGGAGGGAGCACTATACTGCTAGACTCCTCAGTAAAGGTATGTTCTCGAAACTTCGACAAAAGCCCGTACTGAGCGACAGAGCGTCTCTCCTGCAGAGTCTTCCATTGGAGTTTATCGATCATCTCCATAACGCTTTCACATTACTAAATGATCCTATAACGAAACGTGCTGCTCTCCGTTGGATCTTTCCTACTTCCTCTATCACCCCACCTGGTACGGATCCCACACCAGTGAGCAGTATTCAATCTGTGGCCGAACAAGTGTACTGTAACCTACTTCCTTTGTTTTCGGACTGCATTTCCTTAGAATTCTCCCAATGAATCTAAGTCTGGCATTCGTCCCGGGCACGACGTTAAACTGCCCCCCAACCCAAGGTGTGGTGCGACCCGCGCTGAGGGGTGCGTGGCACATGGGTGGATGTGTCTCGAACGGAGCATCAGGGATACCAGGCGACCTTTCTGAGTACGTTGCCTTGCACCGCGCGGGGTTATTGTGGTGTGGACCATATAAATCCCCAAATCTCGTGGGACTAAGATGAACACGGAGAAAAAAAAAATATTTTAAAAGAATCCGAGGGGCAATCTCAGACATCGGGTTCAGCACCGATGGAGTGCACTCCTACTTCTCAGTCAGGGTCTAGACCTGAGCAAGAAGTGAGATCTGTATCAGAGAAGTTGGACCAGATTAGGATTAAGGCCTTGTCTGGGGCTCAGAGGAGGAAACTTCTCAAGGAACAGAAGCAAAAGGAAGGAAAAGAATGGCTTCCTAAACATAAGTGGAGGGAATCAAAAGGGCTTGAGCCCAAGACCCCCAAAAAGAAACTGCCTCAGGTCGAAGGGGATACACAGATCCCCTCAACGTCAAAGACAGGTGGCAAGAAGGTTAGGGAGGAATCTAGGACTCCTCTCTGGACAAGTGTGATCCTAAAAGCTGAGGCAGAAAATAGGGAAACAGACCTATAGTACTGCAGTCTCGGTCTTTAGAGCGGCGGTTGTCCAAGAAGGATACCCATTGGTAAGCATCACCTCGCAGCAGGAGGAGCTCATGCAGATGGCCCTCTTTGAAGAGATTGGGGGGAACGCTGGTCCAGGACCCAAATTCAGGAGGGTCTATCTAGATCGCGGTGCCCTCATTTATGTCTGCGAGGGGGAGCACTCAGCAGAATGGCTTAAGTACAAGGTGCCCATGATATACCCATCAGAGGATACGAAGCTGCTAGTCAAGACAGCAGCCAAACTCCTGAAGACCGCAAAGGTATCAATATGGGTACCAAAGATCCTTAAGGATGTCTCTCCAAAGACTCTGTTCGAGAAAAGAAGGGTCCAGAACCCAAAAGTCTCGACAGAGGATTGGAGGGTAATTAACCAAAAGGTCGTTCAGGAAGGACGAACCCTGGTGGTGGAGGTCGGGGAGAAGTCCCTGAAGGCATTGCAAGAGCAAGCCCTGAAACTGTTTTTAGGGTTCTCGCAGATCTGCCTCAGGGTAATCAAAGACCTTAAAGGCAATAATGACAGCAAGATGGGGACTGGAAGTGCTGCAGATAAACCTGCAGCACAGTAAAGGGACCACTGCTGCCCTGAGCCGTCGCCTGGGGAGACAGGAGGTGGACATGGCCCTGATACAAGAACCCTATTTATACAAAGGGGGCGTATTGGGCCTCGGTGGTACTGGAGGTAAGCTGATTTATGCCAGAAATTTAAAAAAACTCCAGAACTTGCATTTATGTTAGAAATGGAATACCTTTCATATCAGTGATGGATTTTTGTTCCAGAGACTTGGTGACCATCAGTATGCAGCTACGTGACGAAGGTATCACGAGGGAAATTGTTTTGGCCTCAGCATACCTTCCTTACGAAGACAGCTCTCCTCCTCCTTTGGAAGTGAGGAGACTGACGGAAGCCTGCCATCGGCAAGGTGACGAACTGGTGGTGGAATGTGATGCCAATGCCCACAATCTATCGTGGGGCAGCAAGGACACGAACAGTAGAGGTGAGCACCTTCTTGAATTTCTCCTACCTAACAACTTGGAGATCCTGAATAGGGGTGATGAACCTACATTCAGGAGTAGTAGAAGGGAAGAAGTAATTGACATAACTTTTGGTTCCATGATGATGGGAAGTTACGTCAAACAGTGGCATGTGGTCCTGGAGCCATCCTCATCAGATCACATGTATATTAAATTCAAGGTTGAAATGGGAACCAGACAGACCATGGCCTATACGAACCCCAGGAAAACGGACTGGGAGACATATAGGAAAGACCTTGACTTCAGCCTATTGGAAATTAAAACTTCGACAAGGAATCCAGCAGAGTTTGAGGAAGTAGCAGAGGCCGTAACCTCTGCTACAGTGACCTCATACCAGGACAACTGCTCAATCACCAAGAAGTGCACAAATAGGAGTGTACCTTGGTGGAATAATAACCTGGAAATGCAAAGAAAACAGGTACGAAGACTGTTTAACCTTGCGAGGTGCAAAGGACAATGGGCAAAGTATCGTGAGGACCTTGTCAATTACAACCTTGCCATCAGATGGGCAAAGGAGGCGTCCTGGAAGGTATTCTGTGAGGAAGTGGAGGGCACGGCTGCTCAAGCGAGACTTCATAAAATCCTCACTAGGGTACCAACTAATCCGGGAGGAACATTGAGGAAGGAGGATGGGGAGTATACAAAGACAGCACATGAAACGCTGGAACTGCTCCTAAAGACTCACTTTCCTCAATATACTCTGGGGGATAACTCAGACCAGAATGCGATTCCTGAGAGACAACGGTTCTCAGGTATTCGCAAAGAGGACTGGGATTTGGCCAAGGAGTGTGTCGATCTCAGTAAGGTCCGATGGGCGGTGGGAACATTTCAACCATTCAAGTCTCCTGGCCCCGATGGAATCTTTCGAGCTCTCCTGCAACAAGCGGGAGAAAATCTTATTAGATTCCTATGCAGGTTATTCAGGGTTAGCCTAGCAGCAGAAATCATTCCCAATGCCTGGAGGGCAGTGAAGGTTGTCTTCATTCCTAAAACAGGGAGAATTGATCATACCAAGGCCAAGAATATGAGACCAATCAGCCTGTCCTCCTTCATTCTTAAGACATTGGAAAAGCTGGTTAATGTGCATGTTGGAGAAAGGAGGTTAAGTAGGGCTCCTCTGCATTCAAACCAACATGCATATCAGCCAGGTAAATCATGTGAGACAGCTCTCGACCAACTAGTTGGGAAGGTGGAGAAAGCACTACACTTTCAGGAAATAACCCTCTGTATCTTCCTGGACATCGAGGGGGCTTTTAGCAACACGACCTTCGATTCCATGGTTAGGGCAGCAGAGGTGCATGACCTAGGGACCACAATATGTAGGTGGACTAGGACCATGCTCAGTGGAAGAAAGGTAGAAGTTACTATGATGAATGAAAAAATGGTAATCAACACCACTAGTGGTTGCCCGCAAGGAGGAGTTCTTTCCCCTTTATTGTGGAATCTAGTGGTGAATGATCTCATTGGAGAATTAAACTCTAGGCAGTACTTTTGCCAAGGATACGCAGATGATCTTGTCAATTTGCTGACACAGTAAAGAATATGGCACAAGGGGCTTTGGACATTGTGCAAGACTGGTGCAGAAAACAGGATCTGGGGGTTAGACCTAAGAAGACTGTTGTTGTACCATTTACAAAGAAGCATATACAACATTCAAGTTGGAATCTAAAGCTTTTCAATGAAGCGCTACCTGTGAAGGGGACAGTGAAATATCTAGGGGTTACCCCAGATGAGAAACTGACATGGATTCCTCACATCAGGAATATTTGCTCCAAGGCAAAAGGTACTCTTGTGAGTACCAGGAGAGATTGTGGCAAAAATTGGGGCCTGAGCCCCAAGGGTATGCACTGGATATACACCACAGTGATTAGACCCAGGATTACCTATGGATCGGTCGTGTGGTGGAAGAAGGTAGAACAGCAGGTTGCTGCTAAGGAGCTTGGTAACGTGCAGAGATTATCCTGCTTAGCCATAACAGGCGTAATTAGCAGCACACCGACTGCTGGGATGGAAACCATGTTGGATATGCCCCCATTACACCTTTGGGTCAAGATGGAGGCAGCAGCTGGTGCATACAGACTCAAATCTGGCAACAACTGGATCTCTTTGGGATATCCAGAATCACACACTAAAATAGTGAGTGAGGTAAATATAGGAAAGGTTGGGGAAATGCCAGCCGACTATATTATAACCCCATACTGCTTCAACAAGCCTTTCAATATAACAATTGGAAGTAGGGAGCAGTGGGAGAAAATAGTTCGACACCCTATAGGGGATATTGTCTGGTTCACTGACGGGTCATAATCAGACCAAGGTGTTGGGGGCGGGGTATATGAGGTGCAGCCAAGACTGGAGGGCGTCATCTCTCTAGGAAAACTGGCCTCAGTATTCCATGCCGAAATCACTGCCATCAGGGTGTGTGTGGAGGAGAATTTGCATAGGTGCTAAAAAGATCGTAGCATCTATATCTATTCAGACAGCCAGGCAGCCCTGAGATCACTGGCAGCTCCTGCAACAGATTAGCCAGGATGGGGGCAGAGACTCCATTTATTGGACCGGAACCTGTCCTGACAATCACCAAGGCAATGATCAAACTGGAGATACGTAACTGCCTCAGAAGACAGCACGTAGAATATTGGACCAAAGTCCATCAACAAAAACATGGCAAGGTAATGATGCCAAAGCCATGTTTTAAAAGAAGCTCTGCAATCCTGGGTCTGAACAAGAGAGAGATTAGACTCATGGTTGGATTCCTGACAGGGCATGAGAATTTCAAAAAACACCTACGTACAATGGGAATAACAGAAGAGGACCCTAAATGTAGGATCTGTGATGACGGTGATGAAACTGCATCACATCTAATCTTCGAATGCATTGCATTGGAGAGTAAAAGGCACAGAATATTTGGGACAACCAGACCCGAAGAAATTGTGTCTAATAAAAACTGGTAAAGGGACTCCTTGCACTGTTCAAGGGCATTGGTTGGCTTTACTAGATATACGGGGAGCGATACCGCACAATAAACTTAGTTTCGGTGCGGGCAGTGGCGGGTTGGTCCAAGACTGTTTTGGCTTCCCTGGAAAAAATCAATCAATCAATCAATCAAGTCTGGCATATGACGAGGTTCATCCTGAAACTTAGATTACTTATGTAATTGTAAGACCTAATTGTTTCTTTTATTCTCCTCCTGAAAGAAATGCGGTTAGTTTCCTAAGTTGTGGTGTCAGCATCCTACAGGTATTTTCGTCGAACCTTCGCGCATACTGGAACTCTGCTCCTCGCAAACTACGATTGCAGATAGTACACAAAGTAACGAAACGGACCTAGTCGTATCCAGCGACTGTCCTAACTAACGAGAAATCCCCATCGACACGCTCCTCGGCGCAGACAAATTCACAACACAATAAAATCACAAAATCGGCGATCACGCACATCCGTGCTGCCACAAACACAAGCTCTCCTTACCCAGCAGTACTCACGTCCGTAACTAGGACAAAACACGAACTACGACAGCAAAGGACAATTCTCGACTATGTACCATGATGCTGCATCAAAACGATTTATAAGGAAACACGTGTCTAAGATCTCTTTTGACACAGATATTTACTACATTCAAAACCAAACATCTGAATGCTCAGAATAATACAGTATCTGACTGATTATCTCAGGAGGGTTGCTACGAATTGGGAAATAATTTATTGTCTCGAAGCGACCAGCTGGATAAAAATGAAATATTCGACCTAGGAATGAGCAAAACTTAAGAAAATGCGAGAGATCCTATCTTCCAACGTGGACGTCCAAATCCGATATCTGCAAATTCGGCATGATTTCCTGTTCCTAGCAGAGGAGAAACATAAATATAGCAAAAGCCAAAGAGCCACAAAACACATGGACACAGTACAAACATTTTCATACATAATATACATACAAAATCATTATTATAGACACAAACGAAAGAACAGCAATACAAGTTACATCTACATCTACATCGATACTCTGCAAATCACATTTAAGTGCCTGGCAGAGGGTTCATTAACCACCTTCATAACTTTTCTCTACCGTTCCATTCTCTAATAGCGCGCGGGAAGAAAGAACACCTAAATCGTTCCGTTTTCGATCTGATTTCTCTTATTTTATTGGGATGGTCATGTCTCCCTAAGTAGGTGGGTGCTAGCAAAATATTTTCACATTCAGAACTAAAAGTCGGTGATTGAAACTTCGCAAACAGATCACGCCGCAATGAATAACGTCTTTCTTTTAATGATTTCCACCCCAATTCGTGCAACATTTCCGTGACGCTTTCCCCCCCGTAACGTGATAAAACAAAACGAGCTGCCCTTCTCTGAACCTTCTCAATGTCTTCCGTCAGTCCCACCTGGTGAGGGTCCCACAAGGGGCTACAGTACTCCAGGAGAGGACGCACAAGTGTGATGTAGGCAGTCTCTTTGGTGGAGCTGGTGCATCTTCGAAGCGTTCTGCCAAACGTAACCTTTGGTTCGCCTTCCCCACAATATTTTCTATGTGTTCTCTCCAGTCAAAGTTGTTCGTAATTGTAACTCCTAGGTATTTGGTAGAATTTACGACCTTAAGGTTTGACTGATTTATCGCGTAATTGAAGTTCAGCGGATTTCTTTTAGTGGTCATGTGTATTACTTCACACTTTTCTTTTTTAGTGTCAATTGCCAATTTTCGCACCAAGTAGAAATTTTGTCTAAATCGCTTTGCAGTTGCTTTTGATCCTCTGTTGACTTCACTAACCGATAAACGACAGCATCATCCGCGAACAGTCTAAGGGAGCTATTCAGATTATCTCCTAAATCGTTTATAAACACGAGGAAGAGTAGGGGACCAATAACGCTTCCCTGTGGAACGCCAGATATCACTTCTGTTTTACTCGATGACTTACCGTCAATTACAACGAACTGTGTCCTTTCTGATAGGAAATCGTGAATCCAATCGCACAATTGGGGAGATATTCCATAAGCACGCAATTTCATTAGAAGCCGCTTGTGGGGTACAGTATCAAAAGCCTTCCGGAAATCCAGAAATATGGAATCGATTTGAGATCCCTTGTCGATGGCACTTAACACTTCATGTGAATGAAGGGCAAGCTGTGTTATGAGCTAATTATTATTTTACGAACTTGTAATAATAAGACACACACTATTCTACACAGCAATATGAACATCACGCTTTCTCCAGTTGTTTGGCGCGACTTCCGCAGGTGGAAACCGTCAATTTCGATTTCCGCCGATATTGTTGTTAACATGCACGGCATTTGGTGGCCGGATTTCTACACCTCTTTGCCGCGGTGGACTGCCTGATCTTTCTTGCCAATTTCTATTTCGATATTCTTGTTGGTAATTTCGTTGACCAAACCACTGTTGATTCTTTGGTTCATACCACTGTTGATTTTGTGCTGGGTCTCCGTTTCTGTATGCTTGGTTCCAGCGACGCCCGTCGTTCTTTCTCACGCCAGTTTGTTTGTGGCGCGTAGTTTTTTATTGTTCCCGGCACACGAAGGATGGTCTCGGACTTGATTTTCATTTCGATTCCAATCTTGTCTTTCGGTAACAAACTCTGCTTCCCGAAGTGCGGCCATAAATTCTTCTCCTAGTATTCCGTTACACCTTCTTATTAGGGAACGTTGGTACTCGATAGGCAGTTTGGTGAAACAAAGCCTCATGATCTCTTTGTCATCATAAGATCGGTCTAAAAACCTATTCTTCTAGATTATCGACTCCAGAAACTTCACTGGACTTCTAAATCCTGAAGTTTCCAGGTCTTTTCCTAACAAAATCTCTTGTTTTATGCGCTCTTGCGCCTGTTCCGACCAGTACGTGGCCAGGAACGTCCTACGAAATTGCTCATAGGATTGGCAAGTTTCCGCACTCGATCTCATGTGCTCCGCAACACTTCCCTGCATGTGCCCATAGATAAATTCCAGTCGATACTAAAGTAGCCATACTGGTGATACGTTGTCAAATTGTGCGATAAATGACTTACGCTGAAGCGCGTTATTTGATACCTGAAAATTCTGGACCGATAGAAAATGTTTCAGGTCGAACGAGCCCTAATAGTATTGCACAGCTTATACATAATTATGAAAGTCAGTAAAACATTGACAGTACATTTATATGATTCGACATTTTTAAATACATAATCTGACACAAATAAACAAGAAATAAGTAGGTTACACATAATACAAGATTAAGAAAATAAACTCTTTTCTAACAAACGTTCAGTTCACACTACTTTACACAAAAACGTACAATATTTTTAGGCTGTACCTGCAGTACACAAAAGCATGGGCAACCAGAAACACAAAGCGAGACGCGTACGTCACGTCACGTGACCAGAGTAGTCGTAAGCCAACACGATCGCTGGCTGATTGGTTGTCCACAGGGGCACAGCCCACTGTCTCAGTAGCGACCGGCCAATCAATTAGCCATCTCGTTGGCTCAGGCTAGTCTAATCACGTGACGTGACGTACGCGTCACTGCCTAACTTTCTCCTTGGCCACGACTAAAGTGCGGTGATGGTTTTGTGAGTTCAAAGAAGATAGCATCGAAGTGTGATGCTTTATGCGCGAAGTGCGATTACTCTTTGAAAGAATAATGCTGACCAGGGTTGCCAACGAGGTCATGATGAAAACCACCGAAGTGACCGTAAAAAACCACCGAACTTTCCGGTGTTCCCATGCAAAAAAACCACTGTCTATTCGTTTGTTCTTGACCGACTGATTTGAAATTTGGACGCAACTATGCATTTTAAAGGAGGAGTTTTTATGTACCTGACTTATCTGTATACACACTAGACGGAAATACAAAAGAAATTGTTTATTCAAAAGCACTTCAGTAAACATTTTATATATAAAAACAAACGATAATTACTTTGAGCCATTGCAATGCTTGTCGGGCACAGACAGCAAATTGTGAAATATTTGTACTTGAAAACAGAAAGTAATCCAGTCTGGAAAGGAGGTCAGCGTCAGTCATACTATTGTCTTTATGTCAGAACATCTAGATTTCAGCTGTATTCCAATGTAATCACACCTGAGAAAAAAGGAAGTTAACAATGAAAGAACAGTCACATATTAAGTGTCTGCAATGTTCAGTCATTTTCACAACAAGAAAAATCAGATAAAGCGCTGTAGCAACAAATACATACCATTAACATAATGCCAGTTCTTCGTCCTCGACTTCATCACTATCATCTTCGACAGGATCGGCGCCCGAAGTATACACATGGCAATATTACACAGTTCTTGAAAGGGATTTCTACCACTCGCATCTTTGTATTGTAAGACTTCACTCCAGAATGATACAGTGTTGTTAACATTTTTCCACTCTAAATTAACTTAGCCCACTGAAGTTCAATTTTCGACGTGTCTTTGGGAGGAAAATGCATCAGTTCTGAAAGGGGGACGATTGACTCTTTATGCACTTTCAAACAGTTTTCTGGTGCAAGGTTGGAGATCTTGCTCAAAACATCTACATTTGATGGCAAGCGCTGTTGCAGCTCTGTTACAAGAGCTACTAAAAATCCACACATCTTTCTCCGAGGGCACCTATTTCCAATGACACAACTCCCGACTTTTTTAGTTTCTCCAGTATTTTTTCGGCGTCGTAACCCAAATATGGTTTAGGAACAAGAAATTTTGTGACGTTTCCCCTTAACAAATGTGCTCCACAGCCAGGAAGAAACGATTTCGTTAAAATCCACCAACTTTCCCACCTCCCACTGACTCAGATTTTTCCCACCGTCGACTTAAAAAAAAAACACCAGATTCGGTGTGAAACCACTGACATTGGCAACCCTGATGCTTACTCGTGTTGGTTCCTTTCCAATAACCCTCGTCATTATAGTACAGTTGTTTGTAGAGTTGCTGTTTACTATATAGTGTTGCAAATCTCGCAACAATAGTTGACCCCGGCGCTTTACATTGAGCCGAATCCCATAAAAAAAAAAAAAAAAAAAAAAAAAAAAAAAAAAAAAAAAAAAAAAAAAAAAAGCAACACGTCAGCCGCTTCGTGCATTTATGCCGAACGTGTTCGTGTAAAAGCAGTACCCAAGTCAATCATGTTGCGCAACTACTGCGATCCTTTGCCAGTTGCCACTGTATTCCCAAATTCAACAATGGAAGTCGCATTGCCCATAAATCAATAATGTGCCAATAAAGCCGCCACTCTTTTGGCAGCGAACAGACAAAGAACAGTCATTCAGTCCCTGCATACAACAAAGACTTGGTTGCAGACGTTCCGTCAGAAGTGGTAGTAGGCAGAATGGCAACTGGAGAGCAGCAAGATTTTTGTGTGTTACAGTTTCCAAAGGCTGAATCTATTAAAATAGAGTGCAACATGTGTTCCGTATTAAGTTCCATTGCATTCCTACAATTGATAACACATCTGTAGGTGGTATCATAATTTTCAAGATATAGGTTGTCTTTGCAAAGGGAAGAGTTGTGGACGACCAAGCATAACTGAAGAACATTTTGAACGAGAGATGCAAGATGCTTTTGTGTGTAGCTCCAAAAAATCAATTCTGAGGGTTAGTTATGAATTATCAATTCCAGAAATGTCTGTGTCGAGAATTTTTACAAGATCCTTACAAGTACATCATTATTGCTTATAATTCTCACAAGCTCTTAAACATTCAAACTATGGTGTATGTGCGAACTTTCCTGCATACCAATAATAACTTTTTGGATTGGTTTGTCTTCAGTGATGAATCGACATTTCACGTAAGTGGGTTTGTGAACACTCATATTGCTGGGGGTCAGCAAATTTCGCTGAGATGGTACAGTTGCAAGGAAGCTCCCGTAAATTAAATGATTCTTGTACTATACCCCCGAAGAAAGTGTATGAGCCTTTCGTTTATACAGCAATGGCTCTTTCATCAATTACACAGTGCTGAACCACAGAACTTTGTTTGGTAGTACGATGCTGCGTCACGTCATTGGTTGTATGCCGAATTGGTTCAACAGCGTTGTTCCAGACTGTTGGTTTGGGTGCAAGGTGCCGGATGACAGAGTTTGTTTCATATGACCACCAAGTTTACCATATCCGGCGCCTGCGATTTTTACCTTTGGACGTTTGTAAAAGATTGTCTGTCTCTCTGATACCAGTTGATCTAAATGATTTACAACATAGGATTGAAGCTGCATTTGGATCAATTACTCGAGAGACACTGAGCAAGTTTTGGGACGAAATTTATCAACTGGAAGTGTGCTGTGTGTGGAAGTATGCTCACATGGAGGGTCCCTGGCCACTCGGGGATCAGTGGCAACGAACATGCCGACAGATTACCCAGGGTGGGGGCAGAGACTCCATTTATTGGACCGGAACCTGTCCTGACAATCACCAAGACAATGATAAAACTGGAGCTACGTAACTGGCTCAGAAGACAGCACGTAGAATATTGGACCAAAGTCTGTCAACAAAAACATGGCAAGGTAATGATGCCAAAGCCATGTTTTAAAAGGAGCTCTGCAATCCTGGGCCTGAACAGGAGAGATATTAGACTCATGATTGGATTCCTGACAGGCCATGGGAATTTCAAAAAATACCTACATACAATGGGAATAACAGAAGAGGACTCTAAATGTAGGATCTGTGATGACGGTGATGAAACTGCATCACATCTAATCTTCGAATGCATTGCATTGGAGAGTAAAAGGCACAGAATATTTGGGACAATCAGACCCGGAGGAATTGTGTCTAATAAAGAACTGGTAAAGGGACTCCTTGTACTGTTCAAGGGCATTGGTTGGCTTTACTAGATATACAGGAAGCGATACCACACAATAAACTTAGTTTCGGTGTGGGAAGTGGCGGGTTGGACCAAGACTGTTTCGGCTTCCCCGAGAAAATCAAATCAAATGTTCACAGGGAATAATTGTAGGACTAATTGAGTTGCTCTTTCATTTGATGTACGTATAATTTGTAATGGTAATAAATTTCACAAAGCTTTAAAACTCCAATATTCATTTTGGTATGTTCAAATGTTTGTTAAGCATATGGGACTTAACTGTGGGGTCATCAATCTCTAAACTTATAAACTAACTTACACTAAAGACAGCACAAACATCCATGCCCGAAAGGATTCGAACCGCCGTCGGGAAACAGCATCGCACACCGGAGCATAGGGTCTCAATGCGCTCGGCCACTCCGCCGCGGTATTTTGGTATGCCCTGCCACCAAGTGCAGACTGCTGTATGACTATCGAGAATACAGTCTGAAACGAAACGTTTGGAAAAGCTGCTGCGGACGTAGCAGCTGGGCGACAACACTCCATCAAAAAAAGTTCAAACTTAGTTTCGGTGCGGGCAGTGGCGGGTTGGACCAAGACTGTTTTGGCTTCCCCGAGAAAATCAATCAAATGCTTATGGGACTTAACTACGGGGTCATCAGTCCCTAAACTTACAAACTACTTATGAACTAGCTAATCCTAAGGACGGCACAAATATCTATGCCCGAGGGGGGATTCGAACCCCCGACCGTAGTGGCCGTGCAGACCGTGACTGGAGCGCCTCAGTCACCTCGGCCACCGCGGCCGGCAAAACTGCATCACAGAGGTGCCCGACAAAGTCATTAGTGGAGATATTCTTCGCAACATCTGGTTATCACGTCTGCTACCAGTTACACAAAAGAAATTGGCAGTGTGTGGTGATGATTTTGACTCATTCGCAAAGATGGCAGATTGCACAATGGGGATGTATCTATCGACGTGCATCGCAATGATTAACTCCCAGAATAAAGGGACAATGTACTTGGTGAGCTACAAGCGCAAGTTACAGAACTCACCTCCCAAGATTCCAGTTTACAAGCTTAGAATGTTAAGCGTCAATCCCATCACCACCACTCTCCAGGGAAGTACAGTCGCTCACCATGTAGAATATGTTGGTACCATGGGCGACTCCGCTGAGAAGCTTGGAGTGCAGCCCTCCCTATGAGAAGGGGAGTGCATAGGTGAGTCACTGATAACGGCCACATGCTTTCCAGTTGTCAGCCATCGATTATTCACGACAGAGTCCAATGCTAAGCTGCAGAACCTAACAGTCGCAGGAGACAACTATCTAGACATCAAGTTGCCTGTAGTGCCAAAAGGGTGATGACTGAAACCTTTTGCCGCCAGTGGTACTGTAATTCAAACACACAGACATGTCAAGTTAATTCGTAGGCCTGAGGTGTAATTCTAAGTGGCGACTTGTGCCAGACTTGGTGCAACCAATAATTGTAACAGATTTTCTGTCGTTAATTTTATCACAAATAAACAAGTCATGGACAAATATGTTGCATAGAAAACATGAAAGTTGGAATCAATATAGGTGATTCTTCGTTTACAGAACTTTTGAAACACTTCTTGGAAGTAACTTACGAGACGCCCACATTAGCTCCAGTTCGATACTCAACGTTTCATTATACCCCAACTACACCACCACCGCCATTCCATGCTAGGTCGCACCACCTAATACCCAAAAAGTTGGAAGTGCAGAACAGGAGTTCTCAGCTATGCTCGCTCAAGGTATCTGCCGACCATTAGATTAGATTAGATTTCGCAATGATGTGGAATGTGTTAGTTTAATAAAAGGTGTCCATATATGACACTCAGTTTAAGGACTTTTTTATTTTTTATTTTATTTTATTTTATTTTTATTTTTTTAGCGAAATAACTAAGTTTCATCTAAAAATTCATTTAATGTGTAGAAGTTGCCATTCAGAAATTCTTTTAATTTCTTCTTAAATACTAATTGACTAGCTGTCAGACTTCTGATGCTTCTTGGGAAATGACCAAAGGCTCTTGTGACAGTATCATTCATACCTTTCTTTGCCAAAGTTAGATTTAACCTTGAATTGTGAAGATCACCCTTTCTCCTAGTGTTGTAGCTATGCACACTACTATTACTTTTGATATGGGTTGGACTGTTAATAACATATTTCATAAGTGAATACATATATTGTGAGGCTACAGTGAAGATTCCTAGATTCTTAAATAAATGTCTGCAGGATGATCTTCAGTGAGCTCCAGTAATTATTCTGATTACACGTTTTTGTGCCATGAATACTTTTTTACCTAATGTTAGATTGCCCCAGAATATGATCCCATACGAAAACAATGAATGAAATTAGGCATAGTGAGATAATTTACCGAGATGTATATAATCAAAATTTGGAATGACCCTGATAGCATAAATAGCTGAAATCAGACATTTCGGCAGGTCGTCAATGTGTTTCTTGCAGTTGAATCCATCATCAGTGCAAACACGTAAAGTATTGAACATTCTATCTCGGCTACAGATTTCTGTTCAAAGTCTATATTTAACAATGGTGTCGTGCTGTTTACTGTAGGAAACTGTGTGTACTGGGTTTTATCAAAGTTTAATGATAGTACATTTGTAGAGAACCACTTAATAATTTTCTGAAAGACATCATTTGAAATTTCATCAGTTATTCCCATTTGTCAGGCATGATAGCTGTACCTGTATTGTCAGTAACAAGAACGAACTTACCGTCTTCGTGAATATAGGATGGCAAATCATTAATATATATTAAGAACAGCAAAGGGCCTAAGACAGAACCTTGTGGGACCTTATTTTTGATAGCTCCCCAGATAGAGGAATTAGTTTTTTCTTACATATTACGTGAACTGCTTGTTTCAAATTTCCACACTCTTCCAGTTAAGTATGTTTTAAATCATTCGTGCACTGTCCCATTCATACGAAAATACTGAAGCTTATCTAGAAGAATTCCAGGATTTCCATAATCAAAAATCCCAACGGTTTATATGCGGTAATTCAGAGCATTTAATATTTCATCAGTGAACGTTGGGCCTCTCGTCTACATGAAGAGCAATGGAGGCGTCCTGTGGGAAGTACAGGTGACTCAATGCCAAAACTATTCCTGACCGTCCCTAGTGCCACATACTAAGCTAAATTACATCAAATGTTCGTGGTAAATGCATCTTTACTGTCTTCGATTGAGTGCATGCGTTCTACCAAATCCCTAAAACTCCTGCCAGCATGCAATTTGGTTTATTTCAGTTTGTCAGAATTTGCAACGCCAATCAAACATTACAATAGGTTCACGAACGAGGTATGACGTGATCTTGATTTCTGTTTTGTTACATCGATGATATCGTGATTTTGTCAAGCTACGAAATAGAACACCTGGCACATTTACGACAAATTTTCACCGTCTACGAGCACACAGCTTACTCATCAACCCATCAAAGCGTGTCTTTGGCACAACAGAAGTTTAGTCACATTAATGTGAAGAGCGCCATTACCAAAGCTGCCCTGTTAGCTTACCCACTTGATCAGGGATCTCTCGTCCTCATGGTAGATACTTCTGCAAAATCAGTCGGTGCAGGTCGCCAACAACTAGTAGGCGATAACTAGCAGACGTCAGTGTTTTTCAGTAAGAAGTTATCCCAGCGGAGAGGAACTCGTCCACTTACAGGGTATGATCGAGAATTGTACAGCATGTACAGTTGTCAGGAACTTTCGAGGCATGATGGAAAGACGACTACTTCACTGAAGGGACTGCCCATACGCCGTTGACTTACGCCTTCCTACAACAACTAGAGAAAGCCTCACCCCGTCATTTACGCAAGCTAATTATATTTTCGTGATCTTCAGTCCAAAGATTGGTTTGTTGCAGCTCTCCACATACTTCTATCCTTAGCAAGCCTCTTCATCTTTCCAAACTGCTTACCGTATTCGTCTCTTGGTCTCCCTTCGCGATTTTTACCCCACACACTTCTCCTAACACTAAATGAACGATTCCTTGATGTCTAAGAATTTTTCCTACCAATCTATTTCTTCCTTTCTCTTTCTACCTGAACTATTTATCGTTCATTTTACACTAACATAAAAGGAAACACTCCGCACAAGTGCCTTCAGAAATGACTTCCTAGCAGTTAAATTAATATTCGATGTTTACAAATTCCTTGTTTTCCCACTCTTTTCTCAGAAACGCTTTTCTTCCCATTGTCAAACTGCATTTTTTATCATCTGTACTGCGAACAAATTATATTATTTTCCTGCCCAAGAACAAAACTCATCTACCACTTTTACTATCTTATTACCTACTCTAATTCATCGAGCATCTGATTTTCTTATACAGTATCATTAGCAAATCACAAATATTTATATTTCTTGACCCTGAACACTAATTCCTTTTCCAAATTTGTGTGTGGGGTAAAAATCGGAGAGGGAAACAGAGAGGCGAATACAGTAAACACGTTCAAACTGTTGCAGGTCTCCGTTCTTATTCAGAGATGAAGAGGCCTGTGTGTCAAAGTAGCCATTGGACTGAGACAACAACAACACTTCCGAGGAGCAGTTCCACAACTTCCTAATTTTTATCTCATAATGAAACATTGAAAGAGTACAAGTGGCAACAAAAGTAGCAGGCTACAAAATTTCTTGATAACTGCAGTTTACGAAATACACCATATTTTCAATAATTCTAGTGGGTGTTGAAGGCTCACAAGAACGTGAGAACTCTTGGAAACAAAGTTTTCGAATGACCTTATTAGGAAATTTAAGTTATCAGTCTGTGTACAGATAATAAAGCTGACACTGCTGTTGTAGATAAGGACGGGTCAATAGCGAACGTATGTTTACCACTAGATAATGCGCCGAGATATTTTTTTAAAAATTCTGGTCACGTCTGAAACTTCAGCAGCTATTCTATCGTTCTTATCTCTTTACTGATCATTAACAACATAATTTCATTGAGTCAAGTGCCCAATATCGCTTAGACGTGGCACTCTTATGAGGTAAATTATAAAGGACCGTAGAGGTGTTTCTTATCATCACAGTCTGAAGACTGCCACCGCAGGGAACATCTCACTCAGAATGAAGGGGAATTGCCTTCTACTGGGTGCCATTCTGGCCTTGTGCCTTGCTGCGTCCTGTGATGTGAGTATTCAGCGAGACGTGCAACACACATTTTAGAATAATATAATAATATTATGTATAGCTTAATTCCCGCTACTTCGTACGCGTAGACTGGATGGTCTCAAGTATCAATTATTTTGATACAACTTGCCACCCCCTGTTGTACCATTGACGGCAGAATCCAAAACATGGTTCCAAATCCAAATTTTCACATTTCTAGCATATAAATAGTCTTAGTACCGCCCTTAAAAGATTTTCCCTTATTTAACCCGCTTAATGGTTGAATCACCAAAAATATCGAAACACGTGTTTTTAAAATTCCAATCAGAAATCTAAATCCAAAGTTTTGTATATCTTGCTTCAAAATTGCCTGAATAGCAACATATTTTCAAAAAACCATTCATCCCCTATTTCACCCACTTAGGGGTGGGAATATCGAAAAATCGCTGAAGCCTGCAGTGTAAGATAAACAACGTCTACAAATTTCAAGTTTCTATTGTCTGTAATTCACTTTTCAGCGCCGTTTTCTGTCTTTTAGAAACGGATGGAGAACGCGAAATTACTTTCTTACGCTTTGGCATCTTTCTTGTTACTTTTAGTTTACAAACTACGCTTGTTGCACAAAAACAAATGAAGAATGTGCATCATGTTTCGCTGTATATAACATCTTTGCTATTATAGTGTTGAAAGCTTCGACCATAGATATTATGTCTATGGTCGAAGGTCGAAAGTCATCGCTGGTCTTCAGTCCGAATTTTATATAAGCTGACGACTTTCAACTACTATATCTTCCACCCTCCACACGGACCTGTTGTGGTGTACAACGGGAGACTTTGTACTACAACAACACAGAGAGATCGTTCCTCTCCATTGTGTAGTTTTTACTGAAGAGAAAAATATTGACACCCACTCGTAAAATTTGATATAAGTCGGTAGCTTTCAACTGCCATATCTTCCACCCCCTTATCGTTATCACTCCTCTACCACCATAGTGCACAATGGGAGACTGATACCTACTACCACATACAAACACTATTCGTTCGCAATGTGTAGTGTTCGCTACAGAGTGAAAATAGGCATAAACACCTCAATTTTTATGTATTTTAAGATAAAGATATGACGACACAAGCACTTAGAAAATTGGAGAAAAATAACAACCAGGCACACTTCTACAAATAAATGAAGAGATATTTTCTTTCATATATTTTAAAATTGTTCGTTGGAAAATCTTCAGAAAATGTGAGCGGACTACCATGTCATAGTTTCCGCAGAATATTTCCCAAATCGTAATTCTGTCCTTAAACAAAGTGACCTACACGTACAAAGAATGTAAAAATTCACAAAATTAAATTTCTGCGCTGTAACCGTACCGTGCATGCCATTAATATCTTCGGAAACGCAGCGTGCTTACTTGAGATTCTTCAGTGTCCTATAACTTGGATTCTATTGATCATATCACAAATATTGTAATGCTTTAGTTATCTTACGGAGAATATTTAAATATTAGACACTTCCTACAGCCCTGCAGAAATGAGCAAGACGGTCGGATTTTGCACAGTACTTGTGGTCTAGAGCGGTCTTTATACGGCTTATAAAATTACCTTTTGTACATGGGTCGTTTCTGAGAAAACACGAAAAACTATAATTACTGGATTCAAATACTACAAATTATGGGGATAGGCATTTCTGTATCTTTTTAGTCATTGAAATGAGTCGAAAGTTTTAACATATTTCCTTAAGATTATATTCTCAAACTGATTTTTGAAATTTTGTCGATATTTTTATTCGTTGCGGAAGTCCAGAGCTTCAAAAGAACCGTACTTGCAATCAAAACTGCAACAATCGGTTTTAGCTGTTTTTGAATCGGATCGAAAATATCTAAATAACTAACCACAGGAAATGGATAGAATTTTAACAATATGTTCTATAGACATTTATCTAGAATCTAAATTTTCCCATTTTCGAAAATCAAAACCTAAAAACTATTTTATTTATTTATTTAATCGTGTCAGAAACATACATACTTTCGGAGTTACACTACTGGCCATTAAAAGTGCTACACCAAGAAGAAATGCAGATGATAAACGGGTATTCATTGGACAAACATACTAGAATTGACATGCGATTACATTTTCAGGCCGTCTGGGTGCATAGATCCTTAGAAATCAGTACCCAGACCAACCACCTCTGGCCTTGAGAACGGCCTTGATACGCCTGGGCATTGAGTCAAACAGAGCTTGGATGGCGTGTACAGGTACAAATGCCCATGCAGCTTCAACACGATACCACAGTTCATCAAGAGTAGTGACTGGCGTATTGTGACGAGCCAGTTACTCGGCCACCATTGACCACACAATTTCAATTTGTGAGAGATCTGGAGAATGTGCTGGCCAGGACAGCAGTCGAACATTTTCCGTATGCAGAAAGGCCCGTACAGAACCTGCAACATGCGGTCGTGCATTACCCTGCTGAAATGTAGGGTTTCGCTGGGATTGTATGAAGGGTAGAGTCACGGGTCGTAACACATCTGAAACGTAATTGCCACTGTTCAAAGTGCCGTCGGAGCGAACAAGAGGTGGCCGAGACGTGTAACCAATGGCACCCCATACTATCACGCCGGGTGATACGCCAGTAGGCGATGACGAATGCACGCTTCCAATGTGTGTTCTGTTTTGGGACCATTGCTGTTTCTTATTTATATAAATGACATGCCTTCAAGTATAACAGGTGATTGTAAAATATTTTGGTTTGCTGATGATACCAGCTTGGTAATGCAGGATGTTGTTCGTAATATTGACACAGTATCAAATAATGTAGTTCAAGAAATAAGTTCATGGATTGTAGAAAACAAGTTGATGTTAAATCACGGTAAAACTCAGTTTTTACAATTTCTAACACATAATTTGACGAAAGCTGATATTTTGATTACACATAATGGGTATATGATAAGTGAGACTGAACAGTTCAAATTTCTAGTGTTCAGATAGACAGTAAGCTGTCGTGGGAAGCCCATGTAGAGGCGCTTGTTCCAAAACTAAATTCTGATTTATTTACCATTAGAACAATATCTGAAACAAGTGATTTTTCAACACGAAAAGTAGTCTACTACGCTTAATTTCACTCACTTATGACGTACGGCGTTATTTTTTGGGGTATCTCTACTGAAACAAAAAGGATATTTTGGCTCAGAAACGGGCGGTTCGAGCAATATGTGGTGTCCTCTATAGAGTCCAGCTGTTCCTTCAGGTATTTCCTCTAGAATTATTATTATTATTATTATTATTGTTGTTGTTGTGGTCTTCAGTCCGGAGATTGGTTTGATGCAACTCTCCACAGTACCCTATCCTGAGCAAACCTCTTCATCTCCACATAAGAACGGCAACCTACATCTGTCTGAATCTGTCTGCATCTTGGTCTTCCTCTGCGGTTTTTACCCCACACACTTCCCTCCAACGCTAAATTCACAATTCCTTGATGACTAAGAATGTACCCTACCAATCTATCCCTTCTTTTAGTCAAGGTATGCCAGAAATTCCTTTGCTCCGCAATTCTGTTTTGTACCTCCTCATTAGTTACGCGATCCACCCACCTAATCTTCAGCATTCTTCTGTAGCACCACATTTCAAAAGCCTCAATCCTCTTCCTGTCCGCACTGTTTATCGTCCGTTTCACTCCCATACAAGGCAACACTCCACACAAATGCCTTCATAAAGGACTTCCTTATGCTTAAATTAATATTCGATGTTACAAATGTCTCTTTTTCAAGAACGCTTTTCTACCCATTGCCATTCTGCATTTTGTATCCTCTGTACTGCGACCATCATTTGTTATTTTACTGCCCAAGTAACAAAATTCATCTATCTCCTTTATTGCTTCGTTACCTAATCTAATTGCTTCAGCATCGCCTGATTTTCTTAGACTGCACTCCATTACCCTAGTTTTGCTCTTATTAATGTTCATCTTATATGCACCTTTCAGCACACTGTTGATTTCGTTCACTGCTCTTCCAGGTCCTTTGCTGTATCTGACAGAATTACTATGTCGTCGGCAAAACGCAATGTTTTTAATTCTTCTCCCTGAACTTTAATTCCTTCACCAAATTTCTCCTTGCTTTCCTTTATAGCTTGCTCAATGTACAAATTGAATAACATTGGAGAAAGGCTACAACCTTGTCTTACTCCCTTTCCAACCACTGCATCCCTTTCATGCTCTTCAACTCTGACAACCGCTGTCTGGTTTTTGTACAAGTTGTAAATAACCTTACACTCCCTATATTTTACTCCTGCTTGTTTCAGAACTTGAAGGAGTTTATTCCTATCAACATTGTCAAAAGCCTTCTCCAAATCTACAAAAGCTATAAATGTAGCTTTGCCTTTTCTTAATCTATCTTCTAGGATAGCCGTAAAGTGAGTATTGCCTCCCGTGTTCTTACATTTCTCCTGAACCCAAACTGATCTTATTATTATTATAAGGAAGAGTGTCCACAAGCAGGTATACCCTATCAGGATGAAGCCCAATTTTGACAACAACTCCTATTACATAGACTACCCCTCAGGCAAAAGAGGTGCTTATACACCAGGCGAAACCAGAACGTGACCAGTATTCCAGAGGCCTTCTGGTGAGGACGCCATTTGTGAGGATAGAGATGAAGCATCGCTCCGCACTGTTACACAAGTCACACTGTGTATTATCCAGCACAGTCTGATTGATTAGCGACGTTATTCAAATGTAACTACAGCAGGAGCCACTAAAACTCCAGCGACAGCATGCATCGAACCAAAGACGAACAGTGAAACTTCCTGGAAGATTAAAATTGTGTGCCGGAACCGGGACTCGAACCTGGGACCTTTGCCTTTCGCGGGCAAACGCACTACCGTCTGTGCTATCCCGACACGACTCACGATGCGCCGGCCGCGGTGGCCGAGGGGACTGAGGCGCTCCAGTCACGGTCTGCACGACCACTACGGTTGGAGGTTCGAATCCCCCCTCGGGCATGGATATTTGTGCCGTCCTTAGTCTTAGTTAGTTCATAAGTAGTTCGTAAGTTTAGGGACTGATGACCCCGTAGTCAAGTCCCATAGACTATACAAACATTTGAACATTTGAACTCACGATGCCGCCTCACAACTTTACTTCCGCCAGTACCTCGCCTCCTACTTTCCAAACTTCACAGAAGCTCTCCTGCGAAACATGCAAGACTAGCACTCCTGCAATAAAGGATATGGTGGAGACATGGCTTAGCCACAGTCTAAGGGATGTTTCCAGAATGAAACTTTTACTCTGCAGTGGAGTGTGCGCTGATATGAAACTTCCTGGCAGATTAAAATTGTGTGCCGGAACCGGGACTCGAACTTGGGACCTTTGCCTTTCGCGGGCAAACGCACTACCGTCTGTGCTATCCCGACACGACTCACGATGCCGCCTAACAACTTTACTTCCGCCAGTACCTCGCCTCCTACTTTCCAAATTTCACAGAAGCTCTCCTGCGAAACATGCAAGACTAGCACTCCTGCAAGAAAGGATATGGTGCAGACATAGTTTAGCCGAACAGTGTTTACAAGGAGATACAGACTGCTTTGTTTAACAGGAATTAGCCACTGGCAAGAGCTGTTATACACTTGCTTTGAACAGTTGAGTAGCGCTGAGCTATATTACGTCCCAGTCCTATTCGCTACCCATTGACGACCTCTCGACTGGGCCGCAGTAATGTAGCTTACCTTGGTTTCGCCTGGCGTATATGCAGTCTCGGGTACCTCCCATGTCTGAAGGGTAGTCTGTATGACAGGGATTGAAATTCAAATCAAAAGTTCAAATGTTTGTATAGTGTATGGGACTTAACTACGGGGTCATCAGTCCCTAAACTTACAAACTACCTATGAACTACTTACGAACTAGGACGGCAAAAATATCCATGCCCGAGGGGGGATTCGAACCCACGACCGTAGTGGCCGTGAAGACCGTGACTGGAGCGCCTCAGTCCCCTCGGCCACCGCGGCCGGCGATTGAAATTCGTCGTCACATCAGGTGGCTACAAACTAATAGGGTATACGTGAAGAAATTTGGGAACTCCTTTTCGGAGAATTAAGATCGCTGTCAAGACTTATGACACTATTACTGTGAAGTTTGGTTTTTATCTATTGTGCTTACTAGGAGCCGCGTGCGCCGTTATTATCTTGTGTTATTGCATGATGAGTCCAGAAGCATAATCTGAGAACAGCTCTTTGACCTTTTCAGTGACATAGAATTATCATTCGGTGCTTCCATGGGTTACTAGAAATCGGTAATCAGGCGAGTACATCTATGTCACGAAGTGGCTCTGAAATGATTTTTTTTTTTTTTTTTTTTTTTTTTTTTTGCGGCTTCGCAAGATATACAGTAGTATTCTTTCGTGCCATTGAGTGGGCTGTTAAACATAAATATTGCCATCTAGAGAGGCTGTTTGTGCCCGGAATCTATCTGCAAGTGAGTCCAAGTGATCTCTGGACAAATCCTCAAGATAGTAGTGATACAGAACGATTGTTTACCGAAGAAGAAGCAGTGAGAGAGTGAAGGTTGGGGTGAGAGTTTAAAATAGGGAAAGATTAATTATTAAAACTCACAACCACCCACTGCGAACCAAATTCCTAAACATGCAAAAACACTGGAAATGTGATTGCGACTGTTTGACTCGTTTTCTAGGGGATGATATCACACGTTCGCAGCTTTCCTTCCCTGCATATGATTAACAAACAAATTCATAATAAAATCTAGTTCATGAGAGAAAGGGGTGTACTAACTACTATTCTTGAAAACACGTGAAAGTACACTTTATGTTGTTTATTTCACAATATTAGAACCCTGTGGCTGATACGTCTGTACGTCGACACATTTACCAACTAAAGTTATAGCTCGTGAGCCCACAGACAAAATGAATATTTGTCGCAAATTGTTTTAACACCATGTGGCTGTCTCAAACACCGTTTATGTTCGTGCCTATGCGACGACACGTGTTACATTAACAAAACACAGTCACTTTTAGTGCGATGCAGACCTTGTTCCACCGGCTAAATATTCACAACACACAAATCACAGATAAGTGATTTAACTGAATACTTCAAGATAAAATACACAAGATTAATTGAAAATAAAATGAGAAATAGTTAATATATTATTTTTATAAACAAACATTGCCATGCTAGTTGTGTAACTGTCTTGTATTCATTGGTAATTTATTACTTTTCATTGTCAATTAAACATATTACGTCAGATGTGACTATATCAGCTAATGTATTGTTTATTTATCAACAGGCTATTTTGTAATGAGGGCCTTAAAGGTTCCTAACTGCATCGTATTACTTCAAATGCCAGTAGTATTAGAATATTTTATTTCACGCTGTGCACTCCACTGTGCCTGGCACTCGCCATTGTCCCTCTCTCCCCTCACCGGAAACGAAAACTGGAAAATCCTAAGCTGGAACAAGCCACCAATGTCGGCCTGCTCGCTGGCCTCCCGTCAGCTACAAGCACACAGCAAATCTCAACGTGGAGAATTTCTACCTATGGCCTAACTATAAATGTTGTCACCCAACTGCGTACATACATTGCTACCATAATTAATAAGATTAAAATTGTGTAACATTTAGTGCATTGGCATGGTCAATGTTTGCAGTGAACTTCATACTGTTTAGTTATCAAATGCTATTAATTTACCAGTATTTCTATTGGGCGGTAATCTCACAGCAGCTACGTTGTTTTACTATTCCTGAATATTGAGTCATTGTAGATGATTATCTTGTACACCCCTGAGTGGGCTGGTAAGCGACCCTGCATAACTAACCAGGGTTTACCTGGTACTATTGAGGGACGCCATGAAAATCTTAAATGCTGTCTAACAGACTAGTAAATCAACTTTCCTTAATAAAAGTCTACAGTGTCAACAACACAGCTGCAGAGCACGGTGAAAAACAACAGAAAACTGCTACAAATATTTGAGACAGTTGTTGTTGTTGCTGTGGTCTTCAGACCGGAGACTGGTTTGATGCAGCTCTCGACCCTACTTTATCCTGAGCAAGCTACTTCATCTCCTCATAAGAACGGCAACCTACTTCCGTTTGAATCTGCTTACTGTATTCATGTCTTTTACCCCAAACGTTTCCCTCCAATGCTAATTCACGATTCATTGGTGTCTAAGGATGTCTCACACCAATCGATCCATTATTTTAGTCAAGGTATGCCAGAAATTCCTTTGCTCCGCAATTCTGTTCAGTACCTCCTCATTAGTTACGCGATCCACCCACCCAATCTTCAGCATTCGTCTGTAGCACCACATTTCAAAAGCCTCTATCCTCTTCCTATCCGCACTGTTTATCGTCCGTTTCACTCCCATACAAGGAAACACTCCACACAAATGCCTTCATAAAGGACTTCCTTATGCTTAAATTAAGATTCGATGTTACAAATTTCTCTTTTTCAAAAACGCTTTTCTTCCTATTGTCATTCTGCGTTTTATATCTGTACTGCTACCATCATTTACTGCCCAAGTAATAAAATTCATCTACCATCTTTATTGTTTCGTTACCTAATCTAATTGCTTCAGCATCACCTGATTTTCTGACACTACATTCCATTACCCTTGTTTTACTCTTGTTAATGTTCATCTTATACGCCCCTTCCAACACACGGTCTATTCCGTTCAACTACTCTTCCAGGTTCTTTGCTGTCTCTGAAAGAATCATCGTCATCGGCGAAACGCAATGTTTTTATTTCGTCACCCTGAACATTAATTCATTCTCCTAATTTTTCTTTGCTTTCCCTCACAGCTTGCCCAATGTACAAATTGAATAACATTGGAGAAAAGCTACAACTCTTTCTAATTCCCTTGCCAACCACTGCATCTCTTTCATACCCTACCACTCTGATAACTGCTGTCTGGTTTTTGTACAAGTCTGCTGTCTTCAGAATTTGAAAGAATGTATTCCAGTGAACACTGTCAAAAGCTTTCTCTATATCTAGAAAAGCTAGGAATGTTGGATTGCCTTTCCTTAATCTATCTTCTAAAGATAAGCCATTATCTCCCGAACCCAAACTAATCTTCCCCGACATCTGCTTCTACCAGCTTTTCCATCCTTCTCTAAATAATTTGTCTTATTATTTTATGTTTTTTGTGCTTTGCGTCTAAATCACTTCAAATTAGAGTTTAACACGCATGAATCTGCTAGTGCAGACACAACAAATATTAATTTATCTCGTTTAATAATACTGTTTAGTGTACTCAACCAGCTACTTGGCATTAACCAGCTCCTTGACATTAATTAATTAAGTAATTATTGCAAATCTCCTTATATGTGGAAACCATTCATACCGTTAGTCGGAATATTAAGACTTTAATGGAATGCCGTATTGTAATGTAAACTGAAGACGATTACATTTACTTATAGATAGAAAGGGAAGCCATTTGGGAACAATCAAAACATATTTCCATTTTATAATATTTGCATCCGCCGATTTCAGACTGTTATAGATGAATTTAAACGTTAGCTAACCGAAACTTAAGTTAAACAGTTGACAACATTTGCTTTCATGTGCAGTTTATCATTTTTATAATATCAAATCTACTGCAGCCCACTTCACTATTTGTTATTGAGAGTTTCACTAACAGTCAACATGCGATTAGTTATTTTATTTATTATTTAGCGTATGTGGTTTTCAAGTACAAATGGTTTACATACATACATACATATAGATAAATACAATAACATTTGAAATCAAATTAACAATTTAGCAAGCAGACAAAAACAAACTACAAAATTATATTAAAGTTGTATGTCCAGCTTTTCCATCCACTCAACTGCTTTAGGAGAGGCTTCATATAGTTCTCCAATAGTTCCTGTGAATGCACGTTTTGGGCATTCCAGAATGACGTGCTGGATCGTTTGTTCAGAAAGTCGACAGTCGCACTGGGGAGTACCTCGTATGCCCCATCTGAAGAGCATCTCTCCACTTCTGCCATGGCCTGTGCGGAGTCTGTTGAGTGTGACCCAAGATCTTCTTGGAAAGTCTGTACCAGGTACATTTCTGCCAGGTGATATTTCCCTATATTCCTGGCTATGCCAGAATTGGACCAATCATTTTTCCAGGTGCTCATGGTATCTAAAGGCATGGATATAAGATTTTGAGCTGTTCTCCATGGTGGTCTTCTGGATCTCAGAAGACGATTGTTTTGGAGTAATGTCTTGTTGTATAGGGAGATTAATATTGCCGGAAATTTTTATTCTACTTATTAACTAACGCAGCTTGCCGTCTGAGATGTGGTGGAGCTATATTGCAGAGAATGGAGAGTCAGGGCAGTGGGGTCGATTTTATGGTCCCAGATATGATCCTCATGGTGTTATTTAGCTCGATGTCCACTTTGAATTGTGGCTGCTGTTAAGCCAAACAGGACTGCAGTACTCTGCAACAGAATACACCAGTGATAAAGAAGAGATCTTCAGAGTATGTGCATTACCTCCCCAGCTAGATCTGGCAAGCTTTTGAATGATGTTATTTCTTGAATGAAACTTCACTCTGCAGCGGAGTGTGCGCTGATATGAAACTTCCTGGCAGATTAAAATTGTGTGCCGGAACCGGGACTCGAACCTGGGACCTTTGCCTTTCGCGGGCAAGCGTACTACAGCTTGCCCGCGAAAGGCAAAGGTCCCAGGTTCGAGTCCCGGTACCGACACACAATTTTAATCTGCCAGGAAGTTTCATGTTATTTCTTGTTCGTATCTTAACTGCTGTTTCTCTTAAGTGAAGTGAGATCTGAATGTAAGTGATCTGTCCAGTCTGATGCCAAGGTATTTTGGGTTTGGGTTGTGGTTTAACTTTTTTCCAGCAAAACTAACATAAAGAGATCGAGTGGCTTGTTGGTTGCATAAGTGAAATACTGTAACTTTTGTATTTGATGGGTTGGGGATTAATCTCCAGGTTGTGAAGTAATTTTCCGTTCTTCTGAGATCTTGGTTGAGGGTGTTTTCACACTCTTCGAAGCTTCCATGTTGCACAGCCAAACCCATCTCGTCAGCGTAGCAGAACATCCGAGCATTTGTTGTCGGTAGATTGTGTGTGTAGAGGTTGAAGAGTAATGGAGCCAATACAGAAACTTGTGGTAAGCCATTATTTAAGTTGGTAGTGCGGCTCTTCTTACCTTCTAGGTGGACTTCAAAAGCGATCAGTGTTTTAATTCAGCTTTAATAAAGAGCGCCGTTCGTGACATTTACTGACAAAATCTCGCCACATCTCGTCGACTGCACAGTCCGGTGTTGCAATCATAGGAACTTGTACCTATGTGTAGGGACATTTGGCTCATCATCATGGTTATCATCATCATTTAGAGACTGGTTGTGCCTTTCAGCATTTGGAGCATAGTCCCCATAATTGTCTCCACGATTCCCTATTCAATGCTAACATTGATGCCTCGTCTGATGTTATGCCTTTTACTTCAAAAACATTCTGCACCGAATCTAAGTACTTTCTTCTTGGTCTACCTCGACTCCTCTTACCCTTCGCTGCTGAGCTCATGAGTCTCTTAGGTAACCTTGCTTCTCCCATGCGTGTAACATGACCCCACCATCTCAGTCTGTTCGCTCTAACTGCTTCATCTATGGAGTTCATTCCCAGTTTGATTTCCTCTTTATGGGCATTCTCCTGCCATTGTTCCCATCTATTAGTACCTGCAATCATTCTTGCTACTTTCTTATCTGTTACCTCAACCTTAAAAATTAACGTAACCTGTATCCAACCAACTTTCACTCCCAACTTTCACTCAACAAAGTTGGTCGAACGATAGAGCGGTGTACAGCTAACTTAGTCTTGGTAGTGACTTCCTTCTTGCAGTAGACAGTAGATCTTAGCTGAGCACTCACTGCATTATCTTTGTTACACCTTGATTCAAGTTCTTTCACTATGTTGCCATCCTGTGAGAAAATACATCCTAGGTACTTGAAACTGTCTACCTGTTCTAACGTTGTTCCTCCTATTTAGCACTCAGTCTGTTTAAATCTCTTTCACACAGCCATTACTTTCGGTTTGGAGATGCTGATCTTCATATCATAACCCTTACACCTCCGACTGAGCTCTCAAATATTAAATTGCAACCTTTCAATCGAATCTGCCATCACAACTGTCATCCGCATATGTGATACTGCTTATTTTGTTTTCAATTATTTTAATCCCGCCCTGCCAGTCTACTGTTTTCAACATATGATCCATGAATAGTGTGAACAACAGTGGTGACAGGTTACAGTCTTGTCTTACTCCTGAAACTATCCTGAACCATGAATTTACCGTCGACTCTAACTGCTGCCGGACAGTCTACGTAAGGACCTTTAATTGCCTGCAAAAGTCTGCCTCATATTCTATAATCTTGTAGAACTGACAGTATCTTTCTCCTCGGAACACGGTCATAAGCCTTTTCTGTATCTACGAGACATAAATAAAATTCCCTGTTACACTTGTAGCACTTCTCCATTATCTCCCGCAAGCTAAATATCTGGTCGTGACAGCCACACTGGCTTTCATCCAGTTTGTCCTCAACTAATACTCGCACTCTTCTTTCAACAATACGTAAGAATATATTCCCCACAACCCCAAATAAAGAGATACCTCGATAGTTGTTAAAATCTTTTCTGTTCTTATGTTTGAAAAGTGGCGTGAATACCGCTTTCGTCCAGTTCTAGGGAACCCGTCCCGTCTTCCACGCCTTCTCAATTACCCTGTGTAACCATTTGAAATCTGACTTTCTATTGTATCTGACAACTTCGCACTTAATTTCATCCATCTACCCCAGCCGCCCCCATTGCACTGACAAGGGGAGGCCACAATGTTTGGAACGCGGATTTTCAGCAGACTTCGTACACTCGTAGTACTCCATGAGGACAACAAAATGTGTAAGCAGTGGCGCGTACTTCTCAAGCGTTATTGAGAAAATCGCAAAATATTTCGGTCGGTCGTTAAATACGTACCACATGTACCTGTTGCGAGCATGAAGGTCGGGGTGAGAGTTTAAAATAGGGAAAGATTAATTTTTGAAACTCACAACCACCAGCTGCGAACCAAATTCCCAAACATGCAAAAACACTGGAACTGTGATTGCGACTGTGACTCGTTTTCTAGGGGATGATATCACACGTTCGCAGCTTTCCTTTCCTGCATATGATTAACAAAACAAATTCATAATAAATTTAAGTTCATGAGAGAAAAGGGTGTACTAACTACTATTTTTGAAAACACGTGAAAGTTCACTTTATGTTGTTTATTTCACAATACTTGAACCCTGTGGCTGTCGCGTCTGTACGTCGGTAAATGTACCAAATAAAGTTATAGCTCGTGAGCCCCCAGACAAAATGAATATTTGTCGCGAATTGATTTCACACCACGTGGCTGTCTCAAACACCGTTTATGTTCATGCCTATGCGACGACACGAGTTACATTAACAAATCACAGTCATTTTAATTCAATGCGATGCACACCTTGTTGCACCGGCTAAATATTCATAAACACACAGTAGCACTCGATTTAACTTGGTGCAGTCTACGACGAGCAACCACACGTGGCGATTGCCACACACAAAACTCAAGTCACTACCTCGAGATCCACATGCCGACTGAGGCAGAGCGATGCTGCCCGACCAGCCACACCACGTGGTCCCGGAGTCCTCACTTCCTGCCCTCGTGCGAGCGCGCGTGCCAAAACTCAACTGCCAGGGTTTTTTCCCCTACGTCATGAAATTCCCCATGTAAGCTGTTGTAACCGATTTGCCAACGTACAGCGCTCAGCCAATACATTTCTAAAACTTTACTTAAAATCAAAATAATTACACTAGACATTATACAAATATTTTCTTACGTTTTTATATTAATATAAACATCCTTTGTCCTGTTTATCATAATTGTGCAATTTCTTATACCACAGATAAGTGATTTAACTGAATACTTCAAGATAAAATACAAAAGATTAATTGAAAATAAAATGAGAAATAGTTAATATATTATTTTTATAAACAAACATTGCCATGCTAGTTGTGTAACTGTCTTGTCTTCGTTGGTAATTTATTACTTTTCATTGTCAATTAAACATATTACGTTAGATGTGACTATATCAGCTAATGTATTGTTTATTTATTAACAGGCTATTTTGTAATGAGGGCGTTAAAGGTTCCTAACTGCATCGTATTACTTCAAATGCCAGTAGTATTACAATATTTGTGCACTGCACTGTGCCTGGCACTCGCCATTGTCCCTCTCTCCCCTCACCGGAAACGAACTGTAAAATCCTAAGTTGGAACAAGCCACCAACATCGGCCTGCTCGCTGGCCTCCCGTCAGCTACAAGTACACAGCAAATCTCAACGTGGAGAATTTCTACCTATGGCCTAACTATAAATGTTGTCACCCAACTGTGTACATACATTGCTACCTTAATAAGATTAAAATTGTGTAACATTTAGTGCATTGGCATGGTCAATGTTTGCAGTGAACTTCATACTGTTTAATTATCAAATGCTATTAATTACCAATATTTCTATTGGGCGGTAATATCACACTGTGCGTGACCGTTTTGTGATGAAGCGGCAGCAGTCGAGTGGTCCCTTACCTATTACCAGTTTATGATTGATCATTACACCGGTAATCCTCAAATACTTTCGAGAAGACGTGTGTGGATGATCTACTGATGTATCGCAGCCGTGCGGTTTTTATTCTCGTGCGGCTAATCACATCGATCGCCAGTCTTGTGAGGACGTGCTGGTCCGACGGAGTCATTAATTTCATTACAAAGAAGTCACAGGTAATCTTTTGTTTATGCTTGAAGGGCTCCTTCGTTTTGATTATATTATATTCTTTCTCCTTTTTCCTTTTCCCCTAATTTGTTTCAATAAAGATACAGGGTCGAGGCGACCAGTGAAGACAACCATCTATATATAAATAATTTAAGGAAAAAAATTGTGTTGGAATAAAAAAAAAAAGAAAAAAAAAGAAAAGAAAGTGGTTAGCGTACCAGCCCCGTACTCATTGCTCGTTGGTCGCTGGATCGAGTCCCGTTCGCCACTTTTTTTTTTCAACAAAGTTATATTCGTTAAGATTTATATTGCAATTGATATAACAGGAAAAAATACGTGTAATCAAATGTTCTTTTATTAAATTTACAATGTTATTTGGCAGTACAAAGTTTTATTATCACAAATAATATAATATTCATAACTAGCGACTAGTAAACACTCATAAAGTGTTACTGACGTGAGAAAGTTTGCTTGACCGCGATTTGAGATATACCTTATTTCTGGGAGCCCGAAACTACTTGTCACCTGCAAGTTTCGACCGCCACAGACGGCTTTCGAAAGATGTACAACTAATCGTCGCTTCCGACATTACAAGTTGCAGGTGGAATTTTTCGTAAAAACAAAGTTAAACGGCACCAGCTGCATCGAATAAATACTTTTTTTCGCATAAGCAAGGTTTTTTTCATGGAAAAACAAACCTCGCTAACATTTAACATTTTTAAAAACCTCTCTTTCATGTGATAATTTGGAAGCAACCAGGCATAACGCAGCATTTCCTTAAATATCGGCGATAGCGTATTTTTCCGTAATATCAATTGTGATATAAATAGTAATGAATATGAGAGTGTTAAAAAAAAAAAAAAGAAAAGAAAAAAAAAACCGTGACGAAAGGGAAACGATCCAGTGACCAATGAGTACGGGGCTCGGATGCTCACCATATTCCCCCCCCCCCCCCCCCTATGGGTAGTTCTCTCGCTTGCGGTCGATGATCCTGTTTATTCGTTGTTGTTTACTGTGTTCTTGACTCAGCTTTTTTATTGCGCGGTGAGCTACGGCGCCCGGTCGCTTTCTGACAAAAACGGCAAGGCACAGGTACATATGGTACCGACCGAAATTATCTTGCGATTTTCTCAATAACGCTTGAAAAATACGTGATACAGCTTACACATTTTGTTGTCCTCTTGGAGTACTACGAGTGTACGAAGTTTGCAGTAAGTCCGCGTTGCCGGCCGCTGTGGCCGAGGGGACTGAGGCGCTTCAGTCACGGTCTGCACGGCCACTACGGTCGGGGGTTCGAATCCCCCCTCGGGCATGGATATTTGTGCCGTCGTTAGTTGTAGGTAGTTCATAAGTAGTTTGTAAGTTTAGGGACTGATGACCCCGTAGTTAAGTCCCTTAAGCTTAACAAACATTTGAACATTTTTTGAAATCCGCGTTCCAAACGTCGTGGCATCCCCTTGTGAAAACTATTGACCATTCTCTCTACGTCATCAAATGTAATCCTGTTTCCATCGTCATTCCTATCCCATTCTACCTCAGAATCTTTTATCACATATAACCTATTCTCAAGTATGTAAATATATTATCCATAAATCTAGATGGTCGACTGTTTATGTGTAAGTATCGATTTTTCACTATTATGGTAACCCCATGGTGCCTCGCTCTAAGTAAACGCCACCTCAGGTGAACAGTACAGACTGCAAAATATCGTACTGTATCACAAATAAATTACCATTCTCACCAATATTTGAATAAAATACGTTACCATATGTATATTGTGTATGATATCTCACCTGATCCCCTATTTTGAGCAGTGAAATTAAAAACAATATCGACTATATATATTTTTTTCTAGGAAAATATATCTTAGCTGTTAGTGACGTTAGGGTAAGGGCAGAGAAAGAGGACGAAGTCGGGAGTCAAAGCAGGAAGAGCACAGTGGGTGTAGGGCTTTACGTGAGGATATTTTTTTCTACAGTGCTGGATCCAATCCCAATTCTACTTGTTGTTGTTGTTGGGTTTTGGAAAGGACTAAACTGCAATGGTTATCAGTCACTTGTTCCAGTCTGAGAGATAAAACATTGTGTTAAGCGTTCCTTAGTAAATGCGTTAACAAGTTTAAAAATCACAGCTAAACATGAAGAAAGGATACAAGTAAAGTAATATCGAAGAAGGAAGAAAGGGGATGAAACAGTACAAGAGTGGTGTTGCCGGGTGATCACAGAAATATAAGTAACACATCCAGCCACTCTGGGACACATTAAAAACACCTACCTAGAAGACTTAGGCAGGTGGAGGACAGAGTAATGACGGACACACACAAACCTTAAATGGATTTGTAAAATCCACACTCACGGATAAAATTTAAAACAGAATAAACCACGGAGGCATTTTCGGCCAAAGCAAGCTGCAAAGCGTCAGTGATATTAAAATTTTCCCGCTTTTCGGCTAAATTGCGGCATTCAAGCAAGATGTGGGCAACTGTCAAAGGGGCACCATATCGACACTGAGGAGGGTCCTCGCAACGCAAAAGGTGACCATGCGCGAGCCAAGTATGGCCTATACAGAGCCGGCAAAGGACAATCGACTCCCAGCGAGAACCCCTCAGGGAGGTCTTCCACACAGCGGTAGAGGGCTTGACAACACGGAGCTTATTGGGTTCGGTCGAGTCTGCCCATTCAGAATTCCAAACACCAAAGACCAAGTGGTGGCCTGCTAGGCCAGCTCATCGACGCCTTCATACAAAGGCGACAGAACGGCCTGACTCGCTAAGATCGAAGACAGCATCTTGCATTGCTCGCACCACAATGTGTTTAGGGAGAAACTGGTGGAGGGCCTGTAAGCCACTTAGGGAATCGCTACAGATGAAAAACGACCCCCTGGGGAGAGCTCTGAGGTGTTCAAGAGCTCTCAAAATACCGACCAGTTCCACGGTGAAGATGCCTGCTTCCACAAAGCAATGATTGCTGGTCGATGTGCTCACCACAGACAAAGGCATATGTGGCATGACCATCGACCAAAGAACTGTCAGTGTGAATATGTCAAGCAATGCTTGGAACTGGCGACGGAGAATCAGTGGTGGAATGGAGGCTTTCGAATTCCGGGACAAATCCAACCGAAGCTCCAGGCGAGGAATTGTCCAGGGGGGTATACGGGGGGAGTAGTGAAAAGGAGCAGGGAGAGGAAGGGAACCAAGTGAGGAGAGAAGGGAATGGACATGGACCGCAATCGGGAGACTCGACCTGGGCTGAAATTGTGGGGAAGGGAGAGCAGAAAGTGGGAAGAGAAGCCTGTGGTTTGGATGGTGGGGTGAAGCATGTACCCGGGCAATGTAACACACCAACAAGCCTTGCCGGCGATACCGCAGAGTGGGGAACCACAGCTTCGGCTAGGAGACTCGGTATTGGACTGGTGCGAAAAGTCCCCATCGCGAGACGCACACCAGGGTGGTGAATGGGGTCTAAATCCCGCAAGGCAGAAGGAGCTGCTGAGTCATAAACCAAGCTCCCGTAATCAAGCCGCGACTGAATAAGAGCCTTGTAGAGCTGAAGGAGGGTGGAACGGGCTGCTCCCCAACCAGTATGGCTGAGGCATCTGAGAATATTTAAATGCCGCCAACACTTCTGTCTCAGCTGACGTAGGTGTGGCACCGAAGTCAGCTGGGCATCGAAAACCATGCCCAGAAAGCGATGTGTGTCCTCAACCTGAAGTAGTTCACCACGCAGGTAGAGCTCTGGGTCAGGGTGAACTACCCGATGGCAACAGAAGTGCATAACGCGGGTTTTCTGAGCGGAGAACTGGAATCCGTGGGTAGAGGCCCATGAGTGGGCCTTTCGGGTGGCACCCTGCAGCTGCTGTTCATCTACGCCAATGCTAACAGAGCTGAAATACAAGCAAAAGTCATCAGCGATGACCCCACAGCCGCAGCAAGACCGTTTATTGCCACTAAAAACAATGGGACACTGAAGACAGGGCCCTGTGGGACACCGTGCTCTTGAATACGGGGGGGGGGGAGCTAAAAGAGGCCCCAACCCCCACCCGAAACAAGTGGTGGGAGAGCAAATTGCGAATAAAAATAGTGAGGGCGCCACGTAAGCCCCAATCATGCAGAGTAGTCAATATGTGGTGGCGCCAAGTGCTATCGTATGCCTTGCGAAGGTAAAAAAAATACAGCAATCAAATGCTCACGTCTAGCGAAGGCAGAGCGTATGGCCAACTCCAGTGACACAAGGTTGTCAATCGTAGAACGGCCCTGGGGAAGCCTCCCAGTTGTGGAGCAAGGAGTCCACTCTCTTCAAGGATCCACATAAGCCGCTGACTCACCATACTTTCGAAGAGCTTGCAGAGAACGTTGGTGAGGCTGATCGGTCGGTAATTGTCAGCCACCTGGGGATCTGCACCAGGTTTAAGCACTGGGATAGTGATGCTTTCCCACCATTGTGAGGGGAAAGCCCCATCTGCGCACAGATGGTTGAACAAGGCAAGAAGTTGGTGTTAGAACTCTGGTGGAAGGTGCCAGATGAACTGGCTGTGGATTCTGTCTGGTCCCGGGGAGGTTTCGGGGCATGCTGAGAGAGCAGTTTGGAATTCCCATTCATTGAACGGGAAATTGTATGATTCTTGCCGGCGCGTATGAAAGGACATCCATCATTGTTCAACCCACTCTTTGAGTACACGAAAGTCTGCACTGTATGCTACAGTTGTGGAATTGCGAGCATAATGCTCCGCCATATGCTCAGCAATAGCAGTGGCGTCAGTGCATACAGTACCCTGAATCTGTAAGCTGGGGATTACTGCTGACGTGCGGTACCCAAACAGGCATCTAACTTGGGACCACACATAAGATTGCGAAGCACGAGAGCCGATGCTGGCGACATACCTCTCCCAGCTGTCCTGCTTGCTCTGCCGAATGAGCTGTCGAGCTCGGGCCCGAAGCCATTTGAAGGCTATCAGGTTGTCTATGGTAGGGTGGCGCCGAAGGCGCTGGAGCGCCTGCCGACGATCCCGAATGGCTGCAGCGATCTCTGGTGTCCACCAGGGCATGGACTTGCACCGAGGGGTGCCAGGGCTGCCGCAAAGATCATCGTGGTCCTCCAGCAGAAATGTGGGACCAGGCTCTGACTGCAGAGAGAGGTCGATTGCCGAGTAGGTGCCTCGTGCCGTGCAGAAATGCCTGGGAGCCGCAGTGTTTAAGAGGCAGATGTCCTGTTGTGTCAGGAGTGTCTGTATGTCCCTACCGCGTACTGTCGTCTGCGTCCCGCCCCGCAATGGGTGGTGGGCATTAAAATCTCCCAAAAGGAGAAATGGTGGGGGTAGTTGCGCAATCACTGCAGCGACGGCAGTGATAGAGACAGTCGCATCCGGGGGAAGGTAAATGGAACAGACGGTGAATTCCTGCCCCACCCGGATTCTAACAGCGACTGCCTCTAGGGTCTTTGGAGAGGCACAGCACTAGGGACAGTTGCTAGGACGTAAACAGTGACACCACCTGAAACTCTGTCACAAGTAGCCCAGTTTCGGTAATAGCCCCGATAGCCTCGAAGGGCTGGGGTCCTCTGAACAGGAAACCCCATTTCCTGCAGAGCTAGACAAAACACCGGGAGTCGGCACAACTGCTGTAACTCAGCAATGCGGTTGAAGAAACCGCCGCAATTCCATTGTAGAATTACTCTGTCTACTAGCTGAGAATCCATAAATAATAGCTGAGGAGCAGGTTATTCCATTGCATCGCCATCTGCCTTGTGCTCTGAATCAATAGTGTCCTGATCCATAGGTCCAATGGATCAGTAATGGCAAGATCCTCGGGGGTGCGAGGATCTTGACTTCATCCTCTGAACCAGAGGATGTGGGTATCTGTGCCTTTGGAGCCACCAAGGTTTCTTTTTTCTTTGTTTCTTAGCCCTTAGGTTTTAAGCGCCAGGAGGGCTTCTCAGGCACGGCCTCAAGGGCTGATGACGAGCAGGAGGCCCTTTGATCAGCAACAAGGGGATCCTGCAGCAGTTTGCTGGGATCCTCTTTACTGTGTGAAGAAGCCTCAGAAGGGAGCGCCCCAAGGGACCCCTTCTGAGCGAGAGGGGCCGGAGAAGGCTTCACCTTCTCCGGCTTAGAGGTGGGGACTGGTGTCCCCAAAGTTGGAGAGGTTGTTGCTCCCACAGTGAAAAGAGTGGGAGCCACCAAAGAGGAAGTGCCCTCAGCTGTCAAGGGGACAGGGGTAGGTGATTGGGCGTGGGAGCCCACTGGCAGTGGTTGAGTACACGATAAACAAGGCACCGTAGATGACTATGAGCCTGCTGTGGCATGGGACATGGTCAGATGTATGGGATGGAGATTTTTATACTTCCGTTTTGCCTCTGAGTACGTCAGTCTGTCCCAGGTCTTATATTTCATAATGTTCCGCTCTTGCTGCAATACTGAGCACGTATGTGAGCAAGGGGAGTGATTCTGGCTGCAGTTTACACATACTGGAGGAGGGGTGCAAGGGACGTTTGGATGGACTGCACGTCCGCACTCCCGACATGTAGGATTGGCATCACATCGGGAAGACATATGCCCAAACCTCCAGCACTGAAACAACGCATAGGGGGAGGAACATAGGGCTTTACGTCACACTGGTAGATCAGCACCTTGACTTTCTTAGGCGATGAATCACCATCTTAAAGCCAAGATAAAGGCACCGGTGGCTACCCTGTTGTCCTTCGGACCCCTATGGACTCGCCGAATAAAATGTACTCCCCAGCGTTCGAAGCTGGCACGTAGTTCTTCATCAGACTGCAGCAACAGGTATTCTGGAATACTATCCCATAGACCATATTCAAGGTCTTGTGTGGCGTTATCGTTACGGAAACATCACCCAGCTTGTCACAGGCAAGCAAGGCCCGTGAATGGGCTGGGGATGACGTCGCTATTAAGACTGAACCAGAGCGCATCTTTGACATTCCTTCAACCTCACCGAACGTATCTTCCAAGTTCTCGATAAAAAACAAGGGCTTCGTGTCCTTGAACGTTTACGGGTATATACAAGGTATTTCGGGGCATAAGTCTCACCCTTCTGTCTTGCCCGACGCTCCTCCCATGGGAACGTTTGGGGATTATACCCTGCAGCATTGTACTCATTTCTTCTTCTCTTAGAGACGCCAGGTTTGCGTGTGGCGACGCTATTATTAGCCCGTTTCATTCTGGTCCCACGAGCAGCTAGCGAACTAAAGGTCCACCCAGGCAGAGCCCCGCTTGCCTGGGTAAGCCTTATACAACTCAAGGTGCAGCAGGTTCCTCAGAGGTTGCTCGCTAGCGGCTGTTCAACCTCAACAGCCATGTATCTCCTAGGCACGTAGCACACCTTGAGATTGAGGGTTTTTTTTTTTTTATTTTTTTTTTTTTTTATTTATTTTATTTTTTTTTTTATAGAGGTTTGTACCGTCTTCGCGACCCAGGCGATTAAGCCAAGATCCCTGGGCTCTGAAACGTACAACGTTCCACCGTCGCGCCGAACTATGGTCGTTGAGGCACGCACAGAGGTTACGGTGTAGCGGACTGTTGGCGCGACACAGCCCACGGCGCAGGACCCCGGTTTCGCCAAGCCCGTACTCAGCAAATTAATGCTGAGCCCCTGATGGGAATTCTACTTGCATCACTGCCATGGGTGGATTACAATCTGGAGATATCGCAATGAGAGGCTGTGGAATTGTTGCTTTATAGATGACTATACTGTTCATACCGGTGTTATTTTTTGGGATTGCTTAGGCTTACACAGTACAAAATATAAACATTGAATGTGGTACAAGCCATCCTCCTTTACACCACATTCAGGTTTGTATTTTGTAAATGTGTAACGCCAAGTGTAGCAAAAATGCTAGCACGTGTAAAGAACGTCAGTGTCAAATGCATAACTTAGTTACACTTACACCTACAATAAAAACACAAACTACCATGACAGCGTACATCTACAAAAAATGTTCAAATGTTTGTAAAGCTTATGGAAATTAACTGCGGGATCATCAGTCCCTAAACGTACGAACTAGTTATGATCTAATTTATACTAGAGACAACAAAAACACCCACGCACGAGGGAGGATTCGAACCTCCGACGCGGGAGGCCTCGCGTTCCGCGATCCGTAAATCTACACGTAGTTTATCCTCTGAAGATGAGCCTGCAGGGGCTCGAAAAGTCGTTCTGAATCAAGAAAAAACATCCATAAAGGCAAAAATGTTCAAATGTTTGTATAGCTTATGGGACTTAACTACGGGGTCATCAATCCCTGAACTTACAAATTACTTACGAACTTACACTAAGGACGGCACAAATATCCATGCCCGAGGGGGGATTCGAACCCCGACCGTAGTGGCCGTGCAGACTGTGACTGTTGCGGCCGGCCATGAAGGCAACTGATTGCATTTCTTTTAACGAAAATAAACCGTCAATCTATAAAATTGTTAACCGTCTACATTTAAGACATCTATGATGTTGGAATAATTACGCACATCTCATGATTCTAAAAATAATTTCAATACCACAAAAATTACAAATGTTTGTGACTACTATATCAAAATATAGAAAATATCAAGGTGAAAATAACCAAATTTTGAATGCGTCATGCAATTTCAACAAACTCTGCTTTAGATAGCTTATTATCTCTAGCTATCACCCTATCACCGTGAAAAAAAAAAAAAAAGAAAAGAAAAACGACCCCTTGGAGTGGTCACACTTGTAAATATTTAAAGACTGATTTCAACTGCAAGCAGCATGATTTACCTCTCGTATATTTAATTTAATGTGTCCATTTTTTTCCAGTTTTTCCGCAATTTAGGTAAATATTGTGTGGCATGAGCGGTAAAGCTCATGAAAGCTGGTTTGTCTATTTATGTATTTCAAACTTTATGTAATACTAATTAACAGTCCTTTTTGTATTTAAATAATGTCATTTTAGTAAGGATGTGGTGTGAGATGGACAATTTTTTCTTATAGCTATACCTCACGTTAAGATGTACACGATTTCGCAAGGGATGGGGATCGGTCAATGAGAAAGTGGACATGGAGCAGAGCTGGTGAAGAGTGTGTGTTTAGAGAGAACAGGGGAGCGAAGGGTGCGCGGAAAAGGAACTCCATGTCCAGTCTTGACAACAGTAGGACACTCCTTGATGATAGGAGTGATTGTAAGATTTCTGCAGCGAACTCTCGCTTCTCAGAACTCCAAATTTTGCGACAACAAGTGTACGCCAGTGCAGCTGATATGTGAATTTATGTTTTAGATTGTCTAAAGTTTATAGAGAAGTTTGTATGAATCCTGGAGATTTTTATAAGTGGGTAGAGCAGTTGAAAAATGGTCGCGATTCAGTGACTGACCAACACCGTTCTTGCCGACTGGTTGCAGTTTCAAGTCCCTCACTTGAAACTCGTATTGATGACATTATACGTGCCGTCCGCCGCGCGACTGTGGAAGTGACGGTTGATGAGGTTCAAGTTAGTACTCGTGCAGTTCATAACATTATATGTAACAAACTGAAATACCGCAAAACATACGCAATGAGTTGACGCGCCTACACAAGGATGCAAGGTTGAGTGTGCACAGAGCTAAAGGAACGTTATGAAAGAGAAGTTGAGCAGTTCCACAACAGAACACTTCTGATGAAACATGGCTTGCCGCGGTGGAGTAGACGAGCGGTCTAAAGCGTCTCGCTGCGGAGCGCGCGGTTGCTCGCCGTGGAGGTTCGAGTCCTCCCTGGGGCATGGGTGTGTGTCTTGTCCTAGGTTTAAGTAGTTTGTAAGCTACGGGCTGATGACCACGCAGTTTGGTCCGATAGATATACAAACATTTGATTTTTGAACATGGCTTCACTATTATGAGCCAGAATCAAAAAGGCAAAGCGTGGGGTGGAAGCACATCAACTTACTTGTCAAGAAAAAGTTCAAAACGGAAGCATCACCATGAAAAGTCACGTTGACGACAGTATCTCGTAGACTAGCGTACAATGAACAGTCAATATTATTCGGATTTGTTTTTAAACAAGGTTAAGCTGGCCAGGAGACAGGAAAGTCATGGATCTCAGAGGAGATGAGTGATTCTTCAGCAAGACAACGCACGTCTTCGTATTGCTCAACTAACCCGTGAAACCACCGACAAAATGGGCTGGAAAGTACTGCCTCATCCCCCCTACAGTCCTGATTCAGCACCTAGTGATTTACATTAGTTTGGTGCACTGAATGAGGTATTACGAGGAAAGAGGTTCCAGGAGAACGACGATGTGAAGAAGTTTATAGGAAATTTGTTCAAACATAAAGTTCTTTGCAGCCAGAATAAAAAAGCTTGTAGCCCGTTGGAACAAGTGCATAAAGGAAACTTCCTGGCAGATTAGAATTGTGTTCCGGAGCCGGGACTCGAACCTGGGATCTTTGCCTTTTGCGGACAAGCGCTCTACGGACTGAACAATCCCGGGACGCTTCACGGTCCTAGAAAGTAGGAGGCGATCTACTGGAAGAAGTTGTAAGGACGAACCATGAAGCGTGCCGGGATAGTCCGTAGAGCGCTTTTCCGCGAAAGGCAAAAGTCTTAGGCTCGAGTCCCGGTTCCGGCACACAATTTTAATCTGCCAGGAAGTTCCATATCAGCGCACACTGCACTGCAGAGTGAAAGTTTCATTCTGGAAACATCCCTTAGGCTGTGGCTAAGCCATGTCTGCACCATGTCTTTTCTTGCAGGAGTGCTAGTCCTGCAAGTTTCGCAGGATAACTTCTGTGAAGTTTGGGAAGTTGGAGGTGAGGAACAGGCAGAAGTAAAGTTGTGAGGCGGCATCGTGAGTCGTGTCGGGATAGCACAGTCGGTAGTGCGCTTGCCCGCGAAAGGCAAAGGTCCGAGGTTCGAGTCCCGGTTCCGGCACACAATTTTAATCTGCCAGGAAGTTTCATATCAGCGCACACTGCACTGCAGAGTGAAAGTTTCATTCTGGAAACATCCCTTAGGCTGTGGCTAAGCCATGTCTGCACCATGTCTTTTCTTGCAGGAGTGCTAGTCCTGCAAGTTTCGCAGGATAACTTCTGTGAAGTTTGGGAAGTTGGAGGTGAGGAACAGGCAGAAGTAAAGTTGTGAGGCGGCATCGTGAGTCGTGTCGGGATAGCACAGTCGGTAGTGCGCTTGCCCGCGAAAGGCAAAGGTCCGAGGTTCGAGTCCCGGTTCCGGCACACAATTTTAATCTGCCAGGAAGTTTCATATCAGCGCACACTCTGCTGCAAAGTGTAAGTTTCATTCTGGATTTGCCTAAATGTTCAAGGGGATTATGTTGAAAAGTAGAAAAAGTTTTTTTTTTTTTTTTTTTTTTTTTTTTTTTTTTTTTTTTTTTTGTAGAAATAAACGTTTTTTTCCTCTAGACCGATCCTCCATAATGACAAAGGCACAAACTAATTAGGCATTACTTCTGGAACTAGTTTCCTTTATCGGAAAAAACCTAGACCTAGATTTGACGAAACGAAGAAGATAATTTACTATAGTAACATTGGTCGACTTAATTTGCCACTGTGAACAACGTAACAGTCTGTTATCAGATGGTGAAGGCGCGTTCTGTCGTTACTGAGTAGCACCTAGTCGTGTTGTGATTATTTGATCCTCAATCTTACGTGTAAATCTCTGCTTTGCCCTTCAGCCTTATCAGCAAAGTTATCAGAAAGAACATCGTTTTCGTGTCTTTCGCGTGCTTGTGGTCATAGTTGCGCAAGTTTGATAGCTATGGGGAAAACTTGTGGCTGACGCTTGATTGTTTCACAGGCGATCCTTCCTGTTGATAAAAGAGGCAATATAATTACAGCATCTATCGTCTCGTACAAAGTCATTATGTCACAGACGGTATCAATGCTGTTTCAGTCGCACGAATTTTCATTGATCAGTGTTTCCTTCTTTTATGGCATTTGATTTTTCGAGTGGTCTGACGCTGTCTTCTACGTCCTCGACATCAAAAACTATTTTTTTACCTTTAAATAAGGAGCTCATCGAAGACCTTTGACCACCCGGATTACACACTAAAATATTTGTCTAATCTTACATGTGCAAATGTTTTCGGGTGTACATAGTTCTTTTATGCCTATTTTCCTGTGAAAGACGACAGACTGCCATCTTCTATATATTTTTTGTATATTTCTATAAGTTATAATTTATTTAATGTCACTAGATTATCAGTTTGTTAAAACTTGAACCCCACTCTTTTCAAGGCCTGAGGAATAGCATTTTTATTTCATGTGTTAAAATTTTAGTTAATATTGCTAGGTTTTTCTTATTTTGTTATGTTAATAATTCATTATTATATTAATTAGTGTGGCATAAGTAGGGCTTCTCCGCTACACCACTGTCCCTGTGAGAATGTGCAGTTGTTTTACTTTTAAGTGGGTGTGAGAATCTATGGCTGTTTCAATGTGGGAGTGATAGCTCGCTTTGCATCGTTCTCTCTGGCTCAGAGTCGATAGCTGCTTATGCTACCAAAGAGGTTTCTACACCCTTTGGTTACAGTCCAGTCAGCGAGCCTTCTTTAGTGCGAGTGTACTCGCTGTCCGTCACCACCACCGCTATTGCTGTGGTTTCCCGCATCCGGTAGCAGTTTCCCGCTTCATGACCGCTGGATCTTCATTCTATACTGGGCGTCTGGCGAGGTACGATTGGTTCTTGTCTGGTATCTGCGAGATGGTAGCATTTCATTGTCTAGCACGTTTGACTTAGGCTCGTGAACTTAGAATCATTTTTTGGAATATTTTCGCCGATCGTGTGCGGAAATGTGTTCTCGTTTATCAACTCAGTGATTTCCGATAGATAAAGGCGGTGTGTGTGATTCTAGTTGCAGTTTGATAACGGCCTGATATGTTAAAACCTTTTGTGATCTTGTGGCGGTGTATGAACTCTGTGTAAATATTTTCTAGCTTTGTGGGGCCCGATTTATAATAGGTGATATGCTCATTTTTGTACACTGCATGTAAAAATCTTCTCATCGTTTCCTTCCGTGAGTAATATGTGTTCCACGTGGTTGATTCATAGAACAAAGCCTTCAGCTTCCACTCTTGTTTGTTCCATGCCCATCAGGCAAGTAACTATGCGGGTATCCTTCTGATTTCCACTAATATTTCGCGATCTTCTCTCCACGCCTATTTTAATTTTGCTGTCTCTTCTCCGACTGGTAGTACGTAGTCTGTCTTTGTCAATAATTCTCTCTGAGCCTTGTACAACCTCTTTCAATAGCTTCCTTATGTAATTCTATGGGTTCTATGCGTTGCATGCCGTAATTACTATTTTATTTTTCCGACTTTGTGATTATTTCATTTTTGTGGTTTTTCTGCGACTGGACTTCATCCGTCTCCTTAATGGCTCCCTGTTGCGTGTAGCTCTATTTCATTCGCTTCCTTATATAATTCTAAGCATTTCTATGGGTTACATGCAGTAGTTAATTTTCTTTTTTTTCGGAAACTGAATTTATTCAATTTATCGGTTTTCGGAACTACATGGGGCCGAGATCCGCCTTCCGAGGTTTGCAACTAGTCACCTGAGTTCACGCCACTTCTCATATAAAACCAGTCCCTAGATCGATTGCTGACAGCCGGCCGCGGTGGCCGAGGGGACTGAGGCGCTCCAGTCACGGTCTGCACGGCTACTACGGTCGGGGGTTCGAATCCCCGCTCGGGCATGGATATTTGTGCCGTGTTAGTTCGTAAGTAGTTCATAAGTAGTTTGTAAGTTTAGGGACTGATGACCCCGTAGTTAAGTCCCATAAGCTTAACAAACATTTGAACATTTGATTGCTGACAGACTGCAATTTAAGAATCCACCTTCTGTGGAGTGCATTCATGTAACGTAGCCGTTAGCGTGTTTGCTCGCGGTCCAATTCAGATGTAATTAAACTTGGCTATACACGCGCACCATCTTAAAACAAGCACGACAGACCAGAGCCAGCTTCAAAGTGTTTTTGTGTATTATGTTTCGTGCTACCTCCGACTTGCTGAACTTCGCCTACGATAGCGGCGCTTGCTTCTGCCTCGTCACAGCAAGCTGATTTTGGTGAGTTTCGCTGTGGCATTGCGTGATGTAGGAGAATGAGTGTTCTTTGTGAATCCTTTCCCCAGTAGTGTTAAATTATGTATAATTTAGGCTGGGCACCGTCCGCATTAATCCATGTAAGAGATGCATTTTGTTTTATTAACAAAATTGGTTCCCCATTTTGCTTGTTTTCTATCTGAATAAACAATTTTAAGTTCAGCATAATCCGTAAGTTGCTTATAAATTGTAGTTTTATTTAATATTGTTCTTCACAAGTGCTGAAAACAAGTTCAGATGCTATTTTAATTAAGATCTAAATTCCGTTGCGCTATAAATGTTTTTTTAGCCACCTTTCTAAGATAACTTTAATTGTGGTGGCTTGCTTATTAATGTTTGTGTGTAATAGCGTGTGAGCTGCTATGTATATTGACCACTGTAGTAATAACTTCCTGTTATTGAAGTAATTTGAAACGAGTCAGTTCTCAGTTTGGACCAGGGATCAAGGCTTTATAGCAGGGATGTACCAGTAGTTCACACGGATCTCATTTACTAATTTTAGTGATAAAACAAGGCTCTTGTTACGTACAGTGGTTGACATTTATCTGTATAATCTATTTTCAATATTCTAATTTTTAACTGTAATTAATTTTTGTTGTTAATCTTTCAGATTTGAATACCTCCTATACTGACAATTTGTTTTAATTTCACAGTGCAATATTACCTCTCCTGCGATAATCTTTCCATCTCCACATACCTACTACATTCCAAAATCTCTGCAATGTTGCTTTACTCGGTGTAATCTTCAGTGTGCTTCTTATCTATCTTATGTTAACCTCCTCATCTTGCATAGATAATAGAAGCAACTTATTTGAGAATATGTTACAGTTATATTGCTCTTTGTTCTACGCTACATGCGTTGTGCAAATGCTTTCGCTTATACAAAATTAGAACTTATACATCCTTACGAATCTGTTGTAGGCATTATAATCTTTCTCTTCCCTGCAATTTTTCACCTCTATTTCTGCGTGTTCAAGTATTTCTCCATTTTGTAGACATTTTTCCTCTTCTGGCATTTTTAATACCTCATTATTTACTGACTTTAGTAGTCAATCCGATTTTCTACAATCTTCTTACGTAACACTGAATTTTAAATTCTGCCAGTCCATTTATTTCTGTTCGTCTCCTCCCTTTTTTTATTCACAAGAACAATGTCAGTTGCGATCCTCAGAGAGTGTTTAAAGGGGAATCAATAAGTTTTCTCTTAGACTGAAGAAAGTACTAGGAGCTGTGTTTAAATTTTTTAATTAATCAAGCGACCGGTTTCGGTACTTCGATGGTACCATCTTCAGGCCCCCGTTACGTAACTGATGCAATTAAAAATACATTTAAATTTCTTAGGCTAAGCATAAAGTTTGATACTGAGAAATTTCAAGATACCGTAGATAACGGCCACACTTTTTAAATGCACTGTTAATTGCGACAGTATATTTGTTCAGGAAAGCAGATAGAAATACAATACATTGCTTCTGGAAAGACCGCTACCACTCATTCCTAACACTAAGCGTAAGTGTAGGTCAGATTTGACTGCAATTCAAAGAAGTGGTATCGACAGCAATTGACAGTTTTATACCAAATAAATTAATAAAAGAAGGAGATGATCCCCATTGGTACACAAAATAGGTCAGGACACTGTTGCAAAAACAACGGAATAGGCATGCTAAATTAAACGAACTCAAAATCCCCAGGATTGGCGATTGTACACAGAACTCGAGATTTAGTGATGACTTCAATGCGAGATGCCTACTTTTCACAACGAAACTCTTTCTCGAAATTTGACTGAAAACCCAAAGAGATTTTGGTCATATGTTAAATATACTAGGGGCAAAACACAAACAATACCATCACTATGAGATAGTAATGGCGATCCTGCCGATGGCAGCGCTACTAAAGCAGAGTTACTAAACATAGGTTTTAGAAACTCATGCACCAAAGAAGACGAAACCACCAGAATGAGTAACGTTGAAGTAGATATCCTCGGAGCAGTGAAGCAACTTAAATCACTTAACAAGAACAAGTCTTCTGGTCCTCACCGTATACACATTAGATTTCTATCTGATTATGCTGAAGTGATAGCCCCTTACTTAACAGCCATATACAACCGCTCTTTCAAAGAATGATCTCTACCAAAAGAGTGGAAAGTTGCACAGGTCACACCTATACTCAAGAAAGGCAGTAGGAGTAAACCACTAAACTACAGGCCTACTTCATTGACGTCAATTTGCAATAGGGTGTCAAACATATCGTGTATTCAAATATTATGAATTATCTCGAATAGAATGATCTATTGACCCAAGGTCAATACGTACTTAGAAAATATCATTCACGCGCAACACACGAAGTGATGGGTACTATCGACAAGGGATCTCAAATCGATTCCGTATTTCTTGATTTCTAGAAGCCTTTGACACGGTATCTCACAAACGACTCTTAATCATATTGCATGGTTGTGGTATATCGCCGTAAATTTACGACTGGATAGGGGATTTCCTGTCAGAGAGGTCACAGTTTGTAGTAATCGATGGTAAGGCATCGACTAAAACAGAGGTGATATTGGGCGTTCCACAAGGTAGTGTTATTGGGCCTCTGCTGTTCCTTATTTACATAATCGATTTGGGAGAAAATCTAAACAGCTCTCTTAGCTTGTTTGCAGATGACGCCGTCATTTACAGTCTAGTAAAATCATCTGAAGATCAAAACCAACTGCAGAACGATCTAAATAAGATATCAGTAAGGTGTAAAAATTAACAATAGACTCTAAATAATGAAGTCGTCCACATGTGTACGAAAAGAAATCCGATAAACTTTGATTACAAGATAAATCAATCAAAAGTGAAGGCCGTAAACTCCACTAAGTACATACGAATTACTATTACTTCAGACTTAAACTGGAAAGAACTCGTAGATAATGTCGTGGGAAAGGCGAACCAGAGACTGTGTTTTATTGGCAGAACCATTAAAAGATGCAACAGAAGTACTAAAGATACTGCATACACTACGCTTGTCAGTCCTTTTTTGGAGTTTTTCTGCCCAGTGTGGGATCCTTATCAGGTGGGTTTAACGGAAGACATCGAAAGAGTCCAAAGAAAGGCAGCTCGTTTCGTATTGTCACGATACAGGTGAGACAGTGTTAAGGAAATAATACAGGATCTGGGATGGGAATCATTACAACAACGGCGCTTATCGCTGCGGCGTGGGCTACTTGCGAAACTATAATCACCAACATTCTGCTTCCAATGACTCCCGCTTACATAGGTATAAAAGATCATCAGAATAAAATACGAGAAATCAGAGCCCTAACGGAGAGATACACGTGCTCTTCATTCATGCCCGTTATTCGAGAATGGCACGGGAAATAAATAATATAAAGGTGGTTCGATGAACCCTCTGCCAGGCACTTAAATGTGATTTACAGAGTATCCCATGTAGATGTACCTAACGGGGGCTTGACGATGGTACTAGTAAAGCATCGAAACCGCTCGCTTAATTAATTTAAACACAGCTTCTGGTACTTTCTTCAATCTAACACAATATTTCAGATGTAGTCCCAATCCATTAATTACGAAGAAAATAAAAAAAGGTTTCGTTCTATGAAGTCCAGAATCGGTATACCAGGCTGGCTTAATCGCCATGAACTTTGAGACAATCAACCCACCAGTGCCCTAGGTTGAAGATAACTGTTTGTTAAGACACCGTGTCCTGCTGTGCGGAGAAGTCAAAACTGCTTGCTGCACGCACGCACACACACACACACACACACACACACACACGCACTCACACACCCATCGACCGTTGAGGCTTGTCTCAAACGAGTGACCGTGGACAGACTGTCATTTCATAGCCTTTCTGAAAACCAAACTGACATTTTGTTAGAACTTTATTTTTACCTATGTGGGAAACTAGAATACATTAATTTTTCAAGAATTTTGGATAAGGCTGTCAGAAGTGATATTGGGCGGTAGTTGTTTACATCAGACGTATCCCATTTTTTGTGTAGAGGTTTAGCAATAGCATATTTCAGTCTATCAGGAAAAACACCCTGCTTCAGAGAAATATTACATATCTGGCTAAGAATCACATTTATTTCTTGAGAACAAGCTTTTATCACCCTGCTGGAAATACCACCAATTCCATGTGAGCTTTTACTCTTGAGAGAGTTTGTTATTTTCTTAATTTCAGAAGGTGGGTGGAATTTCTATTGTATCAAATTGTGTGGGCATGACCTGTTCCATTAACTGCCTAGTTTCCTGTAATGAAGATTTAGATCCTACTAGCTGCTCCCCGCGGTGTTACCCGCGGTTCAATATTCAGACATTAAAGTGCCAAGAAAGGGCATAAATAACTATATGACTGTTTGCGACATTGTTAGCACGGAATATATAATTGTCTTGGATGGGATGGAGAGCCAAAAATCTATTGCAATACGTCCCTGTAAACGACGTTTCGAGACTTCTTGTTCTCCGAGTATACGTAGAGATTTCTAGCTCTCGATACACGGGAGCAGCCTATGTAGAACTGTCCGTGCGAGAAACATGGGGTGGCCAGATGAATACCTGCCACTTTTAATGTTTGTCCTTGACTCTTGTTTATAGTAATGGAGATATCACAGTTGAATACGCATTATACGTCCTGAGAAATATTTTCATGAGTGTTATACTGCCTGTCATCTGTTGAGTGCATTTGCTACTACTTTCGTTGCAGTTGGCCGGAACACAACGTTTCATATGTTAACTGCAGCGTACCGCCTGCCATCTGTTGAGTGTATTTGCTACTACTTTCGTTGCAGTTTACGTACACTATTTATACGTGGAAGTTCGCGCTTTGTACACAAAATAGAGCTTGGTATCTAGATCCCATTGTCAACAAAACGTCAATGTTTTTCTTGCCATGGTAGTTAGAGCATATTTTATTAAAGTCTTCAATTTATATACATACTTCCTTCATTTGTTACAACAAATGAAAATGAATGCGGCATAAAAGCCAACATTCAGATTTCTTGTGTATGTAATTATATGTCAGTTAAGCCGTTTTGGCAGTATCACAGAATCTTTTTGTATATTCGAAAGTAAAAATGATAATAATAACAAAGAAAAAAAATTTCACTATAACAGGACACGAACCATTGCCCAAAATAATGGAAGTTTATGACTTGATGCGTTAACCATCGCGGCTTTTTTTTTAATTATTTATTTTAGCAACTTGTACTTTAACTTTGGCTAAACATGACATTCACTACGGAATATCTCTGCTGATGTATTAGAAGCTTCTTACAACTGTTACGTATTTCTATGGATATATTTCAAATAAATAACTTCTGATAAACATTTTGAAAAATAGCCTATGTCATAATCCAAGACATAAGAAATCTCTACATGAAATTTCATCTAAATCAGTGCTGCAGTTTTAGCGTGATGCGGTAACAAACATACAAACTTTCGCATTTATAATATATATGGGATTTTCTCCACAACATTTAAAAATTGGTGACTGTGATCTAGGTTTCTTAATTGTTTTGCTGTCTGGCGGTTGGCAGCCGTGTAAAGCATTCCCGAGGAAAAATAATATATCACCTGCTCTGTTTGGCTTCCAAAGGGAAAAAACTACAACCGATGCTATACAGAAACTCCTAGATCACACTCTAACACTAGTAGACAAGAAGCTTCCAGCCATAGGCATTAACAAAGGCCTTTGATGTGGTTAACCACAATATACTGCTGCAAAAAATTTACTCCTATGGAATAAGGGGCACCGGCCATGACTGGTTTAAAAGCTACCTCAAAGACCGATAACAATATGTCCAAATAAATGAATCCAATCAATCAGGCATAGCTAATGCTGACCAGTCATCTTCCCAAACCATAAAACATGGAGTTCCCCAAGGCTCAGTGTTAGGGCCCTTGCTGTTCTTGCTTTATGTAAACGACCTCCCCTTAAGTTTACCCACTGACAAAACCTTTCTCTTTGCTGATGACACCACAGTTATGATATCTGACTCTATAGACCATCTCCAAGGTGCAGTAAACAGAAGCACAACCCAACTAAACTCATGGCTAGAATCAAACAGACTACTACACAATATAAAGAAGACAGTTGGTATTACCTTTCACACAGTTCAGAATAAAAAAAAAAAAATAAAAAAATAAAAACAATCAGTCCCAATTATACAACTGAGTGACGATCAAGTAAATTTCGTCAAGGAAACCAAATTCTTAGGGATTACCATATCAGACACACTTTCATGGAAAAGCCACATTAACATAACCTGTACCAAATTGAGTAAAATATGAAACTTCCTGGCAGATTAAAATTGTGTGCCGGAACCGGGACTCGAACCTGGGACCTTTGCCTTTCGCTGGCAAGCACACTACCGACTGTGCTATCCCGACACGACTCACGATGCCGCCTCACAACTTTACTTTCGCCAGTACCTCGTCTCCTAATTTCCAAACTTCACAGAAGCTCTCCTGCAAACACGCAAGACTAGCACTTCTGGAAGAAAGGATATGGTAGAGACATGGCTTAGCCACAGCCTAAGGGATGTTTCCAGAATGAAACTTCACTCTGCAGCGGAGTGTGCGCTGATATGAAACTTCCTGGCAGATTAAAATTGTGTGCCGGAACCGGGACTCGAACCTGGGACCTTTGCCTTTCGCGGGCAAGCGCACTACCGACTGTGCATCGTGAGTCGTGTCGGGATAGCACAGACGGTAGTGCGCTTGCCCGTGAAAGGCAAGGGTCCCAGGTTCGAGTCCCGGTTCCGGCACACAATTTTAATCTGCCAGGAAGTTTCATATCAGCGCACACTCCGCTGCAGAGTGAAGTTTCATTCTGAGTCAAATATGTTTTATGATTAGACAAATAAGAAACATTGTTAGTACCAGCACACTCACATCAATGTACTATGCTCTTTTCCATTTTGTACTAAGTTATGGAATTATCTTCTGGGGGCATAGTGCAGAGGCAGTGAAGCTGTTGAAACTGCTGTTGAAACAAGCAGTTAGATTAATACTGTTCAAACAACAGAAAGAATCATGCAAACCATTGTTACAGAAACTGAACATACTACCCCTCCCATGCCAGTACATACAAGACCTACTGTGTTACACGAAGAAAAACATTGGCATGCTAGACATAAACTCAGATTGGCACCACCACGATACAAGGTCAAAAAACTCCCTACGATTAGTTCCACATTCAACAATGCTATACGGTAAAGGTGTAAAATGTATGGGGATAAAACTGTACAATCATCTCCCACCAGAAGTGAAGAATATTGGACTAGTGAAGGATTTTAGAGTAAAACTGCGGTCACTCCTAATTAAACTTTGCTTCTATAGCATACATGAATTTATTGAAACCAACCTGTCATAAGAAGCTTCACGTTCAAAGAACATCAGGCAATGTACTATTTGGCCACGATAACTTGACGATTCGCGCGGTGCCTGCTGGGAGCTCGTCTTGCACGAACGGAAGACAGCATCCGCTGCTTGCTGCAGTGCTGCAACCGTTACCCTAACAATGTGTACATTAATTCTTCGCGTCAAGGACCATTGTAAGGTTGGCAGCGCGTGAAAATAAAAGAATAACTTTCAACTGGTGTCGATTTTCTCCGCTTGTGGCAGCACCAACAAAATCGTCAAGTTATCGTGGCCAAATAATATGTCAGTTATTAACATCGTTCGAAGGAAATGTAATATAAATGAATGTAAAATGTTAAATTCTGATACTGAATAAGTATGAGACCCAGGGCCGGCGCAAGGCACGTGCGAAACGTGCGGCCGCACGGGGCGGCACTTTCCGAGGGGGAGGGGCGGCGAATATGCCGTCCCGCTCCCCCCACCTTTTATTTTTATTTTTGTAGGACAAACTCAACATTCGTGCCCAAGAGGGGATTCGAAACCAAAACCTCGGGAGGAGCGGCTTTGGATACTGTGACATTTCGCTTCGACTACCTGCCGGCCGCCCCTGTTGAATAAGGGGAGGGAGGAGGACTGATTTCTTCCTCGCCACTGTGGCAGCGCCGGAGGAACAGAGAGGGGGGAGCAGTCAGGCGTACACGCCAATATTCTTATGGAGCGTTGCCGGTCTGTTACGCGACTTGCGTTTACTCACAACTAATATTACAGAAGACAAAATCTAATTTGAAATTCAGATGCATTGTTCGATACTGTGATTATGTGTTAAGCCTCAAGCAATTTTGCTAAGCCCTTCAATGGCAGTTTCCGACTGTTTTATTCTTCCCGCATTGTGGACAAAACTGGTTGAGCATTACTAGTCAAACATGTCCAACACCTACGATGACTAGAGGTATTCCGAATGGGTAAATACGCAGCGAGTAATTACAAGGGATAAAGACATTGGCAGTAAGCCTGGCATAAGTTGGGTTTCGACTTATTTTTCAAAATTTTTCGCTGTCCATTTCTGAGTAATAGTCAAAGGTTTTGGTTTTTGTGCCATGACACACCTGTTAGCACCTGCATGAACAACAAACTCTGACCGGCACTTTTGTTTGACAATACTTTTCGCACACTATCACTTTGGCAACATTTCTTTACTGTATACGGTTTTCCGTTGAATACATTATCTGTTCACAACAATTGAAAAATGTTTTATTACGTTAATTTTGTAAGTACATGCTGCGCGGGATTAACCGAGCGGTCTAAGGCGCTGCAGTCATGAAATGTGCGGCTGGTCCCGGCGGAGGTTCGAGTCCTCCCTCCGTCATTGGTGTGTGTTTTTGTCCTTAGGAAAATTTGAGTAGTGTGTGTGAGCTTAGGAACTGATGACCTTGGCAGTTAAGTCCCTCAAGATTTCACACACATTTGAAAATTTACGTAAATTCACAAGGCTTGTTAAAATTATCTATGTTTCGTTCATCAGCTTTGAATCAATTTTTGAGCTGGTGCCCAGCGACTTTTTTGTACAAATCTGTAGAGAATGTGACATATCAGTCGCACTTTTTGTTTTTATTTTCCAGATCTACATATTTTTCGGGGTGGCTACTCTCAATGCTTTATGTTTACATCTATACCGTCATGCTGAACGTGTCAACCTGGCGGTTTTCATGTAAGCACATATTAAAAGCTTCTGAGACTGGCCACTCAGCGGCAGAAACCTAAGTAGATCTGGAAAGTAAAAACAAAAATTGCGATTGATTGGTGATATTCCTATAGATTTGTTTAAATGTAATTCCACAAACGTTTTGAAAAACAACACAAAAAAAAAAATACCGTGGGCAGTTGGGGGGGGGGGGGGGCGGCAATTTAGGAGCTCGCACGGGGCGGCACTTGAGCTTGCGCCGGCCCTGATGAGACCTATGTAAAAATTACGCTGAATCCTCATCTAATGATGTACCCGTCCAAACATGTAATTATGTATAATTTTATAGCATTAATTTTCTACCTTATGTTAAATGTAATCATCATGGCATCTCCATCACCTTCCATCACATCACCTATTCTGACTTGTCCTATATCATGATGTGCCTGTCTGTACAATGTACGATTCAGAGGACCAAAAGTAAATAAATAAATAAATAAGTGCTGGCTGTGTGCAGGTGCAGGCGCAGTCGGTGTACGCGACGGTGGAGCAGGGTGAGTTGGAGGGGGAGTTGCAGCAGACGGTACTGGGCACCACCTACCGCCGATTCGTCGCCGTCCCGTTCGCAGAACCGCCTGTAGGCGAGCTGCGGTTCGCGGTAAGTACCATCACATGCAGTACAGCGACCGCGTGTCAGCTCTCTCTCACCGACACTCGCTGTTCTAGACAGTGGCGTAGATACGTCACCAAGGGCCCCGGGGCATAAATGACATTGGTGCCCTCCTTAAACTAAAACTATACAGATACAAAACTACTTCAACATCAGCACCTTACCACCCACTGGCAGACATAATAAGGCAAACCTAAGTACTAATAAGTAAATTATTGTGTGACACGCAGCAGATAATATTTAATTGTTCTCTGCAATGTAATTATAACAGTGAAAATTTGATTGTTCGTTATGCTTTCACGCAACAAATACTGGGTGGATTTGGATTAAAGTTGCTCCATACTAGGCGAATGTAGTTGCTGGCAGAAGCTTCACTGATGACGCGCCGATCAATAATACAATCCACAAGATCATCCACTATGCATATTTTCTCTTCTTCCTGCACAAGTTTCAGAGTGCAATTGGTTACAGCACTTCATTGGCATCTATGGTTAAGGAACATTACACAAACAGTTGGGTTATTATAAGAATACCGTTCTATAATAATACATTGTAGGGACTTCAAATGTGGTCATACAGTCAAACACACTGCTAGTAATTCAGCGCCATTGTTATTTCGCAAAGATTGTCAGCCATGGCAACTCAGACTTCAACCGACATCACGCTAATAGTGGCAGGGTCCATGTCTTTGCGGAAGAGTGATATACAAGCAACATACCTTGTAATGTTTATATTCTGAGGTGGAATAATTATTGGATTGCACTTTGTGCGTTTGAGGTTTTTTGGTCAGGGTTCAAAAAGTTAAAAGACGAAAATCCTTCTTTCGACTGAAATATTACACACAGTAGAACGTCGATTATCCGAAGTAATTTGGGGGCATGGATGTTCATAAAACCGGTTTATTCGGATAATCGAACTATACACTTGTATTTCACAATAAGAAGTTTATGCAGTATTTGGAGACGCTCGATCCTTCACACTGTCCCGAGCAGCACGCCGCAATACTCGCAGGCACAGCTGTTGCTGTGAGTGGCTTTGATGCTGCCGCTACTTCTGCTGCTACGCCGACTGAATTGTTGTACACAGCGACTGGCGGCTTGGCCGGTCAGCAGCGTCACAGAGAGGCGTCTTGTGAAGGCCCCATTAGAAACAACGTTCCGCCACCCGCTGATCCAGTGCGGCTACTGTGGGAAACCTTGAGGGGAGGGGGAGGTGATGGACGTTACGACGGGAGAGTAAAATAAAATTTAAAAATTCGACGCTCTACTGTTTTTTCGAACGCCGTTCACTAAGTCCGAGGGGCCCCTTGAGCTCGGGGGCCCGGGGCACTGTCCCGCCTAGCCCTATGGTAGCTACGCCACTGGTTCTAGAGTGCCAGTAGTATTTCATATAAGGAGAGCCATTGGATTAAAATTTGTGCTGTGGCAGGATAAAAACCTGCGACATCCTGCTTAGTAGGTACGCACTTTAGACCGCTCAGCTGATACAGAATTACTTAGAAACTGCCTACACTGTCTTCAGTCGCATCTCCCTCCACAACACATACTTTTAAGTCTGCCTCAATGTTCCCTGTGAAATATGCATCAAATTAATAATGATTATGCAGCCAAGATCGCATTTTTCATTTATTATGTGACCGGTTTCGACGTACTCGACGCCATCTTCAGACCTGTCGTAATTTACATAATTTCACGACATTTTTATATACTAAAAGAGTACATCCAGGTTGAGGCATCGTTAAACATAAAATTAGTAGTCACAAGTAAAAAATATATATCCATCTTCTAACGGTTTTGAAGTGAGGTACTTCAAAGTACTTTGAAGTGTATAGTGTTATACTGGACTCCAAGTAGTATTGTATTTAGACTTTGAAGTACCTCACTTCAAAACCGTTAGAAGATGGATATATATTTTTTTAACTTGTGACTACTAATTTTATGTTTAACGGTGCCTCAACCTGGATGTACTCTTTTAGCATATAAAAATGTCGTGAAATTATGTAAATTACGACAGGTCAGAAGATGGGTCGAGTACGCCGAAACCGGTCACATAATAAATGAAAAATGCGATCTTGGCTGCATAATCATTGTTAAACAATTATAGATCGCCCCACTTAACTATGAGTTCCTTATATGCATCAAATTGCCAAGGCTCTCCTATATTTACATCTACATGTACATGAAATACTCTGCAAATCAAAATTTAAGTGCCTGGCAGAGGGTTCATCGAACCACCATTATACTATTTATCTCCCATTCCATTCTCGAATAGCCCACGGGAAGAAAGAACACCTGAATCTCTCCGTTCGAGCTCTGATTTTTCGTATTTTACTCTGATGATCACTTCTCATTATTTAGACTCAATTGCCAATTTTTACACCATAGTGATATCTTATTCAGATCGTTCTGCAGTTGGTTTTGATCTTCAGATGATTTTACTTGACGGTAAATGACGGCGTCATCTGCAAACAACCTAAGAGAGCTTTAGATTTTCTCCCAAATCGTTTATGTAAATAAGGAACAACAGAGGACCAATAACACTACCCTGTGGATCACCGGATATCACCTCTGTTTTAATTGATGCCTTACCATCGATTACTACGAACTGTGTACTCTGTGACAGGAAATCCCCTATCCAGTCGCAAATTTGGGGCAATATACCATAACCACGCAATTTGATTAAAAGCCATTTGTGAGGTACGGTGTCAAACGCCTTCTGAAAATCAAGAAATACGGAATCAATTTGCAAACCCTTGTCGATAACACCCATCACTTCGTATGTGTAAAGTGTTAGCTGTGTTTCGAATGAACGATATTTCCTATATCCTAGTTGACCTTGGGCCAATAGATCATTCTGTTCTAGATAATTAATAATATTTGAATACAGGATATGTTCCAAAATCCTGCTGCAAATTGACGCCAATGAAATAGGCCTGTAGTTTAATGGGTTACTCCTACTGCCTTTCTTGAATATATCTACATCTACATACATACTCCGCAATTCACTGTAAGGTGCGTGGCGGAGGGTACACTGTACAACTACTAGGTATTTTCTTTCCTATTCCACTCCCAAATAGAACGAGGAAAAAAAAGAATGCCTATATGCCTCCGAACGAGCCCTAATTTCTCTTATCTTGTCTTTGTGATTTTTATGAGAAATGTAATTAGGCGGCAGCAAGATCGTACTACACTCAGCTTCAAATTCCGGCCCTCTAAATTTACTTAAGAGAAATTCACGAAAAGAACGTCGTCTTTCTTCCAGCGATTCCCAATTGCGTTGCTGGAGCATTTCCGTGACACTCTCGCATTGGTCGAACCTACCGGTGACAAATCTAGCTGCTCGCCTCTGAACCGTCTCTATGTCTTCCTTTAAACTGATCTGCTGCGGGTCCCAAACACTTGAGCAATACTCAAGACGTGGTCGTACAAGCGTTTTATACGCGGTCTCCTTTACAGGTGAAGTACATCTTCCGAAAATTCTCCCAAGAAACTGAAGTCGGCTGTCCGCCTTACTCACAACTGTCCTTACATGCTCGTTCCATTTCATATCGCTCTGCAATGTTACGCCTAGATATTTGAACGACGCGACAGCATCAAGAAGCTCACTACTAATGCTGTATTCGAACATTATGGGATTGTTTTTTCTACTCATGCGCATCACCTTACATTTTTCTACATTGAGAGCTAGCTGCCATTCTTCGCACCAACTAGAGATTTTGTCCAAATCATCCTGTATGCCATTACAGTCAGTTACAGACGACACCCTCCCATACACCACAGCATCATCAGCAAACAACCGCAAATTACAAGTTACTGTGTCCATCAGATCATTTATATAGATAGAAAATAATAGCGGTCCTATCACAGTCCCCTGGGGCACCCCTGACGATACACTCGTCTCTGATGAACACTCGCCGTCGAGAACAACGTACTGCGTTCTATTACTTAGGAAGTCTTCCAGCCAGTCACAAATCTGTAAACCTATTCTATAAGCTCGTATCTTCGTTAGCAGTCTGCAGTGTGGCACCGCGTCGAACGCCTTTTTGAAGTCGAGAAAAACACAATCCGCCTGTTGCCCTTCATCCATGGCTCGCAAGATGTCATGTGAGAAAAGGGAAAGCTGAGTTTCACATGAACGATGTTTCCTAAACCCGTGCTGATTCATGGAAAGAAAGCTTTTCCGTTTCAATATGGATGACCTGTGCAACTTTCCAATCTTTTGGTACAGATCCTTCTTTGAGAGAGCGGTTGTATATGGCTGGTAAGTAAGGAGCTATCGCTTCAGCATAATCAGATAGAAATCTAATAGGTATACAGTATAGCAACCAACAATGTTCCCATTCCCGGGTTCGAATCCTGGCCACAGTACAAATTTTAATTCAATGCCTCTCCTTATATTTAATACGTTTGGTATAATGATATTTATCATTGCTGATATTTATAACACCTGTGCCGGAGGAACAAGGCCGGATTGCTTCCATTCACGTTCTTTGCTGGGGTGCTTTCCCAATACAGGAGAGCCTTGGCAATTTGTTACGTATTACACAGGGAACATTGAGTCGGAATTAAAGTCTGTGGCTGGAGGGAGACGTTCTTGGCCGGCCGCGGTGGCCGAGGGGACTGAGGCGCTCCAGTCACGGTCAGTACGGCCACTACGGTCGGGGGTTCGAATCCCCCCTCGGGCATGGATATTTGTGCCGTCCTAGTTCGTAAGTAGTTCATACGTAGTTTGTAAGTTTAGGGACTGATGACCCCGTAGTTAAGTCACATAAGCTTAACAAACATTTGAACATTTTTTTGAAGACGTTCTTGAAGACAGTCCAAGTAGTTGCTGAAGCCGGGCGCCGTGGCTCAGCGCACCCGCTCAGTGGGCTGAAAAACATAAAAAATAAAATAAACCCTGAGCCAAGAGCACATCGAACAACAAAGAACAAACGCGATCAGCGACCCGTAGAGCAAGGGGAAAAATAAGAATGGTCTAAACACCTGTCTCGTAAGCAGAAGGTCCTGGGTTCAAATCCTGGCCACAGAACAAATTTTAACTCAATGCCTCTCCTTATATTTAATACCTTTAAAGGACAAATGTTAAACATTTCTTCATAACATATTACTGAAGATGTCCTGTGATTGTGAGCTTCCTTTATGTATCCTGTTCTGGCAATTTCGGACACTACAGAATGAGAAATAGTTGAAAGAGGTAACACTAAATAGTAAGTAAAGTGTAAAGTTTTGCGACTGTAATTTCTGTGGCACAAGTTAAGGAAAATATCGGAGAACTGGAGATCAACCTTACATAATAAAAAGAGACTGAATGAATTACGATAAAGAATATTCATTATAATTTGAATTAGGAGTTAAATGGTTATGGCAATGCAAGAAGGCAAAGAGACATTCACCCTACATTACATTAATGCTTGTTCCATAGATTTTAAATATGATATTTCTTAATGATGTGTAATATGTTTAACATGTAGTATCTTTATATAATACACTGTTAAGCTATTATGAAGAACACCAGTTCCTTAAATAAATGTCTGCAGGATGACCTTGGATGGGCTGCAACATTTATTCTGGTTACACATATTTGTGCAGTGAATACTTCTTTACTCAACGATGAATTACCTCAAAATATGATACCATAGAAAAGAAGTGAATGAAAATATGCATGGAAAGCTAATTTAAGATATTTATCACCAAAATTTGCAATAATAGCTTATGTAGCTGAACTGAAACCCATTATCAGATAATCAATTATTTCCTTCAAATTCAATCTCAGGTAAGTGCTCACACCAGAAATTTTGAATATTCTACCTCAACCACAGAGTTTTGTTCAGGATCTATATTTATTTATGGTGTTATGCCATTTACTGTACAGAACAGTATATATTGTTTTTATCACAATTTAGTGAGTGTCCATTTTCAGAGAGGCACTTCATAATTTTTTGAAAGACGTTGCGTACAATTTCGTCAGTTAATTATTATTTTTCGTGTTTTATTACAACACTTAAACGGCATTTCGATTTCAACAGTTGATTCTTATTTTTCATGTGTGATTACGATACTTGTATTGTTAGGAAAAAGCATTACGATTCCGTCAGTTGATTCTTATTTTTCGTGTGTGAATGCAATACTTGTATCGTCAGTAAAAACCACCAGCTTTGCATCTGGATGAATATGAATGGCAAGTCATTCTTATATAAGGTGTATCTAAATATGTGGATTCGATAGAGAAAGGTCTTAGTGTGTCTGGCTTTCCAACCGGAGAACAAGCAGAACATGCCCTGTAAACACATGGTTTGTTTACTTTCATTGCCGTGTTACATGCATTTGTTGTGGTGTACATTACACAGACTACTTCCTATGCAGTTTCCGCGGTGTAGTAGCCAAGCGGTCTGAAGCGTCTCGCTGCGGAGCGCGCGGTTGCTCGCCGTGGAGGTTCGAGTCCTCCCTGGGGCATGGGTGTGTGTGTTGTCCTTAGGTTATTTTACCTAGGTTTAAGTAGTTTGTAAGCTACGGACTGATGACCAGGCCGTTTGGTCCGATAGATTTACAAACATTTGAACATTTTTTACTAAATTCCGACATTTGACCTACACACATTAAAACCAGGATAGGTCGTTTGTATGGAATGGGTAGATGGACTGCGTCACAATACATATAGGCTTTTTCAGGGACGAAAAGTTCCTCATTATCCGAGAAAAATGGCATACAGCAAGAAGATTCCTATTACTCACAAGATCTTAATAACGTTCATTCCATCAGAGTATCATGAGTTTTATAACAACATTCGTCAGTGGCCCAGAAGAAATAATGATGTCCTTTCTGAAGGAGAAGATTAGTATTTCCAGGAAACAAAGCTGTACAAGCTGACGAAGAAGATTAAAAAGCATTAAAAAAGTTAATTATACTACATCAAAATAAATAATTGGTCTTAAGATGTTGGACTAAATTGACATCGGTATTATTAGTTTATGCATAAATGACAATAAATAGCAGTTTAAACCTGTGTTACAGCGAATTTCTTTGCAAGCTACCCTCAAGAGAACAGTTTATTGGAAAGAGGAAGAATGTCCGCCAACTTCCAAAGGGGCCTGCTTCAAAAATAGTTATCAAAGGCGTTCGAACGACTCGTCATTTAGTGCAGATAATTTAGTTCTACAAGTTTGTAATGGATCATAAAACTGTCGGAACAATATTTTAGGAGTTAACAAGTTTTTCTTAGTTTTCTCAAAACTTTTTTCCTTTTTCCAATCAGCGATTTCCTATGCAGTTTGATCATTTGTACAGGACGTAGGCCTCATGTACGTTTTGTCCTTATTCACGCCTATGGCTAAAGGAAGAGAAGAGGAAGTAGATGAAGATGAAATGGCATATACTATACTGACAAGGGAATGGTCAGACTTGTCATGCCGAAACATGTATTGATTTTTTTTAGCACGGTTAGTTAACATTGAAGGAAGTCTGTATGCAGAATGTTAGCTGCTGACATGACCTGGATGTCACCTAAAAAAATCACGAAAATGGCTGTTTTCCTGCTTGGCGCTTGCGGTGACGGCTGGCCACCCCAGGAAATGGCGAGTCGCGAGCTGTTGATATGGTGAGCGTTGTGCGCATGGTCGGGAGGTGCGGCCGTCTTATCGCGGCGTTCACCAAAGAGGAATATCGTTGCATGGTTTTGGTGGAAAGGGGAAACGAATATTCGTTTCTGTGGCAAGCACTTCCTTTTCATTTCTGGTATGTATTTCGAAACATACCGTCCTGAAATTGGTTAAAGATGTGAAAGATATTCTGTACATCTATATCTATGTTCCGAAAGCCACTTTACGGTGAACATTCAATCTCCCCTCACAGGTGATGTCAAACCCTGTAAATGTTTTGTTGCTTGCCATGGAGATATACTACAGATGCCAAATGAAGCAATCAACAGAAAACACGCGTGAAGACTGTGATTTGCGACATGGTAGCTAAACTTCTAGACGAGCATGTGGCTAGAAACGACTGAAACGCTCGATATTGCAGACTGTGAATCTACAGACGGTGAAGAAACGGAAGAAAGTTGCACACAAATAGACTCTTCATCAGTCATCTCCGAAAGCAACTCCAGCAATTACAATTACACTATCAGACAAAGAAAAAGTGGTGAAGTATTGGTTGAACGAAAGTGGTTAAGAAACGCCTACGTGTCAGTACTGTTCAAAATATATATCGCTTTGAGCGTTCTGAACGTGAATTGTATAGATGGAAAAAGGAAGTCACTGGACGACGTAAGAGTCGACTGGATATTGCGACGGAGATAAATGCGCGACTTTTTGAGCAATTTACCGATGCCAGACGACAGTCATTGAGTGTCAGCGACACTACTTTACGAGATTGGGCGTTACATGTTTGTATAGCTTGTGGGACTTAACTACGGGGTTATCAGTCCCTAAACTTAAAAACTACTTATGAACTAACTAGTACTAAGGACGGCACAAATATCCATGCCCGAGGGGGGATTTGAACCCCCGGACGTTTTAGCCGTGCAGACCGTGACTGGAGCGCCACAGTCCCCTCGGCCACCGCGGCGTTAGAGATTGCCAACGCGATAGGCGCTAAAGAATTTACAGCTTCTCAAAGTTGGATTAGTCGCTTCAAAAGATCACATAAAATTGTGGCACGAAAAATAACAAAATTTGTATCGAGAAACAGGTCGGAAAATGAAGTGACTCAAATGGAAATGATAGAAGATTTTCTTACGACTGCAAAAAATAAGATCGCCAGTTTTAGTGAATCTTACGTTTACAGTGCAGATCGGACAAGTTATCAAAAAGAAATGTGTGCGAAAAGAACACTGTCATTCACAGGGGAAGAACATATTGAGGCAATTACGCAGTCGACGACTGTACTCACCCATTCATACACTATGATGACCATAATTAGTCTGGATGGTTCACTGCTGCCTGAACTGTATGTGTGTCTTCAAGAACCAACTGAACGTTTTGGACCACGTGTCAAACAAACAATGTTCTACGCAAGCAATATTGTGGTAGACGAATCGAAGTCTGGAAAAATGGGAAATGATAAAGTTACACTTTTCTTCCGTTCTGCGAGAACAAATCTCTTCTCCTTCTAGATTCGTGGTCATGTCACAAAAGTTCTGATTCATTAAAAGCTGTATTTCGAGCTCACTCTGACAAAGAAACAGAGATACTTCAGATTCCACCTGCCACTGGAAGATTCCCTGTGTCTGATTAGCGAAAAACTGGATGATGACTTGGTCAAGCTTTGTCGTCATGTGGGGACATCTACGTATTTTTTATTTAATGACCACTTTTTTGAACAGACTGACGAAGTGGCTATGGGGAGTCCTTTATCACTCGTAGTTGCCAATTTGTTTATGGAGAATTTTGAGGATATGGCACTGAGGACTTCGGCTCTGCAACCAAAGTGTTTCTGGAGATATGTTGATGACACATTATTTGTGTGGCCCCATGGACGAGATTCTCTGAATCGATTTCTTGACCACTTCAACTGTCTCCATCCCAATATCAAATTCACCATGGAGGTTGAAAGCGATGGGAAGCTTCCGTTCCTGGATGTCATGGTGTACAAGAAACATGATGGTACCCTGGGACATAGTGTTCATCGGAAGCCCACGCATACAGATCTGTACCTCAATGCAAGAAGCTGCCGCCCACCACACCAACGCAGTGGTGTCCTTAAGACTCTGGTACGCAGAGCTTATGCAGTTTCCGATGCAGACAGCCTACCACAGGAACTTTCACACTTGACTTCTGTGTTTAAGAAAAATGGGTACTCCGAGAAGCAGATTCTTCGAGCTATGCAGTTTGGACCATCCCGGAAAGTACATGAAAAGGAAGACAGATCTGTTGCTTTTATTACAGATATGAAAGTAGCAAGAATGATTGCAGGTACTAATAGATGGGGACAATGGCAGGAGGGTGTCCATAATGAGGAAATCAAAGAAAAACTGGGAATGAACAGACTGAGATGCTGGGGAGAAGCAACGTTACCTAAGAGACTCATGAGCTCGTCAGTGGAGGGTAAGAGGAGTCGAGGTAGACCAAGAAGAAAGTACTTAGATTCGGTGCAGAATGATTTTGAAGTTAAAGGCATAAATCAGACGAGGCATCAATGTTAGCATTGAATAGCAGATCATGGAGAAATTTTGTTAGAGGTACTATGCTCCAGACTGAACGCTGAAAGGCATAATCAGTCTCTAATGATGATGATGATGATGATGATGATGACTTCCAGGTCATGTCAGCAGCCAAGACTTCCTTCAGTGTTAACTCACAGTGGTAAAAATAGCAATACAGGTTTCGACATGACAAGTCCGACCATTCCCTTGTTAGAGCACTGAAAGACTTACATGTTTAATATGATCCCATAATTGTTTTGACCAGTGAAATTTTGTTTCTAAATCATGCTGCGTCTCTAGTACTTTGTAACGAAATCTGCAGTTCTGTTGAGGGTACGCGTTACATCTACATCTACACACATACTCCGCAATTCACCGTAAGGTGCATGGCAGAGGGTACACTGTACCACTACTAGGCATTTCCTTTCCTATTCCACTCCCAAATTGAACGAGGAAAGGAAGAATGCCTATATGCCTCCGTACGAGCCCTAATTTTTCTTATCTTGTCTTTGTGATCTTTACGCGAAATGTAAGTAGGCGGCAGCAAGATCGTACTACACTCAGCTTCAAATTCCGGCCCTCTAAATTTACTTAAGAGAAATTCACGAAAAGAACGTCGTCTTTCTTCCAGCGATCCCCAATTGAGTTGCCGGAGCATTTCCGTGACACTCGCGCATTGGTCGAACATATCGGTAACAAATCTAGCTGCTCGTCTCTGAACCGTCTCTATGTCCTCCTTTAAACTGATCTGCTGCGGGTCCCAAACACTTGAGCAATACTCAAGACGTGGTCGTACAAGCGTTTTATACGCGGTCTCCTTTACAGGTGAAGTACATCTTCCGAAAATTCTCCCAAGAAACTGAAGTCGGCTGTCCGCCTTACTCACAACTGTCCTTACATGCTCGTTCCATTTCATATCGCTCTGCAATGTTACGCCTAGATATTTGAACGACGCGACAGCATCAAGAAGCTCACTACTAATGCTGTATTCGAACATTATGGGATTGCTTTTTCTATTCATGCGCATTACCTTAGATTTTTGTACATTGAGAGCTAGCTGCCAATCTTCGCACCAACTAGAAATTTTGTCTAAGTCATCCTGTATGCTATTACAATCAGTTAAAGACGACACCTTCCCATACACCACAGCATCATCAGCAAACAGCCGCAAATTACAAGTTAGTCTGTCCATCAGATCATTTATATAGATAGAAAATAATAGCGGTCCTATCACACTCCCCTGGGGCACGCCTGACGATACACTCGTCTCTGATGAACACTCGCCGTCGACAACAACGTACTGCGTTCTATTACTTAAGGGTATATTACAAGGAGCGTATTTGGTCGCTAGTCGCTGGCGTCTGTTGTCGCTCGGCGTATGGTCGAATAGCGCATGAATACGCTGACGCAATGACACGCAGCGACTTCAGACGCTAGCGTCTTCGTAAAAACAATTGAAACACGACGTAGTATATGTTACATTGTTTTGGAGGTTAGGTTATACCAAACAGTCCTGTTTCCCAAGGTGAGACATGGTCGCGAATTTACATCAGTGATCCATTTCGTAATTACTTTTAATATCTTTATTTACGTCGATCATCACGTTTTGACGACCGGTTTTGGTCAGTGATGACCATTTTCAAGTCTACAGGAAATCGGAAATAGGACAAATTTAGTAATAGACTACGGTACCTTATAAAACATAAATAAGGCATTAGTCATAAATATAAAAAACGTGTTAAAATATTATACATCTTACCTGTTGTTACATTCCTTAATGAAGATAACTTATGCTATGATGAAGCCATATGGTTATATTACATATATTGATGACTGTAATACATTATTTATGTTTTATAAGGTGGTCTAATACTAGATTTATCTTCTGTTTCTGATTTGTTGTAGACTTGAAAATGGTCATCCTGACCGAAACCGGTCGTCAAAACGACGAGAAGTTTTGTGATCATTGACGTAAATAAAGATATTAAAAGTTATGTGTCCCACCAAACAAAATATGAAGTGGAATTGTAATCAAATTTCTGAAAATTTATCGAAGTTTTCCAGTATTATGGGACATTAAAAATAACGATTATTTAAATTCTCCTCCTTATTTTATCCCCTACCATTTACAGTAATCTATCAAAATTTTCTTATGCAATCCTCATTATATTTCTGTAAACAGAAGGAACTTCACACGATAATTCAGCCAAAAGACTTGCAAAATCACCATATTTATCCCTCCTCACAATACGCCTTCTAATCCATTTTATTTTATTCTTTTCTACTTTTACGTTTTGCTTTTGGTTCATTAATTGTTCTTTTAAAACTGTTGCGAGAAACAACGTCAGCATTTATAATTTCCTACGACATTTTGACTTGACTGTTGGCTACTATAGACACTCCCGTATATGACACGGGGCGAACAAAAGCGCCAGCGACCATCGTCTAAAGTAGCCCACCTCACGTTTCTACTTCAGACGCTCGTGTTACGGAGCAGCGACTTTGTTCGCTGTCCCTGTTTACACGGAGCGGATTTAGCAGCTGTGTCCAAATACGCCAGCGACTAGCGACCAAATACGCTCCGTGTAATATACCCTCAAAGTAGCCCACCTTTCAACATTAGACGCTCGCATTTCGGAGCAGCAACTTTGTTTGCTGTTCCTGTTTACATGAAGCGAATTTAGCAGCTGCGTCCAAATATGCCAGCGACTAGCAAGCAAATTCTCTCCGTGTAATATACCCTCAAAGTAGCCCACCCTTCAACATTAGACGCTTGCGTTTCGAAGCAGCGACTTTGTTCGCTATCCCTGTTTACACGAAGAGAATTTAGCAACTGCGTCCAAATATGCCAGTGACTAGTGACCAAATTTGCTCCGTGTAATATACCCTTAAAGTAGCCCACCCTTCAACATTAGACGCTCGCGTTTCAGAGCAGCGACTTTGTTCGCTGTCCCTGTTTACACGGAGCGAATTTAGCAGCTGTGTCCAAATCACGCCAGCGATTAGCGACCAAATACGCTCCGTGTAATATACCCTCAAAGTAGCCCACCATTCAACATTAGACGCTCGCGTTTCGGAGCAGCGACTTTGTTTGCTGTTCCTGTTTACATGGAGCAAATTTAGCAGCTGCGTTGAAATATGCCAGCGACTAGCAAGCAAATTCTCTCCGTGTAATATACCCTGAAAGTAGCCCACCCTTCAACAATGGACGCTCGTGTTTCGGAGCAGCGACTTTGTTTGCTGTTCCTGTTTACATAGAGCAAATTTAGCAGCTGCATCCAAATACGCCAGTGACTAGCGACCAAATTCGCTCCTTGTAATATACCCTCAAAGTAGCCCACCCTTCAACATTAGACGCTTGCGTTTCGGAGCAGCGACTTTGTTCGCTGTCCCTGTTTACACGGAGCGAATTTAGCAGCTGTGTCCAAATCACGCCAGCGATTAGCGACCAAATACGCTCCGTGTAATATACCCTCAAAGTAGCCCACCATTCAACATTAGATGCTCGCGTTTCGGAGCAGCGACTTTGTTTGCTGTTCCTGTTTACATGGAGCAAATTTAGCAGCTACGTCCAAATATGCCAGCGACTAGCGAGCAAATTCGCTCAGTGTAATATACCCTCAAAGTAGCCCACCCTTCAACATTAGACGCTCGCGTTTCGAAGCAGCGACTTTGTTTGCTGTTCCTGTTTACATGGAGCAAATTTAGCAGCTGCGTTGAAATATGCCAGCGACTAGCGACCAAATTCGCTCCTTGTAATATACCCTGAAAGTAGCCCACCCTTCAACAATGGACGCTCGTGTTTCGAAGCAGCGACTTTGTTTGCTGTTCCTGTTTACATAGAGCAAATTTAGCAGCTGCGTCCAAATACGCCAGCGACTAGCGACCAAATTCTCTCCGTGAAATATACCCTTTAGGAAGTCTTCAAGCCAGTCACGTATCTGTGAACCTATTCTGTAAGCTCGTATCTTTGTTAGCAGTCTGCAGTGCGGCACCGCGTCAAAGCCTTTTTGAAGGTGTCATCGTTATTAGAACGTTGTCTGAAGTCGTGTCCCGTCTGTTGCAGCGGTCACGGCCACCAACGCCATGGGAGGGGGTCCGTCCGGTGCAGCAGGAGATGCCGCGCTGCCTGCAGACGGACGGCGGCTCCGAGGACTGCCTCTATCTGAGCGTCTTCGTGCCGCACGAGGCCGCCGACACCGCCTCTGAGGGGCTGCCCGTGCTCGTCTGGATCCCGGGCGGCGGCTACGAGCAGGGCGGCGGCACCCAGGAGGAGTTTGGGCCCGACTTCTTCCTCGAGCAGGGCATCATCGTCGTCACCATCAACTACCGGCTGGCTGCATTCGGTGAGCCACCTCTGCTCCGACAAGTTTCCTTTGTTTGCGTACGACCTATTAAAGGTAAAGCAGTCACCAATCCGGAAATTGGTTTGAACACCACAGTGCTTTACTAGGCATAGTCCTGTTTGGAGGTGGTATGCCGTTGCCTTCCTCCGACCTTCGAACTGACTTACCCAGCCAGTTATAGGGGGACCTACAGTTTAACCTGGGTTCCGAACCACGGTGCTACTCGGTATTTTTCACATGAGCGATACTGCCAGAGGTGAAAGAAGTGGAAAGTGACAGATAAAAATCCTTGAACCTGGCGGGGATCGAACCCGGGACCTTCGGATTTGTAGTCTGGCACTCTACCAACGGACCGGTTAAAACCGATACCGGTATTTTAGTTTTGAATAACCGGTTTTTTCGGTATTTATTTGGTGTCGGTTGTAACCGGTTTATTTTAGTTACTGCCAAGAACCGGGTAAAAAAAACCGGTACGACTACTTCCTGTAGTAGTGGTTCAAAATGTGTTTTTTTGTAAATAATTAAAAAAAATTAAAACTATTAGACCCTAATATTTAGGGCTATTCCTAAAATTTCCACTGCTGTGAAATATTAGGTCATCGCAGAAACTATGAAAAGAGATCAGTGGCGGCCGCGGTGGCCGTGAGAGCGGTCAATTTTCGGGTAGTCTTAATACCCAAGGAATCAAATCTAAAAGCGCATATTAACCGGGAGCGACGCAGTACAACGGCGCACTTGCCCGCAACCACATTGATGATGCTCCTTCCATCCGAAAGTCATGATACGTGAAAAAAAAAATCCCTTCGAAATCTTGTGTGTTGTCCAAAAATCCAGGAGATAGAAGCCATCTACACGAAGGTGCTGCTGTAGTATAGATGGGAGCGCCTCCATAAAAAAAACATCGATTAGTTGCAGTTTATAAGATATATACCCACAGGACGTACATTTTCCTCCATGTATTCCAGAAATAGTAACTTCGTCTTATCTCCAGCGTTTGCAGTATCGAACTTGCTGAATTTACTACACACACACACACACACACACACACACACACTCCATTGGCTACAACTAGCGCACTTTAAGTTACCAAACTGTAGGAGTTTTATAAAAGACGTTTATTTTCGACGAAAGAATTATGATTTACCGCAGCAGGCACATCCGCTACGTAACGTAATGCACACCAGCCGCCGACCGCGGTGGCCGAGGGGACTGAGGCGCTTCAGTCACGGTCTGCACGGCCACTACGGTCGGGAGTTCGAATACCCCCTCGGGCATGGATATTTGTGCCGTCCTTAGTTGTAGGTAGTTCATAAGTAGTTTGTAAGTTTAGGGACTGATGACCCCGTAGTTAAGTCCCTTAAGCTTAACAAACATATGAACATATATAAAGCGGTCAGTGATAATTTAAGAACAATCTCAGCAGTCAGAAACGCGCAACACGCCCGTGGCATAAGAACTTAAGGCCTGGTGCAGCTGTTGAGGCATCGATACACCTGTTGCCGTGTGGCGTGGCCTATTAGACGACGCGCGTGCACCGGCAGTGTACGAGACTTGCCTCCGTCTGGTCATGCGGCAGTTCCTTGCTGTCGTCGCCAGACGTCGGTTGCGCCTTAAATGGCACCATCCCGAGTATGGAAGTACTTCACGAAGTACTTCAGTGAGGTACAATGCTCCATTTGCTTTAAAAAGCTGAAAACGGGGGGAGGTACTACAAACATGCTATGTCATTTAAGGAGAAAGCATCCAAAATGTTCCTTGGAAGGTAAATTCGATTCATATACCTATTATGTAAGTGATGTACTTTAAGCTTGGAATACTAACTTTTAATGTATTATCATATTGTTATGCTAACAACTTTTATTAATGTGATTCCTTGAAAGCGAGGGGCTTTTTTAATAACCAATATGGGCTTACGTAACATTGATCATGTGGTGCGTCGCGAGGTAGCCGTGCGGTCTGAGGCTCCATGTCACGGACTGTGCAGCTGCTCCAGTCGGAGGTTAGGTCCTCCCTCCTCCCTCGGTCATGGATGTATATGTTGTCCTTAGTGTAAGTTAGTTTAAGTTAGATTAAGTAGTCTAGGGACCGATGACCTATGCATTTAGGTCTCATAATAACTCACACCCATTTGAACAATCTTTGATCATGTGGTACAGACCTTTCCTAGTTCAATTTGCGTAAATTTACACTGACAACAATCATACGTTAGTCGAAACTGTGACTTTATTCTTCGAAATACTTCTGCAGAACTGATTGAAGTTTATTTACTGACTGTAACTTATATATGTTGTGTGTATAACGAAATATTCACATGCGCTGGCTCACAAGTCCAACTTACACAGTGGTTGGATCAATATTTGCAACTGTCGGATGGAAATACTAGGCCAGTAAATCTGTATGCTTCGTATATCGCCTTTTACAGTCTCCTGTCTAGGCTTACACACACTCAAGAAGGCGTAGTAATGGGAGAGGAGCTTGCAAAATATGGAAAGACTAGTGGTTTGTCGTATAACGTAAATTTAGCTATATTTTAACTAAATTTCGTAAGTTTCGGTTTTGGTCGAATCTAGAAGAAGCGACGATTACGGTTTCTGTTTCGGCCGCAAAATATGTTTCGTTCGAACTCTACTGGAAATAATAGCAATAAAAACCGAAAACCGGTTATTTAAAGAACCGGTTATTTTGAGCATTTTCTACGGTGCGGTTAAACTGGAGATGAAAAGAACCGGTGTAACCGAAAACCGGTTGTTTCAGAGATAACCGCCTTCCGTAGGACCTATTCCATTCGAAATCAGAAGACAGACAGAAAGAGAGAGAGAGAGAGAGAGAGAGAGAGAGAGAGATAAATTAGCATGTATTTTTTAAAAATAGGGTTGGAACTTAATTGAATCGGTCGGTGGAGAAAGGAACTAAGTCACGTTTTTAGGGGGGGGGGGGGGGCGGGGCACGTTTTCCACCATTTTACATTTTTATTTTTGTACTTCTTATTTTTATCGATTTTGCGGTAAGCAGCGGATCATTATATTTCCTACACCTTTATTTACAGTCTTGTACAGATATTTTTGAAAATAGTAAATATCATTCTTGGCAGCAAATGGTTTTGTCTGAGCATGTTGCGTTGGAAAATTTGCCCCGTTTTCGGGGCAAGTTTTCCAGCTTACTTAAAATGTACAGGGGCAAATATTCTAATTATATTTTAATGTTAAAACAGAGATAATTATCTTGATTTCACTGAATACGCATTTTTATCATGAATTCACAATACATTACAAAAGAGGATAGTAAAAATAGCCACATTAAATAAAAACAAATGGTATTGAATGGTTTTACAAAATATGTGACTTAAATATTTTACAAATACAGACATTTTTAACAATACTTATACTGATTGTCTGAATCACAATGTAAGCAAACAAAAAAATGGAACATTCCCTTTCGTACAGTCTCTATGCGCCCATTTCGTGCCCTGTACACACTTTTTATTTGCCTTAGACTTGGCGTAAGACTCAAAGCAATAAGGAATATGTGCCCCATATGCACTCGGAAAACGTGCCCCGTCGCTATATTCGGAACTATAACACTACATCCATGAGTAACAGTGTAAGCTATTTACAAAACAAAACAGTTACGTGAAGAAATAAACCCACTTTTAGTGTGTGCAATGTCAAAATAATAAGTTTAACGCTAGAATGTTTATTTTAAGTTTCAATAAAAACGTGAAAGTTTACTCACATTTGCAAAAATGACGAAAACAGCCCTGCCGACGTTGTGACTGTTGGTACAACACTGAAACTTTCTTAAATGAAGCGTGCTTTGTTGCTACTTGCAACAGTATCGCCGGTGGTAACATCTAGCGGTTTGTTTCGAAAATAAACGGATTTGTAAAACTTGCCCCTATGGAAAATGTGCCCCGGTCTCCCCTACTTTTCAGGAGAGACAAAAAAATGTTTTATTGTTAAACTATTTAACAGATTGCATTCAAATTTTCGACATTTGCTGTACTCTAACCATACATACTGTGAATGAAAATAATTTTTATATATTCTACAAAGTATCTTCTGAAAAAAAAATTGAAATTTGTAACATAGTTCCTTTCCCCAGTCAACGAAGGAATTAGTACTTTTCGAGAGTATAATACATTCAAAGATACACATTTCTGGATTAAAGCTAAAATTTATTGGCAAATTATCTTCAGCTGAACATGAATACAACTTTTTAATAGAATTCAAAGTTCGGAATAGTTCATATCACAGTGAGTTATCACTTGAAGTTAGCCATTTCGAAATCTCCCCATAAAAATCTCAGTGTCTTCTCCGTGAATGTATTTCATCAGTTTCCGAAAATATCTTCATTTTTTTATATTGATTCGCACTTTGTAATTTTTATGAAAATGTTTCCTATAGAAGTCGTATTTCACATTTACATAGAATTAAATAAGGTGGCCGCATAGTGCAGTGGTAAAATCATAGATTCCATGTTGAAGTTCATTGGTTTGAATCCCATTGTATGCGATTCTTTTAATTTCTACATTCAATTTCCTTTGATTGTTTTTTATTAACTTAATTGTGTACGGCATAAAAAAACTTGTTATGTATATTTCCTAATAGTATTCACTTTATTAATCCCACTTATTTTTCATCATTCGATTATTTTCTTTTACGATTGGAGTCCGCTTGTGTCGTTAATGACTTGTAATTGGGTGCCAAGCAGGACTGCTGATTGGTTCATAACACTTCAGGTGGTAGCCAATGGGAGGATATTTTCAGGTAGGCTTATGAATGAAAGGCAGAAAAAAAACTTGTCATTCTCAAACAGGCTGTTTGAGATCCAACCCATGAAGTGTCGCGGTTTTATTGAGCCAATGTCAGATAAGTTGATAGTGGGGTGAAGGGGGATCCAAAGTGGGAATAAGTGGGAGGGGCTTACCAGTTCTGGCATACATCTTACAACCACGGAAAACCTCCCAAAAACCTTGGTTGGAACTAGGGGATTGGAACCGGTTTACTTATAGCACTGTATCTGAAATTTTTCTGTGACTTTGCTCATAGAGATAAGCTTCAATCTCCATGAACGAAGATATCATGACTTTAGTTCTGCTGGAGATAGTTGAACGCCTTTTGCCAGATACATAGTAAATCAAGTGTGGTTAGGTTACAACATGGGATTAAATTGAGAACTACAAAACGCATCTTCTGTTGCAGTTCAGTCAGTGATTACTTAAAATCAGTTATCGACATAGCTTTTTGCATTGTTGCTAGTAACTCGTGACAGCCTCCATGTTATACAATATTATTAACAGCGTTTGTGAAGTGACCCGCATGTTTGTGCATCACCTTCAGCCGAGCGGTACACTATTGCCTTTGTGACAACCGTGTAATGCCATGTGGCAGGAGAACAGCCGTATGTCATTGAGGTTAGAGGCCTCCCTTAGGCATGGGTGTTTCTGTTGTTCTTAGCATAAGTTACTTTAAGTTAGTGTAAATACTTTTTAAGCCTGGGGGCTAATGACCAGCGTAGTTAAGTCCCTTAGATTTACAAACATTTGATTTGTAGCGCCAAGTGACAAACGTCAATTATAGTTGGCTTCCGCACATAGTGGCGGAGCAATAGGGGAAGTGTGAAGGGGAGGAGCTACGGCCGAGCACCAACAGTAAAGCCTGTGAGGGAAACGTTGGCTAATTTGAGACCAGCCACGCGCCTAGAAAATGAATATTGGCTGCCAGTGCGGTTGTGGAGGATGATGCGCAGAACAGCTGAAAACTGGGCCACCTTGCTACGTGATGCGGACTATAGCAAATAATATTATTGGGACTATAGTGAAGACGGCAGAGAGGTGGAGAGGTTATCACGACCCACGATGCTCAACCCTATCCTAACGGTTTCTGAAATGGAATGTCTCATACCTCCTGCTGAGCTACTATTTCACAAGCAAATAACAGCTGCGCCGATGCACCACCCTGTCGTATCTTACCGCAGAAGAGTGGCATAGCGCATTGAGGCACTGTGCTCTGATGAGCGAGACCACTCCTCATCAAGGGTTCGATTCCTCTCTCGGGCATGGATGTTTGTGCTGTCTTTAGCATAAGTTAATTTATAAGTAGCTTGAAAGTTTAGGGGAGATGACCCTGCAGTTAAGCCCCAGAAGGTTTACAAACATTTGAACATTTTTCATATCTCGCATAAATGACATTGCCGCCATCTGCGCTTATTGGTAGGCCATGACCATCATCACATTGTCATATATTGATTTTACTGTTGGAATTGTTGGGAGGCTGTGTGAGCCACAGAGACGCACTCCAGGCTGAGAAATAGAGACCATTGCAGATAACAGGCTAAAACGGACACGTATATCTTACGGGATGTAGGCACTAAAGAAATCTCCTAGCGAACTGCTGATGCCCTCGGCCACCGTCCCAGGGTGGAGGTTACCTTTCGGAGAAGATGGGCGTAACTTCATATAGCGTCTAGACGCTGTTGTAAGACGTTACATTAGTACTTGGTGGCCAACAGGCACGTTTTAATGTACGTAGCAAAGTTGATACCAGTCACTTGGGAACAGCAACGTCAGTGGTTCCACGAGGCTAGAGTGAGAGGGTAAAGAAGAAAAACTGCAAGATAGCATCTCCCCTGAGGCGTGGCCTAAGGCGGAACCTAAGGTGTGGCCAACTGACGTAAAACATTGTTGTTGTTGCCCATATTGCGTCCTGACGTTTTACTTTCAGCTGAACAATGTTGCTACCAAGTATGGATTTTGTTAGTGCACAAACAAGCCAAGTCCACACCCGGGGAATGGCAGAAAGGATAGGGCTGAAACGTGGTTCGCTAGAGGACTCAGAGAGAAAAAAAATGTTTGTTAAGCTTATGGGACTTAACTACGAGGTCATCAGTCCCTAAACTTACAAACTACTTATCAACTACCTTATAGTAAAGACGGCACAAATATCCATGCCCAAGGGGGGATTCGAACCCCCGACCGTAATGGCCGTGCAAACCGTGACTGGAGTGCCTCAGTCTCCTCGGCCACAGCGGCCGGCGACTCAGAGAGAGGGCAAGCCACAATTTAGATTTGTTGAACCAAGCATCGGCCAATAGGAAATTGTTAACTGTCGGAAAGTGGGGAAAAGAGGTGCGCCAACACCGGCCGTTAAAACCCCCGGTTTTTGGATCAAGAGGGGAGTTCTCAGTCAGACGAGTCGGGCGCCAGCCCGTGACTATCGCCGTCGGCCTCGGGGTGCTCCATGACAGTCTGTTTCTCGCGGGGAGTGCGTCTGTCTAGGGGATGCTGCTAGGGAACGTAATTACTGGCTTCTGTTGTGGCAAAAGATTTATACTTCTTGTGTTTTAAAATAACTAACCCCAGTGTAGTAGACTTAGTATGGGATGCAATAAATTCAATGCTAGGAACCTAGGAGTTCCATAAAGTTTCCTAACAAGTATCCTCTCGAGTCGCCGGCCGCGGTGGCCGAGGTGACTGAGGCGCTCCAGTCACGGTCAGCACGGCCACTACGGTCGGGGGTTCGAATCCCCCCTCGGGCATGGATATTTGTGCCGTCCTAGTTCGTAAGTAGTTCATAAGTAATTTGTAAGTTTAGGGACTGATGACCCCGTAGTTAAGCCCCATAAGCTTAACAAACATTTGAACATTTCCTCTCCAGTCCCGAAATCCGCATCTCTAGTAGATGCCGGTACTGTCTCTCTGCAATCACTTCTTTCCGCTTGGGATATGCAGACTGACCTTGCTACCTCTTCCCTCTTTCCTATGTAGGACACGACAACATTAGTGTGTAGTAATCGTTTTCGGAGACGTTCAGTTTATGCTAGTCCAGATGACCAGTTGACTACTCTTTTAATACATTGTTATTATTATTAAAGTTTTTGGAATATAGTTTCAGCTGAGCGCGTCCTCTGCCGACAGGCTTTCTGAGCACGGAGGACGAGGTGATCCCCGGCAACGCGGGCCTCAAGGACCAGCAGATGGCGCTGCAGTGGGTGCAGAGGAACATCGCGGCCTTCGGCGGCGACCCCGCCAAGGTCACCGTCGGGGGCGAGAGCGCCGGCGGCTGCTCCGCCTCCCACCACTTCGTCTCCCCTCAGTCTGCAGGTATGTCACCTGCTGGCCAAGTTTTTGTTCACCCGGAACTCTTTTGGGTATCTGTTTCGAGTCGCAGACAAAGATAGACAGATGAGATACCACACTCAAAAGCCCATTGTACCTAAGGGTGTGGTGGGACAGGGTGTTTCTAGCAGTTCCGTCAGATGACATATGATGTCGCCGATGTGAGAAACTGGGACAAGTTGAAGACCAGGTAATGGAGATCCCCACCATTGCTTCCCCCTCAAAAGGGGCCGGGGTGTATGGGGTGCATCCAAGACTGGAGGGCGTCATCTCTCTAGGAAAACTGGCCTCAGTATTCCAGGCCGAAATCACTGCCATCAGGGCGTGTGTGGAGGAGAATTTGCGTAGGTGCTACAAAGATCGTAGCATCTATATCTATTCAGACAACCAGGCAGCCCTGAGATCACTGGCAGCTCCTGCAGCAAGGTCTAAAATTGTTGCAGAATGTTACAGGGTTCTGGTGGAGTTAGGGGAAAGCAATAGAGTAAACCTATTGTGGGTCGCTGGCCACTCGGGGATCAGTGGCAACGAACATGCCGACAGATTAGCCAGAATGGGGGCAGAGACTCCATTTATTGGACCGGAACCTGTCCTGACAATCATCAAGGCAATGATCAAATTGGAGCTACGTAACTGGCTCAGAAGATAGCATGTAGAATATTGGACCAAAGTCCATCAACAAAAACATGGAAAGGTAATGATGTCAGAGCCATGTTTTAAAAGAAGCTCTGCAATCCTGGGTCTGAACAGGAGAGAGATTAGACTCATGGTTGGATTGCTGACAGGCCATGGGAATTTCAAAAAACACCTACGTACAATGGGACGAAATTGCATCACATCTAATCTTCGAATGCATTGCATTGGAGCTGGCCGTGGTGGCCAAGGAGACTGAGGCGCTCCAGTCACGGTCTGCACGGCCACTACGGTCGGGGGTTCGAATCCTCCCTCGGGCATGGATATTTGTGCCGTCCTTAGTCTTAGCTAGTTCATAAGTAGTTTGTAAGCTTAGGGACTGATGACCCCGTTGTTAAGTCCCATAAGTTCTGCAAACATTTGAACATTTTTGCATTGGAGAATAAAAGGCACAGAATATTTGGGACAACCAGACCCGAAGAAATTGTGTCTAATAAAGAACTGGTAAAGGGACTCCTTGCACTCTCCAACGGCATTGGTTGGCTTTACTAGATGTACAGGGAGCGATACCACACAATAAACTTAGTTTCGGTGCGGGCAGTGGCTGGTTGGTTCAAGACTGTTTTGGCTTCCCTGGAAAAATCTATCAATCCCCCTCAAAAGCCACTGTAGAACAACATGTGAAACAGAACAACATTCCTCCTTCTGGAAACACACTACCGTGAGGTACTGCCTGAAGCGCCTCTACTGTAGTCTACTGACATTATCTGATATGAGCTGTTATCTGATGGAACCAGGAGCGCACGTTGGATAATGGTCTAGGTGTGACTTACTCTCTGTATATGTCACTCTCTGAAGGACGACATGGGTCGCCAAGGTGTTGCATCTCCCAGGCTGCATATCCTCTCTATCCCCTGTTTCCCATCGTAGCCTCTCTCCCTTTCCCTGCTGCCATTTCAGCAGCTAGAATTGACTCTTTTTTCCCTTGTTACCTATTTTATTGATCTCATTCTGTTTTCCATTGTTTTACTGGTTATGTAGGTAAATATCTTGGACTCCTGGTTGATTAATACTAATTTCTAGAGGTTGTGCTAAAATGATTTAAATAGTTCATTTACTTGTTTATGTGGAAGGAGGGGCCGATGACCTTGTAGTTTTGTCCCTTTAATTATTAAACCAATCAAACTCTGTTTGGCAGGATACTGCTATTAATTAATCTCTGTCTACAGTCGTCTGTAGTTGTTGTTGTGCTCATTGAAGACTGCAGCTCTTCACACTACTCTATCCTGTGCAAGCACCTTCATTTCTGACCAATTACTGCTGCCTACCCTTTTCAGCCTTCTTACTGTATACATATCTTGCTTCCGCTTTGAACTTATTACCCACCACTCGTTCTCTCCAGTAGTAATTGAGAACCACTTGATTTTTCGGGACGCGTCCTGGCATTTCACACCTCCTTTTAGAGAAATTATCGTACAATTTTATTTTCTCCCCAGTACTGTTCAGAACCTCTTTATTAGTTACATTATTGACACAGCCGGGCGCGGTGGCTGAGCGGACTGCAGCGCACCAATCACGTTCTGCACGGCCACTATGGTCGGGGGTTCGAATCTCCCCTCGGGCATGGATCTTTGTGCCGTCCTTAGTATTATCTAGTTTGTAAGTTTAGGGACTGATAAGCCCGTTGTTAAGTCCCATAGGCTTTACAAACGTTTGAACAATATGAATTTTGACACACCAAATCTTCAGCATCCTTCTATAGCACCACAACTGAAATCTTTCGGTTGAGGTACTTCAATTCTCTTCCCGTCTTAACTGTTTAGCCTCTCCATATCACTCTTCTACAAAGCTAAATTTCTGACAAATTCATTCCGAAAGGACTTCTATTTGTACTTCTATTTGTAAGAGGAACAGCTATCGGTAGCAGAATAATTTTTTTAATATTACAAATAGATTTAGGCAAGTACCTCGCCAACATTAGTATTACATCTACAATAAAAAGTAAGCACAGGTCAAATATTGTAACGGTGCATACATAATGGTATATGACAGCTAACACTTTGCATACTATATAAACATACTATTTGAATTGGAATACATGTGGGTCTAAGATTTATTATAAAGATTACATTAGAATGTGACGTCAATAGTTGATCCAAACAATAAATAATGACTGCCCACTACATAAGCAAATTCAATTTAATGTTTTATTATAAAACAATCTACCAAAATATAAGTAAGAACATATATTTTTTATAAACTTTAGCAATTGTAACTGGCTCATTACAGAAATAGGAATTTTGTAGAAATAAAAAAAAGTTATTGTTTCAATGGATAACATAATAAATTGTTGGTTCATAATATAATGACTTTGTGGATGAAATTTATTATACATTCACACAGTTATAGAGTTGAGTAAAGTTGTTTTTCTAATAATTAACTTTTAAAAACATATATCTAAAAAAAAGTTTAATTTTATATAGATGACGAAATGAAAAAAAGGCTACAAATGGGATTGCCATCTATGGGTGGTGGACAGGTTGTGTGTGCGTCAAAATAGACACACAAAATGATGATAGGTTCATACATAAAATGTCAAATAGAACCAGTTAACTTATAAAATGGAGACACATAATTGCAATAATAAAGTTTTTGATGTATCTGGATTAATCATTTTAGGTTCCTTTCCACGGGCATGCTTCCCCGAGAAACGAAGATAACAGATGGCGCTGGCTAGAAATTAGTTATAAATATCGTAATTTATGGTAAAAGAGAGGGATAAACGTAAAATGAATCCAAAAGAATGGGAAAGACACAAAAAAGAATGCATAACAATCTGTCGTCCATATTGAGTCAACCAATTTGTCTTCTTAAGGAATGATTTTTTGCCATTGCTAGTCTTGATTTTATATTACCTCTAGTCCAATCATCGTAAAGCTGTTTAGATGCCCCAGTAGCCAACTTCATCTACTGCTTTTACTGTCTCCTTACCTAATCAGTTACCTCAGAATCATTTGATATAATTCGACTACATTCCATTAACTTCGCTTTGTTTTTATTAGTGTTTATCGTATATCCCCCTTCCAAAATACTGCCCATTCCATTTAATTGCTCTTGCAAGTCGTTTGTGGCCTCTGACAGGATTACAATTTCATCAGCAAGATATAAGTTTTTACTTATTCTCCCTGTTCATTCCTTCTCCAAATATTTCTATGATTGCCTTTACTGCTTGTTCAATGTGCATAATGAATAACATTGGGGATAAGCTACAGACCTGTGTCTCTCTCTCCCTACTCAGTCACTGTTTCTGTGACATGCCCCTTGAGTTTTGTAACTGCTGTCTGGTTACTGTACAAGCTTTATACAACTTTAAGATTAATCCAATTCCACGATATTATATTTTGTACAAGAAGAAAAATAAAAACTATGTCTAACTTTTAATTTCGACGTGGGACTACAACTGTCAGAATCTTCAAGAGTCTTCCGTTTTACATATATCAGGAGTAATTTCCAGGTTACACTCAGTATCATAATGGTAAACTATGAAGAAATGGTCTACTACCATGAGTAGTTAGTCAAAGAAGTGAGCTACGAAGCTAAGCTCTATATTATGTATGTTCATGTTTAAATATTTAATTTAGAAGCGCAATCAAACCATAAGTAAATACATGAATTTATGACTATACCTGCACCCACTTAGAAAAAAGAAGAAAATGCACAGCTTATGTAAATGAACATCATAGTCCTGCATAAAATCCCACTAAAATTATATAGTGTGAACATATTCAACTGCAACTGTAAACACAGTGGAATGAGGATGCTTCCTTATTATTAAATTTTCGGAACTTGTATTCAGAAGGTTTATCGCTGTAATGACTCAAGAAATCAACAGAGTGCAGTAATAACCTAGCTCAAGAAAAAGACGAAGGAATTACTATCAAGTATTAGACAATGTGCTCTGTTATATGGATAGACCGACAGCAATCTGCATTCCGGGCAATGTATCAGAAGGCAGCTTTCTGAATTTTCAAAATAAGAGGAAGGTCAGTGGTGAATGATTCTTTGCTTACAGACTTCGACACCAGTTTTATTCCGATCCTGATGCTGATTTTATCTTAACACACACACACACACACACACAAAAGAGGAACATCATTCTTCAGATAAAATTTCCGGGCTGGGACTCAGAAGCGGGACGTGTGCGCAGGCACAGACAAATATATACAGACGGGAAACCTCCGTAAGGGCCCGATCCTACGCTCAGGGTTGCGTGGAGGGAAGATTTCCAGCAGTTCCGTAAGATGTCCCATGATGGCGCTGCGGTCAGAAGCAGCCCTTTAAACTGGCCAGAGCAGGCGGCAGGTAGCGGCTGCCCCCACCACCACCTCCCCTCAAACACCAGCAAGCCGGACACAGCCGTGGACTCGGGGCAGGCGGGATGAGGCACCCTAAGCCAGTGATCCTCCTGACACCTGCTAGCATCTTACGGAACTACGAGGGGAGCGTAGGACAGTGGTTTAGGGGTGGCTACTGTATATGTTACTCTGTGGTGCAGGCCTGTTCCGGAGCGTGATCATCCAGAACGGGCAGTCGGTGTCCCCTTGGGGCATCTTCTCCAACCCGCGCGACATGGCGTTCCGGCTGGGCGCGCTGCTCGGCTTGCAGACCAACGACTCCAGCGAGCTGGCCGCCTTCCTCAGGGCGCAGGACGCCCGGGACCTCGTCGACCGCGGCCAGGAGATCCTCACCGACGACGTGAGTAGCCGCCGAGCAGGACACGGGCGACACCTTCCGCTTTCGCAAGGTCCACTCACGTTCCAAGAGATGTTTGTTGTTGTTGTTGTGGTCTTCACTCTGCAGACTGGTATGATGCAGCGTACAATGTAACAAGTAGGGGAAAGAGTTGTACCTTGGAACGGTTTTACGTTGGGACACTTTTTAATAAAGGATTGCACTCTAGAGGAAACTTTAAGAACTATAAAGTAAAGTTGTCAGGCCTATTTTCAAAGGAAATACGAGGCCATGTTTATTTGGATGGTGTTTGAGATCTGAGGAGGAGTTTTACGTGTTTGAAAGTAAAATTTAGCCACTATCCTTAGAAGATATAAATTAAAGCTGAGCATCATTATTGATATTTCTACAGTGTTGTAGGACATTGTTTAAGTAAGATATTGATGCCATACGTTATAAAGATGTAAATGTGTACATAGGTTAGGATACTATTTTCTGTTATTGTGTATTTGGTTTTACCTTGGGACACTTCTCTGGTTGCACCTTGGGACACCTGGAAGGTGTATGATTGTCACTTACACACCAGAAAAACAAAGAGTTGAAGAGAAAACAGAAAGAAAACAAATCTTTCCCGAAGAAAGAAGCCACTGAACGGACAAAGGAATTTTCATCTTCCACTTCTTGGCAGTAGCTATGGAGATAGCATATTTGATTTGTCATCTGAAGAAGAGAATTTCTCATCCTTCTTTCCATCTAGAAAAGTAACACTTTCTTGTTCTCAAGCTAGTTGGGTCTTGGTAAAATTTGACATCAGTGGCAGATCTCATGTTTACTATGTAGAAGTAGTTTTAGAAAGCACAGAAGAAGATGTGACTGTGAAATTCTTAAGGAAGCAAAGGACCATTTTGTACTCTCTAATGTTGAGAACATCATCATTGTTAATCACAGTAATATAGTGAAAGAACTACCAGCTCCAGTGGTGTGTCATGGGTTTCATTCATTTATTATTTAATACCCACCATATCTTGTTTTCAGGTAAAATAACTTTTGTATTTGGACTAACAAACTTTTACTACATAATTCCAATACGATTTTATTATTCATAAACTAACAAAGAAGAAGAATGTATAAGAAGCGGAAAAGCAGATACCGCCTACAGGAATATAAAAAAGACATTTGGGGACAAGAAAAGCAACTCTACGAACAGATGGGAAACCAGTTCTCAGCAAAGAAGGGAAAGCTGAAAGGTGGAAAGAGAACATAGAGCAGCTCTACAAAGGAAATGAACTTAGAGACAATGTTGTAGGAAGGGAAGAGGAAGTAGATCAAGATGAAATAGGAGATACTATACTGAGAGATGAATTTTACATAGCCCTGAAAGACCTAGATCAGAACAAGGCCCCAGGAGTAGATGACACCCCCAGAGCTACTAAAGTCTCTGGGAGAGCCAGCCATAACAAAACTATTTGAACTGGTGTGTAGGATGTATGAGACAGGCGAAACCCACAGACTTTGAGAAAAATGTAATAATCCCCATTCCAAAGAACTCAGGTGCAGACAGGTATGAAAATTACAGAACCATCAGTTTGATAAGTCATGGTTGCAAAATTTTAACACGAATTATCTACAGGAGAATGGAAAAGCTGGTAGAAGTGACCTCGGGGAAGATCAGTTTGGCTTCAGGAGGAACGTAGGAACCCGGGAGGCAATACTCACTTTACGTCTTATCTTAGAAGATAGATTAAGGAAAGGCAAACCTACATTTTTAGCTTTTGTAGATTTGGAGAAAGCGTTTGACAATGTTGACTGGAATACACTCTTTCAAATTCTGAACTCAGCAGGGGTGAAATACAGGGAAAGGAGAGTTATTTACAACTTGTACAAAAGCCAGACCGCAGTTATTAGACTCAAAGGGCGTGAAAGGGAAGCATCAGTTGGGAAGGGAGTAAGACAGGGTTGTAGCCTTTCTCCGATGTTATTCAATTTTTACATAGAGCAGGCGGTGAAGGAAAGCAAGGAAAAATTTGGAATAGGGATTAAAGTTCAGGGGGAAGAAATAAAAACAATGCGTTTTGCTGATGACATTGTAATTCTGTCAGAGACAGCAAAAGACCTGGAACAGCAGTTGAATGGAATGGGTAGTGTATTGAAGAGAGCGTATAAAATGAACATTAACAAGAGCAAAACAAAAGTAATGGAATGCGGTCTTAGAAAATCAGGCGATGCTGAAGGAAATAGGTGAGGTAACGAAACAATGAAGGTGATAGATGAGTTTTGTTACTTGGGTAGTAAAATAACATGCGATGGTCGTAGTACAGAGGATGTAAAATGCAGAATGGCAATGGGAAGAAAAGTATTTTTGAAAAAGAGAAATTTGCTAACATCGAATATTAATTTAAGTGTAAGGAAGTCTTTTCTGAAGGCATTTGTGTGGAGTGTTGCCTTGTACGGGAGTGAAACATGGACGATAAGCAGTGCAGACAGGAAGAGAATAGGCTTTTGAAATGTGGTGCTACAGAAGAATGCTGAAGATTAGGTGGGTAGATCGCATAACTAATGAAGAGGTACTGAACAGAATTGGTGAGAAAAGAAATTTTTGGCATACCCTGACCGAAAGAAGGGATCGCTTTGTAGGACACATTCTTAGATATCGAGGAATCGTAAGTTTAGCATTGGAGGGAAGTCTGTGGGGAAAAAATTGCAGAGACCAAGAGACGCGTATTGTAAGCAGATTCAAGTGGATGTGGGTTGCCGTTCTTATGAGGAGATGAAAAGGATTGCTCAGGATAGAGTAGGGTGGAGAGCTGCATCAAACCAGTCTCCAGACTGAAGACCATAACAACAACAAACTAACAAATTGGAATACATGACCGTGTCCCAAGGTAAAATCACCACTGGCCCAATTGTATCATGTATTAATTTTTTTTAATTAAAAATTTAAGTGAACAAAATATCATGTGGAATCAATTCTGGAAAATGTGGGAATAAACGTTTTATATAGCAATGGTAGATGAATATAAATCCATATACATATGAATTATAAAATTATCAATAATTATAGACAGACAATAAAGTATAAATATCGTCAGTAGACACATAAAAGGTTTATACAGAAATTGTTAAAAGTTTACAGATAAAAGGAATGAATAGTTATGTCAAATATCCAGTCAGACATGAATCAAAATATAATTACAATCAAATTTTCTTAAAATACCGTCTGAAGTTTCAGTACAATTTGTGGATCAAGTATTTCTGTAGTCGAAGAATACGTAGATATGTAACCAAGGGTCTTAGTTACTTGAGGTATGGATACATTCATAAACCAAGGTCTATATAAATGTATAGCCAAATGTCTTCATAAAAATGCAAATACACCACTAGTAAAAAATCTGCAAGTTGATTGATGTAACTAATAATCTGGAAAATACGGCATCTTGTATATTAACGCCACCTGGCATGTATCATGGAACTATGTTACTATATAAGTTATTAACTATGCTTCAGTAACGTGTTAGCCACCATGTGGCTAACTTATCTTAAGCAGTTCATGGAGCTACAAATCAGAAACGTAATTTTAAATACCATGTGGGTCATGTACAAGACACTGACATTGAATTTTTACCAGCAATTCTCAATTTTAGTTGCTGTTCTTCAAAAATATATTAACCAACTAGTATCATATATGTGTAACTACCAATCTGATTTTCTTCAAATGTTATACTGTATTTTTTTGGCTTCCATAAATTATAATTTGATGATTGGAAGGTTATACTGTCTGATGGCAGATACAACTATTGACGAACAAGAAAACTGGTATATATTATAAGGTAAAAAGTCGTAGTGATTTCATATTTTAACAGTTCACAAATTGTATTAGATCTTCTGTTACTTTTAGATCCGAGGATGACACAGAAATGAGTTGAAACCGGTCATCATTGTCAATAAATTTTGCTGTCAACACTATAAACATTGTTTACTTAATCAAAAATATTTAGACTGCCTCCCTGAAAACATGTCAAATAACACAGAATAATTAATTTTAGCTTGTGACACGTTTCCTAACAGTAATGTTTTGAAGATTGACACATAGTATTAGAACAATATATTCACTCATAATATATTTGATCATACATTACTTACAATATTTTGTCACTTTATAGATATGGAAATTTGCTGTTAACAACTTGTACAGGATAATAATTCCTGGTAATTTGGTCATGACGCACATTTTGTAGTCTTCGTTATTTCGTAAAAGCCTTTGAAGCCTATTATATCACTAAGTCACTTTAGATAGATTGATTCTGTTTTCGGTGTTTATTTGATACAATCTATATTCAGTTTTAATTATTTTGGCTTTATAAAATATTTTAGAAATAAAAAAACTGTTAATAAGAAATGTCAGAACACGCACATTAGTCTGTCATTTACACTAATTTGTTTGTATATAAATGTAACTGTTTATGTCATTATGCTTAAAGGTTTCTAAAGTTTATGCCTGTTAATTTTATGTCAAAATTTAGTATTTATATGTGTCTTACTCTGTCAAAAATCCAAAGATAACCGTAACATTTTGCCAGTTCTATAAAAACAGACTGCTCAGAGTTGCTGTGTCAGTCAAAGTTTAGGAAAGCCATTTTGTGCTTGTAAACATTGTGTGCTTAGATATTCCGATGATGGAGATAGGATACTCAGATGGAAAGATGGCGGCATAGGCGTTTGTAATGAATTCTTTAATTTGTGATGTGTCAAACAACATCAGTTTTAAACTCTTTTAGGTTTTCATTTAGTAGTTCAGCAAATTCAGCAAAATCTGGACCTCTAAATAGGTGAGAGCTTCCCTGGTGACATCGAGATCAACTGTACATCTCAATAGCATACTGCAGAGATATAGTCCTTTCTGACTGCCAAACTTAGTCGATGTGCCGTCTTAGACAGTGGTTATGTCGAAACGAGCACTGTAATCAGCTCTTTGGAATATTCTCCAACAATTTCGACATGTTACGAGTGTGGCTATATTCTGGTAGATTTGAAATATCGGGAATGTCACAAGCTCGCCATGCTACCCTGCCCTTTGCAAGCCTCTTGATCTGCTAAATCTGCTTACTGTATTCGTCTCTCGGTCTCCCTCTATGATTTTCACCCCACACACTATCTTCTAAAGCTAAATTGACGACACCTTAATGTCTCAGAATGTGTCCCACCAACCTATCAATTCTCTTAGTCATGATATGTCAGTAACTTCTTTTCTCCCTAATTCTGTTGAGCACCTCCTCATTAGTTACATCATATACCCATCTAATCTTCATAATTCGTCTGTAGCACCACATTTCGAAAGCTTTTATCATCTTTTAGTCTGAACTCCTTATCGTCCACATTTCACTCCCATGCAATGCTATACTCTTGACAATGCTTTCAGAATGAATTTCATAACATTTAAATTAATATGAGATGCCAACAAAATTCGCTTCTTCAGAAACGCTTTTCTTCCAATACCCATTCTGCATTTTACATCTTCTTTACTTAGGCCTTCACAAGCTATTTTTCAACCCGAATAACACAACCAGTGGCATAGCTACGTCACCAAGGGCCCCGGGGCATAAATGCCATTGGTGCCCTCCTTAAACTAAAACTATACAGATACAAAACTACTTCAACATCAGCACCTTACCACCCACTGGCAGACATAATAAGGCAAACCTAAGTACTAATAAGTAAATTATTGTGTGACACGCAGCAGATAATATTTAATTGTTCTCTGCAATGTAATTATAACAGTGAAAATTTGATTGTTCGTTATGCTTTCACGCAACAAATACTGGGTGGATTTGGATTAAAGTTGCTCCATACTAGGCGAATGTAGTTGCTGGCAGAAGCTTCACTGATGACGCGCCGATCAATAATACAATCCACAAGATCATCCACTATGCATATTTTCTCTTCTTCCTGCACAAGTTTCAGAGTGCAATTGGTTACAGCACTTCATTGGCATCTATGGTTAAGGAACATTACACAAACAGTTGGGTTATTATAAGAATACCGTTCTATAATAATACATTGTAGGGACTTCAAATGTGGTCATACCGTCAAACACACTGCTAGTAATTCAGCGCCATTGTTATTTCGCAAAGATTGGCAGCCATGGCAACTCAGACTTCAACCGACATCACGCTAATAGTGGCAGGGTCCATGTCTTTGCGGAAGAGTGATATACAAGCAACATACCTTGTAATGTTTATATTCTGAGGTGGAATAATTATTGGATTGCACTTTGTGCGTTTGAGGTTTTTTGGTCAGGGTTCAAAAAGTTAAAAGACGAAAATCCTTCTTTCGACTGAAATATTACACACAGTAGAACGTCGATTATCCGAAGTAATTTGGGGGCATGGATGTTCATAAAACCGGTTTATTCGGATAATCGAACTATACACTTGTATTTCACAATAAGAAGTTTATGCAGTATTTGGAGACGCTCGATCCTTCACACTGTCCCGAGCAGCACGCCGCAATACTCGCAGGCACAGCTGTTGCTGTGAGTGGCTTTGATGCTGCCGCTACTTCTGCTGCTACGCCGACTGAATTGTTGTACACAGCGACTGGCGGCTTGGCCGGTCAGCAGCGTCACAGAGAGGCGTCTTGTGAAGGCCCCATTAGAAACAACGTTCCGCCACCCGCTGATCCAGTGCGGCTACTGTGGGAAACCTTGAGGGGAGGGGGAGGTGATGGACGTTACGACGGGAGAGTAAAATAAAATTTAAAAATTCGACGCTCTACTGTTTTTTTCGAACGCCGTTCACTAAGTCCGAGGGGCCCCTTGAGCTCGGGGGCCCGGGGCACTGCCCCGCCTAGCCCTATGATAGCTACGCCACTGAACACAACTCCTCTATTTTTTATTGTCTCATTGCCTTATCTAATTCCTTCAGCATCCCTCTTGTTATTGTCCATGTTACAAGCTCCTTTAGAAACACTATTCATTCCGTTCAATAGCTCTTCCAGGTCCTCAACTGACTGGCTGAATTACAATGTCATCGACAAATCACAAAGTATTTATTTCGTCTCCTTGAACTTTAATTCCTTCTCCAAATTTTACCTTACATTCACAGATTGCTCAATGTAAAATCTGAACAGCTCCCTTCCTAAATACTGCATCCATTACATGCCCTTCGACTTTAATAACTACTGTCTGGTTTTTGTACAAGTTGAATATAACTCTCCGCTCCATATATTTTACCCCTGCTACCTTCGGAATTCGAAAGAGTGTACTCCAGTCAACATTGTAAGAAGCTTTCTCCAGATCCACAAATTCTAAAAACGTAGGTTTCACTTTTCTTAACCTATCTTCTAAAATAAATCGTAACGTGAATATTGCCTTCCATATTTTTACAATTCTCCTAAATACAAACTGATCTTCCCCTAGGTCGGATTCCACTAGTTTTTCCATTCGTCTATCGATAATTCGTGTTAGTATTTTACAACCAAGACTTATTAACTGATAATTCCGTAATTTTCACGTTTGTCTGCAGTTGCTGTCTTTGGAATTGGATTTATTACAATTCGGGGGAGGGGGGGGGGTATTTCCCTTGTCTCATACATCTTGCATTCCAGGTGCAACAATTTCTTCACGACTGCCTTTTGTAACTATATCAGCAGTTCAGATGGAATATCATCTACTCCAGGTCCAGGGGTCTTGTTTCGATTGGAAACTTTCAGTGCTCTGTCAAATTCTTCTAGCAGTATCGTATCTCCTATCCAATCTTCCTCTACTTCATTTTTAGAATACTGCCTTACTGTTCATTTACTTTGTTTAGACCCTGTATATATTTTTTTCACTACCTTACATGTTACGTTTATGTATTAATAATTAAAAACGGGCATATATTTATAATGCAATTAATGGTAACAGTATGATTCCGGAAAGCAGGCGCGGCTCGTAATTAAAGGCTCTGAGGCGGAGCCGCCACAAAAAAATATTTGAAATATATGTATCAACAACAGATTACAGAATTATAATCATCAGAATTCATTTAGCATTTTTCCATCACACGGATGTACAAAATTAAGATGAATGTTTTTGGAACCGTTGATATTGAACGATGTTTTTCAATCGGGTAGTAGCCTTAAGGCTGCGCCTTGAGATGTCGTTTAGCTCCATGGAGTGGAGGGTTAGGAGGGGGGGGGGTTCGTTGGTGTATTGCTTTTAGGGGCACCTGGAAGGCTCCGAGCTTGTAGCCTAAGAGTGTCCTACCAACCTCCATACTACTTTCACGTTCTTCTGCTTACTTCAAAAGAGAATAAAGAGAGGCTGAAACTCCACTATCGAATCTCTTGTCTCTGTATATGTCTATTATGTTATGGTGTGCGGTTAATCACTCGTTAGTTTTACTGTTTTAATAGTGTTTTAGATAACTTTTTGTTTCTGATATTGGCTGTTGTATCCGGTGTTAGAATACGTTCGCAAATTTCTCACTAGAGTGCACTACAATGCGGTACTGTAAAGTGTCACCACCTAGCGAGAGAGTTGCGAATGACTTAAGAAAAATGCGCGCGAAACATGTCCCGTTACTTTCGATTCCGTTCTCGCTGATTTGAGTTTGCGGTTAACGTGTGTTATTAGTTTCGTCTTTTGTGCGTGTATTGTGGCTAAGTTTTAGTGACTTTTACTTCAAAATGATCTGCTAGAATCGATTTATGAAGTATGCCTCAATCTCACAAGGAGTGAACTGTCGCAAATTACCTCGCAATCGAAGTTGACGAAACGACTGACTGTGTAAATTTGTCTCAATTGGTCTTCATAATTCGCTATGAATTACTGGGGAAAATAAATGAAAGATTTATTTCCTTTGTACGAGCGAAAAGCCACACTGCAGAGAATGTAACTGCAGCAATTCTCTGCGAGCTGCAGAAAATGAATACACATCAAAAACCGGAAAAACTGATAGCTCAGTGTTGCGACGGTGCTCCTGTTATGAGTGGCCGCAATAATGGAGTTCAGATAAGAATGAAGTGTATCAAAATGCGCACTTTATTCGCCATTATTCATAATTACATATTACACCTCATGTTCATAACTGAAATTATCATTTTGAAAGAGATGAATAACTTATTGATTTACGGTGGCCAGCTCGTTGTACGAGCAAATAATTTAATGTGATCTCAATAATAGAAAAGTTAATTAACAACGTGAAAAATTACGTAAAATTTGGGTGGGCAGAAAATCAGACACTGACAATATACTAATTACTGAGAAACAGTTCAGTAACACAGGGTTCAATGTAAGACAGCGAAATGCAAGCCATAGCCGCGCAAATGCAACAAATCATGCAAAACTCTCACCTTAATACTTACTATTTACAGCTTCAAATAATTCATTGTTCATATAAGTACCAGAAATTATTCAACAGCAAGTATGCCATGTGCATTAGCAATAATCAAGTTGCAACTGAATCATTATCTGTACTAATAGCAAGCTCAAAAAATTAATTAATGATTTGACGTGATAACACTGAATATTTAGAAATGAACTATTTAACCATCTGATTAACCTTTTGCTCTCTCTTTACCCAGGAATTATTACCATTTCAAACACTTGCAAACAATTACTATTCCCACTAATCAGTACTTGCAAGTTAAAACTTTACCTCAAAATAATATGTAGTGGAAAACAATTAATCTTTTGCACTGTTAATGAAATATCTCTTGAAATTTAAACTTAGTCTAGCAGTTTCGTTCAACTTAGCAAACCTATTGATCAGCAACACTGGCATAAGCTACATTTAGTAATACTTTTCTGAACACATTTTCTATCAACGACTGTCACATTGTCTTTAATGACTTTGATTTTTAGTTTTCTATCACTTTGTGAATATCCTCGGAAAAACAATGGATGAGGAAGGAACCTGTCTGGGCAATGACTATGGGTAATGATTTTGAAACACAGGTTCACAAATAACAGTGTTCGCTATTGAATAATCATCACTAATACGCTGGTTAGCTGTACATGCTAAGACAAACTGAACAGATCTTACTGAATTTGGTGCGCGACGTGGTGCTGCTGATTGGATACTGTTGGCGCATAACAATTGGCAAACACAGGCTCTTCTTGGCGACGAATGTTAATTATAATTTTGGGCCCACAGCATTCCTCTTGATGCATTTATTAATTATTTGAGCTGTGGCCTTATGAATAAATAATATTGCCTCTTCGCCGTCTCCTCCATTAGTGCCAATCCAACATGCATTCTCCTTCACGTACTTTTGCCGTACACCATTGAGCGCACCGTCTCACTAATCCGTCTCTCCGCTGCTACTTCTCAACGACGACTCCTTCTCGCTGTGCGCCTCTGCGCTACCAGCGATAAAAAACTCCCTACTCAAAGATGATTCTATACAGTAGCAAAGCCCTTGCTAACCCAGCGTGTCTACTACATTTACAATATTTTTGACATATATGGAAATTAGCAGGACAATGCAAATATATTACAGAAACAAAATATACAAATTCATAATAAATTACGAAAAATACAAATAATGAGGAAAAATACATAAAGCATCGTTTTATATATCACTCTGTACGCACACATGACTGGAAAGCACCGTTGGTGACTGTGTTGTTGTGTCACAAGCAGAGGAACAAAATTAATACTGCAGTGCATTGTATTTGCATTTCGAAGCACTCATTTACAAGCTTACAACTGAGCTTCTCTCCTGCTACTGGCCAGTGAGGCAAGCAGTTTGCGAGAACCTCTTATACGACTTTGATACTTGGGTGACTTCAACTTAGAAGTTCTTTTGAACGAAGTAGTTGGTTCACTGTGTAGCCATCGTCTCACAGCTCCAGCTTCATGTCAGGACCTAGCCATCCTCAATGGCCAGCCGCCACTCGTCTTATGAGATCAGTATTGGGAATTGGTGATATATGCAAATTACATTTGCTATAGTGCAGTTAAAAATAAATGTACCTTCCACTAGTTGGCTGTGTTCTTGAGCTTTTGGTTGTATTCTCTACCGAGTTGGATAGCGATTTTTAATTTCCTTTAAAACAATTCACACGTCCTCATTATCAGCCATTTTTCATAATAGGTATAGGTTGTGCCATCCTTGTTAGAGATTCATTACTTTTGTATCATAATTCATTCCTAAATTTGTGCAGTGTCCTTTATTTATAATTAAATTAGTATATTGAACATTGAATATTAGGATTAGGAATCCCAGCTATCCCTAGTCATAAGAAATGGTCTCAGATTGAAACCAAGTGTTTTTGAAAGGAGTCTTTCAAATTTATTTTCGTAATTATACCGTAAGGCTGGTGAACCACACGCAAATTAGCGATAGGGCCGCACATTCAATCTCATCTACAGCGGCAGAATCATTACAATATATCTTCCACCTTTCAGCTTTCCCTTCTTGCATTAGTACTGGTTTTCAATCTGAGCTCATGATAATAAAGCTGCTGCTTTTCTTGTCTCCAAATGTTTCTTTTAATTTCCTGTAAGTGGTATCTATCATTACTCTAATTATACATTCCTCTACGGTCTTGCATTTGTTCTCTAGCCACTCCTGCTTAGCCAGTCTGCATTTCCTGTCAAATTCATTTTTTAGCCTTTTGTTCTCCATTTTGCCTGCTTCACTTACTACATTTTTATATTTTCTCCTTTCATCTCCTGTATTATACAAGGATTTATGTTAGGTCTTGCCCTTCTGTCTAAATGATCCTCTGCGGCCTAGACTACTCTACTACTCTCTACTGTTTTACTTTTCCCTGTTATGATCAATCCTTCCGTGATACTGCCTTTGAAATTCTCAACCACCTCTGGTTCCTTCAATTTGTCCAGGTTACATTTTAATTTTCTACCTTTTTGCAGTCTCTATAGTTTTAATCTACAGTTACTGGCAAATATGTTATGGTCAGAGTCTGTATCTGCCACTGGAGATGTTCTACAGTTTAAAACCTGGTTTCTAAAGCTGTGTCTTACCATTATAAAGTTAATCTTTCCTTCATGAAGGTTATACCAAGTGCTAGCAATGATTAAATTGCGCTCTACACAAAATTCTACCAGCTGATCTCCTCTGTCATTCCTTTTCCCCAGTCCATATTCACCTACATTTCCTTCTCTTACCTTTACTACTACCGAGTTCCAGTCCCCCCATCACAATCAAGTTTTCGTCTCCCTTAACTGTAAAAATAATTTATTTCATCTATTCATACATTTCTTCGATCTCGTCATCAGCAGCAGAGCTAGTTGACATATAAACTTGTCGTCGGAGTTGGCTTCGTTTCTGTGTTTGTTACGATAATGCTCTCACTGTTGTTGTTGTTGTGGTCTTCAGTCCGGAGACTGGTTTGATGCAGCTCTCCACAATACCCTATCCTGAGCAAGCCTCTTCATCTCCACATAAGAACGGCAACCTACATCTGTCTGAAACTGCTTACTGTATCCAGCTCTTGGTCTTCCTCTGCGGTTTTTACCCCACACACTTCCCTCCAACGCTAAATTCAAAATTCATTGATGTCTAAGAATGTGTCCTACCAATCGATCTCTTCTTTTAGTCAGGTATGTCAAAAATTTCTTTTCTCCCTAATTCTGTTCAGTACCTCCTCATTAGTTACGCGATCCACCCACCTAATCTTCAGCATTCTTCTGTAGCACCATATTTCAAAAGCCTCAATCCTCTTCCTGTCCGCACTGCTTATTGGCCATGTCTCACTCCCATACAAGGCAACACTCCATACAAATGCCTTCAGAAAGGACTTCCTTAGGCTTAAATCAATATTCGATGTTAACAAATTTCTCTTTTTCAAGAACGCTTTTCTACTCATTGCCATTATGCATTTTATATCCTCTGTACTGCGACCATCATTTGTTATTTTACTGCCCAAGTAACAAAACTCATCTACCTCCTTTATTGCTTCGTTACCCAATCTAATTCCTTCAGCATCGCCTGATTTTCTTACACTGCACTCCATTACCCTAGTTTTGCTCTTGTTAATGTTCATCTTATGTGCACCTTTCAGCACACTGTCCATTCCGTTCAATTGCTCTTCCAGGTCCCTTGCTGTATCTGACATAATTACTATGTCGTCGGCAAAACGCAATATTTTAATTCTTCACCCTGAACATTAATTCCTTCTCCAAATTTCTCCTTGCTTTCCTTTATAGCTTGCTCAATGTACAAATTGAATAACAATGGAGAAAGACTACAACAGTGTCTTACTCCTTTTCCAACCCCTACCTCCCTTTCATGCCCTTCAACTGTGATAACCGCTGTCTGGTTTATGTACAAGTTGTAAATAACCTTACGCTCCCTATATTTTACTCCTGCTTGCTTCAGAACTAGAAAGAGTTTATTCCAATCAACATTGTCAAAAGCCTTCTCCAAATCTACAAAAGCTAGAAATGTAGGTTTGCCTTTTCTTAATCTATCTTCTAGGATAAGCCGTAAATTGAGTATTGCCTCCCATGTTCCTACATTTCTCTTGAACCCAAACTGATCTTCTCCGAGGTCAGCTTCTACCAGTTTTCCCATCCTTCTGTATATAATTCGTGTTAATATTTTGCTACCATGACTTATTAAACTAATGGTTCTGTAGTTTTGACACCTGTCTGCACCTGCTCTCTTTTGAATGGGGATTATAACATTCTTCTTAAAGTCTGAAGGTACTTCACCTGTTTCATACATCTTACACACCAGGTGAAACAATTTTGTCATGCCTGGTTCTCCTAGAGACTTCAGTAGCTCTGAGGGAATATCATCTACTCCAGGGGCCTTGTTTCGACTTAGGTCTTTTAGGGCTCTGTCTAATTCTTCTCTCAGTACAGTATCTCCTATTTCATCTTCATCTACATCCTCTTCCCTTCCTACAAAATTGTATCGGAGTTCCTTTTCTTTGTAGAGCCCCTCTATATACTCTATCCATCTTTCAGCTTTCCCTTCTTTGCTGAGAACTGTCCTTGATATTCATAGAGCTGTTTTTCTTATCTCCAAATGTTTCTTTTATTTTCCTGTAGGCTGTATCTATTTTCCCCCTATTTATACATTCTTCTACATCCTTGCATTTGCCTTCTAGCCACTCCTGCTTAGCCAGTTTGCACTTCCTGACAATCTCATTTCTGAGACATCTGTATTCTATGTTGCCTGTTTCATTTACTGCATTTTTATACTTTCTCCTTTCATCGATTAAATTTAGTATCTCCTGTGATATCCAAGGATTTTTTGTAGGTCTTGCCTTCCGACCTATTTTGTCCTCTGCTACCTTCACTATTTCATCTCTCAATTTTACCCATTCCTCCTCTACTGTTTTATTTTCCCCTGTTTCTGTCACTTGTTGCCTAAAGCTCCCTCTGAAATTCTTAAGAACTTCAGGTTCCTTCAATTTACCCAGGTCACATCTCCTTATTTTCCTACCTTTTTGTAGTTTCTTCAGTTTTAGCCTACAGTTCATAACCAACAAGTTATGGTCAGAGTCTATATCTGCCCCTGGGTATGTCTTACACTTACACAACGTAGGTACTGCGATGATATTTCATTCAATAAAATTCTTCAGAGTGCGAGTCTACCTTGCTAAAGTCGTCTTGAATGTCGTCTTGGAGATTCGGGTTTTCTATTAGTAGTCTGTATCGTACAGCACGATAATATTTCGATCGTATTACGCACGATCTCCATCAGACGCTTGCTGAGGTTGAATCCAGTGTTGTACGACTCCAGTATTTATGCCTGTCATTGCTGGCTACGCGTTCTGTGATTGGTCCGCACTGCCGGACGCGCTACTTTCCATGTCCGAACTCCAGTAGTTTACATAAGAGACATTCATTTTATAATATACCAGCTACAAACCGGACGATTTTTACCCCAAACACTTCCCTCCAACGCTAAATTCACAATTCCTTGATGTCTAAGAATGTGTCCCACCAATCTATCCCTTCTTTTAGTCAAGGTATGCCAGAAATTTCTTTTCTCTCTCCCCAATTCTGTTCAGTACCTCCTCATTAGTTACGCGATCCACCCACCTAATCTTCAGCATTCTTCTGTAGCACCATATTTCAAAAGCCTCAATCCTCTTCCTGTCCGCACTGTTTATCGTCCATGTCTCACTCCCATACAAGGCAACACCCCATACAAATGCCCTCAGAAAGGACTTCCTTAGGCTTAAATCAATATTCGATGTTAACAAATTTCTCTTTTTCAAAAACGCTTTTCTACCCATTACCATTCTGCATTTTATATCCTCTGTACTGCGACCATCATTTGTTATTTTACTGCCCAAGTAACAAAACTCATCTACCTCCTTCATTGCTTCGTTTCCCAATCTAATACCTTCATCATCACCTGATTTTCTTAGACTGCAGTCCATTACCCTAGTGTTTGGAAGAAGATATCTCTATTTCTCATACACCTCTTTCGAACCGCGGCGACCGACACTGTTTGTTTGTGTTTTAGTAGCAGATAAGCTGGATAACCAGTGGAAACAGACTTGCAAAGGATTGTGCCACATAACAACGTAACTGTGAAACACAACCCTGAGAAATAATTGGAATGCAAGGAGCTGCAGATGGCGCCCTTGTCATTTTGTTTACGAAAAACCATTTTATACGAGGGTTGGAACTTAAATAGTGACAACCGATACAAAAGCGTTACATGGTTGTACCTGTTACTGTTTTCAAAGTAGTCACCGGCATTGTGTAGAACCCATTGTCGGCGATATGGAAGGCGTAGTATACCGATAACGGAGCCTATCCTGTTGATGGTGCGAATGGAGCGTTCTGTTGCCTGTCAAATCTTTGGAACAGTTATGAAGCGAATGCCACGAAATCAATTCATGCGGAACCCATCGTGATACAGTTTTTTGCCTGCCCCGGAGGTCCTTCAGGATGCGAAGCACAGTCGTATGCGCTAATCCGGTTTCGTGGGCGAGCTCACAAATCGACTGGCGTCGATCACTGTCCACTAACGTAGCGATAGTATGCACTTCTTCTTCGGAGACGCTAGGATGACCTGCCCTAAGTATGTCTGCCACAGTTTGCCGACCTCCGTTGAAGACTTTTACCCACATGCCAGTGTTCTACATGGCATTGCCGATTCCCCGCACGCCTCATCTACATCTACATCTACATGGGATAGCCTGCAAATCACATTCAAGTGCCTGGTAGAGGGTACATCGAACCACCATTACACTTATTTATCTCCCATTCCATTCTCGAATAGCGCGCGGGAAGAAAGAACACCTGAATCTCTCTGTTCGTGCTCTGATTTCTCATATTTTATTCTGATGATCATTTCTACCTATGTAAGTGGGCGTCAACAATATATTTTCGCATTCGGAGGAGAATGTTGTTGATTGGAGTTTCGCAAGTAGCCCACGCCGCAGCGATAAGCGCCGTTGTTGTAATGATTCCCATCCCAGATCCTGTATCATTTCCGTAACGCTGTCTCCCCTGTATCGCGACAATACGAAACGAGCTGCCTTTCTCTGGACTCTTTCGATGTCCTCCGTCAAACCCACCTGATAAGGATCCCACATTGGGCTGCAATACTCCAAAAATGGACGGACAAGCGTAGTGTATGCAGTTTCTTTAGTAGTTATGTTGCTGTTTTAAGGGTTCTGCCAATAAAACGTAGTCTCTGGTTCGCCTTTCCCACAATATTATCTACGTGTTCTTTCCAATTTAAGTCTGAAGTTAATAGTAATTCCTAGGTATTTTGTGGAGTTTACGGCCTTCACTTTTGATTGATTTATCTTGTATACAAAGTCTCTTGAAGACCTTGATGACACTGTCGTGCCTTATGACCTTTGGCGCATTCAATCTTGATCCAACTCCGTTGTCCCTGTTTCTAAAACAGTGACACCGTTACGTTAGACCGCTCGCTCACAAGTGACTGTGTTTCCCGTGATTGTGCGCTCGCCGGTGACGTGGGACGGGCTAGTCCATTTGGTCGGAGGTACAGATAGATAGGTATTTCAACAACGTGTGCTATTCAGCGGCAATAGTAGAGGCCATTGCATAGTGGTTCCACAGCATTGTTGCCACTATTTAAGTTCCAACGCTCGTTATTTCCTTCTTGCAATACAAATAGCATTTCTCTCTGGTGCTGCAGGAGAAGGCGAAGCTGTCGCACCTGGCGTTCGCCCCTGTCGTCGAACCAGACGTGGAGGACGCGTTTGTCCGGGAGCACCCCATCACAGTCCTCAAGGAGGGCCGTTTCAACAAGGTGCCCGTCCTTACCGGCGTCACCTCGGGAGAGGGCGTCCTCTTCATATTCCGTAAGTCTGCTGCTCGCCTGCACGTTCTCAGATCGCCAACTTAGAATTCTTATTCCTATTTCTTAAGGGTTTATTCAAATAGTGTGTGAGACAGAGGCTGTAATTACTCTATTTTTCATACTAACCTTGTGTTACTGTACCTTTCTCTTTACGCTAATTATTGAAATATGTAACATTTTTCTTTGTAGATCTTTATTTATTTTGATTTCTGTGCCTTTGGGGAGACATCAGGGATGATGGGCTCCTGGGATTGTAGTACATTCTATGTTCATATGAAAATTTCGGGATTTTAATGTTTATTGGCGCAGCTTGGCTGCTAAAAAGTGGTTTTACGTGTTGGGCACGGTCAGGCCGCGGCAGAGCAGAGACGCTCTTGGGGGTCTCGCCCTCCCACCAACTTTCGCTCGCCTTCGGGGAAGGACGAGAGGGGCTGGCTTGACCTGTATGGTACCGACGCTACGGGCGGCGGAGTATGTGGAATGCTTTACAATGCTGGCCCGCGGTTTATGGTGGGCGATAACGGGGACTGCCTTTTTAGTCATTCGGCCGTTTCGCAAGAGAGGAAAGCTTTCTGCCCGTCTGGCGCCCTTGGGGTTTGGTTCCAGCGGCTGTATATATAGCACAACGTTAACATTTTTAGGTCGTGTGAAATTCCTTGCAGAGCATTCACCCTGGGAACGGTGAAATCCGCGGGAAGCGTTGGTGGCGTGGGCGGAGCCTCTTGGCAGCCGCAGAGAACGCGTCCTGATTCGGCAGAGTATTTTAGTACGACAGCTAAGCAATTTGTCAACGGTGCTACGCCATCCGATTGGTTTGACTATTAGCCGTTAGCAGATATTGGTGCGTCTTTTCGCGCGTGGGTGAGGCCGCCCGGCGCTTGCCGTGAGCTGCGGCAGAGCGCGAGGATGTAGGAAGACTCGTGTCTGAGCGTCCGAAGTGCACGGACCTCGGGGGACAGTCTCTCGTGTCTGAGTGTCCGAAGTGTACGGACCTCGCTAGATTCCTGTGTGAGCGTCAGAGGGGTAAGAACGTCGGGACAGTCTCTCGTGTCTGAGCGTCCGAAGTGTACGGACCTCGCTAGTCTTCTGTTTGAGCGTCCGAAGTGTACGGATCTCGGGAGACACGGAATACTACGTTTAGATTCGCGGGGAGGACATCGTCTTAAACGGTCCTCTGGTTATACTTGTGTGTGATTCCGAAGATTCGGACCTTGTAAAACTCGTGTTTACTTCACGGACGTTACATTGTCCTGTGGTTACGCTGTGAGCGGCCACAGTTTAGTTTTCGTTTTGATAGAAGTCTCTATTTGAGCATTCCCGCCTTTGCGAATCGGGTATAGTTTTTACAGATCTTATTACGCAAGTGACTAATCGATTTGTGCCAAGTGGCCTTTGTGTCACCTATGCAAAATATTGATTAGTCTACTAGCGTGATAGAATCGCACAGCAACTGCCTAGTGACGCCGACGCCAGTGACGCTGTGTTAAGTTACATGTCGACCCTGCTTAACAGGTCGCAGCAATTACGGTCGGATAAAAACTTTCAGCTCATCCGCTCCCACCGCCTGCTGCCTGCAAGCCTGAGACGCTGCCGTCAATGATCATCTGTGTGGGTAAGGTGACGCACTTACCGGAGGGTTATATGAATCAGACTTGTTGGATTCTGTCCCTTATTTTATTCTTTTGAGATCTGCCTATTTACTTTGGGGAGCTTAGGGCTAACGATAATTTCAACCCCCTGTGTAGCCAATCTAATAGCATTCTGTGTTGCAAAACCTCCGACCTTCGACTCAGCCAGTCATTTTTTGTGTCTCAATGTTTTAACATTTGTAAAAGATTGTGTCAATACCATTATCTGTTTTACATGATACGAAATGTCATCTGAATGTTTAATATAGTAAATTGATTTTGAGCAGATCATCTTTCATTTAAGAACGTTCCTTTGTCACTATTTTGGTGGGGAAACAGAATAGTTTACAACTGAACAGTTTACAACTCACGCCAGAGACACTCGTCGAGTTGCGACAGGCGCACAAAAAACACTCCTACACATGCAACTTAGCTTTCGGCCACGACCCTTCGTTAGAAAAAGGACACATACTCCGATTCATACAAAAGATAGGCACACTTCACAGACTCTGCAACCATCATCTACGACTGCTTCGTTCCAAGTAACACTCTGCAGAGGGGGTATGTGAGGGGAGCGAGGAGAAACAGAAAGGATGCATGTAGGTACTAGGTGCTAAATGGATGTTGTTGTTATGGTCTTCAGTCCGGAGACTGGTTTGATGCAGCTCTCCACCCTACTCTATCCTGAGCAAGCCTTTTCATCTCCTCATAAGAACGACAACCCACATCCATTTGAATCTGCTTACTATACGCGTCTCTTGGTCTCCCTCTGCGATTTTTACACCACACACTTCCCTCCAATACTAAATTTACGATTCCCCGATGTCTAAGAATGTGTCCTACCAAGCGATCCCTTCTTTTAGTCAGGGTATGCCAAAAATTCCTTTTCTCACCAATTCTGTTCAGTACCTCTTCAATAGTTATGCGATCTACCACATTTCAAAAGCCTCTATTCTCTTCCTGTCTGCACTGCTTATCGTCCATGTTTCACTCCCGTACAAGGCAACACTCCACACAAATGCCATCAGAAAAGACTTCCTTACACTTAAATTAATATTCGATGTTAGCAAATTTCTCTTTTTCAAAAACACTTTTCTTCCCATTGCCATTCTGCATTTTACATCCTCTGTACTACGACCATCGCATGTTATTTTACTACCCAAGTAACAAAACTCATCTACCACCTTCATTGTTTCGTTACCTAATCTAATTCCTTTAGCATCGCCTGATTTTCTAAGACCGCATTCCATTATTTTTGTTTTGCTCTTGTTAATGTTCATTTTATACGCTCTCTTCAACACACTGTCCACTCCATTCAACTACTCTTCCAGGTCCTTTGCTGTCTCTGACAGAATTACAATGTCATCAGCAAAACGCAATGTTTTTATTTCTTCCCCCTGAACTTTAATCCCTATTCCAAATTTTTCCTTGCTTTCCTTCACTGCCTGCTCGATGTACAAATTGAATATAGATGCAGCATAAGTATGCAGTGGGAGGGCGAGGAAGTGATGGAAAATTTCAATATATAAAACCACACAAACACATCCAAATGGAAGAGCTGTAGAGTAGATGGGGAGAGGAATCGATGGGGAAAACAGGTTACCATATTCGAAGGCCTGGGCAATTTCAGGACTGGAGAGTGTACGGTAAGGATAACTCCCATAAGTGGAGTTCAGAAAAGCTGGAGTTGGTGCGGGGAGGGAAAATCCAGATAGCCCTCCCTCACTGCGAAGCAGCTGTTGAAATCAAACGCATGCGCAGCCTCATGTTTGGCCGTAGGGAGTCATACGTAGTTGTTGGCCACACTTTACCAGTGATCGTTCATGCTAAGTGGCAATCTTAATATATATGTATATATAAACTGAGGTGTTTGTGTCTATATTTCACTCTGAAGCCAAAACTCCACATCGCAAACGAATGGTGTTTGTATGTGGCAGCAGGTATCAGTCTCCCATTGTACACTATGGTGGTAGAGGGTTGATAACGGTAAGGGGGTGAAAGATATGGGAGTTGAAAGTTACTGACTTCTATAAATTTCTACGTGTGGTTGTCAATATTTTGCTCTTCAGCAAAAACTAGTCAATGGAACCGAAAGAGCTCTCTGTGTTGTTGTGTTAAAAGTCTCCCGTTGTACATCATAGCAGTTCCGTATCGATAGCTGTAAGAGGTTGGAAGATATGGTGTTTGAAAGTCGTCAGCGCATATAAAATTCGGATTGAAGACCAACGATGACATTTGACACTATGATAGCAAATACGTTATATACAGCGAAACGTGATGCACATTCTTCAGTTGTTTTCCTGCAAAAAGCGCACGAATAAAGAAAAATAAATGCAAACTGCAGTTTGAAAAGTAACTACCAAGAAATATGTCGAAGCGTAAGGAAGAAATTTCGTGTTCTCGACAGAAAACGGCGCTTAAAAGTGAATCTACAGACGATAGTAACTTGAAATTTGTAGACTTTGTTTATCTTACACTGTAGGCATCAGCGCTTTTTCTATATTGCCAGGGATCAGGGATTCCATCCGACGGAGGGTGGATGCATGTATCCTCGCTAACGGAGGACATTTTGAACATTTCCTGTAACAAAGTGTTTGAAGTCACGCTGGTACGTTCTGTTGCTGTGTGTTTCCATTCCATGATTAATGTGATTTGAAGAGAAGTAATAAAATGAACTCTAACATGGAAATTAAGCGTTTCCGGACACATGCCTACATAACATATTTTCTTTCTTTGTGTGTGAGGAATGCTTCCTGAAAGTTTGGCCGTACCTTTTTGTAACATCCTGTATAATGGCAAGGCAACGATAGAGCCGCAGTCATTTAGCATTTGACAATGGCCAAGGAGAACGTGGCCGAAAGCTCGTGTGATTCTAACCACCTATCGCGGCTGCATTCCTGAGACGATTTTATTAATTTAAAGAAGATGGTTCTTTTATTGTAATTTGGTTTCAGCTTTAATTACAGATATTGTATGTTACAAGGACTGTTTATCAAGCAGGTCATAACTGAGAAACAAGTCTCCAGGGTCATGGAAGGAGACAGCACATAATATTTTAACAAAAGAGTAGTAACAGATAATATTACGTACACAACAGGTCTAAAATTAATTTTGCCAGGAATTCCTCAACAGAATTGAAAGAGTGAGTATGAGTAAACTCTTCAGTTTAGCCTTGAAAGTGCGTGGATTACTACTATGCTTTTAGAATGCTTATGACAGGTTACTGAAGATGGATACAGCAGAATACTATAAACCTTTCTGCACATCAGTTAAAGAGATGTGATCCAAATGCAGATTCGATTTCTGTCTAGTATTAACTGAGTAAGAGCTGCTAACTCTTGGGAATAACTAAATATTATTAACAAGAAACGACATTAAAGAAATATGTATTTGGAGGCGGATATCAGAATTCCGAGGATACTGAACAGGTTTCGACAAGGTATACGCGATGTTATATGACTTATTGTTCGAATGTCCCGTCAGGACATTGTATTTCATGAAAATAAATTTGCGGATGCAACTCAAATGATCCACTGTATATCGTCGAAAAATTCACAGGAATACAGTCCTGGCCATCGAAAACCCAACACCAAGAAGGACCGGAGATTTCTCAGTTATATTTATTTGGAGGACAACAGGTTATAGTGAGATCATGTGATCGAAAATACAGCCCCATGTCAATTGAGGAAGATGACCAGCATGAGTGTTGCCGCCATTGTTGCTTATAGCAGCTGTTCCACGCCTCTACAGCTACATACTCCGCAATCCACCCAAAGGTTCGTGGCGAAGGCTACTCATTACCACTTTTTACTTGCTTTCCTGTTCCACTCCCATATTATAACGCTATAACGCGCTATAACGCTATAACGGACGCTGATCTCTCTGATCTTTGTGGTCTTTACGCGAAATGTAGGTTGGCGGCAGCAGAATAGTTTTGCAGTCCGGCCCTCTAAATTTGTTCAACAGTGTTTCTCGAAACAACGTCGTCTTTCCTCCAGCGACCCCCATTTGAGTTCTTGATCAAAACTAGCCGCCTGCTTCTGAATTGCTTATATATCTTCTTTTAGACCGATCAGGTGGGTCTCCCAAACACTAAAACAATACTCAAGACGGGGTTGTACAAGCGTTTTATAAGCAGTCCCCTTTACAGACGAATCATATCTTTCCAAAATTATCCCAATATACCGAAGTCGACAATCCGCCTTCCTCACTACGTCCTTATATGCTTCTTCCATTTCATATAGTTGCGTAGCGTTACGCCTAGATATTTAATTGACGCGAATCTGTGAAGCAGAACTAATGCTGTATTCGAACATTACGTGATAATTTCTCCTACTCATGTGCATCACCTTACATTTTTCTATATTTAGCGCTAGTTGCCATTCCTCACACCACTTAGAAATTTGTTCCAAGTCATCATGCATCGTGCTAGAGTCATTCAATGATGACACCTTCCCGTTCACCAAGTATCATCTGAAAATAGCAGCATATTGCAACTCACTCTGTTCGTCAGATCATTTATAGAGAAAGAAATTAATAGTGGTCCTAAAACACTTTCCTGGGGCAATCTTGACTTTACCCTAGTCTTTGATGAATTCGCCATCGAGGACAACGTACTGGGTTCTATTACTCAACTGGTCTTTGAGACACTCACATATTTGGGTGCCTATTCCATATCGAGGACAACGTACTGGGTTCTATTACTCAACTGGTCTTTGAGACAATCACATATTTGGGTACCTATTCCATATGCTCGTACCTTAGTTAGCAGTCTGCAGTGTGATACCGTGTCAAATGCCGAGAAATATGCAGTTTGCCTGTTGCCCTTCATTCATTACACGCAAGATGTCATGAGAGAAAAGGGCAAGCTGGGTTTCGTGGAATCGATGCTTTCTAAAACCGTACTGATGCGTGGACAGAAGTTTTTTTGTCTCAATGAAATTTACTGTATTAGAATTGATGTGTTCAAGAAATCAACAGCCAACTGATGTCAATGATTTAGGCCTGTAATTGTATGAGTCCGTTCTTTTGCCTTCGCCGTTTTTGCAGTCTCTTGGAACTTGCACGGAATCAAAGATACGCTTTAAATGCACGCTAAGTAAGGGGCCAGTGCCGCAGAGTACTTTTTGTAAAACCGGACCTACACCTGGTGACTTGTTTGTTTCCAACTCTCTCATGAATCGGACGCTCTGGATGTGTCGTTGGCCTATTGCAGTCCAGGCTGCTTCCGAGTACTGCCAGTTGGTTCCACAATCTTCGCCCCAGAGTGTTTTCAGTAGGCAACAAAAGGGGGAGAATAGGAAGACCAAGGCAACAATGCAAACCGTTGGGCGCCGAAGTAATAATTTCGTACCATATGTAGTCGAATTATCCTGTTGCAATGTGGCCCTCGTCAGGGTGCGTGAGTGGGATCCAATTCCATAATACCGGGTGAAACACCAGTTGAACACCGTGGCTCTCCACAGTCAGATCTGACTATAGTAGTTGTGCAGGCAAAATTGGTATCGGAACAGTATTGTTTATATCGACAAGTCCTGGTTGATTTTCGTCAGAGTCTTGACCAGAATGCCGACATCTAGATAGTCTGACTGGCAGCACCGCAGCATGTATGCCCATTATATTTCCTCCACTTGGAGAAAAAAAAAACATGTTTTCAGTATTTATAAAATTCACTGAACAAGACTTCAGCGTGCCAACATTCTCAATATCCCTTCTCAATATGCAGATACCCCACATCCCCTTTATGATTTAGATGTTTGGTAATAAGTACAATACTCACCTTGCTTTGGCAAGGCGTGGCCCAGGTTCTTGTGACACAGCAACTGTACACGCAAGGTTGCGGTTTCTGTAATCCATTAACCTCGCGTCTTCAGAAGAGTGTCCCAGTAGCCGCAGTGGGTGCGCTGGCCACTGGCTCGTGAAGAAGTGCTGGATGAGGTGATTATACGGGTATCTCCTTTTCTATTCACCTTGCTTAACCCTCTGTTTGCCACACACAGAAATCACGAGAAGAAAAAGTATTATGTTACTTAAATGAGTATGTCCATGTGAACTGATTTATAAGATTTCTTTGTCAAAATGTAGTTTCTGGTTTGTATGTAACATTGCCCAAGAACTTCCCATGGTGGCACAGTATCAGTACTACAATGTTGTTCTTCTGACTGCAGAATTATTGTATTATCTACTATTTCATGTCAAACGTGTGAAAACAAGTCGGTTTTGGTGCAAAATCCAGAACAATCCCATGATTTCCACATTTTACGGTCAAGTATCCCTGAAGACAAACTTGCAAATTCCCTTTTTGCCCATAATCTGTCATTTCGTACATCATTTACTGGTACAGGAGAGCTGTTTCATTCTTCTTTTGCCCATTTTGTAGTGGTCTACCAGGCCTCCTCTTCCCAATAAATAGAAGTCTATATTCAGTTTCCATATAAGAACTCGTCAACAATTTTCCATAAGAAATGAACTTCAAGGTTTCCTCTTTCCCTTTTATAAGCAGTTTTCCACATATCACGAAAAATATTGTCACAAAATTGAAACAAACATGTACCTCGGAAACGTAAACTTGGAGTGTCCGCTAAATATTCATTCAAATGTTTGTAAATCTATCGGACCAAACTGCGTGGCCATCAGTCCGTAGCTTACAAACTACTTAAACCTAAGTAAACTAACCTAAGGACAAACACACACACCCATGCCCCAGGGAGGACTCGAACCTCCTCGGCGAGCAACCGCGCACTCCGCAGCGAGACGCTTTAGACCGCTCGGCTACACCACCGCAGCTAAAGATTCATTTATTTGCTTAACTTTTCGTATAAGAAAATGAAACATCACTTTATTTGAGAGTTTAAATGTTAGTTGCCCATCCTAGGACGAAACTTGAAACATGTTTCAGAAATCCATGCGCGATTTTGATGTTGTTTGAGAGCAACATTGCCAAATAAAGGGTTAAGGAGCACACGTTTAACACTCGCACTTATACAGTATTTTACGTACTCAATTTTGCTGACACTTTTTAATAGCCATTTCCAAAACAGCCTACTCCGGTGGCTCGCGTGACCCCAACTGCAGATTGCCTTAGCTCTAAAACCTTCGTCTAAAACCTGGTTTACCTCCTGCCCTCATTCGAGAATCTCACCAGAAGCCATGTATTTCTCGTATCTAACCCCACCCTCCCCCCATCACAGGGCTGCCTGTGCAAGGGAGTCTTGATTTCAGTGGGAAGCTGGTAGAAACACATCCACGGCCCCTTGTTGCACCATATTACGCACTCTTAATTACAGGCGCATTCAAGAAACGGAAAAAGGTGGTGGCCCTCAAAACTGTCGTTTTTATGGTTCTTTGGTCGAGTTATCAATTGTCGTTAAAGAATAGGGACTTATATCTACCGGAAATGAAGAGGAATTCCATAAAACCACGCATTATTGTCTGGAAGAGCAAACTAAACAATAAAGGCCCAAATTAATTTTAGACTTGATCATTTTCAGGAACATTATACTTCTGATTTTACATTTTACTCAATGTGTTTTAACATTTTAGATGAACAACGTGATTTTACCGTAGTTTACACGGATAGTTCAAAATAGTGTGACTCTCTACGCTGTTCCATAAAGTTCCTCAACCATGTCATCAGGATTCGCCTCTCCAATGCATACTCTGTTTTCTCAGCAGAGCTAAGCGCGACCCTGAGGGCGATTAAGTACAGCGTGTTCGTGACACAAGGTTTCTTATATGCTCTGATTTCCTCAGTGCGTTGCAGTCCCTGGCAGATTAAAATTGTGTGCCAGAACCGGGACTCGAACCTGGGACCTTTGCCTTTCGCGGGCAAGCGCAATACCGACTGTGCTATCCCGACACGACTCACGATGCCGCCTCACAACTTTACTTCCGCCAGTACCTCGCCTCCTACTTTCCAAACTTCACAGAAGCTCTCCTGCGAACCATGCAAGACTAGCACTCCTGGAAGAAAGGATATGGTGGAGACATGGCTTAGCCACAGCCTGAGGGATGTTTCCAGAATGAAACTTTCACTCTGCAACGGAGTGTGCGCTGATATGAAACTTCCTGGCAGATTAAAATTGTGTGCCGGAACCGGGACTCGAACCTGGGACCTTTGTCATTCGCGTGCAAGCGCACAGTCGGTAGTGCGCTTGCCCGCAAAAGGCAAAGGTCCCAGGTTCGAGTCCCGGTTCCGGCACACAATTTTAATCTGCCAGGAAGTTTCATATCAGCGCACACTCCGCTGCAGAGTGAAAGTTTCATTCTGGAAGAGAAGAATTGACTGAGTCAACAAGAGACGATACAAAAGACGCCAGACACACGCTAACTGATAGAATATAAAAAAAGGATAAAACCTGAAAATCCTGTATCCAGCTGACAAGGGAGTACATCTCATACAAGGCCGATTGTAATCACTCGAGCAGCGGGAGAAGCAAGTGTCAATCTGCAGGGTACCAGGACAGGCGGGAATCCAGGACAATGAAACGGCTGATCGGGCTCCCAAGGAGACTTGCAGGGCCCGTGACATCATACAGTGTGCCATTCCTTCGCATTACGTCCTTTCTGTGGTGCGGCAGAGGTCGCTTCAGTTTTGGGAAGGAGACGTGGCTAGCAGTGACGTAATAATCTGCGATTGGTTAACCAACTGTCCAACCGTGGCGAACTTCCTGCCAGTTATTCAGGCTGCATGAAACGGCCTTAACAATCCCTCACATCGTGCTTTGCCTTCTGACCCACAGCTTTTTACTCCGTAAAAAGGAACCCTCGTTTTCTGATGTGTTTGGCGTGCAAATGACAATATGCCACATTTTAACTGAGTGTATTTTATTTCGTGCTGAGAGGGCAGCAGCGAATCTTGGTGAAGCTCTGCCTCTGTTTTAACTGATAACGAACCGAGTGTGACCTATGTTATAAAATTTTGTAAATTGTCTGAACTCTGGCCTAAGCTTTCAGGCAGGAAGTTTTACTATACATGACTGAATATCTTGCGATTTTTATAATTAAATTAAAAAATGTAATTTTTAGCAAAATTACTAAGTTTTATCTAAAAATTCATGTAAAGTTTAGAAGTAGTTGTCATTCAAAAATTCTTTTAATTTTGCGAGGGTAAAGATCGGGTGAGAGTTTAAATAGGGAAAGATTAATTTTTAAAACTCACAACCACCAAAGGCGAACCAAATTCCTGTTGTTGTTGTGGTCTTCAGTCCAGAGACTGGTTTGATGCAGCTCTCCACCCTACTCTATCCTGAGCAAGCCTTTTCATCTCCTCATAAGAACGACAACCCACATCCACTTGAATCTGCTTACTATACGCGTCTCTTAGTCTCCCTCTGCGATTTTTACCCCACACACTTCCCTCCAACGCTAAATTCACAATTCCTTGATGTCTAAGAATGTGTCCTACCAATCTATCCCTTCTTTTAGTCAAGGTATGCCAGAAATTTCTTTTCTCCCCAATTCGGTTCAGTACCTCCTCATTAGTCAAGCGATCCACCCACCCAATCTTCAGCACTCCTCTGTAGCACCACATTTCAAACGCCTCTATCCTCTTTCTGTCCACACTCCTTATCGTCCATGTTTCACACCCATACAAGGCAACACTTCATACAAATGCCTTCAGAAAGGACTTCCTTAGGCTTAAATCAGTATTCGATGTTAACAAATTTCTCTTTTTCAAAAACGCCTTTCTACCCATTGCCATTCTGCATTTTATATCCTCTGTACTGCGACCATCATATGTTATTTTAGTGCCCAAGTAACAAAACTCATCTACCTCCTTTATTGTTTCGTTACCTAATCTAATTCCTTCAGCATCACCTGATTTTCTTACACTGCACTCCATTACCCTAGTTTTACTCTTGTTAATGTTCATCTTATATGCACCTTTCAGCACACTGTCCATTCCGTTCAATTGCTCTTCCAGGTCCTTTGCTGTATCTGACAGAATTACTATGTCGTCGGCAAAACACAATGTTTTTAATTCTTCACCCTGAACTTTAATTCCTTCTCCAAATTTCTCCTTGCTTTCCTTTATAGCTTGCTCATTGTACAAATTGAACAACATTGGGGAAAGGCTACAACCCTGTCTTACTCCCTTTCCAACCACTGCATCCCTTTCATGCCCTTCAACTCTGACAACCGCTGTCTGGTTTTTGTACAAGTTGTAAATAACCTTACGCTCCCTATATTTTACTCCTGCTTGCTTCAGAAATTGAAAGAGTTTATTCCAATCAACATTGTCAAAAAACTTCTCCAAATCTACAAAAGCTAGAAATGTTGGTTTGCCTTTTCTTAATCTATCTTCTAGGATAAGCCGTAAAGTGAGTATTGCCTCCTGTGTTCCTGCATTTCTCCTGAACCCAAACTGATCTTCCCCGAGGTCGGCTTCTACCAGCTTTTCCATCCTTCTGTATATAATTCGTGTTAATATTTTGCAACCATGACTTATTAAACTGATGGTTCTGTAGTTTTCACACCTGTCTGCACCCGCTTTCTTTGGAATGGGGATTATTACATTTTTCTTAAAGTCAGAGGGTACTTCACCTGTCTCATACATCTTACACACAATGTAAAACAATTTTGTCATGGCTGGTTCTCCCAGAGACTTCAGTAGCTCTGACAGGATATCATCTACTCCAGGTGCCTTGTTTCGACTTAGATCTTTCAGTGCTCTGTCAAATTCATCTCTCAGTATAGTATCTCCTATTTCATCATCATATACATCCTCTTCCCTTCCTACAATAGGGTCTCGAAGTTCATTTCCTTCGTAGAGCCCCTCTATATACTCTTTCCACCTTTCATCTTTCCCTTCTTTGCTGAGAACTGGTTTTCCATCAGTGTGCTTGATATTCATAGAGCTGTTTTTCTTATCGCCAAATGTTTCTTTAATTTCCAGTAGGCTGTATCTATTTTTCCCCTACTTATACATTCTTCTACATCCTTGCATTTGCCTTCTAGCCATTCCTGCTTAGCCATTTTACACTTCCTGTCAATCTCATTTCTTAGTCGTCTGTACTCCATTTTGCCTGTTTCATTTACTGCATTTTTATACTTTCTCCTTTCATAGATTAAATTTAGTATCTCCTGTGATATCCAAGGATTTTTTGTAGGTCTTGCCTTCCTACCTATTTTGTCCTCTGCTGCCTTCACTATTTCATCTGTCAATGCTATCCATTCCTCCTCAACTGTTTTATTTTCCCCCGTTTCTGTCAAATGTTGCCTGAAGCTACCTCTGAAATTCTTAAGAACTTCAGGTTCCTTCAATTTATCCAGGTCCCATCTCCTTATTTTCCTACCTTTCTGTAGTTTCTTCAGTTTCAGCATACAGTTCGTAACCAACAAGTTATGGTCAGAGTCTATGTCTGCCTCTGGGTATGTCCTACACTTCAAAACCTGGTTCCTGGTATCTCCCGGTGTCTCCTGGTCTCTTCCACGTAACAACCTTCTTTTGTGATTCTTAAACCAGGTGTTTGTTATAAGTAAATTATGTTCCGTGCAAAATTCTACCAGGTGGCTTCCTCTTTCATTCCTTTTGCCCATACCATATTCATCTGCAATCTTCCCTTCCCTTCCTTGTCCTACTACCGAATTCCAGTCTCCCATAACAATTAAGTTTTCCTCTCCCTTAATTGTCTGAATAATTCCCTTTAGCTCCTCATATATTTCTTCGATTTCCTCATCATCGGCAGAGCTAGTTGGCATATAAACCTGTACTACTGTTGTCGGTGTTGGCTTCGTATCTATCTTGACAATGATAATGCGATCACTGTGCTGGTCATAATAGTTTACCCGCATTCCTATTTTCTTATTCATTATCAATCCTACTCCTGTGATACCCCCCATTGATTTTGTATTTATAATCCTGTACTCACCTGACCAGAAATCCTGTTCATCCTGCCACCGAACTTCACTAATCCCCACTATATCTAACTTCAACCTATCCATTTCCCTTTTTAAATTTTCTAATTTTCCTACTCTATTAAGGGATCTAACATTCCACGCTCCGACCCATAGAATGCCAGTATTGTCTTTCCTGATGATCACATCCTCCTGAGTAGTCCCCGCCCGGAGATCCGAATAGGGGACTATTTTACCTCCGGGATATTTTACCCGAGAGGATGCCATCATCATATGTTCATACAGTAGAGCTACATGTCCTCGGGAAAGGTACGGCTGTAGTTTCCCCTTGCTTTCAGCCGTTCGCAGTAGCTGTGTGGCAAAGCCACATTAGCTGATGTTACAAGGCCAGCTCAGTCAATCATCCAGACTGTTGCCCCTGTAACTACTGAAAAGGCTGCTACCCCTCTTCAGGAACCACACGTTTGTCTGGCCTCTCCACAGATACCCCTCCGCTGTGGTTGCACCTACGGTACGGCTATCTGTATCGTTGAGGCACGCAAGCCACCCCACCTCGGCAATGTCTGTGGTTCATGGGAGTGGCCAAATTCGTAAACATGCAAAAACACTAGAACTGTGATTGCTACTGTTTGACTCGTTTTCTAGGGGATGATATCACACGTTCGCAGTTTTCCTTCCCTGCATATGATTAACAAAAAAATTCATCATAAAGTAAGTTCATGTGAGAAAAGGGTGTACTAACTACTGTTTTTGAAAACACGTGAAAGTTCACTTTATGTTTTTATTACAACCATATAAAATCCTGTGTCTGATACATCTGTACGTCGGCACATTTATCAATTGAAGTTATAGCTCGTGAGCCCCCAGACAAAATGAATATTTGTCGCAAATTGTTTTCACACCATGTGCCTGTCTCAAACACCGTTCATGTTCATGCCTATGCGACAACACGTGTTACATTAACAAAACACAGTCACTTTAATTCAGTGCGATGCACACCTTGTTCCACCGGCTAAATATTCACAACACACAGTAGCACTCGATTCAATTTGGTGCAGTCTACGACGAGCAACCACACATGGCAATTGCCACACAAAAATCTATAGTCTCCACCTGGAGATCCACATGCCGACCGTGCAGATTGACGCCGCGCCCGGCCAGCTACACCATTCGCTCCCAACTCCTCACTTCCTGCCCACGCGTGCGCGCGCGCCAAAAGCCCAACTGCCGGGTTTTTTCCCTACGTCATCAACTTCCCCATGTGAGCTGTTCTAACCGACTTCCCAACGTACAGCGCTCAGCCAATACATTTCTAAAACTCTACTTAAAAAATAAAAATAATTACACTACACATTAAACAAATGTCTTCTTAGGTTTTTATATTGGTATAAACATCCTTTGTACTATTTATTATAATCGTGCAATTTCTTATATCACAGATAAGTGATTTAACTGAATATTTCAAGATAAAATACACAAGATTAATTGAAAATAAAATGAGAAATAGTTATTATTTTTATAAACAAACATTGCCGTGCTAGTTGTGTAACTGTCTTGTATTCATTGGTAATTTATTACTTTTCATTGTCAATTAAACATATTACGCCAGATCTGACTATATCAGCTAATGTATTGTTTATTTGTCACCAGCCTATTTTGTAATGAGGGCCTTAAAGGTTCCTAACTGCATTGTATTACTTCAAATGCCAGTAGTATTAGAATATTTTATTTCACGTTGTGCACTGCACTGCGCCTGGCATTCACCATTGTCCCTCTCTCCCCTCACCGGAAACGAGCCTGGAAAATCCTAAGCTGCTCGCTGGCCTCCCATCAGCTACAAGCACACAGCAAATCTCAACGTGGAGAATTTCTACCTATGGCCTAACTATAAATGTTGTCACCCAACTGCGTACATACAATGCTACCATAATTAATAAGATTAAAATTGTGTAACATTTAGTCCATTGGCATGGTCAATGTTTGCAATGAAGTTCATACTGTTTAATATTTCTATTGGGTGGTAATCTCACAATACCCCCACTTGCGGCATCAAAACCATGTGCAGGACGGCGCAAGTAGCACCAAAAATTAATACTTTCAAATGAGCAAAATTTAAAATTGCAAAATTATTGAATCGGATTGACTCAAACACTATACCAATTATGACCTCAACTGATGCAATAAAAAAAAAAAGAAAGAAAGAAAAAGAAAAAAAAGAAAAATAAAAAAAATAAAAAATAAAATAAATAAATAAATAAGAAATAAACAAGGCAGTGAGAAAATTTCCCAATATTTGTACCATTTAGACCACTTATAAAGTAACACAATAACTCTCATAGTGTGTACATATTTTTAAGTAAAGAATCCTTATAACTAATTACGTCCATGAAATTTAAGTGTGCCTGTTGTTTATATACAGAATTGGCACAAAATTTAAAATAGTATTAGCCTTTGGTCTTTAGAAGACCTTGTCCTACATGGAAAAACTAAAATTATCACTATAAAAACTTTTGACTGGGTACACTGCACTTGTTTAAAGGAAATCTCTCACCACTTTGACACTGAGAACCCCAGAGTCATCGTTGCAGCAACTCTGGCCCATGGTGTATGGTCCTATGTCTCCGTCTTTTCAACCAACATGCTGTTGCAGTTTACATTCATGGCACTGGATCAAGCGTTCTTGTTCACACACGTCATATCCAACTTACATGGAACAGGAAGAGCAGAAGGCACTCATGAGTCAACATAGACAAAAGTTTGCCTGGACACCAGGATTCGGTTGGATTTGTATTCCACCCCTCTGCCATCCAGACTTGGTGCAATTGAAACTAAGCATTGAGACATGTACAGTAACATGCAAATCAACAGAATTAAGAACTCACAGTGCCTTGTGTTAGTCATGATCAGATTAACCCAAAACTATATGCCTGCACTCTCATCAGCCATAGCTTCAGATGAAACAGACAAGAGAATATGAGGCCTACTTGGAGTATTACTCCATCAAATAAAACATCAACAACCTGCCTGTGTCAACAATATATCTTACAGCTCAAATAATATTACCAAAGGAATGTTATCATGGAGAATTTTCTCTTCTACCAAAATGACACCTACAAGCATAAATACAAACCCTACCCCCTCGCACGAAAAAAAAAAAAAAAAAAAAAAAAAAAAAAATTATATATATATTTGCTGGTGTGAGATTTGATTGGCCCATACTATCCTAAGTTACTCCTAGCACATCTATACTTCACAGTAACTACAACTCCTGCAGCCTGTGAGCATCAATTGAAAACAATATGTAAATGTCCTCTAGTCCTGACTCCAGATTAGTATACATAAACAAAAATAAAAACAATTTAATTATCATTCATAGAATTACCTAACTAAATAGTTTCACTACTCATACATAAATTATGATGACACAATAAACACACTATCCCTCTCAGCTGCTGTTTCAGGAATGAGTCCTGGCAACAATTGCACCTTTCACCAACACATATACATAAACAGCAAAAATAAAGCAAGGCAAAAATAGAGAGTAAACCAAGTCAAAATAATTATCAAATTGTCAAGTTACTCCACAAAAACTCTTAAATCTAGACATACATAAATCACAAAAAAATACATACAGATCCTAAACCTAATATTTACATGAGGCTGCAAACTGGCTTAACCCCAACGGTTTTCCAGACTTGGAGTATTCCAACCGGTAAGCATTTGGGTACGGACATGCAGCTACCCGGAATGGCCCATGATGTAACTCAAAAAGTTTCTTTATTTCTCCATCAATGTCACTAGACTTTTCTTTAGTTTTCACTAGTACTAGGTCATTGACTTTGTACTTAGTTGGCTTGTACCTACTGTCATGTCTCTTTTTCCTCTGAGCTGCTGCCTTAGCCGTCTGCTCGGTCGCCAGCTTTATCCGTTCCTGTGGTGTCACCTGTTCCCCTGGTGGGAAATCTACAATCTCACCTATTAGATTCGGTGCCTTCTTGCCTATCATTATCTCATATGGTGTATATCCTGTTGCTTTACTTTTAACACTGTTCATGACATCCTCAAAAGAAACGATGTACTCTGCCCATGATTTGTGGTTATTACTACAGTATGTTCGGCATAACCGTCCCAACTCGCGCATGTATCGCTCGGCAGGATTGCTCGCCGGATGGTAAACTGAAATTTTTATATGTTTAACACCTGACTGTCGCATAAAATCTTCCCATGCCTTAGATGCAAACTGGGAACCATTATCTGACAACTATGCCGTAGATTTTCCATGTTTTTTTTAAATAATCTAGCTCTAGCTTACGGATTATTGTTTTGCTGGTAGCCTTCTTGATACCGTATAGCCTTAAATATTTTGAAAACACATCAACAGTAAGTATGACATATTTTTGTCCACCCCTACTTGCTGGTAATGGTCCAAAAAGGTCAATTACCAACACCTCACCCACACCCTTAGGTAAAATGCTTTGCATTTCACCTTGGCTAGCCACAGTGCTATGCTTCACACTCTGGCATTTATCACAAGCACCTAACTGTTTCCTAACACTTCTATCCATATTGTTAAAAATAACATAATACTGTAATATTTCCAAACACTTTTGTGGTCCATAATGACCATGTGACAAATCTATATATTCTATCAATGACTGGACATGTTCCTCTGGCCAACATACCCGCCATTCTTCTTTGTCAATATTCTTTTTCCTAAACTATACCTCCTTATAGATCTTGTTATATTTATCTAATTTTTCGTGCCCTTTTGTGCTCATGTTTGTTTTGACCAGTTTGAGAATCGGGTCAGTGTTCTGTATCCGTCTCATGTCCTTACAGATGCCCCTAATGTGTTTTTCCCCATCAACACCTTTCATGTACAGCATGTGGAATTCAGTGCCTTCACCCTCAAGTTCTATAGCTTCATCCCCTTTAATAGGCAAGCGGGACAGGCTGTCAGCAACTACGTTTTCAGTGCCCTTTATGTATTCTATCTTATACTGGAATTTTTGGAGTATTAGTGCCCAACGTGCCAGCCTTTGATTTAGTAACTAACAATCCTGCAAATAGCTCAATGCCTTATGGTCAGTCATAACAATTGTCTCATGACCTTGCACGTAAATTCTGAATTTTAGAAAACCCCAAACTATAGCCAAAAGTTCCTTCTCCGAAATACCATATCTCCGCTCATGTTTTGATAGGACCCTGCTTGCAAATGATATGCTTCTGTGTTCAATCTCACCATCCACTTCTTTTCTTTGAAAGAGAGCAACTCCTATTCCATAGTCTGAGCCGTCTGTGGCTAAGTAAAATGGAAGAGACATGTCTGGGTAACGTAAGAGTTTGCTATTGCACAGACTGGTTTTGATTCTTTCAAAATCCCTATCACATTCATCATACCACACCCAGGACACACTTTTCTTCAATAACCCTGAGAAATTTGGAGAATTCAGGCTTTGATTACTTAAGTATTTTCTGTAGAAACTAGCCATGCCGAGAAACGATTTTAACTGCTTCCGGTTCTTAGGTTTTGCACATTCTGCTATTGCCTTAATCTTATCCCCATTAGGCATAAATCCTTCTGAAGATAACACATGACCTAAAAAGTTTATTTCTGCTTTCACAAATTCACATTTTTTAAGCTTGAGTGTCATACCCCCTGCAAGTAAAGCTGTAAAAACGTCCTGCAATAAATGATAATGCTCCTTCCAAGTAGCTGTAGCAACCAATATGTCATCCACATAACTTGTAAGCCTTCTCATCAGTTCATCTCCCAACACATAACTCAAAGCTCTAATGAAAACAGCAACAGAAATACACAAACCAAAAGGAACAACCTTTTATTGATAGACCCTGCCTTCAAATAAGAAAGCCGTGTATTTCCTGCTCTCAACAGCCAGCGGCACCTGCCAAAATCCGGCAGTCAGATCCATGCTGGTCATAAGTTTCACGTTATGGAACCCTTGAATCAGTTCATCCATGTTCTCTGGATGATCTGTTTCAGGAACTATAATTTTGTTCAATTTTCTGGCGTCTAACACTAACCGCACAGATTTGTCCTTCTTTTTTACCACTACCATGGGAATGCTGTACTCGCTTCTACATCTCTCAATTATGCCCCAGTCCAGCATCCGTTGCAATTCAGTTCTGACTGACTCCCTTTCAGCCGGCCGCGGTGGCCGATGGGACTGAGGCGCTCCAGTCACGGACTCCACGGCCACTACGGTCGGGGGTTCGAATCTCCCCTCGGGCATGGATATTTGTGCCGTCCTTAGTTGTAAGTAGTTCATAAGTAGTTTGTAAGTTTAGGGACTGATGACCCCGTAGTTAAGTCCCATAGACTCTACAAACATTTGAACATTTTGACTCCCTTTTAGATATGGCTATAGCATAAGGCTTAACTTTAACTGGTACATGTGGTTTTACCCTTATTTCATATTCAAAATCTAAGATTTTTCCTGGCTTTTCAGAAAACACATTCTTATACCTAGACAATAAATAATACAATTCCCCCTTTTGACTTTCACTTATCCCCTTTGTCTCATCTACTTCTTCCTCAACTTCAGTTTCATTCATAACACATTGTGCTATCTGTATGCATGCCATCAGATTCTTTTCATCAACAGAGTTCTTAAATTTAATCTTCTTCATACGACCCCCTACATTCAATTTTATAGCCTTGTCCTTATAATCTAGTTGTACCCCATATTTGCACAAAAAATCATTTCCCAACACTAAATTTAAGCAAAGTCCCTTTATGACAAGTAAACCTTGACTAAACAATTCATCCTCAATCATCAAGTCTAACACTACTTCCTTATTCACTGGTTTGCTATAACTGCCAGTAGCATTCTTTATCCATACCCCAGTAACTGGAAACTCTACTGTCCCTGTACTCTTGATTTGAGTGTAGAAATCCTCTGAAATACAACTAATTGTACTTCCAGTATCAATCAATGCAGTTTCACAGACCCCTTCTACCTTAACATTTATAATGGGCTGTACAATAACATCTTACGCAAGTTCATTTTCTGCCAACAAATCCTCCTCAATTTCTTGCATACAGTTCTTAACCATAGTATTTATTTCTCCTACATAAAAATATGGTTGTATGTCCTCATTATTTCCAAATATTTCACTGAATGCTTTCCCAAATTCTGGGTTTATTGCACTCAACTCCCCAAGTTTCCTTGCATACCCATATTTCTCTTCTACCCATGTCACTGACTCCACTGATTTTAAATGTCTAAGGAATTGGACCCAATCATCTGGACCATATTCACTTACTTCTTTATCAATCCACCCTGCTCCTACCCCATCACAATCCATTTCCTTACAATTTTCATTGTTGTATACTACAAAAGTTTGTACTCTCTCCTTATCATTATCTATCCCTTCCTGTAATACACCATCCACTTCATTTTGGTCTACAGCACACATGCCTAATCCCGTTAATGCATTGTATTCATTCTCCCCACTCACTACGTCTTTTACCAGGCTTTAGTAAGTTTGATCCCTATTACATTGCTTCCCAAGTCGGTCCAAATACTCATATTTGTGTAATAGCCAATCATCTGGTGCCCACTTCCTAATCCACTTTATCTTCTCAATAATACCTCTGTCCTCTCCCAACACACCATCAGTTACAGGTGGGTGTACATCAGCATTGACAATTTCACCTACTTCAGAAACATTCACACTTCTCTCATTATTCATACTAGACCCAGTGCCATTTATTGTTTTTACTGGATCACATTTAATCTTTTTAAATTCAGAACTCCATTCATTCTCATTCACACACTCAACACCACTTATCCCATGTATCACTTTTGTGCTGGTTCCAGTGCCATTAATTTTTATTGCTGGACCAGTTAATTTACAACTAGCATTAGACTCATCACTGTTTTCACATTTGCCTTCATTCCATCTTTCTACAACAACCATGCTGGCTCCAGTACCCTCACTAGTTGTTCTATCTTTTTCCTAAAGGTACATTCTGTATTCTCTAATTTTCCTGACAACAAAGTTTTTGTTTCCTCAATACCTGCCACCATCCTCTTGTCAACCTCAGCCAATGCCTGCATAGTGCCCTCATTCCTGTGATCACATATTTGTTTCACAGCATCTAACTTGCCTCCTACCTCATTGTTAATAGTACCAATTCTGGCATGTATATCCTTTTCCCTGTTTTCAAACCGTTCTGTTAGACTTCCTATCTTTTTGTCAATGTCTGTAATTATTTCTGCCTTTAATGCAATCATTGAATTTTGTAGTGGCCCAATGTCTGCCTTAAAGTCTGCTTTCAATCCTATTTCTGATTTTACAGTTCCTATTTCTGATCTTAAATTTGATTCCAAATTTGAGTTTGAATTTTCTGTTTTTGATTCTAAATTTGAGTTTGAATTTTCTATTTTTGATTCTAAATTTGAGCTAAAACTCGCTAACATGGCTGCAATCATCTCCGGTGTCAACAACATTTCCCCAGTATCTGCCCTCTCTCGACTTTCTGGTATGCTACTCTCTGAATCTACATCGCTTGGCGACTTTTTAAAAAAAACTGATCCATTTTCGGTCCACAAGAAAGCATGATTAACACACAAGAATTTATAGCGCCAGCTGCTTTACTTATCTTTTAATCCAGAAGTTGCTGCAACGAGCTGCGACGTCCCCAACGCTCGCTGCCGTCTGTTGTAGAAGCTGTGGCTGGAATATGTCCTCACTGCATCCCTTATCCTTTGTGGAATCAAAGCTGCTGGGTCCCGACGTTCCGTTGGCGACTTGCGAAGTGTCCACGATCACTGCTGTCCCGGGCGCCGGGCCGATGCATGCCGGGCCGATGCGCCGTCGATCGCCGGTTACGGATGTCCGCGTCCGAACTCTGCCAGCCAGTCCTGTGAAGTTGGCACACCTTTTTGGAAAATGTACATTTTTTCAGAGTTCCAGACAGATATGGAATAGTTCTGGAGTTCTCTGTACAAAATTTAATTAGTTCTGCAAAATTACGCCGAAAAAATGCGAAAAATTACCGCAAAATTTAGTTTTTTTTTTAAATTTTTTTTTGCCTAATTGTATAACATAGTTCTGATCACAATTCTAAATAGCACTCAAAGAGTTCTACAGCAAATCCTAATGACATTTTTCTGTGCAGATTATACTTTATGAGATAATTGCAATAATGGGGAATCCATTTATACGCTACTGTGTAGTTGGCACTCCTTTTCTCAAAAATGTGCATTTTTTCAGAGTTCTAGGCGGGTATGCAATAGTTCTGGAGTTCTCTGTACAAAATTTAAATAGTTCTGCACTAATTCGCGAAAAAATTACAAAAAAATTATAACAAATTTTAGTTTTTTCCAAATAATTATTTGCCTATAAGCGTAAACATAGTTCTGATCACAGTTCTAAATAGCTCTCAAAGAGTTCTGCAGAAAATCCTAATGATATTTTTTTACCCAGATAATAGTTCATGAGCTAATTGCGTACAGAGAACTTCAGAACTATTGCATATCTGACTAGAACTCTGAAAAAATGTACATTTTCCAAAAAAGGGGTGCCAACTTCACAGGACTCTGCCAGCCACCAACCGTCGTTAACCGCGCGACGCGTTCGCGTACCGTCCACGATTATGCTAACTGTTTTGTCCACTATAACTGTCTTAAGCACACTCTACCTCTCTGTCCGAGCAAGACCAGTGTGAATTTATCCCGCTCTCTGCTGCCAGCCGCCACACACACTTGAAATTGTCCGTCGCGTCCGCGCACTTGTTTGCAACTGTTCGTAACTGTTCACTGTCCTATGCACACCCTAATCTCTCCGTCCGAGCAAGTCCAACGTGAACTTATCCCGTAACGAGCCTCCAAATGCGAGGGTGAAGATCGGGGTGAGAGTTTAATTAGGGAAATATTAATTTTTAAAATTCCCCATCACCAACTGTGAACCAAATTCCTAAACTTGCAAAAACACTGGAACTGTGATTGCTACTGTTTGACTCGTTTTCTAGGGGATGATATCACACGTTCGCAGTTTTCCTTCCCTGCATATGATTAACAAAAAATTCATCATAAAGTAAGTTCATGTGAGAAAAGAGTGTACTAACTACTGTTTTTGAAAACACGTGAAAGTTCACTTTATGTTGTTTATTACACGATATTAAAACCCTGTGGCTGATAAGTCTGTACGTCGACACATTTATCAACTAAAGTTATAGCTCGTGAGCCCCCAGACAAAATGAATATTTGTCGCAAATTGTTTTCACACCATGTGCCTGTCTCAAACACCGTTTATGTTCATGCCTATGCGACGACACGTGTTACACTAACAAAACACAGTCACTTTAATTCAGTGCGATGCACACCTTGTTCCACCGGCGAAATATTCACAACACACAGTAGCACTCGATTCAACTTGGTGCAGTCTATGACGAGCAACCACACTTGGCAATTGCCACATAAAAATCTCTAGTCTCCACCTGGAGATCCACATGCCGACCGTGCAGAGCGACGCCGCCCGGCCAGCTACACCACTCGCTCCCGACTCCTGACTTGGGCCACACGCGCGCGCCAAAATCCCAACTACCGGGTTTTTTCCCTACGTCATCAACTTCCCCATGTGAGCTGTTCTAACCGACTTGCCAACATACAGCACTTAGCCAATACATTTCTAAAACTTTACTTAAAAAATAAAAATAATTACACTACACATTAAACAAATGTCTTCTTAGGTTATTATATTGGTATAAACATCCTTTGTACTATTTATTATAAACGTGCAATTTCTTATATCACAGATAAGTGATTTAACTGAATATTTCAAGAAAAAATACACAAGATTAATTGAAAATAAAATAAGAAATAGTTAATATATTATTTTTATAAACAAACATTGCCATGCTAGTTGAGTAACTGTCTTGTATTCATTGGTAATTTATTACTTTTCATTGTCAATTAAACATATTACGCCAGATGTGACTATATCAGCTAATGTATTGTTTATTTGTCAACAGGCTATTTTGTAATGAGGGCCTTAAAGGTTCCTAACTGCATCGTATTACTTCAAATGCAAGTAGTATTAGAATATTTTATTTCACGCTGTGCACTGCATTGCACCTGGCACTCGCCATTGTCCCTCTCTCCCCTCACCGGAAACGAACTGGAAAATCCTAAGCTGGAACAAGCCACCAACGTCGGCCTGCGAGGAAAGTGAAACCAAGTGAAATGTATCGGCAAATTTGCGATGTTTATGGACCAAATGCGAAGAGTGATTCGATGGTGGATGATGGATCCGACAGTTCAATGGCGGGCGTAGTGATGTGCACGATGAAGCACGAAGTGGGCGTCCACCTTTGGTTACAGAAGAACTGGTTCACACGATTGATGACAAGATCCAGGAAAACCTTAGGTTTACAATTAGTGCTCTCGCTATGGACTTCCCCCAAATTTCACGATGACTGATGCATGAAATTGTTACCAAACAACTGAAATTCCGTAAACTTTGCTCACGTTAGGTACCAAAGATTCTCACAACACAAAATACAATGGATGGGTAGTGCACTTCAGTTTTTGACCCGTTATGCTGAAAGCGGCGAAGAATTTCTGAGACAGATAGTCACAGGAGATGAAACGTGGGTTTCTTACGACACCCCTGAGAGTAAGCGGCAATCTATGGATTGGAGGCACACTTCATCCGCGCCAAAGGTAAAGCCGAAGCAAATCGTGACGCCTCGGAAAATGATGTGCACAGTGTTCTGGGACTGGAAAGGCATCCTACTCATTGACTTCTTACAGCAATAAAAGCAGATGCTTATTGCGAGACACTTAAGAAATTGCGCCGTGCAATTCAGAATAAGCGCCGGGGACTGCTGTCAAAAGGTGTTGTTTGCTTCACGACAACGCACGACCACACACTGCAATTGTGACGAAAAACCTCCTACAGGGATTTGGCTGGGACGTGTTTGACCATCCTTCGTACAGCCCTGACCTCGCTCCTAGCGACTTTAATCTGTTCTTACATTTCAAGTCTTTCGTTGGCTGTCATCACTTCACCAATGACGACGAGCTAAAAGAAACTGTTTCCAACTGGTTGAAGAGATAGGCGGCAGATTTCTTTGAAGAAGGTATACGGTCTTAGAAAATCAGGCGATGCTGAAGGAATTAGATTAGGTAACGAAACAATGAAGGTGGTAGACGAGTTTTGTTACTTGGGTAGTAAAATAACATGCGATGGTCGCAGTGCAGAGGATATAAAATGCGGAATGGCAATGGGCAGAAAAGCATTTTTGAAAAAGAGAAATTTGCTAACATCGAATATTAATTTAAGGGTAAAGAAGGCTTTTCTGAAGGCATTTGTGTGGAGTGTTGCCTTGTATGGGAGTGAAACATGGACGATAAGGAATGCGGACAGGAAAAGAATAGAGGCTTTTGAAATGTGGTGCTGCAGAAGAATGCTGAAGATTAGGTGGGTAGATCGCATAACAAATGAAGAGGTACTGAACAGAATTGGTGAGAAAAGGAATTTTTGGCATACCCTGACTAAAAGAAGGGATCGCTTGGTATGACACATTCTTAGACATCGGGGAATCGTAAATTTAGCATTGGAGGGAAGTGTGTGGGGTAAAAATCGCAGAGGGAGACCAAGAGACAAGTATAGTAAGCAGATTCAAGTGGATGTGGGTTGCCGTTCTTATGAGGAGATGAAAAGGCTTGCTCAGGATAGAGTAGGGTGGAGAGCTGCATCAAACCAGTCTCCGGACTGAAGACCATAACAACAACAACATACAAAACTTGGTGCCAAGCTAAGACAAATACCTGCAAAATTTCGGCAATTATGTGGAAAAGTAGTTTAGGAGTTGTAGAATTTTGTGCAATGAAAATTTCTTCTGTATCTGTGTACAATTTCATTTTATTACCAAACGGAACTTAGTTTCTGGACGCGCCTCGTAATACAAAAATAACGGTCATGTGCGTTGCAGGTGATGGGTACCTGACGGACCCAGCCGTCCTGAGCAACTTCAACGAGAAGTTTGAGGTCGCCACGGCGGCCGACATCCACCTGCCCACCGAGGAGGAGCGCGTCGACGCCACGTGGCAGCTGCACGACTTCTACTTTGGGGAGGGAGACATCACACTGGACGACGCGCAGTCGCTCGTCGACGTGAGCAGCGACAAGCAGTTCTTCTCTTTCTCTCTTGCACTACAGTCTTCTGCGTGATCTTGAGCACAGTTTGTGTTGTACTGAACACTGATAATAGTTTGTTCATCATACGAAGTTCGCACAACTTGTTACCAAGAGGCTAGGAAGAGCAGGTTTTATTTACAGGTTGTGCTGTACTTCTACTTCAAATATATGTATATATATATATAAGGGTGTTTCATAGGTGACGGGAAATTTTAATGTGGTAGGTCAACACAAGAAATGTTACACTTTCTGCGGAGCTATGAACATAGTTTGTAGTATCATTTTCCAAAGAGTTACAGCACAAAGATATAATTTTTTAAATGGAACGATAGTTTTTTCTATCGTGCGTTGGATTCGTTGAAACCAGCTGCGTCCGAATCAATTTAAAATACATTCCTATCACTGTTAGTTTGGGAGCTACGACCCTTCAAAGTTTAGGGGGCAGAGGCTACGACAGCGTATCTGACTGGCTGGTGGTCATGAGACAGTGGGCCGTGCCCCAGGGGATAGCCACTCGGCCAGTCAGCTACGCTATGGCAGCCTTTTGTTGTCTGTAGGAATCCTGGATTTCAAAATGTCTTCTATTTCCGTACTGGTCAGCGCCGCCACCTTGTCCTTGCAAGGGGAGGTTTGCAGGGGCAGCAACCTCATCTGCTACTATGACAATACATTCTCGCCTTGTCAACTTCTTGGATGTACATAACTTAAAAACTGTAAGATAACTGATCACTTCAAGACCAAGAATGTTGTGAAGAACATGCATAGGCCATGATTGGGTGCCAGCTCGGACACTGTAATGTCACTGGGTCAACTACATCGACTACCATTGGTTTCAAAAATGTTTCTGTAGTCTATGGGTCTTAACTACGGGGTCATCAGTCCCTACACGTACAAACTACTTCTGAACTACTTACGAACTAGGACGGCACAAATATCCATGCCCGAGGGGGGATTCGAACCCCCGACCGTAGTGGCCCTGCAGACCGTGACTGGAGCGCCTTAGTCCCCTCGGCCAACCATTGGTTTCATTACAAAGTTTCATAGTTTCTGTATCTTCTCAGTATTGTCACATACCTGACATCCAGTAGGTTCATTACTTAGATATACAATGTACTGCGTGCTTGTTGGTTCAAAAATTTAGGTAGAATAGGTTTAAATAGTTTGTAAGCTACGGACTGATGACCACGCAGATTGGTCCGATAGATTTACAGACATTTGATTTGAACTTAGGTAGAATTGTACACGCAAGAGAGAAATCATCGTCAGACGTTTCCGATTTCTTTGCCATTCATTCGGTGCATCTGAAATATTCGAGCAATAGATTCCACTGTAACACAATTGTTGTCCTATTGTGCGCTTGCCTCGCTACTACATTAGTCACTTGATTGCGTCGCTGAAATGTAGATCGTAGAGAATCTCAGTATAACACTGCATTGTCTTGCGATTGTAACTCACGAAAATAAACCATAATCTGACGACGTTACTACAGCGTATGACTCAGCACACTCCTCTTGACCAAAGACAGAGATATAATTTATGTAAAGGCGACGCGCCTGGCATCTGCTGTCATATAACTATTAGCAGCGCGTTAGACAGAGGTGCAATTCTGTGGTTCCACGTATTTGGTTTCCCCAGTACCACTTCATTGGTGTTAATGTCAACATTCGCCGCGCGGGAATAGCTGAGCGGTCTGGAGCGCCACGTTAAGCATTGCGTTGCTTCCCGCATCGGAGGTTAGCTTAACTTAGTTTAAGTAGTTTTTAAGTCTAGGGCCTGTTGGCCAACGTAGTTTGGTCCCATAGAATGACAAACATTTGCATGTCACTAGTCCACAGGAAGCCGAAAGCCGCGCCAATATAAGGCGTCACCCAACATACAAATTTTTAGTATTGCACGTTATCTTTTGCCTAAAGTGCCGTAATATACTTCAAGATCTCGTGAATGACATTTAGGCATGCTACGAAATTATTTTATGTCAAAAGAGTGGCGTTACAGATGTCAAATTGTATTAAACTGTGTATGAGTCCAAAATGTTTTACATGCTCCCACTGGTATAACAAGTAATTTTTTCATACTTTTACGTGGCCTAGGGGGATGAAATTTTGGTGAGTTTTACAACTGCATAAATGATTAAAAGTGAAACAAGTCCACTGAATGTGTGGTCGTGTTCCATTTTGATTTATTCTTTAACCTAAAGTGTTTCTGCACCATTAATGTTATCTACCTGTGTGTTAATTATTTTATTCTTTTTATTAATGATCAATGCCCCATGTTTATATATGTTTGCTCCATATTTATAAATGTGTGCATTTAATATTGACTGACTGCTGCGCAATGGCTTACAGTCGTCGCCTCCCGCTTTAGGCCTCGTTTTGCTGTAGTTCAGAACGCATGGCTTCGTTTATCGTCTGCTGGGTGGCCAGAGACAAGCTTACTTGGCAAGATGGCGAGGTGTCCATGTTGTTAGTGTCATACCAACCTAATCTTGGATGAAAGATGTGACAGGAGACCTCTCTGGGAGCGGATAGAATTGTCTTGGCCAGGTAGCAAGGGTTGATAAACACTAGTCTCTGAACGCACTCTGCGTCGATTTTAGCGCGCTCTACATCCGGTTTATGGAGGGGGGAGGTTTTTCTGAGGCCTTAGAGTTTCAATCCAGACTCTTCATTCTTGTTCTGACGACTGAGGAAGTAAGTACTCTGCCGTATCGTGCTGAGGGGAAGGCTTGCTGTTAGGACTTTGATTTATTTGTTATCAGGCAGTCTTGGTTTTTCAGTGATAGTTCTTTTGAGTAATTCTTTCACTATGAGAGGCGAAGTGCTTCTTCATTTGCAGAACACGAGTAAATTCAGTGTAAATTTATTTGAATTTTCTTTCCAGTTTGCTCAAGTTAGAATACATGTGTGTAGCCTTCATCCTTCGTGTAAATTTAGTGTGTTTGAATTTCCTTGGTTTTTAACTAACGTTTACCTGTCGCATCTGTCTCCACAAGTATGCTGAATATTTCTTAGATTATCTTGTTTGATTCCAACTTTCCTGTCTTGTATGACCGATTGCACCACGTGCTTTCGTAATGGTCATTACTTCGGCCTTCAGCCATGTTTTTGTTAATACTAGCTTTCTTCTATATGAATTCTCATGTGTGCTTTATTCGCTTATTCTAAATTAATTTCTGTTTGTAAATGCTTTGAAGTTTGGTGTGGTTGCACACCATGTGGTACTTAAGAATAGTGAGCTGCTGCCTCCCCACACATGAGTTCGATTAGTGCACTGTATAATTTAAAATTTGTGATAAAGACACTTGCCATCTCATCAAGACACAGCCGACACTTCATTTTGCCGCTGTGTGTTCCCGGAGAGTGATGTACCACTAAGCATTATCTGCATGTCTGCGAATGAATGAATGTGCTTTCAGCTACTCATTGTGTGATTGAAAATTTCCTCGCACGTTACCTCCATATTCAAAAAAGGGCAGAAACGATTTTAATATGGGCACTAATTATATGATTTAATTCACTCTTGTACAAGATGTGTGCTTAATTTGGTTTCCCACATTTATTTGCTTGTTATTTTATGGAATAGATTATGATTTTAAAGTATCAAATAATAAAACTAGTAAACTGCGCAGTACTCTCAAAAGCTACATACCTCAGTCAAGTTTTACCTATACCCAGAGAAACAGCGAGAGCTATCATGAGTACCATCGGTAAATATATCTGGCAAGGTGATATCTTGAGAGTTGCAGTAAGCACAACTACTACGCCACCGGAAGAAGGAGGCCTAGAGCTTACCGATGTTCGGAAAAAGAATACGGCCCTCTTTGTCAAAAGAACACTGCGACTCATAGAGACCTATCTGAACAGCGTGACCGCGGCTTTATTTGAGCTACTGAAACCTGAAAGTATGCAACCCCGGTAACTGTGAGTAAAATTCACTACAAATTGAAGTATATTAGGCAATTTTACCTTGAACTAAACTGCCTGAAATGCATTATAGAGGATAGACATAAAAGAAACTGTAAATTTATTGTGCGTAGGTTAAAATCCAACGAAAACTAAAATGAGATGGAGTTAAAATACCCCAACAAGAACTGGTCAAAAATATGAACAAATATAAGTAATAAAATATTAACAACAGAAGTGCAAGTGGCTTGGTATGGAGTCATTAATAATATAGTGAGTAGTAATGTAAAACTTTACTCAATAGGACTCAGTGTGATAAATGCATGCCCAAAGTGTAAAAATATCGACTCACTTTATCACCGATTTAACTATAGTGGATACAATGATATTTGGAACGACATAAGACAGCAGATCGCGTTCATAAAACGTAGTGATAGTAGAGAGATAACAATAACCAACCTATTCTTTCCGGACGAAGTGTCTTTTCCAACACAAAGGAACAACGTCATAGTGTGGTTGCTCGGTACTTTTGTAAATTATGTTATAAACAAAAGCAGGAAATGACACCATACAAGAATATAGAGAATACATACAAGAAGAATTTTACAGAATATATAATAAAAAGGACCATAAAAGAAACTTCGGAAATATGCTTAAAATTCTGTTTCCGAGACAGGGTATAGGTTAAAGTATAAACATCATCACCTAGAAAATTGAGATAGCATGCTAAAGTATGGGACTGCTGTTGAGGGCGAAGTACGGTGGGGACTTCGTGGGCCCTGTGGCCGCTACGGTAGCCGTGAAGGTCTCAAGAGAACCCTGAAACGGCATTGCTGACCCACAAGAAGACGCTGACAAAACATCAAGGGACAAGAACATAAAGACCACAAAGAATAAGTATTGCCTTGAAACGTATGGTGTATTTAATGCAAGAGATTTTTCTTTTTATTATTTCTTTGTTTCAACGATAACGTTTCTGTTATAATATTTTATTCCATTTGCAAGAGAGCACTTTTATTTTGCAGTCAATGAGGTCACGAGAAAAAAAATTAGTTTATGTTTCTATTATGAAGCAGAAACCATAATAGGAACGAATTATTTCATTATAAATGCATATGAATATACGTAAGTAAAATGAAAATTTAAATGATGGCGTCGAAGCCCATCCGATGAAGGCTATCATGGCGAGCGCAAGGAAGGGCTGAAGGGGATCAAAGGAGGCTCTAAAAATAAACAATACAAATAATAATAATAGAAAGCGGTGTAAGGCGCCTTGCTGTGGAGCGCGCGGTTGCTCGCCGTCGGAGGTTCGAGTCCTCCCTTGGGCATGGGTGTGTGTGTGTGTGTGTGTGTGTGTGTGTGTGTGTGTGTGTGTGTGTGTGTTGTTCTTAGGTTAGTTGAAGTAGTTTTAGCCTAGAGACGGATGACCAAAGAAACTAAGTCCCATAGATTTACCAACGTTTGATTCTGAGAAATATCATAATGTTTTCCGATGAACCCTTTGCCACACACTTCAATGTGACTTGCAGAGTATTTATGTAGATGTAGAATGAAAGAGAAGTCCATTATTATCCGTAATTTAGTTATATTTTTGTTTATGTTGGTAGTACTGTCGTTTTACCTTGCTGACACATGCTTTGTTTATTTGTTGTTATATCTTTGCAATTTTCAATCTGCCACGTTAGTTTCGTTGTCACTACCGTGCTGTTAATCATGGCTGCTCCGCTGTCTATTTGCACCAAAGAAGATCAACGTTCAGTGATACGTTTTTTGTGGGCGGAAGGTGTACCATGGGCTGAAATTCATAGAAGACTTTCAGTACAGTACGGGAGCAGTGTTTTGACACAACGAGGTGTGTACGAGTGGATTGAAAAATTCCGAAATGGTCGCACGAGTGTTAAACACGATGAAAGAGCCGGAAAACCGTTACCGCCACAAATGAAGAAACCATTGAGCGATCACGTGAAATGATTCTCTTAGACAGACGATTAGCTATTGATGAAGTGGCTCATCGTCTTCAAATTAGGCACGGTTCTGCCTACGAAATTATTCACAACAGACTTAGGTTTCGTAAAATTTGTGCAAGATTGGTCCCAAAACAGCTCACACAGTTGCATAAACAAACGCGTCTCGACATCTGCAAGAAACATTTGGATCGCTATGGTAACGAAGGGGAGAGAATCATTACTAGTGACGAAACATGGATCCATCATTACGAGCCAGAGTAAACGGCAGACTATGGAATGGAAACATCCAAATTCGCCGCGCAAGAAAAAGTTCAAGACCCAACCGTCCGCAGGAAAACTGATGCTTACGGTTTTTTGGGATGCACGAAGTCCTGTACTGGAACATTATGGTGAAAGGGACACAACAATAAACAATGTACGTTACAGTGAAATGCTTACTGACAGGCTAAAGCCTGCAATTCGAAGCAAACGCCGAGGATTGCTGTCAGAAGGTGTTGTGTTGTTGCACGACAATGCCCGTCCACATACTGCTGTCCACACTGCTGAAATGCTCCAGAAACTCAAATTCGAAGTACTGGATCATCCTCCATATAGTCCCGATCTTGCCCCTTCTATCACTTGTTTGGTCCACTCAAACAGGCATTACGGGGCTGTCGATTTGACTCGGACGAAGCAGTGAAGGAAGCGGTGCATTCCTGGCTCGCAGCTCAACCGAAAACCTTCTTTTATGAGGGCATAAGGAAGCTTATAAAATGCAGAATGGCAATGGGTAGAAAAGCGTTCTTGAAAAAGAGAAATTTGTTAACATCGAATATTGATTTAAGCCTAAGGAAGTCCTTTCTGAAGGCATTTGTATGGAGTGTTGCCTCGTATGGGAGTGAGACATGGACGATAAACAGTGCGGACAGGAAGAGGATTGAGGCTTTTGAAATATGGTGCTACAGAAGAATGCTGAAGATTAGGTGGGTGGATCGCGTAACTAATGAGGAGGTACTGAACAGAATTGGGGAGAAAAGAAATTTCTGGCATACCTTGACTAAAAGAAGGGATAGATTGGTAGGACACATTCTTAGACATCAAAGAATTGTGAATTTAGCGTTGGAGGGAAGTGAGGAAGACCAAGAGATGGATACAGTAAGCAGTTTCAGACAGATGTAGGTTGCCGTTCTTATGTGGAGATGAAGAGGCTTGCTCAGGATAGGGTATTGTGGAGAGCTGCATCAAACCAGTCTCGAATCCCCCCTCGGGCATGGATATTTGTGCCGTCCTAGTTCGTAAGTAGTTTGTAAGTTTAGGGACTGATGACCCCGTAGTTAAGTCCCATAAGCTTAACAAACATTTGAACATTTTTTGAAACCAGTCTCCGGACTGAAGACCACAACAACAACAAGGAAGCTTGTAGAGCGATGGACGAAGTGCATTGAAAAGCAAGGAGACTATGTCGAAAAATGATGTTCTTGTAAGTTTCGTATTTTATTACAATAAAATTTTATAACTACTTTGCGGATGATAATTGATTTACTCTCGTAGAATGAAAGAGAATATTTTCTTCGTTCAGAGTATCCGTTGACCAGTTTCCTGTTTGGCAGATCTTGTACACTGTCGAAAGCTAAGTCTCCCCAAAGTTTCCGGTGTCCTTGTATTGGCTAATTGATTACATCCCTCAGGATACACAGTGTATTAATTTCATTATAAGTTTGTGCGCGTCTCTAACAACCACGATGTCGGTGGGACATTAGTCCCTAATGTTCTTTTTTGAATAACTTTCGTGAACATTACATGTGAATACATGGGAGGAATGGTGTTGGCTGTTGCAGCTGGCTACGGACCAACACTTCGCAGAGCCGACGGACTCTCTGGTGCGGTACGTGTCTCAGCTGTCCGACCACCCGGCCTACTACTACCTGTTCGACTACCGCGGCGAAAATGTAGGCAACACCACTTACGGTAAATGATCTTTTCTTTGTCGACCGTTTATGTGTAACTGTTGATGATGACGTCATCTGACTGGAACTCTGCGCCACTGTGACTGTCAATTATGTAGGAAACAGGTTACCGTCAGCTGTATGTTTATTGGAAACATTTTTATTTCTTGGCTACCAGTTTCGGCATTAATACCAACTTCAGACCCCTATATCAGAGTATAACATCCGTTTAAATAGGGATCCAAACTCGTTTTGTGGACTTCAACAACTGACACGAAAAAATAAATAAATAAATAAAATTGAACATACTGAATGCTTTCTAAAATTTTCTGATCAAACAGTGCATCCAGTACATGGTAGCAAAGGCTCACTCATAGGGTTGCCAGATTGAACTCGAGGCCGATGACTCACCTTCCCTCTCCCCAACTGCGACCAACAACCCCCCCCCCCCGACCAGGATTATACGTGAATTCTAAAAAAAAAAAAAAAAAAAAAAAAAAAAAATTACATTCTCCTTTATCTTTGGAAAAGTACGTTACAACTATCGAATTTTTTTTTTTTTTTGCCCTTGTTTGAAGCGCCGGAACCTAACGAAAACGGAACAATTTGCTTTAATTCGATTAGTAGCTTCTTTTTAGCATAAGGCAGAAGCACATTTTTTACTAATGCCTCGCTTTTTGTTCGGCCGCATCTTACTTTCGTTGCCACTGAGGAACCTCTAAAAAAAAATAAGGATATAGCTTATTACCACAATCTTGAGAATTGTAAGGATGGTGGTGTTTCACACCATGATAAGTCAAAGCTAATTCCGTTGCAGTGACTTTGTCGTCTTCTGCAGAAAACTGTTTCGGCAAGAATTTAAGAAGCTACTGATTCTTCTTTTGTGTGGTAATATTCGCTTTGGGTCTTTCTGATTGTAAATGTTTATTCATAGATTTCACTCCGTCGTACTCAACAGTAAATGAGATATTGCATATTCTGCACATATACATACATTCATCAGTATCGACTTTTTGTAGCCACTCTTTATAATTTTCTTCCTCCAACCATTCTTCGCGGAACGAACTTCGATACCGTTTCTTCATTTCACTGTTATTACTCACTAATCTGAGTTAATGTAAGCTTGTCTGTTCACACACGATCCGAGTATTCCAAAAATAGCCGGGAAACTGATAAACAATGAACGAACGAACACAAATAATACACGTCGCCAGTTGACACGATGCCGCAACAGTGTTTGCTTAATAATGCGCTAGCAGATTACTACCGACGCAACAATGAAAAGTTTTCAGAGGAAGAATAGAAAAGCAGCGTTTTGTTGCAATAAGAAATTGACATTTATATAAAGTTATTCATAATTACTAGAGAGAAGCCGGCCGGGAATGGCCGAGCGCACTGAGGCGTCGTGCACGGTGCGCGAGGCTGCTCCCGCCAGAGGTTCGAATCCCCCCGTAGGGCATGGATGTTGTGTTCGTCCTTAGTTTAAGTTACGTTAAATTCGATGTAGATCGTCGCTACATGAGCATAGTACTTAAAAAGCGTCGTAAAAAAAAAAAAAAAATAAAGCCCGGAGATGAGAGTCATTGTCCCGTAGACCCGGAGAATTCATTATAAACCCGGCCACTCCGGGCGGCGCCCGGTGATCTGGCAACCCTACTCACTCATACACAGTTACTTATGATTTACTATTTTCATAAATTCTTTGTTCATTTCAAATGATATCCAAACAGAAAAAACTTCGCTTTCCTCGACCCCATAGATGTCCCTCTCATATGTCACCTGTTTTACAAATTTGTGTTTACAAATATTCTGGTTTGTAAGGCCGTATTCTAAAAAAACTTGCTGCTTCCTTACGTTTCGTCCAAAGCTGCGCCGGAATTCCTCGGAGGTTATCCGTCTGTTGAGTCTTCCCGACTGACGGGTCGGAGGTCAGAGAGCTTCTTAAATACCTTCTAAACAGGGCTTACCTAAGCTTCACGTGATAAGCAGAGATGATCCTTGTCAAAGATAAAACTATACTATCGAACAGCGTCAAATGTGAAATAATTTTGCAGAGAAACAATCCATACATCGTTGAGTTTCATGGTCTTTTCCACTGAAATTATCATTATTTTTATACAGGGTGAATCACCCAACAATTGCACCGCAAATATTGCGGAAACGGAACGTGCGATTGATTTGCGGTTTTCACAGAAAAGCAAATGTCCCAGGTTCGATCCCGGTTCATGCACACAATTTTCATCTGCCAGGAAGTTTCATATCAGCGCACACTCCGCTGCAGAGTGAAAAGTTTCATTCTGGAAACATCCCTTAGGCTGTGGCTAGGCCATGTTTCCACCATATCCTTTCTTCCAGGAGTGCTAGTCTTGCATGTTTCGCAGGAGAGCTTATGTGAAGATTGGAAAGTAGGAGGCGAGGTACTGGCGGAAGTAAAGTTGTGAGGCGGCATCGTGAGTCGTGTCGGGAACGCACAGTCGGTAGTGCGCTTGTCCGTGAAAGGCAAAGTTCCCAGGTTCGAGTCCCGGTTCCGGCACACAATTTTAATCTGCCAGGAAGTTTCATATCAGCGCACACTCAGCTGCAGAGTGAAAAGTTTCACTCTGGAAACATCCCTAAGCCATGTTTCCACCATATCCTTTCTTCCAGGAGTGCTAGTCTTGCATGTTTCGCAGGAGAGCTTATGTGAAGATTGGAAAGTAGGAGGCGAGGTACTGGCGGAAGTAAAGTTGTGAGGCGGCATCGTGAGTCGTGTCGGGATAGCACTGTCGGTAGTGCGCTTGCCCGCGAAAGGCAAAGGTCCCAGGTTCGAGTCCCGGTTCCGGCACACAATTTTAATCTGCCAGGAAGTTTCATATCAGCGCACACTCCGCTGCAGAGTGGAATGTTTCATTCTTGCTACTGTTGCAGTTGATCCACATGTCAGCTCCCGCGCAATCGCACGAGGAAGCGGCATGAGTCAGGCAAGTGTCCTACGCATGCTACATCGACATAGGTTGTTAAGTTCCATCCCTTTCACATCTCTCTCCATCAAGAGCTGCATGGAAACGATTTTGAGAATCTTGTTAGGTTCTGTAGATGGGCTTTACGACTGGATACTCCAGATGTATCATGTATTTTGTTTAGTGTTGAAGCCGCAGAAACATGCACTACTGGTATGCTGCAATCCCTCTTGGCTTCGTCAGGTGGGCCGTCAGCGTCCATGGAGTATAAACATGTGGTGTGGGATAGTGAACCAGCAGCTCATAGGCCCGTGTGTCATAAACGGATGCTAGAAGACTTTCATCTGCAGACTAGGAGGAATCTATGGTACCAACATGATGGCTGTCCAGCCCATATTGCACGAATTACTACAGCATGTCTTCATGAATTGTTCCCAAATCGATGGATTGGACGCAGAAGACCTGTAACTTGGTCCGCCCGTTCCCGGATTTGACGCCTGTTGCCTTTTTTTCTGTGGGGAAAGCTGAAAGATGTTATCTACAAGGACATACCAACCACACCCGATGATATGCAACGACGTATTACTGCAGCCTGCTCGGACGTATCCGCTGAAATCCTAACACGTGTGCAGCGGTCGTTCCACACCAGACCTACAGCGCGTATTTCTGCTACCGGTGGTCATTTTGAACACAACCTGCGATGGTCGTTTGTCGCGTTACTGGATGGAATCCACATAACTAGTGTATGCACTTGTGTTCTTCTGTAGTGTGTGTTACCGCAGGTATAGTACAAGTGTCGGTGTGGGAACGTTTCAAAAGACGATATCTCGTAAACGACTTGCACTAGAATCCTGCAACAAACACTACTGATATTCTAGTGCACTTTCTTCGTAATATTACAATCTGTTTGTTGGCTATAAATACGAGCCCCTAACTACCAATCCATTCTGTGAAAACGGCACATTGCGAGCGTGAAGGTCGGGGTGAGAGTTTAAAATAGGGAAAGATTAATTTTTAAAACTCACAACCACCAACTGCGAACCAAATTCCTAAACATGCAAAACACTGGAACTGTCATTGCGACTGTTTGACTCTTTTTCTAGGGGATGATATCACACGTTCGCAGCTTTCCTTTCCTGCATATGATTAACAAAACAAATTCATAATAAAATCAAGTTCATGAGAGAAAAGGGTGTACTAACTACTATTTTTGAAAACACGTGAAAGTTCACTTTACGTTGTTTATTTCACAATATTAGAACCCTGTGGCTGATACATCTGTACATCGACACATTTATCAAATAAAGTTATAGCTCGTGAGCCCCCAGACAAAAATGAATATTTCTCGCAAATTGTTTTCACACCATGTGCCTGTCTCAAACACCGTTTATGTTCATGCCTATGCGACGACACGTGTTACATTAACAAAACACAGTCACTTTAATTTAGTGCGATGCACACCTTGTTCCACCGGATAAATATTCACAACACACAGAAGCACTCGATTTAACTTGGTGCAGTCTACGACGAGCAACCACACATGGCGATTGCCACACACAAATCTAAAGTCTTCACCTCGAGATCCACATGCCTACTGATGCAGAGCTACGCCGCCCGGCCAGCTACCACACGTGCTCCCGATTCGTCACTTCCTGCCCTCGCGCGCGCCAAAAGCTCAACTGCCGGGGTTTTTCCCTACGTCATCAACTTACCCATGTAAGCTGTTCTAACCGATTTGCCAATGTACAGCGCTCAGCCAATACATTTCTAAAACTTTACTTAAAATCAATATAATTACACTACACATTAAACAAATATCTTCTTTCATTTTTATATTAGTATAAACATCCTGTGTACTATTTATTATAATCGTGCAATTTCTTATATCACAGATAAGTGATTTAACTGAATATTTCAAGGTAAAATACACAAGATTAATTGAAAATAAAATGAGAAATCGTTAATATATTATTTTTATAAACAAACATTGCCTTGCTAGTTGTGTACCTGTCTTGTCTTCGTTGGTAATTTATTACTTTTCATTGTCAATTAAACATATTACGCCAGATGTGACTATATCAGCTAATGTATTGTTTGTTTATCAACAGGCTATTTTGTAATGAGGGCCTGAAATGTTGCTAACTGCATTGTATTACTTCAAATGCCAGTAGTATTAGAATATTTTATTTCACGCTGTGCACTGCACTGTGCCTGGCACTCGCCATTGTCCCTCTCTCCCCTCACCGGAAACGAACTGGAAAATCCTAAGCTGGAACAACCACCAACGTCGGCCTGCTCGCTGGCCTCTCGTCAGCTACAAGCACACAGCAAATCTCAACGTGGGGAATTTCTACCTATGGCCTAACTATAAATGTTGTCACCCAACTGTGTACATACATTGACACCATAATTAATAAGATTAAAATTGTGTAACATTTAGTGCATTGGCATCGTCAATGTTTGCAGTTAACTTCATACTGTTTAATTATCAAATGCTATTAATTACCAATATTTCTATTGGGTGGTAATCCTACAACATCAATTGCACTTTCCGTTTTCGCAATATTTGCGGTGCAATATTTCAATCGTGGATAATAATTCGTCATAATAAAATAAGGTAAATCAGATCTGAAACCAGTTCGATGAACCATCTGCAAAAAACTTAAGTTGGAAATGCAGTCTATCTATGTAGGTGTAGCTTAATCAGGTATTTGGAAATAAGTAATTGCTCTAATTTTCTTTTGCAGGTACCCCACATGCTGCAGAAATAGCTTTTATTTTCCACAGAGAGCGTAGTAATGTGGAGTGGCAACCTGGGACTGTAGAAGGCGACCTCAGCCAAAGAATGGTCAACAGCTGGAGCAGTTTCATCAAACACGGGTACGTTTACAGCAAGGACTGGAATACACATAGTAGTATGGAGATGGAAGCAGAGTGTTGCTCTGTTCAACACCTTTATTACACATGAAAGCACAAACATTACATCTTTGAATTAAATGATATGTTTTTGTGAGTCACGACATTCCGTCAGAAAAAAATCGCACTGACGTGTTTTACGGCCCACTTTAGATTTGTAGTTTTATAAGTTTTTGTAAACATTTTGGACCAAAATAATAATGTAAATAATAAGAAATTAATTAATGAGAGTGTCCGAAACCCTTTTAGAAAAAAATTAGGTAGTGGCGGGTTCCGAACCACCGACCTTTAGCGTCATAGTCCTACGCCTTGCACACTACGCTTTTATTTATTTATTTTTTTTTTTTTTTTTTTTGTTTTGTTCATCTGGTAGACTTTTGGTTCGCGGTCGTTCGTTCAGATTGTTCGTGGTTGTTCGTTGAATGGTTGGCTCAGGGTTTGTTATTACAGAGGGCGTTCATCCCCCTGAGCGGGCGCGCTGAGCCACGGCGCCCGAATACGCTACGGCTATCAATCAAAAGTTGAGCCCCTTAATGTCATACTATTGATGGCCGTTGTTAAGTGATGTTAATATGGCATCTGTAGACACTAGATTATCATTTATCGTACGACGAACGATGTGTTTTTGTTAATTCTTCAGTGCGCCATTGCTTTGAAATGACAACGTGTAAGTTGCAATAAGAAAATCATCAAATACGCAACGCAAGATAACGTATGCCGGCGAGAGTTCTGGGCGAGGACTATCACGTGATCTCCGAACGGCTGGTTTCCGTTAATTCAATTGAGGGTGTCAAATCTCCGTTATATTTGCAAATATGCCTCAAACGATACGATATATATATATATATATATATATATATATATATATATATATATATATATATATATAACACACACATAAAGGAGTTGTAGAGAATTTTCTCCTCTACCAATTAGGTTATTCAATTTTCGTGTCAGATGAACGGTTCGTTTGTAATTACAATCGTATTACAAACGGCTTTTTTGTATTACTATCGTATTTTTTGTCCGAAAAATTTGAAAAGGGGAGGTTCTGGTCTCTGGCGGTCTACAATCATGTCTGTAAAATTTGATGCTGATCGGGTGAACGGTTCGTCTTTCGTCTTAAAAACAGGGAACACGATACGGACAGACGGACAGACAGACATACATCCCAAAATCTCCGTTATTTTTTCAAATATCTTTGAAACGCTACGAGATATGAAAAAAACATAGCAGAGTAAAGTTGTAGAGAATTTTCCCCCCAACAAATTCGGTTATTCAATTTTCGTGTCAGACGAATAGTTAAGCCGTTATTTTCATTTAAATTTCGAGCTGTCAAAAGACGATCGCAAAGTGTTACTACCGTAACCTAAAGTGGGCCAATACTACTGGAGGCACTAGATTATTTCCAGATTAAAGTACATAAGTGTTGTGGTGAGTTTCTAATAATAAATGCTTTGTAACTAGTGCAGTGTACTTTGACAACTTAACATTTAAAATGCTAATGGTTGTTTGCATTTACTCTTGGTTCAGTCTCCCAGTTGTGGTAACAGCAGCTCCTGATCATGGACAAGTCTGTTTAATTCATGAACAGCTAACAAGTAGTGAATACTGCAAAGAAACATTTATTTAGCACTCATATGTGATGCGGGAGCGTTACGATATGATTAACTAGTATATAAATATTACTCACCAGAACACCATCAGTCTGGAAGACGGATCATCACTGATAGTGCCGACTAGTCTGACTACATCAGTCTCGGACTTCGTAAGCTCGTTGATGCCAACAATTATTTTGATTCGATAACGATAGCATTATTATTTTGTGGCTTCAGCGACGGAGGCGAGTGCTTACAAATTTACGATTACGTATCGTGTACGCAATTTTGCTCGCTTGAACATGATCTGAATTATACATTAGAAAAAAGAATGAAATTTGAATGTAGTAATATTTCTTATTTCAGACACTTGGATAAGATATTTTATCTCAGTCCTATTCTCATGCCAGAGCTGAGCTTTGATGAATAAATGAATGCACTAATTAGTTTGTGACAATAACAACTGTGTAATGTTTCAGAGACCCTAACTACGCGAATGACAGCGTCGTTTGGGAGCCTTTCAGTGTGTCTGCGCCGAACTACCTGTACATCACAACGGACTACGAGCTGAGGCAGAACAAAGACCAAGAGCGCATGGACTTCTGGCACGAGAATATTCCCATGTAAAAAGAAGGACTTGAAAGTTTTCTGTCCTCACCGATTTCACCGCAAAACTTTTAACTACAAACATAGTACTTCCGAAGAATGTTTCAGAATATAAAAATTAATAAGAACATGTGGCAAATAAAATTAAATTACAGTTCTGATTAATTTTATTGTTTCTATCAACCTCCAGTTAGTGGTAAATGGAATTTTCTGTATTTAGCTTGTACTCTGTTATTATGCACGTTCTATCATCCTCATTGTACCACAATATAAATTTAAACTGTTGGTTGAAAATCAGTGTTAATATTTATGGCATACACAATAATTATATTACAAAAATTTTCAAATATAGTCACTGTATTGATGAATAAATTACTGCCACGGTGGAGTGTCCGAAAGTTCTAAGGTGCTTTGCTGTGTAACGCGCGGTTTCTCGCCATCGGAGCTTCGAGTCCTCTCTTGGGCATGGGTGTGTGCGTTGTCCTTAGGTTAGTTTAACTTAGTTTCAATTGTTTTTAAGCATAGGGACTAATAACCAAATAAGTTCAGTCCCATACATTTACAAAAATTTGAATAAATTATGAGGGGTGTCCAAATTAAAAGTACGAAACATATATTTTGGTATAAATTAAACATTCTTCAGTTTCTCCCGGCGTATTTGATGATCAAAATATCCACGGGTGTACTGCCGGTCTATAGTGTCCAACGGGCACAATATTTCGGCGATCATACATGTCGCCATCATCAGGTGAACTGACGGACTGAGCTCCTGGAAACGCGCCGGCACGGAGCTCCGCACGCTACGGCTGCTCGAAGGGAACTAGCCGTAGCGTGCGGAGCTCCGTGCCGGCGCGTTTCCAGGAGCTCAGTCCGTCAGTTCACCTGATGATGGCGACATGTATGATCGCCGAAATATTGTGCCCGTTGGACACTATAGACCGGCAGTACACCCGTGGATATTTTGATCATAAATTAAACAGATTGACGTTTGAAATTCTCTGAGTAGTACATGTGAAAAGAGTAGCTCGCATTCATCTAATTAAAAAGGTAATATTCCTCTCCACAAATACAACCTGTCTTTAAGTAAGCCTTGATGTGTTTCGTATTTTAGTACCATATTCAGATCGTTCGAAGCATTCCCCGTCAACGTTTCCCACACCTCTGGATTTCCAGATGGCGCTGGATCTCTGGAAAATAAATGACGATTCTGTAATAAATTGTATGTATCTGTATTTTAATAAACCTACATTTGTGATATTCTCTAATAGCTTCCACATTCGGAGTTACTTTCACATGTGTGGAACTGAAACGCTGTATTTAGCTCACGGTCATTTTAAATGAACAACTAATTAGAGATAGACGATAAAGAAATAAAAAAACGATTGACAACACAGTTGTTTCTGCATTGACTGTTGTTTAGAAGGTCACAGCAATCAGTCGCAAATATATTCATTTATGTGGCAGATTTAGATTTTGCTTGCCGTGTGACCATTATTAATGTTTAAAATGAAAATTAAAATATATCAAAGTATTAAATCTTCATGTTGATCAAGTTTATACAGTGAGCGAAATCTAGATATTCAACAATAAATAGAAGTAATATCAAAAGGAACAACTTCCTGATGTTCTGCAAACTTTTTTATTGGTCACAAACCGTCTTTCGGCTTCTTAGGCCATCATCAGGTGACAACTGAATGTAGTACACTTGTTTTCAAAGATGTTAAGATTTACAAAGATGTTATCACAGACAATCGATACTTCACAGGACAGTTCATCGCAAATACTTATTTATGAGAGTTATAAACATTTATATAAAATATAATAAATATGTGTAAAGAATCAAACTAATATGTTTATTATTTAAAAGTAAGGTTGAAAATAAAACTTATTTCAGTAGAGGTGTAGAGGGGAACTGGATCTGATCGTTTAATACTAAACTAGCATCCTGAGCCAAATGTTTATTGATTTCCAATATTTCCAGTAGTGTCATCTTTCTGCTTTTCTTCAGGGGATGTAGAATCTCACAGTTTACGTCATAATCATGGCCTTCTCTGAGCAGATGTTCAGCAAAGGTTGAATCTGTCTTTTTTAATCTCCAGCTTCTCTCATGTTCTGATAATCTAATAGCTACAGCCCTGCCAGACTGACCACCATAAAGTTTCCACAATGTTTGCATGTGATCTTGTATACACCACTCTGTGGTAAGGGTTGAATTTTGTCGTTACTATTGAATAAATACTTAGAAATGTTGTTAGTATTGTAAAATGTAGGTCTGTAATTTCGAGTTTTTAACTTTCTACCAATTTGATCTGAAATTTTGCCTAAATATGGGATGTCACACCTATTTTTCTGACTACTAACTTGTTCTTGTTGGCCAGCATATAAAAGTGTTCTGGTTTTTCTGATTTTCTTCTTATTCATTATACTGTCAATAAGGGCAGGGCTATAGCCATTACTGGATGGTATATGTTTGTAATTCTGATTGAAATGCAGAATGAGATAAAGGAACAGATATGAGGCGATGGACCATTGAATGGAAAGCTGCAGGTTTATGGCTGTGTGGATGCTGGGAAGTAGCAGGGATAATGTATCTGTTACTATGGGTTTTCCGAAAATACTAAATAAGTGTTTCTTTGTGCTAATGTCAATAGTAAGGTCCAAAAAGTTTATAGAAGATCCTCCTAGTTCCATAGTGAACTTAATTTTATTGTGCTGGGAATTTAAATGTTGTAAAAAGGAATCTAATTGTCTGGTGGTACCAGTCCATAAACACAGCACATCATCCACATACCTGAACCAATATACAATTTTGCACCTCAGTGGTTCCTTATGTAAGAAAATCTGCTCAAAATGATCCATGAAGATCTCAGATAGAATGGGACTAAGTGGAGAACCCATAGCTAGGCCATCAGACTGATGTAGTATTTATTTTCAAATTGGAAGTAATTTTGCTTCACACATGTCTCTGTAGCAATGATTATGTCATGTGTTTCAACAGGGTTTACTTTACATTTGTGTAAAAGATCAGTAAGGCTGCCAATACTTTCATCAGTGGGAATATTTGTAAACAGACTGGTGACGTCAAACAAAACTAGTTTAGAATTAGGTGGGACCTGTATGTCTTTTAATTTTGTCAACAAGAGCTATGGAATTTTAGATTCCAAATTTTGGTTTAAAACTTGTTTTCTTTTTAATTATGTAATCTAGCTGTCTTGCTAATAAGTAACAAGGAGCAGAAAATGATGACACTACTGGCCTTACAGAAATCAGATCTTTATTACATTACATAAAGATCTGATTCCTGTAAGGAAAGATGGAAATCAATAAACATTTCGCTCAGGATGCTAGTTTAGTATTAAACGATCAGATCCAGTTCCCCTCTACACCTCTACTGAAATAAGTTTTATTTTCAACCTTCCTTTTCAGTAATAATCATATTAGTTTTGATTATTTACACATATTTATCATATTTTTATATAAATGTTAATAACTCTCATAAATAAGTATTTCCAAAGAACTTTTTGCTGCTGCAAAATATTTTTTGTTCGTAATATACAATTTTTGTTTCTAAATATTATATATATATACTGGAATGAATAAGAAAATAGGAATGCCGGGAAACTACTATGAGCAACACAGTGATTGCATTATCGTAGTTAATATAATTACGAAGCCAACACCGACAACAGTAGTACAGGTTTATATGCCAACTAGCTCTGCCGATGATGAGATCGAAAAAATATATGAGGAGCTAAAGGAAATTATTCAGACAATTAAGGGAGAGGAAAACGTAATTGTTATGGGAGACTGGAATTCGGTAGTAGGAAAAGGAAGAGAAGGAAAAATAGTAGGTCAATATGGACTGGGCAGGAGGAATGAAAGAGGAAGTCGCCTGGTAGAATTTTGCACGGAACATGATTTAATCGTAACAAACACGTGGTTTAAGAATCACAAAAGAAGGTTGTATACGTGGAAGAGACCAGGAGACACCGGAAGGTATCAGATAGATTTTATAATGGTAAGACATAGATTCCGGAACCGGGTTCTAAACTGCAAGACATATCCAGGGGCAGATATAGAGTCTGACCATAACTTGTTAGTCATGAACTGTAGGCTGAAACTGAAAAAAACTGCAGAAAGGTAGGAAAATAAGGAGATGGGGCTTAGATAAATTGAAGGAAAGTGAAGTTCTGGAGAATTTAAGAGGGAGATTTAGGCAACATTTGACAGAAACAGGGGGAAATAAAACAGTAGAAGAGGAATGGGTAGCATTGAGAGATGAAATAGTGAAGGCAGCAGAGGACAAAATAGGTAGGAAAGCAAGACCAACAAAAAATCCTTGGATATCACAGGAAATCTAAATTTAATAGATGAAAGGAGAAAACATAAAAATGCAGTAAATGAAACAGGCAAATTGGAGTACAGACGACTAAAAAATGAGGTTGACAGGAAGTGCAAAATGGCTAAGCAGGAGTGGCTAGAAGCCAAATGCAAATCTGTAGAATAATGTATAAGAAGGGGAAAAGTGATACCGCCTACAGGAAAATAAAAGAGACATTTGGGGACAAGAAAAGCAACTCTACGAATATCAAGAACTCGGATGGAAAACCAGTTCTCAGCAAAGAAGAGAAAGCTGAAAGGTGGAAAGAGTACCTTGTTCCTCTACAAAGGACATGAACTTAGAGACAATGTTGTAGGAAGGGAAGAGGAAGTAGATGAAGATCAAATAGGAGATACTATACTGAGAGATGAATTTGACAGAGCCTTGAAAGACCTAGGTCGGAACAAGGCCCCAGGAGTAGATGACATACCAGCAGAGCTATTAAAGTCTCTGGGAGAGCCAGCCATGACAAGACTATTTGAACTGGTGTGTAGGATGTATGAGACAGGCGAAATACCCTCAGACTTTAAGAAAAATGTAATAATCCCCATTCCAAAGAAATCAGGTGCAGACAGGTGTGAAAATTACAGAACTATCAGTTTGATAAGTCATGGTTCCAAAATTTTAACACGAATTATCTACAGGAGAATGGAAAAGCTGGTAGAAGCTGACCTCGGGGAAGATCAGTTTGGATTCAGGAGGAACGTAGGAACCCGGGAGACAATACTCACCTTACGTCTTATCTTAGAGATAGATTAAGGAAAGGCAAACCTACATTTTTAGCTTTTGTAGATTTGGAGAGCGCATTTGACAATGTTGACTGGAATACACTCTTTCAAATTCTGAAGTCAGCAGGGGTAAAATATAGGGAAAGGAGAGTTATTTACAACTTGTACAAAAGCCAGACCGCAGTTATTAGACTCAAAGGGCGTGAAAGGGAAGCATCAGTTGGGAAGGGAGTAAGACAGGATTGTAGCCTTTCTCCGATATTATTCAATTTGTACATCGAGCAGGCGGTGAAGGAAAGCAAGGAAAAATTTGGAATGGGGATTAAAGTTCAGGGGGAAGAACTAAACACATTGCGTTTTGCTGATGACATTGTAATCCTGTCAGAGACAGCAAATGACCTGGAAGAGCAGTTGAATGGAATGGACAGTGTGTTGAAGAGAGCGTATAAAATGAACATTAACAAGAGCAAAACAAAAATAATGGAATGCGGTCTTAGAAGATCAGGCGATGCTGAAGGAATTAGATTAGGTAACGAAACAATAAAGGTGGTAGATGAGTTTTGTTACTTGGGCAGTAAAATAACAATTGACGGTCGCAGTACAGAGGATATAAAATGCAGAATGGCAATGGGTAGAAAAAAGTTCTTCAAAAAGAGAAATTTGTTAACATCGAATTTTGATTTAAGTCTATGGAAGTCCTTTCTGAAGGCATTTGTGTGGACTGTTTGTTGCCTTGTATGGGAGTGACAAATGTACTATAAACAGTGCGGACAGGAAGAGGATAGAGGCTTTTGAAATGTGGTGCTACAGAAGAATGCTGAAGGTGAGATGGGTGGATCGCATAACTAATGAAGAGGTACTGAACAGAATAGGGGAGAAAAGGACTAAAAGAAGGGATGGATTTAAAGGACAGATTGTTAGACATCAAGGAATCGTGAATTTAGCATTGGAGGGAAATTTTGGGGGTAAAAACCGAAGAGGAAGACCAAGAGATGGACACAGTAAGCAGATTCAGACAGATGTAGGTTGCCGTTCTTACATGAAGTTGAAGAGGCTTGCTGACTATAGGGTATTGTGTAGAGCTGCATCAAACCAGTCTCCGGACTGAAGAGCACACTGGAATTGTAGGTCGAGCCTTCAGCACACCGTGTGCAATGAATATGAAATAGTTTGTCCAGTTTACACAACACAACACAGGCTAAGTGATACAATTGAAATTCTAGGCAGGTATTTGGTCTTATTTCAAGTGTAATGGCCAACTGTCCATATGTTCATGTTGTATAATTACAACGCCTGAGAGCAGATGAGAGACAAAAATCCCAGTTAAAATAAATTTTATGTAATTGTCTTGCATATTTCGCGCATAAGCCTCCCTTCAATTATTCACTATGCGAATGTCCCTTTAAGAATCGGCAAAAGTACATTTAAATATTGCAGCCGTTAAATTTATTACAATGCATGACGTTTTCAAATAGGATATGGTAGGTGCGCAGTGCTGCGTTCATGTTTTGTGTCACTGAAAGAATCGATGTTCTGACATCAGTGTCGTGATAAATCAACATGAAACAGTAAAAGTAAGATCACAAGACATCAACAAATGAATAATAAATATTTACTTTGTGGCTTCCTCAAACGGTAGCCACGTACAATACTTCCTATTCGCTGTATAGGTTGTTGCAGATAAATAATATGCGCTAGAACAATATATGTCACTGTTTGTTTTACATTATTCGAACACAGAAAGCAATAACTATTATTCTGTATGAGATACCGAATAGGTCGTGATTCATCGAAAGTGTCTAATTTTTCTGAGTTCTTTGATATATTCAGATTTATTGTACGTCAACGATTAATTACTTTGAAATTATGTAGCCTTATGAATAGCCATAAGTCATTTTAGTCTCCCCCATCGCCGCGGTGGAGTGGCCGAGCGGTCTAAAGCGTCTCGCTGCGGATCATCGGTTGCTCGCCGTGGAGATTCGAGTCCTCCCTGGGGCATGGGTGTGTGTGTGTTTGTCCGTAGGTTAGTTTACCTAGGTTTAAGTTGTTTGTAAGCTACGGACTGATGACCACGCAGTTTGGTCCGATAGATTTACAAACATTTAAACATTTTCTCCCCCATCCCCATTCTGCTTTCGATGCCCTTCGTTCTCTGTAGTTACAACCCCCACTAACCTTGGGTTTATCCCAGTTTCCTGCTTATTATAATACTATATAATAATACTAGCTGAACCCCCGCTGCTTCGCATGCGTAGGCTGGTTGGTCTACAACAATTGTTTCTTTTTAATCCTGATGAAGAATCCATATCCTAAGTTTCGTAGTTATAGCTCGAAATTTGAGATAACAGCAACATATCTTTGAAAATCAATTTTTGCATCCCGTATTTCACCCCCTTATTAGTCTAATTTCCAAAAAATACCGAAACACATGTCTTTTAAATTCGAACCCCGAATCCAAATACGAAAATTTGTAGTTCTAACTTCAAAATTGCCTAAATATCAACAGATTTTCGAAAAACATCCTCTCTCCAAGTTAACCCCCTTGATGGTAGAATTTCCAAAAATACCGAAACACGTATTTTTTAAAGAATAACGAACAATACAAATACCAATTTTTGCAGCTATAGCTTCAAAATTGTCTTGACAACAAAGTGTTATCGAAAAGAATTAAAAAATGTTCAAATGTTTGTTAAGCTTATGGGACTTAACTACGGGGTCATCAGTCCCTAAACTTACAAACTACTTATGACTACTTACGAACTAGGACGGCACAAATATCCATGCCCGAGGGGGGATTCGAACCCCCGACCGTAGTGGCCGTTCTGACCGTGACTGGAGCGCCTTAGTCACCTCGGCCACCGCGGCCGGCCGAAAAGAATTTTTGATCCCCTATTTTACCCCCTAAGTTTTTGAATTTCCAAAAATACCGAAACTTGTGTCTTTTTAATCCTGATCAAGAGTCCGTATCCTAAGTTTCGTAGTTATAGCTTGAAATTTAAGTAAACAGCAACATATTTTTGAAAATCAATTTTTTGCGTCCTTTATTTTACCCCCTTATTAGTTGAATTTCAAAAAATACCGAAACACATGTTTTTTAAATTCGAATCCCGAATCCAAATCCGAAAATTTGTAGTTCTAACTTCAAAATTGCCTAAATAGCAACATATTTTCGAAAAACACCCCCTCTCCAATTTAACCCCGTTGATGGTTGAATCTCCAAAAATACTGAAACATGTATTTTTTAACGTCTAACCAACTATACAAATATCAATTTTTGCAGATCTAGCTTCAAAATTGTATCAATAGCAACGTGTTTTCAAAAAGAATTTTTGATCCTCTGTTTAACCCTCTTACTTGTTGAATTTCCAAAAATACTAAAAATCATGGATTTTTAATCCTGACCAAGATTCCATATTCGAAGTTTCGTAGTTGTTGCTTAAAATTTGAGTTAACAGCAACATATTTTTGAAAATCAATTTTTTGGGTCACCAATTTTACCCCCTTATTTGTCGAATTTCAAAAAATGCCGAAACACGTGTCTTTTAACTTCGAATCCTGAATTAAAATCCGAAATTTTGTAGTTCCAGCTTCGAAATTGCCTAAATAGCTACGTATTTTCTAAAAACGTTTCATCCCCTATTTCACCCCTTACGGACGGAAAGTCGAAAAATCGCTTCTTAAATGACGCCTACAGAGTAAGATCAACACCCTCCACAAATTTCAAGTTTGTATCTTCAGTGGTTTGTGCTGGGCGATGATGAGTCATTCAGTCAGTCAATCTGACACTTCCTCTTATATATAGAGAAGATATAAATCTAATGGAATAGCTGCTGCGGTTATCAGTGCCTATGCTGACAAACTACTTAAACTAACCTGAGAACAACACACACACACACCAATGCTAAAGGGAGGATTCGAACCTCCGACGGCGAATAACCGCGCGCTTTGCAGGAAGGCGCCTTAGAACGCTCGGCCACCGGCTTAGTGAACGCCTGCTTGCTTACCTTCCGTGGCCGTCTGCCGCTGTGTCCATCGCCTTCGCAAGTAATTTCTCACAGGTGTCTCAACTGGATGAATCTTTCAACATGTTTCGGTTAAGTTATAGTGCCATGGTTAGGATTCCGCGTTAAAATGTAGGCGTTTCTGTCGCTGGATGGCAAGTGATTTCAAAGCTCAAACGAAGCTTCGATAAAATAATACCTGTAACTTATGATATAGCACTGTGTAGTAAAGTATTATGTTGTCGAGTTATCCTTTGAGTTGAAGGAAACTTCACTTATTACTAATACCTATACTAGATCTTTTTTACAAAAATGAATAGCTGTGCCTTAGTCTCACTAAAAATTAGGAATGGCTTGGCCGATTTGAATCGTTGTTTTGTTTACTTCAACGCGAGGTTGGTCTGAAAAAAAAAAAGGCCTAGTGACATCCCAAAGGAACAGCTGAAAAATCGAAAAGTAGTATTAGCCTCTATAAAGGCAATCTGGCATACAGAACTGTTTGGAGATGCAGCCGTAGGAAGAAAAAGGGGCACACTGCTACACCTTCGGTATTTTTTTTTTTTTTCTTTTTTTTTAAAAAAAAGTTTGTATGTTGTATGGCGCAGGGTATTAAGAAAAAAATCTGTCGTATTATTCCGATCTCGATAATATTTTTTTGTACTCTTCACCTTCAAAACAAGATAGAGAGGTTACTATCTACATAAAATTTTGTATGATGTATGAAGAAAAGGAAGACTGACACTGTTTTACTAATTATTGGAATCTTCGGTTAATTGACCTACAACATCTTCCATTGATGAGGCAAGCGACTATTCAGAATTGCCACTTTTTTAAATGAATAGCAAGGTCTTGGTCGTAGTAATTTTTATTGCATATATTACGCGTTTCGGTTTCCCCTCTTCAGATATAAACTGTGGGGGAAAAATTGCCGTGGTGGAGTGGCCGAGCGTTCCGAGGCGCCTAGGTGCGGACCGCACCGCTGCTATGAATAGCTGTGCCTTAGTCTCACTAAAAATTAGGAATGGCTTGGCCGATTTGAATCGTTGTTTTGTTTACTTCAACGCGAGGTTGGTCTGGAAAAAAAAAGGCCTAGTGACATCCCAAAGGAACAGCTGAAAAATCGAAAAGTAGTATTAGCCTCTATAAAGGCAATCTGGCATACAGAACTGTTTGGAGATGCAGCCGTAGGAAGAAAAAGGGGCACACTGCTACACCTTCGGTGTTTTTTTTTTTTTCTTTTTTTTTAAAAAAAAGTTTGTATGTTGTATGGCGCAGGATATTAAGAAAAAAATCTGTAGTATTATTCCGATCTCGATAATATTTTTTTGTACTCTTCACCTTCAAAACAAGATAGAGAGGTTACTATCTACATAAAATTTTGTATGATGTATGAAGAAAAGGAAGACTGACACTGTTTTACTAATTATTGGAATCTTCGGTTAATTGACCTACAACATCTTCCATTGATGAGGCAAGCGACTATTCAGAATTGCCACTTTTTTAAATGAATAGCAAGGTCTTGGTCGTAGTAATTTTTATTGCATATATTACGCGTTTCGGTTTCCCCTCTTCAGATATAAACTGTGGGGGAAAAATTGCCGTGGTGGAGTGGCCGAGCGTTCCGAGGCGCCTAGGTGCGGACCGCACCGCTGCTATCCCGTCAGAGGTTTGAGTCCTCCCTCGGGCACGGGTGTTCAAAAATATTCAAACATTTCTAAATCTATCGGACTCAACTGTGTGGTTATTAGTCCGTAGCTTACAAAGTATTTAAACCAAGGTAAACGAACCTAAGGACAACACACGCACCCACGCCCGACGTGGGACTCGTACCACTGACAGGGAACGGCCACGCGCACCGCAGCACGGCGCCCCAGTGCGCTCGGCTAATCCGCTGCAGAGGCATGGGTGTGTTTGTTGTTGTTAGCATAAGTTAGTTTAAGTAGTTAGTAAGCCTAGGGACTGGTGACCAAAGTAGGTAAGTCCCATAGATTTACAAACATTGAAACATTTTGAAAAGAATGTATGGGACGTAATATTAGGGGAAAAAATACATTATAAAAATCAATCAGGACAACGTGATCGTACTTACATTCAATTGTGGAGTAAGGCTCAATAGAAAGAGAAAAATACAGTAAATTACAAATACTAGATGCATGTAAATGTTTAGATGTTACTATACTGGTTATATATGGCAAACTGGCACTTCAAAGAAGGAAATTGACGCCAGCATTTTCGCAGGTTATTGTAACGTGTTTAGCATAACACATATTCGATAGGCACCCCCAAAATGTTTTATACATTCCCGTCAGTACAGCACATTTCTATAATAAGCGATTGGCTTTACCCTAAAGGAGTCTATCAACCGGCATTAACTACGTAGTTTACTTACTTTTAGAATTAAATGCCAAAACCAGTTCGGCCCGTCTAACCAGTATAGTAACATCTGACCATATGCATGCTTTTAATATTTATAATTTACTGTCTTTTTCTCTTTCTATTGAGCCTTATACCAGAATTGAATGTAAGTCAACTGAATGTAAGTTTGATCACGTTGTCCTGATTATTTTTTGTAATGTTTTTTCTATCTAATATTATGCCTCCATATACTTATGTTTATAGAACACATTTTTTGCACAGTTTGTATCTGAAGAAGGTAAACAGAAACGCATAATATATGCGATACAAATTATTGCGACTAAGACCTTGCTATTCATTTAGTATTGGAATGTTCGCTCATGTATGAATGTTTTCACGGAGAGGGTTTTATAAACCCTATGTCACCTTACATGCACGGGAAAGGATACAAAGAACACCTTGCAATAAATTTTACAGTGTTTCACTGACCACCTCGAAAGCATAAAGATATATGTGAGTATTATAGATAGGGGGGAGAGGAGATGAAGAGGCGGACTGATCAGAGAGAGGACGAGGAGATGGTCAGGGGGCAGGGGAGGAGGTGGAAGAGGAGGGAATAAGGAAAGAGAGAGAGACAGAGAGAGAGAGAGAGAGAGAGAGAAAGAAGGAAAAGATATATAGACATGAACAGAGAGAGAGAGAGAATAATGGAGGTGAGATGGACTGCGAGAGTATGGAATAAATAAATACCCACGAAGCGCTGGGTTTTCAGTTATCTAATACAAACAGAAGCCTAAGAGGACAGTGATGAAAGTAAGAAATAGACATAAAGATGGAGGAAGTGATGGCCAAGGAAAGTATCTACATATATATACATACGGAACTCGCAATCCATCCAAAGATGCGTGGCAGAGGGTACTCAGTACCGCTATTTGCTTTCCTGTTCTACTCCCATATAGAATGACGGAAATTCGAATACTTGTATGAATCTGTACGAGCCCTAATCTATCTGATTCTTGCACAAATGATTTCTTAAATGTTAAATGTAAAACTACAGCATTTTCCTGCCTTCCATGACCACCCCAAAATGATCAACGAATAACTGGATAGAGGCCTTTGATCCGCTTACCGATTTTACATAGGACCAGAATTTTTTCGGTTTCTCGACAAGATAATTTGCTAAGGTACGACGGAGGAAGTTACTGTGTGCTTCGCGCATCGTTCTTTTTATAGACGAGCGAATCTTACTAACTTCTGTCTGATTTGATTAGCTTGATCTTTTTCAACCGAGAGTGCAACTGCCTTTGCTTTCTCAGCATTTTTCGGATGTTATTATGGGACCACAGTTAGTCTTTCTCATCGCTAATCCACTTAGTTGGGGCGTATGGGAAGGAGGGTACGATGTACATTCAATTCCCATGTGTATTTGGCAATTGCGAAACATTGCCAGATTCGTTGGTTAAAAATATTTCCGATAATGTGCTGCGTGTTATCAGCGTTACTAGCGTCATTGAGGATTGATGCGTGTATTCAAAAAGTCTTCATCACGAAATTATTGATAACATTCCTGCTAATCTGATTCCTACATCAACTGCTGTGATAACACGTCACTGAGATCAGCACAGTGATTTCATTCATTCACTAGATGCGGAAAAGCTGAGCGATAATGATCAACTTGCATATATCTTGCTTCACAGAAATATTGCCCGAGAAAAGTCAGGTGTGTCATTAGAATCAGTTCATCAGATATATGCATTATAAATACGAAAACCGCAATCGGTGTTAACTGTAATGTAGGTAACCTTTCCGTTCATATCATCATAAGTCTTAAAATATCGTCTCGCTGAGAGTGAACACTTGTAGATGCTCTTTACATTGATTGTTGAGACACACCCTATGCAGTCAAATGTCCCCACAAAGAAATGCTAGTTATAGTGGCCTCAAGCTGTTTGGTTGGGTATATGCATTATTCGTACCTTATGACACACGAATTGCAATACACAAACATTAAATTTTCATATGTGGAAATAAGAAAAAAAAAAAAATATTTTGTACGTAGTAAAAGCGTTAATAAAAGGCAGTAATTCACTTTTATATAATTTAGAGTAAAAGACAAATTGTTTTTATAAGATCCGTCTTCTAAGTTTAACATGATATTTTTTAAATTTTGAAATGCTCTACTTGTCTCGCCCTTCTGCTATTTTTTGAAAAATATTATGTCAAATAAATAATTTAATAACTGAAGAAACAACATATTAACTGAAAATGGGACTCCATAAATCATAGATGCTCGAAAAATAACAAATCACCTCAAGATGGTGAACAAATTCTATCTTTAAGCAATATTTCAATTCGACAGGCCATCACCAGGTTTTTAAAATTATTTTCAGTATCATATTAAGTAAATATGAAATCATTGTCTTCGGATAACGATTGATGAATGCGACACTTGTGATATTGTAATAGAAATTACAAATTTTGCTCTATAATGTTATGTCACCAATCGTCGTTAACCCAATGGTGGGAAAAGCTTGTATCTCCCAAAACTGGACATTCATTAGTTGTTGCACCAGTGCCCTCTTGTTTTATACGACACCGGTCTTTGCACGCGGTGTTGCTCGGATGTATATTGTTTCATTCTTACGTTAGTCATCTTCTTCCCCCAACTATCCGTCGCCCCCTGCCTATTTCACCTGTACATCTAGCCCATTTCAGATTTTACCTTCGTTCTCTGGCAACTCGATGCATATGACGTTATATGACCTGAACAGTGTTACCTACAATAATATACTTTTTTAGATATATACAATGAAATATCAAGAAACTGTCCGCAAAATTTGTGATTTATGCAGTTAATAGTAAATGCGTAATAAAGTTGTTTGTAGATGACGCCGTCATTTACCGTCTAGTAAAATCACCTGAAGATCAAAACCAACTGCAGAACGATCAGAATAAGATATCACTATGGTGTAAAAATTGGCAATTGACTCTAAATAATGAGAAGTGCGAAATCGTCCACATGAAAAGAAATCCGTTAAACTTTGTTTACATGATAAATCAATCAAACGTGAAGGCCGTAAACTCCACAAAATACCTAGGAATTACTACAACTTCAGATTTAAACTGGAAAGAACACGTAGATAATTTCGTGAGAAAGGCGAACCAGACACTACATTTTATTGGCAGAACCCTTAAAAGATGCATCAGAACCACTAAAGAAACTACGCTTGTCCGTCCTATTTTGGAGTATCGCTGCCCAGTGTGGGATCCTTTTCAGGTCTGTTTGACGGAGGACATCGAAAGATTCCAAAGAAGGGCAGTTCGTTTTGTACTGTCACGATACAGGGGAGACAGCCAACCCTTCAAAGTTCCGGGGGCGGAGGCTGTGATAGCGTAGCTGACTGGCCGAGTGGCTATCCCCTGGGGCACGGCTCAATGTCTCATGACCACCAGCCAGTCAGCTACGCTGTCGTAGCCTCCGCCCCCTAAACTTCAAAGTTGTAGCTCCCAAACTAACAGTGATAGAAATGTAGTTTAATTTGATATGGACGCAGCTGGTTTCAACGAATCCAATGCACGATAGAAAAAAACTATTGTTCCATTTAAAAAAATACAGCTTTGTGGTGCAACTCTTTGGAAAATGATACAATAAACTATGTTTATAGCTTCGCATTTCTTGTGTTGACCTACCGCATTAAAATTTCCCGTCACCTATTATTTTATAAGTTCCAGAGGCAAACACACTTAGTGAAACACCATATATCGGTTTCACTGCTGAGTACGTCAATCTGTTAGGAACCTGAACCTGAGAAGAAGTAAGCATTTATGACCACATCATCCTATTTCAATGGAAAAGAATGGAACCTTAGGGTTTAACGCCCCGTCGACAGCGTGGTTATTAGAGACGGTGCACATGCTCGGATTTTGTGGTTAAGGAACCATCGCGACATTTGCCTGGACTGATTTAGGGAAATCACGGAAAACCTAAATCTGGATAGGCGGAGGTAGATTTGAACCAACGTCTTCCCGAATGCAAGTCCGCTGTGTTACCACTTTCATTGTAATCGACTGTGGACGCAGTACAATCTGCTTTCATGTACCCGAAAGGTTTGAGAAATCTTGTTATTTTTCAAACTAGAATTCTGGGCTATTTTAATTTAAGACTGGAGTTAAGGATTTTATAAGTGCCATCTACCAAGACTATGTACAACGCTTATGTTAAGAGCAGGGAAACGGCGGAGACACTGACATTACAGCGTCAGAATTAAGTGGCGTGAGTCAGTCGTAACACAGTTCACTATATCATCTACATTTCCTACCAGGACACTTCTAGAAGTTAAGTGAAGTAGTGGAAAGAGCAATAATGCCCATGCCCCAGTAGGGCACGCAGATAAGTAAAGGATTAGTAAATGGTGATAGTAACTCCCGCAAGATTTTCTTTTCCACACATTGGTGTCACATCCGTATTTCTGTGGGACTGTCATCACTTGAGGCGCCTATTTCGTAACATCTTTAGTGATGACATAAATCTGATCTATGCCCTAATGATACAAGTCTTACTATCAACAGATAAGAGAGAGTGGGAACGACAGATTGAATGGAGTGTGTCCTGTTTGGACAACGATACTCGATATCACGTTCCCACGGAATGACTAATCTTCTTTCTTTGAACGCACAGCAAGCACCGAAAACTATTGCTATGTAACGGCTAAATACACGACACGTCTAATAGGCAATGGCGTTCCAGATCTTCCTTCTTGGGTTCACGTTGTGCAGTTTTCAGTGACTGTTCTTTAACAGCTGTGAGGAGAAATTTTTTAGGTCTTGCAAGAAGAAACTATTTATGTCGGAATGCTTCGTCAGAATGTAGAAAAGTGAGCATGTTGATATTAAGACACCAGTGGGAAAACCACTTTTAAAACCAGAGTAGACAGCTAGGAAAGTACTCTCACGATCTTTATGAGGGCGAGGGGGGAGGGAGGGGAAGGTTTATGATGGCGTCATGGGAGATTAGTTGAAGTGGGAGATGTACGGTATCCAGTGTTAGTCTTAATTAAAAGAGATGTGTCAGACACTGTGATGTAATAAAACATCGATAACATTTCTTTGAAATTCCTAAAATCACTGACGGGAAGTGGCAACTAAATGATTGTCTAAGTTAGACTGAAAATGGGGACATGCCATCACTATTTCTGAAAAATATCATAAACCTGATTCCAAAGGCAGCAAGGGACTATAAGTGTGAAACCTATCACACATTCAATTACTCCTGTATCCAAGATACTGGCAAGAATAATACGAAAGGAATTTAAAGATCATTTAAACCACGATTGGTTGGCTTTAGGAAAGTTAAACATGTAAGATAGGTAGTTCTGACGTGGAATTAATAATTGAAGTAAGACTGATGAAAAATCGAGACACGTTGAAGTAAATGTCGACGTACGAAAAGGACAAGGTAAAGTGCCGTAAAATGTTCGTAACTTAGAAGAAAATAGAAGCAAAGGTTTAGAAAAGACGAGTGACACACGACAGGTACAAGAACAAAGAGTGAACGATAGAACTGGAAGAGCAAGAATGAAGTGCTCGGAAAAGTAAAAAGACTAGGATTCAATTTTTAACCCCTGCTTTTCTATCTATACAGCGTGTAAATATTGGAGGAAATCGAAGAAAGGTTCAAGAATTGGATAAAAATTTAATGTAAAACGATATAGGCCCAATTACGAAATCAGTAAGTTTTCAAATATGTTACAATTATAAAAACTTTGTCTTGCTACTTTAAATGATTGAACTTAAAATAAAAAAGAAAGATATGTTTTGGAGGAACGTTTTACCTACTAAAGTTCTTTTGGTATTGACGCTTCGATTTCTTGCTGCAAGAGAAATTTTTAGCCTATACTTCCTTTTTAAAATAACTATGTAATTGATATCACTGGCAGTACTTGAAGTTTGAAAAGCAATTTGTGAAACTTGCGAGGAAATTTTAATGTTAATTTTCAAAAATTGCATTCAGTAATTCAGTGTATCAAAAGTCTAAAAAGTTTTTAGTTTCACTGATCGCGCCTATGTTTTGCTGTGGCATTTCGATTTTTGTGGTTGCTTTCACAAATGACTCACTTTCTGATACAGTTCTAATATTTACAAAGAGATTTTAAAACTTTAAAATACCGGGTGATCTGTATAAATTTGAAAACTTAATAAATCACGGAATAATGTAGATAGAGAGGTAAAAATTGACAAACATATTTGGGACGACATGGGGTTTTATTACATAAAAAAATGCTCAAAGAATTGCTAGACGTGTGAAAGATCACTTGCGCGCGTCGTTTGGTGATGATCGTGTGCTCAGCCGCCACTTTCGACATGCTTGGCCTCCGAGGTCCCCAGACCTGAGTCCGGTGATTAATGGCTTTGGGGTTACCTGATCGTGATCGACCGACATCTCTAGGGATGCTGAAAGACAACATTAGACGCCAATGCCTCACCATAACTCCGGACATGCATTACAGTGCTGTTCACAACATTATTCCGAGACTACAGCTATTGTTGAGGAATGATGGTGAACATAGCATTTCCTGTAAAGAACATCATCTTTGTTTTGTCTTAATTTTTTATGCTAATTATTGCTTTTCTGATCAGATGAAGTGTCAACTTTCGGACATTTTTTGAACTTTTTTCCTAATAAAAACCCATGTCATTTGAAGCATGTGTGTCAATTTTACCTCTCTATCTACATTATTAAGTTTTCAAATTTATACTGACATTTTATCACCCGGTAAAAGACATCGAAGAACGAACGAAGAAATAAACAGTTTCGAGATGTGCGGACGACAGAGATACAATGAAACGTTCGCGCCAAAGTGTGGACGACGTACCCATATTGGCCCAACGTCCTTTGATGTTTGGTCAAAATATCGACAAGCAACGGAACCGTACCAACATTCGAGCCAACGTTTCGCCGATCCATAGATTGGAAAAACACTGTTGGCCCCAACGTTGGTTCCAATGTGTAGACCCGGGCTTAACCATGAAGTAAATAATTGATTCTGTTCCTGCTCTGTTGTTGACAGTTTCTTGTATGTATCCCTTATAAAGCGAACATTTCGTTTCCAAGATTTGCTTCGGCCATAAGTAAAATTTAGCGTTTACGTCAAAACTTTAAATCTGGCGAAATTACATCAGTTTATTTCTATTTCTTACAACTGTTATATCCGTACACAAATAACTGTTGAAACGTTGTTTGAAGTGACAGGGAGACCAATGAAACTGTATTCGGTAGTGCCAGTCTAGTAATGTGTGTCAGTGGTTCTGCCGATGATTGCTTGTATTGGCACGCGAAACATTGATATCCTCAGACATTGATATTTTCCTCTCGATGTTCATCATACATCGAATTCTTTGAACTGATGTTAACATTGATGTTACCATCGATGTTCTTCTATTATCGATCATCCCTAGGGCAGCACTTTTTATCAGAGTTAGAAAATTTAAATCACAATCCGAACTATGGATCTGGAAATAAGAGCAAATAAGAGCTGTCAGTTACCAACGAGCCTCCTCCTCTCTATCTCCTTCGATGCAAATCAGTTGCTTCTTTGCTTCCTAGAGGTATGCCTGGAAGGATGTAGATTTTCCTTTTGTACTCTTCAATATAAATGTTCGTGCAGCATCTTCTACAGTACCAGGACCAAACTGGTAAGGTCGCCACTGCCTCGAGTTGGTACTGTTAGAACAAATTTGTGCTGAAGACAAGTGACACAGCCATACCCGAGGGCGGACGGCTGTGGCTGTCAATCCGTGACACGAAGTGAAATGAGATAATGGCGTAGGGTCGAGTCTTTTGTGTCCCAGCCTCGTCGCCGCTTTTGTGTCTCGTTTCCGTCGTAGGTGTCGGGGGCCGAGTTGAAAGACCGACACAGGAATAAAGGATGCACGCTTGTGCAGGTAGGAGGTGACCAGCCAGTGGGACAGCAGAAACTAGAAACACTAGAGTAAATTAGAACGAGATATATATTTCTCAGAGACTTAGTAATACTTAACTTTTACATAGCTCAGTACTGCAGAACGCTGATACATAGTTGAGCTAGAGGCCTGCCTAATGCCTATCCGATAGCCAAGTCTTCACTGGTGTCTATCTGATTCTGAAGTGTTAACTCGTTCCTATCTCAGTCCCAAGTGAACGATGTCGTTCAGTGGTGGCCACGAGTAGAGTTGCAGCAGAGGGCACTCGTGGCTGTCGTTGTAAAAACGCCGTGCCGTGCATGCATGGCGGCGTGCGGCGAAAGTAGGTGGCACGCACTTTAGACTTGTGTGACACCACAGAGTCGATACTGCTGGCATTTTTGTCACGTACTTACGTACACCAGAGTCTGGAGCATCGGTATTGCTGTCAAGAACTTCATTCTGCAATTCAGCTTATTATGAGAAATAATGTAGGGGTGAATGGTTGTAGTAATGTTGAACTGTAGCTACAGACAAGTCAGTGTACAGTTTGCACGCAGATGTACGAGATGAGCCATGTGGGCTCGATTTACTTGTATTGGTACCTGTCGCGCATGTAGCGATACCCCTCACTTCACAGCAGGTGGCACGGCATGCCGGGTGTTGCTTGTCATTTGCCTCGCGACCAGCGCGAGTCGTTGCGGTCGCCGTGTATATCTGCGGCCCCGTGTGCGAGACTCGGCGAGTCGACATGTGCAGGGCAGTGTGTTCGTTTGGGCCAGCGCTCAGGTGGAAAGCTACTGTGGCGTATTGACAGTAGGTTCGTTTGAGTGGCCCAAACGCTGATAGTTCCTGATAGTTAGTGACGATTTGGAAGGCCCCCACTGCGCATGCACGCTTTTTGACAGTTGCCATCTCCGAAGCCAACTCGAACGCTTATTTCACCTGTTTCGCAGTTTGGCCACCCATAGCGCTAGTTAGCATCTTTTCTCTCTACCGATGTTGAAAGTGAGGTTATGACTGGCGATATGTTATGTATTTCTCAATTGAGAAAACTATTTAAGTCGTCATGAAACATTTGCAATTTACCGTTAAACTAAAGTATAATAATAGAGATTAACAAGATACATTTGCCTACAAACCGTGTATCTGTCGAGTATAAAATTCGCGTGACGAAACTAGGTTAACTTGCGTGTCGCGAGACCGTTCCATCAAAACATTCTTCTTGAGAAAGCTCACGTTGATGTGAGGTGGCAGACCGGCGACGGACAGTGTGCATTCCTCCATTATAAATACATTGTGGATTACATTCTTACATTACTTCGACAAAACGCAAAATATACGTAAACATGTACCCCCAATTAAAAATAATGTAGCCAATTTAACCTGACAAAACCTCATATAAAAATGAGGTAAATTAGGATAGTTATGTGTGAAAGGAATATTTGGTTACAACTTCATATGCATTTTGTCCCATTATTATGAGTTATAATAAAATTTAAAAAAATGAAAAATACAAATTAATATACAAAAATTCTCAGGTGTTGTGCAAGAATTCTCATTGTACATGATTTTCCCAGAAGTTACACATTTAGTGTAGAAACGCCCACATTGGCACTAATAGATTTCTATAATATATAACCACAAGGAGAAACACGCTATAGTGGCACATATGAAGCTAGATTTCGGTTATAAAAATCTATCACTGCTTATGCCTGTTGTGAACTATATTATTCTTATGTGTCAATCACTTCATTTACAGATGGCACAGAAAATCTCAGTAGGACTATTTTGACTTCATTTTCATGCGAATATATCACAATCCAAACTGTAAAAACATACGCATTCATATTTAAATTCGTATGTTATGAAAATTTCCACACCTTTCATTTATAGTATGTATGGGTGTAATAAAAAGGGGACGTACTGTATTAGAAGGCCACATAAGTTGAAAGAATGCCTGTCTTATATACAAACTCAGCCTCAATCAAGAGAAAATCGAAGACTTAGAACACAAACCTCTTCATAAATATGCGGGCTTGCATTTTGGAGGAGGCTTGTTAAAAGCTTTGGAGTCAGTCAGAAAACAGTTTGACGAAAATCCGCTGACTTAAACAAACGGTCGCAAACTATCAGCTCCGCTACTCGAACACCTGATTGGTCAGTCAGATATCGTCAGAAAGAGTCAAAAGTGCCACTCGAATGCCTCAAACCGTTCCAGACCGTCAGCAGCGCCACTCGAACGAAGCTAGTCTGGAGCGGCTCTTCCCCCTCCTCCCCCTGAGTCGGCGCCCTCACACATTCAACCACTCATGTGATGGTCTGGCTGTTGGCTCTTTGACGGTGTGGTGTGATGATTGTCGCCAGACCTGTCCCAGCTTTTGGAGAGTTATGTTCAGCTGACTCTTCGTGCGCCGTTTTCGTATTAGTGGTGGAAGTTGCAGTGTGTTTCTTGTTTTGAAACTTTTGTGCAACGAACAAGTGGTTTTTATGGTGATATCGTGCCCTTTCACATTCTGTTTGCTGCCCCAGGCGTGGTTGCATATTTTATGGTTAGCATTTTCCCTCTGTCCGAGTTACCTGTATTCCATCCGCTGTAACAAAGAGCTTTTCTTGCTTTACATCACTGCTATTTCATTTTGGCCAATTTCGCCTTCTAGAGTTGCCTTTGAGTGGTTTGGTTCATGTTGTAAATCTCTGAATAAACTGAGTGATATTTGTCACCCGTGGTGGTCGACTGGCTGGGACTAGAACTCGTTTGCTCCTCGGCAGTGTGCTATCACGTTTATGTTTGAAGGGCGTGTTCCGACAAGCCAGTCCTGAGCAGGTGGTATATTGTAATTTACCTATTTAAATTTGAATACCGTGTTAAGATAGTCCTAGTCTCCAAGTATGGTAAATTAGTGATTTTTTTTCCTTAAACATAATCTGGAATTCCTTGTTATTTTGTACCTTTAAAATTATTGTAAATTTGATTTCATTCTTTCAAATTAGGTGCTAACTCCTTCAGGTTTCCGGCTTTTCCTTATACGGCCATGTTTTTACTATTACAGTAATATCTAAATGTTTACCTGCCTGAAGAGTTTGTGTTCCACCTGTCAAATATTTTTATCAGGCCCACTTGATCAGATAAATTGTTATTCCTTTTCAAGTCTTAATTTTATTGCCCTCTTCCAACCCTATGTTTTGGGTGTTGTTCGGAATGTAATTCTAGATTTAAAATTTGGCTCGAGCTAGTTTAATAGTGATGGTCTTAAGTCAGGCCATTCTGTCTTATGCTTACTGGATCACTTGCTTGATCAATTATACCGGCCATTGAATTTTCTCCTGATCTCATAACTATTGTATTTTACTTAATGTAAAGGTCTTTAAGTCTTCTTGTTATTTTAGGGTTTAAGGGCTTGTCATGCGTTGTTTATGTATCATTTGAAGAATGTAGTCTCCTAAAGAAAAACTGTTTCGGAATGAATGGAGGTTACTTGTATTTCCCTATTGTTAAAGGTAGCCTACCTGCCATAGCATAATTTATACCCTGGAAACTATTGCAGATTTGGTCAATAACAGTTATTTAAACTAATTTGTTCCCTTCTGGTTTTCGGCTTTTCTTGACTGACCATTTGCTTTCTTTTAATTTTCCATTAATACTAAAGAATTGTCTACTTAAGTAACCAACTTTGACACTTCTGATCCCTTAAATTAAAATAAATTGCTATTTTAGTGATCTTTATGTTATTGTCTGGAAAAATCTATTCCTTTATTCCACCTCACCTACCGGTTCCACAAATTTCTCAGAGTAACCTAATAATTATATTTCAAAGTACCAGAAGAATTTAAGAAGAGATGTAATGCACAAATGACATTGTGTTATGGCGAAAGTTACAGCAGTTTCACATAGCACTGAACACTGTTCTAGCAAGTACTTTTTTCAGTAATGAAAAATTAAAATTATGTGACATTGTAAAGTATTGAGACTGATTTGATGGAAATCTCTAAGAGAAAGTCATAGCCAAGATTGTGATTTTTTTAAGAGTCCTATAATTGTGATGGTGAGAGTACCTATTGGGAGTTTATATCAAATACTGTAGGAAACTAGTGTTCATTATCTGGGGAGTACATTTCTACTGATAATTTTTAATTTTTAGAACGATAATTGTATACTGCTTTACTCATATTCGCTTACAAAATTCTCATATATGTAGTGATATTGTAATGTTACTGGAAAATTTTCGTATAAAGGAAATGAATTTGCTGTAATCAGTTATTCAATGAGAATAAATACTGTCGAGAATGCTAAAATTATATGTATTGATTACATTGTTTTGGCATCTGCAATCGAGTTACACAGAACATTTTCAATTCAAATATATAAGACGTTTTACAAGGATACAATTATACACTGACCTAAAAGCCTCTGATCTTCCACAATAAATTTCAGTGTCAATGTTGAAATATCTACCTTGTAGGTATGTAAACTGCAGTCTTGAATAAAAATTCCACATACATAAAACGTTTAGCTGACAGGTGGCACTAGTGTAGAACATTTCCATCAGTTTTTACATTTAATATTCTATCTTTACAGTCATATAAAAAGAAGAAAGATAAATTTTAAATTCTACACAGCGAAATAGTTTAATTTTTCAATAACTTGTGTCAAAATTAATTAAAGTCATCTGATGTATTCATTCTTTAAAAGTAGGAATATAAAAACTTTCATTGCCACTGTAAAAAAAAGAAAAAACAATGTGGCAACCAACAGATTCATTTGTATTAATCTGGTTATAAAAAACAGTATTTCATATTCAAATTATGCACAAATAATGATCAAAATATAGCACATTGTAGATGAAAATTCTTAGTAGATTGCAATAAAATACGGTATACTCTATTAATTAATCTATAAGAGAAAATCACTCTGTATTTAAATTTGAATTTTGGTAAGTGGGGCCATCTTATAGGATTGTCAGTAACTTGCTTTCCGAGGCATTCGACTTTCGCTTCTGCTCTGCTCTGCTGGCCCAGCAACAGTGAGGTGAGGCACGGTGTCCGCAGTGCCCAGTCGACCGGCGGGCTGGCGCAGTCCGCATACGTCACTCTAGAAGTTCTCGGTAGCTCCCAAAAACCAGCTAGAACTAAACTCCTCCTGCTCATTCAACATTTCATCTGGAGCCTTGTTTTTGTGTGTAAAAATCTCAGTGTCCTCAAAAAGGTTCAAACTATGTTCTTTTAGAGCTTTATGTAGGATTCTGATGTTATCTGTTATTTGTCCTAATTTGTGCTTATCTTTCTTCAAGTGCACTGTTAATGCACTACCACTTCCATTGCAGCAGTGTTCTCTAAACACTGTCTTAAATTTCCTTCCTGTGTGTCCAATATAAAATGTTTCACAGTTGTTGCATTATATTTTGGACATTCCTGAGTCGCAATACTAAAGCAATCTAGGCGTTTTCTATTCTTATTGTTTCTGTAATAGTCGATGTATGCGACAGTGACATTGTTGTCCTGTCGTTTCGGTCTCGTGGCGGCCGTCAGTCCTGTAGCAGCTCCTCCAGCTGCCGGTAGCCGTTCTCCACGGCTCGGTCCAGCGGCGTGTCCCCGTAGTAGGTCCTGGCCGCCCTGTCGGCTCCGCCCTCTACCAGGGCGGCCGCCGCCTCCACGTGGCCCTCGTCCGCCGCAAAGTGCAGCGGCGTCCACCTCTCGCCGTCCCTGTCGCCGTGGTCCGCCCCCGCCGCCAGCAGCAGCCGCACCACGGCCGCGTGACCCCCGTACGCGGCGCAGTGCAACGGCGTCCAGCACCACCTGTCCCTGGCGTCCAGTGCCGCCCCCGCCGCCAGCAGACGCCTCGCCTCCTCCTCGCGTCCCTGTATCGCCACCCAGTGCAGGACCGTCCTCTCGTCTTCGTCTGACGCCACCGCGTCTGCCCCGGCTGCCGGCAGCACCTCGGGCTTCCCCTCTGCCCCCATGTTGGCAGGCTCTATCGACCTCCTGGTTTTCTCCTCTGGAGACAGGCTCCTGCAAGAAGCAAAGGTTTCCACACAATATACAGGTGGCATTAACCCTTAACATACCGAGCCTGTATCATCAATGTTGTTTCCAAGCTGGGGTACTCTGAAGACCCCTTGTTCTTTTTTATTTTGTCAATGTAGTAGTGTACAAGGTAACTCTAATTAGGTCCTTTGGCTGTCTAAAATTATGTTTTACTTGTATAGCCGCTGTTGACATCAAATAATATTTTTATTCTTGTATTTGTAGCTCTGAAGACATATAAAATATTCACATAAAACAATATACCAGTTGATCATTTCCTTTTCGTGTGCACATGTTGCTTTATCGTCAAACCTGATTACCTAAAGGATATGTGCAAATCAGTTCTGTGAGATGACAGCAGTGAATACTGCACAACGAATGGTTTTGTCTGTCATTCACATTTCACAAACTGATTCCTTCCAGCAATAAGTAGCACACCAAAAAGCAGTCCTAGTTCGACAGAATCTACATCTGTCCAAACTATCATTTGGATCATAGCAGCAATTGCACTGTAATATTGAACAACACATGATGCTTCAGCATTGGTAAAGTTGCATATACTATTTACAATTTTGTCATGAAAGAACATGAAAGCATTAGATACATTGTTGCTCTTCCCTGATCCCCCACTCTCCCCCCTCATCCACAAATCCCCTCCTCCCCCACTCACCCCTCCTCCCCCACTCTCCCACCTCATTCCCCACACACCCCTCCTCCCCCACTCTCCCTCCTCCTCACCCACTCTCCCACCTCATTCCCCACACACCCCTCATCCCCCACTCTCCCCCACTCTCCCCCATCTACCCCTCCTCCCCCACTCGCCCCCTCCCCCCACTCTACCCCCTCTACCCCTCCTCCCCCACTCGTCCCCCCACTCTACCCCCCTCCTCTCCCCCACTCTACCCCCCCTCCACCTCTCCCCCACTCTACCCCCCCTCCTCCTCTCCCCCACTCTACCCCCACTCCTCCTCCTTTCCCCCACTCTAACCCCACTCCTCTCCCCCACTCTACCCCCTTCCTCCCCCACTCTACTCCCTCCTCCCCCACTCTACCCCCTCCTCCCCCACTCCCTCACTCCCCCCTCCTCCCCCACTCTCCCCCTCCTCCCCCACTCTCCCCCCTTATTCCATGAAAGCGAGGGGCTTTTCTAATAACCAGTATGGGTTTAGGTAACATTGATCATGTGGTGCCTTGCGAGGTAGCCGTGCGGTCTGAGGCTCCATGTAACGGACTTCGCGGCTGCTCCCTCCTCCCTCGGTCATGTGTGAGTATGTTGTCCTTAGCTTAAGTTATATTAAGTAGTTTTAAGTCTAGGGACCGATGACCTAAGCAGTTAGGTCTCATAAGAACTCACACCCATCATTTGATCATGTGGTACACAGCTTTCCTAGTTCAATTTGCGTAAATTTACACTAACAACAACTGTGACTTTATTTTTCGAAATACTTCTGCAGCACTGAAGTTCATTTACTGACTAACTTTATATATATATAATGAGATATTCGTATGCGCTGGCTCACAAGTCCAACTTACAGAGTGTTTGGCTCAATATTCGCAACTGCCGGATGGAAATACTAGGCCAGTAAATCTGTACGCTTCGTATATCGTCTTCTACGGACTCCTGGCTAGGCTTACACACACTCAAGAAGGCGTAGTATTGGGAGGGGATCTTGCAAAATATGGAAAGACTAGTGATTTGTCATATAACGTAAATGTACCTAAATTTTAACTAAATTTCGTAAGTTTCGGTTTCGACCGAAACTAGAAGAATCGAAAATTCGATTCGGTCGCAAAATATGTTTCGGTCGAACTCTATTGGAAATAATAGTAATAAAAAAACCGAAAACAGGTTATTTAAAAACCGTTAATCTTGAGCAATTTCTACAGTGCGGTTAAACTGGAGATGAAAAGAACTGGTATAACCGAAAACCGGTTGTTGCATAAATAACCGCCATCCCTACTGTAATGTCGTTACACTCGCCCGGTCGCTGGTTGAACGACTAATAACCAAGTTACACTCCAGTTCTAAACGATGTCGATAGTTATGGACTTCTGTCGGCGGTATATCGCGGCTTAAATTATCGATGTTGCTTGACAGATCATCAATATTTGCAGAAAAACTAATCAGTGCTGCCACCGCAAAGTCAGCCGATCCACGCTGGCTGAGCAACCAATAAACGAGTTAACAATCGACTTTTAAACGATGTCGATAGTTGTGGACTTGTGTAGTCGATGCATCGGCGGTATATCGCGATTTAAATGTTTACTGACAAATCATCGATGTTTGCTGAAAAACGATGTATCGTATGCATCCCTAATCACGTTAGCCGATCCACTCGTACAACTCCGCAGTCTGGAAGCGGCTCGCGGTCCTCAATAATAATTCCTTTGTTGAAATTTCGCTACCGTTTACATTTAACTTCAAGATGGGCACACTTTGGTAACTCTAAACCCGAACACTGCATCAGAATCTTTCTAGTCGCATGCAAATATTGATATGTAAATTACATTACACGACTATTCTACTTCCATCAGTGCGCATACACAACCACACACGTATTTTATTTCATGACATTACAGTACGCCAGTTTCTAGTAACGCAAAGCGGCCAAGGATGTGAAAACTGGTTTGAACAGCACAGTGCTTTACTAGGCACGGTCCTGTTTGGAGGTGGTATGCCGTTGTCTTCCTCCGACCTTCGAACTGACTTACCCTGCCAGTTATAGGGGGACCTACAGTTTAACGTGGATTCCGAACTACGTTGCTGCTCGATATTTTTCACTTCAGAAAACAGTATACGAGGAGAAAGAAGTGGAAAGTGATATCAAACTCGTCACCTTCAACACGTACAAGAAATTATTCGTCTTTCAACCAAAACGAAATAATGGTCTGCAGCACGTATTTATTCAACACAACTTCCTTTCCAGAAGCGACATTAGTGATGAGCCCAGCTGAGCTAAATATTCAGATACTTATCCCTATTTGCGAAATCGTAAGCTGCACTTAAGACAGCCCATTATTTTGTGACAATTGAAAAACATTTTGACACACCGGTCTGGAACCAAGATCTGCCTCCTTTCAATTCCACGAACAGTAAAAGTATTGAAATAGACATTGTAAGCGCGGTGTTTGATTATCCGAACTGCATAGCGTTCTGCGGTTGGCTACAGAAGCCACGAGAAGACGCCACGTCATCTTAGCCTCCTTAGCCAGGGTCAGGTGAACGTGTCATCATCGTGACAAGGAGCTAACTTTAATAAGCTCTATCGACCTTTTATCGATATCGGCCATCTTTAATCGCGCGTCGACATTTTAAAATATAACATATTCACAAAAACCAGCAAAGTACTTTTGACAAGCTACACTGCTGCTCGTTTCACAGCCAAAAATTTAAGATGCACGTAAGTCGTTGCCTAACGTCCTTTAACACCGTGCTGCATGTGTTGGCATACTCAAAGACCAGGATACCAAATGCCGCCTTTAACCCAGGAAGTCATAATAAACGGAAAACTGTGGAAAGCAATTTGGTAGAACGCTGGCAAATATATGTTCAAATGTTTGTAAAGCTTATGGGACTTAACTACGGGGCAATCAGTCCCTAAACTTACAAACTACTTATGAACTACTTACGAACTAGGACGGCACAAATATCCATGCCCGAGGGGGGATTCGAACCCCCGACCGTAGTGGCCGTGCTGACCGTGACTGGAGCGCCTCAGTCACCTCGGCCACCGCGGCCGGCACATATATATATATATATATATATATATATATATATATATATATATATATATATATATATATACAGGGTGTTTCACTGTGTGTGATTCTGTAACTTATAAAATAATAGGTGACGGGAAATTTTCATGCGGTAGGTCAACACAAGAAATGTTACACTTTCTGCGGAGCTATGAACATAGTTTATTGTATCATTTTCCAAAGAGTTACAGCACAAAGATATAATTTTTAAATAGAACAATAGTTTTTTCTATCGTGCATTGGATTCGTTGAAACCAGCTGCGTCCAAATAAATCTAAATTACATTCCTATCACTGTTAGTTTGGAAGCTACGACCCTTTAGGGGGCGGAGGCTACGACAGTGTAGCTGACTGGCTGGTGGTCATGAGACAGTGGGCCGTGCCCCAGGGGATAGCCACTCGGCCAGTCAGCTACACTATCGCAGCCACCGCCCCCGGAACTTTGAAGGGTTGTAGCTCCCAAACTAACAGTGATAGGAATGTAGTTTAAATTGATTTGGACGCAACTGGTTTAAACGAATCCAATACACGATAGAAAAAAACTATTGTTCAATTTAAAAATATATCTTTGTGGTGTAACTCTTTGGAAAATGATACAATAAACTATGTTCATAGCTCCGCGGAAAGTGTAACATTTCTTGTGTTGACCTACCGCATTTCCCGTCACCTATTATTTTATAAGTCACAGAGGCAAACACACTTAGTGAAACACACACACACACACACGCATATAACAGTATGTTTAATCTCTTCTTTTAACGATTATTTTTAATTTTATACTTTTTAAGTTTTCCAAAAATATTTACAAACTACGAACTTGACTACTTTCACGATCTTTTCTGTACAGCAATAATTGCTCGAAAGCGGTAAGGATTCACATGATGGAACTCGGATGTGGTTCAACATGGTAAAGCAAACGAACAATCTGGCTTCTTCTAATGCTATTGCATTAAACTCTAAAATCAATGACTTCTTCACACACACAACAATGGGAAAATTAGTTTTATACTTCCTAACAATTTGTGTTACATTGTTCTTATGAAACATGCATTTAAAAATGATAATATTGCCAGCGAAAAGATGCTTTATTAAAGTGTTATGACACCTAATCGTTGGTATTCAGGATCAAGGAGCTTTTACATTAACTAGTATTGCCTGTGGTCGAAAATCGATCAATTGTGTTTACAATGGTCACTGGCGGTAAAATTTTACGTATAATGTCGGCAGCCTCGCGTGATTATGTTGGCAACATCAACAACACGATAGAAAATCTTTGCCTATTTGTTCGAACCACAAAGAATGACTCGATTAGTGTATCGTACAGACCATGAAGTAAACAAATAATGCTGTTCTTGCTTTATGGTTGACAGGTTCTTGTATGTAGCCTCGTCCGCTCAGTAAAAATAATTGCTCTCGTAAAGTGAAGATTCCATGAGAAAAGATCAGCGTTGTGAAGCGATTGGCTAAAGTGAAGACTCACAGGATTCTCACTATTCAGCATCTGTTGCCAACATTATCATAGGAGGGCGCTGGGATTTTTGGTAAAATTTAACCGGCACTGGGAGGTATGAAACGGTATCTTTTGCGTGTTAAGGAAAATGCCTGACACAATAACAACAAATAAAAACGGAAGTATATACTTCTTATGTCATTTTCGAATTATATAACTTTCATTAGCCTAATATTTGAAATGGAACTGCAATTTCGGTCTTTGTATATTTATACAACTCCAAGAAATAATGTTATTTCGATACTGCGATATTCAGAATTCCAGAGCTGACATGTCCACTTCGTAGTTCCACCCATTCACCGCTACATGCCTCGCCCGGCGCATCGTCCTTTATATCGGCATTCATATGAAAACATCCATTTCCTTTAAGCACTCTTAATCACTGCGAAAATGAAGCATTTGAACGGCACAAGAAAGTGAGTTGGGAGCACTCCATGTTTCGATATTCACTTATTTTAATACTGCAGATGCACTGCATTACAGCGTCTTTGGTCGAGGCGAATAGCCAATCAGTGAGCTGATTGTTGGAGAATGTAGAACTTGATCCAACTGTAGATAGGAAAATTTCTACTTCCTTTTACCACTTTTAATGGCTAAATGCACACATAATATTTATATTCATGAAATCTACGACAAACAATCTTTTGAATTATGTAACTTTCATTGGCCTTATTGTACTAATAAATTAGTAATCTGTACCACAATTTTCCTGCTGGCGTATTTATATAACGATTATGATAACTAAAGATATAATATTGTCGTTGGAGTTTGGTCTAGGTTTCCCGTATATTCATGGGGAAAAATTGGCAGATCTATAATTGCCCCATAAAAATGTCCATATAATATGCAGTTTGCATGGAGATGCATATTTATTACTACTATTTTAGAAATATTTCTTTCTGTAATTTGTTGTTCTGTTTTTTATCTTGCAAGTTATAATATAGGCGCTCAAAAATGGGGGACAAGGACAGAATAACGTATATTATAAATCCAAAATGAAACTTTCACTCTGCAGCGGAGTGTGCGCTGATATGAAACTTCCTGGCAGATTAAAATTGTGTGCCGGAACCGGGACTCGAACCTGGGACCGTTGCCTTCGCTCTACCGACTGAGCTATCCCGACACGACTAACGATGCCGCCTCACAACTTTTACTTCCGCCAGTACCTCGCCTCCTACTTTCCAAACTTCACAGAAGCTCTGCTGCGAAACATGCAAGACTAGCACTCCTGGAAGAAAGGATATGGTGGGGACATGGCTTAGCCACAGCCTAAGGGATGTTTCACAGGACAGCTTCTGTGAAGTTTGAAAACTAGGAGGCGAGGTACTGGCGGAAGTAAAGATGTGAGGCGGTATCGTGAGTCGTGTCGGGATAGCTCGCGAAAGGCAAAGGTCCCAGGTTCGAGTCTCGGTTCCGGCACACAATTTTAATCTGACAGGAAGTTTTATATTATAAATGTTTTAGATGATATAATTTCAGGAGTTATGAGACGTTAGAAAATTAAATAATGCTGTCATTGAATGATGCCTCCACGAAGTGTTTTTAAAAACAGTTTTGTCATATTTTTTAAATGCACCGTAATTCCCACTAGCCACTAGATGCAAAATTTGCCCACTAGACAGGTACAAAAAGCACCAGATTTAGTGGGAAAACCACTAACTTGGCAACACTGTTGCGGAGTGGTTCCTCTAAAGTCACCCTAAGCTCTAAAATACTGTGCCCCAACCCCGGTCATTTCATGTAATTCAGCAGTTAAATAGAGATGCACGCAGGGCCGGCTCTAGGTGTAGTATTTCCGATAGGTTAAAAGACTATGAAAAGTGGAAGTGTCATGTAGAAATGAAAAAATAAGTTGGAGATACAAATTTTTACAGATTGATACACAGTGATATTGCGTTATCCTACAAGCAAGATTAACATGCAAGGTTACTACGTAGAAGCTTGAGCGATGTGTTCGGCAGCGTTCGGGCGCTTCCGCGTGACGTCACTGTCGATCGTGAGTACCTGTAGAAGGGCGAGGCGTATTCTTGCATCCGACTACGGCAGTGACCTACTACATTATATAAAATGGAAAGGCTTTTAGAAAAAAAAATCACAATATTTCATTGTAAATTAGACGTTGCTGTACTCAGTAAAAATGTTATCTTATTTGATTTGATGTAAAATAACTTGTTGATTTCCTGTTGATGGCAGCCAAAGTCCTTGACTTAGATTGTGTTCTGTTACTTTCGCTCAAAAACAGGTTCCGCCCATAGAACACCACTGGTTGCTGGCTTGCACCCGTAACAGTATCATGAAATAAGTAAAATATGATTATACTTCTTCAGTTATTTGCATAGTATAGATTTGTTGTTAGAGTATGCCTATATTCGTTTTGTCTAGAGATGAAATAGGTTGACAATGTCATCTGCCTGTGCAAACTCATTGTTGGAGGCTTCACGTAGTACACTGTTCCCTGAGATATGTTTAATTCGGTTAATTGATGGTATCGGTACGGACAGTACCAACAGTAGATTGTATGGCTTATATTTATCTTTTTCCGTCCCGGTCCTATTTCAGTGCGCAGTGAACAGGCGTGGTATTGTTTCTTTGCGTAATTCTGAGCTGCGACGAGTATGTGCCGCCTGTGTAGGTAATCGTCTGTGTACCAAGTGCTTTCACAGAACTTGTGATTTACGCTGCCATTAGTTTTACGCTCTGCCGCTGACTTGAATTAATCTCGGTGGACATATTAATTTTGAAGTTATGGCTTAAAATGTAAACGGAACACTGATCTTCATCTACATCTACATAGATACTCTGCAAATCAATTTAAGTGCCTGGCAGAGGGTTCATTAACCACTTTCATAACTTTTCTCTACCGTTCCATTCTCTAATAGCGCGCGGGAAGAAAGAACACCTAAATCGTTTCGTTTTCGATATGATTTCACTTATTTTATTGGGATGGTCATGTCTCCCTAAGCAGGTGGTTGCTAGCAAAATACTTTCACATTCACAACTAAAAGTCGGTGATTGAAACTTCGCAAATAGATCACGCCGAAATGAATATCGTCTTTCTTTTAATGATTTCCACCCCAATTCTTGCAACATTTCCGTGACGCTCCCCCCCCCCCCCCCCCCCGTAACGTGATAAAACAAAACGAGCTGCCCTTCTCTAAACCTTCTCAATATTTTCCGGCAATCCCACCTGGTGAGGGTCCCACAAAGGGCAACAATAATCCAGGAGAGGACGCACAAGTGTGATGTAGGCAGTCTCTTTGGTGGAGCTGGTGCATCTTCTAAGCGTTCTGCCAATGAAACGTAACCTTTGGTTCGCTTTCCCCACAATATTTTCTATGTGTTCTCTCCAGTCAAAGTTGTTCGTAATTGTAACTCCTAGGTATTTGGTAGAATCTACGATCTTAAGGTTTGACTGATTTATCGCGTAATTGAAGTACAGTGGATTTCTTTTAGTGGTCATGTGTATTACTTCACACTTTTCTTTATTTAGTGTCAATTGCCAATTTTCGCACCATGCAGAGATTTTGTCTAAATCGCTTTGCAGCTGCTTTTGATCCTGAATTGACTTCACTAACCGATAAACGACACCATCAGCCGCGAACAGTCTAGGGGAGCTATTCAGATTGTCTCCTAAATAGTTTATAAACACGAGGAAGAGTAATGGACCTATAACGCTTCCCTGTGGAACGTCAGATATCACTTCTGTTTTACTCGATGACTTACCGTCAATTACAACGAACTGTGTTCTTTCTGATAGGAAATCGTGAATCCAATCGCACAATTGGGGAGATATTCCATAAGCACGCAATTTCATATGAAGCCGCTTGTCGGATACAGTGTCAAAAGCCTTCCTGAAATCCAGAAATATGGAATCGATTTGAGATCCCTTGTCGATGGAACTTAACTCTTCATGTGAATAAAAGGCAAGCTGTGTTTCGCAAGAGTGATACTTTCTGCATCCGTCTTGACTACTGGTTAATAGGTCGTTCTCTTCGAGGTAGTTCATAATATTCGAACAAAGTATATGTTCCAAAATCCTACTGCAAATCGATGTCAGTGAGATAGGCCTGTAATTTTGGGGATCACTCCTATTGCATTTCTTGAATATTGGAGTAACTTGGGCAACTTTCCAGTCTTTGGGTACGGATCTTTCGCTGAGTGATCGGTTGTAAATTATAGCTAAGTACGGAGCTATTGCATCAGCATACTCTGAGACGAATCAAGTTGGTATACAATCTGGCCCGTAAGATTTATTTTTGTTTAGTGACTTAAGTTGTTTTACTACTCCAGGAACATCTACTTCAAAGTTTCGCATGCAGGCAGCTGTTCTTGGACTGAATAGTGGAGTGTTCACTTCGTCTTCTTTGGTGAAAGAATTTCGGAAAGCAGTGTTTAGTAATTCTGCCTTAGCAGTACTGTCATCGGTAGTATTACCATTGCTATCGCGTAGTGAAGGTATTGTTTGTGTTTTGCCGCTAGTGTACTTCACACCAGAATGTTTTTGGATTTTCTGCAAGATTACGAGACAGGATTTCTTTGTGGTAACTACTATAGGCTTCTCGCATTAAAGTCCGCGCTAGGTTGCGAGTTTCAGTAAAAGAATGCTAGTCTTGTGGTTTCTGTGTCTTTTTAAATTTTGCATGCGTTTTTTTTTTTTTTCTTTTTTCTTTTTTTTTTTTTTTTTTCAACAGTGATCTGACCTGTTTTGTATACCACGGGGGGTCAGCCCCCTCATAGTCATTTTCATGACAAAGAGACGTACGAGTGTAATATGTGAAAATAAGACGTCGTATATGAGTAAAGCTGACGAAGTCGAAAAAATGCTCGGGTGTGGGGCGGGCCCTGGATACACGGCAGTAAAAATAAAAGCGAACTGCTAGCTGTTTGCAGCAGCCCGTTCCCTGCGATGTCACCAGGTCGTGCAACAGCCGCGCCAGACAGCGCTGCCTCACCTTCTGGACTGGAGAGGTCGCCGCTCCTCCGCGCGCTGCCACCACGTGGCTGCCTTCAGCTGGCGACGACTCGACCCGACTGAGCCGCGAGTGGACTGCAGAGAGCAGTGAGCGGTGACGTCACGCCTACCTCCACTGCGCATGCGCAGCAGCCGTCTGCGCGGCACTGCCGGCTCGACGTTCTGCTCACACTACTTGGAAAAGACGTGACGTCATTCTTACGTCTCACGCTGTATCGGAGGTCGCACGAACAGCTGTCGACTTGCGGTTACATAACTTTGTGCAAACGTGATACGCTACTGTAATGTGAATCGGTTTATTTCAGTAGCTGTCGTATCATATATATGTTGTTGTTGTTGTTGTGGTCTTCAGTCCGGAGACTGGTTTGATGCAGCTCTCCATAATACCCTATCCTGAGCAAGCCTCTTCATCTCCACATAAGAACGGCAACCTACATCTGTCTGAATCTGCTTACTGTATCCATCTCTTGGTCTTCCTCTGCGGTTTTTACCCCACACACTTCCCTCCAACGCTAAATTCACAATTCCTTGAAGTCTAAGAATGTGCCCTACCAATCTATCCCTTCTTTTAGTCAGGGTATGCCAGAAATTTCTTTTCTCCCCAATTATGTTCAGTACCTCCTCATTAGTTACGTGATCCACCCACCTAATCTTCAGCATTTTTCTGTAGCACCATATTTCAAAAGCCTCAATCCTCTTCCTGTCCGCACTGTTTATCGTCCATGTTTCACTCCCATACAAGGCAACACTCCATACAAATGCCTTCAGAAAGGACTTCCTTGGGCTTAAATCAATATGCGATGTTTACAAATTTCTCTTTTTCAAGAACGCTTTTCTACCCATTGCCATTCTGCATTTTATATCCTCTGTACTGCGACCATCATTTGTTATTTTACTGCCCAAGCAACAAAACTCATCTACCTCCTTTATTGCTTCGTTTCCCAATCTAATTCCTTCAGCATCACCTGATTTTCTTACACTGACCTCTATTACCCTAGTTTTGCTCTTGTTAATGTTCATCTTATATGCACCTTTCAGCACACTGTCCATTCCGTTCAATTCCTCTTCCAGGTCCTTTGCTGTATCTGACAGAATTACTATGTCGTCGGCAAAATGCAATGTTTTCAATTCTTCACCCTGAACTTTAATTCCTTCTCCAAATTTCTCCTTGCTTTCCTTTATAGCTTGCTCAATGTACAAATTGAATAACAATGGAGAAAGACTACAACCCTGTCTTACTCCCTTTCCAACCACTGCATCCCTTTCATGCCCTTCAACTCTGACAACCGATGTCTGGTTTTTGTACAAGTTGTAAATAACCTTACGCTCCCTAAATTTTACTCCTGCTTGCTTCAGAACTTGAAAGAGTTTATTCCAATCAACATTGTCAAAAGCCTTCTCCAAATCTACAAAAGCTAGAAATGTAGGTTTGCCTTTTCTTAAACTATCTTCTAGGATAAGCTGTAAAGTAAGTATTGCCTCCCGTGTTCCTACATTTCTCCTGAACCCAAATTGATCTTCCCCGAGGTCGGCTTCTACCAGCTTTTCCATCCTTCTGTATATAATTCGTGTTAATATTTTGCAACCATGACTTATTAAACTGATGGTTCTGTAGTTTTCACACCTGTCTGCACCTGCTTTCTTTGGAATGGGGATTATAACATTTTTCTTAAAGTCTGAGGGTACTTCTCCTGTCTCATACATTTTACACACCAGGTGAAACAGGTTTGTCATGGCTGGTTCTCCCAGAGACTTCAGTAGCTCTGAGGGAATATCATCTACTCCAGGGGCCTTGTTTCGACTTAGGTCTTTCAGGGCTCTGTCAAATTCTTCTCTCAGTACAGTATCCTATTTCATCTTCATCTACATCCTCTTCTCTTCCTACAATATTGTCTCGAAGTTCATTTCCTTTGTAGAGCCCCTCTATATACTCTTTCCACCTTTCAGCTTTCCCTTCTTTGCTGAGAACTGGTTTTCCATTAGTGTCCTTGATATTCATAGAGCTGTTTTTCTTATCTCCAAATGTTTCTTTTATTTTCCTGTAGGCTGTATCTATTTTTCCCCTATTTATACATTCTTCTACATCCTTGCAATTGCCTTCTAGCCACTCCTGCTTAGCCATTTTGCACTTCCTGTCAATCTCATTTCTTAGTCGTCTGTACTCCATTTTTCCTGTTTCATTTACTGCATTTTTATATTTTCTCCTTTCATCGATTAAATTTCGTATCTCCTGTGATATCCAAGGATTTTTTGTAGGTCTTGCCTTCCTACCATTTTGTCCTCTGCTACCTTCACTATTTCATCTCTCAATTTTACCCATTCCTCCTCTACTGTTTTATTTTCCCCTGTTTCTGTCAATTGTTGCCTAAAGCTCCCTCTGAAATTCTTAAGAACCTCAGGTTCGTTCAATTTATCCAGGTCCCATCTCCTTCTTTTCCTACCTTTTTGTAGTTTCTTCAGTTTCAGCCTACAGTTCATAACCAACAAGTTATGGTCAGAGTCTATATCTGCCCCTGGGTATGTCTTACACTGTAAAACCTGGTTCCGAAATCTATGTCTTACCATTATAAAATCTATCTGGTATCTCCCGGTGTCTCCTGGTCGCTTCCACGTATACAACCTTCTTTTGTGATTCTTGAACCAGGTGTTTGTTATAACTAAATTATGTTCCGTGCAAAATTCTACCAGGCGGCTTCCTCTTTCATTCCTTTTGCCCAGACCATATTCACCTACTGTCTTCCCTTCCCTTCCCTTCCTTGTCCTACTACCGAATTCCAGTCTCCCATAACAATTAAGTTTCCCTCTCCCTTAATTGTCTGAATAATTTCCTTTAGCTCCTTATATATTTCTTCGATTTCCTCATCATTGGCAGACTAGTTGGCATATAAACCTGTACTACTGTTGTCGGTGTTGGCTTCTTATCTATCTTGACAATGATAATGCGATCACTGTGCTGGTAGTTTACCCGCATTCCTATTTTCTTATTCATTATCAATCCTACTCCTGTGATACCCCCAATTGATTTTGTATTTATAATCCTGACCAGAATCCTGTTCATCCTGCCACCGAACTTGACTAATGCCCACTATATCTAATTTCAACCTATCCATTTCCCTTTTTAAATTTTCTAATTTTCCTACTCGATTAAGGGATCTAACATTCCACGCTCCGACCCGTAGAATGCCAGTATTGTCTTTCCTGATGACAGCATCCTCCTAAGTAGTCCCCGCCCGGAGATCCGAATGGGGAACTATTTTACCTCCGGAATATTTTACCCGAGAGGATGCCATCATCATATGTTCATACAGTAGAGCTGCATGTCCTCGGGAAAGGTAACGGCTGTAGTTTCCCCTTGCTTTCAGCCGTTCGCAGTAGCTGTGTGGCAAAGCCACATTCGCGGATGTTACAAGCCCAGCTCAGTCAATCATCCAAACTGTTGCCCCTGTAACTACTGAAAAGGCTGCTGCCCCTCTTCAAGAACCACACGTTTGTCTGGCCTCTCCACAGATACCCCTCCGCTGTGGTTGCTCCTACGGTACGGCTATCTGTATCGTTGAGGCACGCAAGCCACCCTACCTCGGCAATGTCTGTGGTTCATGGGAGTGGATTTTCTGAAACATAGGAACTTAATTAGATTAATCAATCAAAAATTTCCATTATTTATATTTGTCTTGCACAGCCACAGAGTTCGTTATATGCAAATTACAAGGTAGTCATAGTTTCGTATATGTGTGTGTGTGTGTGTGTGTGTGTGTGTGTACAAGCCGAGGCTGGGCTCCTGACGACAATTAATTGTGTCTCGATACCTCATGGTCTGTTCTCCCTGATGCGGGAATACAGTATTGTGGCTGCGAGCATTACAGAATAAATAGGCTGTTGAAACGAGATAGAATGGCTAGCCAGTACTTATCTTTGTGCTGCACCGTCCATAGTAACACAAATGAAGAAACAGAAAAAAGGGGACAAAAAGGACAAGCTTTCGGAACACAGTTCCTTCATCAGGTGGGGAGAGTAGGGAAGAAGAAAGGTTGGGAACAGAAGGGAAAGGTAGTTCACGACCTAGGTCATGAAGGTGGTGTTTCGGGAGTGTGGACGTCAGAGATACTGCATGTATGTACTGAGCCAAGCCAGAGAGGATAAATATAACCAAAGAGGAAAGATCAAGTAGTAAAGAGAAGAGAAGATAAATGAAATTCCTTTTTGGTTATATTTATCCTCTCTGGCTTGGCTCAGTACATACATGCAGTACCTCTGACGTCAACACTCCCGATACACCACCTTCATGACCTAGGTCGTGAACTACTTTTCCCTTCTGTTCCCAACCTTAGTTCTTCCCTTCTCTTCCACCTGATGAAGGAACTGTGTTCCAAAAGCTTGTCCTTTTTGTCCCCTTTTTTCTGTTTCTTCATTTGTGTTACTATCGGCGGTACAGCACAAAGGTAAGTACTGGCCAGCCATTCTATCTCGTTTCAACAATAATTAACATCTCTGACGAGAATTTTCATCATTAATCGAATAAATAGGCTGTGTTATAGGAAAGAGACAGCGTGGCGAATGGAGGTTTGTGTGTGGCGGGAGACGTGCAGGGAAGAGTCCTCTGCAGTCGGGCTGGTCACTGTGTCCTCGGTGGCAGAGTGGTCAACGCGTCTGCCTAGTAAGCTGGAGATCCCGGATTCGAATCCTGGCCGGGCACAAATTTTCATTCGCCACAGTTTGGTATTCCATCTAAACCGAATACAGCAGGCCATAAAATAACATGTTAACTGGGCGACACTGCTGAGATTTTGTAGTCCAGTGGCTATGGGTAGTGCCGACAATTTATTTTTATTGAATGACATATCAAATGTACCGGGAATTAAAAAATAACCTCTTGTAAATCTTTTAGAGCATAGGTCCCAACCTTTTCAGTCTTGTTAACCCTAAGACCTACTAGGGAAACCCATTTTGGCTGTTAAAAACCTACGACTTTCTTGCAAAAGTAAAACTGGGAAACAAGTGTTCTGGTGTAAAATGTGGAATTTGCTCTAAACATATTCAAGAAGCACTGAAATTTCCAAAAAATGGTACTTTGCCCATTGCTGATGGCGTCCGATGAGACGGATAAAAGGAATTGGAAAGAATTATTGACCATTTTAGCAGCGAAGCTCACAAAGCTGTTGTCAACCTTAATGAAATGGAAGAAAATGGTTGGCTCAATCTGATAAGCACCCTTGGGTTAAAACCCGTAAGTCTTACACTGCAGAGAAAATAACACTACTGATTGAACTAGCATTGGATGTGTGTAATGGCAGTCGTACAATGACTCTTTCTGCTCATTCTCGGCCGTCAGGATGACTAACAAATATTCAGTGACACCCAAATTTAGTCATACAAAGACAATGGTTTGGAATCCGAGTTTTCTCCTCCCACTCCTTCTCCAGCTTTATTGCAGTACAGAAACCCTGTAATGTATCGCGAGATGCTTGATGTTGTAGAGGAAGTGATAATGAAAGGTGTGGTCACACATTTAAAAAACTCTGAATATTTTTCCATTCAGGTTGGTGGCTCCGTAGACAAATACGGAGTTGGTAACAAGTTGATTACTGTACGGTTCATTACAGAAGATAACGAGGTGAAATCTGTGTTTACAGGTGAAAGCAAATCGAGTCTGCGAAGGGCAGAAGGTCTTATGGAATCGGTCAAAGTTTTCTTGGAAAATTTAGACCTTGGTGATTCAGAAAAGATAAGTTGACAAGATTTGACTACAGATGGAGAGAGTGCCAATACAGGCAAATTAGTGGCCTATGGGTTGGAATCAAAGAGTACTTAGGAAGAGATTTACTTTGTATTTGGTGTGTGGCTCATCGATCTGACCTAGCCATGTCAGACTTAGAATCAGCAGTCATTGAAGTTCGGCACTGGAAGACAAATTTAAAAGCCGTGGGTACGTTTTATAAGGCATCGGATTAAGGCTTTCAAGAACTTGAAGAGCTGGCTGAGTTGGCCAAGAAAACTGTCTACCGCTTTCCAGCAGACTTTGATGTAATATTTGTAGAACACCTCAACGATATAGCCAAAGCAGTTTGGAACAACCTTCCATTAATGCAAAAACATTGGAGCAATTTTCTTGGAAATACTAATTCGTCAAAAGTTGAAAAAGCTTCAGCACGTGGGTTTCTACGTTTGTGGGCGACAGGTGGCGAACAACAGCGACTTACCAGTCTTATGCGAGATCTTCTGAAACGTCTGGAAAAACGGCAAAAAGATTGTCAGAGGTCATTTGTTACAATCCCTGACATTGAAGTATCTAAAAAATTATTTGTTGTTCAGTGACCGGCGGCCAGTGCACACGTTACCAGCAGCTGCTCTACATTGTACGGTAACCGGCTTCTTAATAGAAGCAACTTATTTTCATTTCGTGTATTCTTTCTTTTGCAGCTCTTTATACTTTAGTGTGCTCGCGTGTTTATCTACTAAGAATCGCGTTTAGTCGTCAGTTCTATTGTTATTTTGATTTATTAGCTCGCGTATATATTTTTCAGATTCGCCGTTAATAAACAGTTCAGCGTTAGGTTTATATTTTTCAAAGCTCACTGTTTATCAAACTTCTGTGTCCTCAGACGTACTTACTTAGAAGAAACATAGGTTTTTAGAATGGCTAGGAACTGTGACTGCTGCGAACGGATGGAGGCAGAGTTGGTGACTCTTCGCTCGCAGCTTCAGGCGGCGCGGCGTTGGCTTCGCTGGCAATGCTTGAGACTGCGGTGGGTGGGCGCCGCTGTTGTGGGCCGCTCGCGGGGGTGCAGCAGACGCCCTGTGCGTCTGTTGTGCCCTCCGATCGGCCTGCGGCTGTGGCCAGCCCGCTCACTGCCCGCGAGGAGGTAGCCCCCCAATCCGTGGTGGATTGGGAGGTCTCAGCGCGTGTCAGGCGGCGTAAGACTTCCCGGGGGACCGAAGTGGAGGCCTCCCCGGTTAGTCTTGCCATCAGATTCGAGGCACTGTCTGTGTCAGTGGATGTTCCTGACGCAGATGGTGTCGCTTGTCCTGTACTCGCCCCGCTGCCTTCAAGATCCGGGCACTCACAGAGGGTACTTGTTGGTAGTTGGGAGCTCCAACGTTAGGAGGATGATGGAGCCCCTTAGGAAAATGGTTGCTAGGGAGGGGAAGAAATCCAATGTGCACTCCGTGTGCATACCAGGGACAGTCATTCCAGATGTGGAACGGGTCCTTCCGGATGCCATGAGGAGCACAGGGTGCAGCAAGCTGCAGGTGGTGGCTCATGTTGGGACCAATGATGTGTGTCGCTTTGGATCGGAAGAGATCCTCTCTGGTTTCGAGCGGCTATCAGAAGCAGTAAAGACTGCTAGTCTGCTTGCAAGATGAAAGCGGAGCTCACCATTTGCAGCATTGTCGACAGGACTGACTGCGGACCTTTGGTTCAGAGCCGAGTGGAGGGTCTGAATCAGAGGCTCAGACGGTTCTGCGACCGTGTAGGCTGCAGATTCCTAGACTTGCGTCAAAGGGTGGTGGGTTTTCGGGTTCCGCTAAATAGGTCAGGAGTCCACTACACTCAGGAAGCGGCTACACGGGTAGCGGGGGCTGTGTGGCGTGGACTGGGCGGTTTTTTAGGTTAGATGGCCTCGGGAATACACAAAATGGGTTTCAGTCTCAAAGGGTGCAGGTCAGACACGGGAAGAAAGTAGACATAAAAACCATTGGTGTAACAGTTGTAAATTGTCGTAGCTGTGTTGGGAAAATTCCAGAGCTCCAAGCGCTGATAGAAAGTACTGAGGCACAAATCGTTATAGGTTCTGAAAGCTGGCTGACGCCTGAGATAAGTTCGGCCGAAATTTTTTCAAAGGCCCAAATGGTCTTCAGAAAGGATAGAATAAATAAAAAAGGCGGTGGCGTGTTTATTGCTGTTACTAATGGTTTATCCTGCAATGAAATTGAGACAGATACTTCATGTGAGTTGGTCTGGGTAGAGGTTATACCTGACAACCGGAATAAATTAATAATTGGATCTTTTTATCGGCCCCTGACACAGACGATGCGGTTGCCGAAATCTTCAAAGAAAGCTTGAATCACATTTAAAATAGGTATCCGAAGCATACTGTTATAATCGGTGGCGACTTTAATTTACCCTCGATATGTTGGCATAATTACGTATTCAAAACCGGTGGCAAATATAAAACATCTTCCGAACTAGTTCTGAATGCTTTTCCTGAAAACTACTTCGAACAGTTAGTTCATGAACCCACTAGAATAGTAAATGGTTGCGAAAATACCCTTAATCTCCTAGCAACAAATAATCCTGATCTAGTAAAGACCATCAAAACAGATACAGGGATTAGCGAACATCGAGTTGTAGTAGCGAGACTGAATGTCGAAATGCCCAAATGCACCAAAAATAAACGAAAAATATATCTATTCAATAAAGCAGATAAAAATTCACTTCACGCTTTCCTGAGTGATAGTCTCCAGTCTTTCAAACTAAAAATGCGAGTGTAGATCAGTTGTGGCTTACTTTCAAAGACGTAATATCAGTAGCAATCGAGAGATTTATACCAAATAAATTAATAAAAGAGGGAGCTGACCACCCGTGGTACACAAAACAGGTCAGATCACTATTGCAGAAACAAAGAAAAACGCATGCAAAATTTAAAACGACACAGAATCTACAAGACTGGCAATCTTTTACTGAAACTCGCAACCTAGCGCGGACTTTAATGCGAGAAGCCTATAGTAGTTACCACAAAGAAATCCTGTCTCGTAATCTTGCAGAAAATCCAAAAACATTCTGGTGTGAAGTACACTAGCGGCAAAACACAAACAATACCTTCACTACGCGATAGCAATGGTAATACTACCGATGACAGTACTGCTAAGGCAGAATTACTAAACACTGCTTTCCGAAATTCTTTCACCAAAGAAGACGAAGTGAACACTCCACTATTCAGTCCAAGAACAGCTGCCAGCATGCGAAACTTAGAAGTAGATGTTCCTGGAGTAGTAAAACAACTTAAGTCACTAAACAAAAATAAATCTTCCGGGTCAGATTGTATACCAACTAGATTCCTCTCAGAGTATGCTGATGCAATAGCTCTGTACTTAGCTATAATTTACAACCGATCACTCAGCGAAAGATCCGTACCCAAAGACTGGAAAGTTGCCCAAGTTACTCCAATATTCAAGAAATGCAATAGGAGTGATACCCAAAATTACAGGCCTATCTCACTGATATCGATTTGCAGTAGGATTTTGGAACATATACTTTGTTCGAATATTATGAACTACCTCGAAGAGAACGACCTATTAACCAGTAGTCAAGACGGATGCAGAAAGTATCACTCTTGCGAAACACAGCTTGCCTTTTATTCACATGAAGTGTTAAGTTCCATCGACAAGGGATCTCAAATCGATTCCATATTTCTGGATTTCAGGAAGGCTTTTGACACTGTACCCCACAAGCGGCTTCTTATGAAATTGCGTGCTTATGGAATATCTCCCCAATTGTGCGATTGAATTACCGATTTCCTATCAGAAAGAACACAGTTTGTTGTAATTGACGGTAAGTCATCGAGTAAAACAGAAGTGATATCTGGCGTTCCACAGGGAAGCGTTATAGGTCCCCTACTCTTCCTGGTGTTTATAAACGATTTAGGAGACAATCTGAATAGCTCCCTTAGACTGTTCGCGGATGATGGTGTCGTTTATCGGTTATTGAAGTCAACAGAGGATCAAAAGCAACTGCAAAGCGATTTAGACAAAATCTCTGCATGGTGCGAAAATTGACAATTGATACTAAATAAAGAAAAGTGTGAAGTAATACACATGACCACTAAAAGAAATCCACTGAACTTTAATTACGCGATAAATCAGTCAAACCTTAAGGTCGTAGATTCTACCAAATACCTAGGAGTTACAATTACGAACAACTTTGACTGGAGAGAACACATAGAAAATTTTGTGGGGAAGGCGAACCAAAGGTTACGTTACATCGGTAGAACGCTTCGATGATGCACCAGCTCCACCAAAGAGACTGCCTACATCACACTTGTGCGTCCTCTCCTGGAGTACTGTTGCCCCTTGTGGGACCCTCACCAGGTGCGACTGACGGAAGACATTGAGAAGGTTCAGAGAAGGGCAGCTCGTTTTGTTTTATCACTTTACGGGGGGAGGGGGGGGGGAGGGAGTGTCACGGAAATGTTGCAAGAATTGGGGTGGAAATCATTAAAAGAAAGACGTTATTCATTGAGGCCTGACCTGTTTGCGAAGTTTCAATCACCGACTTTTAGTTCTGAATGTGAAAATATTTTGCTAGCACCCACCTGCTTAGGGAGACATGACCATCCCAATAAAATAAGAGAAATCAGATCGGAAACGGAACGATTTGGGTTTTCTTTCTTCCCGCGCGCTATTAGAGAATGGAACGGTAGAGAAAAGTTATGAAAGTGGTTAATGAACCCTCTGCCAGGCACTTGAATGTGATTTGCAGAGTATCTATGTAGATGTAGATGATTCATTAACTTTGCTGGAAGAAGACTGTTATCCTGGTGGATATGAAGAAAAGTTAGAAAGAGAAGGTGCAAGAGAACTTGAAAGTGACGAATCAGATACTGTTGATCTAACTACAAGACGTCAAGTAAACCGATTTGTTTCAACAAAGCGACACTGGCCTGCAGCGAGAAGAGAGGTTGTTATGAGTTGCAAATAGTTTATCTTACAACGGCTTCCCGAAGACCAGAAGGAAATCTGCAGTAGGATTAATACATTATTAAATTCTAAAAATCCTATTGAGCTTGTGAACGCAGTTCGTGCAGACGTTGGAGGCCTATTTGGTAGAGATAAAGTATCAGATTTTACTGATGACGTTGTAGGGTTGTTTGCAGCAGAAAAACTCCCTGCGCTGTCTAGTATGACATCATCTGCTGGAAAGCTGTACCACTTTTTGAAAGTATCTCAACCTCACTCATCCTAAGAAAGTTGGTGCAGTCGTATATTTCTCTGACACCGCACAGTGCAGTTCCTGAACTCTAGACTGCGCATCGCTATCAACGGTGTTGGGACGCCTTTTTCGATCCAAGTTCCTAGAGAAGAAGGAAGCTGCCTGATTTTGAACTGTATCAAGACCAACAGTTTGTAAAAAAGTTATTAGCAAATGACAGTAATTTTAAATTTGATGTTCTTCGATTCTTTTTTATCAAAATATTTTGTAAACCCAGTAATTTTATTATTCTTTAAAATTTTTCTTGAAAATTGTTTTTTGTGTGCCTTAAAACATTTATAAAATCGGCAAAAGAATTGGTTTTACCTACAATCTTACAAGTGAAGGTATAAAATTACTGTTCAATACTCTTTGAAAGAAAACTGTTACACTAGAACTTTACGTTCTTTAAAGACTTTTTAGCACCAGCATCTCATAACTCATTTTCTTCAGAATTAAGTACTTTTCTTAGATAGCTTGAAATTGTAATTGTGTTTCTTTCCAGTTGGTGTACAGAATTCTCTAGAGCAAAAATTCAAATTGGAGAACCATAACGTAATATGAGCTTTTAAAACAAATAATGATTTATTAACTTTTAAAGAAAGTGCACAGGAAGGTATTTTAAGTAATCATAGTACTGATATTAGTCTAATTTAATACTATTTTCATTTAATAGCCATATCATATTAAAGTGAACTTATAACAGGTACTGTATTCTATTTAACTACTTAACAAATAAAAGACAACAAAAACAATTGAAAGATTGTTTAACAAAATTATGAGACATAAATGATTTCTTCAAAGTCCAAATTTAGTATTGTTCCACAAACATTTTTATTTATCATTAAAAACATATATGAATATAAATCTATTAAGGAAAAATTAAGCAGCTTTGATTTTAATGAAAAAGGCTTCAAAATACGGTTTTAGGCATCATTATTTTGAAATTTTTCCGGGGGAGGGCCCTCGGAACCCACGGATCATCCTTCCAATGTCGCCCTTCAAATATGCTCTGGAATACAGTGAAGCCATAACATCGCAAATTGCGATTTATTTCTATCATAACAAACGACGTTGCTGGTACGATTACAGACTGCTTCAGAAGTGACAGGCTTGACTATTGCGTTATTTAACGGTAGCATAGAAACAGCTAGTTCTCGGTACAATAGATTATAAACAAACACGAATCGTCCAAAGTTTCGCAACTTTATCCTGATATAGTGATTGTAAGCCATATCCGTTTTTTTTTTTTTTTTTTTTTTTTTTTTTTAATATCGCCTTTGTGTTTCTAAACTACTACGAGACTTCTTAATAGAATTGAATTAAGCATGAAAAAGGGACATCCAGGTCAATATTAAAAAAACGTTGTGGCCGAGGTGACTGAGGCGCTCCAGTCACGGTCAGCACGGCCACTACGGTCGGGGGTTCGAATCCCCCCTCGGGCATGGATATTTGTGCCGTCCTAGTTCGTAAGTAGTTCATAAGTAGTTTGTAAGTTTAGGGACTGATGACCCCGTAGTTAAGTCCCATAAGCTGAACAAACATTTGAACATTTCAAAAAACGTTGCAGAGTTCAGAGGTTTTTTTTTTTTTTTCTCATATAAATTGTAGAAGTTTATCTGTTAGTATGACATTGTTATTAGCAGCGTCTCATATACTATCTGCAGTGTCACTGATGTATGTTAAGAATAGAACTAAACACAACACACTAGGCCGTAATGTTAAAAATTGTAATGCCCTTCATAGAAATAGACCTAGAAAAATGGGTAATGTCACTTTGTAGTCTGTGTAGACAACATCAGATTACGAGCGAAATCAATATTTCTAGGATTATGGTGAAATTTTGGGTCGCAAATATTTTCAAAATTAAGAATGTGGGATCAACATTAGGATGTAGAGATTCCTGTAGACGGTGTTGTTAGTGTTCTGAGAGTAAGCTGTACAGCTGCATTTGCAAATGAAATTATGGTTTTCCTCATAGGCTATTGGCTAACCTAAAACTCCGCAATCGTAAAAGTAAACTACCACATATTGGTCACAAGCAAGGAATATCGTTTTACCCACATTCTCGGGAACTGCGACACTTTCGAAAATGAACAGCGCAATATTGAGATAAGCAAGGAATATTGGCCTAACCGCATGCTCGCAAATCACAAGAAATTCGGAAATAAACAACGAAATATTTCTGAGAAGCGAACAATATAAATGGCATCGTCAGTTATTTTACTTATCAGCAGTTTATTTATTTATTCGTGCTTTGATTGCTGTTTGGAGAGATTTTGCATATCATGCATTGTCATTTACAGAGTAGCCTATTAAACGTTCCCCTTAGGCTTGTCTCTAACCATATTCGCAGAAATCGTTACGTATTTGAAACAAAGGTCAAATATTTTGGAGAAGGAACAACAGAAATGTAACTGCTAGTCGTATCATTTCTATGTAGTCCATTATCGACAGAAATGTCATTGCTGGCCGTATCACTTCCAGGATTTCCATTCTCCTTCTTCTAATCCGACCAAAATCACGAAATCAATGTCACTAATTTCTGAGACAGTGCTCTCTTACAGGGTAACATCATGTACTGCATACGACACTACCGTTATATGAATAAGAAAGGCCCACAATGTGTTACGATAAGTAACATCTACATTATGTTTACAAACTGTGAGATTTTTAAAAAAATATATATTTATTTCCATTGTAGCAGTTTTGAACCAAAAAGCTAGTTGTCGACCTCTAACGATACCACAATGCTACGACGAATTGCAGAAACGGCAGTACCCTTACTTACCGTAGTGCTCAGGATTTTTGCCGGCCGCGGTGGCCGAGGTGACAGGCGCTCCAGTCACGGTCAGCACGGCCACTACGGTTGGGGGTTCGAATCCCCCCTCGGGCATGGATATTTGTGCTGTCTTTAGTCTTAGCTAGTTCATAAGTAGTTTGTAAGCTTAGGGACTGAGATGACCCCGTAGTTAAGTCCCATAAGTTGTACAAACATTTGAACATTTTTGAACTTCAGGATTTTCAGGATTATTGGTGTAGTGATAAGAAATGGGGCCGAGAACGATTTTTGTGATTCATCTGTAATGTGTTGACTCCATGAAACGGCTTACTGCGAATTATAATATCAAAAATCTTAGAAATCCGCTAAATGAAGTAACTGATAGCTAGCTGTTTGCATGGTCTTCGATACAGCGTGCGTCCGTCGCCTCAGAGCGAGACTCGGTCTGTTTGGTTGCGCAGGGCGAGGCGCCCAGCGCCTGGCAGGAGGTGGCGTGCAGTTCTGCCTGCCCTCTGTTGACAGCAGCCCGCACTAGTCAGCGCCGGCGCCTGCAGCGGCTGCCATCTCGTGCCGCTCTGCTGTACTGCCTGCAGTTCGCCACGTCCTGCGGACTTCTGCAGCCCTGGTCAGACACAGCTCGATGCGACGTAACAGACGCGTCGGAGACATCCACCACACCTTCCGAGCGCTAGCCAAGCAACCAATGAAAAGTCAAAACTGAAAGACCAATAGGAAGGCGCTGTTTAAACCCGCTTGGCGCGTTCGTCATATGCCATGCCGTCTGGAAGCGACAGGGCGTTGAGAAAGAGCGGATTTTGAATTCTGTTTACCTCGGGCTGACTCTAAGTCCGTTCAACATATTGACCTAAAGCACTGCTGCTTCTTTGAAAAGTTCATTTGTGAAAATTCTGTTTTTTGTTAAAATTATATTTACGAAGCGACAGGGCGTTGAGAAAGAGCGGATTTTGAATTCTGTTTACCTCGGGCTGACTCTAAGTCCGTTCAACATATTGACCTAAAGCACTGCTGCTTCTTTGAAAAGTTCATTTGTGAAAATTCTGTTTTTTGTTAAAATTATATTTACGTTATTTGTACTTGTTAGTGAACATTATGTTTTGTCATGATTATGACGCCTAATATGTTGTTCCCCGATGCTGTTTTATACAGTAAAATGAGATATGGGTGTAGGAACTCTAAATCTTCTGAATGCTTAACAACTGGAAAATAATAAATAACGTATTTTACGCTGCAATATTTAATACATAAACTTGTGTATAAATTGTTAATGTGATGAAATGGGCGACAAATAAATCAAATTACAGAAGGTCTAGTTATTTCATAGCAGATAAATGAACAGAGCTATATGAAAAAATTGTGTTCGTTGTAATGTGTAGTACAATATTCACAAACAGTAGTTTTTGTATAAATTATTTTTGTGTGTAGGCCTAATTAGTGTCATTTAAGATTATACAGCTATAGCTCCAGTATTACATAAGTCATGAAGCTTCAATGGTTGTTACCATGTTGTATTTTCACAGGTTATTGGTTTAGCACAGCAGAATTGTTCTGAATCAAACATAATGACCTTGTAGAATTTTATGACGTAAGCTACTTCTAAATTCATTTGTGCCCTGAGTCAGCTGTTGGTGTTTTATCGGTCTACATAATATACCGGTACACTGTGCATGAAATGTGCTCTGTAGATTGGACATATTACGTTTGTTACACTAACATGCATAATTGTATGCAAGTATGATACTGTACCTACATTACATTACAGTATTAATCCCATATTTGGAAACTATTCATGCTATTTATTTTTCGAAAGCTGTAATTGCACAGCAGATTAGGAAATTTTTGGTGTCCCTTGTCAGAAGTGTAGGCCCTAACTCAGGTGGTTGGTACTAAGTCAAAATTTCTTTTTCAATTAAAAACCGTTCACTGTGTAGATTGTGTGGCACCTAAATTGAATTATTATTTATTTTAATGCAACACAAATCATGTGATCCTTAGTACTTTTCTTGAGACAGGACTTGTTTATGTATATTTTTAAGATTTGTGGTTGAATACTTCATTTATAAATTTTGTTAAATGCTTGTTTATTCTCCATAAATATAATAAGAGAATTAGGAAGACCACAGTGATCCTCAGTTCTTGATGTACTTAGTCTAGCTATTGATTCATTGACCTATTTAATGGTTCTCCAAGTCTAGTTAATTTTCTCCTTTGATATACTGCAGTGTCCCTGTCTACATAATATTCCATTTTTGTGCCTGAGAGGATTTAAATACTTAATTTTCTTTTGATACCGTAGTTCTTTGGTATGGTAAATTACCATGTTGCTTTACATTTATTTGGTCAAATAAATGCATTTGCCAATTTTCTCCCTCTAATTTTTAACTTCTTACTGTACTGAAAATATCATCTGGTTTGCTAATGTGCTGCTATGTCAGACTAGGCTTAAGATGTGACCTACTTTCATTTTTCCATTTATTTAGCACAGATATATTTTTCTTCTTTCTGGCTACCATAGCTAAGTACTGAATGGTAGAGTCATCATATTTTGTATCATGTGACAACTTTCTTGCAATTCTTAGTTTCAGATTTTATCTTCCAGAATAACTGCAGCAGAATATTTTATTGTTCAGAGGTAGTCTTTAAGTCATATATCATGTTTGCGACACACATTAAATTTGTTTTCCCTTAAAGGGGATGACTAAGTTTCTAATGATGTCATATTAATAGCTAAGTCTTCATTGTGATTATGACTGCAATATAAAGGTACAACTATAATTTCTAATAATGGAATTAATATGGCAGTAGAGCAAGAGGAAAATATTCTACATTTTCATTTTTACTTCACAAAGGCTGTTCCCTAATAGTATTTAGAGTGTGCTCTACACTACAATGTAACTGCTGTATAGCCATCAACACACAGAATTCTCTTTCTAGAGGATAGTCAATGTCCATCCAAAAGAGCACAATAGAGCCTAGCCAAACGTCAAAAGTATTTTTTACTATGACCATGTAGGAACTAAACATTTTATTCTCAGCTATTAATGCAGTTTTCAGTTATTGGAACATAATTTGTGACAGTAAGTTTAACAATAGGAACTGCCTTGTAGGTCATCACTGTGATAAGTGTGGTGTAGCTTATAGTGATTACTCCGATGAGCAGTATAGTCATTTTGCTACTTTTTTAACTTTATTTTTAAGACCATTTAATGAACTTCTAAGTCATGCCTTTATGACTCTTAAAATCGATCGCATTTGTGTCATAGTAAACAGATCCAAGCAAAATTTGTACATTTTAATTCATAGACTACACAGCTTCATTTTATTAGCTTCTTGTATATTGTATGCATTGGCAAAGATACATAATAATACAGTAAATATAATGCAATGTTATGGTTCAAGTATATTTATGACAGCAGTGGCACAGTGTGCTAATATTGGCACTGAAACGTTGCCTATATGAATGGTAATTAGTTTACTAACTGGACAAGAGTACATACAAGAAACCATCAACTACGGTATTAATTACTTATTTCATGATTGCACAAAATATTATTTCCCTCAGTCTATGTTGGGTTTTCAAAGAGTAGTCAACACCTGTTGCCAACATCAGCTCACTCTGCTGCTGTTGCCATAAGTAAAATTTCACACTGTGTTAAAAGAAAAAGAGGATGAAATAAGTTTATTTAAACTATACATTACGGGGCAATGGAGCTAGCTAACACTTTTATCTTTTTACAAAAGCACCTGTAAATCTTATAAAAAACACACGAAGCAGAAGTAGGAATGAATTCTCAATGCTACTGTTCACTGTGCATTAAAGAAAATCAGTAGTCTGTGGTGAAAAGAATTGTCTAAACAGAAGATTCCAAATGGTATGGACTGCCAGAAACACTAATGGAAGTGATCAACAGCAGACTGTCTGATATAAACAGATGACACTGTGCCTTTGAACGGAAATGAGTTCTTCACTCTCATCAACTATTCCCTCTTGAACTACATTGAGAACAGAGCAAAATAAAGAAATTCAGCAGAGTTAAGTATGCAGGAGAATGGCTATAAATATATCTCTGAAGTGCCAGCACTAACAAACCACATCAACAAACTGAAGCTAGTATGCCATCTGCCCAAACAGAACTACTAGAAATTTTGTTGTGTAGCACAGATTGTTGCACTACTATATAGTTATTCACTCAAAAGACCTTGTTTGGTGTGTAATATTTGACTTCATTTTGAGGCAAATCACCAAAATTGATGATTAAAAAACTATTTAATACTGAACTGTACGTCACATGAACAGACCTTGGCACAAGCCTGTTAATCCATTAATCAGTAATTAATTAAGTTAACTTACTGAATAAAGGGTTAACTTTCGAGTCAATTAAAAAAATTACTGAGTTCTTTCACTTTCGTTAATGTGTCATAACTACGGTAATCTGTTCTTTTTGTGCCTACTTATTATCACAAAACTTGCATCATGCTGTGTAAGTTATGCTCTTACTAGTGCATGTCATGGATAAATGAGACAATGTCTAGAAACAGATTTGACAAACTGTGAACAAATATGGTGCCGAGAGATGACACAAATCTTGATAAGACTTCAGAGTTTTCCCATTTATCATTGCCTTGAAATAAAAATGTAACAAAAGTAGATACTGACAAACATCTTCGTGTAGATGAAGTAATTATTCCCTTCAAACATGCAATAGTGAAACATAAACTGCATAAAAGACTTTTTAATACAAGCAGCAGTGGCATTTTGCATGACTTTAAAATACATGTGGGAATATTTTTTAGAGTAATAGCAGCAAGGGAATTAGTCATGAGATTGTCTGAGATTATACTTGACCATAAAAACCACAAACTTGCTTTTGGCAATTACTTTTCATGCAGCTCTGAGGGAAGGAGAAGGTATACTGCACAGTTAGGCTCGATAGAACGAAAGATGTATTTTGAGGCAGTCAGCTATTGTCAGAAAACACAATAAAGTTATGGAGGGTGTTGACCATTGTATACGCTTGTTAAACTGCCCAGTATATATACTAAAGTAAAAAGTTGTTATCTTAGAATGCTCGTTCATCTTACAGACTTATGTGTGGCCATTGCTTGGCTTCTTTTTATAAATTACACTATTAACAGCTGAAGCAAAGACCAATGCCTTTGCTACTTTTCAGCCATTTAGTAATCAAAGCATTGCTTCAGAATGATATTATATAGGCTCCGAAGAAATAGGCTGTACATTGTAACGTTTCTGCTATGTTGCACACTCCTAAAAATCAGTTGCCAACATAGAAAAACGAAATATCTGACACCTAAAGTAAAACTTCATTACCGGACATGTGAGATATCACATTTCCGCCTTCTGTTTGAAATTCTATTAACACTATTAGTAAAACGCTTTTAAAAAATAGTACATTGATTTAAATATAACTTTGGCTGACCTTTTACGTAATTTTCAGTTTTTAATACTTTCGTAAATAATAGCTGCAAACAGTAAAAATGCATTACACTTAGTTTCGGAAATTGCTGAACCTATATAGCTACTAATTTGTATAAAAACAACAATACTACATGTTATAACTATTGCACAACATGATTTCATATATACCTTTTGTTTAAATAAATTAGGGCAGACCATGTTTTATATATCACTAGATCCTAAATTAAATACTGATAATTTTTCATGCACTAAAATTAATAATCCGTTTGGTACTAAGAAGCTATCTTCGAAATTAACAAAACTACGACAACTATATACAAATCTGTATTAATAAATAATTTGACCGCAAACTGAAACACATTAAAATTCCATGTCACAATAATATGACGCCTACACAATATTGGCAAAACAAATATGTGTGCACTTCGAAAACACACATAATGTAAATAATTTGAGCACAGTAAACACTAGTCAAAAGGATGACTTTAAATTTGTGTACCACATTAAATACAAATTTCATGAAACGTGTACATACATTGAGATAAATAGTCAAAGCTTATATGTAATGTTTTAATTTCTGTATTTTGGCAAATTTAATGTAAAAGAATATTGTTTAATTGTGAATTACAAAACTTTGTCATCAATCTTATTACGTGGTTACGTAGACAGATGTTTGAGAGAAACCATTGTTTATTTAGTCTTCTAAGAGTCTTCTAGCAGCAACAAGCCTGTAAGCAGTTCTGTTGGCTTGCCACTGCATTTTTTAAATTGTGAAATAATGTGATGGATTTGAACTTTGTTTAAGTGGAAATAAAATAGTTTCCATATCAACTGACATGTTTCTAATTTACGAAAAGATCATGTAAAATCAAATGCTTTAGTGAATGCCGAAGACAGCTCACAACGCAATGGACCCCAGCCAGCATATAAGTTCAACTTCACCTACAGTGGAATGATTTTGTTATAGACTGTGAACTAACAAAACTTTCCGTAATTCAGGAAAATATTAGGGCTCAGTTTGAGTCATTCTGAAAAGAGGTGACGGGCATTAGAACATCCATCACCATTAATGATTTGAATTTTATCAAATTGGACACTGGTCATTAGTCTAATAGTAACAGAGGTGCATGGAGAGTAAGAAGGCAAAATCCTGAGTAAGGTGCTCTGCACAAAGCGTGATGTGACAGCATGCCTTCATAAGTAGTTTTCACTGTAATAGCAATGAATAAACAACTTCTGTTTACCTATTGCAGATTTTGATATAACAACCCAAAAACGAAGTGTAACTGATCTCCAAAATCTACTAAGACAATGCAATTTACATTCAGTTAATAAAAGGCCCACGAGACAATAAGCATGTCTTGACAATATCTTTGTGAACTTTAAAACAACAGAAATATCTTGTGATGTTACAGTATTTCCATTTTCTGATCCGATTCTGTATCCTTAAATTATACAAGTAGGTTCCCTCTGAATTAGAGTTTTATAACAAAGCCTGCCCAAAAACTTATAATCACCAGACCTGTTACAGACGAGAAAATTGTAGGTTTTTGTAAGTCCCTTGCTGACGTAGACTGGTTTGGGCATTGTTATGGTGATACACATTACAAGTTAAATAAACATCTGCCAGCAAACATACTATTTGATAGGTTTTTAAAAATATTTCTGACACAATTTAATGTCTGCATTCCAAAAAAAGACATGCAAAGTGACAGACAAAGGTCTAAAAACAAAAATTCCAAACAGACACAAAACATGGTATACAAAACAGCTAGCTACCCGGAAAAACCAAGTTATGATGTTGTACAATATTTATAATAGACTGAAAACTAGTCATGCTAAATCAGCCTATGTCATATGTAGGAATGAACATAAAAAAGCAATTGTGGATGCTAAAAAAATCCCATAATCTCAGAATTATTGAGAAATCCAGTAACAAGTGCAAAGCCTCGTGGAGTCTAATAAACAGTGTTACAAAAGATGAAAGAAATGACAAAATTAATATCTCTCCCCAAAAATTCAATGATTTCTTCATTAAATCAGTTGAAGAAGTGGGAAGTGCTATAATTAAACCTGAATTTACTTCATCACAGCTTCGGTCAAAACATGTTTGTAGATCAACAAATGCAGGTATCCTGAGCTTTTCTGAGGTCTCACCTAGTCTTGTTTTAAGAGTAGTGAAACAGTTGAAATCTTCTGACAGTGTAGACATATATGACTTGTCCTGCAATATACTGAAGAAAGTAATAGATTATATAGTGCACCCCTTAACACATTGTATAAACAAGTCTATATCAGAGGGATATTTTCCTAAAATGCTTAAAGTGTCCAGGGTAGTCCCAGTATATAAAAAAAGGGGATAAAGACTCTTCTACCAGCTACAGGCCAATTTCGATAATTCCAGCTTTTTCTAGAGTTTTAGAATGCATAATTTACCAACAATTACGTGATTACATTGAAAATTTTGGAATAATTAGTGGATCACTGTACGGTTTCAGAAAAAACCTTTCAACTGTGGATGCTATACACTCTGTAGTCAAGAACATTCATCGAGTATTTGAGGACAAAGGCTTTGCTCAAGTCACCTTTTGTGATCTAAGCAAAGCCTTTGACTGTGTAGAACATACAATACTCCTTGAAAAACTGGACTTCTATGGTGTTAGAGGCAACAGGCTCAATCTATTGAAGTCTTATCTGCACAACCGTAAACAAGTTGTATGTGTTGGTAAAGAATTGTCCAGAATGGAACAAGTGAAAGTAGGTGTCGTACAGGGATCTGTGCTGGTCCCTTTCCTGTTCCTAATAATGATTAATGACCTGACTTCATGTATTAAATCTAACACAGTACTATATGCTGATGATACAACTTTTCTGCACAGCAGTAATGATCTGATACGACTTAAAACATGTGTTGCAGAGACTGTCATAACACAAGGAGGAATAATTGTATCTATACTCCATATAATAGACTATCGAAATCAATTAATAGTTATGAAATTATAGGGCACAAATTATTTAATAAAATTCCTCAAGCTGTGCAAGACTTACCAGAAGAAGCATACAAACAAGCTCTTTATGACTAGTTAGTTGCCCATCCATTCTATGATATAAATGAGTTTATAAGTTGTAATATTATGATGTGATATAAATAAGTATGAACTATAGTGTATTCATGTTAATAACTGTGATATAAATGAGTTTATAAGTGTAATATTATGATGTGATGTAAATAAGTATGAACTATACTGTATTCATGTTAATTAACTGTGAACTGTACTGTACTCTAAGTGTGACTTTGTCTATTGCCTCAATGGCCTAATGACAATAAAATTATTATTATTATTATACACATTGTGTACCATGTGACACAAAGTTCACTTATGAACGTTAATCATCAGGAATGTAAAAACTGCATGCCACCATTTCTAAATAACATGAATGACGTGTGTACTGCTTTAATGATGTTTTCCACATTTTAAAGTGAAATTTTTATTACTTGTTACTTACTGCATGTTCAGCAATTAAATGAATCATGCTTCTCATTTTCTCAATTGGTCCATATGGACACATTTAAAAAAATCCTGTATCAAAGGTTTCATACACTAATATTTTTAAGGTTTTTGGAAACATCTGAAATCATAAAATATTTTTCCCCAAATATCCTAATTAATTTGGGCTATAAGGGGTTAATATGACAGAAGTACTGACAGACAGAGGAGAAATATATTATGACCAATCAAACAAGAGCATGAATGTCGAGCATCATCTCCATCAGGAACTGTACAGTCACATGGAAAAAAAATACAGATGTGCACAGGAAGATATGTATTACATTTCATCAACATCTGTCTCTAATGAATACAGCCAAGTTTACCTTGAAACTCTTCAGTCATTGTGACAGCAGACAGATAAAAACAACTTGGTTAAAAAAAATGCCTTTCACCCCCTTAGGGTGAAAATACAAAAATCGCATTTTAAACGACGCCTACAGGCTAATATTGTCGCGTTGAAATGGGAGCAGGCTTGACTTCGAAGACAACTGAACACAGCACTTATACTGAAAGCACGTTTATTACGAACTCAACATACACGCAGCACTGACTGCATCTCAGGCAGAGTGCTCTGCTATTTATACACAGACAGAATTTACCAGAAATTAGAAGAACAGTTAACATTAGAAACAAGTAGAATTTACAAGTGAACATAAGAAAGATGTACTGTAATTGTTAATTAAAAATAAATAAATATTTGCCGGTGGGCGGGATTGAACCAGCAACCTTCAACACCCAAGTTCGTGGCCCTCTCCCCTGCGCCACGCCGGCAGCTGGTGTTCGTGGTCTCTCGCGGCATTACTCCCTCTCCTGGCGAAACAGCGACCCGCAGTGCGTGGCTTCATCAGGAACATTACCGTCCTTAGAGTCCTTGAACAAGAAGCCATTGTCGACTACCTGCTCTTCAGGATCGTAGTAAGGCTTCATGCGCAGGACGTGAACAATGTCTCTTCGTTTTTGACGTTTCGACGACGGTTCATAATCCTCAACTTCGTATGTGACGTCTGACAGGTGGCGTATGACATGATACGGACCAAAGTATCGCTTCAATAACTTTTCTGACAGTCCAACCTTCCGTACAGGGGTAAAAATCCATACCAGATCTCCTGGGCTGTACACAACAGGTCGGTGCTTGTCGTTATACCGCTGACGGTCCTTCTCCTGGGCGTCCAGTGTCTGTATGCGAGCCAGCTGTCTTGCTTCTTCGACCCTGGCGATGAGCTGTTTAACATAGTCATCCTGAGTGTCGTCCGGTTGGAACGGGAACAGCGTATCCATTGTCGTTTCAGCTTCACGGCCATGAAGCAGGAAAAATGGGGTGAAGCCTGTGGTGTCTTGTCTTGCGGTATTGTAAGCAAATGCCACGACTGGCAGCATTGTATCCCAATCCTTCTGCTCAACATCGACGTAAATCGACAGCACGTCTTGTTAAAACGTTCCGTAAGACCATTTGTCTGAAGAAGGTATGCAGTTGTCATTCTGTGGACAATGTCGCACTGTGACATTACTTCTGATACTAGTTTTGACTGGAATACTTTTCCACGATCAGATATCATGACACGTGGTGCAACATGCTTCAAAATAATGTCTTCTACAATGAATTTTGCGATCTCTGGAGCTTCTGCAGTCAGCACAGGTTTGGTGACAGCGTAGCGTGAGAGGTAGTCAGTGCAGATTATTATCCAACGGTTACCGGTTGTCGACTTTGGGAACCTCCCTAAAAGATCGATCCCAACTCGGTGCAATGGAGCTGCTGCTGGCGGAATCGGTACGAGGTGTCCTGGAGGTAATTGCGGCACATGCTTCCGTCGCTGGCACTCTTTACAGTGACTCACATAGTGCTTGACAGATCGGTAGAGACCTTTCCAATAATACCTGCGTCTGATTCTGTCTAGGGTCTTCACAAATCCCAGATGACCGGATATTGGAGCATCATGGAAATATTTGAGAATAGCTGCCTGGAGATGAGCTTGAACAACAAGTAGCCATTTGGGGCCCAGTGGATCGTAGTTGCTCTTGTACAATGTTCCGTTTATATGTTGGAACTCTCCATTGGTCGATTCTCCTTTCTCCGAGACCTCTATTGTTTTTAATAGTGCTGGATCTTCCCTCTGTTCAGCTGTAACGTCATCTAATTCAGTGAGGGCTGAAATTTCATTAATGCTGTTTTGTTCCAATAATGGATTCCTCGAAGGGCAGTACTCTTGTAGTCTTAGTGCCTATCTTGCTAGTCGACCTGATGGATCCTTTAAGCTAGTCAGCCAACACAAAGAATGATTGTCTGTCACGGCGGTGAATGGTTTGCCGAATAAATACGGCCGGAACTTGTTGATAGCCCAGATAACTGCGAGACATTCTTTTTCATTTGTAGAGCAGTTTATCTCGGACTTTGAGAGTACTCTTGACACATAGGCTATCACTTTTTCAGCACCTTCCTAACTTGTACAAGCACTGCACCAATCCCATAACCACTGGCGTCTGTGTGAAGTTCCGTTTCTGCATTCTCGTCGTACAAGGCTAGCACTGGTGCGGAAGTTAGAGCCTCCCTAAGTGCCCGGAAAGCTCTTTCTTTTGTCTCATCCCAGTAAAATTTGGCGTCTCCCTGCAGAAGTTCTTGTAATGGACGTGCATTGTTACAAAATCCTTTTATGAAACGTCGGTAGTATGAGCACAGGCCGAGAAAACTTTTCACATCACGAATGTGCTGAGGAGTTGGAAATTCTGTGACTGCCCTTACTTTATCTGGATCAGGACGGACACCATTTCCGTTGACTATACCCGGGCCGCTGAAACTTTGCACTTGACGTTTACAAATAACAAGTGAAGAGCAAGAAGCGCGAGGCGCTAGTCGCTATGAACGATCCAATCACAACGCGATAAACACTTCCAGTGGTCACGTGCCGTGACGTCAACATTCCCGCGTTGCCGGCTTTGTTCAGTTCTATCGTAAACAAAGTTGTATATCGTGTTTATCGCGTGTTTATGTTGTGTGTGCTTTTTTCGCTGCGATTTGTTTTACTGTGAGTGGTTTAACTTGACTTTCCGAGTTCATGTAATTGGATAACGTCACCGAAAAGACGTTTGTTGACGTTTTCTGAGTAAGCTCTCAATTTCGTATGAATAAAAACTTCGAAGCTTATGCTCTGAGCAGGAAGTTCATTCTCGCTTCAAACGACCGGACAGAAGTTATGGTGCAGTGGTTACAAGAAAGAAATATTGCTGCAGATATGTAAATGTCAAAACTTCTTTTATAATCGCTCGTGAAACAAAATAAGCCTATTACCCCCTCACATGCAGTAGACGAAATCGCAAAGGAGCAGCGTCACAATGTAATAAATCTGCCCCCATTTCACTGCCGTTTTACCCCTATAAAATTGGTATGAAGTAACGTGAAGAATTAAGGAACAATAAGTGTTTCACAATAACACAGATGGAAAAGCTGTTGCTAATGTGGATGCTACATCTTGGGGGGGGGGGGGGGGGAGGGGGAAGGGTCGAGCACGTTGAAAAACTGATTCGGGCAGCGCAAACAATGGAAGGGATCAATCGTACCATTGTTGTCGTAAATTGGTGAGTGAAAAGCATTCTTATTATAATACGTAGAGAGAGAAGTTACTATCTTGATTATTGTTTATTTCGTATCTGTCGTGATTCAATGCTTATTTTCTATATGGCTTTGCTCCGTTATTGAAAGCGTGTGCATTGTTTCTTCATTAATAGGCCGTTAATTAATTGCTGCTCAAGAACGAATTATTATATGCACTTTTATTGCTCAATAGCTTACATTTACGAGATGCAACTCAAAACCGTTTCGTCTGCTGTGCGTATAGAGGCTAGTGTTGCAACGTCGCTAAAGCAGTGTAGCCAACTTAACTCGCCGTAACGCGAAACGTCAAGTGCAATGTTTCAGCGGCCCGGGTATAGGTGCCCCAGGATTTTTATCTCTTTGGCGACGAAGAGGCAATTCTTTGGATTGTGGTGGAGACCTGCAGTCTGAACACACTTCTACACAGTTGACAGGCGACTCAGATGTTCTTCAAATGTTTTCGAAAAAACGGCAATGTCATCTAAATAGCAGAGACACGTCGTCCACTTAAGGTGTCCAAGCAAGTTATCCATCATGCGTTCGAATGTGGGTGCAGCACTACATAATCGAAATGGCATTACTTAAAATTCATAGAGGTCGTCAGGTGTAATAAAAGCCGTCTTCTCCCTGTCAGCTTCGTCAACCTCGATTTGCCAGTAACCTGTCTACATGTCCATAGTTGAGAAGTATGTAGCTCCTTTCAAGCAGTCTAAGGTGTCGTCAATGTGCGGCAATGGGTAGACATCTTTCTTTGTGATTATGTTCAGCCGCCGATAGTCGACATAGAATCGCCACGTGCCATCCTTCTTCTTTACGAGTGTTGTGTCGCTACCACGTCGCCGCCGGCCGACAACACAGCAGCGGGCGCCACGCCAAGTAGACGGCCTGCAGCGCAAGCCACACAAGGGAGTAAGGCGCGCAGACCGAAGGCTCGCCGGCCGGCCGCACGGTACAGTTCGACTGGACCGCTAGAGGGCTAGTGTTGCGAGATGGAAGCGAGTCTACACTAGACCTCCACGGCGCCACCGCCTGGCTCACACCTAAACTACCAGAACCAAATATAGGCGGCCGCACCTGCCTATGCAACCCAGTGTACTCTCGCCTCGCCAGTGATACCTTCGCTTGCAGGAAGACTGAGTTTATTGAAGTGCCGAACTTAGTGCTACGAGGACTTCAATAGTGAGCTGCCACTTCCGGCTCTAGATTCCTCGGGCATTTCTACTTGATTGGCGTGCCGTACCAATTGAAGATCAACCGACGTATGACTTGTGTAACTGTGTGTTTGTGAAAGTGCTGTGTTAATAAATTGTTGGAAGCTTGGATTTTGCTTTTATTGTGTTATCATTATAACACAATAAATTGGCGACGAGGCTGACGGACCCAGTGTCTCTGGAAGCACTTATCACGCAGTTAATTCAGCAGCAGTCGGAAAATCAGCAGCAACTCATGGGCACACTACAGCCTCTTCTGGCCGATATGTTACACCGACAACCCATACATCAAATTCCGGCGTTCCCTTCTTTTGATGAAGCCCTTGAAGAATGGGAATCGTATAAAACGAGGCTCGAGGAACATTTTCAGGCATTCCAGGTAACAACTCAAATTGATGAAATCTTTGTTTCTTTCATGGTTAAAACCAGTAGTGTATCGCCTGTTTTGCAAGCTGGCTCCACTGTATTCTCCTTCGGACTTAACATTCCCAGAAATATGTGCACTGTTAACGCAATTTTACCAGCGCCATTCGCATGTTATCTCTTCAAGAGTGGCATTCTACCAGTGTAAGAAACAGGCATCACAGTCTTACCGTGAGTGGGCCACGGAATTACAAGGCCTTAGCCGTAAATGCAGATTTGTCATGGCCACTCATAAAGAATTATATGCTGACGAAATGATTCGTGATATGATTATCCGAAGTGCACCAGTCAGGGAATTTCAACATGATGCCCTGCAGCTCGTTGATCCTTCCTTAGACAAAGTATTGGAACTGGCTCAAACCTTTGAAGTTTCTCGTGCAGGAAAGAATTTGGAAACTTGGGCAGATATTACTGCCGTCCACGCCTCGACCGGTTCCTCTGGAAGCGCCTTCCTGCCGGAAGATGACGCGGAGGTAGCAGTCGTCCGCCCCGGCCGTCGTCCAACACGTCCCGCTCGCTCCCAACAGAGGCCAAGCCGTTTCACCCGCCAGTGGACGCCATGCCGGCTCCCATCCTGCCGGACTGTTATAAACAACATTCAAGGAATGATTGTCAGACCATTGGGCCTAATGCTCCCTCTGCTCTATACAAGCCATCTACCATCCGTATGCCGTTCCACTACAACCAGGCCTCAGAAAGGAACCTATCAAAGTCCGATGGACGTGAATCAAGTGGCCACTATTGAGGTCCAGGAAACTTCCAATAAATTATTTCATGACGTGTCAATCCTCAACAGGACGATCACATTTCTGGTGGATACGGGAGCGGCCGCCAGTTTGCTCAATCATGCAACCTATGTATCACTAGGGGCACCGCCACTACAGCCATCTTCTCGACGGCTGGTAGCATATAACCGACTTAGTATTCCGCTCCTACGCCAGGTCGATCTTCCTACCAATTATCATGGAGTGACCCGGACGATTACATTCCTTATAGTAAAAAGCAGTACCACAGCCAACCTTTTCGGTCTTGATGCCTTTCGTGCCTTTGGTTTTTCCATAAAAGAAGAGGTACATCTGATCTCTGACGAAGTTCCGTATTCTGGCCTGGTTGATCTTTGTCAGGAATACAATGATCTCTTCCGTGAGGAATTGGGGAAGGTCCGCCATTTTCAGGCACATATCTCCTTGAAGCCTCATGCGCGTCCTCGCTATTTTCGTTCTCGAACAGTACCTTTTTCTCTCAGGGATTGGATCGCCTCACCACACAAGGTGTTCTGGAGCCCATCCCCTCCAGCTCATGGGCCACACCTCTTGTCATTGTCCGCAAGCCATTGGGAAGCTTCGTCTCTGTGGAGATTCTAAGGTATCAGTCAATTCACAATTGGAAGTTGACACTTATCCCCTACCTCGCCCTAAGGAAATATTGGTGAAACTCCAAGATGGCCACTATTTTTCCAAGATTGATTTAGCTGAAGCATATCTCCAGCTACCCTTAGACCCAGCTACCCAAGAATTCCTTACGCTGAATATACTGCATGGGCTTTATCGCCTCAAACGCCTTATGTATGGAATTGCTAGTGCACCCGCGATTTTCCAGCGTTTCCTGGAACAACTGGTTGCCTTTGTTCATGGGTGTATCAACTACCTGGATGATATGATTGTTACAGGTCGTACAATAGATGAACACCTCCAGAACCTTCGACAACTCTTCCAGTTGCTCCGGGAAAATAATCTCTGCTGCCGGAAAGAGAAATGCTTTTTCTTCCAGCAAGTAATTGAATATTTGGGACACAAGATCTCCAGCGACGGAATTAAGCCACTGGATTGTCATGTCCAGGCAATCGTTCTGCTTCCCCGACCAACGTCTGTCAAGGAACTTCGATCCTTCCTGGGGAAGGTGTCCTATTATAGGAAGTTCCTCCCGGCTGCAGCAATGGCTACAACATCTCTGTCACACCTCTGTAAAAAAGACGTGCCTTTCCTTTGGTCTCCATCATGTGAAGCCGCCTTCCAGACACTAAAATCACAACTGATTATGGCCCCATGCCTTGTCCGCTTTGACCCACGGAGACAATTAGTCCTGGCCACAGACGCCTCAGATGTTGGCCTTGGGGCCGTGTTGGCACATAGCTTTGACTACGGCTCTGAACCGATTACTGACGCTCAAAAGAAATATTCTCAGATCGAAAAGGAGGCCCTGGCCATTGTCTTTGCACTGAAGAAATTCCATATATTTCTTAAGGGACAAAATTCCACTTAATCACCGACCACAAGCCGCTCATTGCTTTATTCAACCCTGCCTCCAAAATTCCTGATCGCACGGCTCACCGTCTCCAGCAGTGGGCTTTGTTCCTGTCCTGCTACCAGTATGAAATTTATTTTCGGCGTACCGCTGAACATGCAAATGCTGACGCCCTTTCCCATCTTCCTTGTGGGCCTGATCCTGAGTTTCACCAAGAAGAGGTTCTCTGTTTCCAGATCGATGATGACACCCAAGCCGCGGTGGACTCCTTTCCAATGACTAGCTCCACGGTGACAGATGCTGTACGCCACGATAACGACCTCCAGTGGGTCCAGCACAGAATTCTCCATGGCTGGCCAGAACAGCCATCTCCCCAGTCTTCTCTCACCAGCCGACACTTTTTTACCATCCACCACCAGTTAATGACCATCGATGGGGTGATACTCCTAGTCCCTGAAGAGGGACAGCCACGTGTGGTTGTTCCGACAGCATTGCACCCCAAAGTCCTGCAACTCCTTCATGAAGGCCATTGGGGTATCACCCACACAAAACTCCTCAGTCGTCGCTTCGTTTATTGGTCTGGCATGGGCCGTGCCATTGAAGAGATGATTCGAGCCTGCCCAGCTTGCCAGAACCAACAAGCGGACCCTCGCCAGAGTTTTTCTTCATGGCCTCCCTGCTCACGCCCATGGGAGCACCTTTATCTGGACTTTGCCGGACCCTTCCATGGTGCCATGTACCTCATCGTGGTTGATGCCTACTCCCGTTTCCATATGTCTTCCGTAACTCCCATACCACCATGTCTGTCACAGTGTCGGCTTTGGAATGAATATTTGCTATTGAAGGCCTTCCAGAACTGGTGGTTACAGACAATGGTCCCCAGTTCCGTAGTACAAATTCCAAACCTTCTGCCAAACCCACGGCACCCCTCCTTTTCACCCGCAGTCAAATGTTGAGGCAGAACGGATGGTGAGGATGTTCAAAGGCCAAATGCAAAAGTATCTCCGGGATCATTCCTCCGCTAATGCTCACACATTATTCCTTAGTTCATACAGGGTGACAAGAGCCCCAAAGGACTCTTACATGGAAGACAGCCTCAAACCCTGCTCAGCCTTCTCTTCCCAGTTACCAGACTAGCAACACCTAGATCGCCAATATCTTTATTCCGTCCCGGATTCCTAGTGTGGGCACAGGGTTTTGGCTGCCAACCGAAGTGGTTGCCAGGTGAAATCCTCCAGCAGCACGGTCGTGTTTCTGTGTTAGAGTTCCAGACACAGAGGTGCTCCAGCATGCAAATCAGCTGCGGCCCAGGTTTCACCACTGCCCTCGCCTCCCCTCCGGAGGGATCCTCACCGTCTCCCAGCTCTTCAACGGAATTCTCTGGCTTCCCCGCCTACTGCTTCAGACCTGCTCGTCCCTCCTGTGTGGTGTACCTCTCGCCCTCCTTCCTCCACACACCGACAGGTCACGGTCTCTGACGCCAGCCGGGTGCTCCGGGTGCCACGCACGCATCCGCCATGTGACCATCCTCTCCAGGGCTTCTACCTTCCATTGACCATTGACGCCGACGCTGCCTGTCCGGCTCGGCGCTCATCCTGGACGCGGGCATCCTATGAAGATATGCCTCTCCAGCAGTCTCCGCCTCCCCGCTCACCGCAGGTCGGCCAGCCACGCTGTCTACGTCATCGTCGAGCTGATATCCGCCCTTACTGCACGACTCTCCCTCGTGACTCCGACATCGAGGAGCCTATGGATGTTTCCTACATCACCAGCCGCTGTTTCACAGCTTCCCAAAGGGAAAGTGGTGTGATACCCGGTACCACGCCGCCGCCGGCCGACAACCCAGCAGCTGCCGCCACGCCAAGTAGACGGCCTGCAGCGCAAGCCACACAAGGAAGGAAGGCGCGCAGACCGAAGGCTCGCTGGCCGGCAGCACGGTACAGTTCGACTGGACCGCTAGAGGGCTAATGTTGCGAGATAGAAGCGAGTCTGCACTAGACCTCCACGACGCCACCGCCTGGCTCACACCCGAACTACCAGAACCAAATATAGGCGGCCGCACCTGCCTATACAACCGAGTGTACTCTCGCCTTCGGCAGTGATACCTTCGCTCGCAGGAAGACTGAGTTTATTGAAGTGCCGAACTTAGTGCTACGAGGACTTCAATAGTGAGTTGCCACTTCTGGCTCTAGATTCCTTGGGCATTTCTACGTGATTGGCGCGCCGTACTAATTGAAAACCAACCGAAGTATGACTTGTGTAACTGTGTGTTTGTGAAAGTGCTGTGTTAATAAATTGTTGGAAGCTTGGATTTTGCTTTTATTGTGTTATCATTATAACAACGAGGAACACTGGAGACCACCAAGGACTCTCCGAAGGTTGAATAATGTCATCTCGCAACATCTTCTCCACTTCCTCCCGAATTATCCGTCTTTCAGCTGGCGACACTCTATACGAACACTGGCTAATCGGCGGATGATCTCCAGTATTGATACGGTGCTTTATCGTGGGCCGTTTCGTCTGACTTTTTCCCTGCTGAGGTGTGAATGCACCTGAAAATTGGCGTAGTATACCTAACACCCGTTGGAGTTGTTCCTTGGTCAGTCCAGGCCCTATTGGCAGTTCCATGTTTGTTTCCTCCAGCGTGTTGTCTGTACTAACAGCAGGACATGGGTCTTCATTGATGACGTTGAGCTCACCGTCCTGGATTGGTTCAGCTGTCCCGATACACATTCCCTTGGGGATACGTTGTGACTGCTCGTGACAATTTGTGATCCAAAACTCTCTTTGACCACCGGTAATGCTTATGATAGCCGCTGGTATGTAAATTTCTTTTGTGAGCCTGATAAACTTTTTACTATCAACTAGAACTTCACAGTTTAACCAGTCATCTGTGTTTGTGACTGCAACTTTCCTCATTGTCAACGGCGGTATCGTCACATTGTCAACGACGAATAACTTCCCAGAAAAATCTGTATTACGTGTATCCGGCGGAACAACTTCTTCAATTTGCAGCTCAGATCTTCCACAGTCAATGATAGCTTGGGATGCCTGAAGGAAGTCCCATCTGAGGATGACATTGTGACTACATTCTGTTAACACGACAAATTCAAACGGCTGGGTCCTGTTGTTGATGGTTATTCTTGCGACACAAGTTCCTGCTGGAAGGACGTACTTTCCATTCGCGCCCTTCAGCACAGTTGCTCCCGTATCACAGAACATTGTCTTCTTTAGTGTGCGGCGGTAATTATCAGATAATACAGAAAAAGAGGCTCCTGAATCAACAAGTGCCCGGACAGGTTGGCCGTCGATTATGACGTCGATGAGATTTTCCGATATCTTAGCGACTGTCGTGCATGGAGGATTTTCATCTGTGGCGGCCTCATCTCCGTAGATGGTCGCCTCACTTAGTTTTCCTGGGTGCGGCGGCTAGGGGAGCGGCTGGTACCTCTGTACGGCGACGGTGAACGGCTGCGGCGCGTCGGGGAGCGACCTCGTCTAGAGTACGGCGATGGGCTTCTTCCCATAGGTCGACTAAACACATCAGCAGGTGACTGCCTGGGATAGAACTGCTCTGATGGCTGACGTCTTGCGGCAAAAAAATCGTCGAATATTCGCCTCCTCTCTCTGCAGTAGCGTACGACATGTCCAGGGCGCCCACAGTGGAAACACAGTGGTGTGTTGTCTTCTCTCCTCCAGACATCTGTTCTTCTGCGGGGCGTCATAGTTACCGGGGGAGTTGGCTGTGGCCGCGTCGGCCGGTTCATAGGCTGCCGTTTGGCGGCTGACGCGTATGTCATAGCAGGGCGACGCCATTCTTCACGTCGGGTGCGATTGGCGGGGCAGACAGGAGCTAAGTCTGAAATACCTCTTCCTCAGCGGCGTCGGCTTCCTCGTGACTTACATGGCTTACATCCATGGCCATAATCTGATGCTCGCTCGGTTCAATAGTCCCGGCTGCCATGCACTGTTGTAACTCTTCTCTCACAATTTGTCGTATGAGAGAAGCGAAGTCATGCTGGTCTTCCACAATAGCCATAGGTACTACATTGGGGAGTCGGTCATACTTCTTGGCCGGCCGCGGTGGCCGAGGGGACTAAGGCGCTCCAGTCACGGTCTTCACGGTCACTACGGTCGGGGGTTCGAATCCCCCTTCGGGCATGGATATTTGTGCCGTCCTAGTTCGTAAGTAGTTCATAAGTAGTTTGTAAGTTTAGGGACTGATGACCCTGTAGTTAAGTCCCATAGACTATACAAAAACATACTTCTTGCGTCCAACTCTCCTTTGTTGCATCTCTTCAATACGCTGGCACCACTTGATGAACTCTTCTGTCGTAGCGACGTCTTTTATGAGAAGAGCTTGGTACATATCTTCTGCAATTCCCTTCATCAGGTGCGTGATTTTGTCCGCCTCAGTCATGTTCGGATTGACTGTGTTACACAGAGCCAAAACACTCTGTATGTACGATTGTGTCGGCTCACCATGTCGTTGGTCCCGGTTCTTCATTTGTTCTTCCGCCGAGCGGATTTGTCGCTGGCGGTCTCCAAACGTCTACTTAAGTTCCTCCTGGAACGTCTCCCAGTCATTCAACTTGGCTTGTTGTTTTCGAACCATTGTTGGGCTGTTCCGTCCAGGTACAAGTAAACGTTGGCCAAGCAAATCATATGATACCACCTGTTGTACTTGGCGACTTGGTCGAACCCTTTTAGCCATTTGTTGGGGTCCTGTCCAGCATCTCCAGAGAACACCGACGGGTGTCTGATGTGCAGCTGGTTTAGTCTCGATCGTTCTTCTGATAATAGGGACTTTTGGAATGATGTACTCGGTGTATCCCTTGTATTCCGGTCCCAGTCCGTGTAAGCGACGGCTTTTACGTTGCCTAATCGGAGCCACGGTGATGCAGCTGTTGCACAGTGTACCCGGCGCCTCCACCAAACAATGTCCCTTTGAAATGGAAACAGTCTTGACTTCGAAGGCAACTGAACACAGCACTTGTACTGAAAGCACGTTTATTACGAACTCAACATACACGCAGCACTGACTACCTCTCAGGCAGAGTGCTCTGCTATTTATACACAGACAGAATTTACCAGAAATTAGAAGAACAGTTAACATAAGAAACAAGTAGAATTTACAAGTGAACATAAGAAAGATGTAGAACCTTCTGGAAGTGTTAATTACAAAGAAATAAATTTTTTGCCGGTGGGCGGGATTGAATCGGCGTCCTTCAGCACCGCAGTCCGGGACGCCATCCCCTGCGCCACGCCGGCAGTTGGTGTTCGTGGTTTCTCGCGGCAGTATGAACTCATTATTGTACAGAAAAACAATCGAAATGAACTACAAGAATGTAAAACTGTTCTTTTAGGGCCAAACATGGCAGTTTCAAAACAACAGTACATTCGATATCAATATATTCTTCTGAGAAATAACCAATAAAAAAAATTAAAAAAAATAAAAAATAAAAATAAAAACTGTGGCGTTACTTTCGAATAACTGAGGTGAACGCATAATATATTTGCTATTAATACAATGAAGAGTAGCCAAAGTTGATTCTTCGTCATTCCGGAAATCTGGAGGTGTGTTGTTGTTGTGGTCTTTAGTCCGAAGACTGGGTTGATGCAGCTCTCCACCCTACTCTATCCTGAGTCTTTTCATCTCCTCATAAGAACGGAAACCTGCATCTATTTGTATCTGCTTACTGTATTCATTTCTTGGTCTCCCTCTGCGATTTTTACCCCATACAGTTTCTTCCAACGATAAATTCCTTGATGTCTACCAATCGATCCCTTCTTTTAATAAAGGTACGCCAGAAATTCCTATTCTGCGCAATTTTGTTCAGAACCTCCTCATTAGTTACACGGTCTACCCACCTAATCTTCAGCATTCTTCTGTAGCACCACATTTCAAAGGCCACTATCCTCTTCCTGTCCGCACTGCTTATCGTCCAAGTTTCACTTCGATACAAGGCAACACTCCACCCAAATGCCTGAAAAACGACTTCCTTACACTTAAATTAATTTTCGATGTTAGCAAATTTCTCTTTTTAAAAAACTCTATTCTACCCATTGCCATTGTGCGTTTTATATCGTCTGTTCTGCGACCATCATAAGTTATTTTACTGCCCAAGTAACAAAACTCATCTACCACCTTTATTGTTTCAAAAATGTTCAAATGTTTATAAAGCTTATGGGACTTAACTGCGGGGTCATCAGTCCCAAAACTTACAAACTACTTATGAAGTAACTTACACTACAGACATTAATTTTGTAATATTTTAATGAAGGTGGATTTGATAGAAATTTAAATTATTTAAATTATTCCCCTACGGGGAACGGCCTCACACATCGTATCATAGCGCCTCAATGCGCTCGTCCCCCCGCCTCGGCTTTATTGATTCGTCACCTACTCTAATATCTTCAGCATCGCCCGATTTTCTTATACTGCACTACATTACCCTTGTAATCTAGAGATATGAAATCGATACCACTCATCACTTCGTGTGAGTAAGGTATTAGCTAAGATTGAAACTTTATGAAAACGCGTTTCATATGTCACTGATCAGCTGTACACAATACCCTATCCTGAGCAAGCCTCTTCATTTCCACATAAGAATGGCAACCTACATCTGTCTGAATCTGCTTACTGTACCCATCTCTTGGTCTTCCTCTACGATTTTTATCCAACACACTTCCCTCCAACGTGAAATTCACAATTCCTTGATGTATAAGAATGTGTCCTACCAATCTATCCCTTCTTTTAGTCAAGGTATGCCAGAAATTTCTTTTCTCCCCAATTCTGTTCAGTACCTCCTCATTAGTTACGCGATCCACCCACCTAATCTTCAGCATTCTTCTGTAGCACCATATTTCAAAAGCCTCAATCCTCTTCCTGTCCGCACTGTTTATCGTCCATGTCTCACTCCCATACAAGGCAACACTCCATACAAATGCCTTCAGAAAGGACATGGAAGTCGCAGACCGACATGTCGAGGCTGGAGGACGGATGCTCAAGCGGCCCCCTCTTGATCTTGGTCAGTACACTATGAGTAACCGTGGAGACGTGTGGACGCTCGTTACCATGCGGCGGAATCACTCCCTCTGTGAGCAGCCCACGCCGTTTGTCCTTAATGGACTTGAGTAGGCTACGGTGTGTATCGCATTAGTTAAGTAGTTACAGCGATCACGAGCCAGTTTCGAATCCCGGCCCAGTTCACATTTCACTTGTCGCCAAAGAGTAATTTAAATACCCTAATGAGGATAAACTTATTCCATTCCTTTCTCATCTCTTTCATTCTTCTCATAAATGGCCATTAAAATTGCTACACAAAGAAGTAATCCAGATGATAAATGGGTATTCATTGCGCAAATATATTATACTAGAACTGACATGTGATTACATTTTCACGCAATTTGGGTGCATAGATCCTGAGAAACCAGTATCCAGAACAACCACTTCTGGCCGTAATAACGGCCTTGATACGGCTGGGCTTTGTCAAACAGAGCTTGGATGACGAGTACAACTACAGATGCCCATGCAGCTTCAACACGATACCACATTTCATCAGGAGTAGTGACTGGCGTATTGTGACGAGCCAGTTGCTCGGCCACCATTGACCAGACGTTTTCAGTTGGTGAGAGATCTGGAGAATGTGCTGGCCAGGGCAGCAGTCGAACATTTTCTGTATCAAAAAAGGCCCGTACAGGACCTGCAACATGCGGTCGTGCATTATCCTGCTGTAATGTAGGGTTTCACAGGGATCGAATGAAGGGTAGAGCCTCGGGTCGTAACACATCTGAAATGTAGCGACCACTGTTCAGAGTGCCGTCGCTGCGAACAACAGGTGACCGAGACGTGAAACCAATGACAACCCATACCAGCACGCCGGGTGATACGCCAATATGCCGATAACGAATACACGCGTCCAATGTGCGTTCACCGCGATGTCGTCAAACACGAATGCGACCATGATCATACTGTAAACAGAACCTTCATTCATCCGAAAACAAGACGTTTTGCCATTCGTACAGCAAGGTTCGTCGTTGCGTACACCATCGCAGGCGCTCCTGTCTGTGATGCAGCGTCAAGGGTAACCGCTGCCATGGTCTCCGAGCTGATAGTCCATGCTGCTGCAAACGTCGTCGAACTGTTCGTGCAGATGATTGTTGTCATGCAAACGTCCCCATCTATTGACTCAGGAATCGAGACGTGGCTGCACGATCCGTTACAGCCATGCGTATAATATGCCTGTCATCTCGACTGCTAGTGATACGAGGCCGTTGGGATCCATCACGGCGTTCCGTATTGCCCTCCTGAACCCACCGATTCCATATTATGCTAACACTCATTGGATCGCGACCAACGCGAGCAGCAATGTCGTGATACGATAAACCGCAATCGCGATAGGCTACAATCCGATCTTTATCAAAGTCGGAAACGCGATGGTACTCATTTCTGCTCCCTACACGAGGCATCACAACAACGTTTCACCTGGTAACGCCGGTCAACTGCTGTTTGTGTATGAGAAATCGGTTGGTGACTATCCTCTTGTCAGCACGTTGTAGGTGTCGCCACCGGCGCCAGCCTTGTGTGAATGCTCTGAAAAGCTAATCATTTGCATGTCACAGCATCTTCGTCCTGTCGATTAAATTTCGCGTCTGTAGACGCGATCTTCGTGGCGTAGCAATTTCAATGGCCAGGAGTGTATATAAAGAAAAATGGAAACACTGAAGGAAATACACTTTACGGTTTTTAATTAATTTTGAATGTTGCGATACGGCAATAGAGCATAACGAAAGTTTAATATTTCGATTACATTAATAGTAGAGAACCATATTTGCTTCATACTAGAAAATGACGGGCCTTCACTTTAAAATATAAACTGTCATTAAATAGGATGAAACAGATGGATTAAATACGGCTTTCCCTAAAGAAAGAATAAACGTCACGTTCTCAGGATATGATATTTAAAAACTGTTCACAACGTATTCACAGTTTGTGGGAGTAGGTACCTAAGATAAACTAACGAACAGCGGGAGAATAAAAATCGCCTACGTATGAAATTACAACATCGTATCTCTAAACTGTGCACCATGTATTATTATGAATAAGATTGCTTAATAAAAGCAAAACACGGACTGGCCCACGTCGCTGGCGTCTAAAGTTCCGGAGACGACACGGTAATTATCTAGACGTTCGACATGGAATACTAAATATTATGGGCATATTTACAGGTTCTCCATCGTAAGTCTTACCTAAAAATTCTGATACACTTACAAAGAGAGAAATCTATAAAGTCGTCTTAATAACAAAAAAAAAAAAAAAAAAAAAAAAAAAGAAAAAAAGAGAGAGACAACTGTCTACTCTAGTCAGAGAATGAACCTGCAAAGAAAAAGATATCAAATGAAGTCCATTCTATATTATTCATCTGTTCACACAAGTATTTTCACTTGTAAGGTGTAGTTATTATTATCGTTTTTATGTAATACAGTCAGTAAAGTGCAAAAATGTCAGAAAATTGAGCTTACCAATGAAAATGTCAGTTACTCTTGAGACATGCATAGCACAGTATGCGAAGTAACATATAATAGCTAAATGTTTACTTTGAGTACAAAGCTTTTTGTTTTAATCGTCAGTGATTATTGAAACATAGACGCTTGTGACCAATAGCTCCAGGCGAGATAATGAACCAAACTGGGCAATGAATATCTGAAGGCTACTGCGCAGAGGGTGTACATGGTTATTTAGTCTAAGACTCCTCTTGAGCGTTATTACCAACAGGTTTCGGTCAAATAACTAAAAGTAAAGATAAACACAATCTCGAACTTACCAGCAAAAGCCGAAGTTCCATCTGTTCACTGTAAATCACTGAACTTGTACCACTACATAAAAATTCTTCTGTGTTGGGAACATACTTTTGCACGGAATACTATTAAGTCCAACGCTGTGCGATTCCGCTGTCCAGAATCAATTTTTAACTAAATTTACGCCTCAAATGACATATGAATTCCAGTGCAGCAACCTCTACCACATTACACTATCCCTTCAATCTCTTTGCCTAATCCGTATGTACCCACGCCCGTATTCTGGTAACAAACACTATAAATAATATTATATAGATGTAAAGTTTTTAAAATGTAGTATCACTCACGAAGAAATATGTACCTTACTTTAAACTGTCGTAATGATGATACGTGACAATGGAATGCTTTAGATCATACCGCTTTTCAAGCATTACATCGGTACTGCGAGTATTTGGTTGTATCACAATCTACTCAAGGAATTCGTCCGTAGCTTCAGCACCTCAGCACCAACGGTACGAGAAATCTCCACGCTCTCTCTTCTCCTGAATTCTCATTCAAAAAATTCATCATTACTATTTTTGCACGCTTTTAATTATTGCTTCAGCTGTTACAGTTTGGTCTTTTTCACGGTTTTTCAAATTTCTCCTCCTCGTGGAAAGTTATGGGTCAGTGAACAGACTAATTGACAATTCTCATTGACTGGCTCATCACTGCTACTGAGTATTTAATCAAGCTGTGGACCAATAGAAGTCCACACCTTTCTTCATCTCTCCATTTTTGTAGTGCACTTAACTTCCTCCCATGTAATGAATGTTTGGAAAACAACATCACGTAATTTAATTGCTTTCCACACCTTGAACATAGTCTCGGTAGACGAGCTTTCATTTTCTTCCGGCAAGGAGGTGAGAAGTACATGTCGATAACGATATTTGATTTCTAAATTCCCTGGTCGATGGAGTGAAAATGTTCAAATGTTTGTAGCCATAAGGGACCAAACTGCTCAGGTCATCAGTTCCTAGGCTTACAAACTACTTAAACTAACGTGCGATTAGAACAACACACACACCCAAGTTCGCGGTAGGACTCAAACGTCCGACAGGGAGGGGCCGTAAAATACGTGGCCATTCCCTGGGGCCGAAAGACAGTGAGAGAGAGAGAGAGAGACAGGCAGAGACAGAGAGAGAGAGAGAGAGAGAGAGAGATCGGCAGATAGATAGATAGATAGATAAAGTGAGAGTAATGGTGGAATAGTTCATGTGTCGTGTGGCTGGGGTGACGTTATGGCTTGATTTGGTCGTGGGCATGGCAGTTCAGAGCAGGTTAGGAGTAGTGATGTGAGCGCATTTTTCGTAGTCTAATTGCCGGTGTCCACAGCGTCGTACTCTATGGGTTTGCCATTGGATATTTTTGTACATTCCACTTGTCTCGGGTATGTGAGTTAGGAGTTGTAGCAGAGTCAACGGTTTCCTGCAAGTAGATATTCTTGTCATAGTTACCTGATTATATGGGATTGTAATAGCGGGTATCCTGGCCACGGGCAGAAAAGTACTTACCAATCAAATAATGAACCAGTGGTGTGACGTGATTCAGTATGATGCCAATTGTTTTTGATAGCTGACAGTGAGCCGTGTCATAAACGCAAAATAAATAAACATTTATGAACAGAAAGTGAAAGCTATTTTTGCGTCCTTTGAGCTGTTACATAGATCTCCTCAAAGATGTTTAAGTCAGTCATTTTATTCAGAATAGCTCATCACAGTCAGGTTGACCATTTACATTTATTCGCATGTTGAGATGAAAAACCTCTGGTTAAATTCAATGTTTGTGCTTTTATTTGAATGAAGTCTTAAAGACACGATCTAAAATGCGTCTGGATTCCTAAGTTATGACTGCGCAATATTTTCAGATATTTGACATACATTGGGACTGATAACCGTAGTCGTTCAGCCCCTTTAAAAATCACACCGTCCATCCAGTCCGGCTTAACACGATGTTTAATAAGTCATAATCTTCATGGAGAAACTTAGCCGGCCGCGGTGGCCGAGGGGACTAAGGCGCTCCAGTCACGGTCTGCACGGCCACTACGGTCGGGGGTTCGAATCCCCCCCCCCCTCGGGCATGGATATTTGTGCTGTCCTTAGTCTTAAGTAGTTCATAACTAGTTTGTAAGCTTAGGGACTGATGACCCCGTAGTTAAGTCCCATAAGTTCTACAAACATTTGAACATTTTTTTTTTGAAACTTACAAATTATGATATCTTTGAATGACGTGCAGACACATGGAACAGATAGTTTGAAACATTACTTTGTCTTCTGTTTTTATGGAAACGCATTGCACATTTAAAAGTCTAATAGCCTGTACGAAATAATAATCCTCTTCATGTCATTCAAAAAGTTGATACGACATTTTGTACTCTACAAAGTATCGTGTTGCGTTATCATGTCCAATACAGGACTATTCGAACAAAAAGAACAGGTTTCAAACATTTATTGCTTTCATATATATATAAAAAAAGACAGAAACACTGTATCAATGTTTCTGGAAAGAGAAAATGTAAAATTTCTAGGCCTTCAATATGTGTACCATACGTTTTTTAATCAAAACCTATAGGGAAAAAAATCGAACAGAAGGTTATGAAAAGGTTATGGGTAAGTTTGGAGAGGATATGGAGGCCAACAGGAACGGAAAACAGCTCTTGGATTTCTGTTCCAGTCTGGGCTTAGTTATCACAAACTCCTTCTTTAAGCATAAGTACATTCACCACTATACGTGGGAAGGAAGGGGAATCAGATCTATCATTGACTATATAATAACAGACCACGAATTCAGGAAGACAGTCAAGGACACACGTGTTTTTAGGGGGTTCTTTGATGATGCCACGCCGTTATTACAGGAGACGTCGTAGCATGTTACCTGTTTATAAAGCAGTGGATACTGTTGACTTTACACCTGGATCTGATGGACTGACTACTACTGCACAAGAAGAAGTGTTACATGGTCCTATTACATTTGTTGGAGCTATATTTGATTTCAGTATTAAAACTACTGAAGTTTTTGGTGGCTCTGGGTGGCTTACTGTAGCCATTGTTCGCTGTAATAATGCGAGGCAAGGTGGTCTTGAGTCTTTCTCTGAGAGGGACATTATTGCTTTTCGTACTTGGAGTATCTGCAGTGAAATTGGTTTTGTGAGGTCAAAAGAGCAGAAAGTCAGGCCCATGTGTAGAAGGATAAGAGTGGAGAAGCTTAAAGACAATGAAATTAGGCACAAATACATAACAATGATCTCGGGAAGGTACCAGTTAGTTGAATGTAATGATTTACAGTCACTGGAAGAGGAATGGTCAAGGTACAGGGACACACTACTGGAAGCAGCTACAGAATGTCTTGGAACAGTAGTGTGTAAAGGTAGGAAGAAGCAGACAGCCTGGTGGAATGACACAGTCAAGGCAGCCTGTAAAAAGAAAAAGAAGGCATATCAAAAATGGCTCCATACTAGAAATCAGGCAGACAGAGAAAGTTATGTTGAACAAAGAAACAAAGCCAAACGGATAATTGCAGAATCCAAGCAGAAATCATGGGAAGACTTTGGAAACAAGCTAGAAACTCTGGGTCAAGCCGCGGGAAAACCATTTTGGAGCGTAATTAGCAATCTTCGAAAGGGAGGGAAGATGGAATTAACAAGTGTTTTGGACAGGTCAGGAAAGCTACTAGTCAATCCTGTGGATGCCTTGGGCAGATGGAGGGAATATTTTGAAGAATTGCTCAATGTAGGTGAAACGTTCAATGATGTATCAGATTTTCAGGTAGAATGGGATAGGAACGACGATGGAAACAGGATCTCATTTGAGGAAGTGGAGAAAATGGTCAGTAGATTACAGTGCAATAAATCGGCTGGGGTGGATGAAATTAAGCCGGAACTCGTCAAATACAGTGGAATATCAGGTCTCAAATGGTTACACAGGATAATTGAAAAGGCGTGGGAATCGGGACAGGTTCCGTCAGACTGGGCGAAAGCGGTAATCACGCCAATTTTCAAACATAGAAACAGTAAAGATTGCAACAACTATCGAGGTATCTCTTTAATTAGCGTTGTAGGCAAAATTTTCTCAGGTATTGTTGAAAGGAGAGTGCGAGTATTATTTGAGGAAAGTTAGATGAAAATCAGTGTGGGTTTAGGCCTCTTAGAGGATGTCAGGACCAGATCTTTAGCTTACGGCAGGTAATGGAAAAGTGCTATAGGTGGAACAGGGAACTTTATCTATGTTTCATAGATCTGTAAAAGGCTTATGACCGTGTTCCTAGAAGGAAGCTACTGTCAGTTCTTCAAGATTATGGTATAGGAGGCAAACTTCTGCAGGCAATTAAAGGGCTTTACGTAGACTGTCAGGCAGCAGTTAGAGTAGATGGCAAATTAAGCTCATGGTTCAGGGTAGTTTCAGGGGTAAGACAAGGCTGTAACCTGTCACCACTGTTGTTCATACTATTCATGGATCATATGTTGAAAACAGTAGACTGGCAGGGCGGGATTAAAGTAGGTCAAAACAAAATAAGCAGTATCGCATATGCAGATGACTTAGTTGTAATGGCCGATTCTATTGAAAGGTTGCAAACTAATATTTCAGAGCTCCGTCAGAGGTGCAAGGATTGTGATATGAAGATCAGCATCTCCAAAACGAAAGTAATGTCTATAGGAAAGAGATTCAAACAGATTGAGTGCCAAATAGGAGGAACAAAGTTAGAACAGGTAGACAGTTTCAAGTACCTGGGATGTATTATCTCACGGGATGGCAACATAGCGAAAGAACTGGAATCGAGGTGCAGGAAAGCTAATGCAGTGAGTGCTCAGCTAAGATCTTCTCTCTTCTGCAAGAAGGAAGTAAGTACCATGACAAAGTTAGCAGTGCACCACCCTATCTTTCGACCAACTTTGTTGTTTGGGAGTGAAAGTTGGGTGGATACAGGTTATCTTATTCATAAGATAGAGGTTACAGATATGATAGTAGCAAGAATGATTGCAGGTACCAATGGATGAGAACAATGGCAGGAGGGTGTCCATAATGAGGAAATCAAAGAAAAGCTGGGAAATAAACGCTGAGTTCAGTTGTGTAAGATTTATTGATGATAATGTAATACTTGTTACCCTTTATAGGTCTACAAATGGAGATATAAATGTTTTCTTTGAAAATTTACATTATTTCTTAAGAAACTTTTAAACCTTAAAACTAAGATTATAATATGTGAGGATTTTAATACTGAAATGGGAGATGCAAATCAACAAGACTCCAGAACATTTTCTAACATTCTAAGATCCTTAAACTTCCATTACATAGATAAATGCCCTACTTGTAATAATGCATGCCTTGATTAGCCTGGTTGATGCAGTTTTTGCAGATCAAGTTTATTGTAAGAAATCAGTTCACTCCAATGGATCCAGTGTGACATGGTTAACAGACCAGAGAGAGGAGCATACTTTGCACTTTGTCAAGCTAAACAACATAAATTGGGACTCTATATATGAGAGTCAAACTGTAAGAAATGAAACTGAAACTGCTTTTGATTTACTTATATATATATATATATATATATATATATATATATATATATATATATATGGTATACCTATTATCTTCTCATAAAAACCATTAGACAAAATATGTTATCTTTGTACCATATTTATTAACTACTGAAGCTGGAACAGAATTGAGATTGGTAATGTACAAAGCCTATCTTGAATGGCAAGTGAAACTACAGAATTAAGATAGGAGAACCAAAAGAACAGCATATGGTAACTATATTGATGGTGCCCCAAATAAGTGCAAAGCTGTGTGGAACATTGTTGCACAAGAGCATCACTCATGTCATGGACAAGACGTAACTCTTGACTTAGATAAAATTAATATTTTTTTTCATGGACTCGGTAAATTGTATAAAGAACAAAACAAAAAACTACCAGAACTAAGTAGTAGCAAAGGTCTCTAACTCCAAGAGCATGGACTTGGTTCTCAAATTTCATAGTTAAAAAATCATATATTTAGTGAGCCACTGACATTTATTTTTAGAGTTTAGAATATTTCCTCCAAGACTAAAGATATTATAAAATAGGGTACATAGTGTAGAAATTTCACAGCCTAATAAAAATCCCAAGTGTGTAGAGAAACATCTGTAAGATGCTAAACAAATTAATATACGAGTCCCACAGGCGAGTATATTGGGCCCAATTCTATTTTTAATATACCGGGTGATCAAAAAGTCAGTATAAATTTGAAAATTTAATAAATTACGGAATAATGTAGATAGAGAGGTAAAAATTGACACACATGCTTGGAATTACATGAGGTTTTATTAGAACAAAAAGAAAAGTTCAAGAAATGTCCAACAGAAGGTGCTAGACAGCAAAACGTCAGTGATGCGCATGAAAATCGTGTATGAAAGGAGCCGTAATGAGCAAGAGAATCAGATGAACCAGAAGTCACAGCATGTTGACGTCACCCGAAAAGGCGCTTTTAGTGCAGCTGTATTATCAGAATGGGAAATGTGCTAGTTCAGCGTTACGATCCTATCGCTATAGGAAGGGGATTCGGATGGGTAAAGGTCAGTTGACAAATGCAGCTGTGGCGAGAATGATTTCGGAATTCGAAGCCATGGGTTGTTTAGACGATAGACCCCGCTGTGGCCGACCGAGCACAAGGCGTAATGCTGCTCAGACACTTCAGGAAGAAATGGAGACTGTAGCGGGTTCGTCTATGCACGGGGAAGTCAGCGCTCGTGAAGTTGCACGTCGCACCGGCATTCCATACACTACTGTTTGGTTGACACTTAGGCGTACCCTCCGATGCTATCCTCACAAAAACCATCGGCATCATGAACTGTTACCTGGCGATTTAGTGAAGTGGAGGGCATTTGCGGTGTGGGAGTTACAAAAGATGGCGGAAGATGACGATTGGTTGAGTAACGTGTTGTGGACCAACGAAGCTCATTTCGTGCTCCGAGGGTCCGTCAATGCCCACAACTGCAGAATTTGGGCTACCGAAAATCCTATAACTGTCGTGGAAACTTCATTGCACGATGAGAAAGTCACAGTATGAGTTGGATTTACCATATATACCACTATCGGGCCTTTTTTCTTCGAGGAATTGCTATATTCTGGTTTTGTAACGGCTACCGTGACGGGTGAGAGGTACGTCGATATGTTACAGAATCGCATCATCCCCAGCCTGGCTGATAAACACCTGCTGGAACGTACGATTTTTATGCAGAATGGTGCTCCACGCCATATTGCTAGATGCGTGAAAGATCTCTTGCGCGCATCGTTTGGTGATGATCTTGTGCTCAGCCGCCACTTTCGTCATGCTTGGCATCCCAGGTTACCTGAAGTCGCAAATGTATCTTGATCGACTGACATCTCTTGGGATGCTGAAACACAACGTCCGACGCCAATGCTTCGCCATAACTCTGGACATGCTTTACAGTGCTCTTCACAATATTATTCCTCAACTACAGCTATTGCTGAGGAATGATGGTGAACATATTAAGCATGTCCTGTAAAGAACATCATCTTTGCTTCGTCTTAATTTGTTATGCTAATTATTGCTTTTCTGATCAGATGAAGCGACATCTGTCGGACATTTTTTGAACTTTTTTCCCGCCTAATAAAACCCCACGCCATTCCAAGCATGTGTGTCACTTTTTACCTCTCTATCTTCATTATTCCATGATTTATTAAGTTTTCAAATTTATACTGACTTTTTGATCGCCCAGTATATATAAATGTCTTTCCAGAAAGTGTCACTCATGGAGACAAAATTCTGTTTGGTGATTACAGCAACATTATAATTACAGGCAAGACACAGGAAATACTGCTGAGTAAATCTGATAACATGTTGATAGATGTACACAAATGGTCAGAGACAACTAAATAACTATTAATATCAGTAAGACCCACAGTATGAATTTTGCTATTAATAAAACAATATTAAATTAAATCTAAATGGTGGCGCCATGAACTGTGTAAATAATACAAAATTTTTAAGGATGGATATAGATAATCAAATGAAATGGAAAGAACATACCTCAAGTATAGCTAAAAATTTTTATCTGCATGCAATGTTTTGAGAGTAGTAGCAGCTGTATGTAACAGTAACAGCTTCAAAGTAACACATCATGCACACTTTCATTCACTCCTTAGATACACTATACTCTTATGGGGCTCAGACAGGGATAACATTGAAAAAAATTTCATATTGCTAAAGAGGGCTCTTCAGATAATAACAAAAGAGAACAAAAGGGCTCACTGCCTTGAATTGTTTAAAGAACTATCTATATTGACTGTTCCTTGTGAATATATATTCCAGACATTAGTGTGTGTGAGTAAAAATGTACATCGCTATGCCACAAACAGCGATACACATCATCATAATACAAGGACTAGGGAAAACCTGCACCTTCCCAGAAAAAGCAAATTGAGAACTCAAAACCGCAGTGATTATCAAGGACTAAAGCTTTACAATAAGTTGCCTCATGAAATTAAACAAAATAGATAATATGTTCAGATTTTAAAAAGCTGTGAAAATGTTTCTCATTACAGAAAGTTATTATACACTAGAGGACTATTTAAATGAAAAATAATGAGAGTAATGTTTAAAAAAAATCCATTAGTGAAATAAGTAAAAGAATCTTTTTGTATACAGTGTGGTGTGTTATATTGTACCTATATATTCTGATGAAATATGTATATTTTCTTTATGTATGCACACTGACAAAATCCATATCATGTAAATGATAAATGGTGAATAAATCAATCAATCAAAAGTTATTCCAATTTACAAAAAAAGGGAACAAACATGATCTCAAAAATTTCACATAGTTTCCATAGTTCCAATTTTCTCCAAAATATTTGCATCCATCATATATAACCAATATAATTATTAAAAAATATATAAAAAATAGAAAAGAGATGACTTACCAAAAGGACCGGCTCGTCGATAGAAACAAATAAAATAACACACAAACACACATACAAGCTTTCACAGCCTAGCTGCTTCGTCAGGCAGAAGGGAAGGAGAGGGAAAAGGAAATGATGAGGGTTTTAAGGGAGTGGATAAGGAGTCATTCCAATCCTGGGACAGGAAAGACTTACCTTGGGGGGAAAAAAGGAGGGTAAACAAATACACACACACCCACACATTTACACAGATGCAAGTACACTTAGGCAGACATACTGTAGAACTGTAGAAAGCAAAGAAGTTAGAAGTTAGCTTCTAACTTCTTTGCTTTCTACAGTTCTACAGTATGTCTGCCTAAGTGTACTTGCGTCTGTGTAAATGTGTGGGTGTGTGTGTTTGTATTTAGAAGTTAGCTTCTAACTTCTAACTTCTTTGCTTTCTACAGTTCTACAGTATGTCTGCCTAAGTGTACTTGCATCTGTGTAAATGTGTGGGTGTGTGTGTATTTGTTTACCCTCCTTTTTTCCCCCCAAGGTAAGTCTTTCCTGTCCCAGGATTGGAATGACTCCTTATCCACTCCCTTAAAACCCTCATCATTTCCTTTTCCCTCTCCTTCCCTTCTGCCTGACGAAGCAGCTAGGCTGTGAAAGCTTGTATGTGTGTTTGTGTGTTATTTTATTCGTTTCTATCGACGAGCCGGTCCTTTTGGTAAGTCATCTCTTTTCTATTTTTTATATTTTTTTATCCCACCAGGAACGTTTCCCTCTATAATTTTCGTTTCATCAATATAATTATTACTTTGAATCATATAATTTACTTTCTGAAAGTCAATTTGGCAACTGCAAGGGAAGAAACACCACGCCTTTGAGAATAAAAACAAAGCTTCACTCCTCTTTTGCATTGCATTTGATTGTGTTTCTCATAGTATCTTACTTAATAAACTCAAATGAAGAGGAAACATTTTGTTCTGTTAAAAATAGGCGTTCACAAATACATGAAGTTAAAACAGGGTTGCCACACAGTTCTGTCCTTGGGCCCTTCTTTATAACTGCAGTCAATGATTTAACCCCATTCTGTTACCAACTTTGTTAGCTGCTATGCTGATGACACAAATTTGATGGTGCAGCATGAGAATATATTAGATCTGCAAGATAGGGTATGATGCAAAATGGTATGGAAAGAGCACTTAACTGGTATTGAGGAAATACTTTGCTTTGTAACCCATATAAAAACCAGCACATCATATTAGATTAATCAAACGCAGTGGAGGTTAAAGAAGTGAAAATAATTGGAATACATGTAAACTTCGAGTTAAGTTGGGAGACACACATCAAATTTGTTCAAAATTTTCTTGACTTTCTGATTTCATTTGGAATCTGAGGAACCTAATAACCAAAAATACTAACAAGTAATTTATTTTGGACTATTTCAGTCACACATAGAATATGGAATGGGGACATTCACATCAGTGAAATTATGAAAAGACGGAAGAAGGTGGTACATGAAGTGAGCAATGTGGATAGATTAGAACACTGTCGGCCTTTATTCATAATGCTAAAAATATTAACAGTATTAAACCTATACATATATGTCTCAGTACTGTATGTAAATACATTATAACTTGTTATCTGCAGGGTCCACAGTGTTAGTAGATCTCGCATGACAACACAATATTATAAGTTACGTGATATTAATTTTATATAGATGTATAAAAGAAGGGAAAAATAATAATAAATAATGTTACAATAATATTGAAAACTACAGCATAACAGAATGTGGTATGTATCATTTCTTTTACCTCTGTATAAAACAAGTAAGCAGCATAGTACTAAATTATTTTGTCAAGTAGGCTCAACCACATAGATCGTGTATAAAACACAATAATATGACGCGTTTTGAGGGTCAAGCCCTCATCATCAGATAAAATATACAAGAATCTTTAAAACCCGAGACAAATAAAATCTAAAACGTAATAAAAGAAAACGTGGTTACTTCCCTTGTAACCGTGTCTCCGTAGAAAGCTCAGCATACTGTGCTTCGTCAATATTAAAAACAGTCCCCAGTACTGGCGGCGCATAGCACTAGTGAAGCGCACGGAGTCAACAACACGAGTGGGGCGCACGTATGAACATGAAAACAAAGACCTCTAAATGCCAAAGATTATCCACAAGGCAGTGGGTACATTCAGGTGTACAGTAAGACAGAGGTTGAAATTTAAAATAAACGACTTTTGTTATAATAGATCCACAAAGTTTTTAAAAAAGCTGTATGCATTGCCTTGAACTTGTTCATTTAATGAAACGTCGCTTTTTGCGTTTTGTATTGTAATCTCTAGCTGTTCTAGCAGATCTAACTTTCTTCCCTTATCCTGTTTATGTAAAATCTTTAGGCCATCTTCAATATGCTTTAATGGGTGGCCAGTTTCGCGGATATGTGTAGCTACAGCGGACTTGTCAAAATTGTTAAGTCGGAAGGCGTCCACGTGTTCCTTGTACCTAACTTTAAACGATCTACCGGTCTGACCAATATAGCTGGCATTGCAACTACTACACTGTATCTTATAAACCCCTGCTTTGTCATATTTATCAGTCTTTTGGTTTAAGTTATTTCGTAATTTATGATGTAAAGTATTATTATTTTTAAAAGCAGCTTCTAATTTAAAAGGTTTTAGTATGTTGGCCACTTTCTGAGACAGATTACCAAAATATGGAACCATTACCCTCTTGATATTATCTGTGCCATTTGTATATGATTTCGCACGTTGTTTCTTTCGTATTAGGTTATTAACTACGTTTTCTTGGTAACCATTCGCCTTAGCAAGCTGTCTTATAATGTTAAATTCAGTGGTTCTGTCTTTTTCATTCATTGGCACTTTGAGGGCTCTATCGACTAAACAGAGTAGGGCAAAAAGTTTTTGGCCATTAGGGTGACAAGAGCTGTTATGTATTAGAATGTCGGTAGTTGTAGGTTTCCTATATACTTTAAATACGTGTCTGCCATCCTGCTTCGTAATGTTAAGGTCAAGGAACTGAAGTGTGCCATCCTTCTCTTGTTCAACGGTAAATTCGATTTTCTCATGTAGGCTGTTAAATTTATTAACTATTCCACTAATTTCAGTTTCACCTCCATCTATCAATAGCAAAGTATCGTCAACATAGCGTTTATAATATAAGATTTTATCAACTGGATGCTGCATATTTGTGAAAAGCCGGTTTTCCAAGTTATTAATAAAAATGTCTGCTATTGTTCCTGAAATACTTGAACCCATAGCCAGTCCATCCTTTTGCATATAAAATTTCCCGTTAAAGGTAAAATAGTTATATTTCAGAATAAACCGAAGTAGGTCAATGAATTCAACGATTTCTTGCTGAGATAGTCTCTTGTGTTTAAGTAAGTTTGCTTTAATCAACTCGATGGACGCCTTCCGACTTAACAATTTTGACAAGTCCGCTGTAGCTACACATATCCGCGAAACTGGCCACCCATTAAAGCATATTGAAGATGACCTAAAGATTTTACATAAACAGGATAAGGGAAGAAAGTTAGATCTGCTAGAACAGCTAGAGATTACAACACAAAACGCAAAAAGCGACGTTTCATTAAATGAACAAGTTCAAGGCAATGCATACAGCTTTTTTAAAAACTTTGTGGATCTATTATAACAAAAGTCGTTTATTTTAAATTTCAACCTCTGTCTTACTGTACACCTGAATGTACCCACTGCCTTGTGGATAATCTTTGGCATTTAGAGGTCTTTGTTTTCATGTTCATACGTGCGCCCCACTCGTGTTGTTGACTCCGTGCGCTTCACTAGTGCTATGCGCCGCCAGTACTGGGGACTGTTTTTAATATTGACGAAGCACAGTATGCTGAGCTTTCTACGGAGACACGGTTACAAGGGAAGTAACCACGTTTTCTTTTATTACGTTTTAGATTTTATTTGTCTCGGGTTTTAAAGATTCTTGTATATTTTATCTGATGATGAGGGCTTGACCCTCAAAACGCGTCATATTATTGTGTTTTATACACGATCTATGTGGTTGAGCCTACTTGACAAAATAATTAAGCATACAACCACGACCTCAAATCAATAATGGATAGTACTAAATGTTATGGAAACGTATGTATTGCAGGCATAACTCCTGAAGATGACTTTTAAGTCGAAATAAGCTTATGGTGTAACTAATACGAATGAAGAAATACAGTGTTGAAATTATATAATTCTTATTATTAAATTTTCAAATGAGGGAATGTTGTTGTTGTTATTGTTGTTGGGATGTTTAAAGGGGACTAACCTGCTGGATGAGCAGTCCTCTGTTCTCAGCTAATAAGTCACATCTTTAAGGAAAGACATACACCTACATAATACTAGATACAAAAAATTAGATAGGCATAGGCTGGCAAGAAAAGGTACTTCCTATGTAATCAGTAGCATAAGAATATTCAGTATTCTTCCACTTCCTGAACAGTCTGCCAACATAACTAGTTTTCAGAGAAAGTTATGAAACTAGTTACTAATTAAACCTTTTAATGAAATTACCGAATTTTTAAAAGTACAGGAAATTGTCATCAATTTGCATGTTTTCATTATGTGAGAATATTTACTGGATTTAATTATAATTTATACTTCAAAAGAGGTAGATTGGCTGGCCAGTACTTACCTTTGTGCTGTATCGCCAATAGTCACTCAAAGAAAAAAAAATGACAAAAAAAGCGAAGAACAAGCTTTTGGAACAATGTTACTTTGTCAGGTAAGAGAGAAAGGATGAAAAAAGAAATGGGAACAGAAGGGGAAGGTAATTCATGACCAAGGACATGAGGATGATGTTTAAGGATTTTATTGTTTGTATTATCACTTGGTTTGGAATATGGAGTGGTTATAATTTAAGGTACTCCTGTGAAAATAACATTATATACTGTGTAAATTGCCTATTCCACCTCAGGTGGTCAGCAGCGAATAAATCTGAATCTAAATTTGGTAAATTTTTCTGGTGATGCAAACCTACATGAGACTTAAAGAAAGAGAGTCTTATTAAAATAAGTTATTTACTTTTACTTGTGCTCATTTAAGACAGTTCAGAAATTGTAGAAACATTGATGTAATTGTGTAGATTTGATTTTGTCATGGTAAGTTTTAGTACAGTTAAATACATACATAAGAACATTTCTACCAAACAAAAACTATAGTAATGGCTAAAAGTACAATCAACATCTACTGGCAACACAAACAGGAGAAGGACTACTGCTGAGGGTAGAACATTACTTTGCAATTTGTCATGTACCATATAAAATGAAATAAAAGATGTTGTAAAATGGTGTAACATTTTTTTTTATTTCCAGCTGCAGGCTATGATAATAAATAAATCATCATACAGTCCATAATTATCAGGTTGGCAAGTGACTCATCGTAATATTTTTGTATTATTGTATCTGACTACATATTTACATCAGAAATCAAAGAAGAAATTTGATTTACTGCAGTTTACATTAATTTTGGATACAACACCTATGTAAATAACAGATTATAACATCTCAACAACAAAATATATGAAGATTCACTTCCTGCAGTATACATATTATAAGACTTTATTCCACAAGAATTTTATTCACACAACAGTATCAAAATACTGGGTTTAGGAAAAGATTTATAACAGAGGACAGCCATCAAGAAGAAAAGGTAAGCAAAATATATTCTGCTAGGTATAAGACAAAATAGAATTTATGTAAACTGAGCATTTGATAGTTAACACTATATATATATTTATAATATAAATCTTGTACAAAAGAGGTGCAGCAGTATTTTTTATTTGTAATATTTTCAAATATATTGCAGATTAACAATAGCATGACCTATAACTGTCAACAAAATGTAGTTGAAATATTTTTTTTAAATTGGATATGATATAAATAATGTAGCTTTATATTCCCTAATCTATTTTTCTGTGATTTACCATGAACACAGAAAAAAAATAAAAATTAAGGAATTTTTATAACCTAGCAGATCAAGAAATAAAGAGAAAAACGTATTTATTGCATAACAGTATACAATATTATATGGAGAGTATTGGTAACAGAGTGAAGATAAGCCAAAAATTTTAATTGGTTATGGACTGTAATTCATTCATTTGGTTGTGGCTACCACTTTGGAGAGGATTTTCTTTGCTCTTTTTTCCTCCATGTAATAACAACAATATTATGAAAATTATGAATTGCTATCCAGCCTATACATAACATATTGGCACAGAGTCACAGACAAGCACAATGAAAAGATTGACCAACAATGAATTTGATACACACACAACTATACATAAGCACTACTCAACACAATAAGCATTGTTAGCATCATCTTATTTTGTGTGCATATACAAGTGGAACCAGCAACTCATTTTCAAAACAAGATCTGATAATCAAAATCCATACTGCTTCCCAGCATTTAAACATTAACAAAATAGCACTCTTAAGTTACTGATCTTCCTGCATTCTGCAATGTGTTGAGGCATGAAGCTCATGATTTTAAGCAAATTGTATGAATTATGTATAAGCAGCAAATTTCAACTGTCAGTGAAAGCCTACTTATTTTACTTTCAAAGTAATTATTCTTTGTTTCTGGCTGTCACTGTAAACAACCCAGTCTCCTGATAAAATTTCTATTTATGTATGTGTGGACAGAAGTAACAGGACTTCAGATATTACAGATTATGAGATAAGATTGCAGCTCTGTAATCCATTTGAGGCTTAAGGAATCAATAGGTGTTCACCAGATTTTGAATTTAACACTCAGCCCAAAAGACCTTCTTTCTAAATAAAAAAGAAACACACACACACTTTTCTTAATATTGTTGTTATTTCAACCTGGACTTTCCATGGTTTGATTTTTCTGAGTAATTTCAGAATTGGCTGACAATGCAAATGAGGAAGTCAAAGGCAACTAGGAATCAGCTGTGAAAACAAAACTAGTGCATTACTGGAGGACTTAACAACTAGTCCCAAAATGCCATGTGGCAGTGTCAATAGGTAACTGTATGTCTTGTATTGTGGAATTATATGCTATAAAAAAGATGCCATACTGTTACAGATTAATTGAAATTTGTACTTGTATAAAGAGTCTTATGTCATCAGTTTCCTAAGTTAAAATGAGTCAAAGATATTTAACAGTGGTAGAAGCAACATAGATTAATGTACTCTTTGCTTGTATCTATGCAGAAGAAGTCTGTGTTTACTGGCAGATCATAAAATTCTACCTGTAACAGATTAAGAAAAAAATAATTTTTCTTTGTTCAAGATGACCAGTGGTCAGACTTAATCAAAAGCTGAGTTACTGAAGACGAATAAATGAGAGTTTTCTGTTGTTTAATTCTGTTCTGTAAGATAATTAGTTGTGTAGTACATGAGACAAATTGCATACTGTATAAGAAAAATCTGACAGGATGTGACAACATTACAGTCAAAGACAATTATCCATCCACAAGCAGTTGTAATTGAGAGGTATGTGTCCGGTATGCAATTCTGGCCAGTTTTGAGTTGTGCATTGTGTTAAAAACCATATATATATATGACAATATATGTTGCTTGAATTCATGCATAAGCACCCACAAGAATGAAAGGTGAGAGATGGGGGTCCATGGTGAGGCAGTCGAGTGCGCTGTGATACGATGCGCGAGGCTGTTCCCCATCAGGGTTTCGAATCCCCCCTCAGGCACAGATGTTACTGTCATCTTTAGTATAAGGTAGTTAATAAGTAGTTTGTAAGTTTAGGGACTGATGACCCTTAAGTTTAACAAACATTGAAAGCCGGCCGCGGTGGCCGAGGTGACTGAGGCGCTCCAGTCACGGTCAGCACGGCCACTACGGTCGGGGGTTCGAATCCCCCCTCGGCCATGGATATTTGTGCCGTCCTAGTTCGTAAGTAGTTCATAAGTAGTTTGTAAGTTTAGGGACTGATAACCTTGTAGTTAAGTCCCATAAACTTCACAAACATTTGAACATTTTTTTGAAACATTTAAAGATTTTTTTGAGAGAGGAGGCAGGGACCTACCTATAATAAACACTGGATATATATATAACCAACTATGGGATAGAATTTAATAAGTTTTCATATCACCAATGAAATTTATTTTTCAGATCATAACTTGGTAAAACTGATCAACTCATCATTAAAAAGTAGGAGTTTCACTTTCTTGCCTCTATGTGGATGCCCATGCTTGAATGACTTATTTCATATACCAAAATCTAAAGAATTTCAACACATTAATTCCTCACAGTCCAAACATGTATGAATGTACAGATGAAATTTGGCTTTTGCTGTGTGTTAATATAATTTTGCAACAGATAAAAATGATTGAGTCATTAGAAATTTTGCTTGAACATAAATCAAGTACCTCATTGGAGGTTACCTCTTCTTTGATTCTTTGGGAAGGGGAAAGATAGATGCCTGAATAATGGAACAGCTGCAGTACAATAAAATGAATACTCTAGTCACCTTTAGCATTTACACAAAAAATAGATACATTATGTTGTCTGCTACCCCAGATTGTCTTTCTCTTTCAGATATTTTTACATTTAAATACATTTCATAAAGGATATCTATACAAATAGATTACTTTATACAAGATAACTACAAAAGTATTTGTAAGAGCTATTGTTTGCAATAGGACCTTCACTATTATGTTCATGATTATTTTGTACAATATGATTACATACCATTTTGTATCACTTTCTTTGGAAAGAGAGAAAGGTATATTGAAAAATATCCCCACAGTATCTCATATTCATAATATTTATGTTCAATAGAGTCCCATGATCTACTATTCACAACTACTACTATCTTTTTTAAGGGCTTATCTTGTAAGTGATGTGTGTCATTCTTATAGTTACTTGGCGCCTTCATAATAAACAACATTTATGGAAAAATGACTAGCATCTCTTGTTGTTGTTCTCTGTACGTGAGAACACACAACTTATATCACTTTGTTATATTTCATTTGCTTTAAGTTGCACATTTCAAATAAAAAATATTAATTTATTTATTAACAATATGAATATATGCAACTTTTTCTTTTTTGAAAAACAAAGCTATCAAGTTATTGCTTAAATCATCCAATATGTAATTCATTGTGACATAAAACATTGTTAGTTATCAATATCCCACAATATTGGAGACTGATATAAAATGAATTAAGTGTTATGCATTTCAGTGTTTCTTTTTAATACTTCTTACGATTTTTATATAGCCTTCAGTTGTTATATTTTTTTAATCTGACATGTAATCTAGTCAAACAGTGTTTCACAGAAATTATTGTAGAAACTGTCTGGAATAACATTAGTATTGGCCAAACGCAAAAGTCACAGGACAGAGAAAGAATAAGCAGGAAAGAAAACAAATCATTTGTGCTTATTTTAACTTTGCACAATGAAATAACTCATACTATTGACTGGCTTGGTAATTAATATTGTAAATGGTACCCTGGACTTTATGGAGTTTTTATGTAGCATATACCACCACAAGGCTACAAAATTCATTATGCTGCTGCAACTACTTTCAACAGTTTCTATTTGCAGCATAATTAAGGTTTTAACATGTTTGTGCTAGTATATGTAAAATTTCCTTAATAAAAGCTGTGAAGCAAACCTTAAACAAGATTGTACGACTCAAAGAATAGGGATCTTTTTAAATGACTTACTACAACCTGCTTCAACATCATAAATTATATATCAACTGCTATCAGACCAATTTATTCTTATGTGTGATATATAACGGTTGGGTACAACACCAATAATGCATCAAATTTCGTAAAAAAATATTAATTTGCCTAGTTTGAAATAGGAATGGAATGTAATAACTCCTGTGGAATAGATTACGTCTTTATATATTACATTAACAAGGTTTATAAATACTACCAAATGTTAAGAATAATGCAAGTGTAGTGTCAATCAAACTGTTCTCTCGTAGTCTCGAAGGACCTCATACAGTATAAGCAATCACAATTGTGAACTCTGAACTTTTATGATATATGTCCCAGGTACATCACACATCACTAAGTACCAGCTTTCCTTCACTTGTCAGAGACTAACCACATGTAGCAGCCTGCCTCTCACTGCACAACCTCACGAGTGGGGGCAGCTTACACTGCACAGGAGCCCTAAGTGCAAGCAAATCACTTTATTCATTCTTTTGCATGGGTTTAATTTTCAGAGTGTAAATAATATTAGTACAGACACATTTCATATGTGGCACCTGTTCACTAAACATATTGGTAAAGAATCCAAATAATCACTCACCCTAGTAACACAAGTAAAATTATTTAACTGGCGTTTCATACGAGTGTTGACAATTCGTGTGGTGAGACAGCTGTGCTGAGGTCGAGGGTAGCTACTGGGACACCCGGACTGACGCTGCCGCTTGTTTCACGAGGCAGGCCGGAGGCGACTTTCGACAAATCCACCGACGGCGTGGGGGACGTCGGCTGTCGAAGTGCCTGCTGGTGCTGGTGTTGGTGCTGCTGCTGCTGCTGAAGTGCCAGGGCACGGACTGCATTTGTCTTCTCCTGTGAATGTCAGTGCAAATCAAATGTTACAATAGTAGATCGAATTGTCAGAACAGAATCATCATTAAAGTCGAGAGCAATTCCATTTTATGCAAGATACAAGAATTTGAGAGATTTTAGCTTTTGGCCTTAAGAGCCTTCATTCACACAAGCTCAAAAAACACACACACATACACACATGCGCATGCGCAGAAATGAACATGCACGTATTTGATCATTGTTGCAGCAGCTGTGGCCAGAATGATGATGAGCTGTCCTTCAGTTGTACCTATTCGCAATTCATTGGGTCATCTATACTTTTCTCAAAATATTGATTAATCTCACAATTATTATTTATCACACCTAAACTTAAATGCATTCAACTATGATAGCTTTTATTTAGGTGAATTTCAAAAATGTATGGAAAATAAAATGTTCAATTAGTTGCAAGTGAATAAGTAAGAGTATTAGTTCATATACATTAATCTGTATGTCGCTCTCTAAAATATGGAAGTGTTTTAGTTAAAAATCACACTGAAAGTTAATGTTCAGTTTTTTCTTTGATGGCCATTTTTTTCATTATCACATAAATATAGTTTGTTCGAGAAAATTGCACTTAAAAAAAAGAATAAAATAAATTTAAAAAATAAGAATAAAAAATGAAATAAAATAAAACAGTGGGATATGTTTTCTTGCAAACATGACAAATTCAGTCCAGTCGAAGACTGGGATACCATCTATCAGTCTTGAACCATGACATCAGCATGTTGTCTTGCATGACTCAAAACATTGTTGATTCTCCTTCTGTTACCGAATGTGACATTACTTTTCATGATACAAAGTGATCCAATCAGTGTGACTACAGTTCTGAGAAGTGAGTAGACAGGAGACTACTTACGATTTCATGATAAACATGGAAAGAAGGAAATAACATGTGATATACAAAGATGAACCAAAATGTGAGGTCTGCCCACTGGAGAAGGTGCACAGCCTGCCAGCTACATTTACACTGTGGGCTCATTCTAGTGATGATACTAGTCACTAATGGAGAACTCCACTTTTATAATGTGATATGGACAATGGGCATATTGTTATGGTCCAGCTCCAGGTTTAGGTAAAGTCAGCCAGCTGGTCTCATACTGCTGTTGTGAGAGTTTATGGTCAAAGGATGAGCAAAACCGTGAGTAGGCAACAAGTTGTAGGGTTCCTGTGTGGCATTAAGGCCCGTAGTCATAGGAGGCTTGTCCAGTCTGTAGTGTGAAAAAAGCAGATGTGATGTCAACAGAGTGCTAGTGCAGGAACTAGAGTCAACCCAGGGCTCCACAGCAGGTGAGCACTAAGAGTGTCCACAATGGCGCTATATCACCACCGATTATGTTGCGGCATGAACAGTGCCCTTGAAATTACACAGTGGATCAATGGAAATTAAGCACATTTCTCATAGCATTAGAGTGGTGGTCATGTTCAGATACACTTTCATCGTGGCTACAAGTTGCTCAAAATGTCCATCTGCTGTGAACAAGTAAGGCGCAGTCATCTGGGTGTTCATGGGACTTACAGTTCTCATTAGTAAAGGTATAATGACAGATATGGACTGCACAAACATTATTGCTGATCGCCTCTACTATCTCTAGCTTGATACCTTTCCTGATGTGATGGCATATTCTAGGATAACAGTCCATTTGACAAGGGTTGGGTTGTTTGGTTGGGATATGGGGACTAAACTGCTAAGTTTATCAGTTCCCTAGTAGGAAGGGATGGGAGTGAAGATAGGAAAGGATGGGAGGGGGAAAGAAAATGCAGTCTGGGAAGTACGTAAGTAAGGAAGGAAGACTGCATTAGCTCAGGGCCCCAGGCAAGCCATGCACATACTCATGAAAGAACTGTGAGCCACCTGGGGAGGGGGGACGTGACAAGACCACAACAGTGTGCGGAGCATGATAGAAAACTCTCATCTGTGTCTTCACCATCAGATTCACATGATCTGAACTGAATGAAATACAGCTCTATGGATCAGACACTATTGCCTTCTGGGTGCAAGCCACACATCCACAAACAGCCTGTCTATACCAGAATGAAATTCCTCTCATAGTGTAATGTGCATTGACATAAAACTTCCTGGTACATTAAAAGTGTGTGCCAAGCATATTTGTCAGGCAACCACTCTACTAACTGAGCTACCAGCACAGCTCAAAGTGCAAAATGATGTAGTGGTGGGAGTAAAGCTGTGAAGATGGGCTGTAGGTCCAGCATAGATAGCTAAGTCGTTACAGCAGTTTCCCAAGATAGGCAAAGTTATGGGGTTCGAGTTGCAGACCAGCACAAGGTAGGTAAAGCCCACTGGATACGTTCCAAATCTGCACTGCAAAGAATTGCAGTTAGATTGCATTTTAAGGTAGAGTGACAAATTAATAGAGTGGGGCAGTTATAATGTTCTGGCTCATCAATATAAGGAGTCAGTGAAAACACTTAGAATGTAGGGCCGAAACACATTTTCAAAAAGCTGTAATTGCCTTAGCTATAAATAAAACAGAAAATGTAATCAGATAGATGGCATTATTCTGAGACAAAGTCAGACTCTCAGGAGTGATTAAGATTAGAGTACAGTAAGTAGCTGTGAGAATAAAGGTCATTAAGTGCATGAGTGGTGACAAGACAGAACAAAATTCTAACATTCTAGCAGTGTTGATCTAGCCATTGGTCCAGCGCCATTCTCAGTCTCCATATTGTTCAGATTAGCTGGTTCATAAATTTCTCTTTGCGCATTTCCTGTTCCTAAGCTCATTTTCTGCCACAATTGTTTCCCTTTCCCTCCCCTACTGAAGCTTTGTTCTCCCCATGATTTATTAGATGCTCATTTTCCATTACATCCTTTTTAATGCGTCTCGGTTGCACAGTGATAGAGTGCCAGACTACAAATTTGAAAAGGTCGCAGGTTCGATCTCCACTAGGTCCTAGGATTTTTATCTCTCACTTTCCACTTCTTTCATCTCTGGCAGTATTGCTCATGTGAAAAATACCAAGTAGTATCATGGTTCGGAAGCCATGTTAAACTGTAGAGCCGCCTATAACTGGCTAGGTAAGTCAGGTTGGAGGAAGGCAATGGCATACCACCTCCCGGATTGTAGACTGATTTTTTACCTTAGCTTACCCTTTAATGTCTTCATACACTTTTATATTCATTTATCCTAATGGTGACATCAACAAGCAAACTGTAATTGGATACTGAAAGACTTAAAATATCCTTGAGGAATCGGGTCTGAATCTACTTATAGCAGATTTTGGGTTACAGCATTTCATACAAATTTTCGTTTGAAGTGAGTGCTTTGGATGCATGTCACCAGTAAAGTCACAATGAAAATGCAAATACGAAGCTGGAAGTTGCTGTTCTCATTGTCCTGAAAGACAGAATGTGTAACAGAGCAGGTATATATTATAGATGAAATTCACCCATAGAATGCATTACTTCATGATAATCTACAAATGTTTCATGTGTCAAGGTATCAAAAATGATTTAGGCCTAATAATGATGTTGAGTGGTGATTATGATTTTGAGAGGCTGTTACAAAAGGACACTTTCTGAGCAAAAGTAGAAAGTATTCTGGCTTGATTCAATAGCAGAGGCTAACACATATAGCTTGTATGGTGAAATCTGAGTGAACTTTAGAGTAATGTAAAGTTACACATAAAAGCTACAGTGATGCTTTTAATAAAAGTGTCAATTACACTGTTTGATAAATATTGAATCTGTCAAATATCACCAGTATTTGTCTGAAAGTAAAGTATAGCTTAATGTATAACACGAAAGAAAAACAATGCTGAATGAAATGTTGGGCAGGAGGGGGGGGGTGGTAGTGTTAAGGATTCAAGGATAGAAGATATTAGTGAATGGAAGGGGTAGGGCAGAGATAATTCACTGATGATGTTACTGATGAAAAATGAGACACCAATAGGTGCAACAATACATTAATTATAAATTCAGTTTTATGTTAAGTCATTATGAAGATTAAACCATTGATCAATGGAAAATAAACATACTTAACATATTTTTTAGGTTTCTAAGTTTTCTTTGACATCCTTCATTTACATACAGAAATTTCATTTTCTTGAGATCAGTGTAAAACGAGGATGTATGTCATGCAAACATATTAATTCTGTGTGTTTAGTGGCCTATAACATATCTCCTCTCTCAAAAGAATATCTGATTCTTTTTCCAGATGATAGCTATATCGAAACAAAAATTGCACTTGACAATAAATAAAATATTAAATAGTTAAAAATAATTTATTGGAAAAGTCTTAAAATTAGTCTTCATATTACTTTTCTACATGAAGAACATTGAGATTTTAAAATATCTTTCCAAAAACAACTATACCACTTATGATTCCAGATAACATATTCAAGACAGTGTATTAAAATTTGCTGAAAGGACAAAAACAGAAGTAGTGCAGCTACCAGTTCACCAATAAGTCTGGACTGTGGAATAGGTATTCAGGAACATTTGTTTCAACTGAAACAATAATTCTCCTGTTTGCCACTATCATTGTGAAACATTTTAGGTTGTGGAAATAAAATCCGCTACCAGTTACAATTATTGGTGGTTTATTAAAACACTACTGGTTTCGGGTTTGTGTCCATCTTCAGGTGTTTACATTCAGTGTTGTTGACTGTTTAAAGAAAACGTAAATTACATTGTGCTTATCACACAGACATACATACACAAGTATCATGTAGATATACATAAAACAAGTATGGTATGTATATGTATATCCATGTTTACATATACATAAAACAAGTATGGTATGTATATGTATATCCATATGATACTTGTGTATGTATATCTGTATGATAAGCACAATGTAATTTACATTTTCTTTAAACAGTCAACAATACTGAATGTAAACACCTGAAGATGGGCACAAGCCCAAAACCGGTAGTGTTTTAATAAACCACCAATACTTGTGACTGGTAGCGGATTTTATTTCCACAACCTATAAGGAACAGTCACGGAATTCTTTAACATCCATAATGGACAAAATTCATTGAAACGTTTTAATTCCACTCTTAAATAAATGACACCATATCATAATATCTAGTCTTCATAAAGCACAGATTTTCCAACGAATCATAAACCCAGTACTACATTGGTAGTATATTCAGTTGTGTATGTTTCATCTTTAATAGTTAATGGAAGCAAATCAAAAGCACTGTGGTTTTCTTGCTACCACAGCTCTAGGCATACTGGCTTATAGTGTCATTGAAGCAATAGCACACATTCCCCGTACTTCCTATGCTATAAGGAGTCACTTACTTTATGAACCTCACCTAGTATGTAAATGCCTTGTAATACTTACCCTCTGCCACACGAAAACATTGTGAACCATGGCACAACCACAGAACACAATCCCAACACCAATGAATACGCTGGTGATTATCGCTGGAGTTGAGTGGAACTGGATGAATGTATACAAGATGATTCCTGGAAAGAGAGACATTGGCTCCTTGAGATAGTATTAGCATAAATTGAAATCATATTTATTATTATTAAAAAAATTGTGCAATTACTGCTGTACATATGAATACATCTATATACATGCTCCACAATCCACCTAAATGTGCGTGGCAGAGGGTACCTAGTAAGACTACAAGTTACTTGCTTTTCCATTCCATTCCCATATGGAAAGAGGGAGAAATGAATACTTGCTGCCATTTCTCACACCACCTAGAAATTTGGTCCAAGTCATCCTGCATACTACAGTCATTCAGTGTCGTCAGCTTCCTGTACACCTCACCATCATCACCAAACAGCTGCAGATTGCAATTCATTTATATAGATAGTAATAGCGGTCCTATCACACCTCCCTGGGGCATTCATAGTCTCTGTTGATCATTTGCCATCGAAGACAACGTACAGGATTATATGCCCGTACCTTCGTTAGAGAAATATGCAGTCTGCCTGTTGTCCTTCATCAGTAGCACGCAAGCTGTGATGAGAGAAAAGGGCAAGCTGGATTTCACATGATCGATGCTTCCTAAAGACGTACTTATACATGGACAGAAGCTTTTCCACATCAAGGAAATTTACTGTATTAGAACTGAGAATATATTCAAGAATTCTACAGCACAGTTATTTTGTCTTTCTTATATATGGGAGTCACCTTCACCTTTTTCCAGTTGCTTGGAACTTTGTGCTGGATCAAAGATAAGTGATAAATGCAAGCTAAGCACGAATCCAATTCTGTAGAGCATTCTTTATAAAACCAGTCTGGTACCCCATAAGGACCTGGCGACTTGTTTTGTTTTTAACTTTCTCAGCTGTTTCTCTACACCGGCTATGCCTATTACTGTTTTCTCCAATTAGGAGTCAGTAAGATCATCAAATGAAGGACTTCATGTGTAAATGAAACACTGCATCTTCAGTTGAGCAGCCCTTTTGAAAGCCCTACTGACTCTTCCTAAAAACTATGTATCTCGTGAAATGTTCTGTAATTCTATCATGAATTAATTTTTCAAGCATTTTAGAGATATCTGTTAATAATGAGATTGGGTGGTAGTTTGTGAACTTAGTTTCACCATCCTTCATGTGCAGATTTGTGATTACATGTCTGCATAGTTAATGATGATGGTCTGTAATTTTACTGACCAAGACTTGTATGGGGGAGGCTTGGTCGTCACTACAAGTTTCCCTGCTTATACACTCATCTTCAATATTGTGTTTTGTCTGTAATAGATGCTAATTTGTCCTTGTTCACTGTCTGGCCTCCAGTTATAAATGGTCTCACAGACCATGATGGGCACAAAATTATTCATCATGACGTTAGTCCTCACACTATACTCTCCCCAATCATAATCCTTAAGAATAATGAACAAAGAGGCAAAAGAATCTTTCAACTGTAAGTTACAGCAAATGGTTTGGCCCTTTACATGACCGTAAAAAATACTAAAAGCAGGCATCTGCTGCACCCTCTGAAGTCATGTAATTTCTCCTGCCTTAAAGATAACCCTATCAGGCAGAAAGCCTGCCTTGATAAAGTTTTATCAAACCTGTGCATAGATGATGTACTTTTAAAAGTTGTTAAATCTATATTACCTGATCACGAAGAAGTATTTCTAAAATTAATTGTGCCCAAAAAAGAACATATTCAACCAACAGATACTAGACTGTTAAAACCACTAAATGGAACAAATCTCTCACAAAAATTTTGGCAAATTACTGGGGTAGCGCTATCATGGAGAGCGCTACACTGAATGATGCTTCTAATAATTTCCTACACGACTCAAAAGCTATTTTTAATGAATACTGCCTCATCATCACAAAAACACAACAAGCTGAATACAAGGAAGAGACAAATGATAACTAACTGATACACAACTCACTTAAGCAAATTAAGGATTCTATTAAATATCTATTAAGAGTAATTTTTCACTAATAATAAATATAGACAAATAAAAATACAATAAAGTTACAATTTCTGCTAAAGAAAGAAGCAAATGGTAATTACATTTCTAAGTCCAGTAACAAATGTAAATCAGCTAAGAAAATAATTAAAGCAGAAACAACCGAATGCAGATAAGATAAATGAAAATTTTGGTCAATGAGAAATGATAAATTAAAGTATTTCAGATGATGATGTGCATAGGTTTCTCAGTACACAAGAAGCAGAGCTGAAGGTAGATGTGCTAAAATTTAGGTAGCAGACAATCTATCCTAGGACATACTGGATGTTGCCAGATCACTGAGTAACTCGGAAACTGAAGACATCCATAGTCGCCCTAATTTTATCATACAAATAATAATACATACTATATGTATTCCACTGTCTCAGTTTATAAATAGAATGTTTAAAGAAGGAATATATCCCGATTATCTGACACTAACAATTATCCCGCCCATACACAAGAAACGGGACAGAATGTCATGCCAAAATTAACGACCAATAGCAATAGCACCAATAAAATGGAAAATTGTTGAAACATTAATGAACGACCAATTAAATGGTTTGTTGAATATAAAAAGCTACTGAACTGGTCCACTATGGGTTCTAAAGTGAGCTGTGAGTACGGCAGTACAAGAAGCTGTTCTATCTGTACTACATGAATCTGAAAATAGACAGCACACCTATGCTACTCTAGTATAACTCACTATAGCATGTGATACTGTCTCAGAGTGCATACTGATTAAGAAACTGTACGATTAAAGAATAGCGAAAACAGAACTACAATTATTGAAATCATATTTAGCTAACAGAAACCAAATGGTTCTCATTAATTCATACAGTAAATTGGAGCTTACAAAAGTAAAATATGGCGTCCCACAAGGATCTGTATTGTGACCTTTCTTATTTATTATCTATGTGAATGACCTCCATAACTTACTGCCTTATAAATCTGTGATTTTCGTTGATGACACAATTTTGTCACATCAGATCACATAATGAAGAGAATGATGTCAACAGATGAACAGCTTGATGATGGAAAAGCCAGTTCAGTAGTTCCAGGAAAACAGGCTGACATTAAATAATAGTAAGACTGAGCACATCTTCGTTTGTCTTAGTTATATTAATAATGAACAAATGACACATAACATCTGAGAGAGCAGAGAAACATTATAACACAAAGACGATTCTATTTAATTTACATTATAACATTTTGTAAACATATGGCATCTATATCAACTGGAATAATTATTACATATCACTGAAATATGAAAACGGAAATATTAAATGAAATGTTCTTGTAACAAACAGACGCTATATGAAAGACCTATCTGCATGATGTAATAAAGTATTCTTGCCTCAAAGACATCCACTTCAAAATCATAAAACGTGTATTGATAATAACTAACGTAGGTTCTCTGCAGGCATCACTTGACAATGGCATTACACAAAACGGCCGTTGTGAAACTATAAAAGTAATTGCAGCATATTGGGGTATTCTCATTTATTAAAATGTCTTGTTATGACATATTTCATGCTGAGGGCCCTACAATTAGAGAAAGATATAAGTATCAATAACACTCTAGGAAGACCTGAGCGCAAAAAAAAAAAAAAAAAAAAAAAAAAAAAAAAAAAAAAAAAAAAAAAAGAAGAAGAAAAAGAAAAAAGAAAAAAAAATTATGTGTAAATGCCAGGCACGTGAACAACACTGAAAACGCTGCTGTTCTCTCAGACTTTCTTCTCATACAAGACTCATATACTGGTGTAGGACCATAAATGCTGAGGAAATGCACTGTCTGAAGACTAAGCAACGTTTCCATTTGTGCCTTCGTGCCTGATAACTGCTCAGCGATAACTTAAAGTAATCTAATTCAAATGTTTGTAAATCTGTGGGACTCAACAGCTTGATTATTAGTCCCTAGCTTACAAACTACTTAACCTAAGGTCAACTAAACTAAGGACAACACAAAAATCTATGCCCGATGGGGGAATCGAAACCCCGACGGCGGACGGCCGCGCGCACCGCAACACGGCGCTCCAGTACGCGCGGCTAATCCGCCGCGGCCTTTCAAGTAAACCATTTGCACAAAAATAAAAATATACAGATGACTTCCTTACCCGTGAGGAAAACAGGAATGGAAATGAAGAATCCGCTTACTGCGCACATTCTTGTTATTGATGATTTTTGCAGGTACTTGTTAGTTCTGGAACAAAATCAACATTTTCTTAGAATATGAGAAAGAATTTTTTTCTTAAAAACAGTGGAAAGTTGTGGATGGTATAACAACAAAATGGAAAGGATAGATTGCTACTCACCACTCAGAGGAGGCTTTGAGTCAGAAACAGGCATAATAAGAAACTCCTGATCTATTATTTAAAATAATAAAAATAGGATATTATTCATTCTAATTACTGACAAATATCTACTAATTGTACATCATCCTCTCTTCCATAGCCATATTATCTATGAACAACAGCTCTGGTGACGTTCATCAGGTTACAAGGATCCATCATTATTGCAAAGGAGGCAATAATAATTATTACACTAAGAGATAAGAGCACTGCAGGCCAGTATTCAGTTAAATTGGAAATGATTGTATAACCATAATGTATCTTTGTGCATATTGCATGTTAAGGAAAATTGGTATGAAGCATGGGGTAGATAAGCACAACATCCACAGCAATGAGAACACAATTGTATGGGTTGGTTGTAATGAAGCTCACGGTGTTCCGGCTGCATACATTGCAGGACGCGGATACTTCATAGTTCCGTTCAGTAATCAGTGCGTTCTTGGAGTAAGATGAAAAAATTATAGTTCCACTTCCCGCCGCCATGCGAAAATATGGCGCTGTAAGTAGTCAGGTTCTGAAATGTTCTCTGGTTTGACGTCAGTATACTGTCCATTGTTCCACGACACTCACTGACATCGTTTGTGAAGTGACTATTGGTACAAAGGTTGATGTCTCCCGTACAAACTGCAACGCCTGTCGGGAAGAAAGCCTGTACACTGCTGGAAAGTTGTTTTGTCGGAAACAGCGCTGCACTGAGGGGATATCGCCGACAGAAACAGTTGCGTATAGGGTCCCTTGTTAGCAATTGAGCTAGGTACACATTTTCAGCTTTGCCTAATCGCAGTTGATGTCATATATTCTGTGAATACTAAAGCAGTGCTTCACAATCTTTTCAGCTGGCGGACCCATTTTTCAGGCGAGAGTCCGCTACGGACCCCTTGTCAGTCGACAGCACATGTTGATATTCAGTGCTAAACCCTCGGGAATTGAAAGCTTATTAATGCTATGGTTTAGAGATAAATGGAAACAACTTGAAATCAACGATGTTTCCATTAGTCTGAATTCACAGTGTAGATACTTCTTGTTGGGATTTTCTCCGATTGTTCAACACACCAAAGTCTGATAAAATTGTTAGTTGGCAGTTGACGCGTTGGAGCTTTCTTCCTCCAATGAGAGTGATAAACGTTACGCCCAATCTGTCCGTTGCTCACAAGTTGATGCAACACTGGGTCAGTACGCTCTGACTGTGTGGCCAGCGCTGTGTAAGAAACATTACTCTTGTTGTGCGTGTGTTTTGGTTTCGTTGTTACATTCGGTGACATTTGAAGAAAAAGGGCAAACCCACAATTCGGGATGTAAACACGCCAGGAAAGCAAAGCGGACAAGGAATTACATTTAATCCTTTCATTCCCAGTGTTGTTCCTCGACAGCAACATATTAAAAGCTAATTAATACCGTATTTTGTGTATCAATCCTTAAAGTCGCATTGTTGCTTGCCGGTTCGTACGGCGTGTAAACCACTTATGAGCCATTAATCTGTCCGTCTTGGAGGTTGTGTTACGATGCCGTCTGTAGTGGCTGAGAGTATGAGCGTGAGTGTGGTTCATGTTATTTTATTCCAGCAGTGAATTGTTGTCTTTGGTGCTGGGGCAAAGATTATGCTAGCATTATCGATCTGACAGCGTTGACTATCAAAAAAATAAAGTCTCAAGTAATGCAATACCTCGATACCAACGTCTGCGTCGTGCATGAAATACATATATAAACAATAGTTCGATCAAAAATTTTAAAACACATATTTTGATGCTTAGTACACTGTATTAATACAGATAACACTGAATTTTAATTTTTGCAAAGGTGATTTCATAATGTGGGACTGAAAGGGTTACAGCAGAATCGCCACAGCTCGTGAGCTATGTGCGGTAATACTTTGGGAGGGTGGCGGAAACCGGATGACTTCTCTTACCAGTTTCAAATGTAGTCGCGCGAACTGCTAACGCAATTAAGGTTAATGAATCGAATGTAAAGCGTATTGGTAAATAAAGGAGGAAAATAAATCATTGTAGAAGGACCCTCTTGCCTTGATATGCCAAAAGATTGGAAAGTAGCACAGGTCACACCTATATACAAGAAAGGCAGTAGGAGTAACCCACTAAACTACAGGCCTATTTCATTGACGTCAATTTGCAGCAGGGTTTTGGAACATATCCTGTATTCAAATATTATGAATTATCTCGAACAGAACGATCTATTGGCTCAAGGTCAACACGGATTTAGAAAATATCGTTCATGCGAAACACAACTAGCTCCTTACTCACACGAAGTGATGTGTGCTATCGACAAAGGTTCTCAAATTCATTACGTATTCCTTGATTTCCAGAAGGCTTTTGACACCGTACCTCACAAACGGCTTTTAATCAAATTGTGTGGTGACGATATATCGCCCCAAATTTGCTATTGGATAGGGAATTTCCTGTAAAAGAGGACACAGTCTGTAGTAATCGATGGTAAGGCATCGACTAAAACAAAGGTGATATTGGGTGTTCCACAGGGTAGTGTTATTGGTCCTCTGCTGTTCCTTATTTACATAAACGATTTAGGGGAAAATCTAAGTAGCTCTCTTAGGTTGTTTGCAGTTGACGCCGTCATTTACCGTCTAGTAAAATCATCTGAAGATCAAAACCAACTGCAGAACGATCTGAATAAGATATCAGTATAGTGTAAGAATTGGCAGTTGACTCTAAATAATGAGAAGTGTGAAGTCGTCCACATGAGTACGAAAAGAAATCCGTTAAATTTTGTTTACATGATAAATCAATCAAATGTGAAGGCCGTAAATTCCACAATATACCTAGGAATTGCCGGCTGCGGTGGCCGAGGGGACTAAGGCGCTCCAGTCACGGTCTGCACGGCCACTGCGGTCGGGGGTTCGAATCCCCCCTCGGGCATGGATATTTGTGCCGTCCTAGTTCGTAAGTAGTTCATAAGTAGATTGTAAGTTTAGGGACTGATGACCCCGTAGTTAAGTCCCATAGACTATACAAACATTTGAACATTATGAAACTAGGAATTCTATTACTTCTGACTTAAATTGGAAAGAACATGTAGATAATGTCGTCGGAAAGGCGAACCAGAGACTACGTTTTATTGGCAGAACCCTTAAAAGATGCAACAGAACTACTAAAGAAACTGCATAAACTACGCTTGTCCGTCCTTTTATGGAGTATTGCTGCCCAGTGAGGGATCCTTATCAGGTGGGTTTCACGGAGGACATCGAAAGAGTCCAAAGAAGGGCAGCTCGTTTCGTATTGTCACGATACAGGGGAGACAGCGTTCCGGAAATGATACAGGGTCTGGGATGGGAATCATTACAACAACGGCGCTTATCGCTACGGCGTGGGCTACTTACGAAACTCCAATCGCCAACATTCTCCTCCAAATGTGAAAATATATTGTTGACTCCCACTTATATAGGTAGAAATGATCATCAGAATAAAATACGAGAAATCAGAGCTCGAACGGAGAGACTCAGGTGTTCTTTCTTCCCGCGCGCTATTCGAGAATGGAATAGGAGATAAATAGTATAATGGTGGTTCGATGAACCCTCTGCCAGGCACTTGAGTGTGATTTGCAGAGTATCCCATGTAGATGTAGAAAGTCACCATCAAAGACTCCAATGACACATACAAAGTTACAATCAGAACAAAAATCGCCTACATTAGCTAGGACACCTACAAAATTCCGCAAGGACGAACTTCTTGAAGGCAACAGATCTTCGTTACGACTAATTCTACAGAATCTCGTTTTTAAACACAAACGTGTTTCAGGCTGTATGACATTGTCGGAGTAAGAAGACAGTCGCATGGCGATTCAGATAGTTACGTGAAGTGGAAGACATCAATTTCGACGAGATTTTCTGGGTTGATAAAACATTTGCGAGTGCACGTCATACTGTTACAACAGTTTGAAATGACGACAAAGGTGAGAAAACAACTCTTTTTATATTCAGGTACTTTCCGTGGTTTTATCTCCGGCTGCCATCCGATATTCAGAACTAACCAAAGTCTCAGTACCACGAAGAAATAAAACATAAAACGTTTATAAATTGGTTGTAAAAACGTTGCTACCAAGTTTAGAATATCCATCAGTAATTATTATCTTCAATGTTGCATATTTGTAAAGAATAAAGCTCCAACGCTGTCCTCTCGAAAGAGGACATTATTCAGTGGTTAAGACAACACAAAGTTGCTGTCAACGATACACTGAAAAAGGTAGAACTATTGGAACTTGTATCACTTCATAAATCATAATTCTCAAAGTATGTTACTGTCGATGTAGATTATAAACAACGTAGAGTGATGGAACTACTACCAGATTAATGCCACAGTCATGCAATTGAAGTTATTTGGGCGCAAGTGAATTTGTCGTGAAAATAAGACGTTTATTGCGTGAAGCGGAATAACTAACTATTCAGCTCCTGGAAAATGTCACCGAAATGTACTGGAGGGTTGCTGTGATGCATAGGAAGCTAGTAATTGACGAAGCGTGGAATAATGAGGGTCTTCTCCACGACAAGATAACGGGACTTATATTACTTCTAGCTACTCAGCCACTTCGGAAAGTCCCAGTGATTCTGACATGAGTGGGACCTTTCCTATTTCGGACGATGCAACTGCCTGCAGTTAGCGATAAGTGGAGGTTTCTAAGCAGAAAAAATTTCAAAACCGTTGAATCGCATGCTGTTCCGAAGCAATATGTGTGTCGAGAATATGTCACCTATAACCTGCAATGCGTCACTCATGAAGAAACTGTGATGATATTTTCATTTAACCAATGAATGCGATAAATTTTTCAAAAATGTTCAAATGTTTGTTAAGCTTAAGGGACTTAACTACGGGGTCATCAGTCCCTAAACTTACAAACTACTTATGAACTACCTACAACTAAGGACGGCACAAATATCCATGCCCGTCGGGGGATTCGAACCCCCGACCGTAGTGGCCGTGCGATTGATGTGCGGTTTTTACAGAATGGATTGGTAGTCAGGGGCTGTATTTTTAGCCAACAAACAGATTGTAATATTACTTACAAAGTGTAGTTTTTATGCAAATATATAGTATTTTAAATGTAACAATGGTTGTCTCTATCATGCACTGGTTGTCTGACACCAGCTGTGTACAAAGAATTTTGATTGCCATTTTTATCGCGTTTAGTTTGGCAGCTATAACCGTTAAAAGTTTTAAATGGAACAATAGTTTTTTCTATCGTGCATTGGATTCGTTGAAACTAGCAGCGTCCAAATCAATTTAAACTACATTCCTATCACTGTTAGTTTGGGAGCTACAACCCTTCAAAGTTCCGGGGGCGGAGGCTGCGATAGCGTAGCTGACTGGCCGAGTGGCTATCCCCTGGGGCACGACCCACTGTCTCATGACCACCAGCCAGTCAGTTATGCTGTCGTAGCCTCCGCCCCCAAAACTTTGGATGGTTGTAGCTGCCAAACTAAACGTAATAAAAATGTCATTCAAAATACTTTATACACAGATGGTGTCAAAAATTCCATTGTTCCATTTGAAAAATTTCATACACTTTCTGGGTATTTTTACAATATGTTTATTGGCCAACAATACGAGTCCTTGACTACCAAGCCATTCTTTGAAAATCGCACATCAGTCGCACTTTCCGTTTCCGCAATATTTGCGGTGCAAGTGTTAGGTGACTCACCCTGTATACAGTTGCGACACTTACTGCTGTAAACGTTGTTGCCAAACTGACAGTTGCAACGACACTAGCGCTCCTAGCGGTGGGGAAGCCGCTGAAGGAGTGATGTTTGTTGATAATTATTTGTGTATGTAAGTAACAAAATAGTATAATATTTGCATAACAAGAATTAGTAAAATATCAAGATACATACATAATAAGGAAATTAATGTAAAAACAGCCGAACTTAACTGATTCAGTGGTATAACGAAGAACTTCGACGTGAACCAAAACTTCCGCTAAAAGTAGGTACAATATAAACATAAGAGAAACATAAATTTGTTTTACGATCTGTTCTTAACTATGACAGACTTTTTGACAAGTTACAATTCGGTATGGAGTCTAATGATTCACACATTTTTAGGCTTCACTAGTCTTTCTTATAGGCGGCATATCCTTTTGAGTGGGATTAGCTTTTCATCATTATGGGCTACTGGTTGACCTCAAAAACAAAAAGTTGATAGACAACACCACAAAATTAAAAATTGTAGCAGAAGTAACCACTGTGGATGCTAATGAATCAGTAAGCTCACTCTATGCAACATGCCAGTTTTCAAAACTTTTAGAGAATTTTCCTGATCTAACTAAACCATCTATAGTACCAAAAATATTAAAGCATAATGTGCAGCATTATATCACTGCATCTCCTGGTCTACCAGTATACTGTAAAGCTCGTAGATTGGACCCACATAAATTGAAAATTGCTAAACAAGAATTTCAATTTCTGTTAAATAATGGTATTATACGTCCATCAAAATCACATTGGGCTAGTCCACTACACCTTGCTAAGAAGCCAAGTGGTCAATGGCGAGTCTGTGGAGATTATCGCCGTTTGAATGACAGGACTCTCCCAGACCGGTATCCAATACCACGAATTCATGATGTAAATTTTATGCTTCAAAATAAAAATATATTCTCAAAGGTAGACTTACTCAAAGCCTATTACCAGATCCCACTAGCCGAAGAAGATAAGCCAAAATCAGCCGTTATAACACCATTTGGTCTCTATGGATTTCATTATATGCCATTTGGACTTCGCAATGCACCTAGCACATTCCAAAGGTTTATACATGAAGTTGTGAGAGAACTAGAATTTTGTTTTCCATATTTGGATGACATTCTAATAGCATCTGAATCACCAGAACAACATGTTGAGCATCTAAATTTACTTTTTGAGCAGTTGAATAAATATGGTCTTGTCATAAATGTTTCCAAATCAGTATTTGGTGTACAACAGCTAACATTTTTAGGAAATTTAATTACACCTGCTGGAACAAAGCCAGATCCAGAGAGAGTTGCAGCAATAATGAACTACAAACGACCCAAAACAGTCCGTGAACTTAGAAAATTCTTAGGGATCATCAACTTTTATCGTCGACATTTGGAACATGCTGCTGAAAACCAAGCATTGCTGAATGATTTCCTAAAAGGAACAACAAAAAAGGACCGACGACATATTAACTGGACAGAAGAAGCAATCGCTCAATTCGAAAAATGCAAAGAAGATCTAGCAAATGCTGCACTTTTGACATTTCCTGGTTTGGACAGTCAACTTGCATTATTTGTGGATGCATCAGATTTTGCAGCAGGTGCTGCATTGCAACAATGGCAAGATGAACAGTGGAGACCAATTGGATTCTTTTCAAAAAAGTTTACAACAGCACAGAAGAAGTATTCCACGTATGATAGAGAGCTGCTTAGCATCTATATGGCTGTCAAATATTTCAAATATCTGTTGGAAGGAAGATATTTCATTATTTATACTGACCATGCGCCTCTAACATATGCATTTAAACAAAAGAATGGAAAAGCAACACCAATTCAATGACGTTACCTCCAGTACATTTCGCAATTTACCACTGACCTACGTCATATATCTGGTAAAGAAAATGTTGTTGCTGATGGTCTATCAAGGCTTGAAGAACTAGTTCCAGTTAACTATGATGAGATAACCCAAGCACAAGAAGATGATGAAGAGCTTCGTCAACTACAGACCAGCCCTCATACATCACTGAAGTTAAAACACTATCTGACACATGGAGGAAAACAGCTATGGTGTGATGTGTCAACACAAATCATTCGTCCTTATATTCCTAAACCATTTAGATACTCTATTTTCCAACACTATCATAATCTGGCTCATCCAGGCATTAAGACAACAGTAAAAATGATCTCATCAAGATTTGTCTGGATCAGTTTAAAAAAGGATGTCCAAAACTGGGCAAAAACATGTATGGCATGCCAGAAAAACAAAATATCACGGCACATTCAAACACCAGTAGGACACTTTCCTAGTAACGATGAACGTTTCAAAATTGTTCACCTTGATTTGATAGGACCAATGCCTCCATCTGAAGATATATTTATTGTTTAACATGCATTGACAGAGTTACAAACTGGACAGAAGTAGTACCTCTTCGGGACATACAAGCAGAGGCAGTAGCACAAGCATTTTTCAATTGTTGGATCACTAGGTTTGGAACACCATGTCAGATAGTGACTGATCAAGGCAGGCAGTTTAACTCTGAGCTATTCCGAGCACTGTCAAAACTATGTGGTTGTAACCAAACACAAACTACAGCATACCATCCTCAATCAAATGGAAAAATTGAAAGATTTCATCGCACACTATCCGTACCCATGCAACTGCCAAATGGACTCAAGTAATACCTGTAATCCTCCTTGGCCTGCGATGCTCCATCAGACAGAACAGTAATGCTACAATTGCAGAAATGGTTTATGGCTCACCCATCAGAATACCAGGTGATTTTTTTCTAGAGTATGCAACAAAATTGGATGCAGACTTACCTCAATTCGTTTCACAACTGAAGCAGTGCATGAATCGTCTGAAGCCTGTACAATACTCCCACAAAGCAAAAGAAAGACCTTTCATACACAGGGATCTCAATGAGTCAACACATGTATTTGTGCGAGTTGACCGAGTCAAAAAAGCATTAGAACCTCCATATGAAGGCCCATACGAAGTAATAGAAAGAACCCCAAATTTTTTTGGTGTTAAAATAAAAGACCAAGTCAAGAATATCTCCATTGATCGACTGAAACCTGCGTACCTCATGAATCATAATGAGAAGCAGCCTGAAGACACTTCAACTGAACGGTCAGCCCAGGTCAAAGAACCAGACGCAACCGACAGTGGAAAACCAAGAAGAACAAGGTCTGGTCGTTGGCAGTTGAAGAACTGCAGTGTTAAGTGACTATATGACTGAGAAGGGGGTGATGTGGGGACATGACAAATTACTATTTGTATTTTCTGAGCTGTATTAAGCTAATTGGTATTCTGTGTTATTATCTATGATTGTAAACAAAAAAGAGTACAAAAAACTGTTCTTCACTCGTCACTGTATTACGCTTCCATGATGTGTGATGTGCAAGATAGAAGTAAGTAAATGTGTGGAAAAATAAGTGTTAAATGTAATGTTTAATGAACCGTGTGCTACAAATATCTTGAAGATTCTTGCCGTTTGTGGTTCCGTTGTAGCAATAATCGGGGAACAGGGTTCTTTGTTGAAAACAGTTTGATTGCTTTTTCCGTTTCCTTGCCAGATCTGTGACGTTTCTACTTCAGATATAGTTGTGGTGGCTGATTTGGTAGGTTAAATGCTTGAGATATGGCATTCTATGTTTGTTTCCTGTGTTCCACCCTCACCGATTTTACTGGACATGTAGTGAAGAAACGCGACGTCTTTTTGCCAAACAGCAGGTCTTATGGTGTTTCCTAGCCATTTTTCTATTTTAATAATAAATGCAATTATTCAGTGAAAGGCAGCAGGTTACAACATAATTGTAAATAAACTGTTTTGATGTACCGTTTCGTACCTTGTCAGGGATCTTAGGAAATAGAAGAAAGACAAGGGTGCAGTTGAAGTTATCTTCTTGTGTGTGTATGTGGGGGGGGGGGGGTGTTTCTGTTTTTGTATGTGTGTGTGTGGTGGCGGTGGTGGTGGGGGGGGGGGTTGTGATTATGTGTTGCGATTTGTGTCTATCATATGGTCAATCAATGAGAACAATGATTGACCATATGATAGACACAAATCCCAACACATAATCACAACCCCCCCACCACCACTAATACCACACACACATACAAAAACAGAGAAAACACACACACACACACACACACACACACACACAAGAAGATAACTTCAACACATTTTCAATGAAACAGTTGAATTTCAAATAAGCTAAGGTTGGCAACACTACAAAACAAACAGCAGTAGACACAGTATGGCAGCAGGTGACAGTAGAACCAGAGAACTGCAATGTGTTTCAAAAAACAGTGTAACCTTTCGACCTGGTTGCCAGAATAAGACTGAAGTGGAGTAGCAAGTGCTGTAAGTACACCATTTTATACCAAACAACGAACTGTTTTAAATCAGAAATGAAATGTTTTGTAGATATGTAAGAGACCTAACCTATATGTGTAAACAAAAAGATGTAAATATTTCAGGACACCCACTGATGATGCCTTGAGAGAAAGGCGAAACGCGTATGGGTGACTTAAAAATATAAAAACAAAACCCTTCATTCGCAGTAGCAAAAGGCGTTTCATTTAAAAACCTTACAGTGAAATACAATTCAGCTGCTGCTCAAAATGGCCACTGCAAGCAACGTACAAAGGATATTATTCGCACTCATCTAATATCGTATTGAGAAATGTAGCTTGCCAACCGCTAGGAGCGTTGCTGTCGCAGTGTATAACAAAGATATGCGGGAGTGTCGTGACTGTATATGTTAGACTGTGATTTTAGCCACACTGTGCCGACTTGTTGACTGTTTAATATTTGTCGGCCGAAAGAAAGGACACCGTTCATAAAATTAAGTATATGTCTGAATGGTCAATGACAATTTCTATGTGTATTTATACTTGTCCCATAGATAATGAATACGACACTTCGTAATGATGTGAACCCTTGCGGAATACATCTCACGAGGTGCAAGCAAGTTGCATAACGAAAGAGTAAATCAGTAGGGTGTTGCAGGTGTAAATACATGTCACAAGCAGCAAGGAAGTTGGATAACGAGTAGAGTAAATGGGTAGGGTGCGGCGGATGGACTCCGGTCCCACAGGTAGCGTGCTCGGGTGGCCAAAGCGACAGGGCGACTGCTCTCGTTAAGAGGGAGTAGAGGTCTGCACGTCGCTCGGTTTCTCGCTCGAATCGTGAGATACATGTCGTTCTATGACAGTCCGACAGGTGTCGGAGCTGCAGCTTGCGTCAAGGCGTGTGGCTGCGCTCGACTTCCCCCACGCTCGTTCGAGCGGCGCACGCTCGACCGGCCCGACCGTCCACACTGCTCGCTCGCCACTCGGTCGCCCACCGCAACGCCGCGTAGTGTGAACTCGTCCTAGGCGAGTGTCAGGAGCAAACGAGACGCTATAGATTACCTCCTGACTGCCTCTATGTTATATTTATTTAGGGCCGTCTGAAGAATGTCACCAGGATGCACCAGCCAAAAGAATGAAGTGCGTGTTTTCAGAATGGCTGGTCTGTAAATTGCGCGAGGCGCAATCAACGAATGAGGTGGACCTTTATCTAGCACGAATCGATGGTGATGATGACGATGGTGGAAACGCAACAGTACTCTCTTTCCTAAGCTAGCTGTATTGGCAAAAAGATTATTTTGTGTGCCCGTCTCAAATGCAGCTAGTGAACGCACTTTCAGTACAGCAGGGAACGTGATCTCTGATAGAAGAACTCGACTAGAATCACTACGTGTCAATGATATTTTAACAGTACATTGCAATTACAATGACATCAACTGGTAGTTTGGGGATAATATTGTTACTTTTCTATGTATACTTTGTTGTGCGGTAACATTCAGTTGTGTACATTGCACTAGAAACGTTGTTCGTTCCGTAGTTTCTCTCTGGATCCTTTACATTACTTCCAAATGTCGTAGTTGGTGAAAACAACCTTTCAGTCTCGTATAGGGTATAATGATATTGCGGTTACTTGCTACTATGCAGGAATACACGTCTATGGCTTACCCAGTGTTGCCCCGCCCCACGCAGCCTGGTTCGAGTGTCAACACGCTCGCTGCTCGCTGCGAGCGACCACACTCGGCGCGCCACCGCCGAGCGTTGCGCACTCGACCGAGTACGAGCGAGCGAAACCGCGATTTGCAGACCTCTAAGCGGGAGGGTCGGGCTAGAGCTGCCTGCGGTCACAGTTTGTTCTGCAGCCGCTGAGTGCACCGCACTGCCTCTGCTGAAAGTGTTCACATCACGACCCACGGACGTGCAGCTACTGCCACCGGAGGGGTTCAGGAAAAAAGGTTTCCAGATATAAAAACTACATTCGTCCGGGAATTGTTTCACTCTGCTGAATTTTCTGTAAGATTGAACTTGGACAGTTTCATTTATTTTGCGTATGGCTTACAGAATTTTATATTGAGTTCATACAATAATTTATATTAAAATGATATGTGCATACCTGCCAAACTTCAAAATGTAAAAATCAGAAGATCCAGTTTAAAAAGATCGGAAGATTCTTCAAAAATTCAGGAAATATGTTCCATGAAAAACTGCGACGTACTTTAGTATAAACCTCAAGATGACGCATTTTAACCTACAAATGGCTACAAAAACACTTGCATTAATCCAATTGTCGATTACATAATTATTTGTAGCCAGTCCAGGTAAAGGACTTATTTTTTTTATTAAAACAAAAACGTTCACAGCTGTACTTTTGTGATATATACTGCTACGTGGGAACACTTTTCGGAAGAAGTGACCCATATGGTCATCGGATTTAATTGGTAAATCTTACTCTAAAATAAACAATGCAGATAAGCACTCTGCATGTCTCACACGATGATTTTCACTTTTATCAGCAATTTCAGTTTTTATTGTTGCACAGACACTTCCTTTTCTCTCTGTTTCTTTGTCTGCACATATTACGGTACAACGCTTGTAACTCCATGTGATGTGAAAATATAACATCGACAAAGAGTACAAAATACAAATAATGTTCCGAAAACTGCTGAAAAACGATTATATTTTTTGTCATGCTGGAACACATACCACCGAATCAAAAACCCATAGTCATGCAAAATAGCTGTTTACACGAAAGTTGCTTCTCTGCCATTCGCGTATAAAACTGATGCTCCTAACTATCCAGTCCAAAGGTTTCCAACGATTACAAAACCACCAAAGCGATTGCACTTGCGCACAATGACAAAACATCACATTCAAAAAGAGCTCAACTTCAAAACACTACACGTGTCTTTGCTAAAATGCGGGAAAGAGCAGAAATAATCGAAGTCATGCACAACTCCTAACTTCTACGAATTTCGATACTTATTTAGACTGATAGGCTAAATGAACAAAGGACTTTTGACCATGGCCAAAAAACGAATCTTGGGTTTCAGGATGAAAGCTAAAAATCAGGAGAAATAATGGCAAAATCAGGAGGCAGGAGGGAAAGTGAATCATCAGGAGACTCCCGCCTAAATAAGGAGAGTTGGCAGGTATGTATGTGTAATTACAAGGAGATATGGACGAGTACACACACACACACACACATATATATATATATATATATATATATATATATATATATATATATATATAGATATAGAGAGAGAGAGAGAGAGAGAGAGAGAGAGCTGTAGAGCGGCGCTAGATGAAGTTCCTTTTATCTTCATAGTTTGATATCGAGAGATTCCAACCAGTTCATTGCTGCAGCTGTTGCGTGTGCAAAGTCATTCCAGCTACCAATGAATGTTCTTTTTAGGCAGTTGCGTAGAATGTGCTCCAGCCTCTGTGCCGATGTTCCGCAGTCGCTTTTGTTGTCGTCAGTAATTCTCCACTTGTGTTGCGTTGCTTTGGTCACGGCGTGGCTAGTTGTGATTCTGTTGAGGGAGCTCCATATTTTTCTTGGTTGGCTTGCACCCGGGACTTGGGTGGTCGAGTCCTACATTGCCAAAATTCTTGTGGCTACGGAAGGACGTCCACTGATTTCTCCATTCGTCTTTTAGATTGTAGCAGTCTGGGGTCAGTTGGCCAATGCTTACCCAAATTGGTTCTCTAGATTTTAGTCGGGTGTCTGGTACATTGTTCAATGTTTCATGAATAGGATCTCAGCATCATTTGAATTTCAGCCATTCAGGTGTTACTGCTTGTTGTCGTCGTAGATATGATGTTCAAAAAATGTTCAAATGTTTGTAATTCTATCGGACCAAACTGCGTGGTCATCAGTCCGTAGCTTACAAACTACTTAGACCTAGGTAAACTAACCTAAGGACAAACACACACACACACCCATGCCCAGGGAGGTCTCGAACCTCCACGGCGAGCAACCGCGCGCTCCGCAGTGAGACGCTTTAGACCGCTCGGCTACTCCACCGCGGCCGTACATTTGAAGGAGCGATATTGGCGAGTACTGACATCCAAGGAGTTGGTGTGGATTTAAGAGTTCCTGTCGCGATCCTCATAACATCATTAACTGGACATCTATTTTGTTGACATGGCTAACTCGGCAACATGGCTATTCGGCAACAGGATACACAAGTGCTAAAACCAGCCAATTTCCTAAGTATTATTTCTTGACTTTAGCTTCTGTCCTGTTAGTTCTAGGTGTTTCCTAAATGTCAGGGATCTGTCGAGAGTCACGCCCGAATATTAGAGGTGTCGAGAATGTCGTAATTTTTTATTCGGAAGATTACATTTAATTCTCTATTTGCCATTCTGTTGGTTGGTAATCGAGCATTCAAGAAGTACACCTGTTATCTAGTATGAGAATGATCAGGTCAGGTGCCTCTACTATTATCTCGGAACAGGCATGTTAAGACGCGAAGATCAGAAACTTGAGCAGCTGAATGGTTTTCCATCGTGTATTACCGCAGAAGGTTTCATAGCGAAATGCTGAGCGCACCTTTCCTCCTGACTAATTAAACTTGGTTTAATATGCTGCCTCTACAGTGGATCGTACGACGATATGTTGAAAAATGCGTGTGGCCCTCCCACTCGGGCATTAAGCGCAATTATCTGGCAAGATATACGATCGTCAGCGTATCATTACGGCCAGAACCCGGCCGTTGTTCGCCGCGGTGTGCTACAGATAGGGGAATCGCTGAAAATGTTGCCTTATTGCACCGCCATTACCCGGCCTCGAAAAACGCCGTATCTGCCAGATACTGTTCTTCATTAAAGAAGCACCACTCACTTCACCGGCGGCATTTTACATCTGGTTTTGCTCTCTTATCCCGAATCTGATCTCCGACGTGTAGATGGACTCCATTTCTTCAGGTAACGAATAAAAATTTCTGCGCGAGTGTGATACATCGGGGCAGCCTTCGTACCAGCCAAAATGGAGGATCTCTCTGGGTTAGTTACAAAACGGAGGGGATCAGCGGTGTGCGGAAGGCATTAGCGATAAACGTCTTCCGCCGTTAATAATACGCAGTTTTTGCATATTTACGGACACGAACGGATAGGTCCCTATTATGTCCACCAGAAAATGGGTGGAAAAATGGCCTTAACGGTAATGGCAACTGGTGATCACGTGCCGGCCGCGGTGGCCGAGGGGACTGAGGCGCTTCAGTCAGGGTCTGCACGGCCACTACGGTCGGGGGTTCGAATCCCCCCTCGGGCATGGATATTTGTGCCGTCCTAGTTCGTAAGTAGTTCATAAGTAGTTTGTAAGTTTAGGGACTGATGACCCCAGTAGTTAAGTCCCATAAGCTTGACAAACATTTGAACATTTTTTGGTGATCACGTAAAGGGACTAAATGGAAGTTGCGACTAGCCTCCTCTGCAATCCGCAGCTGTTGATTTGTCTTCCGTCAGCACGGATGAAATTTTTTAAATATATATTTTTTAATTTTAATTTAATTTAATTTTATTAATTTTATTTTTATTTTATTTTTTATATTGTAAATCTATCGGACCAAACTGCGTGGTCATCAGTCCGTAGCTTACAAACTACTTTAACCTAGGTAAGCTAATCTAAGGACAACACACACACTCATGCCCCAGGGAGGACTCGAACCTCCACGGCGAGCAACCGCGCGCTCCGCAGCGAGACGCGTTAACGGGTGAAATATGTCTGTCGCCTCAGAACAGGCCAGGCATACCTACAAGTGATAAATATTAATAGGCGACTCTCCGATTGCAACGCCCACAGGCAGTGAGTAGTACTGTAAGCGTTTTCACAAAACCCCTGTCGGATGCTAGTAGAGTGGACTAATTTCATTCTTAAATTCAGGACTTTTTTTTTTTTTTCAAAACTCGCTTTCTGCAGAAAATGGACAAAATGAATTTTTTACAGCTTATATTCTTATTCTGAAAATAGTTCTTTTCAAAACTCAGTTATTTCCATTGTTAGAAGTTACCAAATTTACTCAGTTATTTCAAAACTGAGTAAATTTGGTAACTTCTAACAATGGAAAAACTGAGTTTTGAAAGAACTGTTTTGAGAATGAGAATATAAACTGTAAAAAACTCATTTTGGCCTTTTTATGCAGAAAGCGAGTTTTGGAAAAACGGTCCTCAATTTAAGAATTTCAAAACCAAAGTAATGGAATGCGGTCTTAGAAAGTCGGGCGATGCTGAAGGAATTAGATTATGTAACGAAACAATGAAGATGGTAGATGAGTTTTGTTACTTGGGTAGTAAAATAACATGCGATGGTCGCAGTACAGAGGATATAAAATGCAGAATGGCAATGGGAAGAAAAGCATTTTTGAAAAAGAGAAATTTGCTAACATCGAATATTAATTTAAGGGTAAGGATGTCTTTTCTGAAGGCATTTGTGTGGAGTGTTGCCTTGTACGGGAGTGAAACATGGACGATAAGCAGTGCGGACAGGAAGAGAATAGAGGCTTTTGAAATGTGGTGCTACAGAAGAATGCTGAAGATTAGGTGGGTAGATAGCATAACTAATGAAGGGGTACTGGACAGAATGGGTGAGAAAAGGAATTTTTGGCATACCCTGACTAAAAGAAGGGATCGCTTGGTAGGAGACATTCTTAGACATCGGGGAATCGTAAATTTAGCATTGGAGGGAAGTGTGTGGGGTAAAAATCGCAGAGGGAGACCAAGAGACGTGTATAGTAAGCAGATTCAAGTGGATGTGGGTTGCCGTTCTTAAGAGGAGATGAAAAGGCTTGCTCAGGATAGAGTAGGGTGGAGAGCTGCATCAAACCAATCTTCGGACTGAAGACCATAACAACAACATTTCAAAACTCGCTTTCTGCAGCTACCTTCTGTAAGCTGTGTGGTCTTCGAATTTTATTAGCGCCAGTTTAATTGTTCGTTGGCAACATCTGTGGAACTAACAATACCGGCTCTTGCCAACTGATTTCTGTCTATTTGCATTATTGTCAGTTTACTGTTGGTTGCACCGGTGCCAGTCTGAGACAACAAAAGTGCTGTAATTATTTTAGTCTGTGTATAGTAGTTTATAATAAATAGGATGACAGAAGAATATTCTAAACCTATAATACAAGTTGAAAGGGTCAGGAAGAGATGAAAAGTGCCACATAAATGAACCAGTGGAAGATACCGTGAAGAAAATGCAAGGCTTTTGGATGCCAGATGTGATCACCTTAAAAGCGATTATACTTCCGTAAGAGGGCCGAGGGGCTGTTATGCTGCCGAATTAACTTACAATGACATGGACGGTAAGAATTTAACAATAATTATTAATAATATTTCATTCAGTGGCTGAAACAGGCTATCATTGCATTCGCTGTATTTGAAATTAATTGCCTAAGCCCCAGTTATTCAATACAAAAAAACTGCAACGCAACCCAGAAAAGCACTATTTGCTGTTAATTTTTTTGTTTCCTAATATTGTTTGTTCGTTTGTTTATTTCTTCTTGCAACTTTTAGTTGTTTCCTTCTCAGTAATTCAGCAACTTTTATTGTGAGTTAATTTTGGTCTAATAGGTACTTTTTTCATGTCTGTTGCAAATTTTGCTGGCTGTGATCGTATGTTTTATAAAATTTTATTTATAGTTCATTTAACATTGTATTTAAGACCTTTGTTGAATAAATTCGATTCTTTTTATGAAAATTCTATGTCTGTTAGGTTTTTGATTCATGGAAATTGGAATGTGGTGTGTTATTGTTCATATATTGGCGACTGCGTTTGTGTTTGTAGCAATTTAGTAGAATTTTTATTAAGACTGACCTGTCTGCTTGTATATGCATTATAGTACTCAGTAAAATTATACATCAAAGATTACAGGCGGCACTCTATTACATAAATGCAAATGAACTACACACATTTCTTGATTTAGCAGTTCCTTGTGTTGAAATTTGAAGTGATCTGGGAGACCAACGTACAGATCCGATTCTTTGGCCGTATCTGCGCGTTAGATGTCTCATAGCAGCAGTACCACATACTCTGACGTTACTGTAGGGAAACATCCTCAAGCAATCCTGTAAAGTCTAAATTTACAATTAATGGGTACTAACTAGGACGATGTTTACAATGACGTCAGTGGTGGCTTGGAACCATACTTTCGTAATTATCTCGCATACGGTTTTCTTTTGCAGATCCATGTTTACTGGGACATTTTTGCCTCTATTATCGTGTACTTTCAACCGTGTAAGTTTGCGCCACCCTTTTTGATACGCACTGCATATAAAGAAGATTACCTACAGTTCGATTCGAAACACGACGTCATTTAGATGCAAGAAAGTTGTAATTCGACTTGGTGCGGTCCCCCTCAAGATTCCTCCGAGCTGAAATCGAAAGTAGCGGTCATCAGCTGATGTGATAGTCTTTGTGCAGCAAGAGAGAGACAGATCATCGACATTTCCTGTATCTGTGTACCTCCCCCACGAGCGCACAACATCCCTTTGGCTTGCGGGAGTAAGGTCGGGGTGAGAGTTTAAAATAGGGAAAGATTAATTTTTAAAACTCACAACCACCAACAGGGAACCAAATTCCTGAACATACAAAAACACTAGAACTGTGATTGCGACTGTTTGACTCGTTTTCTAGGGGATGATATCACACGTTCGCAGCTTTCCTTCCCTGCATATGATTAACAAAACAATTTCGTAATAAAATCAAGTTCATGAGAGAAAAGGGTGTACTAACTACTATTTTTGAAAACACGTGAAAGTTCACTTTATGTTGTTTATTTCACAATATTAGAACCCTGTGACTGATACGTCTGTACGTCGACACATTTATCAAATAAAGTTATAGCTCGTGAGCCCCCAGACAAAATGAATATTTGTCGTGAATTGTTTTCACACCATGTGGCTGTCTCAAACACCGTTTATGTTCGTGCCTATGCGACGACACGTATTATATTAACAAATCACAGTCACTTTAATTCAATGGGATGCACACCTTGTTCCACCGGCTAAATATTCACAACACACAGTAGCACTCGATTCAACTTGGTGCAGTCTACGACGAGCAACAACACGTGGCAATTGCCACACACAAATCTGTAACCTCCACCTCGAGGTCCACATGCCGATTGATGCATAGCGACGCCGCCCGGCCAGCTACCCCACGTGCTCCCGTCTCGTCACTTCCTGCGCACGCGCGCCAAAAGCTCGACTGCCGGGTTTTTCCCCTACGTCAACAACTTCCCCATGTGAGCTGTTCTAACCGATTTGCCAACGTACAGCGCTCAGCCAATACATTTCTAAAACTTTACTTAAAATCAAAATAATTACACTACACATTAAACAAATATCTTCTTACGTTTTTATATTGGTGTAAACATCCTTTGTACTATTTATCATAATCGTGCAATTTCTTATATCACAGATAAGTGATTTAACTGAATACTTCAAGATAAAATTCACAAGATTAATTGAAAATAAAATGAGAAATAGTTAATATATTATTTTTATAAACAAACATTGCCATGTTAGTTGTGTAACTGTCTTGTATTCATTGGTAATTTATTACTTTTCATTGTCAATTAAACATATTATGCCAGATGTGACTATATCAGCTAATGTATTGTTTATTTATCAACAGGCTATTTTGTAATGAGGGCCTTAAAGGTTCCTAACTGCATCGTATTACTTCAAATGCCAGTAGTATTAGAATATTTTATTTGACGCTGTGCCTAGCACTCGCCATTGTCCCTCTCTCCCCTCACCGGAAACGAACTGGAAAATCCTAAGCTGGAACAAGCCACCAACGTCGGCCTGCTCGCTGGCCTCCCGTCAGCTACAAGCACACAACAAATCTCAACGTGGAGAATTTCTACCTATGGCCTAACTATAAATGTAGTCACCCAACTGTGTACATACATTGCTACCATAATTAAAAAGATTAAAATTGTGTAACATTTAGTGCATTGGCATGGTCAATGTTTGCAGTGAACTCCATACTGTTTAATTATCAAATGCTATTAATTACCAATATTTCTATTGGGCGGTAATCTTACAGGTTCACTCTGAGATGTCTGGAAGCTTCCCTTGATGAGAGCCCCTCCTGGCAGAAAGCAGCAATGCGGATACAATCAAACTTCGTAATTGGCCTAGGCATCCCAGAAGTCAACACAATCAGTGATGAGAGCCCCTCCTGGCAGAAAGCAGCAATGCGGATACAATCAAACTTCGTAATTGGCCTAGGCATCCCAGAAGTCAACACAATCAGTGTACTTCCTTCCTAATGTTATGGCTGGACCTGATTGGGCGACTTAATCTACTCAGTCACATTCGCAATGCTCATGCGTGGTCTTTTGCTTCATTGGAACGATCTAAGGAACTGTGTTGTTGACGCGATATACTCTATCAACGTCAGGGTTCAGGAGATCTTCGAATCAAGGTGATGCAACACTTTTTTTTTTATGTGTACGTTGAAGTTCGATCCATGCTCATAGTTTCGCTGTATGAGGACGACGTGGAAAAACCAAAAGTATGATTTTGTTTATGGAGGCCGGTGCAGAAATAGCCACGCAGAAGGAATGTGAAAGGAGCAGGAAGCAGCCCGCAGAGAGCGACCCAGTCTGACACAATGCCGGGAAAGGTGAGAGAGAGAGAGTGAAGAAAGAAAGAGAGAGAGAGAGACGGTCCATTGTGGAGTACAAATGGGGCGACTCCCACGGTGCGTTTCCCTCCACATCAGAAGACAATGTGCTCTGGCAGCCGATAAGGCCTGCACATGTCGGCCGCCTCGACCCAGCGTCACCACCCAGAACTACCGTTGGGTAATGCAACTGTTCCGCCAAAGAAATCTGCCAAGTATCTTAATTACGTGTTGTAGATATGTCTGTTTCCGAGCATTAATCCCGACTTGCAAGGTCTTCTGCTTTGCTACTTCTCCACCATTCCTTCTTGTCCATAAAAACATCTGGTTTTAAGCCAACAACGTGCGTCTGCCCTGATGTCAGTCCATCTCTTTGCCGGTATGGTTCTCGGTCTTACTCCTCCTGGGTTGGTGTGGAGTGCTGGTTGCAACCGAGGTGTCCTGCTTTCTCACGTTGTGGCCGTACCAGCGGAGAGAGACTTCCCTCAGTTTGTCTGTGATGCCTGCCACACCAAACCTTTGCCGGACGTCTGTATTTTTTACACGATCACATCAGGTCAGCCCCATGGACCAACGAAGCACCTCCATCTCCATGATATCTATATCTACATTCATACTCCGCAAGCCACTCGATACGTGTATGGCAGAGGGTACCTTGAGTACCACTATCGGTTCTCCCTCCTATTCCAATCACGTAATGTTCACGGAAAGAAGGATTGTCGGTATGCCTCTGTGTGGGTTCTATTCTCTCTGATTTTATCCTCAAGGTCTTCAAATGTTCAGATGTTTGTAGTCTATGGGACTTAACTACGGGATCATCAGTCCCTAAACTTACAAACTACTTATGAACTACTTACAACTAAGGACGGCACAAATATCCATGCCCGAGGGGGGATTCGAACCCCCGACCGTAGTGGCCGTGCGGATCGTGACTGGAGCGCCTCAATCCCCTCGGCCACCGCGGCCGGCCCTCACGGTCTCTTCGCGAGATATACGCAGGAGGGAGCAATATACTGCTAGTCTCCTCGGTAAAGGTATGTTCTCGAAACTTCGACAAAAGCCCGTACCGAGCGACAGAGCGTCCTGCAGAGTCTTCCACTGGAGTTTATCGATCATCTCCGTAACGCTTTCACGATTACCAAATGATCCTGTAAGGAAGCGCGCTACTCTCCGTTGGATCTTCTCCACTTCCTCTATCAATCCCACCTGGTACGGTTCCCACATTGGTGAGCAGTATTCAAGATGTGGGCGAACGAGTGTACTGTAACCTACTTCGTTTTCGGACTACATTTCCTTAGGATTCATCCAATGAATTTCAGTCTGGCATCTTGTTTACCGACGACTGATTTTATATAATCGTCCCATTTTAATTGACTCCTAATGCCTACTCCAAGATAATTTATGGAATTGCTCCTGTTGTTTCGTCAGAGGGCGACACTCAGTCCCATAGATTGCTGTTGGGCGTACCACGGTTTTATGAACATTTGTATTTAGAATTTGAGGAATCTTTTTATCGCAGAGGACGTGATTGACCTTTCTTCACTTGAGCCAAGCTGCATCCAGTCGCGTCAAAGTATCGAGAGTTGTGTCTTAGTCTAAGGACACAACGGACCCCAAGTACTTAAAATGTCTTCTTCTCCGACACTGATGGTGCCTCTGGCTTGGGAGCCGCATTCTAGGTATTCAGTCTTCTGGGCATTGAGGTGCAGTCCATTTTCAGCTAGTCTCTCCTTCCACGTTTTAACCTGGTGTTGGAGTTCTGGGCGGGTATGTTCGGCAAGTACCATCTCATAGGCATAAAGAAGGGTCCAGGTTTTGTGTCCCAGCCTCGTCGCCGCTTTTGTGTCTCGTTTCCGTCGTAGGTGTCGGTGGCCGAGTAAGAAGACCGACACAGGAATAAAGGTAGCACGCTTGTGCAGGTACGGAGGTGAGCAGCCAGTGGGACAGCAAAAACTAGAAACACTAGAGTAAACTAGAACGAGATATATATTTCTTAGAGACTTAGTAATACTTAACTTTTACAAAGCTAAGTACTGCAGAATGCTGATACATGGTTGAGCTAGAGGCCTGCCTAGTGCCTATCCGATAGCCAAGTCTTCACTGGTGCCTATCTGATTTTGAAGTCTTAACTGGTTCCTATGTCAGTCCCAAGTGAACGATGTCGTTCAGTGGTGGCCACGAGCGGAGTTGTAGCAGAGGGCGCTCGTGGCTGACGTCGTAAGAACGCCGCGCCGTGCGTGCATGGCGGCGCGGTGGCGCGCACTTTGGACTTGTGCTACACCACACCAGGGATGTGAAGTCTGTATGTTTGCTATTACCGTATCCATGTATAGGATGAATAGTAAAGGTGAAAGGGCAGAACCTATAAGAACATCCACAGTGATATTGAAGGGAGGAGAGATTCCAGCACTAGTGGAATTGCGGTACAGAAGCTGCACCTTTAGATACTCTTCAGGGACGCCATGAAAACGAGGAGCTCGCCAGATAAGATCGTGTAGCCTTTTCTAGGTATACAAGTGCCATGTGTACACACACGCACACACACACTCTCTCTCTGTGATTTTCCGTCAAAAGGCATGTCGCATCGATATCATAGATGGTACTGCATCCCTTAATAAGTTCACACTGGTTTGGTGTTACAGAGATAGATATGTACCCTGTTATAAATCGAAATAAAATTACCTAAGCTGTATGGCCACGTCGTATTTCCTGTTCATGCAGTTTTACAAGCATTATGATATCGAGTTGTTTTACTTCGTTGTGTGTGTTCAAAATTCAAATGTTTTTAAAGCTTATGGGACTTTACTGCGGGGTCATCAGTCCCTAAACTTACAAACTACTTAGGAACTAACTTATACTACAGACAACACAAACATCCATGCCCGAGCGAGGATTCGAACCTCCGACGCGGGAGGACTCGCGATCCGCAACGTGGCGCTCCAGACCGCTCGGCTACTCCCGCGCGGCGTTGTGTGTGTCTTCACGAAAGTCTCCCACGTGGGACGCTAGTGGCACTACTAGCTACAAAGGTTTAAGGAACCAGGCGACGTAGTGACCACTTTGTAATAATAGAAGTATTTTCTTATCGGGAATGAACATGATCGAACGGCATTTTAGGCCGGAAAATTCCATACGGGATTGTTCGGCCGCCGTAGAGAGAGTCTTGTTAGTAGACGCCTCTTGGGCGACTTGCGTGCCGATGTTGATGAGATGACGATGAGGACAACACACAAAACCCAGGCCCTCTGTATGGTAGTCAACGACGCTGTCGTCTGAGCTACGAAGGTCTCATCCGAAGATAAAAGCCTGAAATAATGTCGATTTGTCAGCAATTACTTGCCTAAATCTAATATATAAATGAATGTTCGTTTGTTTGATTTTTGTATGTTTGTTACTACTACATGTGCTGCGTATCGTTCATGCTATTGTGATTAAAATTTGTCAACATATTGCTTGCACGAACACTAACAAGGGAACCTCCCTATTACACCCCCGTCAAATTTAGTTACAAGTTGGCGCGGTGGATAGACCTTGAAATCCTGAACACAGATCAATCGAGAAAACAGGAAGAAGCTGTGTGGAACTATGAAAAAATAAGCAAAATAAAAAAAAAAAAAAAAACTGAGCAGTCCATGCGAAATATAGGCAACGACGAGCACTTTGTGGGCATAGAAGCGCAGTGGTCCTGTTGTTACCATGACGAGCTGCGGCGCCAGAGGTCCTTGGTTCAAGCCTTCCATCGAACGAAAACCTTATTTTTTTTTTAATTTTCGCATCTGTCCGTCCCTTCATTGACGTCTCTGTTCGCGGTAATCAGTTTAGTGTCTGTTTATTGCGACCGCACCGCAAAACCGTGCGATTAGAAGACGAATAGAAGTGCCTCTCCAATGGGGACCTAAAACATTTGATCGCGAGGTGTTAGGTCAACCAATTCCTCCATAGGAAAACACCTCTGATGCATTATATACGATAGTGGTGACGGTATGAGTCATATTACATTAATCCTCTCCCGCCGTGTACTGTAGTCGACTGACATCGTGTGTTAGATGTTTGTTTAGGCGTAGCGTCTCCTTACCTCGGCCCAGTTACCTCTCATTGGACGGACGGACAGATAATAATTTTCTGAAAATGAAAAAAAATAAAATCTTCGATTGTTTGAAGACTTGAACCAAGGACCTCTAGCTGCGCAGCTCCTCACAGTAGCCACAGCACTCCTCCACTCACAATCTGATCTACGTTGCTTATCTTTCGCGAGGACCTTTCAGTTTTTATATTTTGCTTATTATTAGTTCCACTCAACATCTTCCAGTTTTCTCGACTGATCTGTGTTCAGTTTTTCACGGCCTATCCCACTGCGCCAGCTTATAACTAAATCTGAGGGGGGCTTCCCTTGTAACATGCGTCACAAGTTTGTGTGTTCCTCTTCCGCAGCAGGCGCTGAATTGTTCGTTTTTGGAAGTAAAAACGCCGTCTTCTTGCTGCAGTTTATAGTTGTATATTTTGTATTCAGGAATCACCTCTAAGAAACAGAGAAATATGTAAGCAGACCTCGAGGTCGGGCGGTGAAATTAACACAAAAGTCACCCGAACCAATGTAGTTAATTCTAGAATTCTGTTTACAGCACTGAACCGTTAACTCAATTTACCTTTACCGTCACCAGAACGGTTCTGTCGAGCCATCAAATAATGCTGATTGCCTTCCAATCTAAGGAACTGCTCGTCTTATTAATTCTATTTTCCAACATTTTCGCTCATTATTTTGGTGTTCAGAAATGCAGTTATTTGAGGCACACTGTCGTAAACCATGGTAACTTAAAAATGAAAAAAAACTGTGAGTACTTTTCACCTACAGTTTTCTTATCTATAGCCCAAATGTAAAATAGCATAACGCGATTGTTACTGGCATTTTCTCTTCTTTGTATGTAGATAACCCTGATGATGTGGCTCTAATGCCACGAAACTAGTTGGTTAATGAAAGAATACCACACAGCTGAAGCGGTTTCCATTCAATACGACTCATTCCGAAGACATCTGTGACCACCAAATAAGCGAAGTGTAAGGAAAAATCTTCTGTAATGGAGAAAAAGAAGACGGAGTTAGAGACATGCAGACACTAGCAGAGAGTAGGAAATACTGAGTGTGACGTTTTCACTACAAAGACAGACTGGGTGATACGAGGGTCGTCCACAAAGTAAGTTCCGCTTCTACTTCTATCCGCGGCAGCGCCACGATCGCAGTTCCGAGCATGCGCGGCAGTTACTGTGACTCAAGGAGAAGACATGTACGTCATTTTCAGATCGCTGCTGCCGACGTTTGCTTTGTACTGCTTCTTTATAATGTCAGCCGTAATTGAAAATGCCGCCACTTCTGAAATCAGACATGTGATTTGTTTTCTAAATGCAAAGAAAATTAAACCAAAGGATATTCATTGGCAAATCTGCGAGGTTTACGGACAAAATGCTCTGGGCGATTCAATGGTTAGAACGAAGTGGACGCCCGTCTGATGAACTGGTTCGCACAATTGAAGAAAAGATTAAACACAACCATAAGTTTACACTTAGTGCCCTTGCTATGGAAGTTCCGCAAATATCACAATCACTCATTCTTGCAATTGTTACTGAAAAATTGAAATTTACATAACTTTGCTTACGTTTGGTACACAAAATTCTTACTGGACAACACAAAACAAATCAACGGATGGGTAGTGCACTTCAGTTTTCGACACGCTACAATGAAGAAGGCGATGGTTTTCTTTCTTGGGTAGTCACGGGGGATGAAACTTGGTTATCATATAACACCCCTGAAACAAAACGGCAATCAATGGAAAGAAGGCACATTTCATCCTCCAACGAAGGTTAAACCTAAGAAAATCTTGACACCTCGAAAACTTATTTTGCTAATTTATCCTTACCACGAGGCCAAACAATCAATACACATCGTTACTGCGAGACCATTATGAAATTGCGCTGCTCAATACACATCAAGCGCCGAAGATTACTGTGAAAAGGGTTATTTTTTCCCTCACGATAATGCCCGACCTCACGCAGCGAATGATACCAAACAACTCTTACGGGAATTTCACTTCACACTCCATAATGTTTGATAGTCCTCCGTACAGCCCGGACCTCGCTCCTAGCGACTTTCATCTATTCTTACACCTCAAATCTGTCCTTGGTGGTCAACATTTCCACGATGATGACGAGCTCAAAGAACATTTTAGCACATGGTTGAGTACACAGGCGGACACCTTCACTGAAGAAGGCATACGAAACCTTGTGCCAAGCTATGTGTGACAAGTGCCTACAAAATTTCGGAAGCTATGTAGAAAAGTGTTCTAACAGTTGTAGACTTTTCTACAATCCATACACGTCTGTTTCATATAAGTAAACGGAACTTATTCCTGGTCACTAAAATTGCTACACCACGAACATGACGTGTTACAGACGCGAAATTTAACCGACAGGAAGAAGATTCTGTGATATGCAAATTATTAGCTTTTCAGAGTCACACAATGTTGGCGCCGGTGGCGACACCTACTCGTGCTGACATGAGGAAAGTTTCCAACCGATTTCTCATATACAAACAGCAGTTCACCGGCGTTGCCTGGTGAAACGTTGTTGTGATGCCTCGTGTAAGGAGGAGAAATGCGTACCATCACGTTTTCGGCTGTAACGGGTCATGCTTCACGTCTCGATCCCTGAGTCAACAGTTGAGGACGTTTGCAAGACAACAACCATCTGCCCGAACAGTTCGACGACGTTTGCAGCAGCGTGGACTATCAGCTCGGAGACCATGGCTGCGGTTACCCTTGACGCTGCATCACAGACAGGAGTGCCTGTGTTGGTATACGCAACGACGAACCTGGGTGCACGAATGGCAAAACATCATTTTTTCGGATGAATCCAGGTTTTGTTTACAGCATCATGATGGTTGCATCCGTGTTGGCGACATCGCGGTGAACGTACATTGAAAGCGTGTATTCGTCATCGCCATATTGGCGTATCACCCGGCGTGATGCTATGGGGTCTCATTGGTTACACGTCTCGCTCACCTCTTGTTCACATCGACGGCACTTTGAACAATGGCCGTTACATTTCAGATGTGTTACAACCCGTGGCTCTACTCTCCATTCGATACCTGCGAAACCCTACATTTCAGCAGGATAATGCACGACCGCATGTTGCAGGTCCTGTGCGGGCCTTTCTGGATACGGAAAAAGTTCGACTGCTGCCCTGGCCAGCACATTCTCCAGATCTTTCACCAATTGAAAATGCCTGGTCAATGGAGGCCGAGCAACTGGTTCATCACAGTACGTCAGTCATTACAGTCATTACTCTTGATGACCTGTGATATCGTGTTGAAGCTGCATGGGCATCTGTACCTGTACACGCCATCCAAGCTCTGTTTGAGTCAATGCCCAGGCGCATCAAGGCCGTTATTACGGCCAGAGGTGGTTGTTCTGGGTACTGATTTCTCAGGATCTATGCACCAAAATTGCGTGAAAATTCAATCACATATCAGTTCTAGTATAATATATCTGCCCAATGAATACCCGTTTATCATCTGCATTTCTTCTTGGTGTAGCAATTTTAATGGCCAGTAGTGTACTTTGTGGATGTACCTCGTATATAGTGGATGATGGTATAGGAACTCTGGCAGCTGGTTCCCTCTTGTCTGTTAGTCTTCTACACAGGGTCATGTTTTAGTTGGTAGGTCTGTACGACATGCCACGCTGGGAACTGTGCCGTCGCGCATGACGTACTTGTTCTCACTGCAAGCGCAAACACATCCGCCTGCCCCGGAACGAACCGCTTACGAAAACTCCCACAGCTGACGCCAGAACAGCCGTTCCGTGTCTTAAGAGGAAAAACGCCCGTTTCTGTTTCCAGTGTACAAAAGTATGCAACTAACCCAACAGTATTGCAGTTGAATTCTCACTGATTATTCAAATACTGTAGCTGTATTTCACTGGCAAAGTCCGGAATTAAATTTTCTGCGCGTTCACCCCGCAGCTCTTACGAAATTTAAGGTGATTTTATGTCAAGTAAAATATTTAAAAGTCATTACATTGGGGCCAGTTTCCTAGAAAGTTGGAACTGCTGTTTTCATGTGGCTCTTTAAAAACAGGATTCGTCCTCGAAAATATACCATACGTCGTGACACCGCCCCTCTACCCGTAGAATTGTATAAGGGCACTTAAACGCGGAGCTAAAGTCAGTGTACAACAAAATATATTTACTGTCACAATTACGGTTCGATATGGCCTGCCATGATACTTGTGGTCTTCAGTCCTGAGACTTTTTTGATGCAGCTCTCCACCCTACACTCTATCCTGAGCAAGCCTCTTCAACTCCACATAAGAACGGCAACCCACTTCTGTCTGAATCTGCTTACTGTATCAATCTCTTGGTCTTTCTCTGCGATTTTTACCCCACACACTTCCCTCCAATGATAAATTTACGATTCCTTCATATCTAAGAACGTGTCATACCAGTCGATCCCTTCTTTTAGTCAGGGTATGCCAGAAATTCCTGTTCTCCCCAATCCTGTACAGGACCTCCTCACTAGTCACGCGATCCACCCACCTAATCTTCATCACATTTCAAAAGCCTCTATCGTCTTCCTGACCGCACTGTTTATCGTCCATACAAGGCAACACTCCACACAAATGACTTCAGAAAGGACTTCCCTATGGGTAAATTAATATTCGATGTTAACAAATTTCTCTGTTTCGAAAGCGCTTTTCTTTCCATTGCCATTCTACATTTTACATCCTCTGTACTGCGACCATCGCATGTTATTTTACTACCCAAGTAACAAAACTCATCTACCACCTTCATTGTTTCGTTACCTAATCTAATTCCTTCAGCATCGCCTGATTTTCTTAGACTACACTCCATTACCCTTGTTTTGCTCTTGTTAAAGTTCATATTATATGCGCCTTTCAGCACACTGTCCATTCCATTCAACTGCTCTCCCAGGTCCTTTGCTGTCTCTGACAGAATTACAATGACATCGGCAAAACGCAATGTTTTTATTTCTTCGCCCTGAACCTTAATTACTTCTCCAAATTTCTCTTTGCTTTCCTTTATAGGTTGCTCAATGTACAAACTGAAGAAAGGCTACAACTCTGTCTTGTTCCCTTCCCAACCATTGCACCATGTCCTTCAACTCTGACAACCGCTGTCTGGTTTTTGTACATGTTGTAAATTATTTAGTTAAATTTATGTTATCTACACTGAAGTTCCCGCCTCATAAGAAGGCTTTTATTTCCTTTGTATGAAATAACACCAAAAATGATCTTTACAGTTTGTTTACACATCAATGTTTCACGATTATGCATCCAAAATAAAAATAAACACTATTTTACACATTAGCTGACAATAAAGCTATGTTTGAAAGTTCAGGAAACCACTTATGATACCATATTACGTGAAATGAGTATGATATAGGATTGCGGCACTCACCCCGTACTTAGCTAGTATTTATCGCGAATCTTAAATTCCTACTGAATGGAAAAAAGCTTGGGTGACTCCCGTTTATAAGAAAGGTAAAAGAACTGAGACACATAATTACAGGTCATTATCATTGACATCAGTTTCCTGTAGAATTTTGGAACATATTCTGTCTGAATATAGTAAGTTTCCTTGAGACGGATAAGCTTCTTTCTATGAATCAGCACAGGTATCGTGTCAAACTCAGCTTGTCCTTACATCTTACGAGCCAAGGATGAAGGGCAACAGGCAGATTGTGTTTTTCTCTAGTTCAAAAGGGCATTTGACGCGGTGCCACACTGCAGACTGCTAACGATGATACGTGCATACGGTATAGGTTCACAGACTTGTGCCTGGTTGAGACGAGGAGTGTTCATCAGAGACGAGTGTATCGTCAGGCGTGCCCCAGGGGAGTGTAATAGGACCGCTATTATTTTCTATCTACAGGGTGTTACAAAAAGTAACGGCCAAACTTTCAGGAAACATTCCTCACACACAAATAAATAAAATATGTTATGTGGACATGTGTCCGGAAACGCTTAATTTCCATGTTAGAGCTCATTATTACTTCTTTTCAAATCATAATAATCATGGAATGGAAACACACAGCAACACAACGTACCAGCGTGACTTCAAACACTTTGTTACAGGAAATTTTCAAAATATCCTCCGTTAGCGAGGATACATGCATCCACCCTCCTTCGCATGGAACCTCTGATGCGCTGATGCAGCCCTGGAGAATGGCGTATTGTATCAGAGACGCCCACAATACGAGCACGAAGAGTCTCTACATTTGGTACCGGGGTTGCGTAGACAAGAGCTTTCAAATGCCCCCATAAATGAAAGTCAAGAGGGTTGAAGTCAGGAGAACGTGGAGGCCATGGAATTGGTCCGCCTCTACCAATCCATCGATCACTGAATCTGTTGTTCAGAAGCGTACGAACACGTCGACTGAAATGTGCAGGAGCTCCATCGTGCATGAACCACATGTTGCGTCGTACTTGTAAAGGCACACGTTCTAGCAGCACAGGTAGAGTATCCCGTATGAAATCACGATAACGTGCTCCGGTGAGTGTAGGTGGAAGAACATGAGGCCCAATCAAGACATCACCAACAATTCCTGCCCAAACGTTCATAGAAAATCTGTGTTGATGACGTGATTGCACAATTGCGTGCGGATTCTCGTCAACCCACACATGTTGATCGTGAAAATTTACAATTTGATCACCTTGGAATGAAGCCTCATCATGAAGAAATACTAAAATGAGCTCTAACATGGAAATTAAGCGTTTCCGGACACATGTCCACATAACATATTTTCTTTCTTTGTGTGTGAGGAATGTTTCCTGAAAGTTTGGCCGTAACTTTTTGTAACACTCTGTATATAAATGATCTGATGGACAGAGTGACTTGTAATTTGTGGCTGTTTTGCTGATGATGCTGTGGTGTATGGGAGGGTGTCGTCTTTAATTGACTGTAATAACATACAGGATGAATTACACAAAATTTCTAGTTGGTGCGAAGAATGGCCGCTAGCTACATATGTAGCAAAATGTAAGGTGATGCACGTAAGTAGGAAACACAATTCCATGATGTTGGAATACAGCATTAGTTGTGAAATTCTTGCTACAGTCGCGACGTTCAAATATCTAGGTGTAACATTGCAGAGCGATATGAAATTGGAACGAGCATGTAAGGACAGTTGTGAGTAAGGCGGACAGCCGACTTCGTTGTGTTGGGAGAATTTTGGGGAGATGTACTTCACCTGTAAAGGAGACCGCGTATAAAACGCTTGGGTATTGGTCAAGTATTTGGGATCCCCACCAGATCGGTTCAAAGTTGACAGAGGCAGTCCAAAGGCGGGCGGCTAGCTTTGTATCTGGTAGATTCAATAAATCCGCGAATGTTACGGCCATTCTTCGGGAACTCAAACGGTAGTCGCTAGACTGAAGGCGACGTTATTTTCAAGAAACACCGTTGAAGAAATGTAGAGGGCCGCAGACTGCAGAACGATTCTACTGCCGCCAACCTACATTTCGCGTAAAGACCACAAGGATAAGATCAGAGAGATTAGGACTCGTACGGATGCATGCAAGCATTCACTTTGTTACAGTTGAGAGTGGATCAAGAAAGTTTAACTTGCAGATAGAAAATAAAGAGTTATTCAGGCGAGGGGTCGGCAACTCGTCCCCAGTAAAGAATTTCATGCTTCCGCAAGGGTCTAAATTGTTTTACTCATGATATTCTGAATAAAGTATCAGATTTTACTGGTAAATCTACGATGAGGACAAGAATTACGAGTGATCATTTGCAAATAAATTTTGTGATGTAATAAGGTAATTTTAATAGCATTGTCAACATACCACTAAAATTATTAAACAATAACTACCATTCGGTGTAATTTATCTAGAAAGCATCACATTAAATTGCAGATACTTGCGGCCCATAAGCTATTAAATTAATTGCTGTGTAGCCCGCCAGCTTCTGAGGCTAGAACTATCAACTCGTTGGATTGTAAGAAAGTTTCTGAGCCCTGATTTAGGCTATTATGTTAAGCAGCAACGGATATACAGTAATTTATTTCTGCTAAACAGTTTCGTGGCAAGAAAGCAAAACTGCATAGTACAACATGTTTTCCATTGATAAAAAAATGTTATACGTTTCGACAATTCTATAAAAATAATGTCTAATATCACCTAAATAAATCTAATAAAAACTATTCAGCCAAATCTTGAAATTTTACTGAATAATCAGTACACTGAAGAAAACAATAGGTTGCCATTTTTAAAAATGTAGCTAACATTCACAAAGTATCGAAGATGTTTGCAATCCCAAAAATAAAGAGCCCCATTTGTCCTCTTTCTTGAAACTAAATATCAACAGCATTTTTCCTAATATAAAATGTTTAGCAGAAATAAAATATTTCCAGTTTCTGTTATCGATCTGACAATGCCTAGCGTGGTATTTGTGTCTTTCAAATCCGGATTTGACTCTCATATTGTGATTCCTTGCCCACCCAAACTGTACATAGTGTTTCAGGTCACTAATTAGCATTATTATTATCATCATTAATTTTACACAAAATTCTTTTTGCTCGTGCTAAGACCTGGAGACCGTCAAAACAGTTATTTTTAAAATTATTTACCGTATTCTGCTTGTTCAACATTTGACTTAAATATAAATAAATTTTTTATTCCAAATTTTCTTTTCTTTATCACTTATTGATCGTTGCTGCCAACCAGAAGATGCAGCAACGTTCCGGTTATAACTTCCAATACATCATCGGCCTTATCAAATAATTAGAATCATTAGGCACACAGTTCATCATTCCTAATTATTGGATATTAACTGGTGGTGTAGGGGTGGGGAGGTTATACCTAGACTTACAGACTACTTAAACTAACTAACACTAAGGACGTCACACACAACCATACCCGAGCCCTCGAGTCTATCTCGGCCAGGAGCGATTGCTCATTCAGCAGCATGACGCCTTAGACCACGCGCCGCTCCCGCGTGGCTTTGAGTGTGCAAGCCAGATACAGAAGGGATTGTCGCAGTTTTCATTATGCAATTAACTGTAGTGATGGTGGCTGAGCGTATTGACGTCAGTGTATGTGTGCAAGTTCTGTATGTACAACGCTAGATGATAAGCAACATGCTCGAAATGCGTTGCAGTGTTTAAATTTAAAAAATTCAATAAAGCGACTGGTAGCAGCCTTTCTTTCCCTTTGGCCACGTTCCCTCACAGACAGGGTCGGCTTTGATTACGTCGGATTTGGCGTGTTAATATTGACGGGGTGGCCGGATGCCCTTCCTGTCGCCACCCCATACCTTCCAGGAGGAAATGTATGTGTACCCCAAATGTCTGCATGTAGTGTTATATGAGGGAAAGTATAAAGTGTTACGAAATGTTTGCGAATCGTGTAACGGAGGCGAGACTTGGAGACCAGCCCGTTCTTCACCTAGAGGGATGTGTAAAACCGCCTAAAAACCACATCCAGGCTGGCCGGCACTCCGACCCCCTTCGTTAATCCACCGGGCGGATTCGAACCGGGGCCGGTACGCCTCCCCGTTTCGGGAAGCGGTGCGTTAGACCACACGGCTAACCGAGCGGGTGGAGCGACTGGTAGCAGTATTAACAAGTATTAATTTATTGATTACGTAAATTGAACTGTCACTCTAATTCACTTTTCGTTTTTACGGTTCAAATGTTTGTAGAGTCTATGGGACTTGACTACGGGGTCATCAGTCGCTAAACTTACAAACTACTTATGAACTACTTACGAACTAGAACGGCACAAATATCCATGCCCGAGGGGGGAGTCGAACCCCCGACCGTAGTGGCCGTGCAGATCGTGACTGAAACGCCTCAGTCCCCTCGGCCACCGCGGCCGGCCGTTTTTACGGGAATGCAGAAATGTGAGTGATGTCTTATCGTACCTATAAAAGATTAACAATACTATTTTTTAAGTTTAAAGTAAAATTGTGATGTATAACGTTACAACGATTTTAATAGCATCGTCAAAATACATCTAAAGTAATTACACAGTAATTTGCTGTCAGTAAGATTAACCAGAAGCCTTCAGAAATTACGTCAAGATATATGCGAGCGATAAGCTATTAAAAACTCTTACAGCGGAGCCCATGTGCACCAGGAAATCATATCTAGTGAGTACGTGGCTAGAGACCACGCGGTCATGAGTTAAGTCCTGGAACTGCATCCACTCACTCATGCCGGACTCTTCTCTCTTGTCTTTCGTATCGGGCCATCCCAACACCACCTAGAGACCAGGCCTCACAGCAGCCCGTGCTACGTCACAATGTCAGGCCGCGGCCGCCAGCTTACTGGCTGGCCTCTACGAGGCAGTGGGCGTGCCACAGAGGCCAGCCATTCAGCTGGCGGCCGCGGCCTGGACATTGTGACGTAGCACGGGCTGCTGTGAGGCCTGGTCTCTGCGTGGTGTTGGCCATTCTCGCCCACTTCTTGTTCTTTTCTGACCCCTACGCTATTGGGTTACGAGGGCTAGGGTGTCTTTCATTTTCGAACCTTACTCCTCAGCTAGGATAGAGAACGACGTGTAAGACGGAAGAGGGCCTCAACGATGGAAAGGGCGGAAGAGCCATCATCAAGAAAAACAGATCACCGAAAGACTGCCGGAATAGCAAGCCGCCTTCCACCAGGTGCCAACAGCCTCCCTGGAGGGTGGATGAGCGGGTGGAAGTGAGGGCACCTTCATGTTCCTGAAATGAGAAATCACTTCTAAAGGCGAACGAAGCTTATGGAAGTAAACGGCATAGGGTGTTGAAGGCAAGGGGAAACCACTGCACTAAAGAGCATTGTGGTCTCCCTAGTCCCACTGGACAAAATCCTTCATGCAATGGCTGCTCCTGTGAAGAAATATTCCGGATTTACATGCCCACAATCGAATCACCCGTTGGGCACTATCCCAGGAAAACAGTCCACTGTGAGGTTCAATAAGAAACAGAAGTTTCTGAACTAAGGATAGGAACGTGAAATGTAAGAATAATTAATAAAGAAGGTAAATTTGAAAATGTGAAGCAAAGATACGAAAAGATATGACGTCAGCGTTTTAGGGCTTAGTGAAGTACAATGGGAAAAAGAAGGCGAACTGGTTTCTGGAGAATATAAGTTGAATTACAAGGGAGGGAACTACAAAGACGGAGGACTAGGCATATTATATAATAAGAATCTGGATAATCACATAATAAACATAATTCTTGTCAGTGACTGAGGTATACCAATGAAATTATCCAATGATCCTGTAGACACTTTACAGGTTCAAGTGTACATGCAGAGGAGGAAGAGGTGAACAAGATACATAAGCAGATGGAAGCAGTGTTTGAGGAAAATGGAAATGGTCAAATAAGAACAGTAATCATGGGAGACTGGAATAGTGTGGTAGGGAGAGATAGGCATGGAAACGTTGGATATTATGGACTAGGACAACAGAATGAAAGAGAATAGGGTTTCGTGAGTTGTAGCTTTTGGATTGCAAAAGTGGTTCAAAAATCATAAACGAAGACTAGATACTTGTAAAAGCCCCGGTGACAAAGCCAGGTACCAAACAGATTTAGTTCTAACCAAAGATTCAAAAACAGCATCACGGTGTGTAGAACTTTCCCTGGAGCAGATGCCAATACAGATCACAACTTGCTTGTGGCAGACATAAGAACTAGGCTGAAAAATATTAAAAACAAAAACAAAAAATGTAAAGAAGTGGATTCTGTCAAAACTAAAAAATAAAGATGAAAGGCCGTTTACTGGAAGGGACACTGGGAGGGGTAAGACCGAGTCTGGACATAACAGAAGACTGGGTTACCACCACAGAGATGCAATACTGGAAACTTTAGAGAAAGAAGTTGGAAAAGTGAAAAAAGGAGGAATAAAAAGGATTAGATCACAAAGAATGTATTAGACAAAATGGATGATCGCAGAAAATGGAAAAATCAACATTGTTACTAAGAAATACAGAGCCAATGGCTTTGAAAAATGCTCTGAAAGAAACAGAGGTGGTGAGTAAAGCATTAGGAAGTGTTGATGAGGCAGCCGGCCGCGGTGGCCGAGAAGACTGAGGCGCTCCAGTCACGGTCTGCACGACCACTACGGTCGGGGGTTCGAATCCCCCCTCGGGCATGGATGTTTGTGCCGTCCTAGTTCGTAAGCAGTTATTAAGTAGTTTGTAAGTTTAGAGATTGATGACCCCATAGTTAAGTCCCATAGACTATACCAACATTTGAACATTTTGTTGATGATGTAAAAGAATCCTGCCCATCTTAAAAGGGAATATTTGTCAATTTTGTTTTAACTTAACTGTGACCACATGACATTAAATCAAGAAGTGTTTCACATTTTGAGTTGATATCCTGACAATAATGTTGTTGCACAAGTACATTTTTAAAAAGTTTCCTATGTGGTGTGGTGCATGAAATGAAAGTTAAATCTGTTTAAGGTAGTATATTAATAAAAATAATTAGCGAACTTGGGGGTTTTACATAATAAATTCATAGAAACCGTTTGAGATGCAAAATATACAAAGTGTAAACAAAATTACATTCTGGAAAAGACGTAGAGGGGCTCCAAAACAGGGCTTCACAGGGGGCCCAAATTTCTTAAACAGGCCCTGCACAGTGCAATGTATTCTATTCCACATCAGTATATTACAACAGCCGAAAAATTTTGTAGACAGCTTGGAGCAATCCTTTTGAGATTAAACATACATTACACCTTTTCCATACAACCCCAATGGAGGCAACAAGTCTACTTTAAGTCAGTAAAGTATCTGAGATTTAGTTAACCAGTTGAAGAACAATTTATAAACGTTACACCACGTCTGTAAAATTTCAAAATATTTGATGCGACCACTAAGGCACATCTGTGATTCATCGTGCGTGGGGTGCGTGTTTACGGGGACAACAATACCTTCCGAACGCGGCCGCCAGTTGGCCAGAGGTGTGACCTGACCTGTAACCTCCCACCGTTATAGGTCACCAGTTGGTTGAAAGTAACAGTGCAAATAGAGTACATACTAATGGCAAACAGATGAATTCATGTCCCATCTATATACGACTAGTGATTACAACTAGTGGTAGAAATTACAAGTTTTCTTCCCGCAAAAATATTGGGTGATGGCCAATAGCAGTCAAGTAAAATTAAAAATTTCTAATTATATGCTGAAACTCCCACCAAAGAGATGGTAAAGTGAGTGGATGTGAGGGCGGCGGCAGCAGCAGTTAGATCTCTGTTGTTCATAAGTGGGGGTCGCGGGAGTTTAGTGCAATGTCATGCATCTGAGACGGGATGGTGAGATTAATAGCAATGTCTTGTTTGATGACAGTCATTCATGTTAGCTGTCACTCATCCATGGCCGGCCGCAGTGGCCGAGGGGACTAAGACGCTCCAGTCACGGTCTGCACGGCCACTACGGTCGGGGTTCGAATCCCCCCTCGGGCATGGATATTTGTGCCGTCCTTAGTATTAGTTATTTCATAAGTAGTTTGTAAGTTGAGGGACTGATGACCCCGTAGTTAAGTCCCATAGACTATACAAACATTTTAACATTTTTGAACTCATCCATGGTGGTATTTTTTGTTCATAGTAAGGGCAATATATGTCAATTGTCCTTAACTATAATTTCATGTAAGATGTCAATAATCCAAGGCAGTATCCTTTATTCATGAAAGAGCTCCATTAGATTTTTGCTCGGAGCGGCATTACCCTTTAAATACCGTACTTTTAAGAGATGGCGCTTCGGACAGGGAATGGTTTAATGGTGAATATTGTCTTCGTAAGCATATGGCATACAGTGTGGGGAAAGTTTTGGATCGAAAAATTACTGTGCTCCTCTGTCTGGGGGCATTAGTTAAAAAAAAAAAAAAAAAAAAAAAAAAAAAAAAAAAAAAAAAAAAAGAGGAATAGAGAAAGTCAGAACAAAGGATCGTTTGACTAACTTGCTGACATTACTTCGGTGACAGTGAAAAGTATGAAATTTGAAAATTTTCCGGCGAATCAAATGTTCAAAAAGATTTCGGGTTTGCAGCCGGTCGTCGTAAACTTCATGCCACGATATTTCAACTGGACACCTGCCAGTCATCGAAGACACGGTGACGGTGGCAGAAGGACCACACAGCCCCCGCTGGTGGAACTGCAAGGATCAGCTGTCTTCGATAGTGCCTCTAGTATTTTCAATGTGTAATAATCCGATCGCTGCCCCGAACTTCACACTAACACCCGCAGTGCTATCTATTAGTTCTTTGCTGCATTACAGTACGCCGTTCTAACCAAGCATGAAATACATCTAAAACTTCAAATTACGATATCTTTTACTTTCCTGATCTGATTTTGATAAAATGAAGGCATATGTTGCCCCAGGATATTCTCTATTTGTCTGTGATACCACCATGAATGTTCATTTAGTACTTTTGAAGATTACTCTCTACAAATAGACACGTGCGATTGCTTTCAGAGAAATGTTTAAATTGTGATATTTAACATTTTCTGTTCCGATTTTGTGAAATAAAGCGTTTCTGTAAGCGTAAGAAACCCTCACGTTTCCTGTGAAAAACGCCTGAAAATTCGTCTATTAGTTTTGGAGATGAAAGAGAAAGATAGACATGACGGTTGTCGTTGAAAAACGTTAAATTGTGACGTTCTTCTTTCCATGATCCCATTTTAATGACACTAAGTCTATATGTTGTCCCCAAAGTAGGCTGCAGTGTACCATACCTGTGAAAACCCCATTCAAATTCGTAAAGTAGTTTTGGAGCAGTGGTTTCTAATAGATGAACAGACAGACACGACGGTCTATGAAACACTTCGCCATTCTATTTTGATGAAATCATGCCTCGATCCTGAACCAATCTTCACTCATGTTTATTGTTTATTGTTAGTATAGACATGTTGTACAATTGTAAAATTTTGCAGGAATATTTTGATTTGTGTAAGTGCTGTATGTCGGTAAAATCTGTTGCGAATATAGTTAGTAGTAAAGAAGTAATAGATTAAAACGTGATGCTTGATGGGGCGGTTTTCCATGAACGTTACTCTTTACGTCCTCATATCTGACGAACTACGTGATGTACTGTAATACAATTTCGAACGTACATTCAGCTTTAAGTTTGTATTCTGTCTGCAAAATTTCCTGCGAGTACAATTGGTAGTGTAAAAATTATAAATTGTAACTTTATACCGAATGCAATAGTTTTGCTTCATAAACAGCGAAAAAGTAGTAAGCGAGAAACTTTTTTCCTTTCATTATTTTGATGTGGTTGTCTGCAAGAAAACGTTTAATAAAGGTTTGAAATGATGTTTAAAGTTTGTTGCAAGTCGCCAAGCACTGACATTCTCATTATAGTGTATTTATAAAGTCTCGTCACTTTATGTAGCAGTTTTTTGCGATTCCTATTGTTCATGACGTTATATCTCCTGAACCATGTGTCGTACGTGGCTCGTACTCCTATAGTAGTTGTTATCTCACGTACGAAACATGTGTACCAAATTTCCGTGAAATCGGTCCAGTGGTTTAGCAGAAAATGTGCAGCACTGTCGTTTGACGCAGCAGTTTTAAGCGCATCTCATTGTTTATGACGTCATATCTCCTTACGTATGTGTCGTAGGTGATTCTTGCGCCGACAGCGATTGTTGCCTGATATTAAGGAACATGTGTACCAAGTTTGGTTGAAATCGGCCCAGTAGTTTAGGAGAAGTGGAACATACATACATGCATAAATACATACATACATGCACACATAAACCGTATTTCATAAGATGTAAGATATAAGTAAACTTCAAAACAGTTATTTTTGAGACGAATGATTAATGTACGTTTTCGTGTTTACATTTCTCAACAACAGCAAACTTTTCAAGTCCACACTTATTCCAATTGAGGCGGCACATAATATGTTTGTTTCTTCGAAGGTTTGGCACTTTTTCTACTAGAGATATTGGAAATGAATTTTCCCTCTTTATTCTTACTTCATCCTGCTGTCTCAACCAAGAGGGGAGCAGTGCCGGGGGTGTCAAGGTGAAGCGCCCGACTGCAAACTGAAGGTTCACAGGTTCAAATCCTGGTCGGATCTCGGATTTTTTCAGTCTGCGTTTTAATCCAGCCTTCACTTCTGAACCATGTAAGGAGTCACCAGAAACAACACATGTTTCCGATTCAACGTTAAACTGTAGGTCTCCTTTCCGCAGTTGTATAAATGCAGTAGGCTAGGGACACGCAAGTCACTGTAGTGGCATCCAATTGAAAGACTTGCACCAGGCCAATTAGCCACTCGAAAGTGTTATTATTATATAACCAATAGGATTGTTATATTGTGCTCAAGCTAGATACATGTTCTTAATTGTGTTGGCAACATATGATCCATATTTTAGAGAATATCGTCAATAGCTAGTTCATTGTGGTACATAAGAGTATAAAAAAACATAAATTTGACTCATCCAAATTCTTAACGTAATGTTATATTCGGAAGGTGGTGTAATATATAACTTCCACCCAATAACACTATTTCAGTAATTTCGAACAAAGAACAGGGTTGCTAAATTACGAAAAATGTTAATTTTCAAAACATCTAGGGTATTTTTGCTTCGAAATGGAGTCATTTTGAATAGCATTTATCTACCTTTGTCAAGAACGAGTTGTTGACCCTGCATACAACTCCCGTATACCTATAAGTGATGTGGCGAAATTTAGCGAGCGCTCATGTTTTGTCCCTGTCACGCACCTCAGTGTGTATACAGTCCCTCTCTTTTTTCAATGAACAAAGGCGAGGTCTCTGCATGGACTGTGTTGTGTCACACCGAGTAGGTTGCAATCGCTAGCTGACTGATTGGCCGCTACAAGACAGTAGGCCATGCATCTAGGCTACGATCGCTAGCTGACTGGCTGGCTGCTATGAGACAGTGGACCATGCATATAGGCCATGATTGCTAGCTGACTAGCTGGCCGCTATGAGACAGTAGGCCGTGCATCTAGGACACAATGGCCAGCTGACTAGATGGCTGGTACAAGTCAGTGGTCTGTGCATCTAGGCCATGATTGCTAGCGGACTGGTTGGCTGCTACGAGACAGTGGGCCGTGCATCTAAGCAGAGACTGATAGCTGACTGGCTGGCTACTACAAGACAGTGGGCCGTGCATCTAGGCCATGATTGCTAGCTGCCTAGCTGGCTGCTATGAGACAGTGGGCCGTGCATCTAGGCCAAGATTGCTAGCTGACTGGCTGGCTGCTACTAGACAGTGGGCTGTGCATCAAAGCCATGATTGCTAGCTGACTGGCTGGCTGCTATGAGACAGCGGGCGTGCATCAAGGCCATGATTACTAGCTGACTAGCTGGCTGCTACAAGTCAGTGGGCTATGCATCAAGGCCATGATTGCTATCTGACTGGCTGGCTGCTATGAGACAGTGGGCCATGCATCTAAGCAGAGACTGATAGCTGACTGGCTGGCTGCTACGAGACAGTGGGCCGTGCATCTAGGCCATGATTGCTAGCTGCCTAGCTGGCCGCTATGAGGCAGTGGGCCGTGCATCTAGGCCATGATTGCTAGCTGACTGGCTGGCTGCTACGAGACAGTGGGCTGTGCATCAAGGCCATGATTGCTAGCTGACTGGCTGGCTGCTATGAGACAGCGGGTGTGCATCAAGGCCATGATTACTAGCTGACTAGCTGGCTGCTACAAGTCAGTGGGCCATGCATCTAGGCCAAGATTGCTAGCTGACTGGCTGGCTGCTATGAGACAGTGGGCCGTGCATCTAAGCAGAGACTGATAGCTGACTGGCTGGCTGCTACAAGACAGTGGGCCGTGCATCTAGGACATGATTGCTAGCTGCCTAGCTGGCTGCTATGAGACAGTGGGCCGTGCATCTAGGCCAAGATTGCTAGCTGACTGGCTGGCTGCTATGAGACAGCGGGTGTGCATCAAGGCCATGATTGCTAGCTGACTGCTATGAGACAGTGGGTCATGCATCTAGGCCAAGATTGTTAGATGACTGGCTGGCTGCTATGAGACAGTGGGCCATGCATCCAAGCCAAGATTGCTAGCTGAGTTGCTGGCTTCTACAAGACTGTGGGCCATCCATCTAGGCCAAGATTGTTAGCTGACTGGGTAGCTGCTATGAGACAGTGGGTCGTGCACCTAGGCCAAGATTGCTACCTGACTGAGTGGCTGCTACGAAACAGTGGGCTGAGCACCTAGACCGAGATTGCTAGCTTACTGACTGGCTGCTACAAGACAGTGAGCTGTGCCCCTCGGCTGTGATCGCTTGCTGACTGGCTGGCCACTATGAGAAAGTTGGCTGTGCCCCTAGGCCGTGATCACTAGCTGACTAACTGGTTGCTATGAGACAGTAGGCCATTCATCTAGGCCTCGATTGCTAGCTGACCGGCAGGCTGCTACGAGACAGTCAGCCGCGCCTTTATGCGGCGATCGCCAGCTGACCGGACGGCTGCTACGAGACTGGCATCGCAGCCTGCCCGGTGTGACGCAACACGGACCGTTCCACTTAGCGGCAGCGATCAGGCCGTGTACACTACCACAGACAAATATATACAGACCGGAAACGTCTGTAAGGGCCCGGTCACATGCTCAGGGGTGCGGGGTGGGGGGTGCCGAAGCAGTTCCGTAAGATGTCCCATGATGGCGCTGAGGTCAGAATCAGCCTTTAAAACCGGCCAGAACAGGCGGCAGGTAGCGGCTGTCGCCACCACAACCTCCCCTCAAACTGGACACAGCGTTGGACTTGTGGCAGGCGGCACGAGGTCTCCCCTCCACGCTACCTTCTGATGTGCGAGAGGCACCCTCTCAGAAGCGCCTCTAGTGTGATCTACCGGTACTAAGCCAGGGAGCCGCCTGACACCTGCTAGCATCTTACGGAACTACGAGGGGAGCGTAGGACAGTGGTTTAGGGGGGGCTTCTCCTCTGTATGTGTTAGTGAGTGACACTACTCACCTCTCGGCGCCGAGCGGCGAGCGCACGAGGCGCACGGCGAAGAGCACCTGCACGGCGCAGACGAGCAGGCAGCAGAGGTTGAGCGAGAGCGCGAGCGCGCAGAGGGCGAGCGTGGCGTCGTGCACGAGCAGCAGCTCGTCGGAGGGCGGCTCGCCGGCGGGCGCGGGCAGCGGCGCCAGGCGCAGCAGGAAGATGAGCGCGAGCAGCGCGAGCAGCAGGCTGGCCACGCACACCAGCCCCAGCGAGCCCAGCGCCTCGCGCGGCGGGCCCGCCTGGCCCTGGTAGTAGCTGCGCCACGACAGCCGCCCGCCGCCTGCACACACCAACACACTGTACAAGGCACGCCCACTTCATCTCGTGAGGTGAGGCAGTAACATCTCTATCAATACACAGTGCAATAAAAATATATTAACATGTCGTGTCTATTCCAAAAGAACACACGTCACTTCTGATTCTGCAGTTGTCATTGTTTTCATATTCACTGAATATATGACTTCAACTGCGATTGGGCAAACTAATTCCTGTAAGACTAAGGGCTTCAAACTTGCCCACCCCTCCCCACTAACGATAGGATCATTGCCCGTCACCGGCATATTATATATATATAAATGTGGCGTCTGTTCCGAAAGAATAGACGTCACTTCTGATCCTGCAGTTGTTATTGTTTTCATATTCACTGAATAAATGACTTCAACTGCGATTCGGCAAAGCTGAATATGTGTACCCAGCCGGGATTCGAACCCTGGTCTCCTGCTTTCTAGGCAGTTGATCACTGTGTCCCCAGTGGTGTACGGATCACCGCAACTGCCTAGAAAAGAGGAGACGCGGGCTCGAATCCCGGCTGGGTACTCATTTTCAGCTTTGCCCATTTGTAGATGACATCATATATTCTCTTAATATGAAAAAAATATAGGAAGCTCTCCAATCTGAATATCAAGATCAACATTTGATCACAGATGGATTGTATATGTCAACAAAAACTGCAGTACCTCTCGTAAGTTTTGGTACAAACATCGTGCACAGAATATCTGGGTATGAAAGAATTTGTGATGGTTAAATTACAAAAATAAAGAAGTACGTCTGCAACTTGTACATGTAATTATGGTCGATTATACGTGTAATGACGTATGTTTGCTTCTTTACAACAGAAAAAGACCCATTTCTTACTGCGAGATACGAAAATCTATACTTTTTGGGACAAATATTGGCAACAGAATGAGTGTGCGCCACATCTCTGTTATTCCTTACTTCCTGTAACGCCAATCACTACTTGTCGAGAGCTAATACAAAACACAAGTACATTTATATACAATGGAACATACAGGTAAAAACAGCATTACTCAATATGAAGGAAAGTATTGTAGGAAACATTGTTCGTCGATATAAATCTGAAGACAGGATAGAAAATCTGCCACATATAGGCCGTTCAAGGATATTTGTGAGGGGGGAGGACAGGGTAGTAGTACGAAAGATCAAGAAAGAGCCACGAATCACAGCTACACGAACTGCCATTGAGGCTGATTTTGGGAAGAAGGCCAGACCTAGCACAGTCAGATGAGTACTGTACAGAGAAAGTTACCGTGGGCGAACTGCAAGAAGGAAGTCTTATATCAGTCCTGCCAATAGGAAGAAGACGCAAGGCAACACATAAACAAGAACGGGGAGTGGTTTCTGAATGGCGCAGAAGACTCAGAGGGCCATAGACACGGGTTCTCAGGTAGATGCTGTGTTTCTCAACTTCCGCAAGGCGTTTGATACAGTTCCCCACAGACGTTTAATGAACAAAGTAAGAGCATATGGTCTATCAGACAAATTGTGTGATTGGATTGAGGAATTCCTAGATAACAGAAAGCAGCAGGTCATTCTCAATCAAGAGAAGTCTTCCGAAGTAAAGGTTATGTCAGGTGTGCCACAGGGGAATGTCGTGGGTCCGTTGCTGTTCACGATATGTATAAATGACCTTGCGGATAACATCGGAAGTTCCCTGAGGCTTTTTGCGGATGATGCGGTTGAATATAGAGAGGTTGTAACAATGGAAAATTGTATTGAGATGCAGGAGGATCTGCATCGAATTGACGGGTGGTGCAGGCAATGGCAATTAAAGCTCAATGTAGACAAGTGTAAGGTGCTGCAAATACACAGAAAGATCATTTATCATTTAGCTACACTATAGCAGGGCAGCAACTGGAAGCAGTTAATTCCATAAATTATCTGGGAGTAGTCATTAGGAGGGATTTAAAATGGAACGACCGTATAAAATCAGTCGTCGGTAAAGCAGATGCCAGACTTAGATTCATTGGGAGAATTCTAAGGAAATGCAGTTCGAAAACAAAGGAAGTAGGTTACAGTACACTTGTTCGCCCACAGCTTGAATACTGCTCACCGGTGTGGGATTCGTACCAGGTGGGATTGATAGAGGAAGTGGAGAAGATCCAACGGAGAGCAGGATCATTTGGTAATCGTGAAAGCGTTACGGAGATGATCGCTAAACTCCAGTGGAAGACTCTGCAGGCGAGACGCTCTGTCGCTCGGTACGGGCTTTTGTCGAAGTTTCGAGAACTTACCTTTACTGAGGAGTCTAGCGGTATACTGCTCCCTCCTACGTATATCTCGCGAAGAGATCATGAAGATAAAATCAGATAGATTAGAGTCCACACAAAGGCATACCGACAATCTTTCTTTCCGCGAACAATACGTGACTGGAATAGGAGGGAGAACCGATAGTGGTATTCAAGGTACCCTCCGCCAAACCCCGTCGGCTGACTTGCGGAGTATTCATTTAGATGTAGATTGCTGGAGCTTATCCAAAGTCATCCTGGAGAAATTTAAAGACACAGTATATATATACTTATGCAATTCGTTATCACCAATCCGACCGAATTCAAAAGTAATACCAGTGTGCATAGCTACAACACTCGGAGAAAGAATATCTTCACTATTCAAGGTAAGTATAGTAGTTCCAATCCCAAAGACTAATAATGCTAAAAAGTGTGAAGAACACAGGACAATCAGCCTAATATCGCAAGCAGCAAAGGTACTTCTTCGAGTTCTGAATAGGAGGCTTTATGGAACTCTGGAAGAAGGACTTGGAGAGGAACAATATGGTTTCAGGAAGGGAAATGGAGCGCGAGATGTAATTGGACTCCTAAGAACCATCGGTGAAAGATATATTGAAAAGGGTAAAGAAGTGTATGCTGTCTTCATAGATCTCGAAAAGGCATTTGATAGAGTGCAGTAGGATAAGCTGTTCGACATCTTGAAAAGGAAGGGCGTAAAGTGGAAGGAAAGAAGACTAATTGTACCAGATACAGAAGGCACGAGTACAAATAGGTAATAGGATCTCGGAAGACAGCAAGATTGGGAGAGGTGTCAGACAAGGCTGTTGCCTCTCTCCAATTTTTTGAACATTTATCTGGAAGAAGTACTGGAAAGCTGTTTGGATGTGACAAGAGGAGTAAGGATAGGTGGTAGGAAAAATGATTGTATAAGATTTGCTAATGACATGGTCATCCTAGAAGAAAATAAAGATGCACTGACTCAAATGCTAAATGATCTGAGTGAAGCCTGTGCAGCATATGGCATGAAAATTAATAAAAAGGAAACGAAAAGCATGGTCATAGATTTAAAGAACAGAAAAGTGAAAATCAAGTTGGAGTCAGGGGTCATAGAACAGGTGACAGCATTCAAGTATTTGGGAAGGTGGATTAAGGAAGATATAAATTGCCAACAAGACATCAAAATGGGAATGGCTCTGGCGAAAGAAGCGTTCCAGAAGCAAAGAAGACTCCTAACCAGTGGTTTAAACAAAGAATTAAGGAAGAGACTGGTTAAGTGTCTAGCTTGCGAAATGTGGATATGGCGTAGGATGGAGAAGATCAGCTGGATCGATAAAGTCAGAAATGAAGAAGTACTGCACAGAGTTGGAGAGGAACGATGTTGCTGACGATAAAGAATAGAAAACTGAACTGGCTAGGCCGCAGTTTAAGACGAGATTGCCTCCTGGTAGAGGCAATTGAGGGTTGCGTTCCGGGAAAGAGAGAGAGAGAGGCAGAAGAAGGTACAAGATGCTGGATGACGTCAGCAAGCCACTAGGAGGTACCAAAGAACCAAGATGATCGCTAAAGACAGAGAAGCGTGGAGGGCTATGCAGCCTAAACCTGACGTACGGCAGACAATCAGATGATGATGATTCAAGCTTAAATCTAGCTCTGGCACAGAAAGCGGTGAATTATGCTGCCATAGAAGTTTTTGGTCACTTACCAAATGGCATCAAAATCTGACAGATAGCCAACTAGCATTTAAAAATAAAGTAAAAGAATTTCTGAATGGCAACTCCTACTCTTTAGCGGAAAGGTATAAATTAGTAAATCTACAAAAAAGAAAAAAATCTGTGTAATGTAATATTTTGTATACCGGTAATAGAATATCTCGTAAGACACCTTTTAGTAACCAGACACGTTCCACGTCATTACGAAGTGTGCATCCATGATCTATGGAACAAGTACTCCAATCTCCGCAATGGCGTACCTCTTGTTGAATATAACCTAACTTGTTCATACAGTGGGTTAGAGGTGTTGGGAAATTTGAAAAATTGCAATTAATTATGAGAGCACTGACATGCCTGTCTGGCGTTGTTACTGCCGGCTTAACATAACCGGCGTTTGCATAACATGCTGTGACGTCAGTAATATTATCGCCATTTTGTTCGGAACATCATTACCTCGATGCAACGCGACACTGGCGTCAGTCGACGTTAACACGACGCGACGTGACTGATTATTAACAAATTATTATAATGGACAGAGCGTCCTGACCGCCACTGCCAGCTAGCCCTGGTTTGCGGTGGGCAGCTGATAGTGAGGCAGTCTGGTCGCGGTGAGTGCGCCGAGCTGAAAGTGTGGGGCAAAAGCTGTGTGCTCCGTCACTTACCAGTCTACTGTCCATGCCAAAGTGCGGCTACTGTTTCGCTCGTCCGACATAATAGGATGCTTCCGTGGTTTCGTAATTCAGTCTTACAAAATGCAGTCGAAATGGACTTACTATACAAAACTCACCACACATGTGTTAAAAGGCATTCACGAGCTCTCGGTACATGTGTTAAAGTTTCACAATGACCTTAACACTTCGTAAAAAGATGCAAGATTTACAAACGTCAGACGATCTACATACACAAGAAATGTCAAGTTCAGCTTCACACAGCGTGTTTTTCAATATTTCATGAGTGATACCATCAATGTAAGTCAGAGTCATCATATAATAGATAATATTGCACAGTTTGAACAAATAGAAGAATGTGATTACAAAAACTAAATTTTTCTATTTTTTTTTTTTTTTTACTAGGAAACAGCGCAACATTATGGGTGGTGCAAATTACAACACATACTGCTAGTTTGTAATATTTGTAATGTTATTTCAATTATTTTAAAGAGAACCTGATGACCAAATATAACACTTTTTCACAATTTCTATTTTTGGGAAGAAATGGGTAAATAATGACGTGTAATATCAAAAATATACGCATTTTCGTCAGTCTCTCTTACAGACGATCAACAGAGACGCAAAGATAAAAATTCAGATAGATACAAAGACAAAAATTATTGCTACGTTTTCACGATTAAACAGCTGAAACGATTCTGATGAAATTTGGTATGGAGATAAATTAAACCCTGAGTTCATACGCTACCAGAAGAAAGTTGTACTACAAGATATTCATTGGTTTCAATAATATTACGCGATATAAGGCAAAATATTTACTCTTTTCAAAATACATTTACTCTTTGACTTTTTTTTTAATTCATCACGTCTCTTAAATTTCCTTAACGGTTGATATGTTGTAGATAACACGGGTCTACAACATAATGAATACAATTCTTATCGAAGGCCAGAAACCTGTACAATCCGTATTTCGATAGTAATTCTAACAAAACCTGTTGTGACAGTCACGGCAGTGACAGTTCTTCCTGCCAATTACTAGGAAGAGCTGATAAGTAATAGTTAGCGGCCTCCTTAGAGAATGGAATGGTGGTGGCCTGCAATCTTGGAGGCGGTTAAGTAGAGAGTGTATGTACATGTAAAAGACAACTGTAGAAACTTTCTGGCAGATTAAAATTGTGTGCCGGAACCGGGACTCGAACCTGGGACCTTTGCCTTTCGCGGGCAAGCGCACTATTGACTGTGCTATCCCGACACGACTCACGATGCCGCCTCACAACTTTACTTATGCCAGTACCTCGCCTCCTACTTTCCAAACTTCAAGTTGTGAGGCGGCGTCGTGAGTCGTGTCGGGATAGCACAGTCGGTAGTGCGCTTGCCCGCGAAAGGCAAAGGTCCCAGGTTCGAGTCCCGGTTCCGGCATGCAATTTCAATCTGGCAGGAAGTTTCATATCAGCGCACACTCTGCTGCAGAGTGAAAGTTTCATTCTCGAGAAGTGTAGAGTGTAGGCATCAGTGGGCAATGCACGTTCGTAGCAGTTTTGGCGGCCCGCAGAGTTAGTGGTGAGAATCTGTGTGCAGGCAGAGAGTGTATGTTCGAATAGACCAGCAGTGTAGAGTGTATACTTCAGTGAGCGAGGCATCTACATCTACATACATACTCCGCAATTCACCGTAAGGTGCGTGGCGGAGGGTACACTGGCATGTACGGAGCTGTGGTGGCGGTAGCCCACAGAGGGGGCGATGGGAAAGTATGTGCAGATAGAGGGTGTATGTGCAGGTAGAGCAGCAGTTTAGAATGTACGTACCAGTAGGCGAGGCACTTCTCAAGGCATGCTTGCGGCCATTATTGGCGGTGGTGGGAAAGTGTGTGCAAGCCAAGACAGTAAGTTAAAGAAGCAGTGTAGAGGATGAGCACCAATGGGTGACACCTATCTGGAGCCATCGTGCCAATCAGCAGAGGTGGGGACTGAAAAATGTGTAAAAGTAGAGATTATGTGCATGTAGAGGAGCAGCGTACAGTGTATGAAGCAGTAGGTGAGGCATGTTCGATGCACTGGTGGTGGCCCACAGAGTCGATGGTGGAAAAGCAGTGTGTGTATATGATGGCAGAGGAGCAGTGTAGAGTGTAAAAGCAGTGGACAAGGAATACCCGGCGCCATGGTGGCAGCCAGCTGAGACTGTGGCTGGAAAGTGTGTGCAAGCATAAGTGTATGTGTAGGTACAGGAGTAGTGTAGAATGTACGGACCAGTGGGCGGGGCAAGGCCGGAGCTATGGTGGCGGTAGGGAAGAGTGTGGGAGGAGAGAATGTACGTGCATGTGGGGTGTAGTGTGTGCAAGCAGAAAGTGTATGAGCGGGTAGTGGGACAGAGCAGAGTGGGTGAGGTGTGTGTGTACTGGTGGTGGCTTGAAAAAGTCGGAGGCGGTTAAGTAGAGAATGTATGTGCAGGTAGAGAAGTAGTGTAGAGTGTACGCATCTGTGAGCAATGCATGCTCATTGCTGTTTCGGTGGCTCGCAGAAGGAGTGGCGGGAATGTGTGTGCAAGCAGACAGTGTATGTTTGGATAAACCAGCAGTTTAGAATGTATGAATCAGTGAGTGAGGCATGTCCAGAGCTGTGGTGGCGGCAATCTACAAAGGTGGCGATGGGAAAGTATGTGCAAATAGACAGTATATGTGCAGATCATGAAGCAGTATAGAATGTGCATACAAGTGGGTGAGGCAGGTCTGAAGGCATGCTCGCAGCCATTAGAGGTGGTGGTGTGAAAGTGTGTTGTGTGCAAGCAGAGAGAGTATGTGCAAGTAGATAAGCAGTGTAGAGTGTAAGCACCAGTGGGAGAACCGTGTATAGAGCCGTCGTGCCCGCCCACAGAGGTGGGGACTGGAAATGTGTACAAGCAGAGAGCGTATTTGCATGTAGAGGACTGTACACACCATATGGTGAGGCACGGCCAGAGCTGTGGCTGCATCCTGCAGAGTTGACGTTGGGAAAGTGTGTGCAAGCAGAGAGTGTATGTGCAGGTAGAGAAGTAGTGTAGACTGTGCACACCAAAGTGCAGATATGTCTAGAGCCGTGGTGTCGACCCGCGAGGTCGTCGGCGGGAAAGTGAGTGCAAGCAGAGGATGTAAGAGGATGGTAGAGGAGCAGTGTTGAGTGTACGCGGTAGTAGGTGGCGCATGTATGGAGCTGTGGTAATGACCCACAGAGGCAGAGGCTGAAAAGTGTGTGCAAACAGAAGTCTATGGGCAGAATGTACGCACCAGTGGGGGGATGGAGGGGAGTCATGTCCTGAGCTGTGGTGGTGGCAGGAAAGTGTGTTCAAGCAAAGAAGCATTATAGAGTGTACGCACAAGTGTCGAGACATGTCTGGAGCCACGGGCTTAGCCCACGGAGGCATTGGCGGAAAAAGTGTGTGCAAGGGGAGAAAGTATGTGCAAATGTTTAAATGTTTGTAGAGCTTATGGGACTTAACTACGGGGTCATCAGTCTCTAAACTTAGAAACTACTTATGAACTAAGGACGGCACAAATATCCATGCCCGACGGGGGATTGGAACCCCCGACCGTAGTGGCCGTGCAGACCGTGACTGGAGCGCCCCAGTCCCCTCGGCCACCGCAGCTGGCAAAGTATGTGCAGTTAGAGGAGCAATGTAGAGTGTAATCACTACTGGGCGAGGCGTGTCCAGAGCCATGGTGGTGGTGTACAGAGGTCGTGGCGGGAATGTGTGTGTAAGCAGAGAGTTTATGTGCAGGTAGACGAGCAGTGAAAGGTGTACGCACCATTAGGCCAGGGATGTCCAGAACTGTGCCAACGTCTCGCAGTGGTTAAAGTGGGAAAGTGTCTGCAGCAGAGAATATATGTGCAGGTAGAGGAGCAGTATAGAGTGTACGCACAAGTGGGCCACGCATGTCCTTGTCCGTGGTTTCAGTTTGCAGAGGTGTTGGTGGGTATGTTTGTGCAAGCAAAGAGTGTACGGACAGGTAGAGGAGCGGGAAGCTTGGGGTCATTGGAGACGGGTAGAGGAGCAGTGTAGAGTGCACGCACCAGTGGCTGAGGCGTTTCTGGAGGTGTGGTGGCGGTCCGCAGATGCGGCGTTGGGAAAGTGTGTGCAAGCAGAGGTTGTAGGTGTGCACAGTTGAGCAGTGGCAGTGTGGAGCGTACGTACCAGTGGGCGAGGCGTGCCCGGAGCCGTGGTGGCGGCCCGGCGCTGCGGCGGCGGCGGCGGACCTCGGGATGTGCAGCCCGCCGTTGGCCATCTTGGGCAGGCCGGCGGCGGGGGCGGCGCCGTTCGCGAGCACCAGGCCCCCACCTGCAGCAGGACGCGACAGTCTGACAGGGGCCTGCGGGGCGCCGAGGCAGTGCAGTGCTGAGAGCTAATCCTTAGTGCTGGTGTCAGCTGGAAAATGTTGCTGTTGTTGTTGGATTTTTGAAGGGACTATCAGCAACGGTTATCAGTCCCTTGTTCCGGTCTGAGAGATAGAACATTGTGTTAAGCGTCCCCGAGGAAATGTGTTAACAAGTCAAAGAGAGTAAAAATCACTGGTAAATACGAGGAAAGGATACAAGTAAAAACGAAGAAGAAAACACACCACCATTAAACCACATGATAAAAACCAGCTGCGCGAATAAAATCTAAAACACGTTCAACCATAGCGGCATCGTCTCTTAGCATAAAAGAAAGCGTATCTGGAAGATTAAAAGATTGTCGCAAGGCAACTAAAAGTGGACAATCCACCAGAATGTGGACCACTGTCAAGGGGGCGCCACAGTCACACTGTGGCCGAAGAAGGTGGTCATACGTTAGCTATGTGTGGCCGACTCGTAGGCGACAGAGAACAACCGATTCCCTACGAGACGACCGCAGTGAGGACTTCCATGCGACCGTAGGTAGCTTCACTGCACGAAGCTTGTTGGGTTGGGCAGAGTTAGCCCACTCGGAATACCACAGGCCACGGATCTCCCGACGGAACTCCAGTCGGAGATCGCTCTCTGGAAGACCAATAGCCAATGGACAGGAGGAAGTAGCCTGCTTAGCCAGCTGATCCACACGTTCGTTTCCAGGAATGCCGATGTGGCCTGGGATCCAAACAAAGACCACAGAGCTACCAGACCGAATAAGCCTGGAAACAGAATCCTGTATGGATTGCACCAAAGGGTGTTTCGGGAAACATTTGGCGAGGGCTTGCAAGCCACTCATGGAGTCAGAACAGATGACCAGAGACTCCCCAGGGCTACTTGAAGCAGTGAGGTACATAAGGGATACAGGGGAGATGTCAACAGACTTTCAGAAGTACACTGTTGTTCCTACAATGGAGAAGGCGTCATCTTCAATGTCTGAACAGTACCGAACCTTAAGCCTAATATGTCATGTATAAAAAATTTAATGAAAATAATTCTGAAGAGAATAAGGTGTAGACGTTGGCCAGTGAAGATCAATTTTACAAAAAACAGTCTTGATCGCAAAAGTTAACAGTTTCTATTTACATGTTTCGACCTGATGTAGGTCATCTTCGGAACAAAATGTAGTCCATGACGCCAGTGCTGGAGTCGGCTGGGCTGGGCTGTCCTGGACTATTCTGCTGCCCTGGTAACATTTTATTCCAAAGATGACCTACATCAGGTCGAAACCGGTAAATAGAAATTGTTAGTTTTTGCGATCAAGACTGTTTTTTGTAATATTAATCATACCAAATAGTTCGTTATTTCTCTTCTCTGACAATTTTGACTCAGAAGGGAACTGGGAACAAGAGAATCGATTCTATCACTGAACTCCTTATCAAAATCGCTGTTTAGTCCCTTCCAAAAACCAACAACAACCAACCTTATCAAAAAGCGAATACATAAAAATAAATCAACCCACATTGCCTTTGTAGACTCGGAAAAGGCATGGCATAATCATTCTTGCAAAGAGGCGTTCAGATTACTAAAGAAATCACGTATTAACAAGACAGTTGTGTGACACATCGGGACCTCGTTAATCCGCCCTTCACTACTCCAGCCTCACAGAATTCAGACGCACATCCGTGACGACGCACAGAACAATTAATTATCGTGCCCAATTATTTACTAATTAAACTATGCTTAGTTAAACAATTCCATACAAACCGTATTTAAAACTGTGGCACCATTTGAAATTCTGTATCATGTAGTTTAAGGAAACCTGTATTATATCATAATTCCTGCCGATATTGACATTTCTGGACACATAAAATGTAAAATAAAGGAATGAACATGGACTCCGAAGACAACATTCGTGACAAACACAGGTATGTGTGTTCGTAAACCAGACCTAGAAACCAATAGCTGCGGGGTTGCTTAGGTCGATGCGCGTCTTCATCTTCGTACAGACAGGCGTTCGATAGAGTCACCACCGCCGCGTAGCAACCAAAGTACAAACATACATCAGACCGCGGCATCGCAAACAATGCCCATCCCTTTCATTGTCGTCACTGAGAACGGAAATTACCAGTGCCTTTTTCTCTTGTCTCCTTTTACTTTTTATTTTCAATGATTAGTAACACTTTATTCTACCATGGACTTCATTGCTGATGCTACAAAGGGAGCAAGTTCCTTCAAACTTTAAATAGAGTGCTATTTGTATTCGTTCTCTCAATAATCCCACATTTCTGCTAATCTGATACCCCTGAGTGCAAGGAATGACCGGATTAGCAAGAGTCTAGTGTAATTAGTCAAATGTTCAAATGTTTGTTAAGCTTATGGGACTTAACTACGGGGTCATCAGTCCCTAAACTTACAAACTACTTATCAACTACCTTATACTAAGGACGGCACAAATATCCATGCCCGAGGGGGGATTCGAACCCCCGACCGTAGTGGCCGTGTAGACCGTGACTGAAGCGCCTCAGTCCCCTCGGCCACCGCGGCCGGCTGTAATTAGTCTCCATAAGAACGAGGTGGTAGTGATTTGGGACTTTCATCAATGAAAAGAAGAACACATTAGAAAATACGTAAGGCAAGACTCTCATCTCTATCTCTTATATTCAACGCTAACATCTAGGAAGCTACTGACAAAGGTCGCGAAACTATTGACATAGGAATCAAAATTAATGGGGAAAATATATATGTTGCGCTATGCAGATGATATTGATGTGGGCACAGAGACGAAAGAGGTTACACAGAAAGTCCTCATAACAACGAAATGGGAATGGGAACAAACAACAAAAGGATTACAGTGATCGTATGCAGTACTACAGGAAATTAACTATTTAGGAATTAAAGTCAGAAAGGATGGTAGAAATCGAAAAAAAAAAAAATGGTGAGAAAAATACAGCATTCCAAAACTGAATTCAATCTATGAAAAGATTTACTTACCAGTAATGACATCAGTCTGAAAATAATGAAACATATCAAGAACGCTTTTGTTTGGATTGTGGCCCTAGACAGGTATGAAACGTGGACAGTAGGGAAACAGGATAGAAGACGGCTAGAAGCCCTGGAGATTTGGTGCTACAGTAGGATGATGATCAGCTAGACAGACAGAGGCAACAAATGAACGAGTGCTTATAAGGGTAGAGACACCCAGATCTCTGTTGAGGCTTATCCAGAAGCGAAGAGTAAAACAAGTAGGACGCATCCTAAGATACAACAAAGTCATTGCAACAAAGGCAGAAGAAGCTACCCAAGGAAGAAATCGCGAAGGACAACCAAGGATGTCCTTTCAAGTACATTAGAATTCTAAGGTGTCACAGTCTGCGCTGCAAAATGGTTGAAGTCATACCTCGCAAACAGGAAAATAAAGGGTGTCAGTGCAAAGGACAAGTGAATTAAGCCATCAGTCATCATCAGGTTGGGAAAAAAATAACATGTGGTGTCCCACAAAGAACCATCTTAGGGCCACTGCTTTTTCTTGTGTTCATTAATAACCTGTCATCAGTTTCGGTGCCAGAAGCAGAGTTCCTTTTCTTTGCAGATGATACAAGCATTTCAATAAATAGTATGTCGAACATTGTTCTAGAAAGGTGTGCTAATTATATTTTCATGAACATTAATAAATGATTTGAAGCCTACTGATTGATATTAAACTCTGAAAAGACTCACTACATGCAGTTCATACTATGTAAGAGGTTTCTATCCAGCATATGTATAAAATATAAGGGAACAGCAGACAGAAGAGACCGCACCCCACCAGGTCAGCAGCCAATTAAATTGTATATTTATTATATAGTGCGCCGCAGCGATCCGTACGCCAGATCTCGATTTATGTAACAATTTCCGCCGTTTATTATTATTCTCGGAAAAAATAAAGCTACCACAGTGTTCTTCGTATGTATTTTTAACAAGAATTTCGGTGCAAAGCTAAAAAACAATATAGAACAGAAATGCTTAGTTGGTCTCGTATACTACAGCTTGTAGTAAAATGTTAAAACTCGATGCAAAATCTGCAAGTAACAATTTATCGATGCGCAAACGCTCCCATCTCTCCCCATGCTCTTCGCTTAGACTACAGCCGACAGGCGTGTTTAATAATAATAGCGCAGGATAGATAATAAACGCCACAAACTTACGTATCCATCTTAACATATACTCTTCCGATATACAAAAACAATTCTAACCAGAGCCAACTAACGAAAAGAAAAGAAAAGGTCTGTTTCGGAACTCGACCGCAACCTTAGATCTATAAATGTATCTCTTCGTTTAGAAGATGCAAGCAACAGCCATCGAACGGAATGTAACTTGTATGCCAACCACTCTTTCGATAAAACAGCAACAATAGCAGCAGCAGCAGAAGACGACATATTGTTTATACAAAAAATTCCAAATAACGAAAATCGGCAATGATATCTAACACAACGTCTCTAATTATACATCTGCAAGCACCGTTAACAATCGTCCAGAACGCAGAGCGCTCTCTCGGCAGGCTACATAAAAGAAACATATGCTAAGTGTTTAAATGCACCTAAGTTACATGATCAAAACCTTATACGCAGACATACCACTCTGACAAGGATAGCTCGCATAGCATTTATTTATTGGATCTGAGCCATGCCGAAAGTTCCGAAATTTAATACTCTCTCTCTCTCTTTAGCGATCTTGCCCTGTTACGTTTCCTTCTTAGATCGAGGTATAGATGCGCCTTCCGAGAGTTCGGGTACTTTAATTTTACCTCTTATTTCCTTGCTACAGCAGTACACATCCCTTCTAAGGAATATCTATGCCCTGTTACGATGCAAACTACATTTATCTGACACCGATAATCCAGCGCCCCAGAAGACATTAAAACCCTATAGTGCAACGGAGAGTCAAAATAAAAGAAAAATACGTGAAATAATTTACCGATTCCCGACCGTCTACACTAAAACTTTTCGAAATTATTGGCCTAACAACACCCTTCAATACAGGAACCACTGAACCGAGGTTACCTGCCCAATGCAACACCGATTTCCAGTTCGACCCGCCCTTTACCCACAAAATTCCTACTCCAAGTTCCTTTCTTATGCATTCCACTAATCCGAATTAAGTTTTGGTATTTTAACTAGCTTATATGCCCGTGCTTCGCAACGGTTGTTAAAGAGGAACCTGTTTATATCATGGTTTTAGGGTTCTGGACCTAGGTCAGCAAAAACAGAATTCTTGTTGGATTGCTCTCTCAATAAACTCAGTTTTCTTAGCCAAGATGTCAAATTTAAGTAGAAGTCATTGTCGAAAACGCTGAATGTTCATAAAGTGTTTCATACAAAAAGTGAAATTAATTTAAGTCCGTACACTGGAAAGATTTGAATTTAATGTTAGTTTGTGTTCGTAAAGTTAAGACTGCAGTGTGAAATTGTCTGTTTTAACATTTTACTACAACCTGTAGTATACGAGACCAACTAAGCATTTCTGTTCTAAAGCATTACACCGAAATTCTTGTTAAAATACATACGAAGAACACTATGGTAGCTTTATTTTTTTTTTCGAGAATAATAATAAACGGCGGAAATTGTTACATAAATTGAGATCTGGCGTACGGATCGCTGCGGCGCGCTTAATAATAAATATGGAATTTAATTGGCTGCTGACCTGTCGGGGTGCGGTCGCCGTAAAAAGAGAGCAGTACGCCCCTGCCCTGGGCGCAGCGGGGCGGTGTTGTTCAGAGATGAAGTTCAGACATGTCGAGGGGTAGACAGGTCTGGACCTGTCGGAGGTGCTGCCTGTCTGGCGGCGGCGCCGAGGGGTGGAGGGGGCGCCGTGTGTGGCTGAGGGGGGTGTTGTTTACCTGCAACCTGTCAATCATCCTGTGGCGGCGTATTTGATTAGCGGTCGGACAAGTAGCGTTGATGACAATCAAAAGGACGTAAATGTAAACTGTCAATCATCTTTCGTTCTTCCGGGAAGACCTACCAATCATCCTTTGGCGGCATCCTTTGATCTGTGGTCCGGCAATTGGCCGAGGGATGAGGGGTGGGAGTAATTTAAATTTCCCGCCAAAAAACAAAAGTCGGGCGATCTCACTGCGCCAGAATGCCCACAGCTATACTACTTACGGTCGATAAGCAGTTTAGACAAAAAGATGGTAGAACCTTTTGAAATGTGGCGCTACAGACGAGTGCTGAAGATTAGATAGGTAGATTGCTTAACTAATGTAAACGTACAGAACAGAACAGGGGAGAAAAGAAATATCTGGCGTATCATGACTAACAGAAGGGATCGATTGGTGGGACACATTTTGAGACATGAAGGAATCCTCAATTTACTATTAGAGGGAGGTGTGTGGGGTAAAAATTTCAGAGGGAGAGCGAGAGACGAATATGATAAGCAGATTCAAATATATGTGGGTTGGCATTCTTGGTCAGATATGAAGAGGCTTTCATAGGGTAGGATAATGCGGAGTAGACTATAGACCACAACAACAACAAGGCCTTGAAATTATTACAAACAGCAAAACTAATCCGTGGAAGCTGACACATTGGATTTTGCTATTAGAAGACTATGACTACAAAAACTCATTTTTCAGGACCAATAAACGTTTTAGCTGATAATCTCTAGAGATCTCATCGAGGTAGTAAAAAACGCGAGCACAAAAATAAACAAAGAACATTAACTAATGTATTATATGGAAAACATTCCATATGAGAACTATATTATATAAGTTTTTAAACAAATTGAGACCGAACAAAGTAAGGATCCAGAAATTTTGCAAATGAAAAATAAATGGAAAGCTAGTGAGCCAGTCGAAATCCTACAGTTTTATTTGATGAGAGGCGATGAAGTATTTTATAGATGCACTCTAGATACCAGTTTATGGGTGGTATGCACACCAGTTGAACCGATAAACAAATAGTTTTGTTATACTCATCAATGTGCATTTTGGACCAAGAAAATGTTTCCGAAAGTTGAAACATTCCTGTCATTTTCCGAATATGGGAAAAGGAATCAGGAATGTCCTAGCAAAATGCAAAGATTGTCAGTGAGCCAAACATGTAACATTTAAACCAATCACATATGTATCCAAATTTCGGATTTGATGGGTCCTCCACCGCACACAAATAGAAGAAATACATTCAATTTTATGAAAATAGAACTAATCTCCAACTAATGTGTGACTCTGACTCCAATGATAAAGGCAACAGGGTTAACAATTAACAAGTCTGTCAAATAAGTCTTCTTAAAACAAGTCAACAAAATATTTCCATACATCGGACCTCAACACAGATCAAAAGATTGCAGTTACCCTCAACAGACACAAAATGAAACCTGTATAGATTTCAATATAGAAATATAGTGCAAATCTTACAGAACGGACGATGAAATACCTGGGGACATTGTGCCATACATATTGCACTAAAAAACATAAAACATGCGATACACATCTACAAGAGTTTTGAGAGGTGATAAATGAAATGGCCCACAGTATACCCCTACTACCACCATCTACAGTGATGGCAAATAAACCAGCACCAGTCAAGATTAGAGAATTCATAAAATTTACAACTGGAGCAAGATAACAACAACAACACATTGTCATGAAGGCACTAACCAATATTTAACGTGCAGCAATGAAAAGAAAGAGCAGAGTCGACGAAGATTCCAGTCAGCGAATATTCACCTTAGGCCAGAAAGTGCTTGTAAAATTACATTATCTATTAAACAAACAAAAACAGCAATGCCATAAATTTTCTTCGGCACATCGGGAACCAGAGTAATTGCTCATTCCAATGCAGCAGAGTTAACCGCTGGAAAAAAATCAGAAAACCACTTGGAATGCATCATGTAAAAGCCTTTAAGAAATAGGCTGGAAAAAACGGACAGCAGCAACTTTGAAAAGTGCACATACAACTAAAGGATACAAAGAGAATCATACAGATGTAAAACACTTAATTATAGGAAAGCTATTGTTAATACAAATAATAGTAGATGTTATTTAATGCTTATAAATAAAGCAATAGGGCTATTTCGGCTCTGTGGCCATCAGCAGGCTATGTCCATATTGCATCATGCAGGTATAATTTTATTTCATTTACTGCATATAGTTGCAGTATAAATTTTCTTTAGATGGTTTATCAGGTTATTAATTTATGATTGCTAATCTGAAATTTGTGTCTGACATATTCTCCAGTGATGCTCTATATAGAGTATAGGAGTTGGGCTAATAAATAATCGGTTCCACGACTAACACTGACAAAAGTAAAACAATGATTATGAATTCAAAATAAACACACAATGCTGGGGGAATTGGAAATGATACACACAAGTAGTGTTTGGTGTGGAAATATCTAAAAAAAGTGTTATTGTGAAATAGATGTATTTATCATTAATCAATATCAAATTAAGGGTGGAGGAGTCTTTTCTGGATGTATTTTTGTCAGGCTTGGCGATGACACTGTAGTTCTCCCAAAGAAGACAGAGAAAATGAAAGAATAGTTGAATGAAATGGCTAATGTTGTGAAAAAGTGTTGCTAGGCATCGACAAAAGAGTAAAACAACGTACTGAAGGGTAGTTGCGAAGAAGTTAACCGCTTTTAATGGACTTCTCCTGAGATATGATTGAGCAACTTTAACATTGTATGAGATGGATGTTACACCAATAAGGAAGCAGTTGTAAGTCCTAGTCAAAAGTCACAAGCCATTGAACAATTACAAGATCCTCTGGCTCCAAGTCTTCTCAGTTCTGTTACCCACAAGACAAGCTCTGGAATCTTTACCCACATGAAAATACTGGCGTGGAGAAAAGGTTGTGTCGAGGAAAGTGATAGTGCCCACTCAAGCCCTATCCTGTACCTTAAATACATCTATTCCATCCACAGAGCATCTCACCCAAAATGTGGCTGAGAAAATTGAGTGACAATCCAAAGCTTACATCCTCCCCAAGTTTTTCCTCATAATTACTTACTCTACATCAGTATGCCTTTCAGTGTTCAGTCCAGAGCACAGTCCTGTTACAAAATTCCTCCTTGCTCCCCTCAAGTGATCTTGAGTGTGTTACTTTAAAATCATTTCTGAACGAATCCTAACCTAACCTTAAGTACTGTCTTTTAGGTTTACCGTGGCGTCTGGGGGGTGGGGGCTGAGGTTAATCACCCAAAAAACAAACGTGAGGGGCTGGGCTTTCACTCATATTGGGAGGATTGATCCTTTTATCTTTCCTCTCTCAAAGGGGGCTGCAGCAAGGTCTTGGGGGGGGGGGGGCGGACGCTCCAGGAGGTTCTGCAGCCCCCCCCCCTCCCACCCACCCGGATACGACACTGGGTCTACCTCTACTGGGGAATCCATGAGCCTCTCAGATAACCTCACTTCTCATATGCATGTAACATGACACCACCATCTTAGCTTGTTCGCTCTAACTGCATCTATGATGTCGATTTCCGGTTTTTCTTTCATCATTATACACACTGTCCATTGTTTCCATCTACTGGTATCTGCAATCACACTACCTACTTTCATATCTAACCTCAATTTGTTAATACGTTACTATGCATCCATCCAGCTTCTACTCCCAGAAAAAAGTTTGTTGAAAGATTGAACTGAGCACTGCTAACGTATTGGAACTGAATTTCTTGTTGCAGGAGAGAGTAGATCATAGCTGAGCTCTCTTTCACTATGTTGCCAGCCTATGAGAAAATAGAGCCTAAATACTCAAAACTGTCCACCTGTTCTTCGGTCCTCCTATTTGGCACTCAATCTGTTTAAATATCTTTCCCACAGACATAACTTTCGTTTTGGATATGCTGATATTCATACATCTCTGATCTACCACTGCAAACCAGAAAAAACACCTTAGAAGTAGATGTGAGACAAAAAAATAGTAAATAGATGCTGGTAGATGTTCCGAGTTATAAGGCCGTGGTGCATAAAACTTTGCAGTTTTCCCTGACATTTAGTCCAGAGCTGCGCCGGGATCTACGGAGATCTTTCTACTTCCACTGAGTCATGCCGACTGACGAGTCGGGCGTATAAGAGCTACATATATACTGTGGAAATTTGGCGTGGTCAAGCTGTCACGTTATCAGCAGAAATAGTCCTTGTCAGAGATAAAACATCACTATTGATTGCAATCAGCCAAAGATTAAACCTTCGGTCTTGTAAAGCTACTGTCGATGTGTCACTAAGTTTCGTAGCTTCTTCTTTCGTATTATAATTATCCATTATATATTTCAATGGGTTTTCTGTATTAGCGTGGATAATAATTCGTCACTGGATAAAACTGTTGTTTCAACAAACCTCACAGCGAAGCCAAAACTTAGAAACATTCGGGCAGTAGCTCTGCAAGATCAACAGATTTTATGTCTATCATATTGCTATCGATAGTGATGTTTTATCTCTGCTGATAACGTGACAGCTTGGCCACGCCCACTTTCCACAGTATATGTGTCGTTCTCGATCGCCCGACTCGTCAGGGGAAAAGGTGCATATACACAGTTGTACCCACTACTAAAAAGGGGGAGGACTCATCATAGACAGTAAACGGAGAATATATAGGCAAACCATCCCTCTGACCATCCTCTTTGGGTGAAAAGTCTACTCGATGGTTGCAGACTACCACCTGAAGAAACTACAGGAACTACAGAACAGAATTCTCCGAGTTATCGTGGATGCTGAAAGCTACACACCACACACACACGTTAAGGACTTCTTAGGCGAACCATCTATCCCCTCATACATCAAGAAAACAGTTGACAGTTCTCTATCAGAAAGCTTCAACTTAGGCTCACCATCCCATTGATCAGTTAGGTACACAATACCCCCGAAGCTTCAACCAAAAGACCAATCTAATTCAGGGTATAACAGGTTAGAGACATACAGCCTTACATAGACAAAACAGCAAAGCTATTTTACGCACATCATCAGCCATTGAAGTCGAACGGGCAGAAGCCAGCGGCTGTTCACGGGACACTGTTGTAGATATTCTCACCACGACTCGTCAGTTGGCTAGACTCAGCGGAAGTAGAAAGACCTCCAGAGATGTATGGCACAGATCTGGACGAAACGTCAGGAAAAACTGCAAAGTTTTATGGACCACGGCCTCATAAGCAGGAAGATCTACCAGCAGCTATTATATCCAGCAGTGAAAGCTTTCATTGCATTATAAGAGTAGCAAATGTAGACATCCTTACCACCTCCGGGACTGACGCTACTGGCATTTCCGAGCGAGTGCTTGGAGGTGCTGAGCGTGGAGAGGTGCGAGTGGTTGAGACGCTGCGACAGGTTGAGGCTGAGGTTGGCGGCGGGGTGCGCGTGGTGGTGGTGATGGTGGTGGTGGTGGGCGGCGCGCAGGGCGGCGGCCGCCTGCTGGGGGGCGGCGGGCCCCGCGGCGCGCTGCAGGTCGGCCAGCAGCAGCGACGCCGGCGTGCCCGAGCTGGTCGTGTTGGTGGCCGTGGGCGGGCCCTGCGCCTGCGCGGTGTGCTTCAGCATGGCGACGACGGCGACCGCCGCGGCCGGCGCTGCCGCATCGCGCCTCTGCGCGCGCTGCCCACCGCGGCCCCTGCAGCAGGCAGGCAGGCGACTAGGACACAGCAAGTAGTAGTAGTAGTAGTAGTAGTAGTAATAACTGAGCAGCAAGACTCCAGGGTCATGCAACAAGTCAGTACAAGAACTTCAACACAATAATGGTACTAGAAAAATTAACCTAGTCCTATGCACATGACAATCTTACTCCCGACGTTGTCCTGGCACCTCCCAACCTCCTCGGGCGCATTACGGCGGATTTCCTTGACATCGTAGGCAGTGACCACGCCCCCGTCCTACGGACCCTCGACCGCTGACCCCACCCAGCCTACGCTCCCGTTCTGCACGCCCTCCTAAACTCGTCCATGATTATCCCCATGCTGAGTGGGATGCCTACCGGCAATCCATTGATACCTGTGTTGCAATCCACCCCCTTCCCCTCCACACACCCGCTGATGTTGACCGTGCCCCTTCCTTCCTTCACCAGGCCACTGCTGACGCGGTCCAGGCCCACATTCCCACCAAAGCCATCAATCCCCACTGCCCCACTATTCCTCCACAGGCTGCCCTTCTCCTTCGTGAATCCCGCCACCTCTACCAAACTTTCCTGTGGACCCTTGACAAGGAAAAACCTCCAAATCCAGCATCACATAAGCTTAACCTTTTGTCCGAGAAGAAATGCCAGCATTGGAGTCAGACATGCCACCCGTTTCAATTCACGATTCCTCCACAGGCTGCCCTTCTCCTTCGTGAATCCCGCCACCTCTACCGAACTTTCCTGTGGACCCTTGACAAGGAAAATCCAGCATCACATAAGCTTAACCTTTTGTCCGAGAAGAAACGCCGGCATTGGAGTCAGACATGCCACCCGTTTCAATTCAAAGCTCCCTGTCAATTCCTCCAAGAAATGGCAGGCCTTCTGTCGACTTACTGGGAGTCACCCCCCCCCTCCCCAAATTACCCGCTCCTCCTTGACGACTGTCCTTTCCCTGACAATACCCTGATGGCGAACATTTTGCCTCTTACCTCTCCAATATCTTCTCCATCCCTGACAATCCTCGTTTTCACTACTCCCTCTTTCCTGATATCCATGAGTGTACCGATACATCCACTCCCCCGCTCACCCCTGGCTTCGAGTACCTGGAGAACATTCCTCCCTCAGAATTAAACAGGCCTATAAAGGCCCACGACATCCAAGCTACACTATGCACTAAACGCAACACTGCCCCTTGTCATGACTGCCTAACCCACAAGCATCTTCCACACTGTCCTCGCTTTCCTTTACAACATGTCCTGTATACTGGCTTCTACCCTGACCTGTGGAAGACCTACCACATCCTAATGTTTCCCAAACCAGACAAACCCTCATCCCAAAAAAGGAAGTAAGGGAACTTAGAGTTTAACATCCCTTCGACAGCTTGGTCATTAGAGGCAGAGCTTAAGTTCAGATGTTTGGGTAAGGATGGGGGAAGAAAATCGGGCGTGCCCTTTCAAAAGAACCATCCTGTCACTTCTCTGGACTGATTTAGGGACAATCACAGAAAATCAAGATCTGGATGGCCGGACGTGGATTTGAACCACCGTCCTTCCGAATGCAAGTCCAGTGTATTACCAATGCGGCACTTCGCTCAGTGAACCCCTATCCCAGACATCCTCCTACTATCCCATTAGCCTCTCCTACATGTTCAGCAAGGTCTTGGAAACTATCCTCTCCCGCTGTATCCATCAACACCTTCGCCAACACTAGTTCCTTCCCCCTCTCTCAGTGTAGCTTCCGACCCTCCTTCTTGGCCGATGACCAGCTCCTACACCTCACCCATTTCCTCTCCGTCCAGCTTAACTTCCGTTGCTCCACCATCTTTCTCTCACTCGATATTGAGAAAGCCTATGACCATGCCTGGTATTCTGGTCTCCTTTTCAAACTCCAGAACTATGCCCTTCCTGTTAACTATGTCTGACTCATTGCTTCCTTCCTCACCCATCGCCCCTCCTATATCACCGTCTACAACTCCAACTTCCGTGTTGTTTTAACCCTCTGCCGGGTGTCACAAGGCTCCGTCCTTTCTCCCCTCCTTTACCTCATCTACTTCACAGATATGCCCTAACCATATCCTCCTGTCGATCTCCTCTGCACTGTCTGACAGAAAGCCATGACCCACCTCAAACTGCTTAAACTGACCGACCTCAAACTGCTTAAACTCCTCTCCGGCCGGACATGGGGCCACAACCCCTCCACCTCCTCTACACCTACAGATCCATCATGTGTCGTGTCCTATGCAGCTTGCATCCAGCCTGGGCCTCCGCTCCCCCTATCTACTACAAAACCCTTCAAATCCTTGAATGTCATGCCATCTGCCTCGACTACTGCATCTGCCTCCTTTCCCCCACATGGACCCTGTACGACCTCATCCCCTTCCCCCACTTCCTACAGTTCCCTGAACACATCCAGCTCCTCTACATCTCCTGTAAAATACATTCCTGTAACTCCCTGGTACACCCCATCCTTACCAATCTTGGGCCTCTGCCACGCCTTCACCACTGTATCCCACCCTCCCTCCACCTCTACATTCTCCACATCCTTTCTCAGGGTAAATTTCGCCACCTCCCCCTGAAAACTACCCCTCCTATCAACTCTGATCCTCTCCCTATGGATGCAATGCCCCTTCTCTCCCTCCCTCCCACAGCTTGGTTTTCCCCTCTCCCCATCGTATCTAAGCTCCCTCTCCACTCATCCCCACCCCCTTCCTTCCTCCCACACTTCGAACCCTCCCACCCTCCCCTGTGGAGTCTTCCTGCTGATCGAGTTTAAATCAGTGCTTCGTACAGTGTTGTGAGTGCCTTCAGTGTATATTAACAGTGCGTCCACCATATTCAGATAATTGTTGCTCTCATAAGTTTTACCAATGTCTTTGTTCTGTTAATCATGTACAGTGCACTGTTTCTTAACCTGTTTCTATCTCCACTGTGGCACAGATTTCTATCATACTTTATATTTTTAGCATCTTTCGTGTTCAAAGTATCTTCAATATTTCTAATTGCTAAAGTTTTTCAATCTCACAATTTTATACTCCTGTATTAAAAATTTTATTTTTTTCATGTTTTAAAATTCGTGGCTGAAGAGCAGCGTATGAGGTTGCTACCAGCCTGCCTGTGTTGTACATGGGTTTGAAAATTACAATAAAGAAAAAAATGACAATCGTAAGTGTAAGTATAAAGAATCAATAACGAATAAAAGGAATGAGATTAATTTTTTAAATTTTTCCTGCAGTTTCTCGACAGAATAAAATGAGTGAGCTATGAGGTAACTCTTCAATTTAGATTTGAAAGGGCGTGGAGTAATACTCAGAAGGAAACCACAATGGTATCAGATTTTGAACTTTTTTATATTTATGGCACGTGAAGTTCAGTACATTCGACGCAACACTAAAAAATACTCGAGAAAATAGACATTGAAGTTTTGCATCAATAATTAAAACGGTTGCAGCACCTGTAGATGTAGCTCAGTGGTAGAGTTTTAGCGTTACAGTCACAGGACGGGTGGATCGAATCCTGCAGTGACAGATTATTTTATTCTTTTTTCGTTGTGTTCGAATACTTTCACACTTTTAATGTCTAATATTATTTTTTACTATTTTTGTTAATTCATAATTTCCTATATTTTATAAAAGCTTGTAAATAATGATGGTTTCAATTAAAAAACATAAGTTCCATTTTTTACAGTATTGGCTTCATTATTAGTTGACGACGGTAGTCTTTGATTGTTCAGTTTGTGAAGAGCTACGACCCTGTTTTTACAAAGTTAACTATAACGGCTTTCCAAACAGCTAACCCACTCAACCATCGTTTTAGGTGACAAGGTTTTCTGCTCGTCTACATAACATAAACGAAAACTGACACAACAATGAAATTAGAAATCCCAAAACGTTTTGTATAACTGAATTCGAAACAAATAAAAAAAATTATTACAGTGGGATTCGAACCACTGACTCTATGATGACTCTGACTTATGATGAACCCAAAATTGCCTTTTTATGATAACAGGTAAAGTTGCATAAAAAATAAAGCTATATGCCCTATAGTTGGCTCTTGTCAGAGTGCCAATTATTATATTAACAGTTTCTGCTAAAGTAAAATCAAGGAACTAAATGTCTTTGAGAAACCTTACTCTCTAAAAAACAGTTATGCCTTACTGAAGGCATTTGTGTGGAGTGTTGCATTGTATGGGAGTGAAACCTGGATGATAAACAGTGCGGACAGGAAGAGGATAGAGGCTTTTGAAATGTGGTGTTACAGAAGACTGCTGAAGATTAGGTGGGTGGATCGCGTAACTAATGAGGAGGTACTGAACAGAATTGGGGAGAAAAGGGATTTTTGGCATACATTAAGTAAAAGAAGGGATCGATTCGTAAGACACATTCTTAGACATCAAGAAATCATGAACTTAGCGTTGGAGGGAAGTGTGTGGGGTAAGAATCGTAGAGGGAGGCCTATAGATGAGTATAGTAAGCAAATTCATATTGCTGTAGGTTTCCGTTCTTATTAGGGGATGAAGAGACTTGCTCAGGATAGAGTAGGGTGCAGAGCTGCATCAAACCAGTCTCCGGACTGAAAACCACAACAACAACAACAACATCCATGTGTCAGCATTGCAGGTCTTTGAAAATGAACTGAAAGTAATAAGTGTATTAAAAACGTTATCTGCGTTATTCGAGACACTGTATGTAAAACAACTGATATACTTAGTTCTGTAGAAACTCCTGATCTACAAGTGTATTTGGAATTTTGAGTATATTCAAGAAGAAACGAGTAAAATACAAATTTCTGAAAATAAGAGTGCTGTTGCCCTGGTGAGATCAATACATGTGCGACGAACAGTGAGATTAACTCAGATCAAGTTGCAATGGTACATTTGTTTTGAAGCACACTTCAAAGTCATCACCTTTGAGCTAAGTTGCACTGATACTGCAAACTGTGATAATAATTTTAAATGCAATTTGTCAACTGCCCCTACAAAAGCTTTTAAATTATGTTCGTGAGAAGTAAAATATATGACTGTTTAGACCGTTAGTACCCAAATTTTGAACTGGAAACCTCACCGAGAACGACTGACGCCAGCGCGCCCCGTGACCTTGAGCAGCACTCAGAGGCAGAACTGTGGCCGACGAGAGAGACAAGCAGCATCACGTGAGCAGGGTGGGTCACAGCTGACTGACTGGCCGCTGGGGCACAGCCCACTGTCTCATAGCTGTCAGCCACTCAGCCAGTAATCGCACACGTCCAGCCCAGCCCGATCGTGTGACGTGACGTTCGCGCTGCGGCCTGTCTTTCTCGTTGGCCTCCAGGCAGTAGCAGGCCTGCCTTAACACAGGCTTAGACTAGACGCACAGAATATTACTGGGCCGAGGCAGAGTCCTTCTGTCTTTGCTTCCTCTGACTTCCTGGCCTCCCTATAGGAGGCTTCAGTTATGCGCTGACTTGCTCAGTTACTTCATAGTTCGAATGTTTGAAACCAGGCCATTGTCCTTCCACTCAACTATATGTGGCGGCGGCAGCAGATACAGAACAGAGAGGAGTTATCTTCTCATTATTGCGGCTGTTGATTCTCTTTTCTAGTATTAGCCAATGTACATGGACAAGACTGATTGCTTCCAATCTGTACTTCAACAAGTAAGTTTTCTGGCTAAGTGACTTTCTTAAATTTTCAAGTATTACCTTCTTTCAAGTTTGATCTACTTGCTGAAATGTAAAGTAATTAATCTGTTAATTAAGTTACTGCATTTTCATTAGCAAATAATTTACATTACATCCTTGTAATTAACTGTTCCTCGCAGTCATATTGTATTTGAAAATTATTAATGAACAAGGGGAAGGAAGAAAGAACAGTTGCTGCATTATGACATTGAAATTAAATAATGGCGACAAGTGAAACTGTGATCCGGGTCGGGAATCGAACCCGGGTCTCCCGCTTCGGGCCAGCGGTCACCTTAACCACTTGGCTACCCGTGCTCGCCTCCCGTCCGTCTCAAACTCCCACAAGTCGCACGCTTTGCAGCCACTGTCAATCCTATCCTTCCTAATCTTTCTTCCTTCCCCTCCATCAATAATATGCCATTAGAAAAGGTCATGACACTTCCAACAAGGTGCTGGATTATAATAGTGTAATGTAATATACCAGTGGCTCCCAATCTTCACGGTAGTGGGAGCCAGAAAGTTTCTGGAAACATTTTCGCTTCGCAGTGCGTTTTATGTATTTAAAAGACCACTATCTCGTCCAATTAGAATTTCATACAAATTAAATGGCAAGCTCAGTGTGTGAGATTGTTAAATCTTGATATTAGAAAAAAAACCTGAGAAGTTACTTGCGGATCCAATTAATTCTTTCAAAGATATATCTACAAGCATTCTGTACTCTCTTTTCTCATTTAAAGTGATATTAGGCCTGAGTCTTTAAATAAACTGTTCAAAGAAGAAATAAATGTTTGTTCCATCAGGAAGTCTTACTTAGTTATTGACAGTTTTAGCTTTTTAAGGTTTACTCTAGAAACGGATTTCTTACCCATAACAATTCAATGCCAATTCCTGGCAATCAAATACAAAAATAAGAACCAATAGTAAATAATATAGAAAATCAAGTTCCACTCGGAGTAACGTGAAAATATTAATCTACAAAAACTTAAAACTTTGGTCCACAATCATTATCACTTAAAATAAGGAAGCAATAGAGTTTAATTGTGACTAAGTGATGGAAAATATCATGATAATTATAAGTCTTATAAAACACATTTTCACTTTAAGTACGTAAGGTATGTTGAGCTCGCCTAGTGACCCACCTGAATAGATAATACGACCCACTAGTGGTTCCTGACCCACATTGGGAACCACTGTAATATACAATACTTAAATGTTAGATTGTTACAATCGTAACCGCATCCAGCTCAGTCTTGATCAAACATACGCACACACAGCATTACACATGTGCGACATTACAATGTTAATTGTGGTACTATTTAGGAGTCCAAATAATTAGTATTAGTTGCGGATTAGCCATGCGCGCGGATTAGCCATGCGCGCTGGGGCCGTGCTACGGTGCGCGCGGCTATTCGCCGTCAGAGGTTCGAGTTCCCCCTCGGGCATGGCTGTTTGTATTATCCTTAGATTAGTTGACCTTAGTGTAAGTAGTTTTGCAAGCTTAGGGCTAATAACCACGCAGTTGAGCCTGATAGATTTACAAACATTTGAACATTTAGTTGCAATAACGTACGAAAATGCTGTAGCAATTGTAGTCCTGTTATTTATGTTGAATACCGCTCTTCTCATCGGTTGATTAAAAAACATTGGTGATTGAGGTATGTATCCTGCAGATGATAATGCTGCAGAATAAAATTATGTGAAGATAAATCACTCTACTCAGAAAATGCATACACAGCGTTACATTATGAATTCCCTATCAATCCTATGTTTCATTCGTTTTTATGGACCTCAACGTCTACTGCAGTTACTACATACAATGTTCTTCATTTACTTGCAAGCCAGTATCACTAGGTTTTATTATTTTTATGAGAAAACCATTGTTAGCATACATTGTACTACAATTTTCAGTGTTATGGGGCATGTAACTATCATTGGGGCACTTACTTTATGGATAGTAGACGTTAGTTCGCGATAATATTACGTTATTCCATAGTTATGCATAGAAGCCAATGTTTCCTTAAGCCAACTTATAGCAATTTGGGAACAATAATTAGTTAATTTGCGCTCCTGGATGATATTAAACCGTGCATTGTAAATAAAAGACACAAATTGTCGATTAGCTTTACCTGGACACTAATATTGGGTCTCAGTCGCCTTTACATTAGTCGGTGGTGTGTAAAATACTTAATTTACTACATTAAGCGAGATAGCGTGTGTTTAGTGTAGTTACTGTCCTGTTAAAGTTAACCAATATCCTCATAAAAACTTTTTCATTCACTGTTGATTACAGCAATTTCTTCTGCTGTTCGATCTGTTAGCTCTACAAATAGCTCTGAGACATGGGTTTAAAGTATTAGGTTTACGATAACATTGTTGTATTGGCTGTAAACATTAGTGGTATTGTCTTCCTTTGGAGAGTAGGTTATCACAACTGTTTACAATGATTCCAAATGTTATTATCTGTGTTAGGCTTGATGGTAACTAGTGGATAATTACTTTAGCACTATTTTATTATATTTGATGTAAACTGTATATATTTCATACTAGAAAAAGGCTAGGCCATACCACTTTGAAAACCCTCATTTTACAAAAAGTTCAACTCTTATTAGGTCTCACATGCCTGGATGTAGCTAAGGGATGTTCACTTTAGGAATGCTGGGCATTAATTTTGTGTTTGTAAATGTAGTATCGAAATTCTGTAGTAGAGTTTCGATTTTGACATATGCGAGGCGTGTTTTTAAAGTAAGTTCCGCTTGAAAATAAGTACACAAGGTTATTTCAAAAAAGTAAATTTACATTCAGAAAGTAAACACTTTATTTTTCGACGTAGTTGCCTAGTTTTTTCAAACACTTATCATACCTCTCGGTTGTTGATATGTTGTTATGGTCTTCAGTCCGGAGACTGGTTTGATGCAGCTCTCCACCCTACTCTATCCTGAGCAAGTCTCTTCATCTCCTCACAAGAACGACAACACACATCCATTTGAATCTGCTTCCTACACGCGTCTCTTGGTCTCCCTCTGCGATTTTTACCCCACACACTTCCCTCCAATGCTAAATTTACGATTCCCCGATGTCTAAGAATGTGTCCTACCAATCGATCCCTTCTTTTAGTCAAGGTATGTCAGAAATTCCTTTTCTCCCCAATTCTATTCAGTACCACCTCATTAGTTAAGCGATCCACCACCTAATCTTCAACAGTCTTCTGTAATACCACATTTCAAAACCCTCTATCCTCATTCTCTCCTGTCCGCACTGTTTATCGTCCATGTTTCACTCCCGTACAAGGCAACACTCCACACAAATGCGTTCAGAAAAGACTTCCTTACACTTACATTAATATTCGATGTTAGCAAATTTCTCTGTTTCAAAAATGCTTTTCTTCCCATTGCCATTCTGCATTTTATATCCTCTGTACTGCGACTGTCATATGGTATTTTACCTCTACCTCTATACCAATTTTAAAATACCCTCTTCATGAAAACTTGCCGCCTGCTCCGATGACCAAGAGTTCACCCGCCTGCTCCGATGACCAAGAGGTCACTGCCTTTTTCACGTTGTCGTCATCATTGTAACGGTTGCCACTGAGGTGTTGTTTGATGTTGAAGAGTAGATGATAATCGTTCGGCGCAAGATCAGATTCTCACGAATCCTCGCTTCAAGTGAAGCCATCAAACCGTCTGTGATCGAAGAAGGGCGACCGGAGCGGTCCTCATCACTGACGTTGTCACAGCCATCTTTGAATTCTCCTAGCCACTTACTTTACTTTCACTCATAACAGTATCACCGTACACTTCGCAAATCTGTCGATGAATTTCTGCATTAGACAGGTTCCTTGGTGACAAAACGTTATCACTGAGCGGACCTCTCACGTGGAGGGCGAGTTGGTAGTCTTAAACAATTTGAAAGCACAGAACAAAACCGAGCAGGTTAGCTACAGAGCTAAAACTGAGCACAGTTGTTCCTGAGGCATGTCGGTACACGACGCATGCGCTCGTTGCCAAATGCGCGCGAAATACTAGTGTCTACAACAAAACGGATCTCACTTATAAAACACGCCTCGTATATCGCTTTTCCTACACACATTTTATACTATTTGGGAATTTGGGTTGGAGGAACTTGTTAAATTAAAGTATTACTGGGTGTTAAACCAAGCAGTAAAAAAAAGTAATTAGGCTTTCAGATCAATTGGCTTTAGTTCGCGCTGCAAAAAAAAAAGTATGCAGCTGATGACGTCTGAAGATACCAACCAACGAAGGCTACGGCAGTAAGGTAAAAGTGGACGCCCTTTCCCTGCTGAACAACCTCTTCAACACCCTCGAGATAATGGTGCTGAAGAGAATATTCAAACCTGAACACATCACATATAGAGCAAGACTCCCCTGCACTGGGCAAATTTTTAATTTAATCGCGCACATTGCCGATGGATACTAAAGAAAACAGGTAACTGGTGTGACTTCCATTGATTTGAGCGCAGCCTTTGGTACTGACAACCACTATAGAGTGATGCCAAAGGTTTACCAGATGCCTAAGAATTGTGAATTTTCGTCATTTGTGCAGTGGAAACTACAGGAAATATGCGTCACTCTGAAACCTTGCAAATAGTAGTTGGAGGAAAGAATAAGTCGCGCTTAGGGCAGTATATTAGCTTTGCTGTGGTTCAACATATACAGCAACGACCAACCAACGCACCCCAGACAGTTCATATACGGCTGTGACCACCCAAGGGAACACCTTCATGGAACTGAACGTGAGGTTAACTAGCACCCTTGAAACATTGGGTAATTACTATCACCAAAACCATCTGAAACCAAACCCAGTCCAGACACATCAGTTTTCTTCTCAGGAATAAGGAAGCCGAAATGAGAGCTTGAAAAGGCAAGAGCTACAGCATTGCTAGAGCCCCAAACATAGAATTCTGTCACGCAAACGCCATTGCTTGGATACTAGGAAGAAGTTCAGCGCTAGTTGTAATATTATTTGTAAGCTGACCAACAAATACTTCAAACAGCAGCAGTTGCACTCAATCTGTCAGCAGCTGAACATGTCGCGTCTGTGTGGAAGACTAGTCTATTTTATTATGTTTAAAATATCGTCCTAATTTTTATTCTGAATGATTATAAGGTTCAGGTAGCGGCATTTTTAACCATTACTCTTACAAAACAGGTTATTTTTCTGAAATTAAAGCCTAAAAGATTATTTCAAGATTATGTCACGTGATAGAAAAGCTGTGTCACTGACTGAGTCTCTGGTGACATCACACGACACGAGGAAAACAAAGCTGTAAGTGTGTTACAGCAGTGTTAGGAAAAGTTATTTGATTATTTCTCACTTTTTCTGTGTACATTTTGGTTTTCCTTGTGATGCAAAACGCATTTACACTATTAAGAAAGAATGGAAGAGAATTTTCACAGAGCCTGCCAGACCACAGAAATGGCAATGTTTCAAAAACTCTCGTAAGAAATGTTACTGTAAAAAAGTGTAAATATAAGCAATGACAGCAAGTGACAATGTGCTACAAACCACACATGAAGATGAAAATATAAAAATTTCCTGACCACTGAAGATGCTTTAGAATAAAGCGAAATGCTTCTGGTCTGAAGTAGACTAATTTACAGTTGCATAAAACGGACCCATAACCTACCCAAATTTTGAAAATTCTTGTAGTGAAAACCTTCCGACAATTGATGAGCTTATGGTATCTTTGATTTTCGAAAATAACACAGATTTTTACGTGCCGGAATGGAAGGTGAAAACTGCGTTTAAAGTAAAATAAACCTACACTCAACTCAAGCTGTTCCTTGTATGCATCAACAGACTGACTCTAGCCTAATATACAAACTATTATACACCATAAACGTGTGTAAGATTGAGATTAGATTAGGTTAATACTTGTTCCAGAAATAAGTACATTTCGCAGCGATGTGGAACGTGACAGCTTAACATGACACTCAATTTTTTAAGGAATTCTTTATGTATTTTCAGCGAAATTTCTAAATTTTCTCTATAAATTCATCTGAAGTATAAAGGAGTTGCCATTCAGAACTTCTTTTGTTTTTAAATACTATTTGGCTATCTATCAGACTTTTGATGATATTTGGTAAGTGAGAAAAGTCTTTTTTGGCAGCATAATTCACCCCTTTCTGTGCCAAAGTTAGATTTTACATTGAATACTGAATATCGCTTTTTCTCCTAGAGTGGTAGCTCCGCACCCTATATTAATTTTGAAACTGATCGGATTGTTAATAACAACTTTCATAAGTGGATACGTATGTTGTGAAGCTACAATGAGGATGCCTAGATCCTTAAATAAATGGCTGCAGCATCGCTTCTTCGATTCAGTCTTCGTTAAAGAACTATGTAGCTACAGTGAGGATTCAGATCAATACTTTTATATACGTATAATAATCTTGCGCACTAGTCACCTTACACATATCAGTACGCATTTTTCTCGTGCTGATTGATTACAAAGAAACTCTTCAGCTGAAAGTGGAACTTGGCAGGCTTTTTCCTGTGCCCTGGGCGAAGTTTTTCGTTTGATGCAAACCAGTCTTGAAGACGGACGTATCTGTTTCGCCACAGTTCTACTCTCGTGTTTTTTGGGTGTATCGATGAGATGTTCTGTCGTGTGCAGTAACTTCCCGATACAAGTCTGTGAACTGCCTGTTGGTATGCACAAAGTGGGTCGTCGCAGATGTATGCGATTCAATTTTCCCTCTTCTGGCAGCCACTTCACGGGATATCTGAGCCTACTTCAGACTTCCCCAAATTTTCGCTGCTACGATCATTATGCAATGAAGTTTCACCTAATTCATTCTACTTTCACAGCAGCGGAGAAGGTTTCAGCAGTGAACGTGAGTACAAGAAGGAACCCAATTGCAAGGCGACGTTTCGCCTGTTTGTCGTTAACACAGCACACGGCGGCTTGAAAACAGAGAGTGAGTTCAGACAGAGGCAACTTGATGACTTACTAATGTATTGTTGTGGTGTCTGTTCTTTCGGACAACATCACACCAATCTATATTAATAAAAATGAATTGCCGGCCGCGGTGGCCGAGGAGACTGAAGCGCTCCAGTCACGGTCTGCACGGCCACTACGGTCGGGGGTTCGAATCCCCTCTCGGGCATGGATATTTGTGCCATCTTTAGTATAAGGTAGTTGATAAGTAGTTTGTAGGTTTAGGGACTGATGACCCCGTAGTTAAGTCCCATAAGCTTAACAAACAAACAAAAATGAATTGCCGCATGTATAAAAGCGCATCACTTGAGAATGGTTTCACCAATTTAGCTGATATTTTCTTTGTTCTATTCGTAATTCTCAGGACAAGATATGTAAGAAATAATATATTTGGAAAATCAACTGGAAAATATCAAAATTTGATAAAAACTGGAAGTACTCTTCCAGCTCGGATCGTTTCCTAGATTCGCTCCTCGACTAGCGACCAAATACGCAGTAACGGAGCGTACAAATACACCAAGGATGTTAGAATAAAAGGAGGTGGCGTTATCTATGCTGGCCATCATTTGTGCAGAATTTCCTGATCCTGAAACGGATGAAATAGTGACGACGAATATGATGAACGGACCGTGTGGCGATCATAACCCAGAGTCACCATGCATGTTTGACAAGAAATGCTCCAAACGTTACCAACGTGCTTTGTCGGCTAACACGGTCACGGGCTGTGACGGTTACCCACTGTATCGTCGTCGCTCTGCACAGTACAACGGTACAACTATAAAGGTGAAAGCCAAGTATAAGGATATCGTAGTCGACAAAGCTGGAATGTGCCGTATTCACCACTGCTATCGCAAAATACGATTAATAAATCGCAAGACCAGTTGTTGGAAGCGTTAAATAAATCTTGACTCGCCGTCTTTACCCTTGTTCAGTTGTACGTGGCGTGTTCGAGTGTTGGTAAACGATCTGCACTGTTCGTTATCTCTCCGGAAAAAAATTAAAAGAAAAAATTAAAAAAAAAATCTACAAGCGTTACAATGAACGCCCCAAAAAGACTTTCGAAATGTTGTATTTCCATTCCACTTACTGTATTTCAATTGTTTTGTTTCGTATGAAAATTCTATCATTAAAGTGTGATCATGCTACACTTATTATGTCTTCAATTCAAAAGCTCTGCCGGCCGCGTGGTCGAGGAGACTGAGGCGCTCCAGTCACGGTCTGCATGGCCATCCCCCCTCGGGCATGGATATTTGTGCCATCTTTAGTATAAGGTAGTTGATAAGTAGTTTGTAAGTTTAGGGACTGATGACCCCGTAGTTAAGTCCCATAAGCTTAACAAACATTGAACATTTGAATTTCAAAAGCTCTCAAGAAGATATAAACAAGTTATAATACAAAACCATTTCTATTCTGCTCGCTGCGACAAAAACATGCTAAGCTGTGCTGTAAAAAAATGTGCGGTTTTGTTTTCCTTTTTCCAGTCCTTTTAACATAAAACTAATTTTTATGCCTAAATTTATGACCATACCTGTTCATACAATAAAACCAGTAAAAGTACGACCATCGAAGCTTCTAACCTCACAGATAGAGCAGGTCCATAGGTCTCTCTAATAGCGCGTTTCCAACTGATTTACCCAACCATTTCGACTTCTAGTCCCAGTCTGGTCCCGATTGGAATAAATACGATCAGAGAGAGGGAAAGGAGGAGATAAGAGAATGGGAGAATGAATTGGATTTAAAAAGGGGGTATGATATAGACGCAGAGAGGACGGGGAGAGGAGATGGATACGGTGTGAAATAAGAGGGAGTGGTGTGCAGGTAATGAAAAAAGGGGGAGGAGGAGATTGACCAAGGAAGAGGGTAAATAGAAGAGGGAGGGAGGGGTATACATAGGGAGAAGAAGAGAAGAGATTAGGGTATGTATCCCGTATACATTAGCTACTTCGAAGCGTTGCCGAGTTTGCTAGTATAATAATAAGTATGTACACGCAAAGACTGCGTTTGATTCAACTACTTCACCGCAGATGCGGTTATCCGTTCGACCTCGCACGGGAATCCGTAACGGCGAGTGTAAGAGGGCATGGACGATAGGGGAGCAACTGCCGTAGCTTGTTACTTGCGGAAATTGGAGACGGACGGGAGGCGAGCACGGGTAGCCAAGAGGTTAAGGCGACCGCTGGCCCGAAGCGAGAGACCCGGGTTCGATTCCCGGCCCGGCTCACATTTTCACTTGTAGCAATTGTTTAATTCCAATGTCCTATTGCAGCCACTGTCAATCCTTTCCTTCCTAATCCTTCTTCCTTCCCCTCCTTCATAAATAGACTCCTGGCTATTAAAATTGCTACACCATGAAGATGACGTGCTACAGACGCGAAATTTAACCGACAGGAAGAAGATGCTGTGATATGCAAACGATTAGCTTTTCAGAGCATTCACACAAGGTTGGCGCCAGAGGCGAGACCTACAATGTGCTGACACGAGGAAAGTTTCTAACCGATTTATCATACAGAAACAGCAGTTGACCGGCGTTGCCTGGTGAAACGTTGTTGTGATGCCTCGTGATAGGAGGAGAAATGCGTACCATCACGTTTCCGACTTTGATAAAGGTCGGATTGTAGCCTATCACGATTGCGGTTTATCGTATCGCGACATTGCTGCTCGCGTTGGTCGCGATCCTATGATTATTAGCAGAATATGGAATCGGTGGGTTCAGGAGGGCAAAACGGAATGCCGTGCTGGATCCCAATGGCCTCGTATCACTAGCAGTCCAGATGACAGGCATCTTATCCGCATGGCTGTAACGGATCGTGCAGCCATGTCTTGATCCCTGAGTCAACAGATGGGGACGTTTGCAAAAACCATCTGCACGAACAGTTCGACGACGTTTGCAGCAGCATGGACTATCAACTCGGAGACCATGGCTGCGGTTACCCTTGGCGCTGCATCACAGACAGGAGCGCCTACAATGGTGTACGCAACGACGAACCTGGGTGCACGAATGGCGAATCGTCATTTTTTCGGATAAATCCAGGTTCTGTTTACAGCATCTTGATGGTCGCATCCGTGTTTGGCGACATCGCGGTGAACACACATTGGAAGCGTATATTCGTCATCGCCATACTGGCGTATCACCCGGCGTGATGGTATGGGGTGCCATTAGTTACACGTCTCGATCTCCTCTTGTTCGCATCGACGGCACTTTGAACAGTGGCCGCTACATTTAAGATGTGTTACGACCCGTGGCTCTACCCTTCATTCGATCCTTGCGAAAGCCCACATTTCAGCAGGATAATGCACGACCGCATGTTGCAGGTCCTGTACGGGCCTTTCTGGATACGGAAAATGTTCGACTGCTGCCGTGGTCAGCACATTCTCCAGATCTCTCACAACTGAAAACGTTTGGTCAATGGTGGCCGAGCAACTGGATCGTCACAATACGCCAGTCAGTCTTAATGAACTGTGGTGTCGTGTTGAAGCTGCATGGGCATCTGTACCTGTACACGCCATCCAAGCTCTGTTTGACTCAATGCCTAGGCGTATCAAGGCCGTTATTACGGTCAGAGGTACTGATTTCTCAGGGTCTATGCACCCATATTGTGTGAAAATGTAATCACATGTCAGTTCTAGTATAATATATTTGTCCAATGAATGCCCGTTTATCATCTGCACTTCTTCTGTGTAGTAATTTTAATGGACAGTTGTGTAATTTGCAAGTTCTTGACAGTCCACTAGCACGATGGCTTCTGGATATTTCTTTGGCAATCCACTTATGGAACTTTGATTCAATTTCTTTAGACCAACTACCATAAGTTTTGAATGTATTTTATGTCGCCTGAAGATAACAGTACTGGAGCGTCGAAACCGGCAGAGAAATAAAATTTAAAATAAAGTTCCATGAAACCTTACGACTGTTGCTGTGTAAAAAATAAAAAAGAGTCTAAACTACAAGGCAGTTCGCGGCTACGTGAACACCCACTAACTGAACTGCCTCCTTCCAGAGCCGTCGCTGCGTCGCTCCGTTCCACCGCTAGCACGCCCTCTTTATCACAGCGGCTTTATCGCACCCACCTAATCGCCGTGCAAACAAGGGGCAGCCTGTTTGCTTCCTTGCCCCGGTGCTGCGTATTTTATCAAGCCAGTGGCGTCTCCTGATTTGGATCTTCAGGCACTGGAAAAAATAAAAGTAAAAAAGGAACACTCTGTGGCCCTCAATAATGTAGCCCTTTTTTCGTCAAAATCAGAGCAAATAGCGTTAAATGTTGGGAGACTTCCGCTTCCGTGGAGTTAAGCGCATAATCTGTACCCGGATCGTGATCCAGTGTAGGTCGAAAATTACAGAGCTACCTTGTCTGTGGCGTCCTAGCAAATAAAGTAAAAATAAAAAAATGCTAACTCTGCTGTACACTACTTGAACTGAAATTTGATGAACGATTATCTACTGCATGAAGTTATGACATTCTTTTATTGCAAACAGATTGCATTAGCCAAAGAATTGATTTTAATAAAAATATTTAACAATGTACTTTCTCGTAACTATTACGTAAAAAGCTGATGAAACAGTATATTGGAAATATAAAATGAAATGTTTTACTAAGCACTGGTTAGACTCAATCTGTAATACTTTTAAGCTTGCGAATTGCCTATCAGTAATATAATTGTTGTTAAGATCTGTCCTACGCCACAGTACAAAAATCACTTCTATGAATTCCTTCTGCTTGGTCCATATATCTACTTATCTAAATTTCATTAATATCTGAATAATTAAAATGTAATCATCCGTCATCCAGGATCGTCATCCAAGCTAAAAATAATTATTAAATGTCGTAATTTACTTCAACATCCGTCCCTGAACCATTTAATAATTATTTACTTGAATTAACAATAAAATGGCGGCCGATAACTGCAGTTCAGCGGCCGACGTTGAAGATGCTGCAACTGCAGCTAAAATCCTGAAAATGTCTAAAATATCTGAATGGATACTGTTACTATGAAGAACACAATACGTATACTGTTTAACATTTCTAACGAAGACCATATCCGACTTTTTACAATCATTTAACAGGCCTTGAATACTATTCGTGAGAAAAACAATCGAACAGCGACTAACGCAAAATTATGATAATATCGTCCTTTCAAGACATGACATGACAGGTACAAGAACGACACAAGACAAGAAGAATTACAAATTGTACAATTCGTTAAATAGTAGTCGAACAAAGAGGTGAGATAACCTTCACGGAAATATTAAAATTTCTTTGTTGTAAAAAAGCAGTTAATGCAAATCTTTCGTTATATCTTTGACATCACTGCGTTTATGCTTTTGATTAGAGTTCAACACGGAGTCACTTACTTTTAATATCGATTCTCCAGGGGACGCTACAAGTCACAAGGCTGTGTGGCGTGGACTGGTGGTTTTTGTTTAAGTGTAGGTGGCCTCGGAAAGACACACAAAAAGTGCTTCAATCTCAAACGGTACAGGTTAAAAAAAGGACGAGCACACATCTAAGAATCATTAGTCTAACAGATCTAAATCGCCGTAGCTGTGCGGTGAAAGTACCGGAACTCCAATCGCTAATAGAACGTACTGAAGCTCGAATCATTATAAATAGCGAAAGCTGGGTAAAGCCGGAGATACGTTCAGTTCAGATTTTTAAAAGGGGTAAATGGTGTTCCGATGGAATGCTTTTAATAAAAGGGTGTTGTCATTTTTACTGCTGACACAAACAGTTTATCCTGTATCAAAATTAAAGTTGATAGTTCCTGTGAGTTGGTATGGGTAGAGGTTATATCTGAAAACCTGAAAAAATTAATGATTGGTGCTTTTTACGGATCCCCTAATCGGACGATTCAACAACAGAAATATTCAAACAAAGCGTGGATCAAATTTTAAAACCGAATCAAAAACATATAATTTTAATTGGTGGTGACTTCAACGCACACTCAACATGATAAGAGATTTAGACCAAATACATTAACAAATGAGGGTAAAATACATGTACAGAAAACACATGTTCAAAATCGGAGGCAAGCATAACGCATCAGTCCAAATTATAAAGAACGCATTCTCTGAAAATTAACTCGAGCAATTAATTCATGACCCCACCAGAATAGTAATTGGTTGATAAAAAATACATGTTCAAAAATACATGTTAAAAAACACCTATTAACAAACATCAGCCCAAATTATACAGAACGCATTCTCCGAAACTTATCTCGAGCAATTAGTATTCATGAATCCAGTAGAATAATAAATGGTTAAGAAAATATGCATGTTCAAAAATATATGTTCAAAATTGGAGGCAAGTATAAAACATCAGTCAAAATTATGCAGAAAGTATTTTCTGAAAATTATCTCGAGCAATTAATTCATGAACCCACTGCAATAGTATATGGTTGAGAAAATATACGCTACCTCCGAGCAACAAATAATCCGTAGATAATAAAAAGCATCACAACAGGTACAGGGATTAGTGAACAAAGAGTTGTAGCGAGAAAATATCTGAATTCTCAAATGCAGGAAAAAATACGAAATTATAATAACAATTCTGTTAACGCCTTCATCAGTGTGAGTCTCCATTCTTTCGAAACTAACAACGTGAGTGTAGATCAGATGTCTGTTACATTCAAAGAAATAATATCGACAGTTATTGAGAGATTTAGACCAAATACGTTTACAGAAGTGGGGGCTGATTCTCGTGCTACACAAAAAGAGTCAGATCACCGTTCGAGAAGCAAAGAAATAATTTAAACAGACACAATATCGCCAAGACCGGTAATCTGTCAGGGAAACTCGTGATTTAGGGCTTATTTCAATTCCGGATACTTATAATAGTTTTCACAACGAAACTCTGTCACGTAACTTAGTAGAAAATCCAAAGAAATTCTGGTCATAAGTACACTAATAGCAAAACACACTCAGTACCTTCACAGCACGATAGCAACGGTGATGCAACTCACGACAGTGCTGATAAAAGAGAATTGTAAACAAAGCTTTTCGAAATTCCTTCACGAAAGAAGACGAAGCAAATACTCCGGAATTCGCATCAGGAACAGCTGCCAGCATGCGTAATTCAGAAGTAGATATCCCTGGAGTATTAAAGCAGCTTAAATCATTTATCAAATGCAAGTCTCGCGTTACAGATTGTATAACAATTAGGTTCCTTTCAGAGAATGCTGATGAAACAGCTCATACCTATCACGTACATCCGCTCGCTCAGTGAAAGATCCGGCCCAAACACAGGAAAGTTGCAAAAATCACTCAAATGTTCAAGAAAGAAGTGATCGCAAAATTCAGCCCCATATCATTGTCGCCGGTTTGCAGTAAGATTTTGGAAATGTACTTTTTCGAACGTTATGAACTATCTCAACCACCTATTGACCAATAGTCAAAACTGATTTTGAAAGTATCGTTCTTGTGAAACACATGAATCGACGACTGCTGTCGACAAAGGGGATGTCACTTCTGAACGTCTACTTCCCCGGAAGGCTTTTTTAAGACTGTGGCTCACAAGCGACGTCTAATCAAATTACGTACTTCTGGAATAACGATACAGTTGTGCGATTGGTTTCGTGACTTCCTGTCAGAAAGAACACAGTACGTTGTAACTGACGGAAAGTGGTAAATGGAAGTGTTATAGGGCCGTTACCGTTCCTAAGCTTTATAAACGATTTATGAGATAATGTGAGCAGCTCTCTAGCACTGTTCGCGGATGATGCTGTTGTTTATCGCTTAGTAAACTGACCAGAAAATCAAAAACAGCTGCAGAATGATTTGGATAAGATATGTGCATGGTGTAAAAACTGGCAGTTGAACCTAAACAATAAAAAGTTTGAAGTCGTCCATATGACCAGTAAAAGAAATCCGTTGTACTTCATTTACACGATGAATCTATCAAATCTACCCGCTGTCAATTCAACTACACTACTGGACATTAAAATTGCTACACCAAGAAGAAATGCAGGTGATAAACGGGTATTCATTGGACAAATATATTATACTAGAACTGACATGTGATTACATTTTCACGCAATTTGGGTGCATAAATCCTGAGAAATCAGTACCCGGAACAACCACCTCTGGCCCTAATAAGGTCTTGATACGCCTAGGCATTGAGTCAAACAGAGTTTGGATGGCGTGAACAGGTACAGATGCTCATACAGCTTCAACACGATACCGCAGTTCATCAAGAGTAGTCACTGGCGTATTGTAACGAGCCAGTTGCTCGGCCACCATTGACCAGACGTTTTCAGTTATTGAGAGATCTGGAGAATGTGCTGGCCAGGGCAGCAGTCGAACATTTTCCGTATCCATGAAGGCCCGTACAGGACCTGCAACATGCGGTCGTGCATTATCCTGCTGAAACGTAGGATTTCGCAGGGATCGAATGAAGGGTAGAGCCACGGGTCGTAACACATTTGAAATGTAACGGCCAAGTGGCGTTGGTGCGAACAAGAGGTGACCGAGACGTGTAACCAATGGTACCCCATACCATCACGCCGGGTGATACGCCAGTATGACGATGACGAATACACACTTCCAATGTGCGTTCACCGCTTCACCGCGATGTCGCCAAACACGGATGCGACCATCATAATGCTGTAAACAGAACCTGGATTCATCCGAAAAATTCGTGCACCCAGGTTCGTCGTTGCGTACACCATCGCAGGCGCTCCTGTCTGTGATGCAGCGTCAAGAGTAACCGCAGCCATGCTCTCCGAGCTGATAGTCCATGCTGCTGCAAACGTCGTCGAACTGTTCGTGCAGATGGTTGTTGTCTTGCAAACGTCCCCATCTGTTGACTAAGGGATCGTGAAGTGGCTGCACGATCCGTGACAGCCATGCGGATAAGATGCCTGTCATCTCGACTGCTTGTGATACGAGGCCGTTGGGATCCAGCACAGCGTTTCGTATTGCCCTCCTGAACCCAACGATTTCATGTTCTGCTAATAATCATAGGATCGCGACCAACGCGAGCAGCAATGTCGCGATACGATAAACCGCAATCGCGATAGGTTACAATCCGACCTTTATAAAAGTCGGAAACGTGAAGGTACGGATTTCTCCTCCTCAAACGAGGCATCACAACAACGTTTCACCAAGCAACTCTGAAAAGCTAGTCGTTTGCATATCACAGCATCTTCTTTCTGTAGGTTAAATTTAGCGTCTGTAGCATGTCATCTTCGTCTTGTAGCAATTTTAATGGCCAGGAGTGTAAATACCTAAGAATAACAATTACCAGAAACTTAAATTGGAATATTGTAGGGAAGGCGCAGCAAAGGCTACGTTTCATTAGCAGAACACTTAGAAGATACAATTGTTCTACTAAATAAACTGCCTACACTACACCTGTCGGTGCTGTTTTCGAGTATGGGTACGCATTACGGGAGTGACTGACGAATGACATACAGAAGGTTCACAGAAGGGCAGCTCGTTTCGTATTGTTGCGATACAGGGGAGAGAGTGTCACATCAATGACGTAAGAGTTGGGGTGGAAATCATTCAAAGAAAGGCGTTATTCGTCACGGCTAAATCTATTTACTATATATATTTCACCAACTCTCTCCTCCGAATGCGAATATATTTTATTAGGACGCAGCTACATAGCAAGACATAATCATAGTAATAAGATGAGAGAAATGAGCTCCAAATTGGAAAGATGTAGGTATTAGTTTTTCCCGCGCGCTATTAGAGAATGGAAAAGTACATAAATATGATTATGAAAGCGGTTAGATGAACCCACTGTCAGGCACTTCAACGTGATTTGAAAAGTATCTATGTTGATGTCACGCATAACTAAACTAGCAACGCTCCACGGCATCGCACAGGTGGCAGACAATATACAAATCAACATTATTATTTCCTTGTCGTTGTGTCGTATCAGGCTGAAGCATTGTGCATGTTTGAAAGATTGAAAGATACCTCATGTTCATCCTTGGCATTATGAAAGAATACCGCATTGTCATACTACTCTAACGTTCGTAAGTCACAGAATACATAGCTTTACCTAAGAGCGTTTATTTCTCTCTTGAGGGGATTTTTGCACGCGACACTCACCACACCCACTGCCACACACCTTAATGAATCGTACCTCAAAACGTTCGTCATGAATTTCACACAGATCGTTATGACGACGACGTTTAGAGGGGAGAAAGAGCTGTAAGGAAAGTGTCTCTCCGTGATCAACTGCACGAATTCTCTGCAGTATCATGTAATTATCATTTCTGTCGACTACTTTCATCCTTAGCCTTTTCATCTCAGGAGTGAGAACAACCGACGTCTTTTTTCATTCAGCCTTAGCCTGGACTAGACGTGCCTCCATTATGATGCGATTTTGGGCGATGTTTCAATTAATAAACATCAATATGAGAATCAAGCTTTGCCTCTCTTATTATTTCAAAGTTAGTTCCTATGAAAAATCTTCTTTATATATAAAGCAGTGTGTCCGTGTGTTTTTGTGTTATGTGATAGTTTTGCATACAAAACTGTAGTTTTGTTCCAAATTTTATGAATTTTTGTACACGGTCGCCTTAAGTGTACACTTACAACACATAGTTCACGAGATATGAAGTCATAAACAATGAGATACGCGAATAACCGCTGCATTAACCGACAATGTTGCTCATTTTCTCCTAAACCACTGGACCGATTTCAACTAAATTTGGTACACATATTCCTTACGTGTGATAACAATTGGTATAGGAGTAAGAACCACATACGACACATGGTTCAAAAGATATTACGTTATAAGCAATAGGAGTTGCAAGAAACTGCCACATAATGGGACGAAAATTTATTAATACACTGTATACGAATGTCAGTACTTACCGACTTGAAGCAAACTTAAAACATAATTTCAAACCATGATTAAACTTTTTCTCACTGACAACCGTAGTAAAAAGATGAAAGGAAAAAAGTTTCTCGCTTACTACTTCTCCGCTGCCCATGAAGAAAAACTACGGCATTCGATATGACGTTGCAGTTTATAACTTCTACACTACAAATTGTAGTCGCATGAAATTTTACAGATACTATACACACAAAGAGCAAAATGTAATTTCCAAATTGTATAACAAAACGACACGTAGTTCATGAGATATAAGGACATAAAGAAAAACGTTCATGGAAAACCGCCGTTACTTCTTTACAACTAAATCTGTTCGCAACGGATTTTACCGACATACAGCACTTATACAAACGAATATATTACGGGAGGGTAGTACACAGTGAAACAAAAATTACCCTTTTGATTGTTTCGAATAAAATACTACTCACAAAACATATTTTCTTCATTTACTTGAAAGAACAATACTTTGTTAATATTTTGGAACAAAAATTAATAATTTTGCTACTAATTAGTAAGTGAAATAACAATTTTAAACAATAATTATAAATCTGAAGCATAGAATTAAAATTTTTGATGCGGCCAGGAATCGAATCGGACCTCTACGCTTACTAGGCAGACGTCTTAACCGTTAGACCACCACACCACTAACGTTTAAGGCGCCTCGGAATAGTCTAAATACGATTTCCCTCCACGTCACAAACTTTAATTCAGCTTCTGTGTTCCAAAGATAATTGCCACTACTGACAAGGCTCTCCATGCAGCGGAATAGCACCTCAGCAATGGACATATTGGAACAATCCTTTATTTAGACTATTCCGAGGCGCCTTAAACCCATCGCATAGCTTTACAAGAATTATTCCAATCCATAGCACAAGTTTTTCATTCCGTTCATTTACCTTCACTTAAACTACATATACATCTACATATATACTCAGCAATACACCGTAAGGTGCCTGGCGGAAAGTACACTGGATGACGACTAGATACTCCTTTTCCTATTCCGCTCCCAAATAGAACGAGGGTACAAATGAATGCCTACGTGCCTCTGTACGAGCCCTAATTTCTCTTGCCTTTGTGATCTTTACGGGCAATGTACGTAGGCGGCAGGAAGATCGTACTACACTCAGCTTCAAATTCCGGCCCTCTAAATTTACTTAACAGAAATTCACGGAAAGAACGTCGTCTTTCTTCCAGCGATCCCCAATTGAGTTGCCGGATCATTTCCGTGACACTCGCGCGTTGGTCGAACCTACCGGTAACAAATCTAGCTGCTCGCCTCTGAACCGCCTCTATGTCTTCCTTTAAACTGATCTGCTGCGGGTCCCAAACACTTGAGCAATACTCAAGACGTGGTCGTACAAGCGTTTTATACGCGGTCTCCTTTACAGGTGAAGCACATCTTTCCAAAATTCTCCCAATAAACCGAAGTCGGCTATCCGCCTTACTCAAAACTGTCCTTACATGTTCGTTCCATTTCATATCGCTCTGTAATGTTACGCCTAGATATTTGAACGACGCGACAGCATCAAGAAGCTCACTACTAATGCTGTATTCGAACATTATGGGCATTATACGCCTCACCTTATAGTTTTCTACATTGAGAGCTAGCTGCCATTCTTCGCACCAACTAGAAATTTTGTCTGTATGCTATTACAGTCAATTAAAGACGACACCCTCCCATACACCACAGCATCATCAGCAAACAGCCACAAATTACAAGTCACTCTGTCCATCATATCATTAATATAGATAGAAAATAATAGCGGTCCTATCACACTCTCCTGGGGCACGCCTGACGATACACTCGTCTCTGATGAACACTCGCCGTCGAGAACAACGTACTGCGTTCTATTACTTAGGAACTTTCCAGACAGTCGCAAATCTGTGAACCTATTCCATAAGCTCGTATCTTAGCAGTCTGCAGTGCGGCACCGCGTCAAATGCCTGTTTGAAATCGAGAAAAACACAATCTGGCTGTTGCCCTTCATCCAGGGCTCGCAAGATGTCATGTGAGATAAGGGCAAGCTGAGTTTCACATGAACGATGTTTCCTAAAACCGTGCTGATTCATAGATAGGTGCATATCCTTCTCAAGGAAATTTACTAAATTCTAGCTGAGAATATGCTCCAAAATTCTACAAGAAACTGATGTCCGCGATATTGGCCTGTAGTTAAGTGGCTCAGTTCTTTTACCTTTATTATAAACGGGAGTCACCTGCGCTCTTTTCCATTCACTAGGAACTTGGCGCTGAATTAAAGATTCGCGATTCACGGTTCGTCAGAGTAAAAATTATTTGTGCGTATTTCTTTAATGCAAAAACAGTCTTGCAGCAAGTTTAAATGTTTCGCGGTTTACGACACTCGACAGCGCGGGCGACGCTGTATCTGCCAGTGTCTGGAGGACAGCTACACGGTTCCAGCGATAAACACGGGCACTGCACATCGTATTAAATGGGCCACAGCAAGGCTCGCGAACAATCTAGTAATCATCTATCCTTGTGCGGGACTTGGAGTGAACTCTACGAGCACTCGAGGACAATAGGAAGGGCGTGGTAGATGGAGGTTTGTGTCTGCTCGGGAAGCGTGCTCGGATAGCGTAATTGCTGACACGACCGTTCGCGGAATGCGGGAAATGAATGTTCGAGTCCCGGTGCGGCACAAATTTTCAAATATGACCATCAAATCATACAATTGATGCTGATTACCACATTTCTAGTAATTAATTTATTATTGGATATTGTGCGCATTAAAAAGCCAGCAACCTTCCTATTCCGGTTAGAACTAAAAATTAAAGACAAAGATTTAAAGAAAAGTATATTCTTAGCTAAAATATAGTAAATTTACTTGAGACGGAAAAGCTTCTTTCTATGAATCAGCGCGGGTTTAGGAAACATCATTCATGTGAAAGTCAGCTTGCCCTTTTCTCACATTACATCTTGCGAGCCATCGATGAAGGGAAACAAATAGATTGTGTTTTTTTCTGTTTCAAACAGGCATTTGACGCGGTGCCACACTGCAGAGGCGAGTAGTTAGGTTCGCTACTGGTAGGTTCGACCAATACGCGAGTGTCTCAGAAATGCTCCGGGAACGCAATTGGGAATCGCTGGAGGAAAGACGACATTCTTTTCGTGAATTTCTGTTGAGGAAATTTAGAGGCCCGGAATTTGAAGCTGAGTGTAGTACGATCTTGCTGCCGGCTGCTTACATTTCGCGTAAAGAACACAAAGATAAGATAAGATAAGATAAGAGAAATTAGGACTCGAACAGAGGCATATAGACATCCTTTTCTCCCTCGTTCTATTTGGGAGTGGAATAGGAAAGGAAATTCCTAGTAGTGGTACAGTGTACCCTCCGCCATGCGACTTGCGGTGGATTGCGGAGTATTTATGTAAATGTAGACGTAGATTTAACTGCTGTGTTGTTAATTAACAACTCTGCAGATGGTAGTGTCATGAAATATGTCAGTCCAGCTAACCTCTCACGAATTATTTAGAGGAGGGTGGAAAAGCTGGCAGAAGCCGACCTCGGGGAAGATCAGTTTGGATTCAGGAGAAATGTAGGAACACGGGAGGCAATCCTCACTTTACGGCTTATTTTAGAAGACACATTAAGGAAAGGCAAACCTACATTTCTAGCTTTTGTAGATTTTGAGAAAGCTTTTGACAATGCTGATTGTAATAGACTCTTTCAAATTCTGAAATCAACAAAAGTATTGGGAACGGAGGATTATTTACAACTTGTACAGAAACCAGACAGCAGTTATCAGAGTTGAAGGGCATGAAAGGGATGCAGAGTTTGGGAAGGGAGTAAGACAGGGTTGTAGCCTTTCTTCAATGTTACTCAACTTGTACATTTAGCAAGCTATTAAGAGAAGCAAGGAGAAATTTGGAGAAGGAATTAAAGTTCATGGAGAAGAAATAAAAACTTTGCGGTTTGCCAATGACATAGTAATTCTGTCAGAGACTGCAAAGGATCTGGAAGAGCAATTGAATGGGATGGACAGTGTCTTGAAAAGAGGGTATGAGATGAACAGGGTGAAGAAACAAAACCATTGTGTTTCGCCGATAACATTGTAATTTTCTCAGAGACAGCAAAAGACCTGGAAAAGCAGTTGAACGGAATGAACAGTTTGTTGATAAGTGCATACAAGATAAACATTAACAAGAGTAAAACAAGGGCAATGGAGTGCAGTCTATGAAAAAAAAAAGTTCAAATGTTTGTAAATCTATCGGACCAAACTCCGTGGTCATCAGTTCGTAGCTTACAAACTACTTAAACTACGGTAAACTAACCTAAGGACAACACACACACACACACACACACACACACACCAGGGAGGACTCGAACCTCCGATGGCGAGCAGCTCCGCAGCGAGGCCCTTTAGCCCGCTCGGCTACTCCACCGCGGCGGTCTATGAAAATCTGGCCATGCTGAAGGAATTAGACTAGGTAACGAAACAATAAAGGTGGTAGATGAGTTTTGTTAGTTAGTAAAATAAACATACGATAATCGCAGTACAGAGTATATATAATATGCAGAATGGCAATGGGAAGGAAAGCGTTTTTGAAAAAGAGAAATTTGTTAACATCAAATTTAAGCATAACGAAGTCCTTTCTGAAGGCATTTGTGTGGAGTGTTGCCTTGTATGGGAGTGAAACATGCACGATAAACAGTGCGGACAGGAAGAGGATAGAGGTTTTTGAAATGAGGTGCTACAGAAGAATGCTGAAGATTAGGTGGGTGGATCGCGTAACTAATGAGGAGGTACTGAACAGAATTGGGGAGAAAAGAAATTTCTGGCATACCTTGACTAAAAGAAGGGATAGATTGGTGGGGCACATTCTTAGACATCAAGGAATTGTGAATTTAGAGTTGGAGGGAAATGTGTGGGGTAACAACTGCAGAGTAAGACCAAGAGATGAAAGTAAGAAGATTCAAATGGACGTCCGTTGCAGGTCTTAAGCGGAGATGAAGAGGCTTGTTTAGGATAGAGTAGGGTGGAGAGCTGCATCAAGCAGTCTCCGGACTGAAGACCACAACAACCCCTCACACATTATTTTCTTAATTTGGCAATGGCAACTTACCTAATTACGCCTTTTTTCACGCTGATTTACGAAAATTCAAAATCTTTTATACAGTCCAATCGTTGCAAGAAACAACTTCTGAGTGTTCCACTTAATATACTCATGTTAGGAACGTTTTAGAAGAATGCCGATGAGAAGAAATAGCACAATACTTTTTTCGTATTTTAATTACTACTTTGAACGCAACTGGTGCGCTATTTCTTCTCGTCTCAAATCTCATTCCATTCACACCGTCATCCTCCTGTGCAATCTGACTTGTTTCCAGCCACGTTGTGATATGAGAAACATTCGACGGAATAAAGTTCAAACAGTAATAACCGATACAGTGAACGTAATATTAAGTATAATATATATAGTCGCCGCAGTCCCTGCTGTAAATTCTGTTACCAACTGACAGTTGCAAGGACACTAGCACTCCTAGCGGTGGGAAAACCATCGAAGGAGTTATGTTTGTTTATAATAGTATTTGTAGTAATTAATGAAATAGTTGGTATTATTATTGCGTTATAATCGTTAGTAAAATATGAAGAGACATATATAATAAGGATATTATTGTAAAAACCGCCGAATTTAACTAATTCAGTGGTATAAGGAAGTCACAACTATTTGACGTTACAAGATTATGGCCTTGTAAAATATTTTATTTGACCTGATGATGCTGACATAGATCAGTGAAACCGGTCGTCATTAATAAAAACTGATGATAAGCGATCTTGGCTATTTTATATCTTTTTACAATAATATAAATAGATCGCCTCCTATAACGTAAGCCAACTATAACGAAATTCTATAGGAGTGTCGTGACTGTGTTTGTTAGACTGTGGTTATTCTACAGTTTCAGAAGAACACTTTTAAATATTTACCGAAGTTTGCAAAACAAAAGGAACTCAGTATTGCCATATTGATGCTGATATAAATAAACCGGTATATCTTTAAAAGCATATTGACGTTATATATCGATATTTTGTGCAAAAATATCGATATATTTCATCTGGAGTCGTAGTGAGGATCTGAGAGAGAATGGTGGCAGCGGCAGGCGGCGATCCACGCAGAGACCCGAGGCGACAAATGTCAGCCCGTAGCGCCGGCGGCGGCAGGTGTCTGCTACTGCAAGCTCTCCACAGTTCTACTCAACACACTGCCAACACCACACCTGCGCGTCCTATTTCAGAGTACTGCTGCACATTGTGGGATGGACGATTTAGAGAAACGTTCAGAGAAAAGCAGCTCGTTTTGCATTATGAAGATATTGAGGGGGGGGGGGTGTCACGGAAATGATGCACGAGTTGGGGTGGAAATTATTAAAAGAAAGGCGTCATTCGTTGCGACGAGATCTATTTGCGAAATTTCATTCACCAACTTTCTCAAAATGTTCAAATGTTTGTATAGTCTATGGGACTTAACTACTTATGAACTAGCTAAGACTTAGGACGGAACAAATATCCATGCCCGAGGGGGGATTCGAACCCCCGACCGTAGTGGCCGTGCAGACCGTGACTGGAGCGCCTCAGTCTCCTCGGCCACCGCGGCCGGCAACTTTCTCTTCCGAATGCGTTAGGACCCACCTACATAGGAAGACATAATCGTCAAAATAAAATAAGAGAAATCAGATCGAAAAGGGAAATATATTAGAGAATGGAACTGTAGAGAAATATAATGAAAGCGGTTCGATGAACCCTCTGGCATGCACTTCAATGTGACTTGTAGAGTATTTATGTACATGTAAAGAAAAGTGTGAAGTAATACACATGGCCACTAAAAGAAATCCGCTGAACTTCAATTACGCGATAAATCAGTCAAACATTAAGGTCGTAAATTCTACCAAATACCTAGGAGTTACAATTACGAACAACTTTGACTGGAGAGAACACACAAAAATATTGTGGGGAAGGCGAACCAAAGGTTACGTTTCATTGGCAGAACACTTGTGCGTCCTCTCTTGGAGTACTGTTGCCCCTTGTGGGACCCTCACCAGGTGGGACTGACGGAAGATATTGAGAAGGTTCAGAGAAGGGCAGCTCGTTTTGTTTTATCACGTTACGGGGGGGAAAGCGTCACGGAAATGTTGCACGAATTGGTGTGGAAATCATTAAAAGAAAGACGTTATTCATTGCGGCGTGATCTGTTTGCGAAGTTTGAATCACCGACTTTTAGTTCTGAATGTGAAAATATTTTGCTAACACCCACCTACTTAGGGAGACATGACCATCCCAATAAAATAAGAGAAATCAGATCGAAAACGGAACGATTTAGGTGTTCTTTCTTCCCGCGCGCTATTAGAGAATGGAACGGTAGAGAAAAGTTATGAAAGTGGTTAATGAAACCTCTGCCAGGCACATAAATGTGATTTGCAGAGTATCTATGTAGATGTAGATGTAGAAATACAGATACTTCAGGACGAAGTACCTTGGACCAGTGCAAGGACAATGCCCTGTAAAAATAGCCTTAAAAATACGTACCTTAACAGGTATGTTCAAATTTTTGTATAGCTTATGGGACTTAACTACGGGGTCATCAGTCCCTAAACTTACAAACTACTTATGAAATAGCTAACACTAAGGACGCACAAATATCCATGCTCGAGGGGGGATTCGAACCCCCGATGACGGACGGCCGCGCGCACCAATTTCCGCCGCGGCTAAGGGGTATGATTTTTTTACTTTTATTTTTTTATTTTTAGTCAATACTGCGTTCATCCAATATACAGAAGACACAGAGATTGCAGTACACGGCTCTTCCTTCCTTATTATTCGGTTCAATAAGCGTCACTAGATGAACATCTCCCGGCGAGTTCCTAACAAAAACTTGATCTATAGTCATGTGATCTCATTTTATTCTTAAGAACTATTTTTGCGATATGTAAAGACGTAACTCAACGTTCTCTGCTACGAGACTTGTTTGAAAGCGCTAAGCTGTGGTAGAGCGTTCCAAGGCGTCGTCGGAGGTTCGATTCCTCCCTCGGGTATGGGTGTATTTGTTGTACTTACCATTAGTTAGTTTAAGTAGATTGTAAGCCTTGGGACTGATAACCAGAGTAGTTAAGTGCCATAGATTTACAAGGATTCGAACATTTCAAAGCGCTAACCGCCTCACATCCAATTTGACTTCTGACGTACCAGCTGTCACGAGCACCACATAGTTAACGACGGGTGGCCCCAGCTCAACGCGACCGGTATGTGGTGCTTAATTTTGTCTTACTTACCATTTGTACAGAATTTCAATTCCGGCAATCCAATTACCTTAACATTTCATAGAACAACACTTGCGCTATAGTTTTGACACAAACTGACAGATGATGTTGGGTCGTCTAGACACACAGAGAAAAATATGAAATAATTTGTGACTACTTTTCAGCTACAGTTTTCTGACATATAACCCAAACGTTAATTACCATAACGTGATTGTTATAGTAATTTGCTCTTCTTCGTATGCAGATACTCCCGACAATACAGCTGAATCGGTTTCCATTCAGTATGACTCGAATCTACAGATGCGGATGCCCACAATACATGATCTATTGCAAAAATTGATCCACTTGTACGCACCCACTACAACCCCCGAGTAGTGCACCAGAGCACAGAACAGCGCAGAGGAAGGCGTCTGGTCCGATCGCCACTAATGCTGCGCCAACAGTGAGGCCGGCCGCGGTGGCCGAGGGGACTGGAGCACTTCAGTCACGGTCTGCACGGCCACTACGGTCGGGGGTTCGAATCCCCCTCGGGCATGGATATTTGTGCCGTCCTAGTTCGTAAGTAGTTTGTAAGTTTAGGGACTGATGACCCCCACCGTTCACCTCGGGCCTGTAGTGTCCGGCTGTATACGCTGTGAGTGTGTGGTTCTGTCTGTTGCTTGTGTTAGTGCATAAGAATAAAACTGTTGTAGTGGTGTATAAGTATTGCTATACTTGACGTGTACCTGCCCAAACATAAATTCATAAAGGTCTACAGTAGTTCATTAAACTATTTTGATTTAAAAACAGTTCATCGAATGATCACTGATAGTTAACTGTGACATGTAACTAAAAATTGATCACCTAAACCCAGTTTAAACACTGTTCGTGGAATATGGAGACTATATTCACTTAATAAATATGTGGATTATTTCCATTCAATAGCTACCTGTAAAATATAATATGGGCTCTGAAACTCTTTAGTAATTGTTCAGTCTTCGACCTACAAACAACTAGTTCGAACACCACAGAAAGTTTCATGAATAGGTCTGCCATAAATGTGAGAAGCGATTTCTTTTAAAAGTTGGCACTTTCTTTCATATAGACAATTTCACTACTCACATCGAAAATCATATCAACACTATGGCGAATGATTGTCATTATGTACCACGGTGTCATTAAAACTATGTGCGTGACGGGAAAATAGCTGTATGAATTGGTTAGCTACATTCGACGCGACGGCGACAATATTGACCTTGCGATTAACATTTTTCCAGTTGTTGGATGGTACATGTCCAGTTTCACAGATTCGAAAGGTTTTCGGAAAGCGGAAAATTCTGACTAGTTTAAAATCTAGCAAGATAGACTTAAAATGACGTTGCGTAAATTCAAGCACTGATTTAAATGAATAAACTTTACTGCCCCTCCGAGTTAATCTGTTCCCTGTTGTACCTCTCCATCCCTTTCTATTTCTTTCTCTCATCTGACTATCACCTCATCCCCTCTCTCTCTGTCAGTATCTTACTCCCATCTTTCTCTGTCCTGACCTATGACCTCCCCACCAACACTACGCCAGTTTGCTCCTCCTCCCTCTGACCACGTAACCCCCTCTCCTTTCTATCAGAAATTACAAATGTCTGCCAGTTTCGTGTTGATAAATTGAACAGTGTCGAAGCTTACAGCAAGATAACTGGTGCCGTACACGCCATGGTGACATTTGCAGTATAACAACCTCCTTCGTGAAAAGACACATACATGCCTCATATATTATGGTGATGAGTGAAGTGGTATCGAAATCTGTTGTAAGATACCCTGTGCTATGAAAAAGTACATGTACTTGCCGTATGGTGATCGAATGTGCAGTCAGAACATGATTTTTTGGAGGGTGTCTGAATTTTTCAACTTTTATTTATAATTGTCCCGAATTTTTTCCTGGAAACGGTTTTCCAAGACCAAAATCGACAGACCAAAGAAAAGAAAGAAAAGAATTATGCATATCCTTTGATCGAATAGTGAATGGTCTTGAGTTCACAAAAAAGTTACATAGAGACAGGCTCTTTAGCTTTTCCCAAATTTTACAATTTTCTGGTCAACTTTTCTTTCTAAGTTTTACTTCCATGAAAACGTTGTCCGGAGAATTCCGAAGGCAACAAAAAAACATTCAGCAGAACTGGTCGAAGTGTTGTGAAGTGATGCTGTTTCGCGACAATGAATTTCGTCGTCTTCCTAGACGACGAATAGATTTGTATTGATTAATCCTGTAATAATAATCGTAGTCTCCGCGAATTGAGAATTACACTAATGAGAAAAAAAATTAGAAGGGTACTTATTGAAAGACGACGGCAAATACCACCTGGGGGATAACAGATGTACCGACAAAGGGCTGCAACGGCGACCCCGAAACACCGTAGCCAGAGCACCGCCACTTCTGACACCTCCGATGGTGAATGTGTGCAGCCTTTGGGTTCAGTATGAGGCAAACAGGCGCCATGCCACGGAGACGCACTCGTGTTTCATACAGCCAAATGAGCGAGATTCCAAGGGAGGTTCTAAACGTCCATGCAGCACAAACGTCGCATAAGACCATCCTGTTGTAACGAAGCAGCACAATCGATGGGTTTTGTGGCTCCAGAGGTGTCGACACCCATTGTTGCCCACCGGTTATTGGCAATGGGACTGTGGGCCCACACACCTCCACTCAAGACACAGCAGCGCCGTGCACCACTCAATTTAGTTTTAAAGGTATTAAGGCATTTATTTGCGATTGGCTGAAACTTTCAATTTTATACGATAGTTATATTTCTATAGAAAAATTACAATAATTACGAAGTTCATCATTAGCAGTCAATGAGACCATATTTCATTTAGTTCTGATACGTGTGATTCAATTCCTAATGAGATATTAACATCTGTAATGTCGAAACTCATCGAACTGTTCAATAATTATATTGTACGAAACATATTGTAACTGTTCATAAAGTTCTAACTATTGCAAATTAATGACTACTATCAATAATGAGATGTAATCTAATATATAAAGCAGAGTGTCCGTATGTTTGTACATGTTGCATACAAATCTACAGTTTTGTTTCAATCTTTATGAAATTTTGTACACGTAAGCTTCAATCCATGAGGACCCGTCGCCGTAAGTGTAAGAATCAGCCGGCCGCAGTGGCCGAGGTGACTGAGGCGCTCCAGTCACGGTCAGCACGGCCACTACGGTCGGGGGTTCGAATCCCCCCTCGGGCATGGATATTTGTGCCGTCCTAGTTAGTAAGTAGTTTATAAGTAGTTTGTACGTTTAGGGACTGATGACCCCGTAGTTAAGTCCCATAAGCTCAACAAACATTTGAACATTTTTGTAAGAATCACATACGATATATAGTTCACGAGATATGACGTCATAAACAATGAGATGCGCGGAAAACTGCTGCATTTTGCGACAATGCTGCTCATTTTCTCCTAAACAATTCGACCGATTTCAACCAAATTTGGTACACACATTACTTACCGTGAGGTAAGAATTGCGGCATGGTTAAGAATCACATACGGCACATGGTTCAAAAGATATTACGTCATAACCAAAAGAAATCGCAAAAAAATGCCATATAATGCGGTGAGACTTTCGAAATACACTGTATGAGAATGACAGTACTTAGCGACTTGCAACAAACTTATAATTTCAAACCTTTATTAAACTTTTTCTCGCTGGCAAACATAGTAAAATGATGAAACGAAAAAAAGTTTCTCGCTTACTACTTTTCCGCTGTTTATGGAGTAAAACTACGGCTCTCGGTATGACATTACAATTTATAATTTCTACACTACAATTTGTAGCCGCAGGAAAATTTTACATACAGTATACACGAATATAGGTAAGTGAACATTCTAAATTGTACCACAGTACGACACGTAGTTCATGAGATATGAACACATAAACAGCGACGTTCATGGAAAACCGTCCCATCACGCACCAAGTTTTAATATATTACTTCTTTACGACTAATTGTATTCCCAACAGATTTTACAAACATACAGTCCTTATACAAATGAATTCATACCTGATAAATGGCACAAATAAATACACAAATACCCGGGCAACGCCGGGTTTTCAGCTAGTAAAACTATAAATGGAGGCGCATCGTGATAATTGAGTTAGTATTGTTTTGATAGCCTAGGATTATTAGTCTTAAATTGTGTATCAGTCAGTTCAGGAATAAAAGAAGTATAACTGAATTTAAGTGTTGTTTGTTACACCCCTCAAACATCAAATCTGCAAAGTTACGTCAATATTTTAATTAATTAGTATCTTTTGATTAAGTTATTTATATTGCCAGAAAGTATTGACAATTGGTCTATCAAAACCTATAGTAGTGGGACATTTCGGTACGAAAGACTAAAAAAACTTCTTGAGTCCGATATCTCAGCAAGAAAAAGAAATATCAATTTTTAAACTCTACCTTTCGTGGAATCACCTTTCCACCACCATCAACCAACTCTTCGACCACCGTCGATGCGTAAAGTTTCCTCTCCACGTCTCGATCTTACCTGTAAGCGAAGAAATACATGCGTGAGTGACCAATTAACAACAGAGGAAAACTGTGTGCATATTACAACAAAAAAGGTTGATCGGTAGTTGATTACACGACGGTCGTGCACAAGGTAAGTTGCGTTTCTATTTCTATCCGCGGCAGCGCTACGAGATCAGTTCAGAGCTACTGCCGACGTGTGCTTTTTAGTGCTTCTTTATAATGTCAGCTGTAATTGAAAATGCCGCCGCATGTGAAATCAGATCTGAAAATCTGTGTGGTTTACGGACAAAATGCTATGAATGATTCAATGACTAGAAGATGGGTTAGACTGTTCAGTGAAGGACGTGATCAAGTTCACGATGAAGAACGAAGTGGTCTCCCGTCTGTGGTTACTCATTAACTGGTTCACACAGCTGAAGAGAAGTTTAAGCACAACCGTAAGTTTACACTGACGTGCCCTTGCTATGGAGGTTTCGAAAATCTCACGGATCACCGATTGATGAAATTATTAATAAAAAACTGAAATTTCGAAAAATTCACTCACGTTGGATGCCCAAATTTCTTACTGAACAACTCAAAAACAACGGATAGGCAGTGCACTTTAGTTTTTGACACGCTACAATGAAGAAGGCGATGGTTTTCTTTCTCAGATAGACACAGGGGATGAAACTTGGGTATCGTAGGGCACACCTGAAACAAAATTGTAGTCAATCGAATGGAGGGACACTTCACCACCAACGAAGGTTAAGCCTTAGCAAAGCTTGGCACATTGAAAGAGCATGTGTACCGTTTTTGGGATACAAATGGTATTTTGCTGATTGATTTCTTACCACATGGTTACTGCGAGACCATTAAGAAATTGCGCCGCCAAATACAGAACAAGGCCGAGAATTACTGTCAAAAGCTGGTGCTTTTTCCCACGATAATGCCCGACGTCACACGGCGAATGTAAAACCAGTTCTTTTGCCACTCTTGCAGTAGGAAGGCAATGTGTCTTGTCCAGCAGGATAATGCACCCCCAAACACTGCGCATCATCCACCAGTGCAGCAACTTCCCTGGCCAGCAACATCCCCAGCCCTGTCTCCCATCAAGCACCTGTCGGTTACCACGGGACGACAACTGCTATGTGCGACTCGTCAACCACAACTGTTGCAAAACTACTTGAACAGCACGAGCAGGCGTGCAATAGTGTATGCTAAAGCCGTCAGCACATGGAACATTTATCTGAAAAAGTGTGGCCAACGTGGCGAGTTTCTGACGTCACAAAGTGCGAACTGCCCGTTGGCGAGGCTTTCCCAACGCCAGATATTGTCAACGAGCGTCTGAGCGATCACCAATAAGGTGGGAGAACGCCACCGACGTCACAGAACGTGGCTATCCGGGGGCGGGGGGGGGGGGGGGCAGCTCTTTCCGGTAGAACGATGAAGACGCCATATTGTCCGTCGTATATCATGGGTTTTATGGTCTTAACTTAGGTCTTATTAATGTATGACATTTCAAAGCAAGTAGAAGTAACTGAGTAAATCGAGAATCTCTTGGAAATCGGTCATAAGACAAGATCGATCAACACGAATTGTTCTGTACATCATTTGTTGTTATCACATGTCACCAACCTACATATCTACCAGTAATGTATACAACACGTCTATTACCTTCGTCGATGATACCTAGATCCGTTAGTGGCCGTAGCGTAGACAGGAAAGTTGTGGACTGTGGAATGGAAGATGTTCCACGGTGCTGGTTCAAGACTCCTTGGAAGCAAATATTCCTTCTTCTTATATTCGGGTTTTCTGATAGACTCAACGACTTTCCTATAAATTTCATAGAGTATCCTGCATAATATTGCATGCTACGTAGCCATAAGTGCGCATCCTATAAGTGAGTTTGTTGGATTCGTTTTATGAAAAGGACCAAATTCAAATGTTTGTATAGTCTATGGCACTTAACTACGGGGTCACCAGTCCCTAAACTTGCACTACTTATGAACTACTTACGAAATCCCACGGCACAAATATCCATGCCCGAGGGGGGATTCGAACCCCCGACCGTAGTGGCCGTGCAGACCGTGATTGGAGCGTCTTAGTCCCCTCGGACACCGCGGCCGGCTGAAAAGGACCGTTTGCACCTCACATAAATACGCACTTTATTGTTTCATGTACTGCATTTTACACGTTCTTACAATTCTTCCACTGAATAGTAACAATGACAGTTGAAGAATGAGTTTTTAAGTTTTACTAAAAAGCGATACTGTTGCAATAACGTTTGCCTCATGTGAAGGCCTTTCTTAATATTATATCGCACAGTTTTTATAGTTCGCTGCACTTACTGACTAACCATGCAACTTTTATAAGAGTCTTATATAGATTTTTGTTGTTACTTACGTAGGCCTATAATCACAGAACACAAGCGCGGAAATAAGCGATTTACTAGAGGTAAAGCAGGAATTCTACTCTTTTGATTTCGTAAACATCGTAATTCCAGAACCTGATACCGCCGACAATTGTCGCTGGAGCGCGCTGCGGTCGCGTGTAGCTGGTTGAGGCACACGTCACGTCTTGTATGCACAAGTCGCGCCGTCTCCTTGCTTTCAGCCTCACGTTGGACTCGGCACGTTGACCACACACGTTCAGACACACGCTCCGTGTGCCGACGGCAGAGACAGTATTCGCCACGTCTGTGTTGGAACGGATGCAAGAATGAACGCCTGCATTGACGCCCGTGGAGGCTACGTCACGGACTCTTTCGACATGCACAGACACCTCGTACCTCAGTACCGCTTGAGCTATTGATCCGTAAATGCAGCTCCTTCTTTTACTCCATATGAATTGTTTCAACAATACATCTTGCGTCAAGTGGAAAACTGTGAGGTGCGGTACTCATAAGCATTACCGACAGTGCAGGACGTTTTCAAAATTTTCTTACACCACAAAAATTGTGGGAGGGAAACGTGTTTAAAATCTTGGATTGCTCACCGTAGCTGGACAGAATCAGGTCAGCAGCACAGTAGCAGAAATGCTCGCTTGTCTTCGTGACGACGGCAGACTCTGCGATTGCAAGTTGGAAAGCCTACCGTCAGCGAACTGCTGAGTGATTGAAAAGGCTGTCAGACAGAGAGGCAGCTAGTAAACATTTCATAACGACACGTAACTCTGTCACAAGAGTGAATAATACTACGGATGCGTCAGCGGTAAAGGCACATCGAGTGGACGCTGCATTTTCGCATGGAACACATTCGAACCGTTACATACGTTATAACTTCAGCAAAATTTAAGTATATATAATCCCGCTTTTAGAAGTAGCAGTCGGTTGGTCTTCGGGATAGACGATGCTCAGGAGGTAGTCGTCGATTCACTGGATTAATCAGTGTTCTCATTCTTTGTCACAGATAGCAGTACATACGGGTAGCTGCTAGAGGCAGCTAGGAGAGGAAGTCTGGTCGATTCCATACTTCGCACTAAGCATCATCCGGGAATATGGTCATGCGCTGGGCTGACGACTTCACAACCCTATGGTGGCTGCCTGAGGCCAGCGCAGTCTTCAGCGGTTAGTTAGCGAAGCCAATGTTTCTGCCGTCGAGTTAGCACGCTGGTGCTAATCCAGCCAGCCTGTATCCAGAGTTGGATATCAGCACGGCATCCGACTTCAAGGGACCCACGCATGGATCCACTAGCAGCAGCATAGACTGGTGTACTTCTCAATAACAGTCCCTGCTTCAACTCCCAGACGTACGGTGCGGGCTAGGGCACCTGGATATACATGGCCATGCGCATCCGCCATTTTTGTTCCTTCACTTCGACGCGCGATTATTGGGCTGTGCAGCTCCGAATCAATCTAATCGTTCAGAAAATGGTTTTGGTTTTCTTTTTCGTTTCCAATGAATCCTGAAAGCGTAAAATATGGTTAATAAATTTTCATCGTGAAAACTGGGTACCAACAAGGTGTTCAAAACTACGCGAGGTGGGTTGACTTATTTGTAGTTATACACAATTTCTACATGTTGTAAACTACAGTTTTCGACACTTTTTTATTTTATTTTTATTTTTTTTTTTTTCAGAGAAGGATTCGACGCTACGCACTAATACAGTATCAACATTTAGACAATAACAATACTAATTACTTTTAAATGATGCACACTGTTTTTTTACTAATTATAATGGCTCATACGCCTCGTAACGATGTTTGAAGCTACTGTGATGTTAATTTTAGTTACAGCTACTGCGATGTAAATTTCAGTTACAGCCTTGGCGGCGTAATTTGCTAATGTTGGAGGATAATTAATTTACTGACCAGACAAGTGTACATACAAGAATATGGAAAATATGAAAAATTATTTTCTCTGAGTCTACCTGTTCGAGTTTTCAAGAGCATTCAAAGGTCGTTGCCAACATCAGTACACTACGCCGCCGAGACCGTAAGTAAAACTGATCAATGAGAAAGTGAACTGTTAAACGAGAAATTCAAATATCTCGTATATATAAATCTTTTATTGCATCCTAGTTTATCATGGTGATATGTTTTGTGCATTGGAAAAGTATTTTATATGAATTCAGAAAAATACCTCGTAAAAAAGTAGCAACCTGAGAGTGTAGGCCTATTCTGGAGCAAATTAATGGCATTCGAAAACGGAGATTTCTTGCATGTTAGCGCAGCTTTAGTAGTGCATGTGGTATCCCATAAAAGTGAACTGTCGAATGCGAAAGATTTGCTCACAATACACACCCAGGTGGACAAATACCAGAAAACATATTTTACGATTTGTCAAACCATATTACAATAACTTATTACGACGAGATTAATTTTTGATACAAATATGTATTTTCTTTTTGGTTTGTGTATTAGAAATGAAACATGCGACGTTTGAAAGCAATGAGAGCAGAAAAACTCCGCCTTTCACATGCCCCCGCTATCACCGCCTGGAACCAAAATGGCGGCGGGAGCTGCGGCTATAGCAGAAATTGATGCGCATTGCCCGTCTATATACAGGTGCCCTAGTGCGGGCGCTACCGTCAGACGGCTCACAGCAGTCGGAACACCGTGAGCGGACGCGCCCGAACGAGACGCCACCTACTGCTCTAGCTGCTGTCGAGCTAGCGCCTTCATCTGAATTATTGTATGCTATGGAATAAACGTGTAAACTTCAATTCTGTTTCACTAGGATGCCCTCACGCTCCACCAGGATCCACGCCTCACCCTGAGACAAAGCTGGGAACTCACCGCTCGGCCCCAGCAATTTATTCACGAAAAATTAAGTAAATGTAGCCTTTACGGTTATTTTACTTCACTTGCTTAAAATTTATCTGCAATTAAGGTTCAGAGAACGAAACGATGCTGACAAAGTCTGCCTCTATCTGAGCTGGCAACGGGTGTTAGAAAGTGAAAATGTAGATGGCCTCAGAAATCGTAATGCCTCGACAGCGGATACTGTTTACTTTCTACCGCCGTGCAAAGCTTTAACGGATTGGTAGAGGTTTGAAATGTAGAAAGAAAGCTTTTCAAAATCTCACCAAAAACACTTTTCACGTAAGAAAATCTGAATGGTGCAAATCTTGCTGCTACAACGAGTAATATAAATGCTTGCGAATTTAGGTTATCATTCAATTTCCTTTCAGTAATTAATTTATAATTATTAATTTATGTCTAATTCAGTAGCTGATGTCAGATTAGCAGGATCAGTAATGTTTCCTGCATAATTAACTACATAATATGAAAATAAAGGCAGTATAAATGGCAGTTTGAAAGTGAAACACACGGAAAGACGAGAATGTTCTAACAGTAACTACTATAACTCCACCATACAACGATTTGAGGAAGGTAAAAGAACATTACAGTTCAAGATAATATTTTATTGTAGGTTTCGACACCACCACGGGTCTCTACTTCAGAACCAATTACATTCTTTTTACTGACTCACATACACTGTTACAAACATCGTGAGCTACATCGCTCAAGTCATACCACGACTTGTGACTGTGGTGCCAAACCTTTCTAAATAACGTAAAGGGATACTTTACACTTTTCAAATCACGATTTGGATATATCCGAAGACATTTATAGCAGTATATGTCAGGTAACTTAGTAAAAACAATAATTGTATTCCTAGTGAAACAGTCACCCACAGTAGTGTCGAAATCTTGTTTAAGATCAATAGAATATTACCTGCTACTGATTGGCTGTATGCTTGTTAATCTGAAGCTTTGTACAGTTGCTAACAACAGCCTGTCTAATGTAGCAATATGATTAACGTGTGTTTGACGCACTATTCTTGAGCATATTCTAAGTTCTAATATAAAACGTTTCCTTGAGACGGATAAGCTTCTGTCCACTAACCAGGACTACTTCAGAAACCATCGCCAGTGAGACACTCAACTTGCCCTTTTGTCACATGACATAGCCATGAATGAAGAGCAACAAGAGCACTGTTTATTCGCATGTTCGTTAATAAGAAAAAGACGTTCGTGTCTGACTGTAGACTGCTACCAAACGTACTTTATTCATTGCCTGCGACGTCCCTATCGGTTCTCAAACACTAACCGATAAGAATTTGACAATACATAACTCAGGGTAGTAAAAGGTTTATGGCTCGTTTGTCTCTCTTCATAGGGGTGAGTTATGTATCTCAGCGTATATGCCCTAAACGCAAAATGTTTAAATAAGAACAGAAATTAGTCTGTTGTTTAGCCACTCTACCTTACTGCAGATGACTATGCGAAAAATATGTATGTGAGTCTTGAACTTATACAAACACAAATAAAATCCTGAATAACCAACAAAATGAGTTCTATAATAACGATTAAATGAGATTCATTCCTGGAGGATTGCGTTTTTTAAATGGCTTTTATTCCTTTTAGCACTTGAAAATAGGGAGGTCGTCCAACTTTATACACAAATCGCCACTGGCCACAATAGGTTCCTGACATTGGTTGTACGGCTGTTGGAAACCGTCAGCAAACATTTCTTGTGGAATCGCTCGAAACACTGAGGTGACGCATTGTTGGACCTCCGCAACCGCTGCTGATGTTCAACTCTTCTATCGTTATCGAGACAGCCAACGAACATCCGCAAGCCGCGGTGGAGTAGCCGAGCGGTCTAAAGCGTCTCGCTGCGGAGCGCGCGGTTGCCCGCCGTGGAGGTTCGAGTCCTCCCTGGGGCATGGGTGTGTGTGTGAGTGTTTGTCCTTAGGTTAGTTTACCTAGGTTTAAGTAGCTACGGACTGATGACCACGCAGTTTGGTCCGATAGATTTACAAACATTTGAACATTTTTTGAACATCCGCAAGCACACGTCGCACCCAGTCGATGTTCTCTGGGACTGTGACTGTGGTCGGCCGACCCCAACGTGGCTCAGCCTCGACACCTTCCTTTCCATCTCTAATGCGGTTAAACCACTCGGATATACAGTTTTTAATCACTGCTTCAACACCACACACTTACACTAAAGTCCCAAGGGTGTTTGTCGCCGTTTTGCCTAATATGAAGCAAAACTTGATGTTAACGCGTTGCTCCATTTTGCGCTCCAAGTTGCAACGACACGAGTTCTCACACTGACCCTGTTATCTGGGTAGGAGCGCGTACCACCGCTTCCCTGCAGTGGTTTTCACGGTAGGGGTCGCTTGTTGACGTGTCCCTCAACCTGTATGCGCCGGCACCTCATCCTCGCCTGCGTAGTTTGTAAAATATTTGACCATTCACCGAACTTCTGAGACGCAACTTGTATAAAGACAAGTTAGTGTTTAACATTTGTGGCTACGATACAGGAAGTTCTTGACCGAGTTACTCCAAACTTTTAGATTATATTACAATAAACATTTGATCAGACATCTTGTTGTTGTGGTCTTCAATCCACAGACTAGTTTCATGCAGCTCTCCACCCTACATTATCCTGAGCAAGCCTCTTCGTCTCCTCTTAAGAACGGCTACCTACAGCCATTTGAACCTGCTTACTGTATTCATCTCTTGGTCTTCATCTGCGATTTTTACACGACACACTTCCCTCCAACACTAAATTAACCATTTCTTAATGTCTAAAATGAGTCCTACCAATCGATCCCTTCTTTTAGTCAAGGTATGCCAGAAATTACTTTTCTCCCAGTTCTGATTAGTGCCTCCTCATTAGTTACACGATCCACCCACCTAATCTTCGGCATTCTTCTGTAGCATCACACTTCAAAAACCCTATCCTCTTCCTTTTTTTTAGGGTGCATAACTGTTGTGGCCATTAGCGTCCTTATCCTCTTCCTGTCCGAAATGTTTATCGTCCACGTTTCACTTCCATACCAGGCAACGCTCTACTCAAATGCCTTCAGAAAGAACTTCGTTATGCTTAAATTAATATTCGATGTTAACAAATTTCTCGTTTTTAAAGACACCCTACTTCCCATTGCCAAATGTTTGTAAATCTATCTGACCAAACTGCGTGGTCATCAGTCCGTAGCTTACAAACTACTTAAACCTAGGTAAACTAACCTAAGGACAACACACACACACTCATGCCCCAGGGAGGACTCGAACCTCCACGGCGAGCAACCGCCCGCTCCGCAGCGAGACGCTTTAGAGCGCTCGGCTACTCCACCGCGGCTTGCGGTCACACTGCCGTGCGCGCCTGACAAGGCTCGGTTGCAACCAACACTTACAATGAGAGGGAAGGGAGGCCGGCTGAGCGCGACACCCAACCAACATGGCGGCCGGCCACAGCTGCGAGCACAGGGCGGTCTGTTCACTTAGCTATCTGTTAATTCCTTTCTCATATATCCTAAGGCGTTCCTTTCTGACAATCTATTGTTGCCGTAAATAATTACAAATTTAAGCTAAGGATAGCAAATAATACTATTACATAAAACAACAGCACATTTTTCCTCTCTTTTATAACTCGAGGAGTACTGAATGTATCCTCATGCGGATTCTTTTAATTTCTTCTTTAGAATCCTGGGATAATCTTGGGCTATATTTAATGTCAATACGAATACATGAAAGAAAAAACTAAAATAAAAATCGTAACGTAGAATCGTTTACCGCTTCTGCACTTTAGTCAGCTCTGGGGGCTAAACTATAAGAGCTAGGTAGGCCAGTGTGCAGAGTATAAACAATACAGAACTCACAAACATCTACAAAAAATAAAAAATAAAATTAAACAAAAACCATTGACCAAGGTTCTTTTCTAACTACACATGTAGTGATTGTGGAAGATCTGTAAAAGTTAGATGTATCATCTGGCAGACTCTTATAAATCGTCGTGAGTTCTCTAATTCTATACTATGTACTTTGACGCACGTGTCATGGTTTACGCTGCAAAGGTTACTAAAGTGCAGAACTGGAAAACCATTGTACGTTATTATTCTTATTTCAATTATTTCTCATTTTCGTATTGGCATTTAACATAGCCTATGTTGAACATAGCATTATACCGAAGAAATTGAAGGAAACTGCATCACGATACTTTCTGCAGTTGTCGAGTTAAAGTAGTTCAAAGATTACCCGTGCAAAGCCGGAGCGGCTCAGCTAGTTAGTAATAAAATAGATAAAGAGTGTCAAGTCATAAGTATTGTATACCAAATTTCAAATGTCTATCAATATTGGTCACAAACTACAAGGTGAGAGGACAACAGAATCTGTCCTCGCTGGTGGGTAAGCTCGCTCAAAGTAACGAGTAGAATTTGAAAAGTTCCACCGCTGTATTGTATCCAAATTTCTGAGAAAACCAGCGGAGCTCTAAAAAAGGTTGTTTAAATAAAAAGAAAAGTTCATTTCATTATCTATAGCTTCCTCACTGACGAAAATTTCCTGACACCCAAAAAAAAAAAGTGGGAGGCGACTTACTTTTTCATGTTGTAATATTAATTTCAATAAAAGTAATAGTTTCAGTTATTATTTCAATACGAACACAATATGTATTGTACTTGCTAAGAACACTGTTGCATTCCTTCAGTATTCACCTTGAAGACTGACTGCATCGTTTTGTATATCCCTGAAGCAATATCTCTGGCTCCGCGAGGGCTATCTTTGGCTCGGAGGGGCTCGCGTTTGAGCAGTGGTGTGTTGCGGCAGAGCTGAAGTGCTTCGGTCAGAGGAAAGGCTCTAGGAAGCTGTCATGGTAGCTAAACGAGCATTATGGAGTGGAAATAATTTTTGCTAGTTTTATGATGGAAGAGATTGAGCTATATATAAAACAATATTTTTAATGAACTACGAAACACCCAAAGAAATAATGTTGTTCTCTTCTAATTTTGTTATTTTGAAAGGAGAAACGAAATGTGGATTAGTATTCTTGTATTTTATTTATTTATTTATTTATTTTTAATTTTTATTTATTTATTTATTTATTTTTGATTGCAACATGTTAATGGACAGTTTTGTAATATGATGAAGAGTGTATTGTAAATTTCATTGTACTTAACTTCATGTCTTGTAACACAACATCTCAATTAGATAAATACTTGAAACTTACCTAGATTGTTGACTTGATCATTTCCCCAGAAAACAGCTCCAGTAATTTATTCATCTTTTTTTAATCAGTATGAACATGGATTGCACAATCAGTAGTTAGTTGAGGATTCGCATTGTTCATAGCGAATCATGTAGGTAGTATTCTTTTGCAGTGATTTTGAGAGCAGATGTGCAGCTGTAGTATAACAAAGGTTTCTGTTAATTGTCAAGGAAATTACTTCAGGAGTCATAAAAACATTTACATATTTTGGTTCAACGGTCGTGTGTGAATTTGTTTGGCAATCATATCACAAAGGGTTTAATCAGACAGAGTTGTGCTGTGGAAAGAGGAGTAAAAAATTTAGTTTTAAACTATATACGCACGAGAAACAATCACGTTATATGGTGCGTTGGAATTTATTTAGAAATGTTGTTAAAAGGACGAGTCATATGCGTAAACAGGCTTTTTTTTTTCACTAGCGCTAAATGTGCTCGTATAATTATAGCAAAGTTTTTACATGTTTTATAAACCATTGTTACTTAATCATTACAATGACTTATCTTGAGGCGCCGCGGTGGAGTAGCCGAGCTGTCTAAAGCGTCTCGCTGCGGAGCGCGCGGTTGCTCGCCGTGGAGGTTCGAGTCTTCCCTGGGGCATGGGTGTGTGTGTTTGTCCGTAGGTTAGTTTACCTAGGTTCAAGTAGTTTGTAGGCTACGGACTGATGACCACGCAGTTTGGTCCGATAGAATTACAGACATTTGACCTATTATTATTATTATTTTGAGGCCTAGCAACTTTGATTCAACAGTCATTCAAATTTTACTGTGAGGCTAAACATCGCACAGGGCAACTTTATTTTCTTTACACAGATAATTTTGATTCAGGTAAAGTGCTTGTAGACTGGCAACCTGAGTGACACAAACAAGTTTCAGCTATTTTAGTAACAAGTGCCACTTAGTTCAAATGTTTGTATAGTCTATGGGACTTAACTACGGGGTCATCGGTCCTTAAACTTACAAACTACTTATGAACTAACTAAGACTAAGGACGGCACAAATATCCATGCCCGAGGGGGGAGTCGAACCCCCGACCGTAGTGGCCGTGCAGACCGTGACTGAAGCGCCTCAGTCCCCTCGGCCACCGTGGCCGGCTCCCACTTAGGTCTCAATTTTTTATTATCTATTAGCAACTTTCACTGAGCAGAAGTATAGCTTCCAGCAGAGAACAATAATAATACTACTTTTCAATTAACACATTTCAACCTGTCTGCGTGAAAAATTTGGGAATTTTTTCCCTATCCTAAGGGGTTCAAATGACAATGTAATTGAGGCGAGCACCATTTGAGAAACGATGCATTTATCGGGCCAACTCCGTTTGTACACCCATCCAAGATGGCCGCCGTGACTTCAGTGCCCGTACGCTGATGTAGGCGGTATAGGCTCTCTGTGTTATTCTGTGCTGGCTGGTTGCAGCGTGAGGTTCGCCACACACACAGACACACACACACTCGCTGTTCAGTGGCCCACACCACGACCCCGGCGCCGCCCTGCTTTGGTGCTCTGGCTGGTGACGCAACTTCCGCCGCCTCCGCGTGACGTCAGCAGACCGCTTCCCACGGCACACATCTCCCCCCCCCCCCCAAACGGAAGCTCTGCTGCGAGATAACAGCCAGCCAGCCGTGGCGAGCGAGCAATGCCCCATATGTGGATTAGGGAGCTGATACTTCATCGCTCCGGAACGTCAAGAGTCTTAGGCTACGGCCACACTTGGCGTTCTTTGAAGCTGGACGGTCAGCGTCAAAAGACGGCACAGTTACAGGCAGGCAGAAGAAGGCCGGTAGTGGCCACACACGGCGTCTTCTTCTGCCAAAGACCGACGGGAAGAGAAGGCGCGTCCTCAAGGACAGACGCCAGTCGGATGGGCCGGGGCCATTCCCTGCGTCAAAAGACGCTTCTCGCATGGCGTTCCCACGTGAACTCAGTAGCGTCTGTGCAGTGTGTCAACACAAAGTACTGTGTGTAGTCAAGTGTTATTACAGTTTTTTAGTTGTGTGAAATGGAAAAAACTGAACTTCATAGCAAACGTATTATTTTACAAGTTCAAGCTCGATCCTTTTTACACGACATTCTACATCTACATCTACATGGAATACTCTGCAAATCACGTTTAAGTGCCTGGCAGGAGGTTCATCGAACCACCTTTATACTGTTCATCTACCATTCCATTCTCGAATAGCGGGAACAAAGAACACCTGAATCTCTCTGTTCGAGCTCTGATTTCTCGTATTTTATTCTGATGATCATTTCTACCTATGTAAGTGGGAGTCAACAATATATTTTCGCATTCGGCGGAGAATCTTGGCGATTGTAGTTTCGCAAGTAGCCCACGCCGCAGCGATAAGCGCCGTTGTTGTAATGATTCCCATCCCAGACCCTGTATCATTTCCGTAACGCTGTCTCCCCTGTATCGTGACAACATGAAACGAGTTGCCCTTCTTTGAACACTTTCGATGTCTTCCGTCAAACCCACCTGATAAAGATCCCACAAAGGGCTCAAATACTCCAAAAATGGTCGGACAAGCGTAGTGTATGCAGTTTCTTTTGTAGTTCTGTTGCATCTTTTAAGGGTTCTGCCAATAAAAGGCAGTCTCTGGTTCGCGTTTCCCATGACATTATCTACGTGTTCTTTCCAATTTAAGTCTGAAGTAATAGTAATTCCTAGGTATTTTGTGGAGTTTACGGCCTTCACTTTTGATTGATTTATCTTGTAAACAAAGTTTAACGGATTTCTTTACGTACTCACGTGGATGACTTCACATTTCTCATTATTTAGAGTCAATTGCCAATTTTTACACCATACTGATATCTTATTCAAATCGTTCTCCGGTGGCAAACAACCTAAGAGAGCTACTTACATTTTCCCCTAAATCATTTATGTAAATAACGAACATCAGAGGACCAATAACACTACCCTGTGGAACGCCCGATGTCACCTCTGTTTTAGTCGATGCCTTACCATCGATTACTACAAACTGTGTCCTCTCTGACAAGAAATCCCCTATCCAATCGCAAATTTGGGGCGATATGCCATAACCACGCAATTTGATTAAAAGCCGTTAGTGAGGTACGGTGTCAAAAGCTTTCTGGAAATCAAGAAATACGGAATCGATTTACGAACCCTTGTCGATAGCACCCATCACTTCGTGTGAATAAAGAGCTAGTTGTGTTTCGCATGAACGATATTTTCTACATCCGAGTTGACTTTGAGTCAAAAGATCGTTCTCTTCGAGATAATTCATAATATTTGAATACAGGATATGTTCCAAAACCCTGCTGCAAATTGACGTCAATGAAATAGGCCTGTATTTAGTTTGTTACTCCTACTGCGTTTCTTGAATATAGGTGTGACCTGTGCAACTTTCCAGTCTTTTGGTACAGATCCTTCTTTGAGAGAGCGGTTGTATATGGCTGTTAAGTAAGGGACTATCGCTTCAGCGGTTTATAAAAACAGACAAAAAGGAAGAGACGGTTGGCTAGCTGTGACATTTAATGTTGTTGGCGAAGGTTGCGACAACATGGGCAAAGAAACAAAAAAAGCCTTAGGTATGTGTAGTAAAAATATTTAATGCATTGTAAACAAATAATAAAATAAGTAATAAAACTTCACTTATCTCAGAGTAATTGATAGTTTTTCTTCAGCCCTTATACAATCACGAAGTCCAGTGTTTCTTCCAGTAACAGCACTCCATATATTGGACACTAAAGTTTCGTATGACCTAATAGACATCCTGCGCAAAAACCTTTTCATGCTTTTCTTTAAGTTTCTTGTGGAGCAGATTGAATTTTCCCGTCTCTGATCTGTCCTCGATTATTGGATGAGTCCAAGAACCTGTTTTTTGTCTACGTCGGCTCCGTCGAATCAGTAATAATGCAGCACATATTATTGTTGTAGATTGTTTATTTAATACATTCAGTTCTCAAAGCTGCGATATCACCCAGGCAAGTCTGAAACGCTACTGAGCCATGTTTGGCCACATTCACGTCTTTGGTCGCCATGACGCCTGAAAGAAGCCGCTGTGTATATGCAGTCGAATGTGGCCACAACCAGGAGACTTTTGTAGCTGCTTCTTTAGACGCTCAGCGTCCAGCTTCAAAGAAGTAAGTGTGCCCGTAGCCTCGCACAACGCCATTCCCCCAGCTCCTTTTCAGCCCTGTGGACAGGAAATTAAAAACCTGCCGTTGCAACATCTACAAGGAGGCCACATTGGTATCGGATTTCAGAATTTCTTTATATTTATGATACGTGAAGTTCAGAACACAAATAACAATCAGCCAAAGCCATTTGACGTAACTCTCAAAAATTCTCGAGAAAATCGACTTTGAAGTTTTGCATGTACACGTAATTACTGACAATTAAAAGAGTGTTACTTTCTGTATGTCTAGCTCATGTAGTAGCGTTCTGGCCTTACAACAAAGGGGTCGGTGATTCGAGTCCCGTCGTGACATAGTTCTTTTTCCGTTTTATTTGAATTTTAATAATTTAGTAATTTTACGAAAAATGAACGAATTTTTGTTTATTGGAAATTTTGCAGATTTAACAAAAGGTAGCGGCAATTATTAGAGTCTAATGGCATGAAAGTGTCGCAGTGGTTGGGAAGGGAGTAAGACAGAGTTGTAGCCTTTCCCCAATGTTGTTCAGTCTGTACACTCACCAAGCTATGAAGGAATGTGAGCAGAAATTTGGAGAGGGGAATAAAGTACAGGGAGAAGGAATAAAAAGCTCGCAAAGCACATGGATCAGCAATTAAACGGAATGGATAGTGCCTTGAAGATGAACAGTAACAAGGGTAAAACGAGGGTAATGGAATGTAGTGTCAGAATATCAGGCGATGCTCAAGGAATTCGATTACGTAACGACACAATAAAAGTAGCAGAAGAGTTTCGTTATTTTGGTAGCAAGATAACTTCTGATTGCCGAAATAAAGAAGATACAAAATGCAGAATGGCTCTGGGAAGAAAAGCGTTTTTGAGTAAACAATTTTTGTTGACATCAAATGTTAGTTTAAATGTTATGGAGTCTTTTTTGAAAGTATTTCTTTGGAATGTAGCATTGTATGGCAGTGAAACGTGGACAACAAGGAGTTCAGACAAAAAGATGGTAGAAGCTTTTGAAATGTGGTGCCACAGACGAATGATGAAAATTAGATGGGTTGATCATGTTACTAATGAGGAGGTGCTCAACAGAATTGGGGGGAGAAAAGGAATTTCTGGCACACCCTGACTAACAGAAGGGATAGATTTGTGGGAGACATTCTGAGACATCAAGGAATCGACAAGGAAGGAAGTTTGTGGGATAAAAATCGTAGAGCGAGACCGAGGGACGAATACAGTAAGCAGATTCAAAAGGATAAAGGTTGCCGAACTTATTCTCAGATGAAGAGGCTTGCACAGGACAGGGTAGCGTGTAGAGCTGCATCAAACCAGTCTGCGGACTGAAGACCACAACAACAACATTTAGTAATGATGGTTTCACTCAAAAAGACGTAACAAGTTACATTTTTTTTACAGTATTGGCTTTACTATTAGTTGAAGACGGTTGACTTTCATTGTTTAGTTTGTGAAAAGCAACGGCGGTGCAAAACTGTGCCTCTCTGATAGAACGAGGACGTGAAATTAGCGATAGAGAAGATTGTATCAAACTTCATTCAATCATCGCCATCAACTCTCCTCTCCGATCTTCGGTGAAATGATGAGGTATGCGTGGTTCGTTCCGAACTGTACGATACAAGAGAAATCTTCATGAACTTAATGAAGTTTGCTTTCCAGTTGACATATCAAAGAAAAATCGCGACTGTAAAAATGTAGCATTTTTACTATGTGCTCAATGCCAAGAAAATTGTTTTCCAAGTTTTTACAATTTCGAAATGGAGAAATATTTTATTTTTCAGTATCCCCTCAAACATGGAATTGTCAATGTTTTTTGTGCTTTGAGAACCTTTTATGAAATATAAAAAATTACTAATATACAAAAATACGTTCATTGTTCATAAAAATTATTATCAGGTATTAAAATGGTGTAAGTATTCGAAAACGAAAAAAAAAAAAATTACCTATCACAGCGGGATACGAACCATCGACTCTACTGCCGTGAAGCCAAAATGCTACCACCTTTTAGTTTAGTTTTTTTCGGTTATTATTGTTTTATTTTATTTTGCTCTATGGGTACTTGTGTTTCTTGTGGTCGCTGATTGTGTTTGTTCGTTGTTGTTCGGTGTGTTCCTAGCTCAGCTTTTTTTATTAGAGATGACGTTCAGCTAACACCAGCTAGAGACAAGGCCTCACAGCAGTCCGTGCTACGTCACACTGACCAGGCCACGGCCGTTCTGCAGCTGTGAGGCCTTGTCTCTAGCTGGTGTTGTTTCAGCCCTCTGACTGGGCGCGCTGAGCTGTGGAGCCTGGCGAACCTGAGTTGCAGCGACAGATGTTGTAATACCTTTAATTATTCGTACTTACATGAACTTGTAAAACTACCAAGTCGATTTTCTCGAAAACTTTTGAGAGTTACGTCGAATGGCTTTAGCTTATTGTTATTTAAGTTCTGAACTGCACGTACCATAAAAATAGAAAAGTTATAAGCTGCAGTAACCATGTGGTGTCCTTGTTAGAATTTTCTGTCTGGTTGAAGTCGGCTCACTGCGCAGGCCAGTAAAGGTTTTAGAGGACTCGGAGGTTCACGAAATGGGTAACACGTACTTCGGTCCAACCAGCTCTGCTGCTGTCGCCTTCAGCACTGGCCTCTGTAGGTATCGACTGCACACAGGGCAGGTGCTACAGACGTCCGTTCGCCATATGCAGCATTCTGTCGGGTCTGACTGCGGTTCTGATTGGCCAGCTGTGAAACGCGTTATCCGTCACTCTCCGTCACGATGTCTTCTACATCCATATCTACACATATTCCGCAATCCACCGTAAGATGCGTGGCGGGGGGTACACTGTACCACTCCCAAATTAAACGAGGGAAAAATTCTATATGCCTCTGTACGAGCACTAATTCGTCTTATCTTGTCTTTGTTATCTTTCCCCGAAATGTAGCTAGACGGCACCACCTCTTCTTCAAATTCAGGCCCTCTAAATTTCCTCAACAGCAATAACGTCGTCTTTCCTCCAGCGATCCCCGTTTGAGTTGCCGGATTATTTCCGTGACACTCGCGCATTGGTCGAACCTACCGGTAACAAATCTAGCAGCTCGCCTCTGAACTGCTTCTATGTCTTCCTTTAAACTGATCTGCTGCGGGTCCCAAACACTTGAGCAATACTCAAGACATGCTCGTACAAACGTTTTAGATGTGGTCTCGTTTACAGATGAAGCACATCTTCCCAAAATTTTCCCATTATATTCGAACCGGCTATCTGCCTTACTCGGAACTGTCCTTACATGTTCATTCCATTTCATATCGCTCTGCAATGTTACGCCTAGATATATGAACGATGCAACTGTATCAAGAAGTTCACTACCAAAGCTATAATCGAACATTATGCGATTGTTTTTTCACTCATATGCATCAGCTTACATTTTTTCTACGTTTAGAGCTAGCTGCCATTCTTCACGCCAACTAGAAATTTTGTCTAAGTTATCCTGTATGCTATTACAGTCAGTTACAGACGACACCCTCCCATACACCACAGCATCATCAGCAAACAGTCGAAAATTACAAGTTACTCTCTCCATCAGATCATTTATATAGATAGAAAATAATAGCGGTCCTATCACACTCCTGTAGGGAGCGCCTGACGATACACTCCTCACTCGCCGTCGAGAACAATGTACTGCTTACTTAGGAAGTCTTCCAGCCAGTCACGGATCTGTGAACCTATTCCATACGCTCGTATCTTCGGATACAGTTTTGACGTGCTGTTGGGTCATTCTGTGCGTCACGAGACTGTCTCGGCGGCGAACACTGCGCTGCCAAAGACCAATAAATCCATCGACATTCGCCACACAGCCATCGTGACAGAGAAATTCTGCTCTGCCAGGTCGTTTCGTTTGCCCGCAGGAGACGTAAACCCGGCAGTATGGGAGCTGCCTCAGGGGCGGCTCTCGCAGCTAGATGGTGGACACGCGCCTCTGTAGCACAATCGGGACGCCAGTGCAGTCCATCTGCGATCTGTGGCCACCCAAGTAAATTCAATTAACTAGCTGAGGGTGGGTACCGCAGCTGCAGCAACTGCCTGGCGAGCCAACACCACTCACAAGGAGAATTTCTTTCTATATTTCAGAACACAAACAACACTCAGCCAAAGCCATACGACGCAACTCTCCAAAATTCTCGAGAAAATTAACTTTGAAGTTATGTAAGTTCAAATTAAGTACCAATAATTAAAGGCTATGTAGAATCTGCCGGTGTAGCTCAGGTGGTACCGTTCTCGCCTCACATTCAGAGAGTCGGTGGTTCGAATCCTATAGTAACACACTCAACACTTTAATTTTTTCGTTGTCTTTGAATACTTACACAATTTTAATATCTAATGGTAATTTCATGAACAATGCACTTAATTTTGTTTACTCGTAATTTTCTATATTTCATACAAGGTTGTTAATAATGATGTCTTCAATTAAAAGAAATAACATTTTTTTACAGTATTGGCTTCACTATCAGTTGACGTCGGTAGTCAGTTTGTTCAGTTTGTCAAGAGGTACGGCGCTGTTTTTGAAAAGTCACCTCCATAGCTACTAATGGCTTTCCAAGCAGCAAACCTACTCAACCACCGTTTTTCTTTTTTTTTTTTTTTTTTTTTAGTCAGAGAATTTTCGTCAGCGAGAAAGTTGTAGATAATAAAATGAACTTTTCTCTTCATTTAAAAACCTTTTTTATAGCTCCCCAGGTTTTCTCACAAATTTGGATACAATAGTGCTGCGGAGCCTTTCAAATTCCATTCGTTACTTTCAGCGAGCTTGCCCACAAGCAAGTACAGATAATGTTGCTCACTTACCTAGCACTTTGTGACCAATATTGATAAATATTTGTAATTTGGGATACATATTTCGATATCCAATAATTATAACTTAACAGTTTTTATTTATTTTTATTACTAACTAGCTGAGCCGCTCCGGCTTTGCACGCGCAATCTATAAACTACTTTAATTGGAGAATTGCAGAATGTACCATGATGCGGTTTCTTTCATTTTTTTTTTCGGTATAATCCTATGTTCAACGTAGGCTATATTAAATGCCAATACGAAAATGAGAAGTAATTAAAATAGGAATAATAAAGTAGAATGGTTCACCACTTCGGAACTTTCGTGATCTTTGTAGCGAAAATTGTGAGACCTGCGCCAAAGTACATAGTATAAAATTATAGAACTCACGGCGATTAAAAAGAGAGAAAAAATCACTATATCTATAGTCTGAAGCCATCTGGCGCCAGCGCTTTGGAAAAGAAAAATGATAAAGATTTTTATGAGTTCTGGAAGATTATACTATAGCTCTTATAGTTTAGGCTACAGAGCTGACTAAAGTGCAGTACCGGTAAAAGATTCTACGTTATGATTTTTATTTTAGTTTTCTTTTCATATATTGGTATTGACATTAAATATAGTTTAAGATTATGCCAGGATTCTAAAGAAGATGTTAAAAGAAAACGCACGACGATACGGTCGGTACTCTTCGAGTTATAAAAGGTTAAAAGGGCAGCCAGAGGAAAAATGTGCTTCTATTTTATATAATAGTATGATTTGTTATCCTTAGCTGAAATTTGTAATTATTTATGGCAAAAAGGAACGCCTTAAAATATATGAAAAGGAAGTTAACGGACACTACCTGGGATCAACGTAGGTTGTATTAAATATCAATACGAAAATGTAAGATATTGAAATAAAAGTAATAACGAAGAATTGTTTACCAATTCCGCACTTTCGTGACATATATAGAAACCTGCGACAAAGAACATAGTATAGAATTATAGAAATCAGTAGGATTTTTTTTTTAAAGGGCGCGAGATCATATGTCTAACTTGTACAGATCTCCCACAATCACTGTAGTCTGAAGCCGTTTGACGCCAGTGCTTTACAAGAGAAAAATTATAAATGTAGTACAAGTTAGACACGTGATCTCGCGTATTTGATACATTTATTTATTTATTACATCTCTGTGAGTTCTGCTAATCTATGCTGTCCATTCCGTTCAATTGCTCTTCCAGGTCCTTTGCTGTATCTGACAGAATTACTATGTCATCGGCAAAACGCAATGTTTTTAATTCTTCCTCTATGTGTTCATAAACCATTCATTCGATTGCAATGAACCTGTGGTGAACTGTTCACCGTACGCCCACGAACGTTCCCGACCAAAAAACAGAAGAGCACGATACATAGCTCAGGAGATATGACGTCATAAATAGAGGCCACCGCGTGAAAATACCCACATTTATGCGTCAATTATTGGGAAAATGGGAGTAGTTAGGAACCTGCAACAAAGTTTTCGTGTACTTTCGGATGTTTATGAAGCGTTTTGTAACTCACCCCCCCCCCCTTCCACAAAATTCTAAAATGAAAATATGTCTAACGCTCACAACAGTTTCCCTGTAGATGCCGTAAAACTGTCACATCAGTTATGACCTTATATCAAATAAAGTTAGCATTACAGATTTGCAAGTTACTATTTATTTTTGTCTGCAAGTCTCACTTAATCCTCTTGCATCCAAATTAAGCAATCTGTTTTCTTAATTTCTCTCTATATAAAAGCGAAAGGACACTCACTCACTCACTGGCCTAGCTGTTATAGTTTAGGTTCCACAGCTGACTGAAGTGAAGTAGCTGTAAACTATTCTACGTTATTATTCTTATTTTAGTTGTTTCACAAGTTCATATTGACATTAAATATAACGTAAGATCATCCCAGGATTCTAAAGAAGATATTAAACCGCATGACGATACGTTCGGTACTTCTCGAGTTATAAAAGGTTAAAGGGACAGACATAGGGAACCTGTGCTTCTGTTTCATGTAATAGTGTGATTTGCTATCCCCAGCTGAAATTTGTAATTATTTATGGCAAACATAGATTGTCGAAAAAGGAACGCCTTAGGATATATGAAAAAGGACTTAACAGACAGCGAACTCGATAAACTGCCGTGTGCTCGCAGCTGTGGCCGCCATGTTGGTTGGGTGTCGCGCTCTCAGCCGGCTTGTTTTCACTGCCATTGTAAGACCACTCTATGTTATTGTATGCTCGCTGCGTTCAACACGTGACACAACCAGCACGTCTGGACGACGCCTTGTGCTTTAATTCCCACCAGGTTTGGACAGCACGCGATTTGTACATTAGAGCTCACACAAAACATCACGAAGGCTATTTCTTGCCTGAGTGAGCGTTCTGGCGTGATAGGGGCAGTGTCGGTTACAGCGCTCAAGAGCAGTCAGGAGAGAAGGCAGGTTTGTGTCGCCATGTGGCTGCCCTGGGGGACTGGCGCCAGTAGACGGAGTGCAGGCGCGCGTCTGCCCACTGGCGCCAGCGCACACGCCAGCCAGATAAGGGCGGGACGGCCTGAGCACGCCGCCAGCCGCTGTTGCAGTGAGGCGTTGGTGTGGACGCTACGGAATGCCACGATACGTGTATCTAACGCAATAACCGCAAGTCAGTTGCATAAAATACGGCCACAGCAACTGCTTACACAATTTGCGTAAGTGCTACAAAGATCGTAGCATCTATATCTATTCAGACAGCCAGGCAGCCCTGAGATCACTGGCAGCTCCTGCAACAAGGTCTAAAATTGTTGCAGAATGTCACAGGGTTCTGGTGGAGCTAGGGGAAAGCAATAGAGTAAACCTATTGTGGGTCCCTGGCCACTCGGGGGATTAGTGGCAACGAACATGCCGACAGATTAGCCAGGATGGGGGCAGAGACTCCATTTATTGGACCGGAACCTGTCGTGACAATCACCAAGGCAAGGCTACGTAACTGGCTCAGAAGACAGCACGTAGAATATTGGACCAAAGTCTATCAACAAAAACATGGCAAGGTAATGATGCCAAAGCCATGTTTTAAAAGAAGCTCTGCAATCCTGGGCCTGAACAGGAGAGAGATTAGACTCATGGTTGGATTGCTGACAGGCCATGGGAATTTCAAAAAACACCTACATACAATGGGAATAACAGAAGAGGACCCTAAATGTAGGATCTGTGATGACGGTATGAAACTGCATCAGATCTAATCTTCGAATGCATTCCATTGGAGAGTAAAAGGCACAGAACATTTGGGACAACCAGACCCGAAGAAATTGTGTCTAATAAAGAACTGGTAAAGGGACTCCTTGCACTGTTCAAGGGCATTGGTTGGCTTTACTAGATATACAGGGAGCGATACCGCACAATAAACTTAGTTTCGGTGCGGGCAGTGGCGGGTTGGACCAAGACTGTTTTGGCTTCCCTGGAAAAAATCAAATCAACTGCTTACACAGTAAATGTTTATACTGCAGGTTCTGTGACGCTGCTCGGGGCTGTATTTGCAGAGTCGCTGGCAGGCAATGCTCGCCAGTATGCAGTCACCAGCGAGTACAGAGTGGCCTTACAGTGACAAGGAAATGAAGCCGGCTGAGAGCAGAGCGCGACACCCAACCAACATGGCGGACACAGCTGCGAGCAGACGGCAGTTCACTCAGTTCGCTGTCTGTTAATTCCTTTTTCATATATATTTAAGGTCTTCCTTTTTGGTAATGTATTTTTGCCATAAATAATTACAAATTTGAGGTACGGATTTCAAATCATCTAGCTATATACATATATAAATGAATGTTTGTATGTTCTCTGTTGTTGTTGTGGTCTTCAATCCGGAGACTGGTTTGATGCAGCTCTCCACAACACCCTATCCTGAGCAAGCCTCTTCATCTCCACATAAGAACGGCAACCTACATCTGTCTGAATCTACTTACTGTATCTATCTTTTGGTCTTCCTCTGCGGTTTTTACCCCACACACTTCGCTCCAACGCTAAATTCACAATTCCTTGATGTCTAAGAATGTGTCCTACCAATCTATCCCTTCTTTTAGTCAAGGTATGCCGGAAATTTGTTTTCTCCCCAATTCTGTTCAGTACCTCCTCATTAGTTACGCCATCCACCCACCTAATCTTCAGCATTCTTCTGTAGCACCACATTTCAAAAGCCTCAATCCTCCTCCTGTCCGCACTGTTTATCGTCCATGTCTCACTCCCATACAAGGCAACATTCCATACAAATGCCTTCAGAAAGAACTTCCTTACTCTTAAATCAATATTCGATGTTAACAAATTTCTCTTTTTCAAAAACGCTTTTCTCCCCATTGCCATTCTGCATTTTATATCCTCTGTACTGCGACCATCATTTGTTATTTTACTGCCCAAGTAACAAAACTCATCTACCTCCTTTATTGCTTCGTTTCCCAATCTAATTCCTTCAGCATCACCTGATTTTCTTACACTGCACTCCATTACCCTAGTTTTGCTCTTCTTAATGTTCATCTTATATGCACCTTTCAGCACACTGTCCACTCCGTTCAATTGCTCCTCCAGGTCCTTTGTATCTGACAGAATTACTAGGTCATCGGCAAAACACAATGTTTTTAATTCTTCCTCGCCGGCCGCGGTGGCCGAGGGGACTGAGGCACTTCAGTCACGGTCTGCACGGCCACTACGGTCGGGGGTTCGAATCCCCCCTCGGGCATGGATTTTTGTGCCGTCCTTAGTATAAGGTAGTTCATAAGTAGTATGTAAGTTTAGGGCTGATGACCCGTAGTTAAGTCCCATAAGCTTAACAAACATTTGAACATTTCCTATGGATGCGCCACTGGTTCTAGAAATGTATTTGTTGAGCATTGTTATAATTTGCATAATTATCTGTAAATGATCAACGATTCTAATTCATTTTCAGTTTTAAAGGTATTAAGACAATTATTTGCGATTGCTTAGAACTGTCAATTTTATACCATCTATTATATTTCTATAAAAAAATTACAATAATTACGAAGGTCATCATTAACAGATAACGACACCATATTTCATTAACTTCCTATGCATGTAATGCAATTTCTAATGAGATATTAACATCTGTAATGTCGAAACTCATCGAACTGTTCAATAATTATATCGTACGCAACATATTGTAACTGTTCATAAAGTTCTAACTGCTGCAAATTAATGACTACCTGTCAATAATGAGATGTATTGTCATAAAGCTATAAATGCAGCCGCATGGCGACAATTGAGTTAGTATTGTTTTGATAGCCTTGGATTATTAGTCTTAAACTGTGTATCAGTCAGTTCAGGAATGATAGAAGGATCAATGAATTTAAGTGTTATTTGTTACACCCTTCAAACATCAAATCTGCAAAGGTACGTCAATATTCTTATTAATTACAATCCACTGAAGAAGTTCTCTATATTGCCAGAAAGTATCGACAGTTGAAGTGTGTCTCATAATCTATAGTAGTGGGACATTTCAGTACGAATGACTAAAAAATAATTTCTTGAGTCCGATATCTCAGCAAGAGTAAGAAATATCAGCTTTTGAACTCTACCTTTCGCGAAATCAGCTATCCATCACCATCAACCTACTCTTTGTCCTCCGTCGATGCGTAAAGTTATCTCTCCCCGTCTTGATCTTACCTGTAACAGAAGAAATACATGCGAGAGTGAGCAATTAACAACAGAGAAAAACTATGTGCAAATTACAAGATACCAAAATGTTGATGGGTAGTTGATTATACGAGGGTCGTCCACAAAGTAAGTTCCATTTCTATGTCTATCCGCGGCAGCGCTGCGATCGCCGTTCCGAGCATGCGCGGCAGTTACTCTGAGTAGAGGATAAGACATGTCCGCCATTTTCAGATCGCTGCTGCCGACGTGTGCTTTGTAGTGCTTCTTTACAATGTCAGCCGTAATTGAAAGTGCTACCACGTCTGAAATCAGATGTGTGATTCGTTTTCTAAATGCAAAGAAAATTAAACCAAAGGAAATTCATTGGCAAATCTGCGAGGTTTACGGACAAAATGCTCTGAGTGATTCAATCGTCAGAACATGGGTCAGACTGATCAATGAAGGACGTGATCAAGTGCAAGATGAAGGACGAAGTGGTTGTTGATGAACTTGTTCATACAATTGAACAGAAGATTAAGCACAATCGTAAGTGTACACCTACAGCCCTTGCAATGGAAGTTTCGCAGATCTCACAAGGATTTGTACTGACATTGCATAAATTTTTTAAGTTACTTGTATTGCGTTATTGCGAGAAATTATTACAACCACTACAACGAAAAATATAAATATACTGGGCAAAAATTTAGTTCTGGCTGTTGCAGCGTACTGTTCAGCATGAAGGTGTAGGAAACATATTAACCCATTGTAAGGTACCCTCCGCTAGGGACCATATGGTGGCTTGAGGATGGTAGCCCATGGATTAATCACTGTATAAGCTATCTCTTTTCCAAATGTCATTCATATCCGTTCAGCCATTTCAGCGTGAAGCCATAATAAACGAATTAACTAACTGTAAAGCACCCTCCGCCAGGCACCATACGAAGATAATTTTAGTCTGCCTACAAACTTCGCGCGAGTGCAAGCAATGAGTTGACAAAGTTCTATCGCCATCACACTTACGGTATGGCCGTGCGTAAAATGCGAACAAAAAGACAAACAAACAAACATCGATTTTCATATATTAGAGTTATGTATTTATTTTGAAATTCCCATTAAAACCATACGTTGGTAACAATAAATTCCTTCTGCTGGTGGTTTTCACTCCAATGATTCGGTACGCTTAGTATGCATCAAAGCTCACAGCCAAAAAACCGTCATTTAAAAATCTGAATGAAGTATGCTTTCCACTGACAACTACTTTTAAAAAAAAATCTTACTTTAAATTGCTTACATAAAATTCACATGGTGTGAACAATATTTATGTTTAAATGTATCTTTGGTGATTATCACTCTGAAAAATGTAACGTACCTTCCACAGAGAGCTGTTACAATTATTTCATACGAAACTTCGCCAAAATCTGAAATTAACTCTTTAGTCATGTTAGTTAATTGAAATGATTGTAAGTCATCTGAATATATTAACACTGCATTGATAAACTGAATTGTTCAACAATATTCAAAAATTTCATCAGGATCGGAATACAACTGTAGAATCTGACAAAGTCCATATCTAATGCATCCTCCGTCATGCACCATCCAAAATTTTATGTGACAGTGACCTTTCTCTTGTTTTGAAGGTCAAGTGTCCAAAATGTCATGAAGATTTTAGGATGAATAAAGTGTCCTTATTCGCATGTCGCATGATACCACAGGTTTTCAAAGATATAATTGTTTATGACATATCCCTTGAACTATACGTCGTAAACAGTACTCACCCCTATGCCAACAGTACCTCATGTAAGGAATATGTGTACCAAATTTGCTTGAAATCGGTACAGTGGTTTAGAAGCAGACGTCGTATGATGCAGCACTTTTCCGCGCATTTCATTGTTTATTACGTCATATCTCTTGCACTATTTGTCGTACAGTCATTTAATGGTGCCTATGACCATCGCGAAGGTGCAAGTAATATGTTGACGAAGTTTCATCACAATCGGCGGAATGGTACAGCCGTGCATAAAATACGAACACACAAACATTCTTTTTTATATATTAGATTAGGCACAATTTCAGCATGTTTTAAACGAAAAGTTTCAATACTAGTGAAGCGTCAATTGCAACGGATATTTGTTAACGACTTTTATTTATACATATATTGGCGATTAAATTATTTAAAGATACTGACAAAAAAGATATTGATTATTCTAAATTATGCTTACTGGTTTTACTAATTACAATGGCTCATAAGGCTGGTACTTGTAAGCGATGTTTGAAACTACTGCAATGTGAAAACGCACGAACTTCTGTGAGCCTACGACATAGCTATCTTGTACTTTACTGGCAATGTGTCTTACCTCCCTATTATACCATTTTTATTCACCTATTGGAGGAAATCGGTTTCATAATAACCTAATGAAGTGCTTCGTAGGCATAAGTCGTAACTGCAAACGTTTTTAAACGTCTGCTTTGTTTCTTGTAAATTTATTGACGAAGCAAGTTTAGTTTTATTTTCAAGACAGTCAGTCTGAACAAGATACAACTGATGGTTGGAAACAATTCAAAAACTTTTATGTCATTAAGTAGTTTGTTGTTTCAAGAAGTATGATTTTGCTTGTCTTGTCTGACTACGGTGTCATTATCGTGAGTAGAACTTTGTACTTGTCTCGTGGGCGTGGTCACACTGTAGCAAGGTTTTGTAACTGTAGAACTATGTCGCGGAGATTGTTGATGTTGTCGAAACGTTGGGTGGCCCGTTTTCGGATGGTTTCTTGTATAGTGTCCAGTTTGGTGATGTCGTGTAGGTCCGTAAGTCGTTCCCGGGGGGGGGGGGGGGGGGGGGGCTCGAAGTATCCATCGAAGGACTCTGTTTTGTAGGCTGAGCTGCCATAGAGCATCGACGATTGAACTGTAGCTCGGTGTAGTCGTAGTTTGGTCCTTTGAGGGAGGATAGTGCTAGTGAAAAATGGTGCTAGAGCTTGCGCCATTTGTTGACATTTTCTTTTCTTGCCCTGGATATGTTTCGCAAAGTCGAGTGCCGGGTCCAATGTTACTCCCAGGTATTTGACTCCATGGTAATCTATGACCGTGGATGGTGAGTTGGTCCCAATTTGGTTTTCGGCGTGAAAAATAGATGGCGGTGCTTTTATGTCCGTTTAATATAATTTTATTCGTTCGGCACCAAGTGGTCACTCGTTGGAGTTGTCATTGCGCCGACCTTTATACTGAGCCATAGTTCGCAGTTTGGCCGCGGTAGCGCCACAGTCGGGTGAGTAATGCAATTGTCAAGAGTTCCCCAGAGAGATTTTAATTATTCTAATACCATTCCTCCTCCCTCCCATCAAAAACTGTAGCAGACAGGATAAAATTTAGTAAAAACCTGCAGCTCCATTTGGAGTAATGAAATTATTGTTGCACATTTTGTATCGATTTGATGCGTCCTTTTGGGACCATTCTAAATAAATCGGACTTATCGATTTCAGCAGCGCCATCTGTCCGTCAGTCGATGGTTTAAAAAATTTTCGGACAAAACTTCATTACTTTTTTATGGAGAATCCGAATCTGCAATAAAAATGGAGGTTTCCATTTAAGATCTGTAAGTTGCCCCTCACCCTACCCAAGGGTGAAGGAGCTGGAGATCACGTGTAGTATCATTTGATGTCCCCCTTTGAGCTTATGAACTTGTCTTACCCACTATTTTATCCGATGTATAGTTTTCGAGATAATCTTTAAACGTGTCCATAAAAAATATTTTTGTAAGAAAATGTCTAATATTGTACCTCCTGTTTTGTGTCGAGTAACTTGCTTGCAAGAAAATGTATAATATCACTTCTACTGTGTGTATCGATATGTGTACTTAACTGTGAAGTTTCATCTTTGACAAAGATCATGTATTGCATAGCATTGTAGCTCGCGCAGAGAGAGAGTAGCACTTGTGGTTCAGCTCGCTTAGAGAGCGGTTGAGTTGTGTGTATGGCTCCGATGTAGAGCAGAGGCTGCTGTGCCAGCAAGTCGATTTGATTGTATGTGGAATATATATATTGTATTGTATTGTAACACCGCTGGAATGAAGGTAATTGCATTTGATGTCATTAGGAAGAAGTTGTATTATGTAGGTAATGTAATGCTGATTATTAAAAATAAGTAACAAAGTTGACCTTTCTTTCCTGTTTCATTTACGTAGTTAGAAGATTAACCTACTTCCTTCATTTGATAATTAGTTATTAGTGGATTTAAAGAGCAGTATTGATTTTGATAATATTGTTGAACAGATTTCGTTATTGGTGCCATAGTAAATGATAGTTAATTGACTATGATACTAAAATTCAATAATCAGAAACTGATCTGCATAAAATTCTCACAGTCAAGCATTAAGAAAGTGGTTTATGGTTTTTTTATATCTTTCTCGCAGTCAGAATTTTGAGTATGATCAGTGTCTGTTTCAAATGGTGACTTGCCACAGTTGTTTTGTGTTTAAAATATCCGTTGCGCACATAATCAGTTTAATGCACTGTTTCTTATTTAATAGTATATACATCAATATCAGGCCCATAATTAAACCAATTTGCTGTGTTAATGAACAATTTGTTGTCTGATTTAACGATAGATTCAACATCCACAACACACACACAGCTTTTAATCTCATCCGAAACTTCGGATAGACCACCCTGTGAGTCGTAAATGGGGGGAAATATTTCGTGCAATTTGTCACACACTGAGCTATAAATTCGTTTTCCGCATGTTCCTATGTCAATGAATGTCAAAGCAATTGAATGGTAAAAATCTGGAAATACGAACTTTGAGGTGTTTTGCCCCGACCTTGGGCAAGGGGGCAGATCAGCAACAGGGCACAACATGCGAGCGTTGCGGGTAGTCTAGCCGCTGACGAGAAGGCGAGGCGTGCGGCGTCAAGCGACGGTCTGACACTACTACCGTTTTCACTGGCCGGTATTATGCCATAGGGAAAGGAACTTTAGGAGGGGCTGCATTACTGTACATGTGTGTTTTATAATTTTCTTTTGTGTCCAAGATTTAGTTTTAACAAACGAGTACATAGACGCAGAATACAAGATACAACAAACAGGTATGTGTCAGTTAATACAAACGAATAACATACAGTAGGAAGGACTGCTCAACACGATCCATCACGTGTGCCTCTCTGTCCGTAATATCACAGGCACGTTGTATTCTGCGTTGAAGGTTGCTGACCAATGTAAATCACAGATTTCAGATGGCCCCCAGAAAGAAATCTAGTGGATTATGGTGGCCATTTCGAAGGGAAGGCATTGTCCAGGTGGCGTTAGATTAGATTAATACTTGTTCCATAGATCATATATACGACATTTCATTTTCATGTGGAACGTGTCAATTTAGTAAATGTTGTCTATTCTTGACAATCAATATTTTAAGGATTATTTTTATTTTATTTATTTTTTTATTATTTTTTTTTTAAAGTTTTATCTAAAAATTCATCTACATTGTAGAAGGAGTTGCCATTCAGAAATTCCTTTAATTTCTTTTTAAATACTATTTGGCTATCTGTCAGACTTTTGATGCTACTTGGTAAGTGACCAAAGACTTTTGTGGCAGCATAATTCACCCTTTTCTGAGCGAAAGTTAGATTTAATCTTGAATAGCGAATATCCTCCTTTCTCCTAGTGTTGTAGCTATGCACACTGCTATTACTTGTGAATTGGGTCGAATTGTTAACAACAAATTTCATGAGTAAATATATATATATATATATATATATATATATATATATATATATATATATTGTGAAGCTACAGTGAAGATCCCTAAATAAATGTCTGCAGGATGCTCTTGTGTGGGCTCCAGCAATTAGTCTGATTACACGCTTTTGTGCAATGAATATTTTTTTACTGTATGTTGAATTGCCCCAGAATATGATTCCATATGAAAGCAGTGAATGAAAATAAGCGTAGTAAGCTAATTTACTGAGATTTATATCACCAAATTTTGCAATGACTCTGATAGCATAAGTAGCTGAACTCAGACGTTTCAGGAGATCTTCAATATGTTTCTTCCAATTCAGTCCCTCGTCAATGCAAACACCTAAATTTTTTGAATATTCTACCTTAGCTACAGATTTATGTTCCAAGTCTAAATTTATTAATGGCGTCATGCCATTTACTGTACGAAACTGTATTTACTGGGTTTTATCAAAGTTTAATGAGAGTCCATTTGTAGAGAACCACTTAATAACTTTCTGGAAGATATCATTTACAATTTCATCAGTTAATTCCTGTTTGTCAGGTGTGATATCTATACTAGTATCATCATCAAAAAGTACTAGCTTAGCATCTTCGTGAATGTAGAATGGCAAGTCATTAATATATACTACGAACAGCAATGGACCCAAGACCGAACCTTGTGGGGTCCCATTTTTGATAACTCCCCAGTTAGAAGACTTAACTGTTTCTTCTGTGGTGTCGCACAAGTCAAAAGTGCGCGCCACCTACTTTCGCTGCGCGCCGCCATGCACGCACGGCGCGGCGTTCTTACGACGACAGCCACGAGCGCCCTCTGCTGCAACTCCGCTCGTGGCCACCACTGGACTGGATCGATCACTTGGGATTAGGACAGGCACTAGGACACATTAGTAGTCAGGCCTCTACATAGATAAACTATGTATCAGCATTCTGCAGTCAAGAACTATGTGAAAGTTAAGTATTACCAAGTTTCTACGAAGTATATATGTTGTACTAATCTAGCTTAATGTTTCTAGTTTCTGCTGTCCCACTGGCTGGTCACCTCAGACACCCGCACACGCGTGCATCCTATTTCCCTGTGTCGGTCTCTCTCTACTCGGCCACCGACACCCAGGAAAACCGGCGGCAACGAGACACAAAAGTGGCGACGAGGATCGGATACAAACGTGGCGACGAGGATGGAACACAAAATCATCTATATCATGTGAACTGCTTATTTCAAGTTTCTGCATCGCACTGTACCGCTGAAGTGAGGGGGGGACACCCTCATGCATGCACCACAGGTTCATACGAGAGGCCAGACTAACGTCTTCCAACAATTCCGGTAAAGTAGCATCCAGGAAACGCAGCTACCGCTGTCCTGTAAGCCTCTGTGGCAGAACACCACATGAGATATTGACACCGCATTATTGCCGCTACCGCCGCGGCGGACTTGCCGTGCACACTGGGGCCCCGTGTTGCGGTGCCGTTCGCCATCGGGGGTTCGAGTGCCCCCTCGGGCATGTGTTTGTGTGTGTGTTTGTCCTTAGGTTAGTTTACGTTAGTTTCAGTAATTTGTAAGCTGCGGACTGATGACCACGCAGTAGATTTACAAACATTTGAACATTTGATTTGTTGCTGGTACCCTTGTAACACTGTGCTGTAGGGGTTTTCTTCGGCTCATTCGTGCCAATTATGCGAATTCATTATACCCTCCTTCGTGAAATAGGCTTCGTCGGTGAACTGTGCTGTTCGTGAAAAATGCTGGTCGTGGGTCTGACACCGTTGCATAATGTAGCAGAAGTCCAGCCTCCTTTGGTAGTCTTCCGGCACTAATGCCTGCATGCGAAACGGGTGGTAATGGTTTGTATGGAGTACTCGCACAACAGTAGAGGGTGATATTCTCCAATTTTATCACCATGTCATTATATAAATCTGTTCAAATGTTTGTAAATCTTATGGGGTCATCAGTCCCTAATCTTACAAACTACTTATGAACTAGCTAATGCTAAGGACGGCACAAATATCCATGCCCGAGGGGGGATTCGAACACCCGACGGTAGTGGCCGTGCACACCGTGACTGGAGCGCCTCAGTCCCCGCGGCCACCGCGGCCGGTTGTTCAGTCCTCCACAACACATTTTCTTTGTCATCTCTGCACTGTACGTCGACGATCGGCCACGACCACTGAATGCTGGAGGTGCTACACATGCACCTTACTCCCTCAAGCGCCTGACCACAGAGTAAAGCGGGTTTTCTTTCTTTTTTTTATTTTTTTGTTTTATTTTTTTTAAATCTCTGAGCGTTAACTCAATGTGGGCATCTACAACACACAGTGCTAATGTACATACATTTAAATAAACAGAAAAAAAGAAGTACATTTTGTCAAAATGGGAGTCGAAACAAAGAAAAAACTGCATTACATTACAATTCAAATAATTTTGGGACATTTTCACATATTCACAGTCAAAACCTTATAATATATTACCATTAGGAATTAGATTAGGTAACGACGCAATACAGGGGTTAGATGAGTTTTGTTACTTGGGCAGTAAAACAACAAATGATGGTCGCAGTACAGAGGATATAAAATGCAGAATGGCAATGGGTAGAGAAGCGTTCTTGAAAAAGAGAAATTTGGTAACATCGAATATTGATTTAAGCCTAAGGAAGTCTTTTCTGAAGGCATTTGTGTGGAGTGTTGCCTTGTATGGGAGTGAAATATGGACGATAAACAGTACGGACAAGAAGAGGATTCAGGCTTTTGAAATGTGGTGCTACCGAAGAATGCTGAAGTTTAAGTGGGAGGATCGTGTAACTAATGAGAAGGTACCGAACAGAATTGGGGAGAAAAGAAATTTCTGGCATACCTTGACTAAAAGAAGGAATAGATTGGTAGGGCACATTCTTAGACATCAAGGAATTGTGAATTTAGCGTTGGAGGGAAGTGTGTGGGGTAAAAACCGCAGAGGAAGACTAAGAGATGGATACAGTAAGCAGATTCAGACAGATGTAGGTTGCCGTTCTTATGTGGAGATGAAGAGGCTTGCTCAGGATAGGGTATTGTGGAGAGCTGCATAAAACCAGTCTCCGGACTGAAGACCACAACAACAACAACATATTACCAACGCACTTAATTCTTATAGATTGTGTTCAGTGTTCTGAATAAACTTAATTATGATTTTATACACACGAATGTCCTTTGCAAACAAAAGGGAAGAAGCTGACTGGGGAAGAGGATATCCCATCTTCACCAATGTCTGCAGGAAGTTCAAATGTTCACGGTCAAATTTGGGGCACCTGAACAGGATGTGGTTGACATCAGCTTCCGTTTCAGGATCACAGTCACATGCCGCCTAATCGTAGGCGTTGATCCGATGTAGATGTTGTGGATAAGAGGCGTGATTCCCGCGAAGTCGAATGATGGTAGAAATCGCGGATCGGTCCAGATGAGTCTTCACAAACCACGGCTGCGTAGAAATCCGAGGTTGCAGCACAGCGTAAGAAGCGCCTTTCACCTGTTGGGAAACGTTCCACACCTGTTGCCACTGTTGTTCTGCGTGTTCCTTGACCGCAGATAAGAAGTCTGTGTACGGTAGTTGCAGGTCCAGGGCAGTGCCTAAGGATGCCGCTTGTTTGTCGTGATACAGTTGCCTGCAACGTCAGCTCTTCCATCTGGAAGTCCTCGTTTGTGAAGCTTCCCGTGGTACTGCAGTAACAGTACGACGCGACCGTTAGCAGCTGCCGACGCGGCCAGTGTAGGGCAGACTGAGCAGTGCAGAGTTATTGTAAACACGGCATGCTCGCCGCGGTTTCATTTCCGCCATTGACCATTCTTTCCGCTTACAGGACAAACATTCACTTACATGGGCCTGTACACTTCGTTACGGCAATCAACGTGTGATTCACAAGTTCTGATACAATTTAGTCTTCTGTAGTTCGCGAACGAACTAGTTCGGAAGAGCACTCCCACAGGCGAACTACGCGAAATAGTTCCCAGATCCCTCGCCTCTTAGTTCGTCCGCTCCTTTTCCTAAGACTGGCGGCGAACAGCGAAAGGACACAAGAGCGCACAAAATCGCGTGATTCCCTTCTGCCAGTTACCATCATTTCGAGCTGAGATGCAGCTCAGCTGTAGTTTTAGTAGCGGTAGCAAAAGCAAAAGCCAAACCGAGCAGACGAACTAAAGAGAGCGAAACAGCAACCTACTTCGCGGCCGAGCTGCGAACTAAAAGGAGAGCTACCGATCGCGAACTAAAATATGCGCGATAGGTCGCGAACTAAAATATGCGAGATCGGTCGCGAATTAAAGTATGTGCAATCGGTCGCGAACTAAAATATGTACAATCAGTCGCGAACTAAAATATGTGCAATCGGTCGCGAAGTAAAACGTGAGTTACCGGTCGCGAACTATTATGCCAAGCCGCGGTGGAGTAGCCGAGCGGTCTAAAGCGTTTCGCTGCGGAGCGCGCGGTTGCTCGCCGTGGAGGTTCGAGTCCTCCGTGGGGCACGGGTGTGTCTGTTGTGTTTAGGTTAGTTTACCTAGGTTTAAGAAGTTTGTAAGCTACGGACAGTTGGGTCCGATAGATTTACAAACATTTGAACATTTTTATTATGCCAAACGTATATCGCTTCATAGTTCGTTCGATTCTTTACCGAAGACCGACGGGCAACAGCGAGAGGGCGCGCAGCAGAATTAAAAATCACGTGTTTGCCTCCTGCTGATGAGAGCCATTTCCAGGTTAGCGTCTGCCTGCTAGATCACGTAGTTCAGTGCTACAAAATTTCTGCTTTGAGGTATTCTACACTCCGCAACATGTGACTAATAAATTCCATAATGCCAAGATATAGAGATAACTCTAAACGTAAACGCAAGAAATTATCCACAAACTGTTTCTTTTGGTTTGCGTGATATCGTTAGCGGCTCAAGCAGCAAGCGCATGAAGCAGCTAGGTGGGGGAACTTTCCCCTCCACCTGCACGCGCAGACCACGCCGCTCAGCCGTCACGGGGAGCGGACGAACTAAAAGAGCGAACTAAAGTGAGCGTTTCCGATCGCGAACTATTATACGCAAGTCTAATACAATTTTACGTACTTTACGATGGGATTTGTTCTTTCTCGTATCTTTCAAACAATGGCAAATAGAAATCAGCTCATTGGTGTGTCATATGTTGTATATATAGGTGAATGACATGTCGTGAAAGTGAGGCTCATCAGTATCTCGCTAAATGGTTAACAGGTATTTCTGTTTTATGTAGACAGTACACTGAGGAGCTCCATGCGGTCCTCGACATATTTTTCCTCATTTACGAACGCACGGCCCTCGCCGCTCGGTTGTCCCTCATTCACAAGATCTGATTTTCACACAAAGAAAAAATCTGCGAAAGAAAAAGAGATGTTCACTGCGAATACTGTATAAACATGGCCAAAATCTTACAGACAAGCAATTATCTACACCAGGAGGTGTATGCGAGAGGCGTTCAACGACTTTCAGAACAATGTTTTGTGTACCGACTTGGAAGAAAATCCCATGAAATTTTGGACCTACGTCAAATGGGTAAACGGTTCGAAACACTCTGTGACGATATTTGCGTTGAAACCGAGGATGAAACACAAAAGGCCGAAATAGAGTGTGTCTTTTTTGAAAGCTGTTTCACAGAGGAAGATTGTAGTGCAGTTCCGCCACTAAATCATAGTACAAATGACAAAATGGCAGATCTTAATTGAGGTGTTTGTGCCTGTATTTCACTCTGCAGCCAAAACTACACACCGCGAACGAATAGTGTTTGTATGTGGGAGTAGGTGTCAGTCTCCCATTGTTCACTGTGGTGGTACAGGGTTGATAACGATAAGGGGGTGGAAGATGTACTTGAAAGTTACCGACTTATATAAAATTCTACGTGTAGGTGTCAATATTTTGCTCTTCAGCAAAAACAACACAATAGTGACGAACGACCGACCTCTCTGTGTTGTTGTAGTACAAAAACTTCCGTTGCACACCATAGCAGTTCCGTGTCGATAGCTAAAAGAGGGTGGAAGATATAGTGGTTGAAAGTCGCCAGCTTATATAAAATTCGGACTGAAGGCCAGCGATGATTTTTGACACTATAATAGTAAAGGGTTATATACAGCGAAACGTGATGCACATTCTTCAGTTGTTTTTCTGCAATAATCGTACGAATAAAGAAAAATAAGTGCATATTGCAGTTTGAAAAGTAAAACTATCTAGAAAGATGCCAAAGTTTCGGGTTCTCTATCCGTTTCTAAAAGGCAGAAAACGGCGCTGAAATGTGAATCTACAGACGATAGAAACTTGGAATTTCTAGACGTTGTTTATCTTACACTGTAGGCGTCAGAGTCTTTTCGATATTCCCATCCCTAAGAGGGCGAAATAGGGAATGAATTGTTTTTTTTTTTTTTTTTTTTTTTTTTGAAAATATGTTGCTATTCAGGCACTTTTGAAGCAGGAAATACAAAACTTTAGTTTTACATTTTTGATTGGAATGTTAAAAAGACGTATTTCGATGTTTTTGGAAATTCAAACATTAAGCGAGTGAAATAAGAGAACATATTTTAAGGGTGCTACTAAGACTATTTTGAAACTAGAAATGCGATAATTTGGATTTGGAAGCATGGTTACAATTTTAAAAATATGTGTTTCTGCAAGTTTTGAAATCTGCCATCAATTGTGCAAGTAGAGGGCGGCAATTTGTACCAGAATACTTGATTAGTAACCATTTTAAAAGCTAAATCTATGAAAATTTATATTTAGAAGTTGAAACAACCAAAGCAGACCATCCAGTCTATGCGTGCGAAGCAGTGGGAATTCACCTAGTATAGATATAAATGTCAGAGGGATAGAAAAGCAATTGTAATCGTTCAGCAGAGATCATGCGGCTGGACGTACTAATTTCACTGGACGTATGGCAAGGAACTTGCCCTCCTTCCTGCAGTAGTGTAACGGTTTGAAAAAAAAAAAGCGGCCATTCCCATTTACAAGAAGGGTCGTTGATCAGATGCGCAAAACTACAGGCCTACAAGACATCGGTAGATTGCAAAATTTTGGAACCCATTTTATGTACGAGTATTACGTCATTCCTGGAGACCGGAAATCTCCTTTGTGGATATGAACGTGGTTTTGCGAAAGCGACGATCGCGTGAAACCCCGTTGGCGGTATTAATCCACGAGATCCGGAGGGCAGTAGACACAGAATCGCAGCTAGACGCCGTGTTTCTTTGACTTTCGGAAGGCTTTCGATACCCTTCCGCACCGTCCCACAGTGGTTCAGAACGGCCGATTCCCTGGCCAAAAGTCGAAAAATGAAGGTTGAAAGATCAATGTTTTTGGAATGGATTCTTGTTAAGGAGGGTTTGGGGCTCTCAGATCTCATTAGCAGAGGTCACAATATTGTACACCTGCTTCCCTGCGACAGTCGCTAGTTGCCTCTCGTAGAAACACACGCGCGACGCATCAGTGTCCAGTTAAACAGTGCTTCAGAAAATCATACAGAATTTTACAACGAAGCGTCCGATTCCAATTTTCCAAAATGTAAAATGTTTGTGAAGGTATGTAGAAACATTTTATGTACTTCAATGTTCAAAAATGTTTGTTGTTGTTTATAAAACGTTGTACTAAAAGTAATCGTGGTTATCATGTTTTTTCGCTTCTTTAGAAATATATTTGTGTCGATACAAAAAAATTTTTAACACATTTCAACGCTGGAATTGACAGGGACATATTTGTTGAACTATCTATTAATGAAATTTTCAAGAATTAGCTGCTCCAAAGTTTCCCATTTAGAATAATAACGATTTTAGTGTTACTGTGCACACTGTCGTGAGTATTACGCACTGTGACTAATGGCGATATTCTCCCCTCAACCTCCTATACCTGAGGCTTGAAAGGTCCCAGGTATGAAGGGTTTTCGTAGATGATTTCTATCTCTTTCTAAAGTATTGAGGAGATAAGTACGGTATATTATTGCAACGGTGTAGCATTGTGAAAAAAGATTTTAAATAAAATTCCAACCGTAATGACCATTTTACAGACATATGTTTACAAAAATGTTTGGAAGAACCAAAGGCCTTCTTCATTCCGTTACTGCAAACCGCTGAGATTGCAAGTTTTGAAAGAAACCGTGCAGTCAACTGTTGATGAAAAAAATATCTTTGATAAGCAGATAGCATCTCTCGTCACATTCACCAAGGTAACGGAGGATACTAACGTTCAAGTGAAATATGACTTATCTTTTACAATGATAGATGGAAACGTGAGAAATGCTATTACTGACTCTAAATCTGCACAAAGATGTTATTTATGTAATTTGACGTCGAAAAATTTCAACACTTTACAATTGGTGGAACAAACAAAATGTGATAGCTCGAAACTAAATTTTGGTATTTCTTCCTTACACGCGTGAATAAGGATAAGGTTTATAGAATGGATGCTTCATATTGCATATAAACTGAATGACGGAACTAATGGACGAAAAGGAATTAAATGAAGATCGTAAGGAAGAAATACGTAAGTAATTTAAAACTGCTTTAGGTTTACATATCGATATGCCTAAGCAAGGATTTGACAGTACAAACGACGGCAATACAGCCCGACGTTTTCTTCAGAATGTTGCCTTAATAGCAGAAATTTTGAAATTGGACGACAAATTGGTAGCAACTTGCAAAGTAATTTTGCAGACAATGACGAGCGGTTTCACTGTACATATCGACAAGTTCAGGGTTTATTGCTTAGACGTCGTGAAACAATATGTTGAGCTATATTCCTGGTACCCGATGCCAACATTGGTATATACCGTTTTAATTCATGGCTCCGCGATAATTGAAATGAGTGTCTTGTCAGTCGGACGACATTCTGAGGACGCTCAAGAAGCGAGGAAGAAGGACATTCGTCGGTACCGCGAAAGTTTTTCTCGAAAATATACGAGAGAGAAGTCAATGTCTGACGTTTTTCGTCGGGTTCTTGCATTCTCGGACCCATCGATAACTAATTTTCAGAAATAAAAAATAGTGCACCATTACCTTCTGATGTAATAGAACTTCTACAGGAAACACCAGAAGAGTATGTCACAATTTGTAGCTTATCCTCAGCAGAAATCGAAACTTGTACGACAGATCTATCTGACGCAGATTATGATTTTTATTTAATCCAATGGATCAATCTAATGGGATGTATTGTATGGAATTATGTACATAAAATAAAATAGAAATTTATATATTCTACAAAATTTTTTCATTTTAGAATTTCAAATATCATGAATCTATTATCAAATTCGTAATCAGCGACCCCAAAAACCTAAAAGTGGAAATTTTGAAATTATTATTCTCACTTTCCGACTTTTGGCCAGGAATTAGGCCGTTCTGAACCACTGTGCGTCGCCTTGTAGGTGTTGGCTCCTAGACGTTTGCGTAGATCGGCGCTCTCAGCAGCGCCTGGCTGAAATTTCAGGGCACAAAACTACGGCGATTGCTGCAAATGATGTAGGCGACACGTAGGCCTGCAGTTCGTTGATACTTTAACTCATTAATAGTGACCAGCTGCCCCAGTTTATGGGCAGAGTACAAGTCTCATTGACAACCCAGTACTTGCATTCCACACGTCAATAATACAAATTTACACAGTTCGTGCGTGGAATACTGAAGTCGAAGGTATACAGTGTGGCACGGAAGAATTTAGCTTTTAATCATAACGTTAGAAACACTTTACACACGACTAACACTGATTAACTTCTACACAATTTTACGAAATTAAAGTTCAAAGTGACGTAGGTTGTATCTCACACACATCACGAAATAAAACTCCCTACCGGCGAGGATTGTGCCTCCGATCACGGATGAAATAATACTACTCTACATGGCTCGAAAACGTCCTATTTGTATCATCCAAACAATGTCACTGAAAGTTACGTATTGTTGATTGAGTTCATTACACTAATTATAATGGAAACGTAAACAATTACATGCAACTGGCTATATTGAAAGATAACGTAAATAATACTGAGTAAGTTGATACATAAATCTCAGTTATGTTAATTGTGTATCACATCCAAATATAATTTAATAGGTTTGTCAACAATACATTCGTAATTAACGGTAATTATACAGAAACGAATAACGGCAAAACTTTCCCAACATTATGAGATAAGAATTTACTTAGTCTTATCAGAAATACTAATTAGCATAGTATTTGAAACCTAACAATACGCCTCTGGCGTGAACTAATTAATATTCGCTAATTAAACAAACTTTTGCGACACCAAGTAATAGGAAATTACTTCAGCTATTTACGTTATAAAAAAAGAAGTTTTGGAATAGAAAATGATAATACCGGTAGTCTAATTACATTCATGTCTATTATGCAACAGTGGTATCGGGAGGTTCCGTAATGCAAGAACATGGGAATAAATCCCAACATGCTTTCTTTCAGCCTCGTGGAAAAAGTGAAACCGTATGAGTGGATTGACACGTTCCTTGATGTGGAGTACGTGGCTGCTTCCCGTCGGAGGTTCGAGTGTTCCCTCGGACAAGTGTGTGTGGATGTGTGTGTGTGTGTGTGTGTGTGTGTGATATCCTTTGGTAAGTTTAAGTAGTTTGTAAGCCTAGGATCTGATAACCGCAGTAGTTGAGTCCCACAGATTTACAAACATTTGATTTGATTGAGGCGTTCCATTGAGAGATTGTCGCCTCTTTTCTGGATTAACACGCGTAGCCACTACACGGTAAGAAAACAGAAGCGCACAAATTCCTTAAGCCGTCCTTAAACGGGAAGTGTTGTCCCAACGCGGCGCAGGCCAGTGAGGTGTCTACCTAGTATAGCCACAGCACGCTCGGAAACCACCCGCTACATCCCACGGAACATAACGAGATGCTCATCATCGTGATTTGCAAACGCAACTCTCTCCAGCGCCCGTTGCGGGCTGGCGCGTAGATCATTGTGTTGCGTAAAATTGCGTAAAGCCGGCCGCGGTGGCCGAGGGGACTGAGGCGCTCTAGTCACGGTCTGCTCGGCCACTACGGTCGGAGGTTCGAATCCCCCCTCGGGCATGGATATTTGTGCCGTCCTTAGTCTTAGCTAGTTCATAAGTAGTTTTTAGGTTTAGGGACTGATGACCCCATAAGCTCTACAACCATTTGAACTTTTGAACTGCGTAAAATTACACGGTATTTCTGTTAGCGATCGTCGGAAAAAGACAAAATGCTTACTTATGCTTGCATTCTTACAGAAATTGATTTTTTGTCTTCAAAAAGCACAAAGACGGTACATTTATCTGAAAGCGCTTGAGAATAATAACGAATTGATTATAAAAGGTAATGTGTCTTATGCTGACTGCAATTAAGAGATTTATTTTTCACCAGACGCGTTTCGCTTTTTTATTTTAAAAGCATCTTCTGTGGTCTGTAAATGATACAAAGGTTTGTATAATTTGTTTTCGCTAAATAGACTAAAAACAGTTTTTAAAAAACATTTTGCACGTTAGGCCTAGGCATAAGACAGATTACCTCTTATAAGCAATTTTAACAGCTGCTGCGGAATATGGCCACACAACTAAACATTGCATAATAATAACGAAGTTTACGATAAAACAACTTTTGGCAAAAATTCTTTAAAAAATTGTGGACGGTAAAATAAATCATTTGCACAAGCTCCAATTGTCTTGCTCTTACATTCCCATTTTCCACGTTGTAGATATTCTGAATATTCGAAGATGTTCTGACCAATACTTTTACTTGTTATACACGCGTGACAACGCCTCAGCTCACAATGTTCGTTGTGATAATGTTTGCATTTAGTATTGTACGTAAACACTGTTCCTCCTACACTCCACCTGCTTCCGTAACCACGCGCTAGCCATGTTCGCTTTGAACTGTGAAGCTGATGTGGGGGAAAACTGAGTTAATAGGGTACTGTCTTGAACTTTATTTGTACCTATGCCCTAACGCGAAAAACTCAACAAATTCTCTCGTGGACAAAGTTCGTTCCTGTTTCTAATTAATAATGTCGAATGCCGGATATTACAATTGTATTAAATTAACAAATAAGTTACACAAACCGTAATTAAACCAAATCGTTAAAATATCTTGGATAGTCTAGATGCAAACCCGTTATTGACTTGTCTTTTCCTCCGCAGCTCGTGACGCTAACCACCACGCTAATACGTCGTCTTAGGAAGAAAAATAAAAACGAATCTCCGATATTAAACTTTAATTAGCAAGAAAGAACCAGGAAACAAAAAGGGAAAATATAAATTGTTACATTTTATGCAAATTATTTTACAAAAAGTGAATAAATGGTGAAAATTTTTCTCGTTTCCATGGATTGTTGAGCATTTCTCTTCTGGCACGGAGAAAGTATTGTTGAAAGTCGGTTACAGATCCACCTCCCTGAAGGACGCAGTTGAACGAATATATGAAGCATGTGAGAGTTCTAGTCTTGGACACCGGAAAGGCCTTGACATCCATGTACACCAGTTTCGTCGTATTGATTTCGTTGACACTCATTGATAGCAATCCTTCCGATTTAAACTTGATCCATTTGCATAGACCCGCTAGTTTGGAGCATCCTACCACACAGTGGATCGCAGTATCTACCATTTCACAGTGCTGGCAATACGGGTGACCGGTGAGCTTAATTCTGTGGTGACAGGCAGCAGTCGGGATTAAATCATTTATGAACATGTAAGCTGATGAGCGCAACGTGGAACATAATGATTTACCTGCAAAATTTGACCAGACGCATTTCCAATTTATGTCATTATGTTTTATTTGTATTGCTGGAGGACATGGTGTTTTCTCACCAATGGCCTCGAGTTTTTTTCTATCGTATAGAACGTTACAATGGCAGTCTTCTCTAAAACGTATGTTGCTATTCGCAACAAGCTAAGTATATTTGCCGAGAGCCTTCTGTCATCTCTATTCCCTGCTACGATACTCCACCCACCCTTTAGCAAATCTGACTGACTTGCAGATAGTTTTAGTGTATTTATGAGATTTTTCACAATCAGGACTGAACATTTTGCCTCACAGTCAGTAAAAGATAAGCCTCCTTCAGCAAATGGCTTTGTCAGTTATCTCTGACTACCTGGAACAGTTTAGGTTTCCACACAAACCAACCTATGTACTTCTTTATTTGTGCAATACTTTTTCTGTCGATGGGTATGACTTGTGCCACGCACCAAAATTTGGAAAGAGGCAGTGTATTTACACATTCTTTCCGCGGAATGATATTTAGTTGTTTGCAATAAGAGCTCCCTGTATATTATCTATTATATTTTTAGAATTATTGGAAAGGAGTTTTAGCCCTAGCACTTCCACTTCAACACATTCACTGAAAGTATGTGCTATGGGTTGAACATTTTCAATGAGCCACAGAAGATGTGTTTTACTGTTGTTTATGGTTGCCCCTGCTGCGTTTTGATAATCGTTCATTATTGCTGTTACTTTTACAGTGTCTTAATTATAATTGTAACATCATCAGCATAGGCATTTCAGGGTAAGTCGTTGGGCACCAACCTGTAATCCTGATAGGGAGGTGCTAAGTGTGCAGTTTAGTAGCTACAAGGATGTGACGTACAAAATCATAGATAATGGGCAACCGTGTCTAACAGAACGTTGGATTGGGAATTCACTTCGGCAAACCTTTGGTATCGTTTTGGTAATAGTGAGTCTATCGTTGCCTGTAGAAATTGGAAATGCTGTAGCACTTTTCTTAGAAATTGGTGACTGATGTTATCAAAGGCTCTCTCTAAATCGATATTCAGAAGTCCAACTATTTGTTGCTGATTCTTCCATGCGTAGAATGTTGCATCCCTTAACAGAGAAATTCCATCTATAATCCTTTTCTTAGGTACCCTACACTTCTGTTCCGGTTCTATGATCTCTGGAAGTGTTCGCTTTAGTCTTGCCGCCATGACACGAGAGATGATTTTCGAGTCGGCGCATAACAAAGCTATTGGTAAAAAATCCGTAATTCCATGTGGCAGCGTCTTCTTGGGAACCAGTACAATAATTCCAGGTTCAATTTCAGAATATAGACGTCGATATCTTTGTTTCTCCTTCGTCACCTCCGTAAACTCTTTCTTGATAACTGACCAGAAGAATTTATAAAATCCATGGGGGATACCGTTTACTCCTGGGCTTTTATGTTTTGGCAGCAGTTTGATAACATCCTCAGTTTCTTCCTCAGATATCGGATCCAACAGCATAGTGACACTTCCGTTTGTTAATTGACTCGCACAATGTTGCAGCAGTTCGGCTGTTTCAAGAGCATCAAATGGTTGTGACCTGTAAAAATTTTCGAAATATTCTTTTATGCCTTCTTCCTTAATAAATTCAGAGCCATCTACAGACAGTATGTTACTTACATATCTCTGTTTGAGCCTTCTTCGTTCTCTTGCGAGATAATAAATATTTCACTTCTCGTCGGGCACATGCCCGTGGTCTTTGCAGGTGATGATTTTCCCATCCAGTTTTCTTTCCTGCAGTTCTAAAAGTTCTTTTTTTTCCAAATCACTTGCTCGATCTTCGCCATTATCGATTTTAGTTTGCAATTCGCGGGCAATAAGATAACAGTACTCTACGTTTTTCCTCCTGGTTTCGTTTATACTGTAGGCAGCATTCGTAAATAGTTTCCGAATGCCGGGTTTTACAAGATCTCCCACCATTCAATGGAATTTCGGAAGAAGCGTTTACGGATAGTGAACTCCATCTTCACCCATGGTGTGTGGAGCATATTGCAGTTTAACTTCCGGTATCCTCTGCCAAATATTTTAGAACGAGGGAGATCCTTTATTCGAAGAATCACGGCGTGATGATCGGAAAAGGTTACAGGAGTAATGCCGATTCTGTCAATCCGTGACGATGCGACGGTCGAAGCACAGGTGTAGTGCGTGCGTGTGATGCCGAGTCGTTCGATCGCATCTTTCAAGCTCAGTGTATCAATCAGGTTTTGCAGGGGACCTCAAAAGGGTGTTGCTCGTGTCGAATCTGTAGCTCTGAAGATACAATTGAAGTCTCCTCCCATTATAATGTCACCTTTCGCCTGCCGAACATAATATGCCACATATTCGATAAAAAACGTTGCCCTTGCAGCCCTGTTATGTGATCCGGAGGGAGCGTAAAGAATTGAAATGGTCACTCATTCAGTTAACACCTTTGACTATACGTCTTCCGGCTCTTTTTCTACGTTCCGCAATTCCAGTCCGTGCCGAGTTAAAATTTAAATCTTTTTAGCATTGCTTATACCACAATTATTTAGCGTTAAAAAAGTGAGCACCCTCCTACTTTCCACGTAACTTCAAGTTATTGTCATCACCTATTCATGAGTTTTATGTTTTGTTCCAATATCATGCTCAGTTTGTGGGCCGAACGTTCGTTTATTTATGTGTTGATCTTTTACATCTTCATTCCTCGTTTTATTGCGTGCCACATTATGTTTCCTTTAGGTTTCAGTCGAGACGATTTTGTAGCGCTTTGTAGTTTGTGATATTTATCGAATCAAATGTTCAAATGTTTGTTAAGCTTATGGGACTTAACTACGGGGTCATCAGTCCCTAAACTTACAAACTACTTATCAACTACCTTATACTAAAGACGGCACAAATATCCATGCCCGAGGAGGGATTCGAACCCCCGACCGTAGTGGCCGTGCAGACCGTGACTGGAGCGCTTCAGTCTCCTCGGCCACCGCGGCCGGCTGTGATTTATCCACTAGCGATAAAATGCTAGTAGGGTTAATAATGCTATGTCAGATTTTCACTAGCAAACTGGTCAAAACAACATATGATGACAGTTAACACCGAAAAGACATTCTTTCAAGTTTTCTCGCTGGCTCATTCAATCCCTAATGTAAATTTACAGTATCAAAATAAACAATTAAATCAATGTGACGATCCAAAGTACCTTGGCATCTCTCTGGACCGAAAAATGACATGGGTAAACTATATAGAAAATACTGCTGAAAAGGTCAAGAAAAAATTGGACATCCTTAGAGATTAGCTGGAAAAAAGTGGGGCAGCTCTCTTGAAGTTCTAAACTCTACCTACAAAATCTATATAAAACCCAATATTCTATATGGATGTGAAGTATTACTCCCAGCGAATGTATCTAAATTGAAGGTTCTTCAAAATCAAGCTCTACGCCTGATTACAGGAGCAGTAAAAACATCACCAATTTCGGCTCTTCAAGCAGCGACTGTCATTCCACCTCTAAAATCAGAAATTATGACACTGGCACTACTCCAACATGAAAAAATTAACCAGATTACCCAATGACACATATTGGGACACCTACCAACATCATGCTAACCGGCTGAAAACACAGAAAGGCTTTATGCAATGTATTGATGCAAGGAAAAAAATGTTCAAATGTTTGTATAGTCTATGGGACTTAACAACGGGGTCATCAGTCCCTAAACTTACAAACTTCTTATGAACTACTTACGAACTAGGACGGCACAAATATCCATGCCCGAGGGGGGATTCGAACCCCCGACCGTAGTGGCCGTGCAGACCGTGACTGGAGCGCCTCAGTCTCCTCGGCCACCGCGGCCGGCGATGCTAGGAGAAAAGACCACTGTCCACCAATCAGTAAAGAAGACTTCGCTGCACCAGTCAGTCCACTTAAACCATGCCCAGTCACATTTAGACATCAACTGAATGAAAAAGTTGTTAAGACAGAAACGCATAAAGAACTTCTTAAAAATATGGCTCTAGAAATGATTAATGGTAAATACACACAAACAGATGGATCCTTGACTGAAGCAAATGGAATCGCTGGTGCTGGAGTCTACAGTGAAATATTTTGTTTTTACAAAGCTTTAGGACAGTATTATTCCATTTTGATGGAGAGTTGGAGGCAATAAACCTGGCACCAAAACAATTTTTGTCCGTATCCAAACGTCACAAAAAGGTTGTTATGTTTTGTAATTCAAATTCTGCAATAGAGGCAGTCGCATCCTTCCAAACATATCTAAGTGCTTGCATAAATGAAATAAAATCATCTATTGCCTCAATCACCAAAGCTGGAACTGAAATAGTTTTGCAATGGGTACCAGCACATACAGGTATACATGGGAATGAAATGGCAGACTTTCTACCCAAAAAAGGAACCAAGATTTTTCAAAGACATTGCCCAAAATTATCATACATCTCCATTAAAAGACTCATAAACAACAGTTTCAAGAAGAAGTTGTATGACCACTTGACGACACAAGGGCAAGGAAAAACATGGCTTCTACTGTTAGAAGAGAAGAACGCACTTCCCAAACACCCCGAAGGAAAACTATGGCAGCATTTCGAAGAATTACTGGCCACGACTGCCTTGCGGAACACCTGCACATGATTGGAATCTTACCCTCACCGAAGTGTGTTATATGTGAAAGAGAAGACACAATTATGAACTGGGAGCATCTCAGAAACTGTGAAAGACTGCAGTATTGTGACGGGGTGTCAGACAGTCAATTGTATTGGGAAGTTAGAAGACTAATGACTACGTCTCAAATGTCTGAGCATTAAATAAATAAATATTCCTGACTACTGGTCATTTTTCGGTGTGCCGAACGGTGCCCTCAGCTGGGACACCAGCGACGCTTGATTAGGGATGGCGGTTATTGCTGAAACAACCGGTTTTCGGTTATACCGGTTCTTTTCATCTCCAGTTTAACCGCACTGTAAAAATTGCTGAAAATAACCGGTTTTTGGTTTTTTATTGATATTATTTCCAGAAAGTTCGATTGAAACATATTTTGTGGCCGAATCAGAAACCGTTATCGAATTTTCGGTTCTTCTAGTTTCGGCCGAAACCGAAACTTACGAAATTTAGTTAAAATTCTGGTAAATTTACGTTATACGACAAATCACTAGTCATTCCATATTTTACAAGAGCCCCTCCCAATACTACGCCTTCTTGAGTGTGTGTAAGCGTAGCTAGGAGTCCGTAGAAGACGATATACGAAGCATACAGATTTACTGGCCTAGTATTTCCATCCGGCAGTTGCGAATATTGAGCCAACCACTCCGTAAGTTGGACTTGTGAGCCAGCGCATACGAATATTTCGTTATATACACAATTGGCGACGACAGCAAGGAACTGTCGCATGACGCCGGCCGCGGTGGCCGAGGAGACTGAGGCGCTCCAGTCACGGTCTGCACGGCCACTACGATCGGGGGTTCGAATCCCCCCTCGGGCATGGATATTTGTGCCGTCCTAGTTCGTAAGTAATATTCGTAGAATATATGACTTCAACTGCTATTGGGCAAAGCTGAAAATGTGTACCCAGCCGGGATTCGAACCCGAGTCTCCTGACCCCTAAGTTCGTAAGTAGTTTGTAAGTTTAGGGACTGATGACCCCGTAGTCAAGTCGCATAAGCTATACAAACTTTTTTTTATTTATTTTTTTTATTTATTTATTTTTTTGCCGCATGACCAGACGGAGGCAAGTCTCGTACACTGCCGGTGCACGCGCGTCGTCTAATAGGCCACGCCATACGGCAACAGATGCATCGATGCCTCAGTAGCTGCACCAATCCTTCTTATACCACGCGTTTGTTGCGCGTTTCTGACTGCCGAGATTGTTCTTAAATTATCACCGATCGATTTCCTTAGTTACTGCGATGACCTAATATTTCACAGCAGTGGAAATTTTAGGAATAGCCCTAAATATTAGGGTCTACTGGTTTTAATTTTTTTTTTAATTATTTACAAAAAACACATTTTGAACCACTACTACAGGAAGTAGTCGTATCGGTTTTTTTACCCGGTTCTTGGCAATAACTTAAAAAACCGGTTACAACCGACACCAAATAAATACCGGAAAACACCGGTTATTCAAACTGAAATACCGGTATCGGTTTTAACCGGTCGGTTTTTCCCACCCCTACGCTTGATGCTTCCTCGTGCGTGCTCCGCATCGGCTACTGTGGCCGCGCGCTGTTGCTGCGCCGTGGCCCGCTGTGTCTCCTCCTCCGTAGCCGGCTGTTTATTTTCACTAGTGACGTCACTCAGGGGGCAGGTACGTCTGCTCCCGGTGTTTGACACGTAGCGACTTCCATGGGCACAGCTGTGGAAGGATAGGATAATACGTTTTACGGCTTCTGTTTCCTCGGTGTTTGAATTCAAATGTTCAAATGTTTGTAAAGCCTATGGGACTTAACTACGGGGTCATCAGTCCCTAAACTTAAAAACTACTTATGAACTACTTACGTACTTGGACGGCACAAATATCCATGCCCGAGGGGGGATTCGAAACCCCGACCGTAGTGGCCGTGCGGACCGTGACTGGACCGCCTCAGTCTCCTCGGCCACCGCGACCGGCGTGTTTGAATTGAATGACCGCCGTAGTCACCTTCTTCCGAATCCCAGGGGTCTTTTTTTGGTTTTCTGCGGCTCACTAGTAGACAGATGAACATCCACTCTCATTCTACTAACGGATTCTCGTCGGAGAATTTCAGCGTCGTATACTTTAATGCGGTTCCTTGCTTTAAACTTGCGAGTTTAGCATTGGTGAGACTTGCGCTGATTTCGCCACCCGTCCTTGGAACGAGAGATGCATTTATTGTTCCTTTCTGTAGAGGTGGGAAGTCATCAAAGGTCATAAGGGGTGGTTCAGTACCCTCCTTTGAGGGAGCTTCCAACAGTTCCTCGTAGAGTGGCTTTAGGTGCTACACCCTGTAACTGTAGTTTGGATCGCTTTTGCAGACAATTTGTGGACAATTTTTGCGGAGATGTCCTGGCTCGTTACAAACATGACATGTTGCTTGCTGCCCTAGGTAACATGAACATTGTATCCCAAAACCATAATGTGGGAGGGGATGTCAGCTTTTACACATATCTGAACTGACCTTATGCCATTATAGCACTGTATTTTATACCTGCTGGACTATTTTTCAAACTCAATGCCTTTCCCTGGCCATATTTCGAAAGAGTCTGTTCTGTGGCAAGTGATTTGGTGTTCGAGCATGTGAAGTGATTTCGTGTTCGAGCAAGAGTTGTGTAAACTGTGCACGCTCTTTGTATAAAGTTTCTCCGATATATATTCTGTGTTCTAAGTGCTGTAATTATTAGTGTTAATGTTGTGTGTATTTTAAATAAAATATTATTTAACATCCAATAGTTCTAAGTCAGTATTCCCAAGTGCCGGTGGAAGATTCAGGATTTTAACAGTTCGCAGTTTGCATTACCAACATAAACCACGCTAACAGAATCATCGCGATGCAGTAAAATATTGTCCATCAAAACCGAATTATAGAACTTAACAAAAACACAATACTATTCACTGTCAAGGCGAGTAAATTCTGCATTATCTCCTGAAATTCCAAATATTTCATCTAACCAGTCGTGTATTTCTAAAGCAGTAGGCTGAACATGACGAGCATGCTTGTCAAATGAGAATCTTAACGTGTTTTTCCTGAAAGGATTGGACATGATGAACAAGCGAAAAGGGGGTGTACCGCCTCGCCACCAAAAGGAATAATAAGCAGTACTTACAAGCACTGGTGGCGTAAACAACCCTGAGATCGCCTGTTGCCAGAACTTCCAAGGTCTTCGAACCACGAACACTGCTAAGCAGAGATTGGTTCACACAACTCTCACGCGGAAAATGCGTGTTATTGCACGTCCGAGCACAATAAGCACAGCACTAATAATACACTTTCTGTGTTTGTTAATATTTATGAAGAGCTAAAAATACGAACTTTATTTACGTTGCAGTTCATCCCAATTAAAATATATTGTAATATCATATAATTATATGAATGAGCTACTACTTTATAAAATCTGCGATTTATTAAGATATTTTATTACACCAGATAAGTGTAACACCACCTTATATAAGCAGCGTGACATTGCCAAGGATGTAATATGGGCGTTAGTAAAAAATAATTTATATTGAAAAAACTGACGTAACATATGTACATAAAAACAAAACGGTTAATACTGAAAAAATGTTTTTGTAAATTTCGTAGATTGATTATGGCTACTTAGCCGAGATAGATCCATAACATTTAATAAAAACAATAAAGTAGCAGCACATTAACATAAATAAATGTCTCTTAGAGAAATTTTGTGCGCTACGTAAAATATTGTAATATGTTATTTATGTATGACATAACATCACAAAGACGCTCCATTGGTGGAATGGCGATATACCGTAGCAAAGGAATGATATTGTTTCGAAACTTCGTGGCAGATTAAAATTGTGTGCCGGAACAGGGACACGAACGTGGGACCGGCACACAATTTTAATCTGCCAGGAAGTTTTCATATCAGCGCACACTCCGCTGCAGAGTGAAAGTTTCATTCTGGAAACATCCCTTAGGCTGTGGCTAAGTCATGTCTCCACCATATCCTTTCTTCCAGGAGTGCTAGTCTTGCATGGTTCGCAGGAGAGCATCTGTGAAGTTTGGAAAGTAGGAGGCGAGGTACTGGCAGAAGTAAAGTTGTGAGGCGGCATCGTGAGTCGTGTCGGGATAGCACAGTCGGTAGTGCGCTTGCCCGCGAAAGGCAAAGGTCCCAGGTTCGAGTCCCGGTTCCGACACAGAATTTTAATCTGCCAGGAAGAAATGTTCAAATGTTTGTTAAGCTTCAGGGACTTAACTACGGGGTCATCTGTCCCTAAACTTACAAACTACTTATGAACTACTTACGAACTAGGACGACACAAACATCCATGCCCGAGGGGGGATTCGAACTCCCCGACCGTAGTGGCTGTGCAGACCGTGACTGAAGCGCCTCAGTCCCCTCGGTCATCGCGGCCGACGTGCCAGGAAGTTTCATATCTGCGCACACTCCGCTGCAGAGTGAAAAGTTTCATTCTGGGTATTGTTTGGCGTTATGCAAATTATAACACTGACACTTGTTAAATAGAGAACCTTTAAAGCTATAAAAATTTTGTTTCTGGTAATTTATTGTAATAATTGATATCTAAAAATACGCGTTATCAAGAGTTCCTCAATATTAAGGCGCTATAAAAAGATTATATTTATACATCGTACGCTACAACGAAAGAAGGGACGATATACGGGGGGGACTGATGACTGAGCTGTTTAGTCCCCTCTTAACTCCTCACAACAATAGCGGAGTCCCGTTTGCAATATGGCGGCTCAAAAAATTGTGCTTGTCACGTGAAAACCAGGTCGCTTCTCATCGGCCTCGTTCCACTTCACGAAGCAAAAATCTGACACGCCAGATCCTTCGTTCCACGCTCCGCAGGGCATTCCACTTGCTCCTGCACGCGCGCTTCCACGTCCCGTGAGAGGCCGGCTAAGGCAGAGGGTCGGGCACGGCCGGCCTTCAGCATCTTGGCCCCCCCTCCCCCCCCCCCCCTGCTTCCGGAGAGTCCGTGACGCAGACATTCCGTTCCGCGTCAACGCCCACTGTCCCTGGAGCGTGGAGCGGCCGTGTGGGCCAACTGCAGCCACTCACTTTGTACAGACCACAACTTTTGGCTCCCGGTGCGAAGTAGGTCGGTCACTATCCTCCCCTCCCCTCCCTGCCTGTGTGTGTTTACTTTCGCCATTTTTAACCCGCCAAATTGTAAGTAGCGTGTTTCTATATTTAAAAAAAAAAAACTAACGTTAAGACTACGCTGGCCTGTTCACCAAAATGTTGACATCGAATTTTGTCCAGTTTAACACCTTCCTCTTTCCTGTTAAAAAATTATTTCAATCAGGCTTGATTCCATGTTGGGAATTTGTCCTCCACGACTGTATTTGATTTGTGGTAATTCTTTCAGCAATCAGTCGTAAAAAATATATATTTATTTGTTTGCAAATCTAGATTTCAACCAATGGTTTTAAGCATTGATAATGACCACACAGTGGTCGAAATCTAGATTTGCACACAACTATATATATTACGACTGATTGCTGAAAGAATTACCACAAATTATTTCAGTGTTTGAACATCTCCACAGCCTCAAACGTGAATAATAAAAATGTGATGTCTTTGCTATGACGCTCGTCTCGTTAAATTTTATTGCACTGACAATATGACAATCGATTATTTTCAGTCGAAAATGTTGGCAATACCAGAGATCATACAGTAGGTGAAGTATCGTGATTGACAGTAACGCTCTCTGGATGGCCTATATACAGGGTGTTTCACTAAGTGTATTTGCCTCTGTAACTTGTAAAATAATAGGTGACGGGTAATTTTAATGCGGTAGGTCAACACAAGAAATGTTACACTTTCTGCGGAGCTATGAACATAGTTTATTGTATCATTTTCCATAGAGTTACACCATAAAGATATTTTTTTAAATTGAACAATAGTTTTTTCTATCGTGTATTGGATTCGTTTAAACCAGCTGCGTCCAAATCAATTTAAACTACATTCCTATCACTGTTAGTTTGGGAGCTACAACCCTTCAAAGTTCCGGGGGCGGAGGCTGCGATAGCGTAGCTGACTGGCCGAGTGACTATCCCCTGGGGCACGGCCCACTGTCTTATGACCACCAGCCAGTCAGCTACGCTGTCGTAGCCTCCGCCTGAAACTTTGAAGGGTTGTAGCTCCCAAACTAACAGTGATAGGAATGTAGTTTAAATTGATTTGGACGCAGCTGGTTTCAACGAATCCAATGCACGACAGAAAAAACTATTGTTCCATTTAAAAAATTATATCTTTGGGCTGTAACCATTTGGAAAATGATAAGATAAACTATGTTCATAGCTCCGCAGAAAGTGTAACATTTCTTGTGTTGACCTACCGCATTAAAATTTCCCGTCACCTATTATTTTATAAGTTATAGAGGCAAATACACTTAGTGAAACACCCTGTATACGGCAATCACTTGAGTTCCCTTGCAGTTTGCCGCTTCACCCCCGAGGTTGCATTCTGCAGTCGAAGGCGAAACGTCAGGGGAAAGTTTTACGCATCGAGCACGGCATCTGAACCCGGAAGTTATGACAACCCTTGCCGTGAAAGCTTTCATTGTTTGGTCAAACGCCTCTACGGGGAGGATATGTCAGCACTGGTTCGTCGATTCGAGGGCATGCTTAAGAAGAGAGCACAATAACTGTATTCTCTCACCTTCTTGCTACGTTGCAGACACATTTCAACAGTTCCAAAATTTCTTAAGGTGAAGAGGACGTTGCGCTCGGCTCAAGCTCACAGCATTTACAATCTTATGGCCGTGGCGGAGGGGCCAAGCGGCCAAGCGTATTGAGGCACTACTGTACGATGCGCGATGCCGTTACCCATCGGGGGTTCGAATCCCTCCTCGGGCATGAATGTTTGTGCTGTCTTTAGTATAAGCTAGTTGATAAGTAGTTTGTAAGTTTAGGGACTGATGACCCCGCAGTTGAGCCCCATAAGCTCTACAAACATTTGTACAACCGTGTGGAATCAGCAATGCTACGCGAGAGGATTCATCAGACGTGGCGAGCACTGCCAAAAATTAACAGTAAGCTGTTTGAACCTCATCTTCTTGTTAGTAATGCCATGCAACGTGATGATTGCAATAAGATGACGTAGACTTTAAAAGTATCGAAGTTAGTGCAGAAATAATCAGATATAGATAAACGAATTTCGCAGCCACATCCCAAATGGGGCAGGCATAATCTATAATCGGTCTCAGATATGTCCTGTAGATCTGCAGTCCGTGAACCACGAAGAGAGACGACTTTTCGTTCAGAAGGGGTAGAGAGCTCGCATGGCGTTGGAGAGCGTCTTGTGGACTTCCCCCTTGCGTTGACTCCAAAGCAGTCGGTCTGATTTGGAGTTGGTAATAAAGACGAATTGCAATAAAATGCTATATAATGGGTGTTCAATTTTTAGTGTGTATAGCTCTTAGTATGTAACACAAATAAACTTTGGCATTTTGACTTCCCGATTTTTGAGCCTTCAATGTGGTAACTGTCGTTGAAGAACATTGTAATAAAAGATCCAGAATCACTGCTTACAGTTTATTATTTATCGTTAAAGTTGTTTCAGTATTTTGTCATTATCAAGCGCCTGCGTGTAAAGGAAATGCAAATTTCAATATTTTGACTGATACTTTCTTCGTCTCTTGGTAAATGATCATATTGACTTTTATTTAAATAACCGGTTTTCCACTTACTTTAAAGTCTGAAGATCACATTGTAAGCCCAAAACCGGTTAACCAAGTGGAAAGGAACTTGTGTAACATATACAATATTGTACTTTGAAGTCATTATGATGATCTTCTACCTAGAACCGACGGAAATAGGTGAAAAAGTCTTCATTTATTTGCTCTAAGTTTGTTTGGATTTCATGTTAACAGCTATCTCTGTTCTCCGTAAAAATTGTACACATGTTATATTAAATTTTTAATACAAATCGTCTGTAGCACCACCTCCTAAGATATTTACGACTGCTCTTGAGTCAGCCTGTATCTATATGAGCCGAACAACTACGTTCGCCGGCCGCGGTGGCCGAGGGGATTGAGGCGCTCCAGTCATGGTCCGCACGGCCACTACGGTCGGGGGTTCGAATGCCCACTCGGGCATGGATATTTGTGCCGTCCTTAGTTGTAAGTAGTTCATAAGTAGTTTGTAAGTTTAGGGACTGATGACCCCGTAGTTAAGTCCCATAGACTATACAAACATTTGAACATTTTGATTCCGTATCCTCTTCCGTAATTGTAATTGAATGTAAACAAAGCTCCACAACGTTGTGCACACAGCAGACTCGTTTCCAGAGCAGAAGACAAGTACACATTCTCAAGCAAATTCGCGATTTGGCTTCGTTCGTCAGCTGGGTTCCCCCGTCGGTCGTCTGCGCATGCGCGAAGCACTTCCATACGCGTGAGAATACGATCCATCCTACTCCGTCTACTAGCCATCGTATGCGTGCATCCAGTGCAAGTGGACGCGTCTACACGGTACGCGGCAAGCGTAACCGATGCATGACGGGTAATCTTGTAAGCTCTCGCTTCCCGTGTAGGACGGGCATAAGTATTTGGCGGTTGGTGTCCTCAGTATAGGGGTGTTGAACAGCGTGGTGTATCTCATCTGTGGCGGGATGCGCTCGGTCAGGAGTATCGCTTGGCTTTTAGCAGCCTTGTATCCAAATCGCCAGTTAGCAGCCCACCGCTCAAGATCTGAGCACGCGTCTTGTAGGGAGCGGTGTGCAGCTTGCGGCTGTGCTGCGGCATAAGAGGGCGTAGATGCATCGCGGTGAGGTCGCCAGGTCGGCGGTGAAGGCGCCGCAGAGAACGGGGCGAAGACGGAGCCCTGCGGGACTGCAGCCTGCATCTCTCTGACTGATGATTCACCGACGCGTGCGCCAGGCACCTGTCGTCTTATATAGGCGTTGCCGACCGCAGCGCCGTGCTGTCAGAGTTTACATCCGAGGATATACTTAAATAGTGGCATATTCATCATTTTCTTGTTTTGCAGCTCTTATTTTTCCGTGTTTGCATTAAAGATTACTGGGTATGAGGTCCGCCTGATATGCAAAACACTGTTTTTATTTGGCACCCAAACTAGTTTCAGCACCTCTGTGCCATCATCAGTGGGCTTTATATTTATTTCATGCTGTGAAAAACAAATTTCATTTATTTTACTATTGTGCTAGTTGTAAATTTAGGCCTAAAAAGTCGTCAGTCTTATTTTGGTTTTTTACCTTAATTTACATTTTGTGGTCATGTGGGACCCTCTTCATATACTTATTAAGTGGTGGCGTTGTCATCTGCAACCAAAATTCTCTCTTTTAACAACTTGTGAGGTTTTTAAATCGCTACTTATGGTGCAAAAACGTAATTTTGGCATCTGGGGATATTTTTATCGTTTGTAATAGAGAATAAACAGACGATAAAAATATCCCCAGATATTTATATATATAACAAAAGAAACCGTAAGTAATAGAGAATAAACAGACGATAAAAATACTTATGCTGTTATGTGTCATCTTGTTTACTCCTACTAACAATGATTATCTGCTCGTAAAAAAGCTATCCCTTTAATCTCAGCTGCCATAGCGCTACAAGAGACTGTAGTCCAAAAATACTAATGCATTTTGAAAATCTATCCTACTTCATAACATACTTTCCAATAAAAAGATACAGAGATGTTACAGATTTCAAAGTAAAATTCGGTCGTAAAAGGAATATGCACCTATGATTCAACGTAATTACATATGTGGATGATGTACTGTTTTAGTATTATATATATATATATATATATATATATATATATATATATATATATATATATATATATATATATATATATATACGTAAAAAATAGAAGAAGTACACTTACCAGGCGAAGGGGCACAGGCAGTAATAGCAACAAATAAACACACAGACACACACACACACAAAAATGCTAGCTTTCGCAGCCTAGCTGCTTCATCAGGCAGAAGGGAAGGAGAGGGAAAAGGAAAATTATGAGGGTTTTAAGGAGGGGGTATATATATATATATATATATATATATATATATATATATATATATATATATATATATATATATATATATATTACTAAAACAGTACATCTCAGTACATATCAGAGTATAAGATGTATAAACCTTTGTTAAACACATTTTGTGATTTTTTTTTGGGTATTCAGGGTCTAGATGAGCTCATTACGGGAAAGGGGTACCCACTCTCATGTGTAATTTATTTACATGGCGATGAAGTATTTAACCACTAATCATGAGAAAAAATATACAAATTAATGTGTGTTATTCCAAAGTCACTTTACATACTTCATCGTAAATAAATTACTCATGAGAGCGGGATATCCTCACCTCCCCTGCGATTTCAGCATTTTGATACTGTAAAGTAAGAAGATCGCCCGTCGTTCTATGGAAACATTAAGAGCCTGTTCTGTTGATGGTGCAAATGGAGCGGTCTACTGCCTGTCGAATCTCTGGAACAGTTCCGAAGCGAATACCACGAATTGATTCCTTCAAATTCGGAATCAAATCAAAGTCAGCAGGACTTACGTCGGGGGACTATGGTGGATTGGTACAGTACTTCCCTGTCCGATCGACCCAACAGAGCGGCCACAGCTTGCGTTCTATTCACCCGGGCATTTTCGTGCAAAATGATGGGTGGGTTGCGCAGAAAGTGTTGGCGCTTCTTTTGTAAAGTTGGTCGCAGGCGATGCTCCAAAAGCGAACAATAATATTCCTGATCCATCTCCGTTGTTTCTGTTTCGAAAACATAGTGACACTGTTACGTTAGACCGCTCACAAGTGGCTGTGTTTCCCTAGATTTTACGCACGCCGGTGACGTGGGACGGGCGAGTCCATTTGCTCGGAGGTAAGGTAGGTATGTCACACAACGTGTGCTACCAGCGACAATAGTAGATTCAATTGCGTAAGGTCTCCACAGCAATGGTGCCACTATTTAAGATCCAGTCCTCGTATATACGCCATGTGTAAATGCTACACACGCTGGAACTCCCGCAATCACTCTTCCCGTTTCGCGCTGGGCGGTAGCCTTGGTTCACGGTCCTTGACGCAGTAAACGTCTTATTTCTTTCCACTTCGCTGACGAAACAAAAATAGGAATGAAATGAAGATTCTTAAACTACTACATACGTGAAAATTGACGACAAGCACTACTAAGGCTGGTATTATACTATCAAATTATTTGACAAAAAATATTGGACGTAGCGTAATCGGCACTTTTTATCGAGTCGTCCAATGAAATCGCTCACTTTCTATTCCGTGACTTTCTTGCAGTGAGAAACGTTACCGGTCGGAGCGCTAGTAGCAGCATTGCCCTAAAGCTCTATACACAGCTTCAAGCCGGGATCAGACAAACAACTAATGGCATGCAACAGCTAGTTGCATACTGAAGTTGTAGGTCAGTAGCGAGTGTGAAATTCCTGGTTTTAGTAACGCTACGTAAGAGGCGCAACTTTTTCCATGCAACAAGAAGTTCAACTTGTTTGTTTCGCCACTTTTTCTCCCCACCCCCATCGACATTCGACTGTGACCTCGCGGGATATTTCGAACCATTTTGCTTCGTATCAGTGTATTTGCTCGATGTTTACGTGTTGGGCTCTTTGTTTGCGGCTAAAATGTCGAATAAATGAAGAAAACACTTGGTGTGCTTGTGAAACAAAGTGTAACGATCGTTTAGCCGCGAATAAAGTGAGCCGTGAAAATCGCGATCAGCTGAGACTGCGGACGCCATGATGAAAACTGCACAACTAAGTATTTTTAGTGAAGTTCTGTGTGAGCGATAGTTCACGGTGAAACTGTAGAAAGACACGCGTTGTTGTCTCAATTTTTTTGCTTGTATGAACCCGGCTTTACACTGCCCCACAGCTGCTTGACACAGCGTTCGTATTTGTAAACAAGATAGTTACTACAGCTTCAAGTTGGCGTGGAATCTTCCGCCAACCAAAAAAATTGATGCAAATGTATGAAACAGATGGGGCGTAGTATAACATGTGACATCCGGAGTATGAAAATAGCCTGGGAAGAATGGAGAGCTGCAGAAAAGTTGCGGAAGTCGTTAGCAGTGACGTACAGCCTGGCTGTGCAGCAGACGATATAAAACAGGTAATCGCCGCCTCACAGCTCGCGTAACAAATTTCACTGTAGACTCTTTTATCTCCGCGTGACAACCACGTCTCACTCAAACCCGTTTCCTTTTCTCTTGCTCCTCCTCAGCTTGTGAATACTGACATAACGAAACCTTCGAATAAGCAACAGCTGAGCATCACACCGTTATTTTGGAGCTACTTTAAGAAATACTGCATGATAGCGTAATATGTCGTTTGGTGTTACGCCCAAAATTTTTGTCAAAAAATAGGTCCAATATTTCATCCAATTTCTTAGTCCAGTTCTTTGTCCAATAACTTGAAAGTAAACTTCATACGCTCGTAACGGAAGCTGCTATTTCATTGAATTAGCCTTCTTGTGGCAAGGCATGATGAAATACGCTTTTCAGTGTAATACTAGTACATTCGTTATTTTGCAAAATATTTCAATATTTTTCTGGCCGCTTTCCGAAATAGTAGTTGCCTGTCCCGTCACACTTACGGCACCTATGGGTTAAGTGAACGTCAAGTACAAAACTGTTACAATCGCAGCCACAGTTGCCGTGTTCGTTTTAATGTTTGCCACATGACACTAATGAGTTTCCAAAAGTTATTTAACTGCTGTTATTGGCTTTCATCACTTTTTTCTTGCTAAATTCTACAACTGTGATACTAACGTATGGCAATTCTTTCGTCATCGTCATATCCTAACTATCGTCGTCATCATTCTATTACTTCAGAAGAGCAACACTTTGCTTACTCGGTGCTGATCGATAACACGGCCGTTTCTTTCGTGTTGCATCTCAACCTTTTGATCAGTTTGACTACAGTGAATGTGGTAGGCGTTTCAGTCTCAGAAAACGAACTGTAATGAGATTATTGCAACAAATCTAGTTCCAGGTGACGATCGGGCGCTATCTCAATTTATGCGTACTTAAATGTAATCAGTAAAACCGTAGTGCCTGTGATTTTAAAAAAATAAAAAAAATAAGTCTTTTTTTATCTTATAGTAGTCCGACTTTCTTTATGATGTCAAAATAAACAAAATGTTGTAAGAAAATAGGTGCTACAGATTTAGCTCTAATTATACTGTAAGTATACACAATCATGTGAAGACAAAGACATAAATTCAGAAAAACGTATGTTGACAATAGAAATGATATACGAGGTGTGTCCACAAAGTAAGTTTCGTGTTCTATGAAACAAATGTGCACAAATACAGAAAAAGTATTTATCGTACAAAAATCTACAGCTGTTAAACTACTTTACTGCGTAGCTCCCGAAATTTTATAGGCACTTGTCATAGCGTGCCACAGGTTTCTCTATGTGTTCTTCATAGAAGCTTGCCGCCTGTGTTTGCAACCATGTGGTAGCATGTTCTTTCACCTCGTTATCATCGTTGATGTGTTGACCACCAAGGACAGATTTCAGGTGTAAGAAGAGATGAAAGTCGCTAGGAGCGAGGTCAGGGCTGTACGGAGGATGATCAAACACGTCCCAGTGAACTTCCCGTAAGAGTTGTTTGGTCACATTCACTGTGTAAGGTCGGGCATTAACGTGGAAAAAAACAACACGTTTCGACAGTAATCCTCGGCGCTTGTGAATTTCCTTTGGTTTAACTTTCTTTGCATTTGGAAAACGAATCGAAGATCTCATTTCACACGCGGCGGCATTTTCAATTACGGCTGACATTATGAAGAAGCACTACCAAGTACACGTCGGCAGAAGCGATCTGAAAATGGCGTACATGTCTTCTCCTTGAGTCAGAGTAACTGCCGCGTATGCTCGGAACTGCGATCGTAGCGCTGCCGCGGATAGAAGTAGAAGCGAAACTTACTTTGTAGGCTGCTCTCGTATATGACTTTTATAAGTAACCCTACCGTCTTTATTATTTGTGCTGGCTTTTCTTTTTAAAACAGAATATAGCTCTTTTGCTGCTGTACCGTTCTTTCTGATTTGAGGAATTGTAAAATTTTGTGGCATCTACCCAGCTGGTTGCTTCTGTGAAGTAGTCTTTCTATTTTCTATTATCTCTTTCCTTTCGAAAGCTAGATTTGTCACAAGTAGTTTTGTTTTCTCAAATAGAGTAAAATCTTTCCTTCGCCTGGCGCCCTTGGGGCGATTTCATACAGAAGACTTGTAACAACTACATAAAATGGGACGCGACTTCGTTTTTCAATTAACAATGGATAAATTTCAAGTAATGGAAAGTTTCGTTAGTAGTTGCCATCCGCGATCTCTTAAGACGTACTATTATGAGCGATGATCGAAGTAGTTACGTCAATGTAACGGTGGTGTTCCACAGACCAGTCATGTACCTGCGAGCATTATCACTTCCAGACGAGGGGCTGGTGGCTCTGCTGTTAGCCACCTTAGAAAGACCAACTTGGCGGCACATTTTTCGTACTCGTGTACCACTTATTCGAGTAGACGTAATTCAAACTCTAGAGCCCACTTTTATCTCTCCTGGACTCCCCATCTCCGCCCTGTCCGACAGAAAGCCATGTCCCGCCTAAACCTCGTCAAAGTCCTAACCGGCCGGACGTGGGGACTCAGCCCTTCCACCATATTGTACACCTATCGATCCCTCATGCATCCCGTCCTCTCCAGTTCCCATCCCGCCTGGGTTTCGCTCCCCTACCTATTACAAGACCCTTCAAATTCTTGAGCGCCACGCCCTCCGTCTCACCTATCGCACTCGGCTCTCTCTTCCCAGAAGGATCCTGTAAGACCTCATCCCATCCCCTCACTTCTTACAGTACCTCGAACAAATGCGGATCCTCTACACCGAACGAGAAATAGATTCCCTCTGATCTACCCCATCCTCACTAATCCCAGGCCTCTGCCACTCTCCACATCCTTTCCCAGGGTAACGTCTACCACCTTGTAGTGTTACATTGAACACTACTACCTTCTTTTACGTCGACTTGAGGTATCTACATATTAATTAAGTTATTAAGTTGTTATTAGGCTGGACCAGAACAGAAACTGCCACCGGAATCAATGTTTGTAGCAGATTCTGGGAGGAGCGGGGGGGGGGGGGGAGGCCAGCGCACAGTAATCACAGATGACATGGGACATAACACGAAGAAGTTTCTCCATGATTTAGGAACTGGCAAATGGAAATGAGGGTACGGCATTCTTGGGCGGGAGAACCCTTGCGGATTTATTCGGCCGCCTGAGTGTGAGTCTTTTTATTTGACGCCGCGTGGGCGACTTACGTGCCAATGACGATGAGATGATGATGATTAGGACAACACACAACACCCAGTCCCCTGCCGGGAATCGAACCCGGGCCTCCCGCGTGGAAGTCAGCGACGCTACCGCTGAGCTACGGATACGGACATGAGTTAGAAATAACACTGGAAAAAACAATTGAAGAATTGTTCTTGTTGATTTATATGTATGTTCACAGCACTATTTGTAATTTTATTCATTCATGGTTAGACTGATGACCAATGTATTCGTCCATAAGGCGAATAAATCGATTTACGAAGTTTCTCAATAAAAACGGAGTTCTTTGTATTCTTATTTTTTGTGGACATCTTAAATTAAATAACCAGGATCAAGAAGAAGTTTATTCATTATGGTTACACGTTCTAGTAATGACGGAGGAACAGCTGAGGCTGGATCTCTTAACTTTTCACAGCTACGTTAAAGTTACGCGCTTAACCGAGCTGAGAGAGACTTTTAATATGAAATGTTTGTTCTTGCCGTTTGAAGAACAGATTTTAAACAGCGGCGAGAACATTTCAATCTGTAATTCGTGAAATAGTACACGACTTCAGATCCACGACGGCAAGAAACATTTCAACTTCCTTCTCCCGGATGACGCCCTCGGTCCGGAAATCTACCCTCCTAGCAACCTTGATCCCTCCCTCTCCTTTCCCTTCCCACCGCTTGGCTATTTCTCCTCCCAACCCTGGTGTCCCTACGCTCCCTTCCCACCCCCTCCTGCCACTCCTACCGCGCTTCGTACCCTCCGCCTCTGCCTCCCCTGCGGGGTCCTCAGTACCCTAGTTTTCAACGACTGCTTCGTTCAGTGTCTGCGTATCCAGTGCATCAGATTTTAATCAGTGTGTCCACCGTTTACAAACAAGTTTCGCAAACCTCTTCTTTTAACCAGTGTCTCCGAGTGTTTTTCATTGCGTCAAGCGTCCTGGTTTCTCAAATGTGATTTAAACGCCACCGTAGTACCAAGTTTTTAACTGATTACATTTTTTAATCATCTTCCTACTCTGTGTTGGTAAACAACATCCGCTTGCCAACATTTTAATATTCCATCGCTTTAACTTCATTTCAATATTTGTAAGTTCTTCGTGTTCATTGTTTTTAATTTTGTCTTGTCTGAAGAGCAGCGCTCCAGCTGCTGCCAGCCTGCTGGCTATAGAGTTGTCATAAAATAACAACAAAGGAAAAAGAAAGCCCGCTTTTATTCAAAGTTCCATTGTAAAAGTGTTTCTTTCACTTTCAGATCAACATGGAAATATCCCATGTTGGTCCGTGGCGAGGCCAACAAGAAAGACAGCATGCAGTGAGCACGTCTTGCCACGTAAGCAAGGAGTCCTGAGCCAGCGCGATCGCTGGCCGCTATGAGGCAGTGGGCTGTGCCCCAGCAGCCGGCCACTCAGCTAGCGATCGCGCCTGCTCAGGACTACCTTGCTCACGTGACGTGACGTGCACGCTGTGGCCTGTCTTTCTCGTTGGACTCAGTCTGTGGAGAATTTACATAACAGTAAATGTGGCTGCATGGCTACATTTTGATACAAAGAAGTAGCTACAGTGTGGTATTGCCCATTAAGGGAATACGCGATGCTATTGTTTTGTAATAATAGTTTCGCTATTTTTTGTTTCAGAAATTAGTGAACACTTGTACTCTTGTAGTGATGCAGACCGGCGGTGATTTGCAGTGCACTCGACGTTACCCCCAATGAGCCTTCCAAGTTGAGCAGATGCACCTGCTGACAGCTCGGATTTCACCCAGCCCTGTCTGACACCGAAACACTCGCGACCGCCCACACTTGTTGGCAACACCTCAGATAGGCGGCTGTACAGCCAACGTGTGGCAAAGTCGTTCATTTTTTGGAAACATAATCATTGATGACCGTTTCATTTCGAGAACCATTCCTATCAACGATGGGGAGTTGAAGAATAAGTTTTCCCCGTCGACTGTAGTCAGATTCGTATGAAAAAAAAAAAAAAATAAATAATAAAATAAATATGAACTGACGAGATAAGACATATCTTTATTTTTCTTCATAATTTCCAAATACATTGAGACATTTGTCATACCGCTTTATAGGCTTCAAGAAGCCGTACACGAAAAAATCGGGGCGTTGCATTCGGAAGAAGCGTTGAACGGCTTGTTTGGCGTCAGCATTGCTTCCAGAGCGCCTTCCGCCATGAGTCTTCTCCAAAGCTGGGAACAGATGGAAGTCACTTGGCGCGAGGTCAGGACTGTGTGGCGGATGGTGTAGGCGCTCCCAACCAAGAGCTGCAGTATGGTTCTGCGTTGCCGTCGCCGAGTGTGGTCTCGCATTGTCATCCAACAACAAAACACCAGATCTGAGAAGGCCAGGCCGCTTTTTCCGAATCACATCTTTCAGTTTCCACAGAGTGGCACAGTAGCGTGCAGCGTTGATGGTTGCATCCTTCAAAAAGTCCAGCAACAAAACTCCTTCGGCCTCCCAGAAAACGGTGAGTAGCACTTTTCATGCAGACGGAGTGCTTTTCAACTTCTTTCGGACAGGTGATAACGGATGTTTTCACTCCAAGGATGCAGCTTTCGATTCGAGTGGACCCACGTTTCATCCTTCGTTAGAATTCGAAACAGAAAGTCATGTGGTTGATCATGGTCGACCTCTACTCAGTGGTGTACCGGTGTCTTTCACGTGCGCGTTCACCTGCGTGTCGTCTTTCGACCATAGACGTTCAATGCTTCTTCTGCAGGCAACGCTGTAATTTTTTCCTGGACGGCTATTTCAAGCTTATAAAATGACAAATGTCTCAATGTAATTGGAAGTTATGTAAAAAAATAAATAAAATAAAGGTAAGTGTTATCTTTAATGTCTCAATGTAATTTTTTTTTTTTCCTTTCACACACAACTCTGCCCAGAGTCGACAGGGGAAACTTATATCCCAACTGACTGATGACCACGCAGCCACGCAGTTTGGTCCGATAGATTGAAATATAAAAAAATAAAAATTAAAAAAAGACATATTTCATCTCCCCCTCCTACATGTTCACAGTTCATTTCTTATCCAGTAACTGATATTGAAATTAGTTGGAAACTAAATAGTTTATTTAAAAGTCATTTCAGAGCACAAATTTTTGAGGTACAAGGTAAAGATGATCTTATTGCAGTCTACATCTTTCGAAATCGAAATCCATTTTTCTATTGATCCGAAATCTCACGCAAGCACTATTTTTTCCCCAAAGAAATCTATCAAGTAGGTAGCAGAGAGAAAGAACCAAACTTAGAAACTTCTAGTCATATTTTGTTTTCTGTGAAATCTCTTATACTAGAATTTAAATTAATGATTAAAACTCACATTAAAAACTGGACATTACATAAAACAAATGGAATTCAAAAATATAAGAATTATAATTTTCGAGAGTTACGTCTTCTGCCGTTTATAAACATTACGAAAATTGACAAGATTTGCCTTTATGTTTCGTGTAGGAAGTTACACAGAATATAAATTTTATGCGTAGTAGGTAATAACAAGAAAGCATTGCCAGTAATCGGCGCTAAACACAACACGCAAAGAACTAGTGGGCTAGAGTTCAAAAGCAGTCCGAAGCGCGGTGAACGAACAGGATACAAGTGCACACTGAGCTGCAACGCAAACAGAGACATTGGAATGTGGACGACGTGGGGCCTTTCTGGAACTTTAACAGGAACGGCTGCGCGACAGTTCCTGGAACTAGAAGTCGACGAAACCGTTCCGATTATACGGACCAGTACCGCCGTATGGGACCGAAGTCAACGGCGGACTGCCATTCCTCGTAAACAGTTTTCTGATATTTCCGTTCACTTTTGCGAACCCTTCGTTTGGGTACTGGAACATTTACACGCAGTGACTCTTGCACGGAGAGCGGGGCTCTAGCAGCTAGCCGGCTTTCGCAAGTACAGGCGCACTGACAAGTCCAGCAGCTCAGCACAGCCGCTCCTGCGAGCTGCTGACGTTCGCACCACGGCAGTAAGCAACCGTGCATCGCTTCAAGGTGGCTCACTAACGCGTTTCATGGCAAATTTACTTTTAAGACTGCTGTAGTAACGAGAAGTGACAATGAAATTCAACGAAATGAGAAAGGACGATGAAATTCCTAATCTATACTAATAATAAATCTATAAATGTAGGCCTGTCGCTGATACCTTCAATCTTCAACACTACAGGACGAATCTTCATGCGCTTTTCACAGGAAACCTAAGAAACATTTAGGTCAACATATAGGCATAATTTTATCAAAATCGGATCACGGAAAAAATATCGTAAGTTTTCAGTAACCGTCGTGTCTATTTTTTTAAAGTATTAAAAACCTGATATCTCCAAAACTACTTCACGAATTTGCATGTGGATTTCACAGGTAACTGGAGTGTAACTCTGGACACCATGTAGACTTCGTTTTATGAAAATCGCATCACGGGATAAAAAGAATATCGTAATTTCAAATTTTTTTATCTACGACTATTATGTCTGTCTTTCTCTCCAAAACTACTTGACGAATTTTCATGGGGTTTTCACGCGTAACTTTAGAACATCTCGTGGTTACATAAAGGCTTCAATAATTGAAACCGGATCACAGAAAATAACGATATCATAATTTAATCATTTGCTTAAAAGCAATCGTGTATGTCTATTTGTTGAGGGTAATCTCCAAAAGTACTACACGAACTTTCATGGATTTCCACAGGTAAATTGAGAATAGTTTGGAGAGTAACATAGGCTTAGTTTCATCATAATCGGACCAGAGGAAGGAAAGATATCGTAATTTGAAGTTTTTGTGTATACTATACTTATAAGTATGGTGTAGTACAGCAAATCTCCAAGAGTACTACACGAATTTTCTCGGTGTTTCATAGGTCAACTGGGTCAACTGGCAGAACCTTGGCGCAACATATAAGCTTCATTTCATCAAAATCGAATCAGGGGAAGAAAAGATATCGTAAATTGTGGTTTCTGGTGTATGCTATGCTTGAAATGGAGCGTAGTGTAGCAAAGATCCGATAGAGGCGCTGTTACTGACATAGTATACCAAATAACTAATAGATGGCGAAGCTGCGTTGTTTGTTCCCAGTAAAGTGTAATACACTGAAACAAGGGCTATGATTTTCCTTACGGTAGCGGTGTAGTGTGTATTGATGTTGGTAACGGCCGTTGAATCCTTTTTGAAAAATCAGTCATGTACAATGACAGGAATAATTCTTAGTGTTGATAATGAAATAAATAAATAATGTTGTTCCGATCAGTAAATTAATGATCCCGCTAAAGCGAATATTTCGTTGCCAACGTTAACATACTAAACCGCTGCCACTGCAAGTAAAATTTAATCCACGTACGACAAAAAAATCCTCTTAGCTGTATCCCATATGCTTTGCAATGTCATGGAAAGAAAAGAAGTGCATCTTTCGACGGGTATAACCACTAAATTGTACATAGAGTGTAAATATCTATGGAGTGAGCATTGGCTTCTGTGCATCTTCTCAACATTAAGCTGGAATCACCAAGTGATAATGAGACAAATCCACTCTATCCACACATTTATTTGCTCTTAGGATTGGTTTGTACCGCATTGGCTGCGAAGAAGCCCCACCTCCTTTTCGCAGACCTAGGTCTGGAACCCTAAAAAAAACCATGATACGCACAGGTCGCACTTTAACAATCGTTGCGAAGCACGGGCATATTAGCTAATCTCTTATAAGACTCTGATGATACAAATATCGAGTGGCAGTCAAGTACGAAACATGGTAGTTCTTACGAATTATTTGCAGTATTTAATATTGTAACGTGCACAGTCGCTAGAGAGAGAGTATTAAATTTCAGAACTTTATAATTTTGATTGTGTTTAAGAGCGGTCACAAAGTGCAGGTGATTTGACCTCTTAAGAGTTATCACCAGTCTATCTACACAATGAACATCTCGGCGAGAGTATTGTCTGCCCTGGTGTGTCTCACAATTGAGCAGCCGTAGCTGAGGTTTGTCTGTGTCGCCTAACTGTCGCGCGGGTGGCTGCTTCTCCGCCGGGCAGGGGCCCTACACTCGTTCCATCTAAATTGTAGCGCATTTCCGTCATGGGTTTTACGTAAATACTCCTAAACGTTGTGTGCGCTATCCTGTCAATGCGCAGTCTGCAAGCGTCTTGCGCATGCATCGAAACAAGGTGTTGCTGCCTCTTAGATCATTTGGAGTTGGAGACGTAACTTAAATATTTTTAGAGAGAATCCTTTAAAATAATAATAAAATGTAATATTTTGTGCCGGCCGCGGTGGCCGAGCTGACTGCGGCGCCCCAGTCACGGTCTGCACGGCCACTACGGTCGGGGGTTCGAATCCCCCCTCGGGCATGGATATTTGTGGCGTCCTTAGTATTAGTTAGTTCACAAGTAGTTTGTAAGTTTAGGGACTGATGAGCCCGTAGTTAAGTCCCATAAGCTATACAAACATTTGAGTAATATTTTGTTTAAACATTTATCACATGTTTATCCATAGGGCTGTAAAATTGTTTATGTAGTTTGCTGAGCGAATACTGTGTGTTTTTTGTATCCTGGGAGAGAGAGAGAGAGTGGAGTCTGAGCTGTTGCTGTGGCTGTTTGTATGAAAAGCTAGGAGGGAGGGCTGGAGAGGAAAACAGGTATCAGAAGCATCTATCACCCGGAGCGTGATGTAGCTTAGTCACCGGTTTGCTCCACCAAGAGGCTAGCAGATCGTTTTCATGTGTGTGGATCGATAATTACTAAATAATTATTAACACAATTAGAGTATATACTTCTGGCTATTCTCTGCCCAAAACTGATCTTGCATGACACCCTTCCACAAAAGCGGCCCTATTGAGACCTTCAACAACATTCTGATAAAACTGAAGATGGTCGAGCATCGACCCCTTCGTAATTTGACATAGAATGACGAAAGTGGGAGGCGAGGTACTGGCAGAATTCAAGTTGTGAGGCGGCATCGTGAGTCGTGTCGGGATACCTCAGTCAGTAGAGCGCTTGCCCACGAAAGGCAAAGGTCCCAGATTCGAGTCCCGTTTCCGGCACACAATTTTAATCTGCCAGGAAGTTTCATATCAGCGCACACTCCGCTGCAGAGTGAAAGTTTAATTCAAGAATCCAGGTATTTAGAGATGAACTTCCCTACTTACCACTTCCACCAGAACCCATACTTACACGCAGGGGAACGTGGCTAGAGGCCGTGGAATATTACAGCCAGCATTTGGAGGACATTGAAAACATTGTTCTTAAATTGCCGGAGGAGGCAGTGAGATGTTCTGAAAGACCCAACAACTCCCAACGACATTGCACACATAAAATCTCATTATGCATATTTGGTCGTTATTATTAAATCTCTAGAGCCTTCCGGGAAACCAGTCTACATGCAACTGCGATTGATAGAAGAGGTAGCAGAAAAAATCAACTTGCTCCCAGGTTCTGTTGGTATGAAAGTTAGTGAGAAACTAAAAACAGTACTGACCTCCCTCTGCAACAGAACATAAGTGTGCGGTCCCATTGTGCCTAATATCGTCATTTAAATGTGCTCCGGTGACATACGTTGACGTGGGACGCTCATTCTCAACAGATAAGATACTATTAACAGACAAAGATGCAGTTCCTCAACGGAAAATGGAGAGAGTATTAGTTATTTACTGTGACTGCAATTATGAGCATGGACAATAAAATAATTTGGATATTTGTCAATCTGTTTACCTCTCTAGACAATTAAATTTCCTACGGTCGGGGGTTCGAATCCCCCCTCGGGTATGGATATTTGTGCCGTCTTTAGTCTTAGCTAGTTCATAAGTAGTTTGTAGGCTTAGGGAATGATGACCCCATAGTTAACTCCCATAACTCTAGAAACATTTGAACATTTTGAATAAAATTTCAGTTTTTGGTCAGGTATTTTCAGATTTTTTATAACCTATTTTTGTAAGTGACAGAATCTATTTTAGGTACCTAATTTAAGAGTTTTAGAACCTAAAAGTCAGAAATCTAGTTATTAAACTCAGATAGTGAATCAAGTTTCAGCAAGGTCTATCTCATTAGTTAACTATATTTGATTTTTCAGACTTATTAGTTTCGAAAAATAATAAGATTTTTCAGCAATTTTCTGATAAATCCTGGCTTAAACAATATATTTTACTTTATGTTACGGTAGTAACACTAAAAGTTGGGCTTTGCGATCGTCTTTTGACAGCTCGAAATTTAAATGAAAATAACGCCTTAACTATTCATCTGACACGAAAATTGAAGAACCGAATTCGTAGAGGAGAAAATTCTCTACAACTTTTCTGTCTTATGGTATTTTTTTTTTTTTTTTTTTTCAAAATCTCGTTGCGTTTCAGAGATATTTGCAAAAATAACGGCGATTTTGGGATGTGTCTGTCTGTCTGTCTTTCCGTAACGTGTTCCGTGTTTTTAAGACCAACCGTTCAACCGATCAGCAACAAATTTTACAGACATAATTGTGGGCCGTCAGAGACCAGAACCTCCATTTTTCAATTTTTTCGGACAAAAAACACGGTAGTAATACCAAAAAAGCCATTTGTAATATAATTGTAATTGCAAACGAACCGTTCATATGACATGAAAAATGAATAACCTAATTGGTAGAGGCGAAAATTCTCTACAACTGAATTCCCTTATGTTTTTTCCATATATTTGCAAAAATAATGGAGATTTGACACCCTCCATTGAATTAACGAATACCAGCCGTTCGGAGATGTCACGTGACATTCCTCGCCCAGAACACTCTCTGGCATAAGCCATCTTGCGTTGTGTATTTGATGATTTACTTATTGTAACTTACACAGTGTCATTTCAAAGCAATGACGCACTGAAGAATTAACAAAAACACATCGTTCTTCGTACGATCAATGATAATCTAGTGTCTACAAATACCATATTAGCATCAGTTAATAACGGCCATCAATAGTACGAGATTAAAGAGCCTAACTTTCGATTGAGCCGCAGCGTAGTGGACAAGGCGTTGGGCTGTGACACTGAAGGTCAGTGGTTCGGAACCCGCCACTACTTAGATTTTTCTTTCCTAAAAGGGTTTCAGACACTCTTATTAATTAATTTTTTATTATTTACATTATTATTTTGGTACAAAATGTTGGCAAAAATTTATAAAACTACAAATCTAAAGTGGGCCGTAAAAGACGTCAGTGCGATTTCCTACTACGAAGATGTTTACAAAAAGCGTTATGAAATTTTAAACATAAAATTGTAACGGGTAACAGTCGTCTTCTTTATTTAAGAATTTTGGAGTCACAGCAAAATGAATTAATTAACTTTCATAACACTTTACTACAGAGTGAGGGAGTAATGAAAGATAAAATAGCCCCTTCCCCCACTAACCGTCGTCAGACTAGTGAAGCCATCGATGACAGCTGACTGACTGTAGAATTCTGGCACCGTCCCCCCCCCCCCCCCCCCGTCCAGCAGGCCTTCCTGGATCCTCCCTGACGCGACCGCCACCTACTCTGCGTGACGTGGCACGCTAGCGCGCAGGCCTCCAGGAGAGGAAGGATGAATGGGGAGACACCACCCAAAGACGTATCTGTTCTGTCAGCTGCACATGCAAGGTATCACGAGGATTCTTTATAGGCTCAGTGACAGAGTGGACGCCCTGATGGTGAAGAAATCGATGCGTCAATGAAGGAAATATTCAATCACATAGAGGGGAATGATGACTGCCAGTTCACCTTAGACGAGTTGCTGGAGCAAGTTTCTGGAATATTGCCTCACATAAAGACAGTTAAGGAGAGACTGAGATAAAAGTATAGGGACACTATTGTTTTTAGTACGGTCCGCACCAGGAAAAATTTTTGTGTGCTTTCGTAGGTCAGGTGAAAAAAGTTTTAATGACGCTTGGTATTCTTCAAGGGTAAAGATGAACAAGTAGAACGAGAAGGAATTGTAAAAGCAGCTGCCACTATAATTTTAGAAGATTTGCAAAAGATTATTAGAGGAAGGGAAGGTAGAAGGATAGGGAAGAAAGTATTGACAGTGACCGCATTTGGACATTGATATTAAGCAATGGCGACAAGTGAAAATGTGTGCCGGACCGGGAATGGAACCCGGGTCTCTCGCTTCGGGCCAGGGGTCTCCTTAAAAACTTGGCCACCCGTGCTCGCCTCCCGTCCGTCTCAAATTCCCACAAGTCGCACGCTATGTTTGTAGCGCCCCTATCGTCCATGCCCCCTTACACTCGCCGTTACGGATTCCCGTGCGAGGTCGGACGTATGACCGCATCTGCGGTGAAGTAACTGACGCTAACGCCTTCGTCGCGTTTAATACTTGTTGTTTTGGTGTGGTGTCTGTTCTTACGGACGTCCGAAAGAACAGACACGACACCAAAATAATAAATTTTAGAAGATGTTCAGTCAATGGCGTACGATTGTTCTCTTTTTCCACCTTTGACAAATTCTGTAGTGAAGCTGAGGAAATGGTACATCGTTCACTCCAAGTCTTCATGGACTGCATATCGGCGAAAAAAACGGCGAAACAGAAAATTCAACACAAGGTGGCATCTACATCCCATGCCCTGAATGCTGCCATTCGCCCACGATCATTCATATCAAATATACTACATGCTGCCACACTCTTCATTCAGAGGAAGCTCAATCTACTTGCTGGTTTAGGATTCAGTGCAACATATTATAAGGCACAACAGCTGGAGCTATCAGCTGTCTGCCACACTGCAAAGCCTGTTCCAAGTGGAACATTTTGTCAGTATATATTCGGCAACGTCGATTTCAATGTCTCTGCTATAGACGGCTGGGAATACTTTCCACAGTGTGGGGGGAAGTGGGGGGGGGGGGGTTAAATGCATCACCCCAGCCTCAGCTCTCCCAACATCTGAAGAGGACCAGAAGCTTAAATCGTACAGTGTGCTCAACACTACCTTTATTCCATTTAGTGTTAATGTATTTGGGATTATAACGGTCATCTGCGCATAGGACTGTGCGCGAGCCGTGAGAAGTAAACGGCAGTTTGTTTTTCGATTTCGTCGTGAACAGACGTGACTGTTTCAAATTTCAACGTTTTAGTCCGACCCGAGGTTAAACATGTCGACTGAACAAGTTGCTGGCTCATCTGGAATGGGAGAAAAAATTCCTGAAGAAACCATTCATAGTGATCGATCAAAATTACGATTCAAGGACGCAGTGATGAATTATGAAAAACTGTTGACCGAAAATGTTTTAATTGCATCGACAACTTCGTAAGAAATCTCACGCGATGCTATGTTATTGGTCGGAAAACTTTATAATAATACATTAGAACTTTTGGGTGAAAAAAAAATTCGTAACTGAAGAGGAATTAATTCACGCTCATGAGGATTGCGAAGAATTGTGTTGTTAGACAAAAAGAAAATAATTTTATTCAATAATGTAACTAATTTGTTAAAGATAATAGAGGTTTGGGAAACTGCCTAAATATTTGATGGAATAAAAAAAGAAAATGAAACAGAAGAAGAAAATGTGCAGGAGCAGGAATCTAACCCGAGACCTCTGGAGTAAGAGTCCGATTAGATTAGATTAATACTTGTTCCATAGATCATATATACGACATTTCGTAATGATGTGGAACATGTCAGTTTAGTAAATGTTGTCTATACTTGACAATCAATATTATAAGGATTTTTTTATTATTATTTTATTTTTTATTTTTTTATGTTTTATCTAAAAATTCATGTACATTGTAGGAGTTGCCATTCAGAAATTCCTTTAATTTCTTTTTCAGTGCTAGTTGGCTATCTATCAGACTTTTGATGCTACTTGGTAAGTGACCAAATACTTTTTTGGCAGCATAATTCACCACTTTCTGTGCCAAAGTTAGATTTAATCTTGAATAGTGAATATCACCCTTTCTCCTTGTGTTGTAGCTATGCACACTGCTATTACTTTTGAATTGTGTCGAATTGTTAATAACAAATTTCACGAGTGGTTATTTATATATATATATATATATATATATATATATATATATATATATATATATATATATATATTGTGAAGATCCCTAGATAAATGTCTGTAGGATGATCTTCGGTGAGCTCCAGCAATTATTCTGATTACACGTTTTTGTGCAATTGATACTTTCTTAATGTTGAATTTCCCCAAATTATGATCCCATATGAAAGCAATGAAGGAAAATAGGTATGGTAAGCTAATTTACTGAGATGTATGTCACAAAATTTTGCAATGACCCTGATAGCATAAGTAGCTGAACTCAAACGTTTCAGCGGATCTTCAGAGTGTTTCTTCCAGTTCAATCCCTCGTCAATGAAAACACCTAATAATTTTGAATATTCTACCTTAGCTACAGATTCATGTTCAAATTCTAAATTTATTAATGGTGTCATGGCATTTACTGTATGAAACTGTATATCAAAGTTTAATGAGAGTCCATTTATAGAGAACCACATAATAATTTTCTGAAAGACATCATTTAAAATTTTATACGTTTATTCCTGTTTTTCAGTCATGATAGCTACACTTGTATCATCAGCAAAAAGAACTAGATTAGCATCTTCGTGAATGTAGAATGGCAAGTCATTAATATACATTAAGAACAGCAAAGGACACAAGACCGAACCTTGTGGGACCCACTATTTGATAACTACCAAGTTAAAGGAATTAAATGTTTCTTCTATATGATGAGAACTGTTTATTTCAATTTTCTTCAGTCTTCCAGTTAAGTGTGATGTAAACAATTTGTGCACTGTCCCACTCATACCACAATACTTATGCTTATCTAGAGGAATCCCATGATTTACACAATCAAAAGACTTTGAGAGATCACAAAAAATACCAACTGGTGATGTCCGGTTATTCAAAGCATTTAATATTTCATGTTTGAAAAGCAAACTAACTTTTTGGTATAACTTTATTTTTACTAATATGTGAAGCAACTCTAGAATACATAACTTTTTTCAAAAATTTTGGATAAAGCTGTCAGAAATGAGATGGGGCAGTAGTTGTTGACATCAGTCTTATCCCCTTTTTTATGCAAAGGTTTAACGACAGCGTATTTCAGTCTATCCGGGAAAATACGTTGCTTTAAAGCGCTATTACGCATATGCCTGAGAGACCTACTTATCTCTTGGCAACAAGTTTTTAATATCCTGCTGGAAATGCCATCAGTTCCATATGACCTTTTACGCTTGAGAGAGTTTATTATTTTCCTAATTTATGAAGGAGAAGTCTGTGGAATTTCAATTGTATCAAATTGTGTAGGTATGACCTCTTCCATTAACTACCTTGCTCCTTCTAATGAACATTTAGATACTATTTTCTCTACAACATTTAAAAATTAAATCATTAAAGATGTTCTCAACTTCTGACTTTTTGTTACTAAAGTTTTCATTTGTTTTTATGCTAATGCTCTCTTTTTCTGCTCTTGGTTGCCCTGCCTCCTTTTTAATAATATTCCAAATTGTTTTAATTTAATCATCAGAAGACCTAATCTCAGACATGATGCACATGCTTCTTGATTTTTAATAACTTTTCTTAATGTAGCACAGTTACTTTTATAATATTTTATTGTTTCTGGGTTATTACTCTTTCTTTCAGATGGATATAGTTTCCTTTTTCGGTTACAAAATATTTTTATTCCTTTAGTAAGCCATGGGATTTGCATGGTATCTTACAATTCTATTCAACTAATTTCTTGGGGAAACAGTTTTGAAATACCCTTACAAATGTATCTTGATCAAGTGTTTATTAAGCTTATGGGACTTAACTGCGGGGTCATCAGTCCCTAAACTCACAAACTACTTATGAACTAACTTACACTAAAGACGACACAAACATCCATGCCCGAGGGGGGACTCGAGCACCCGACTGTGACTGACGCGCCGCAGACCGCTCGGCCACTGCGGCCGGCAAATGTATGTTTATAACCAAAATATATACCCAAAATAATCTATATCTATAAATGTGAATGTCTGTTCGGTGTACGTTTATCACGTCTGAACCACAAGACAAAGAGACGAAAATTTGTACATTTACTAAAGTCTACCCAGGGAAGGCTTTAGGCACGGTTTTATGGCGTTACGGTTATCACATCCGAACGAAAAGAGGAGAGACTTAAATATTTGTGCAGTTACTAATTTATACCCAAGGAAGGTTTTAGGCACGGTTTTATAGCGATCTGATGGATATTTAGTAATTTGAAGAATATAACGCGAAATGTGATACAATATTACTCTTTGAAAATTTTATTTACTCTTTGAAAAGGATTTTATTGGTTGCATTGTGGCTTGAGGGTTGATAATGGTAAAAGGGTGGAGTATATTCGGATGGAAAGTTATCGGTGTATATAAAATTCTACGTGTGTGTGTGTGTGTTAATATTTCGCTCTGCAGTGAAAACTACAGAACGCAAACGAATGGTCTGTGTGTAATTGTTGTCCGAAGTCTCCCATTGTACACCATAGCAGTTCCATGCAGATAGCTATAAGGGAGTGGAAGATATGGTGGTTGAAAGTCGTCAAATTATAAAAAAAATTCGGACTGAAGGCCAGCGATAACGTTTGCGACTCTATAGCAAGGAGGTTACATACAGCGAAACGTGATGCCACAGACCATATCTTTGGTCTATGCGTGCTACAATGTCATCAGCTCTTTCTCTGTAAGGATAAGTATACGAATAAGGAAATATAATAAATAAATAAAGCAGTAAAAAGGAAATTTCTTTTAATACATCTCTTTAAAAAAATCGGTTTGAAGTTTCACGCATTACATTAAGTGATCGATCTGTAACATTATTACTATCATTATTATTTGAATTTCGTGATTGGATTCTTCGAAACGAGTGCAATTTTACGTTTGATTTGATCTACACTACTTACTTTCCTGATAATGTTGATTAAAAATATTTGTTTCTAAAGAAAATATTGTATTTCATTTCATCCTTCAAAACGAGACTCATAGCACACAAGTCAAAGATAGCTTATCTGTCATAAACAAAAACGCGAGCGGAGCTGCGGGTTTAAGCTGGTAGTAAATAAAGCTAAAAAATTTTAATAACAAGGTAAAAGAATTAACCAAGGTAAGCAATGTTGGTCGGGACGCACCACCACCACACCAATTTATCGGACCAGCGATAAATTGGTGCCGACAGATCGGACCGTGTGTAGGGCCGTCACGCAGTGGGCAGTGTAGCGTGGCCGCTGGCAGCAGACGCGTGCTGCTGCTTGTGTGTGCGTGACGATGGCGGTGTTGCTCTGAGTGATTCATCCGCGCGCTGCTGAGGTCACGGAGACGCCGGCTGCAGATGCGCTGCGCGCGGCTGTACCGGCCGCCAGGAATGCGGCAACATTATCTCCCCCCCTCCCCCCCCCCCCCCCCGGCAGCCGTGCCCTTTGTCGGCGCGCCGTGCCCGCGGTACTCGCTTCGACTCTCACAGCTTCCGGCCTCACCGTCTCCCCGGTCTGCTCTGCTTCGTGTCATCTCCTAATTCCCCAGGGAATAAAATTCTGTGAAACGAATATTTTACCTCAGGACAGAGTCGCCTGTTAATTAGTTAGCCTTTGCAAAGCAACATTACAAATACGAAGCCACATATGGGATCATATTTCATCAACCACTCTGCGGTCCAGTCCTGAACCTGACCCAACATATCGAAGACGGTTTTGAGAGAAAAGAGATCACGGGAGTGGCATTTGTAGACCTTACAGCTTCATACGATACTGTAAACCATCGGAGGCTCCTCAGGAAAGTATATGATGTAACAAAAGACTATCATTTAACATCACTGATTGCTACTTTGCTGCAAAATAGGAGATTTTTTTGTCTGTCTCCAGGGTAAGAAGAGCAGGTGGAGAAATGAGGAATGGCCTGCCTCAGAGAAGCGTCCTCGCTACAGCTCTGTATAATATACACACAAATGACCAACCAGTGCCAAACACCACGCGCCAATTTATGTATGCCGATGACACTGCAGTTACAGCACAAGGTACGAATTTTCTGGATGTAGAGGAGAAATTATCCAGTACCTTGAAATCCCTCTCCCATTATTACGAGGCGAACCACCTACGGCCGAACCCTTCCAAGACGCAGGTCTGTGCTTTCCATTTGAAGAACGCGGAGGCAAATAGGGAATTGAATTTTACATGGAAAGGCGAACGACTCGCGCATTGTCCGATGTCCAAATATCTCGGTGTCACACTGGACCGCACACTGACCTACAAACATCACTGTAATGCCACAAGGGAGAAAGTCTCAGCGAGAAACAACATCATCAGGACATTAACTAACGGATCCTGAGGTGATAATCCAAAAGTCCTGAGAACCTTGCGCTTAGTGTGTCAGCTGCGGAATACGCCGCTCCAGTATGGAGTTCGTCAACACATGCAAGGAAAGTTGACATCGAGGTGAATTAAATGGCACGGATTGTGACTGGGTGCCTGAAACCAACGCCAGTACACAAGATGTACTTAATTATGGGGATCGCACCGCCCAACATACGACGTGACATTGCTGCCGAAGCTGAAAAAACGAAGCAAGAAAAGGAGAGGCGTCACCCTCTATATGGACACCAGCCTGCTGACCGACGGCTTCGTTCGAGGAAGAGCTCCCTGTCACGTACCCGAGCACTGGAAGGGTCGACCGCAGAGAACCGTATTGCAGGGTGGGAAATGGATTTGAGAAGCCCCCATGAAGCAGCAAAAGAAGAACTGGCAACTGGTGGAAAATTGCCATACACAATCTGGAGAACCCTGAACCGTATGAGGGTAGATGTGCCAAAGTGCAAGACAAACATGCAACGATGGAGCTTCCTAAAAGATAATGAGAACACTCTGTGTCTTTGTGGGGCTGTACAGAATCCTCAACATCTGGTTATCTGTCCATATTTAGAAAAGCCCTGTACAATGGAAGACTTATGGGACGCTAATGACAAAGCCATATCGGCTGCTAAATTTTGGAAGTTAGAAGTCTAGTTCCGGACACGGAAAGTAAGTAACCACTCTACTCTCAATTTATCTACATACATACTCCGCAATCCACCGTAAGGTGCGTGGCGGAGGGAATACTGTACCACCACTAGGCATTTTCTTTCCTATTCCACTCCCAAATAGAACGAGGAAAAAAATGCCTCCGTACGAGCCCAAATTTCTCTTATCATGTCTTTGTGATTATTACGCGAAATGTAAGTACGTGGCAGGAAGATAATTCTACACTCAGCTTCAAATTCCGGCAATATAAATTTCCTCAACAGAATTTTCGAAAAAAAACGTCGTCTTTCCTCCAGCGATCCCCATTTGAGTTGCCGGAGTATTTCCGTGACACTCGCGCATTGGTCGAACCTACCAGTAACAAACCTAGCTGGTCGCCTCTGAACTGCTTCTATGTCTTCCTTTAAACTGATCTGCTGCGGGTCCCAAACACTTGAGCAATACTCAAGGCGTGGTCGCACAAGCGTTTCATACGCGGTCTCCGTTACAGATGAAGTACAGCTTCCCAAAAGTATCCCAATAAACCGAAGTCGGCTGTCCGCCTTACTCACAACTGTCCTTACATGGTTGTTCCATTTCATATCGCTCAGTAATGTTATACCCAGATATTCGAACGACACAACTGTATAAAGAACCTCACTACTAATGTTCTATTCGAACATTATGGGATCGTTTTTTTCTACTCATGTGCATCACCTTACATTTTTCTACATTGAGAGCTGGCTGCCATTCTTCACACCAACTACAAATTTTGTCTAAGTCATTCTGTATTCTATTACAGTCAGTTAATGATGACTCCCATACAACACAGCATCGTCAGCAAACAGAGGCAAATCACGGTTACTATGTCCATCAGTGGTGCAGTGGTAGCGCACTGGACGCGTATTCGGGAGGACGGTGGTTCAAATACACCTCCGGTCATCCAGATTAAGGTTTTCCGTGATTTCCCTAAATCACTCCAGGCAAATGCCGCGATAGTTCCTTTCAAAGGGCTCGGCCGATTTCCTTCCACCATCCTTACCCAAAACTCCGAGCGTTAGCTCCGTCTTTAATGACCACGCTGTCGACGGGACGTTAAACCCTAAGCTTCCTTCCTTCTTAAATCCGTGCTGATTCGCAGAAAGAAACTTATAGATCTCAAAGAAATTTATTTTTATTATGAGAATATGCTCCTAAACTCTACACGGAACTGATGTCAATGGTATTGGCCTGTAATTATGTGGGTCAGTTCTCTTTCCTTTCTTATAAACGGGAGTCACCTGCGCTTTTTTCCAATCACTAGGAACTTTGCGCTGAATTAAAGATTCGCGATAAATGCAAGCTAAGTAGGGGGCCAATGCCGCAGAATAGTCTTTGTAAAACCGAACTGGTATTCCATCTGGACCAGCAGACTTTTTTGTATTCAGCTCGCTCAGCTGCTTCTCTACAGCTGAAATACCTATTACTATGTCCTCCATTTGGTAGTTAGTGCGTTGATCAAATGATGGTAGGTTTGTACGGTCATCATGCGTGAAAGATTTCTTAAAGGTTAAATTTAGAATTTCAGCTTTCCGTTTGCTTTCTTCTATTACTGACCCGGAATGATCAACGAGTGACTGAATAGTGGCCTTTAATCCACTGTTCTTAACTTTTGTTCTTCCTTTCGATTGCCAAATGTTTCGTCACTGTATGAAATGATGTCGATCATCATTGCGCTTATTATTTCCACATGGAGAGATTATATATAAATGATACTACATACAATAAAACGAGTTCAGGTTCTATTTGTGAAATAAATAAACTTTAAGTAATAAAACACTAATATCAATCAGTTACTTTGCCATCAACAGCTACGATCTGATACCATCATTTCTCACTGCTACAACATGAAAGTTACTCGTATCATGATAAAAAAGGACTGTTCTATAAAGGACTTACAAGAAGACTGTATAAGAAGTAGCTAGTTCTTATTTAATACTAACTGAGAATATGGCGACGCCCATGTAAATATTTAGTCAATTTCTATTTTCTTTTCTCCCCCCCCCTCTCTCTCTAAGCTATTGATAGTGTAAACTATGAAAGTCTTCTAGCCAAGCTTAAACATTGTGATATTAGTGGGATAGTGCACAAATGTATTCATACTAAACTGGAGGAGTGCAGAAAGTTGAAATAAGTAGTTGAGGTAAACTGCAAAAATCAGCTAATTCCTCAAACTTGGGAGCTATCAGGAATCGGGTCCCACAGGGTTCAGCTTGGGTCCGTTCCTGCTGTTCAGATATATTAATGATTTGCTATATTATATTGAAGATGATGCAAAGCTCGTTCTTTTGTTGATGATACAATTATAGTAATCACACCCGACAAACAAGAATTAACTGATGAAATTTTAAACAGTGTCATTTGGAAAATTATTAATTGGTTCTTTGCAAAATACAGTACATACATTTCCAGACAGTAAATGTCATGACACCGTTAATAAATAGAGCTTGTCGACAGAAGTCTGTAGCTAAGGTAGAATAGTCTTAAGTTTTTTGGTGTGTGCATTGATGAGAAATTGAATTGGAAGTAACATATTGATTATCTACTAAAACGCTTGCGTTCAGCGACTTAGGCTGTTAGGTCTATTGCAAAATTTGGCGACAAACGTCTCAGCAAATTCTCCCTAAAAATTCTATGCCTATTTCCATTCATACTTTCATAAGGCATCATATTTTGGGGTTATTCATCACTGAGCAGAAAACTATTCATAGCACAAAAACATAATTAGAATAATTTCTGGAGCCCACCCAAGATCAACGTGCAGCTATTTAAGGATCTAGGGATCTTCACAGACGCCTCACAATATAGATATATTCTCTTTATGAAATTTGTTATTAATAGCCCTACCCAATTCAAAAGTGAAGAACAATAACATTAGGAGAAAGGATGATTTACGCTGTACAAGGATAAATCTAACTTACGCACAGAAGGGGTGAATCATGCTGCCACAAAAGTCTCTGGTCACTTACCAGATAACATCAAACGTCTGACAGATAGCTAACCAACATTTAAAAACATATTGAAAGAATTTTTGAATGACAACTCCTTCTACTCAGTGGATGAATTTTTACAAATCATTATCTTACAAAAATAAATAAATAAAAATAAAAATTATCGTTTAGTAAACTGGCAGGTCCCATATCATTACGATATCTCGTACTCACGATTTGCGGAACATGTAGTAATCTAATGTGATCAGCTTCTCTCTCTTTGCTCATCTGCCATCTTTCCGCTAATCTTCACCTTGCCCTTTCTCACCTCCTCATCTCCCTGTGGAACTCCTCCACCTCCTCAATCTGACAAAAATTATATAACTGTGTTAACTCAGTGAAGTGGTGTCTAAGTTTATCGCCATGCACCTTATGAAATTTTACAATGATTTTTCTCCAGTTTTGAACATGAGCGGTATAAAGTTTCATCACAATTGGATGAACAATACGGGACTGCAAAAAATACGAATAATTATAGCAATAATTAATTTATGATGACTACGATAATACTGTACAGTCATGTGAAAAAGTACGTGTCTCATACATCCGAAAATATCAAAGCCTCTACATGCGGCAGATGTGCCTGAGTTTAACCACAGTTCTGAAACCTGACGTCACTAATTAGAACTGAAGATGAGGACGCTGCTTCTCAAGGAGGAGATAGCTAAAATGGGCCTAGTAATACCTTTTAAACAGTTTAGTCTTATCATTTAGCAAGTTGTTGGATTCATCCCTTAAAAAACAAGAACATTCAATTTTCTCAAAATTATAAAGTTACCATATTTTGTCATGAAAGTGAATTACACTCATACTATCATTAATGCTACCAAACGAATGTTGTTCGATCTTGAACTGCTTCACCACAGTTGCGAAAATGGGATAATGTACTGGCAAAAACTTTTGTGTGTTAATAATTGTATTTTGGCATTGCAAAAGAAAACAGAGAACTGTCTATATTGTATCATTTCATTCCACACATCTCAAAATCAGTAAGCTTAAAAATGTTACAGGTAATTGATAGTCATAATTACAATTTCACATTTAGAGCTTCTTCTTGAAATTACTGAACTAAAAATAAAAATTCAAAATACAGCTACATTTTGGAGGGAACGAACACTTACAGTTCTTTTGGCAGTTATGTTTCGATTTCCTGCTACAGGAGTTTCAAATCCAGCACTTCCTTTTTAAATTATCCCCATAAGAGATATCACTGAGAATGCTTTGCAAAGCAATATGAGTGGCCTTGACAGGCAATGCTAGCTAACATTTATCTTTAAAATCGCATTCTGTAACCGAGTATGTCAAAAGCGAAGTTTAAATTTGCCTTTTCAGTACCTACTTCCCTGTTGTCACTGACACTACCAAAGTTTGCGGTGAAATTCTATTTCTGTGGTTGCTTTCACAAATGAATCTCTTTCTGACGCAGCTCTACTCTTCACAAAATGGAGAATACAGAAATGTGGTCTGCCCCAAGGCAGAGTGCTAACACCAGCTTTGCACGACCAGCCACAACCTCCTATCACAAGAAGCTTCATCTACGCTGATGATTTGGCACTAGTATCTCAAGCCAAAGATTTCGAAACTGTAGAGAGACATATAACATATGAAGCCCAATCCAGCTAAAGCTCAAGTATGCGCTTTTCACCTACGAAACAAAGACGCCAACAAAAACTCAAAAGTCATATGGAATGGCACAGAGTTGGAACACTGCCATAACCCAAAATACCGGGGTCACACTGGATCATGCGTTGACATTCAGGAAGCACTGCGTAAACATAAAGCAAACGGTATCCGCACGCAATAACATCATCAGAAAACTCACAAACAGCCGACAGTACTCAGAACAACAGCAACTGCACTATGCTACTCTACTGCTGAATACGCCTGCCCTGTTTGGTATACATCTGTCCATGCCAGGATGTTGCCCTCACCGAGACCTGCAGAATAACAACATGATGCCTGAGGGCAACGCCTACTCACAAACTATACAACCTCGCGGGGATAGTCCCACCAGATATAAGACGGGAAGTTGCCGTAAATATATAGAGACGCAAAGTAGAACGAAACGCTGCTCACCCGCTACATGAACACCAAACTCTCGCAAGCAGACTGAAATCGAGGAAGAGTTTTATGAAAACTACTGTCAACTGTAGTTCATCACCGTCAACGGCACGACAAAACCTGTGGACAACCAGAAATGCTGATACCGCAACATGGATTCCAACTCTATAGGCCCTACCCCCAGGCAAAAATCTGCCGTAGAACACGCGAAAGTCCCACTACTTACTAAGAAGAGGGGAGGGTAGAACAAAGGACAAGGTGGGCAGACGGACCTACCTCGGGGATGAATCAACTCTCTGTCAATGTGGATCCGAACAAACCACCACGCCCCTGTACAGCTGTCCTCGGTGCCCAGTACAGTATCCTGCACGCTGGAGCACCTATTGCAGGCGAAGGAGAATGCCGTCGAGCTTGCTAATTTTTGGTCACATTATATTTGGTGGTTTTGTAGTTGGTTTATATATAATCTCTCTCGATTTGCATCGTAGATGTACTCTTGTCTTTGACCTTTGTATGCAGTGCTCACAAGTAAATTACGAAACATTAAAGCAAACTCCTATGAAGGACGAACAAACAAACACAGTTTGGAGACAAGCAGATGACTAAAACAGGTTGAAACACCGTTGGCGCCAACGCGTGGACCCGCCGTGAGTAGGGAGAGCTGGAGGGCAGCGGGCGCAGTTTGTGACACTTGCACGGACTGACACTTGCCTGGAGGGGAATCTGTTGACACTTGCCCGGACACTGCAGGTAGCGGACAGGGTGTTCCACAAGTAGGGTACACCAGGCAGTCCGCCGCACCTACCACTGGGGTCGCTCGCCGTCTGGAATGTGAGAGTGTGTGGTAAAATACAATGGTCTGGCGTCGTTTTGTAGCACAGCACGGCCGCCTGGTAGCTCAGGAGAAATTCAAAAAAATGTGCTGTTCAGAGGAACGGTAGTAATTGGGTTCGTCGTGGACTTATAAACGAACACGCATTACATACGGCCAAGTCTGTAAGAGGAAACTCCACTCAAACTTTGGCTGTGCTTCTACTTTGGCGACAACAACAAAATTTAAAAATCGTGACTACTAGCAGCGCAGGAGTGGCCGCGTGGTCTAAGGCATCATGCTACCGACTGGATGGTCGCTCCCACCAGAGCATGAGTCGCCCCGTTTACGTGGGCTCCCAAAACCGGATTTCGTAAACCGATTTCCCAAATCCGCTTTTGGTTGGTCATGTAAACACTCCAAAATCGATTCCGGAAATCCACTTCTGTAAAGCGGTTTTCCAGTTCCAGAATCGATTTTCGTGCCCATGTAAACTCAACCGTTTTTGAAGCGTTCTCGGATTGTCAGATTATGTTTTCTTCTTAAGAATTTTTGGCGGCCCATGTGGACAGACTGACATTTTCTACTATGAAATAAAAGTATAAATATTAGAGTGAACATGAATCTGTGTATTTAAGTAAAGAAAAATAGCGATTGTTCCAACTAAATCAGGAACTGAATCAGCTGTTTTTCAGCCGCCATTTTAAGTGGGCTAAGAAATCCGATTAAGGCTGTGACATGTAAACAGGACAACGAAAAACTGTTTACGAAAATCGGTTTTCGTCTTCCGGAAGATGTGTTGCATGTAAACGTTATTGAGTGCGTGTGTGTGTGTGTGTGTGTGTGTGTATGTATGTATGTGTGCGTGTGTGTGTTTGTGTGTGTGTGCGCGCGCGCACGTGTGTTGTCCCTAGTGTAATAATTTAAATAGTTTTTTTTAACAATTTTGCATATCAGCCTACCGGTTGCGTAATTTTTAGGTGCTTGACCTAGGTTTCGTTGCCACTAGGGACAACTTCATCAGAGGAATAAAAACAGCCACATGAAACACATGACGTCAAAAATATTACGAGCAGGATTGCTCAAGCCGATTACAGTAAAAATTAGCATTCTTGCCATACAAATAAAACCAGTATGGCAAGAATGCTAATTTTTACTGTAATCGGCTTGAGCAATCCTGCTCGTAATATTTTTGACGTCATGTGTTTCATGTGGCTGTTTTTATTCCTCTGATGAAGTTGTCCCTAGTGGCAACGAAACCTAGGTCAAGCACCTAAAAATTACGCAACTGGATGGTTGATACACAAAGTTGTTAAAAAAATTGGATTACGGTAGCTGTTAATCAGCCATGTTCAAAGTTGTTTAATTAGTTTGTAAGTCTAGAGACGGATGGTCATAGCAGTTTGGTCCAATAGATTAACAAACATTTGAATATTTCGTGTCTACTATGTACAGATGTAGAAAAAACGAAGGTTTTAAGCCCATAACTTCATTGGTTTTCGAGTGCTGAATTTTTTTATTTTCTTTAACAGTATTCTAGAAAACTAACTTTTAGCTACATTAAATGACTAATTCTGTAGGTACATTCACAAGACATTGTCAAACAAATCTGTCCCTTCATCTCATCAGATGCATCGCTCATATCACTCGTAGATTTCATACAAAGTTAGAATTTCTGTAATGTACCCGAAATGTAGCTATTTATTTGGTATAATGCTGTCCGTAATGTTTTCTGTCGATTGCCAGTAGACCCTGCAACAAAAATGTGTGTAATTTTGTAGTCTATAATAAAGTGAGAGAAGTATTTAGGCGTTTTTGAAAGTTGAGACTTAGGTGTTTGCTACACATACAATTTTTCATCGAACTTCACCACGCGGCAGCTCCCCGTTGAAAATTCCAATTCTCCCTCGAGCATGGGTGTGTGGGTTGTCATTAGGACAAGTTAGTTTAAGTAGTTTGTAAGTCTAGTGACTGATGAAGCTTGCAGCAGCCGTAGGAATCTCGCCACAACTGCTACTACATCTTTCTCGTATTTATAGAAGGCAGAAGGCTATCCCAAGCAAGTGCGATTCGGCTCAGTTTTTGCGGCTTATGGTGAGATATATTTCAACCGGCAACGTCCATTTCCCTAAGTTCTCTGGTATTGAAGAAAATCTTGTAAAATTCATTTCACTTTTGGTATAAATATAGGAATTGTTATCAAATAATTTTCTGTATACTGCCAACGTCATCTCTTTTCGACACAAGACTATGTGCTGTATCAACTGCCGCGTGGTAACGACCGTACGTTTTGGAGCGTCGTGCTGCGATTGCTACCGCCAGAGATTCGAGTCATCTGTCGGGCATGTGGGTTTTGTTCCCAAGGGCTACAAAAATTTTAACGCCCGGTTGAAAGGGAAATTATAATATAAATACCTGATATCTTATTTGGGTTGTTCTATATGATGCGATCTTTAACGTAATGGTTATGAATCCCTTTATGAGATCTTTATTGCCATAGATCGCTTATTGATTTTACATGATGACTGGTTTTGATTCGTTAAAGAATCATTATCAAATCTTAATTGTCCAGGCATGATAAGAAATTTACTTCAGATGAACCAACATCATAGTGGCAAGTTCATCCGAAGTAAATTTCTTACCATGCCTGAACAATTAAGATTTGATAATGACTATTTACAACTTGTACAAAAACCAGACAGCGGTTGTCAGAGTTGAAGGGCATGAAAGGGATGCATTGGTTGGAAAGGGAGTAAGACAGGGTTGTAGCCTTTCCCCAATGTTGTTCAATTTGTACATTGAGCAAGCTATAAAGGAAAGCAAGGAGAAATTTGGAGATGGAATTAAAGTTCAGGGTGAAGAATTAAAAACATTGCGTTTTGCCGACGACATAGTAATTCTGTCAGATACAGCAAAGGACCTGGAAGAGCAATTGAACGGAATGGACAGTGTGCTGAAAGGTGCATATAAGATGAACATTAACAAGAGTAAAACAAGGGTAATGGAGTGCAGTGTAAGAAAATCAGGTGATGCTGAAGGAATTAGATTAGGTAACGAAACAATAAAGGAGGTAGATGAGTTTTGTTACTTGGGCAGTATAATAACAAATGATGGTCGCAGTACAGATGATATAAAATGCAGAATGGCAATGGGTAGAAAGGCGTTTTTGAAAAAGAGAAATTTGTTAACATCGAATATTGATTTAAGCCTAAGGAAGTCCTTTCTGAAGGCATTTGTATGGAGTGTTGCCTTGTATGGGAGTGAAACATGGACGATAAGCAGTGTGGACAGAAAGAGGATAGAGGCTTTTGAAATGTGGTGCTACAGAAGAATGCTGAAGATTAGGTGGGTGGATCGCGTAACTAATGAGGAGGTACTGAACCGAATTGGGGAGAAAAGAAATTTCTGGCATACCTTGACTAAAAGAAGGGATAAATTGGTAGGACACATTCTTAGACATCAAGGAATTGTGAATTTAGCGTTGGGGGGAAGTGTGTGGGGTAAAAATCGCAGAGGGAGACCAAGAGACGCGTATAGTAAGCAGATTCAAGTGGATGTGGGTTGTCGTTCTTATGAGGAGATGAAAAGGCTTGCTCAGGATAGAGTAGGGTGGAGAGCTGCATCAAACCAGTCTCTGGACTGAAGACCACAACAACAACAATGAGACTTTAAGGAGTCGACACTAGTCAACATGTAAAATCAATAAGCGATCTATGACAATAAAGATCTCATAAAGGGATTCATAATCAGGTTAATTATATTACTTTAAAAATGTTCAGGAGTGCTGCATATGATTTCCTCAAGAAGAGTTAGTAAAGGAACAATGCGGTTTCTATCACAGTAACTCGATCATTGACACCTATGGTGTAGTGACAACTTCATAATGACGTCATCCAAGATGGCGTCGTTTCCGGTTCCGAAACAAAACGGCAACAAGCGAAATCCCATAACGACGCCCTCTTCTACCCCACCTTGTCTGACGTAATTCGAGCCGCGGCGGAGGAGCCAAGCGCTTTGAGGCGCAATGCTCCGATGTGCGAGGCCGTTCCCCGTCGAGGGTTCGAATCCCCCCTGGGGCATAGACGCTTGTGCCGTCTTTAGTATAAAGTAGTTCATAAGTAGTTTGTAAATTCAGGGACTGATGACCCCGTAATTAAGTAACTTAAGCTTAACAAACATTTAAACATTTGACGTAATTCGAGATGGCATCTATAAGGAAATTTCAATTTTGTATTTTTATTTACAAATCGAGCACAAGAATACGTTTTGTGAATCTTATGGTAAGAAAAGCAGTAACTAAGAGCCGGTCGCGGTGGCCGAGGGGACTGCGGAGCGTCAGTCACGGTCTGCACGGCCACTACGGTCGGGGGTTCGAATCCCCCCCTCGGGCATGGATATTTGTGCCATCTTTAGTGTTAACTCGTTCATAAGAATTTGTAAGTTTAGGGACTGATGACCCTGTAGTTAAAGTCCCATAAGCTATACAAACATTTGAACATTTTTTAGTAACTAAGACAGTTCAAGCTCCTAGTGATAGAGGTCGCAGACACCTGTCCCCCCCCCCCCCCCTTACGACAACTCTTCCTTCAGTCTTAGGCTTTCAAACAAGCAGCCAACTTCGCCACACCTCCCAATACTATGTCTCTCCCTCAAGACCCCACAAACACACTCTATTCTCCCAACAAGCTACATAAACATACTTACAGTCGTATCGATAAGCAAGTGCTAAATGAGTATTGTTTCATTATTTTAAAAATTAACCCTCTAATATGTTGTTTGTTGTTGTGGTCTTCAGTCCGGAGACTGGTTTGATGCAGCTCTCCACAATACCCTATCCTGAGCAAGCCTGTTCATCTCCACATAAGAATGGCAACCTACATCTGTCTGAATCTACTTACTGTATCCATCTCTTGGTCTTCCTCTGCGGATTTTACCCCACACACTTCCCTCCAACACCAAACTCACAATTCCTTGATGTCTGAGAATGTGTCCTACCAATCTATCCCTTCGTTTAGTCAAGGTATGCCAGAAATTTCTTTTGTCCCCAATTCTGTTCAGTACCTCCTCATTAGTTACGCGATGCACCCACCTAATCTTCAGCATTCTTCTGTAGCACCACATTTCAAAAGCATCAATCCTCTTCCTGTCCGCACTGTTTATCGTCCATGTTTCACTCCCATACAAGGCAACACTCCATACAAATGCCTTCAGAAAGGACTTCCTTACGCTTAAATTAATATTCTAAACTAACAAATTTCTCTTTTTCAAGAACGCTTTTCTACCCATTGCCATTCTGCATTTTATATCCTCTATACTGCGACCATCATTTGTTATTTTAGTGCCCAAGTAACAAAACTCATCTACCTCCTTTATTGCTTCGTTACCTAATCTAATTCCTTCAGCATCGCCTGATTTTCTTAGACTGCACTCCATTACCCTAGTTTTGCTCATCTTAAAAAATGTTTGTTAAGCTTATGGGACTTAACTACGGGGTCATCAGTCCCTAAACTTACAAACTACTTATGAACTACCTTATACTAAAGACGGCACAAATATCCATGCCCGAGGGGGGATTCGAACCCCCGACCGTAGTGGCCGTGCAGCCCGTGACTGAAGCGCCTCAGTCTCCTCGGCCACCGCGGCCGGCTGCTCATCTTATATGCACCTTTGAGCACACTGTCCATTCCGTTCAACTGCTCCTCCAGGTCCTTTGCTGTATCTGACAGAATTACTATGTCGTCGGCAAAACGCAATGTTTTTAATTCTTCCCCCTGAACTTTAATTGCTTCACCAAATTTCTCCTAAATGTTCCATGTATTTAACTGATACAGATCCACACCAAACACGTACAGCACTATTTTGTTCACTAGCGCAATGTAGCCGAGCAAGAGCGTCAAGACTGCTTCCTCAGCCGCAGCCTCTGCGCGAAAAAGCTGTTTACTGCCCCAAACACATGTCCACGCTGCGTGACTCATCCTACTCGCATATGGAAGCGGGTCGGCCTGCTTGCTCGCCTCGTCGTCAAGAACCATCTGCACTGAGGCACTTCAACACAGCAATAATATTTTACGATCTAGCAGACTAATTAATTTTTTTCCTGTCATTATTTCCCCACAAAATAAATAAATAAGTGATATCGATGAACCTCTCTCATTCCTATAACACAACTGTTCTAAAATAAATAATTGTATAGTACAGTAACAAGTAATCATTTGTTCCGTAACCTAATCCATCGTCAAAACTACCGACAGAAACGCGATCGCTCGCCGCAGCGGATTAGACGTGCGCGCTAGGGCGCCGTGCTGCGGTTAGAAGGTAGAAAAAAATTCTCTTTACGTCTCAACTGTAGGAGTTTTTACGTATGTAGGAAATTGCTAATTGAAAAGCGGTAGATTTTACTATAAGTTTTGTTTGCAGGAGGATCATTTGAATGATGTTTAATGTATTTGTTTCGTTGAGTCAAATTCAAAATGTTCAAATGTTTGTTAAGCTTAAGGGACTTAACTACGGGGTCATCAGTCCCTAAACTTACAAACTACTTATGAACTACTTACAACTAAGGACGGCACAAATATCCATGCCCGAGGGGGGATTCGAACCCGCGACCGTAGTGGCCGTGCAGACCGTGACTGAAGCGCCTCAGTCTCCTCGGCCATCGCGGCCGGCTTGAGTCAAATTTCACCGCGTATTGATTAAACGCTAAGTGAACCGAACTGTGACCAGCTAGCTTCACGATTAAGTTATTTAAGGATACTGAGGTCTGATACACTCTTTTTATTTTTACATCTTATAAAGGTCGCGTCGTTAGGTGGTCCTCAAAGGTGTTATCTAAGTTCGATACGTCTCCGTTCTTCGAAAGCAGCTTTCCCTTGCAATGATCCTGTTTTCGGCGTAAGCACATCCACACCTTATTATCGCGTAACCATTGTAGTGGGCAAAAGGCCTGCCCTTGGCCGTTGTAATAACTTCCATACTGACGGTCGTACTACGAAATGCGGAAGCGACCAGTGTGCATAAGTCGGGACACCGAGTTCTCGGGCCGTGGGACAGGGTCAGAGCAGGTAAAAGTGTGGCAAATCTCCGGCGTGGCAAACGTCCGGACACCCGCTCGGCCGTTCGCCATCGGGGGTTCCAGTCCTCCCTCGGGAATGGCTGCTTGATTTGTCCTTAAGTGAGTTTACCTTATTTGTCTGTAAGCTACGGACTAACGACTAAGCAGCTGAGTCCGATAGATTTACAAACGTTTGAACAGTTTAGAAACGCGCTCGAAATTAATGATTCAAATAAAACACTTTGAAAATAGGCTGTCTCTTAGCAATCAAAACATTCCTCAAGCAAGTTACTAGCCTCTATCGATGACACATTCGTTGACCTGACACAACCAGGAATAACATTCTAACATACTAGACACTACACATACGCTTATTACTCCTTTTTTTTCACCCACCATTACAAACGAGGAATATTCCAAAAGGAAGGTCCGGTTAAAACAAAAACATCCAAAATCATACTTGTTTCCAACGCAACTGTTTTATTGACATCCCTTCCGACTTTCTTTATTTTTCTACATAATATCCATACGACATTAGACATTTGTACATATCGATCAACAACCTTTTGAATGCCTAAGTCATAGAAATCGGCCGCCTGTCAAGATAAAGTGTTTAGCAGCTTCTTTCACTTCATCATCTGTATCGAAGCACTTGCCGCCAAGAAACTCCTTTGGGTAGCGGAACAGGTGGAAATCACTTGGCGCCAAGTCCGGACTGTGCGGTGACTAGTCCATCTGTTTCCATCCAAAGTTATGGATTACAGTTTGCGTGTCCTTAGCAGTATGGTGTCTGGCATTGTCGTGCAACAACACTCTAGACGATCACGTCGCTTATTCTGGACTGCACGTGGAAGTTTAGTCAGAGTAGCGCAGTAGGCGGCTTTATTGACCGTTGTCCCCTTTCCATAAAGTCGACAAACAATACTCTGTGTCTATCCCAAAACACGGTCCCATAACCTTGCGTGTGGAGATTGTCTGCTTCGCGTTGACCTTGTCTGACAATGACGTGGGACGCCTTTCCATTGACTGACGTTTAGAAAATATTCAAATGTTTGTAAGTCTTATGGGACTTAAATGCGGGGTCATCAGTCCCTAAACTTAGGAACTACTTATGAACTAGCTAATACTAAGGACGGCACAAATATCCATGCCCGAGTGGGGATTCGAACCCCCGACCGTAGTGGTCGTGCAGACCGTGACTGGAGCGCCTCAGTCCCCTCGGCCACCGCGGCCGGCGACTGACGTTTAGACTCGGGGATTATGTGAGAAACTCATGCCTCGGCCCTTGTGACAATATGGTCTAAAAGACTGTCACCTTCGTCATTATATAGCTCCAAAAATGCAAGAGCAGAAACCGTTCTTTTCATTTTATGGGTCTCGGTAAGCAGCCCATTTCCCCGTTCTTCATTAACGACTCGCACCCACAAGAGCACTCTACTGTCACTCATTATGTACACTCCAGTAATCTGCCGATGGATTTCTGCCGCTGAAATGTTCCTTGCAGACAAAAACTATATCACTGAACTTACTTCACAATCGGCGGGCTGGCTGATTGTCTTAAACATTGTGAACTGACACTATCAACAGCACATAGCAACAGTGACAACGATATAGGCGGCGTTTAACACGTCAAAAGAACGCAAACGCCTGTCCGGTCGAATAGGAATGCGGGTAAACTACTATGACCAGCACAGTGATCGAATTATCATTGTCAAGATCGATACGAAGCCAACACCGACAACAATAGTACAGGTTTATATGCCAACTAGCTCTGCCGATGATGAGGAAATCGAAGAAATATATGAGGAGCTAAAGGAAATTATTCAGACAATTAAGGGAGAGGAAAACTTAATTGTTATGGGAGACTGGAATTCGGTAGTAGGACAAGGAAGGGAAGGGAGAATAGTAGGTGAATATGGTGTGGGCAAAAGGAATGAAAGAGGAAGCCGCCTGGTAGAATTTTGCACGGAACATAATTTAGTTATAACAAACACCTGGTTCAAGAATCACAAAAGAAGGTTGTATACGTGGAAAAGACCAGGAGACACCGGAAGGTATCAGATAGATTTTATAATGGTAAGACATAGATTCCGGAACCAGGTTATAAACTGTAAGGCATACCCAGGGGCAGATATAGACTCTGACCATAACTTGTTGGTTATGAACTGTAGGCTGAAACTGAAGAAACTACAAAAAGGTAGGAAAATAAGGAGGTGGGACCTGGATAAATTAAAGGAACCTGAGGTTCTTAAGAATTTCAGAGGGAGCTTTAGGCAACAATTGACAGAAACAAGGGAAAATAAAACAGTAGAGGAGGAATGGGTAAAATTGAGAGATGAAATAGTGAAAGTAGCAGAGGACAAAATAGGTAGGAAGGAAAGACCTACAAAAAAACCTTGGACATCACAGGAGATACTAAATTTAATCGATGAAAGGAGGAAATATAAAAATGCAGTAAATGAAACAGGCAAAATGGAGTACAGACGACTAAGAAATGAGATTGACAGGAAGTGCAAAATGGCTAAGCAGGAGTGGCTAGAAGGCAAATGCAAGGATGTAGAAGAATGTATAAATAGGGGAAAAATAGATACAGCCTACAGGAAAATAAAAGAAACATTTGGAGATAAGAAAAACAGCTCTATGAATATCAAGGACACGGATGGAAAACCAGTTCTCAGCAAAGAAGGGAAAGCTGAAAGGTGGAAAGAGTATATAGAGGGGCTCTACAAAGGAAATGAACTTCGAGACAATATTGTAGGAAGGGAAGAGGATGTAGATGAAGATGAAATAGGAGATACTGTACTGAGAGAAGAATTTGACAGAGCCCTGAAAGACCTAAGTCGAAACAAGGCTCCTGGAGTAGATGATATTCCCTCAGAGCTACTGAAGTCTCTGGGAGAACCAGCCATGACAGACCTGTTTCACCTGGTGTGTAAGATGTATGAGACAGGCGAAGTACCCTCAGACTTTAAGAAAAATGTTATAATCCCCATTCCAAAGAAAGCAGGTGCAGACAGGTGTGAAAACTACAGAACCATCAGTTTAATAAGTCTTGGTTGCAAAATATTAACGCGAATTATATACAGAAGGATGGAAAAGTTGGTAGAAGCCGACCTCGGGGAAGATCAGTTTGGGTTCAGGAGAAATGTAGGAACACGGGAGGCAATACTCACTTTACGGCTTATCCTAGAAGATAGATTAAGAAAAGGGAAACCTACATTTCTAGCTTTTGTAGATTTGGAGAAGGCTTTTGACAATGTTGATTGGAATAAACTCTTTGAAGTTCTGAAGCAAGCAGGAGTAAAATATAGGGAGCGTAAGGTTATTTACAACTTGTACAAAAACCAGACAGCAGTTGTCAGAGTTGAAGGGCATGAAAGGGATGCAGTGGTTGGGAAGGGAGTGAGACAGGTTTGTGGCCTTTCTCCAATGTTATTCAATTTGTACATCGAGCAAGCTATAAAGGAAAGCAAGGAGAAATTTGGAGAAGGAATTAAAGTTCAGGGTGAAGAATTAAAAACATTGCGTTTTGCCGACGATAAAGGACCTGGAAGAGCAATTGAACGGAATGGACAGTGTGCTGAAAGGTGCATATAAGATGAACATTAACAAGAGCAAAACTAGGGTAATGGAGTGCAGTGTAAGAAAATCAGGTGATGCTGAAGGAATTAGATTGGGAAACGAAGCAATAAAGGAGGTAGATGAGTTTTGTTACTTGGGAAGTAAAATAACAAATGATGGTCGCAGTACAGAGGATATAAAATGCAGAATGGCAATGGGTAGAAAACCGTTTTTGAAAAAGAGAAATTTGTTAACATCGAATATTGATTTAAGCCTAAGGAAGTCCTTTCTGAGGGCATTTGTATGGAGTGTTGCCTTGTATGGGAGTGAGACATGGACGATAAACAGTGCAGACAGGAAGAGGATTGAGGCTTTTGAAATATGGTGTTACAGAAGAATGCTGAAGATTAGGTGGGTGGATCGCGTAACTAATGAGGAGGTACTGAACAGAATTGGAGAGAAAAGGAATTTCTGGCATACCTTGACTAAAAGAAGGGATAGATTGGTAGGACACATTCTTAGACATAAAGGAATTGTGAATTTAGCGTTGGAGGGAGTGTGTGTGGGGTAAAAACCGCAGAGGAAGACCAAGAGATGGATACAGTAAGCAGATTCAGACAGATGTAGGTTGCCGTTCTTATGGGGAGATGAAGAGGCTTGCTCAGGATAGGGTATTGTGGAGAGCTGCATCAAACCAGTCTCCGGACTGAAGACCACAACAACAACTATTTAAATTTGTTATATTTATTTTATTTTTTAAAGTTCAATTAAAAATTAATCTATAGTATAAAAGGAGTTGCCATTCAGAAAAAAAATTGATGATCAGCGATCGTGGCTTTTTATATATATCTTTCTACAATATCATAATTGGATCGCTTCCTAGAACATAAACAAACTCAAATTTGAGATCCCTTGTCGATAGCACTCATCACTTCGTGTGAGTAAATAGCTAGTTGTGATTCGCATGAACAATATTCTCTAAATCCGTGTTGACATTGGGTCAATAGATCATTCTGTTCGAGATAATTCATAATATTTGAATTTTTGTCCGCGAAGCCGTAAAAAGAACATCGCCCGTCCGTAAAACCGTAGAACGCTGCATATCCCGTATATTAAGGGTAAACCGTAAAAGTTAGCAGGTATGATGATTTAAAATGTCGAGGGACGGCATAAATAAATTCTCGCAATTAAAACGAGATTCAAACCCGACCCTTCACCCGTACCACTGTTGCTCCAGTTCGCTCACTCAACATAGTCTGCTTTTTTGTGTAGTTGGATGGTCTGTCGCTCTGAGCGCTCCAGCATCACCCCCTATAGAAGAAAGCCTGCGCACGACGTCACAACATGGCGGCGGTGAGAGGCTTAGAGTCCTCTGAAAGATTGTAAACATTAGCAGTGTACGCTGTTTATAGTGCATTCTTTCGTTCAGGAGTGTTTTTATTACGTAAATTGGTGTTGTGTACGATGTGATCGCTACGCTGGTCGATTCGTCTGTGTCAGATCAACGTGTGATCTCTTTTCTACTGACAAAATGCCGTTTCGCTGTTCTGTGCCGAAATGTAGAGGAAATTACGACTGTGGCCCAAAAGTTGCCGTCTTTAAATGTCCGGAGAAGAATAAGCTAATGAGGGTGGTTACGTAATTAAAATGAATCGCAATATCCAACGGTAAACAGTCATGACTCAGAACTCTTTTATAAGGGTAAACAAAAACGAAAACTTCTCATTAACTTGAAGGAGCTAAGTTATCCTGCGAATTCTTGATAACCATTTCTTCTTCTCCGGACGTTTAAAGACGTTGACTTTTGGGCCACAGTCCTTCCTCTACATTTCGGCACAGAACAGCGAAACGGCATCTTGTCAGTAAAACAGATCACACGTTGTTCTCACACAGATAAATCGTCCAGCGTAGCGATCACACCGTACACAACACCAATTTACGTAATAAATATACTCCTGAACGAAAGAATGCACTATAAACAGCGTGCACTGCTAATGTTTACAATCTTTCGCAGGACTCAAGCCTCTCAGCGCCGCCATGTTGTGACGTCGTGCGCACGCTTTCTGCTATAGGGGGTGCTGGCTCCAGTACACGACGACTTGCCTGTGCGTGTCCGTGCAGCTGCTGTGGCGGCGCGCTGCGCGTCCACAACACACGGGCGCGTCGCGTGCGCGCAAACACACGTGACGTCACGCGGCCGCCGCCACTTCCTCATTCCTCACACCTGCGTCCGATTGTCGGAGCAGCGCGGCGCGCAGAGTGAATTACAATTTTTGCTGCCGCGACGACGGAGGGGCGGGAGGGGGAAGACGCCTCGCCGTGGAGAGGAGGGGAGGGGAGCGAGGGAGGGGGAGGGGGGCTGCGATTATAACGGCGCGGTAACGGCGCTGCCCCGGCCACAGCACGCCAGGCGACGCGGCCGCTGCGCGGAGCTCAAGACCAGTGGCAGCCGGGATACCACAGGCGCCAACTTCTCAAACATGCACTGCCCTACCACCACTCGTACAAGTCAAAGGTCACGTGGAAACACCCAACTTTCGTGTAAGTTACGAAGGTTCAAACGCGTTTACCTTTCTTGCACGATGTCTAGGGATGCAAACGATACATCGATGTTTTGCGAACTTCCAAGTTTTGCCAATAAACATCGATGTTTACACTGTATATTGTAAGATACCGGTTAGTATTATGTGCCGGCCGCGGTGGCCGAGGAGACAGAGGCGCTTCAGTCACGGTCTGCACTGCCACTACGGTCGGGAGTTCGAATCCCCCCTCGGGCATGGATATTTGTGCCGTCCTAGTTCGTAAGTAGTTCATAAGTAGTTTGTAAGTTTAGGGACTGATGACCCCGTAGTTAAGTCCCATAAGCTTTACAAATTAAATTTAAAAAAAGTATTATGTGTCACATATTTGTTAACGATGTAATTGTCAATAAAAGGTTTTTATGTTATAAATTAATTTCAAGGCTAATTACAATGTTTCCTGTATTTAACATGTATTAAAATTTACCGTAAAGTATTTTTCAGAACATATAGAATCTTCATGTAATTGCTAGGAAGAGAAAAAGTGGTTGTTCTTTGCTGATAGAGTTTAGCGTATTCTGTAGGAGTATGCTATTATTATTGGGATGTTATGGAAAGTGAATCGATGTATTACGAACGCTCAATCAACTTAAGGTAAGTTCTGCTTTCGTATACAATTATTTCATCTCTTCAACATGTAATTTTGGTGTAGTAGAAAGAGGGTCTACGGGAGCTACCTCACCTGGAATTACGAACCTGCAGATTTTAGACACGGGACTTTATTTGAAGCTAATTATAAAATTGACTGTTGTATTAGACACAGATACTCCTGGCAATTCCAGATTGGGTAGTGAATTTTCCATTCGGTACATAGAGACCTTCTGTTGTCCAAGAAATTAAATTTAAAAGTTTACAGGTTCACACATCATTGCAGACCATGAAGCAAGAAACTACGAGCTGCATCGACACCACAAAGTCTAGCCTGTGGTGGTAAGAAATAAATAAAATTGTTCCTTTTCAGGAATTTCGCAGCATCTTATCAGAAACTGACCAGAGACTTTTAAAGAGTCATTTAAATCAAAATAATTGATTACGTCAGACGTAAAGAATATCAATATTTAATATATAGTTATTTTACAAGATGTAAACCACGATATATCGCCGATCCATCGACGACAGAAGTCCACAACTAGTACTGTCGATAAAATTCCAATACATCAATAAATCGATATTTTAATATCAATAAATATCGATATATTTATTTTGTTGCGATAACGATATCAAAATGCAAATATCGGTTGCCGATATCTTATGTTACATTTTTTTCGCAATTTTCGGTAAATATTAAAATTTTTCTTTTGAAACTGTAGCGGAATGTAATTTCACTTTCGTTGTGTGAAGGAGTCTTGCTACTTTATCCCATCCATTCCTTCTCAGTGATTATGTGGATAAAGTAAATGGGGCGCTGATGTAGTAATTGGCACTCAGCGATATCAACAGAAACTGCAACGTCACTGGTGTTGACAGCAAAAAATGTTCAAATGTTTGTATAGTCTATGGGACTTAACTACGGGGTCATCAGTCCCTAAACTTACAAACTACTTATGAACTACTTACGAACTAGGACGGCACAAATATCCATGCCCGAGGGGGGATTCGAACCCCCAACCGTAGTGGCCGTGCAGACCGTGACTGGAGCGCCTCAGTCCCCTCGGCCACCGCGGCCGGCTGTTGACAGCAATGTGAAAAGATAAGTCAAGTGAGATGTTCTGGACAAATCCGATAGGTGACGAAACCGAAGGGCATATTCATCGACTATCTTCATTGCGGAACCGTTGGCAAAATGGGAATTACGCCATCAGCAGAACATTCGTCGGTTACGTGGACATATTTAAAGAAGCTGGAGTCTAGAACTGTTTCGTGCATTTATGTAGAAAGAATCCAATGACACTGCACAGGGGCGAAGCCAGAGAGGGGATATCCCCCCAGTACTACACTCGCTACTTCTTTATATATATATCAGGTGTAGTTTGGAGCACAAAGAGACAAAATTCCTACGAGTTTAGACACCCCCATCCCATACAGACCGAAATCCTGGCTTCGCCACTGACACTGTATAATGTACATAGTTGTTCATTAATAACACAACATCGGACCAAAACCTACTATAATATAAGCTTTTCATTTGCAAAAAAGTGTAATTACAAATTTTCTCATGAAATTTTCCTAATCATGCTATGAGGGGAATATCTAATTTTTAATCAATATTTAAATATATAACTCTAAAACTACTGGTATTTTTGCGATGTGCGGCAGATATTTTTGTAGACCAAGTTTTTACCTCCGATATATCGATATCTTTCTTCAACATATATCGGTTCGATATTAACATTTTTTTAAAATATCGGATTCCCGATATTTTTAAAAATATCAACAGCCTTATTCACGACTAACGACATCGTTCAACAAAGGATGGTTGACTCGATTATCAGTTGCTCAGCCAGCGATAGGTCGAGTGTAGTGTTTTTACAGACGAGGTCGCTATTTTCATCCTTTTCTTATTTTTATGTCGACGTTAGAAGATTAATCAGATGTTTCGGCCGGCAGGGGCGGTTGGCATTGCCGAAGTTGCAGCCTCCAACAGCAGTGGAGTCGAAACTTTGACAGTGTTACCCTATCCGACTCCGACATCGCGCTGTCAGAACGTAAAACTTCAAACAAACGTAAAATCCGAGTGCAAAGCCAACAAGTTTAAAGCAATTTATAGATTTTCATTTCAACTAGGTACATGGTATGATAAACGTCGTCGATGAATATTCATTTTAAAAATACATAATTAAATAGTAACTGAAAGATTTTTTTTTCTCGTCGACAGCTAAGAAGAAAGACAATATATATTTTTAAAAAACGCATGTTATTTCGTGTGTAATCAACGGATTGATGTAAATCCCGTATCGAATCAGTACAATACTTTGGTAAACCTCATTACCAACTTAGTTTTCATTCTATTCTGCCATTTTGCTGCGTATTTGTAGCCTAGTCAAAGGACATTCGGAGGCAAATATTAAACTGCAGGCCCCCGGCCCCGGAATTTTCCTGACGCTAACGTAATGAGTATGTACCGTTTTGTGAAGAAACAGGTGTACTTTTTGTTTTAAAATGTTTCTGACAACACAACTTCCTTTCAGTTATTACAATACTGAAAAATAATATCGTTTTAATGTTTTTATCGTAATATTTCTACAAAACAAGAAAACATCGATATATCGTTTTTCAGATAGATGTTTTTATAACATCGATGCTTTTCCGATGTCTGAACATCAATGTTTTTATCAACGATGTTGCATCTCTAACGATGTCGCTTCTCCTCACCATCGATTACGAACTTCGGCAACTGCCGATAGGTGGATCTGCCTTCATTCTGCCCTAGTTAGTTTGGCAGCAGAATACTGATCTAGAATTACTGTTTATTTACGTACATCAAGAGTTTGCTTCGTAACAAAATAATGGCTTTTGTCTTAAGCTATGTAAATAGATACTTTGTAAACTGAAAAAGTCATCGTAAACAAAGCAACGAGAACATCAGTTTAGAATTGAGCTGTTCCTTATAAATCATTATATAATACGCTACCACGAAAATTGTGGTACAGATTAATAATTTATTCGTACAAGAAGGCCAATGAAAGTTACATAATTCGAAAGATTGTTTGTCGTAGATTTCACGAATATAAATATTATGTGTGCATTTAGCCATTAAAAGTGATAAAAGGAAGTAGAAATTTTCCTATCTACAGCTTGGATTAAGTTCTACATTCTCCAACAATCAGCTCACTGACTGGATATTCGCCTCGACCAAAGACGCTGTAATGCAGCGCATCTGCAGTATTAAAATAAGTGAATATCGAAACATGGAGTGCTCCCAACACACTTTCTTGTGTCGTTCAAATGCTTCATTTTCGCAGTGATTTAGAGTGGCAAAAGTAAATGGATGTTTTCATATGAATACCGATATAAATGATGATGCGCCGGGCGAGGCATCTAGCGGTGCTCGGGTGGAACTACGAAGTCGAGAATGCCGATATAAATGATGATGCGCCGCGAGAGGCATGTAGCGGTGCACGGGTGGAACTACGAAGTCGACATGTTGTTCAAAAATGTTCAAATGTTTGTAAAGCTTATGGGACTTAACTACGGGGTCATCAGTCCCTAAACTTACAAACTACTTATCAACTATCTGGTCCTAAGACGGCACAAATATCCATGCCCGAGGGGGGATTCGAACCCCCGACCGTAGTGGCCGTGCAGACCGTGACTGGAGCGCCTCAGTCCCCTCGGCCACCGCGGCCGGCTCGACATGTTGTCAGCTCTGCAATTCTGAATATTGCAGTACCGAAATAACATTATTTCTTGGCGTTGTATAAATATTCGAACACCGAAATTGTAGTTCCATTTCAAATATTAGGCTCACGAAAGTTATATAATTCGAAAATGGCATGAGAAGAGAAGTATATACTTCCGTTTTTGTTGTTATTGTGTCAGGCATTTTCCTTAACATGTAAAAGATACCATTTCATACCTCCCAGTGCCGGTTAAATTTTACCACATATCCCAGCGGCCTCCTATGATAATGTTGGCAACAGATACTGAATAGTGCGAATCCTGTGAGTCTTCATTTTAGTCAGTCGCTTGACAACGCTGATGTTTGCTCATGGAATCTTCGCTTTACGAGGGCAATTATTTTTACTGAGCGGACGAGGGTACATACAAGAACCTGTCAACCATAAAGCAGGAACAGCATTATTTGTTTACTTCATGGTCTGTACGATACACTAATCGAGTCATTCTATGTGGTTCGAACAAATGGGCAAAGATTTTCTATCGTGTTGTTGATGTTGCCAACATAATCACGCGAGGCCGCCGACATGATACGTAAAATTTTACCACCAGTGACCATTGTAAACACAATTGGTCGATTTCCGACCACAGGCAATACTAGTATTTATAAATAGAGTAACACATCACCGTTTGATGGGACGAAACGAATTTGAAAACACTGAAACGGAATGTTAACTTGCTGAAGTTCATAGTATCTATTGCATAACAGTTAATATTGTAAACGTGTATTTTGTTTCAGTGTATACCTAATTACAATTTGTCATTGATCGTTAACATTATGATCAAATGAAAATATGTACTATGTGGATTTGACCATCATAAAAATAAATTTAATAGGATTCAAATCGGCATTAACATTGGGTAATGCATGTTCTGTAGAATAATTCCAACGTTACTTAGAATATCAAGTAGTGAATCGGTAAAACAATGTATTTTTAAAGCACTTGCGTTCTGTCAGAAACTAATTTAATCCTTGAAAGATGAAGTATTGAGACGAAAACCTTACTTTCCACTTAATAGTGCTGCAGGTAGTAGCGATATAAACCATATTTTCTGATGTATCTTCAGTGATTTGTTTATAACAATTTAGTAATAGTGCTCTTCAGAATGATGTAGCCTTTATTGCAATGTCTCCAGTAACAACATGAACTTGTAAAGTAATACGACTTGGGATGTTAAATCATATACCCGTATTAGTTTGTATACTGCCAGAAACTCTGCTCAAAAAGATTCCATTGTTGGGTTAAATCTTACAGAGCTGGTGACTATGCTTACGAGGATAATTTACTGATTACACGAGGGTAAATGCAAGCCCCTGTCAACCACAGAGCAGGAACTGCATTAATTATTCATTTCAAGGTCAAAACTAAAGAATTTTCCCATTACTAAAAGTTTACTCATAATTTATTTCGCCGCATCAAACATTTCCTACGAAATTCACACTTCTGTATTTAGCATTACGTATCTGCTTTATTTTTCTTCCTTCTTTGTATAAAATCTACAGCTAAAAGATGTAAAACTCCCGCACGAACAATATTATTAGAGGCCATCTTGAAAGTCGCGTAAATAGCGTTTCCGACGTCGTCGTGTGGAAACTCTTAATATGTATGTAAGGAAGCGGTGGTGGGGAATGCTTGTGTGAGAAATTCATGCCTGTGGAAACCCGGCCTGATTCACACGTCAGCGCTTTTAAGGCGCGACGCATTATTGTCGATCAGTGATCTATTATAAGAGCTGAGTGCCGAGTGTATTGAGGCGCAATGCTCCGATTCGCGAGGCCGTTCCCCGTCGGCGGTTCGAATCCTCCGTCGGGCATGGACGTTTGTGTTTTCTTTAGTATAAGGTTGTTTATAAGTAGTTTGTAAGTTTAGGGAGTGATGACTGAGAGTTGTTAATAATAAAATAATGTAATGATTGTTAATGATCAAAATAAATCTATAATGATTAGTATTGTAATTAAAATACTACTGCTAAGTTTGTTCTCCTAGCTTGTCAATAAAAGTTGCTCGACTGTACTTTAGTGACTTCTCAAACAATTGTAATTGTTTATTCTATCGAATTTGATAAATACCGTAGTGTTTAGTCTTCGTCTTTGACCGGTGTATTTCAAAACAAGTCAGAGACCGTTACTAAGCTCGTTATCAGTCAGTCCAGTGCCAGCTGTCACCAGTGCCACATCGTAAACAGCGCTAAGTATCTGAATTTAATTTGTGTCAAATTTAATTTGCCAGTCTAGTTCATTTTCGGTAGTGCTGTTTTAAGAGGTTTATTCCCGCGTACTTGCAGATTTCGTTTGTACTACTGTTTTAATTTTTTATTATCTCGAATTTGATAAATACCGTTGTTTAGTCTTCGTCTTTGACCGGTGTATTTCAAAACAAGTCAGAGACCGTTATTAAGCTCGTTATCAGTCAGTCCAGTGCCAGCTGCCGGACTCAGTTTTGTTGATTCGACAGTGTAGTTACCACTGACCACAGTTAAGTCAGCAGCCAGCCGCCTTCATTAGAGTACTAGGCTTCTTTAAAGTTGTTAATTGCTGTTAATTGTATCGATAGGATGGATAGGATGTGTGCCTGCTGTGTGCGGACGCAGGAGGAGTTGGCCGCGGTTCGCGAACAGCTGAGCGTGCTGTTGGCTACGGTCAGCCGTCTTCAGGCTGCTGTCTCGGGGTGCAGCGATGGTGGGGAGTCTGGTTCGTCGAGTGGGACACCTCAGGTGTCTCGCGATACGCTCTCTGTCCCTGCTACCGAGGCACCTTCAGGTGTACCGGACGTCGTCGAGCCGCCTTCTCCGCAAGGGGAGTGGCGGGTTGTACGGCGTTCGCGTCGCTCGAGGCGGAAGGCCAATGTGGAGGCTGGACGTCCGTCCGCGCCCGTTCGTCCTGTGAGTGAAAGTGTGGCCACTCCTTCAGCAGGGTCCGAGCAGGTGCACGGGGGGAGGGGATTATTAGTTATTGGGAGCTCCAATGTCAGGCGCGTGATGGAGCCCCTTAGGCAGATAGCGTCCAGATCTGGAAGGAATTCCAACGTGCACTCGGTGTGTTTGCCGGGGGGCCTCATCCGAGATGTGGAGGCGGCCTTGCCGGCGGCTATCGAGGGTGCGGGGTGCAGTCGACTGCAAGTCGTGGCTCACGTCGGCACCAATGACGCTTGTCGCTTGGGTTCTGAGGACATCCTCAGGTCCTACGAGCGGCTGGCGGAATTGGTGAAGGCTGCTGCCTTCGCACGCGGGGTGCAAGCAGAGCTGTCGATTTGCAGCATTGTTCCCAGGGTTGATCGGGGTCCTTTGGTTTGGAGCCGAGTGGAGGGTCTGAACCAGAGGCTTCGCCGACTCTGTGACAGTCATGGCTGCAGATTTCTGGATCTGCGTTATCGGGTGGGGAATTGTAGGGTGCCTCTAGATAGATCAGGGGTGCACTACACTAAGGAAGCGGCTACTCGGGTAGCAGAGTACTTGTGGAGTGCACATGGGGGTTTTTTAGGCTAGGCGCTAACTCTGATGAGCACTCGACTGTCAGCATTCAAACAGCGAATTCAGGCCACGTTCGGAATAAAAATTCGAACATAAAAATATTAGCCGCGAACTTACAAAGTATTAGAAACAAAGTTCCCGAATTTGCAGCGCTGCATGGAAGTTATTGCGCTCAGATAGTTTTAGGCACCGAAAGCTGGCTAACTGATGATGTGGCAAGTTCAGAAATATTTAGCGAAGCGTGGAATGTATATCGGAAAGATAGATCTGATACAACTGGAGGAGGAGTGTTCATCGCTGTGGACAAAGATATTGTTTCTACTGAGATCGAGGTTGAAAGTAACTGTGAAGTTATCTGGGCACGCATAACAGGTCTAAAAGAAGTAAAGTTAATAGTTGGGTGTTTTTACCGGCCCCCCAGTGCTGCTGTAGCAGTTTTAGAATCATTCAAGGACAGTCTACACCAGGTAGTGCATAGGTATCCGGGCCATGCAATATTAGTCGGAGGTGACTTCAACCTTAAGAGTATAGATTGGGACCTCGCTAGTTACATTTCAGGTGATACAGACAAGCAGTCTTGCGAGCTACTTTTGGACACATTCTCCGAAAACTGTCTTGAGCAGTTAAACCGGCAACCCACGCGCAATGGAAATATTCTAGACCTTATAGCCACAAACAGGCCTGACCTTATTAACGATGTCTGTGTAGAGACAGGAATTAGTGATCATGACATCGTCATAGCATCGATGGTGACTAAAGTTCATAAACCAGTCAAGAAGGCTAGGAGCGTGTTTTTGTTGGGAAAAGCCGACAAGCAAATGTTACGATCGCACTTAGAAAATGAATGGGCATCGTTTAATTCTGGGACTATGGATGTAGAGGAATTGTGGACTACATTTAAATGCATTGATAATGAAGGGTTAGAGAAATATGTGCCAGTAAAGACGATTAAGGATGGAAAAGATCCACCGTGGTATAATAATAATGTTAGAAAACTGCTGAGAAAGCAAAGGCTGTTGCATTCTCGATTCAAAAAAGAACACGCAAATGGTGACAGGCAAAAGTTAGTAGAGATTCGTGCGTCTATAAAAAGATCGATGCGTGAAGCATACAATAATTATCACAGCCATACCTTAGCAAAAGATCTTTCCGAGAACCCGAAAAAATTCTGGTCCTATGTAAAATCGATAAGCGGGTCAAAGCCCACTGTCCAGTCACTAGTTGATCATTCCGGGGCAGTAATAGAAGAAAGCAAACGGAAAGCTGAAGTTCTAAATTTAACCTTTAAGAAATCTTTCACGCAGGAGGACCGCACAAATATACCATCATTTGATCAACGTACTAATTCCGAAATGGGGGACATAGCAATAGGTATTTCCGGTGTAGAGAAGCAGCTGAGAGAGCTAAATACGAAAAAGTCTGCTGGTCCGGAAGGAATACCAGTTCGGTTTTACAAAGACTATTCTGCGACATTGGCCCCCTACTTAGCTTGCATTTATAGCGAATCTTTAATTCAGCGCAAAGTTCCTAGTGATTGGAAAAAAGCGCAGGTGACTCCAGTGTATAAGAAAGGAAAGAGAACTGACCCATACAATTACAGGCCAATATCGTTGACATCGGTTTCATGTAGAATTTTGGAGCATATTCTCAGTTCGAATATAGTAAATTTCCTTGAAACGGAAAAGCTTCTCTCCATGAATCAGCACGAGTTTAGGAAACATCGTTCATGTGAAACTCAGCTTGCCCTTTTCTCACATGACATCTTGCGAGCCATGGACGAAGGGCAACAGGCGGATTGTGTTTTTCTCGACTTCAAAAAGGCGTTCGACACGGTGCCACACTGCAGACTCCTAACGAAAATGCGAGCTTATGGAATAGGTTCTCAGATTTGTGACTGGCTGGAAGACTTCCTAAGTAATAGAACGCAGTACGTTGTTCTCGACGGCGAGTGTTCATCAGAGACGAGTGTATCGTCAGGCGTGCCCCAGGGGAGTGTGATAGGACCGCTATTATTTTCTATCTATATAAATGATCTGATGGACAGAGTAAGTTGTAATTTGCGACTGTTTGCTGATGATGCTGTGGTGTATGGGAGGGTGTCGTCTGTAACTGACTGTAATAGCATACAGGTTGACTTAGACAAAATCTCTAGTTGATGCGAAGAATGGCAGCTAGCTCTCAATGTAGAAAAATGTAAGGTGATGCGCATGAGTAGAAAAAACAATCCTATAATTTTCGAATACAGCATCAGTAGTGAGCTTCTTGATGCGGTCGCGTCGTTCAAATATCTAGGCGTAACATTGCAGAGCGATATGAAATGGAACGAGCATGTAAGGACAGTTGTGAGTAAGGCAGACAGCCGACTTCGGTTTATTGGGAGAATTTTGGGAAGATGTACTTCACCTGTAAAAGAGACCGCGTATAAAACGCTTGTTCGACCACGTCTTGAGTATTGCTCAAGTATTTGGGACCCGCAGCAGATCGGTTTGAAAGAAGACATAGAGGCGGTTCAGAGGCGAGCAGCTAGATTTGTTACCGGTAGGTTCGACCAATGCGCGAGTGTCACGGAAATGCTCCGGCAACTCAATTGGGGATCGCTGGAAGAAAGACGACGCTCTTTTCGTGAATTTCTGTTAAGTAAATTTAGAGGGCCGGAATTTGAAGCTGAGTGTAGTACGATCTTGCTGCCGCCTACTTACATTTCGCGTAAAGATCACAAAGACAAGATAAGAGAAATTAGGGCTCGTACGGAGGCATATAGGCATTCTTTTTTTCCTCGTTCAATTTGGGAGTGGAATAGGAAAGGAAATGCCTAGTAGTGGTACAGTGTACCCTCCGCCACGCACCTTACGGTGAATTGCGGAGTATGTATGTAGATGTAGATGTAGATGTATGTAGTTGTGTGTGTGTGTGTGTGTGTGTGTGTGTGTGTGTGTGTGTGTGTGTCTATGGGTAGCTGTAAATGAAACTGCACTTGAACTCAAACTTGCTAATCTGACTGAATACTTTATCCAATTAGTTAAGCATGACTTTGAACAAAAACCAAATATGTAATAAAAACTAATTCTGACCTTGTGACTAAATTCATAGAATGGGCAATTTGACCTCGGGTAGAAAATAATCTGTTTCGTTAAAGATTGCAATTGTTTGAACAATAGGACATCAGCCTGCTGCAGAAGTGACTGATTGGCAAATAGATCTAAGTTCGACAATTATTCCTGAATTATCTCACTCAAGGCCTACCTGTGTACAAGGAAACATGTGCAACTGCCCTCAGAATTACTGCCAAAAAATGCTGCTGCTGCAAGGTCAAAAACTAAATACAGAATTCGCAGATGTGCAATACGAATCCACTAACTACACAAATACTAATTTTGTCCATCTCTGTAGTACTTAAAACAAATAATTAATTGGGTTTTGGGATGAATGATTAACACGAAACAGACCTGAGGGTGACGTTTAAAGTTAAGCACTTTATAAGAGCACATGCTCCAGAGAAGATTATCAGAGCAAAAGAACGTTCTCTGAGGAACTTCTCGATTTCGTATGAATAAAAACTTCGAAGCATATGCTCTGAGCAGGAAGTTCATTCTCACTGCCTCGCCTCCTTCTTGAGTAAGTTTCCCGCTGTCATGTATAGCACAGAACAGCTGTTGAATCGTAGTTTTCTTTAAACAAGCCCAATCAGGCAAATTATAAGTGTACAAATATGGAGTAGGCATCTGCGTGTTCAGAAAGAACTGTTCTGTGTTTAGATATTAGTTTGCTACGCAGCAGCATATTATTAAGACTAAATATGGAATGCATCACATATTCATCTGTTTCAACGTGGAATGCTGTCATAGCTTTCTAACATGAGATACTTGATGTTAAATATGACACCAAATGTTCTCCTCATATGCGTTAGGTCACGCGATTTTATTACAAAAACAGGCTGCTAGGTATCTGATTAATCAGTTATTAATTTTCCTGTCGTTTCTACTTACTTCTAACATAACAGAAGTTACGATTACGAAGCTAGAAAACGCATCTTAAATAGGCCAACCGGTTTGTATAGAAAAAAAAACTTCATTAGGCCTACCTGGTACTGGAGCAATTTTAATTATGTGATAGAAACTGTGAAGTCCTGGGATGCACTTTATTTCGAACTAACAACATAAGGCATTATTAATAGATCCTATTTAAAAACTATATTATTTTGCTATGTAGCTCTTTACAACTGTAAATATACACACCAAACAAATGGGTAAAACCCGCAGCTGAATCCACCTATGTTTCATTTCTACGTCGGTAATGAAAACATTCCTCTTACATCACTCTCGTCACTATATAAAATGGTTGAAGTGTTACACTCACGATTTTTCTGAAGGAAGCTACTCGTCAACAAATTTTTTTTATTTCCATTGACTTTTTACATCCCCTCGTTATTCGTAAAGACTGCGTATATAAGGAACTAGTTTTTGCCTTCTAAGCAAAACAAATTTTGTCATTTTTATTATAAACCTCAGTAGGTTAAATTGTACGACGCTTCTCGCCCCGCTGCAGTGGTTATGTTGGCACCAATGATAATGACGGCAACTCAGATGATCAATAAATGTTTTTTCGTGACAACTTCAATTAAAACGAAAATTATTTTTTTCTAAACGGACAAGAACCTGTCAACGATAGAGCAGGTACAGTATCTGTTTTGCTGTGAGTGAAACATATTCATCTGTTGCCAACATAAACACTGGAACCCGGCGAGAAGCGTCGTAAAATTTTACCGCCACAGTAAAACGTAACCTTAACAGAAGTTACTCAGCACGAGGTATGCTAAAGAGCTCACTTCAGAAATCGGAGAATGTTCTTCGGTCGTGAGAAACGTCTCTAGTTTTATTCATACGAAATTGGAGCATGTCTTCTGTTGTGAGCAACTTCCCCCACCCTGTTACGCTGAGAACTTACTCGGTTGAAGTACATTCTCCCACTCCCTTTATTCATCGAACGTGAATATGTTCTCTGGAATTCATAGTAGATACTCCGTTTTATTCATACGGCCCAATGTCAATAAAAAAATCGAAATTGTCTACATCAAACTTCCTCCGTCTTTTTGTACTGTAAAAACGGTAATTTCTAAGAATGCTTAGCCTGATATCAAACAGGCAACTTTAAATCGATGGCTTGATATGAATGTTTACGAACGCATAATTAAATACAAATAATTCTAAATACTCTAAATCTGCGCTTATATGAATATTTTGGTAATTTGGAAGAAGCGCTACCAATATTTTTTGTAGCAGAATCGCAACATCAATAGGAAGTGGTTCAATGCTTTTGACGAATTTCTATGTAAATGTCATTACTCCAACTGTAACTGGCGTAAATTGGAAGTGTGGTAGTACGTATCTACGTAACAACATGTTCGGAAATCTTAACATTTTTGTAGAAAATTGTTGAATGTTTCTCATGACATGCATTGTAATATAATTTGGAATAAGCGTTATCAGTTTTATTCGTATAAGGAAATACAAATTATAAATACGACTTTATCGGATACCAAGTTTTATTTTTATTTTTTATGAACCTGTGACCGCAAAGCCTTTTAAATCACTGTCACTCACAACAGAAACTAATAAAATACGTTCCCGTAACTACGAACAAAACAATTCATAGGTCACGCGTCCATAGTCGCGTAATCGATATGTGTTTCATGCTGAGTGAGCTACTTCGATTGCCAGCATTCTTGGAAATTACCAAAAAAAAAAACATACTAAATTCCTGCACTATACTTTTAATTATTTTACAGAATGGTCATGAAACACGAAAATTAAACCCTTCGTTTGGAATGTCTGTTAGAGATGGACTACAATTAAGCGAAACGCCTAATAATGAAGAGATGACTATCCTTACCTTTATTCTTCATAATCTCAGAACATTTTCAAATTCAAATATTGCACAACATTATCACACATAACAGGATTCAAATGATTGAAGCTCAGACTGAAATTTGCGACTACATCCCAAGGCTGCTTGCACAACACTACTCCTGTTCACCCAAGGCTGGTAACCAAACTCTGTAATATGAAACGCGGAACAGTGCACACCAAAGGTTGTCCTCGCGGAGCCAAAGATATGATTTTACAGATATTCGACGTTATAACATTGCATAGCTACGTTTCATGACCCCGCAGTTAAGCCCCATAAGCATAACAAACATTTGAACATTTGCAGGTGTAAATACCGCCAAACTACTTTGTTCTCGCCCTTTGAGACACGGCTGGGACGACTCGGTAGGCGCCTCTTGTTTTTTAAATATTAGTTTATGTTGCCATGGGAAACCAACTAGGTTATTTTAGTTAGTGTTCATAGAACCACTTATTTGTCATCTAATTAGAAATCTAGCAACATTTAAAGGGACTATGTTAGTATTATACATCCTTAACTCTATAATAAATATAATGACTTCGCAATCGCACAATAATATAATGACATCAGAATACATATAATGATCGGGCAATTACATATCTATATATAATTTATATTCCGCTATGCAACCAAAGGTAATCACGTAGGAATGAAATACCTCACATTTACATAAAGTATTTTAAATATTAGTTTACGTTGCCAAGTCATCATATTTATTATAGAAATAAAGACTCATAATTTTGGTATAGTCATTACTAACTAATTAGATAGAAAATTATGACGAGGTGTTGAATAGTTGGTTCCATGAACACTAACTGAAATAACCGACTTGGTTTTTTCCCATGAGATCTCACGACTTTTTATGGTGGAAGGAATTCGTCGCGAGACTTGCATTTTTGTACATTTTATGTTTTTGATGGAATATCAGTTCTTTTTGTAGGTAGTCCTTTCCAGTAACAGTTTTTGTAAATCAGTCACGGATTTTCTTATAATCCATTCCCTGTCTTTTTGGTTTGGTGGTGTTTCGTTTGGTTAGATGTAACAGTATTTGGGAAGTCTGGAAAGTCGATTATATTGTTATTGTTCAATCCTTTCATCATGTATAGTACTTCAACATGTGGTGGACAACTATAGAAATATCAACAAGTTAGTGTTGTATTTTGCATCAGTTTGTAAACTTCATAACATACGAAAGTTGCCGATAAGGTACATTTTCCTTTATAGTTATGTTAGTGCATATAAAGAAGCCCTACTTCATAGTGCATACGATTGTACGGTATGAAAATGATTACATATAATTGCATTAATCTTTCTCTTAAAATCAGTACAATTAAAATTTATGAGGGTTACAGAATAAACGTAATTTCTTTCTTCAGAATAAATCAAGACATAAAAAGAAATTATATAAATTACTCTTTTATATTATATTTGTTGTTGTTGTTATGGTCTTCAGCCTGCAGACTGGTTTGATGCAGCTCTCCACGCTACCCTGTCCTGTGCAAGTCTCTTCATCTGAGAATATGTTCGGCAACCTACATCCTTTTGAATCTGCTTACTGTATTCGTCCCTCGGTCTCCGTCTACGATTTTTACCCCACACGCTTCCTTCTAATGCCAAGCTGATGATTCCTTGATGTCTCAGAATGTATCCCACCAATCTATCCCTTCTCTTACTCAGGATATGCCAGAAACTCCTTTACTCCCCGATTCGGTTAAGCACCTCCTCATTAGTTACGTGATCTACCCATCTAATTTTCATCATTCGTCTGTAGCACCACATTTCAAAAGCTTCTGTCATCTTTTTATCTGAACTCCTTATCGTCCACGTTTCACTCCCATACAATGCTACACTCCAGACAAATGCTTTCAGAAAGGACTTCCTAACATTTAAATTAATATTGGATGTTAACAAGTTTCGCTTCTTTACAAACGCTTTTCTTCCCATAGCCATTCTGCATTTTATATCTTCTCTACTTCGGCCATCAGAAGTTATCTTGCTACCCAAATAACAAAATTCATCTACTACTTTTATTGTCTCATTACCTAATCTATTTCTTTCAGCATCGCCTGATTTTCTGACATAGCATTCCATTACCTTCGTTTTACTCTTGTTAATGTTCATCTTATATCTTCCTTTCAAGACACTGTCCGTCCCATTCAATTGCTCTTCCAGATCTTTTGCGGTCTCTGACAGAATTACTATGTCATCGGCAAACCGCAATGTTTTTATTTCTTCAAAAATGTTCAGATGTTTGTATAGTCTATGGGACTTAACTAATTTTTTGAACTACTTACGAACTAGGACGGCACAAATACCAATGCCCAGACCGTAGTGACCGTGCAGACCGTGACTGGAGCGCCTCAGTCTCCTCGGCCACCGCGGCCGGCTTTTATTTCTTCTCCCTGTACTTTAATGCCCTCTCAATATGATATAAAAAAGGAATTCCTATAATTATCATTATTGTGGGATCCAGCTGGAAATGATTTTGGACGTGATGATGATAATTTCGTGTGACATCTTTGAATGTTAGATCACTTCTGGTATTGTGTTCGGCCTGCCTGGTGGAAATCTTTTGGTGACGCCACTCAGGCAACTTGCGCATCGATGATGATGAAATAATGATGAGGACGACGCAACACACATACCCGAATATGTATTGACTTGTTTCATGAACATGCCGGAGTCTCACTCCTCAATTGGGTCCTATGGAACAGAAAAAAACAATAAATAATAAATAAATAAAAAGTGGAGGAAATCTGCGACCAGACCGGGAATCGAACCTGGGCTTGCCGGCCGCGGTGACCGAGGAGACTGAGAAGCTTCAGCCACGGTCTGCACGACCACTACGGTCGGGGGCTCGAATCCCCCCTCGGGCATGGATATTTGTGCCGTCCTAGTTCGTAAGTAGTTCATAAGTAGTTTGTAAGTTTAGGGACTGATAACCCGGTAGTTAAGTCCCATAAGCTTTACAAACATTTGAACATTCGAACCTTGGCTCCCTACATGGCAATCTACTACGGTGTCCACTGTACTGCGGGGGCGGACGCTTTTAGAAAACAAGCGCGTTTTGGCGGAATTATGCCAAATAAGAGAAATTTGTTAACATCGGATATTGATTTAAGCCTAAGGAAGTCCTTTCTGAAGGCATTTGTATGGAGTGTTACCTTGTATGGGAGTGAGACATGGACGATAAACAGTGCGGACAGGAAGAGGATTGAGGCTTTTGAAATATGGTGTTACAGAAGAATGCTGAAGATTAGGTGGATGGATCGCGTAACTAATGAGGAGGTACTGAACAGAATTGGGGAAAACAGAAATTTCTGGCATACCTTAACTAAAAGAGGGGATAGATTGGTAGAACACATTCTTAGACATCAAGGAATTGTGAATTTAGCGTTGGAGGGAAGTGTATGGGGTAAAAATCGCAGAGGAAGACCAAGAGATGGATACAGTAAGCATATTCAGACAGATGTAGGTTTGCGTTCTTATGTGGAGATGAAGAGGCTTGCTCAGGATTGGGTATTGTGGAGAGCTGCACCAAACCAGTCTCCGGACTGAAGACCACAACAACAACAACAGAATAATGCAATACAATATACTTGCAGTATAATGCACTCTACATTAGTTCCGTATTTCATTCCCCAACACTTTTCTGAGATACAACTTAATAACTTTTATTTCACGAAGGTGTATTTATTTTTGTAGATAATCCTTTTTCTCTGGTATGATTTGTTGTACAACAGCAACGGATTTTCTTAAAGGTCACTCGCTATCCTTTCTTTAAAATTTTCTCAGACGCTCTGATGCAACGTTTTTCAGCATACATATTGACAGCACGTTAGCGCTCGCACTAACACTGATATTACACTAATTTTCTTCTTTGATGAAGATTTTTCACTACGCTGGCGCTCGCATTAACACCAATATTGCACTAATCTCCTCCACACATTCGTCCTATATTTGCTGATAGAGAAACTTTAACGTGGCGCCGAGGCCCATCCTCAGACATACAACTCATAGACCAGCAGACTTATGCCCGGTTTCACCAAACTTCGCCGGCCGCGGTGGCCGAGGGAACTGCGGCGCGCCAGTCACGGTCTGCACGGCCACTACGGTCGGTGGTTCGAATCCCCCCTCGGGCATGGATATATGTGCCGTCCTTAGTGTTAGCTAGTTCATAAGTAGTTTGTAAGTTTAGGAACTGATGACCCCGTAGTTAAGTCCCATAAGCTATACAAACATTTGAACATTTTTCACCAAACTTCGTCTAAATATGTTAGACAACCTTCAAATTCAACGCCTCGTACAATTTTGACGTACCGTCAAAAGCTGCAGCGTTTTATCGTCGGCAGTCTCAATGAATTGACGAGGCGTTTATTTTAACAGATGCTCCAATCGAAACAGCGTCTAGTATCGTGTATTAAATCGATACTACGGAGTTTTATCGTTTGTTTTCATTGTTGTTCTCTAGTTTTCTATTGAACAAATGAATATCGCTACGTAAATAGCGGGTTTTTCAGTATGGCCAAAGTTGTGATTCGTAAGTTTGGTGAAATCGGGCAATAATGACGTTAAGAAAATGGAAGAACGTGCCGATGAAACAGAGGTTCTACATTTTCTGATGATGAGAAAAGTTTGTTTTGGGCCTTATTTAGAAAATGAAAGACGTAATTCCTTGCGGGAATTTCACATATAGGGGTCTCAGCGACACAATTGCTTCTGAAACCTTCTTGATATATCGGCAGACGGTTCATTTCGCAACCCCATTTAAGTCTGCTATTACCGTTCGAAGAGATCCAGTTACATAAAATCGTAGAGTTGAAAGCAGCTTTTGTATCGGGGTTAATGGTCTGTTTCTGTTAGGTGGATAGTATAGTCTATTTTCAATTTGTTCCAGAAGTTTTAATGCTACTTTCTTGGACAAACTGTAGCTTGTAATGAATTTTATATGATTCATTGTGTAGAAATGATCATTGCGCTCAGAAATTACGCGTTCAGGCCCTATATTTTCTAGCAAATCTGTGCGCAATACGTCTACATTAAAGTTATCTCCCATCTTCACAGCCAGAAGAGGTGAATCGCAATAAATTATCTATGTTACATTTAAAAAACCTCCTGAATATTCAAACTACAGTAAGCCTGTCTTGTATAAACGACTCGTCAAATGGTTTGACGACGCAAAATCGGCGCTTCAGTTTTGACGACGAGTTTAACGATCGTTACAGTAAACAAACGTCGATGAAACGCAAAAATGAAAATTAACGATCGTCAAAAACATAAACGACGCTTGGCGAAATCGGGCATTATAGTTAATATATGACTGTGACACATCGATGGTATCAAAACATCGGACTATCGATATTTTCCTACAGAAGATTCAACTCGATGATCTGAAATTAATAAATAGTGTAGCCTAAGATGTTCAAAATGTTCAAATGTTTGTATAGTCTATGGGACTTAACTACGGGGTCATCAGTCCCTAAACTTACAAACTACTTACGAACTAGGACGGCACAAATATCCATGCCCGAGGGGGGATTCGAACCCCCGACCGTAGTGGCCGTAAAGACTATGACTGGAGCGCCTTAGTCCCCTCGGCCACCGCGGCCGGCAGCCTAAGATGCCAAGCCACAAACAAGATAGGTGAATATAAATGTATGTTCTGTTTTGTACACAATATCTTTGTCTAGTACAAGACAGAATTTTACTTACGGCAGTGGTGGCGTAGTGTGCTGAAGTTTAATGAGACACAGCGGAAAGCCAGTCACCTAGAATGAGAGGCATAGTCTCTCGTGTTGACCATGAAGTAAATAATTAATTTTTGTTTCTGCTCTGCAGTTGACAGATTCTTCTATGTACCCCTCAAAAAGCGAACATTTCGATGTCAACATTTGCACACTACGCCAACGCCGTAAGTAAAATTTAGCCTTTACGTCAAAACACTAAATGTGGCGTAATTATATCAATTTATCCCTGTTCCTTATGACTGTTATATCCGTACACAAATAACTGTTGATACGTTGTTTAAAGTGACAGGGAGACCAATAATACCGTATCCAGTAGTGCCCTGAAATGGACCCCTCACATTAGGAATATTTGCTCCAAGGCAAAAGGTACTTTTGTAAGTACCAGGAGAGCTTGTGGCAAATATTGGGGCCTGAGCCCCAAGGGTATGCACTGGATATACACCACAGTGATTAGACCCAGGATCACCTATGGGGCGGTCGTGTGGTGGAAGAAGATAGAACAGCAGGTTGCTGCTAAGGAGCTTGGTAAGGTGCAGAGACTAGACTGCTTAGCCATAACAGGCGGAATTAGCAGCACACCAACTGCTGGGATGGAAACCATGCTGGATATGCCCCCATTGCACCTTTGGGTCAAGACGGAGGCAGCAACTGGTGCATACAGACTCAAAACTGGTAACAACTGGAACTCTTTGGAATATCCAGAATCACACACTAAAATAGTGAGTGAGGTAAATATAGGAAAGGTTGGGGAAATGCCAGCCGACTATATATTACGCCATACTGCTTCAACAAGCCTTTCAGTATAACAATTGGAAGTAGGGAGCAGTGGGAGACAATAGTTCGACACCGTACGGGGGATATTGTTTGGTTCACTGATGGGTCGAAATCAGCCCGAGGCGTTGGGGCCGGGGTATACGGGGTGCAGCCAAGACTGGAGGGCGTCATCTCTCTAGGAAAACTGACCTCAGTATTCCAAGCCGAAATCACTGCCATCAGGGCATGTGTGGAGGAGAATTTGCGTAGGTGCTACAAATATCGTAGCATCTATATCTATTCAGACAGCCAGGCAGCCCTGAGATCACTGGCAGCTCCTGCAGAATGTCACAGGGTTCTGGTGGAGCTAGAGGAAAGCAATAGAGTAAACCTGTTGTGGGTCCCTGGCCACTCGGGCATCAGTGGCACCGAACATGCCGACAGATTAGCCAGGATGGGGGCAGAGTCTCCATTTATTGGACCGGAACCTGTCCTGACAATCACCAAGGCAATGATCAAATTGCAGCCACGTAACTGGCTCAGAAGACAGCACGTAGAATATTGGACCAAAGTCTATCGACAAAAACATGGCAAGGTAATGATGCCAAAGCCGTGTTTTAAAAGAAGCTCTACAATCCTGGGCCTGAACAGGAGAGAGATTAGACTCGTGGTTGGATTGCTAACAGGCCATGGGAATTTCAAAAAACACCTACATACAATGGGAATAACAGAAGAGGACCCTAAATGTAGGATCTGTGATGACGGTGATGAAACTGCATCACATCTAATCTTGGAATGCATTGCATTGGAGAATAAAAGGCACAGAACATTTGGGACAACCAGACCCGAAGAAATTGTGTCTAATAAAGAACTGGTAAAGGGACTCCTTGCACTGTTCAAGGGCATTGGTTGGCTTTACTAGATATACAGGGAGCGATACCGCACAATAAACTTAGTTTCGGTGCGGGCAGTGGCGGGTTAGACCAAGACTGTTTTGGCTTCCCTGGAAAAATCAAATCAATCCAGTAGTGCCAGTTTAGTAATGGAAGTCATTGGTTCTGTCGAGGATTGTTTGTTTTCGCATCCAAATCATTGATATTCTTGGACGTCGATGTTTTCCTTTCGATATTAATCGTACATCGATATCTTTGAATTTATGTTAAACTGATGTTACCATCGATGTTTTTCTAATATTTAACATCCCTATGCCAATAGTTGGTAACACTTTAGATTTTTACGTTCACTTTTTATTAGAGATGGAGCATTTAAATCATCAGAACATCTATTTCCTTTTACCACTCTTAATGGCTATGTACATTCATGATTATTGTATTATGCACATCCACAGCAAACCATTTTTTTGAATTATGTAAGTTTCATTGGCCTCCTGATAAAACTATCGTAGAAAATCGGTACTTCAGTTTTCAAGTTTGCGTACAACGGCGTCTTCCTACCTCTACAGTGTTGTGGTTTGAAACCAACATCTAACGTTTTTGCTCCCGGTCTAACGTTTTTGCCCCGCGTCATGTGGCGGCATTTTCAACATTACGAGAAAAAGTTTTATCATTTATAACTGAGATCAGCTAGAATGTAGGTGTCATTGGTACTGTTTCCACTTGCAGCTATTTAATCTGTATCTTACCAGTCATTCTCCATTCTCTAATCAGGTGCCACATGTCATTTCTGACGACTCTTCACTTTCAGTTTGTAGGAAGGTGACGGTTATGTTAAAATGGGTAAAACAAAAGAAGAAAATACACCACTGGGAATCGAACCCGCGATCTCAGACGTGAACACAGCGCTTTATCAATCCAACCCTCACAACCCCAAGATAGCGTCAAGGCAAAACGTGTTCGGGAACGGAATTAATATTTACAAATGTTTCAATTCTTCCTTCCATTACAGGCTAAACACTATCTAAATACAAAATTTAACGTTTGTATGTCTGCTGTAAGGTGTAGTTATAGTAGATACTATTGGTAATCGAAAATTCAGGCTTCCAGCTTTATCCACAACTGAGATACAGGGGTGTCGAAAGTGCCGTCTGCTGCTGCTTCGAGAAAAGGATGGTACGGTTGTGCGCTAGACTTGGCAGGGACACTGCCGTGCCCCCAGATAACTAGTTCACATAATATGCAAAAAAAAAAAAAAAAAAAAAAAAAAAAAAAAAAAAAAAAAAAAAAAACAGCCGATTCCTCAAACTGGAGAACAATCAAGAATGAAATGCCACAAGAACGTTCTTGGGTCCTTTGCTGTTCTTAATATACAGGGTGTAAATTTTAAGTTGACAAACCAGCTAACTCGAAAAATAACCTCCACACGAAAAAATGTATAGAATCCAAGGCTGATTATTTTCGAGGGGATATCAGCTGGTGCTAAAATTAGCAAAAAAAAAAAAAAAAAAAAAAAAAAAAAAAAAAAAAAAAAAAAATATGTTCAAATGTTTGTACAGCTTATGGGACTTAACTACGGGGTCATGAGTCCTTGAACTTACAAACTACTTATGAACTACCTAACACTAAGGACGGCACAAATATCCATGCCAAAGGAGGGATTCGAACCCCCGACCGTAGTGGCCGTGCAGACCGTGACTGAAGCGCCGAGGGGACTGAGGGACTCAGTAAATTAGCTTACTACGCCTATTTTCATTCTCTGCTTTCATATGTCATCGTATTCTGGGGTAATTCATCGTTGAGGAAAAAGTTTTCATTGCACAAAAATGTGTAATCAGAATAATTGTTGAAGCGTCCTCAAGATCATTCTGCAGATACTTACTTAAAGAGCTATTAACAATCCGGTGGAATTCAAAAGCAATAGCAGTTTGCATAGCTACAACACTAGGAGAAAGAATGACCTTCACTATTCAAGGTTAAATCTAGCTTTGGCACAGAAAGGGGGTGAATTATACTGCCACAAATGTCTTTGGTCACTTGCCAAACACATCAAAAGTCTGACAGATAGTCAACTAGCACTTAAAAATAATTTAAAAGAATTTCTGAATGGCAACTCCTTCAACGCATTAGATAAATTTTTAGATATAAATTGTAAATCTGCCCAAATAATGTGTCACGGAATATTTTGTATAATGTAATATCTTGTAATGACACCTTTTATGAACCTGACACGTTACACATCCTTACGAAGTTTCGTAATCGTGATCTATGGAACTAGTACCATCTAATCTAATGTGCTATAAGGTTAGTCAAACGGCTCTTCACGTTTACGATTTTTGCACATGTACTTTGCGTCGTTTTATTGTAGTGTCTCTTTATGTCTCCCAAACTAATTCAATAGTTGTAGTTTCATGTACAATGGTATTTAACACCAAATGTTCAAATGTTTGTAAACTATTGGACCAAACTGCTATGGTCATGAGTCCCTAGACTTACAAACTACTTAAACTAACTTAACCTAAGAACAAAACACACACACATGCCTGAGGCAGGACTCCAACATCCGGCGGGAGCGACCGTCCAGTCCGTTTCATCAGCCTTAGACCAAGCGGCTTCTCCCGCGCGGCTAAGACACTTCGTTACATATAAACGTAGTTAGTTGTATGTGTAGTCTGCGTGGCTATACCTTTTATTTTTCTATTGATTCCGATTGCAATCGAGTGATTAGAGGTGGCCGAGCTGTCTGCGGTGGGCGAGTCACATTCAGTACGGCCACAACGGTCGGAGGTTCGAATCCCCCCGCGGGCGTGGATATTTGTGCTGTCCTTAGTGTTACTAGTTCATAAGTAGTTTATACGTTTAGGGACTGAGGACCCCGTAGTTAAATCTCATAAGCTCTACAAACATTTTTAATGTATTTTGACAATTGATTTCTGAATTGCAGGATTTAATGTTTGACTCATTGAACACTTTACACCGTAACTTTACGAATGTATTACACGGGAATCATTTCAAGTTTTACAATTACTGGGGTCATCTTCCTTATTATTTCCGGATTTGTGTGGTTTGATATTGTAGTAATGTTTGTAAAGTCTATGGGACTTAACTACGGGGTCATCAGTCCCTAAACTTACAAACTACTTACAAACTAGCTAATACTAAGTACGGTACAAATATCCATGCCCGAGGAGGGATTCGAACCCCCGACCGCAGTGGCCGTGCAGACCGTGACTGGAGCGCCTCAGTCCCCTCGGCCACCGCGGCCGGTCTGATATTTATGGTAATTGCTTCCAGTAGACGGGCGTTGTTAGTGAAGACCGGTATTACACTACCAAAATCATCAGACAAAGAAATAATGGGCGTAGTTTGTCAAGTTGTGCGATCTTCAATGAAAGATAAGGCCGCGTCTTCGATCTGATCACAGAAATCGCTCGCCTTCTGTTTCCTGTGGCTGCACGGCGCGCCAGACAGAGAGTATTTGTAAACAACACAACAAACAACATAATTGATGGACACGTTTGAAGCAGATGAGGTGCTGTGTAACTGGCGTCATCCGGACTACAAAAATAGACGAGAAGAAGAGACTAAAAAAGACCTGTGGAACGCATTGGCAGTGAACTGCAGCCTGACTATGCTGCCGGCGATATAAAACGGGAGATCCTAATCTCGCAACTCCCGTAACAAATATTAGTGAACACGTTATATAGAGCTGACTCTCACGATTTCACTTTAGTACGTTTCCTTTCCCAACCAGTGAGACCCTGTAATGCCCTTCGACTTTGATTAATTGCTGTTTGGTTTTTGTACAAGTTGAATATAACTCTTCGCTCCCCATATTTTACATTATCAAAAGCTTTCTCCAGATTCGCAAAAGCTAAAAACGTACGACGGCCGCGGTGGCGGAGCACTCTGCGGAGCGCCAGTCACAGTCTGTACGGCCACTACGGTCGGGGTTTCGAATTCCCCCTCGGGCATGGATATTTGTGCCGTCCTTAGTATTAGCTATTTCATAAGTACTTTGTAAAGTTTAGGGACTGATGACCCCATAGTTAAGTCCCATAAGCTCTACAAACATTTGAACATTTTTAAAAAAAAAAAACGTACGTTTGCCTTTCCATAACCTGTCTTCTAAGACAAGTCGTAACGCGAATTTTGCCTCGCGTGTTCCCACATTTCTACTAAATTCAAACCTTCCCCAATGTCGCATTCCACCAGTTCTTCCATTCGTCTGCAAGTAATTCGTGTTAGTATTTTGCAACCACAATTTCAAATTGATAGTTCTGTAATTTTCACATTTGTCTACAGTTGCTTTCTTAGGATTTGGGATTACTATATTCTTTTTGAAGTCGGAGAGTATTTCCCTGTCTCAAACATCTTGCATACCAGATGGAACAATTTCTTCATGATTGGCTCTCCTAAAGATAATAGACGGAATATCATCTACTCCAGGGGCCTCTCTTAGTGCTCTGTCAAATTCTTCTCGCAGTATCTTATCTCGTATCTAATCTTCCTCTACATCGTCTTCAATTTCTAGAATACTACCTTCCAACTTTATTTACTTTGTTTTCCATCCAAGTTCTTGCTATTCATACAGCTGCTTTTCTTGTCCACAAAGTTCTTTTTTTTTTTTTTTTCCTGTAGGCGGTATCTATCTTTCTCCCAGTTATACATTCTTCTACGGACTTGAATTTCTCCTGTAGCCATTCCTGCTTAGATAGTTTGCACTTCCTGTACTCCCTTTTGCCTCCTTCACTTGCTGCATTTTTATATTTTCTCCTTTCGTCAATTAAGTTCAGTATCTCGTGTGTTAATATAAAAATGATCCCGGATGGCATCCAAGGAGTCAAAACTTACCTATGAAATTGCATTAGATCGAAACTCTCGCTATCTGTAACAGTGATGATGATGTAATAATAATAACAATTCTAAGACGAGTATCCTCTAAAATATATCGGAAAGACTGAGACTGATGTGCAAGACTTACAGATTAGAAGCTGCACAGAAAGTTAACACTAATCCAAGCTAAAGACAAGCGATTCTTTTAGGTCATTCTAGCCGTATTAGTCATAAATATCGCGAATGTCTACCATCATTAATATTAAAGGGCACAAATATTTATTTTTCGCCCTCGGCAAAAAGTATGAGAAGAAACAGCCGCAATGTATAAGAAGGAATCAACATCTCTTCATGCTCTACAGAAATATAAGAAGTTCTTTCCTCTTAACCTTAAAAAGAAACTTGTACAAACAGTAGTAACCACAGTTTTGATTACAGTGGTGTTGCCTTGCAAGGTCTTTCTTGGGAAAGCTCACGAGGACTGGAACTAGACATGAACGCCTGCATTCGATATATAACATCCGTCTCTTCGAGCATATTTCACGCAGCTATCACGCAGCTATCCTGGCTCCGTGCTGACAAGCGCAGAGATTTACATACACACTGTTTTCTCTACTCATCGTACACTGTTCCACATGTCTTTTCTCGACCTTAACAAAGCAAAATCCTTTCTGTCCCTATCCATCACTCAGCCGCTTCCTCAAAGCCCCTCTCAGTAGCAGGAACCAGACTTTGGAACAATCTCCCCCACTATATCAGAGAATTAAATGACATTGCTAACTTCCAACGACAGTTGATGGGCCGGCCGCGGTGGCCGAGGAGACTGAGGCGCTCCAGTCACGGTCTGCACGGCCACTACTGTCGGGGGTTCGAATCCCCCCTCGGGCATGGATATTTGTGCTGTCCTAGTTCGTAAGTAGTTCATAAGTAGTTTGTAAGTTTAGGGACTGATGACCCCGTAGTTAAGTCCCATAAGCTGTACAAACATTTGAACATTTTTGAACAGTTGATGGATTATACAATAAAGCAATAATGACGACATTCTCAGTTCCCCTAAGCTTCCTATTACAATCTTCGATTGGCACTGCTCTTGCCAGGTACAGATTTCCTAAATTCCTTCTATCACAATTCGCCAAGCCTCAATGCTTCTGCGTATTCAAAAGAACATTTTGTATCTGGTAATATCAATGTTGTTATTTCTATTATTATATCAGCTTTTACAAAAACCAGACAGCAGTTATCAGAGCTGAAGGGCATGGAAGGGCTGCAGAGGTTGGGAAGGGTGTAACACAGGATTGTAGCCTTTCCCAAATGTTATTCAATTTGTACATTGAGCAAGCTATAAAGGAAAGCAAGGAGAAATTTGGAGAAGGAATTTAAGTTCAGGGCGAAGAAATAAAAACCTTGAGATTTGCTGATGACATTGTAATTCTGTCAGAGACAGCAAAGGGCCTGGAATAGCAGTTAAACAGAATGGACAGTGTGTTGAAAGGTGCGTATATGATGAACATTAACAAGAGCAAAACAAGGGTAATGGAGTGCAGTCTAAGAAAATCAGGTGATGCTGAAGGAATTAGATTAGGTAACAAATCAATAAAGGTGGTAAACGAGTTTTGTTGCTTGGGCAGTAAAATAAGAAATGATGATCGCAGTACAGAGGATATAAAATGCAGAATGGCAATGGGAAGAAAAGCGCCTTTGAAAAAGAGAAACTTGTTAACACTGAATATTAATTTAAGCATAAGGAAGTCATTTCTGAAGACATTTGTGTCGAGTGTTGCCTTGTATGGGAGTGAAAAATGGACGACAAACAGTGTGGACAGGAAGAGGATAGAGGCTTTTAAAATGTGGTGTTACAGAAGAACGCTGAAGATTAAGTGGGTGGATCACGTAACTGAAGAGAATTGGAGAGAAAAGGAGTTTCTGGCATACCTTGACTAAAATAAGAGATCGATTGGTAGGACACATTCTTAGACATCAAGGATTCGTGAATTTAGCGTTGGAGGGAAGTGTGTGGGGTAAAAATTGCAGAGGGCGACCAAGAGATGAATATAGTGAGCAAATTCAAATGGATGTAGGGTGCTATTCTTATGAGGAGATGAAGAGGCTTGCTCAGGATAGGGTATTGTGGAGAGCTGCATCAAACCAGTCTCCGGACTGAAGACCACAACAACAACATATTAGCAGCAGCAGAAGCTGTCACAGTAGTACTGCTAGTATTAATCTTATTACAGTTAACTCAATATTATATATTTACATCCTTTCTACATGTATTCAATCTGTGTAAATTATGTTACTAGTACTTTATTAATCGTTTAGCAAGTAAAATCATTTTTATTTTATAGGTAACTCAGATGTAAATAGTATTGTATTTTTAAAACCCTGGTCCGATGTAAGAGACGGCCTGATGATCCTAATGTGATGAGGCTAAATAAATAATTGGAAGAGGAGTAGAACCTCAAAAAGGATGACAGTGTGGGGTGAAAAACCGTATGCCATGAGAAACAGAGAGTGAGCTCCATCGGCCACGTAGATCGGCAGCGGCGTGCAGGTGTCAGCGGGCGGTGAGCGCGGCCAGAGCTGCTGTCCTGGCCGGCCGTCGAAGTCTCCTGGGCAGGTGGGGCGCTAGTGGCCAGCACCTGCCGTCACGACGTCGCTCACCTTGCGCCGCGCCGCCTGGAATTCCGCCTCCCGGCCGACCGGAACAAACCCCACCTGCACTCCTGACCGCCGGCGCGGCTCTCACTATTACCGCTGTCTCACATAAACAGTACCACAGTCCCACCGACTCTTGTTATACGCCGCGACAGCAGCGCCACAAGCGGCTGGCAAGGTACACTTCTGAATACCATGTTGGATGAGTGGCCGCGGTGGAGCAGCCGAGCGGTCTAAAGCGCCTCGCCGCGGAGCGCGCGGTTGCTCGCCGTAGAGATTCGAGTCCTCCCTGTGGCATGGGTGTGTGTGTTTGTCCTTATGTTAGTTTACCTATGCTTAAGTAGTTTGTAAGCTACGGACTGTTGACCACGCAGTTTGGTCCGATAGAATTACAGACTTTTTTTTTTTTTTTTTTTTTTTTTTTTTTCCCGTATGAGTGTGAACACTACCGTTTAAACTGACTTTAACAAATTCAAATTCAAATGTTTGTAATTCTATCGGACCAAACTGTGTGGTCATCAGTCCGTAGCTTTCAAACTACTTAAACCTAGGTAAACTAACCTACGGACACACACACACCCATGCCCCAGGGAGGACTCGTACCTCCACGGCGAGCAACCGCGCGCTCCACAGCGAGATGCTTTAGACCGCTCGGCTACTTCACGCGGCAACTTTAACTTACAGGAAACACATGTAGTGCCATAAAAATAGGTAATGACTAGAAAATAGCCGGCCGTGGTGGCCGAGGGAACTGAGGCGCGTCAGTCACGGTCTGCAGGGCCACTACGGTCGGAGGTTCGAATCCCCCCTCGGGCATGGATATTTGTGCCGTCCTTAGTATTAGGTAGATCATAAGTAGTTTGTAAGATTAGGGACTGATGACCCCTTCGTTAAGTCCCATACGCTATACAAACATTTGAACATTTTTGACTAGAAAATAACTCCACATTTGTCTTTATAACACAGTGGCAGTTTTTCACGGATGTCAATGCTCATCAGTCATATCTCCTCAAGTATTATGTCGTACAGTGATATAATTATGTCTAAGACCTTCGCCAAAGTGCAGGCAATATATTGGCGAAGTTTCATAGCAGTCGGATAAACGGGTATAAAATACGAACAGACATTCATTTTTATATCTTAGATATCTAAGTTATAAATACTAGATCCACGAAATATGTGATTGGTTCGGGTGTACTCACTAGAATTCTGACAAAGATATTTGTCTTACGTGCAAATTTAGTGCTGTCGCAACTATATATATATATATATATATATATATATATATATATATATATATATATATATATATATATATATAGTCTTTAGCTGAGAGAGAGAGACAGAGAGAGGGAGGGAGAGAGAGAGAGAGCTAAAGACTGTTTTCACATTTTTTTAATTTTTCAATTTTTTTTACCTCTATGAACAATTAGAAATCTTAATCCAGAAAAAATACATGGTGATCTTCTGCTAAATGACAAACTGGAAAGCAACAATACCAATTTCTTTAAAAATTTCTCCAGTGTTCAATGTATTTTTCATTAAAATGTAAAATTGATTCTGTAACTTCGATTGAATAATTCTTTTAAATGTAGTAACATTTGTTTCAACACATGCTATCTACATATGCACATTTTATGGCATATTCACTGTAAATATTGATGTAAGTAGGTCATCTTAGCTTCTAAATATCTTTGTACAGTGTAAACATCTAATACAAAATGTCTACATGTGGTGTATACATAACTGTGTTCTTGTATTGTGTGTGTGCCAGATAACAAGATTATCAACAAAACTGTAAGCAAATACAACACTACAATAGTATCGTTTAAACTGACTTTAACATACAGGGAACATATGTAGTACCATAAAAATAGGTAATGACTAGAAAGTAATTCCACATTTGTCGTTATAACAATGTGGCATTTTTTCACGGATCTCAATGTTCATGAGTCATATCTTCTCAAGTATGTGTCGTACAGTGACATAATTAAGCCTATGACCTTCGCCAAAGTGCAGGCAATATGTTGGCGACGTTTCGTGGCAGTAGGATAAACGGTCATAAAATACGAACAGACATTCATTTTTATATGTTAGATATCTAACAAGGAGACCACATGAGTATCGGATTTTAGAATTTTTTGATAGTTATGGTATGTTAAGTTCAGAACTCAAACATCAGTCAGCCAGTCATTCGACGTAACTCTCAAACATTCTCGAGAAAATTGACTCTGAAATTTTGCAAGTAAGGGTAAGTACCAAGCAATAAACGAATTGTAGCATCTGTCAGCGTAGCGAAGGTGGCGCCGGACGCCGTGCCTCAGCGCTACGGGCTAAACGCTGTCTGTAATGAAAAAGCTGAGCCAAATACACAACAAACAACCAAGAACAAACTGAACCAACGATCGCGAAGCATAGATCTACCAGAAGAACAAATAATAAAAAAGTAATAGCCTTCCAACTGTAGGGTCAGTGATTCGAATCCTGTCGTTGCAAATGTTTTGAATTTTTTAATTGTGTTCGAATACTTACATAATTTCAATATCTAATGATAATTTTTACGAAAAGTGCACATGTTTCCGTTTATTCGTAATTTTCTATATTTTACAGAGCATTGTTAATTATGATGGTTTCAATAAAAAAACATAAGTTACATTTTTTACAGTATTGGCTTAACTATTAGTTGACGACAGTAGTCTTTGATTGTTCAGTTTGTGAACAGCTACGGAACTTGTTTTGGAAAGTCATCTCCGTTGCTACTAATGGGTTTCCAAGCAGCTAACCTACCCAAGCATCGATTTATATGATAAGGTTTTCAGCTCGTCTACATATACACAAACAAAAACTGACACAACACGTGGCATTAGAGAACCCAAAACGTTTTATATAACTGAATTCTAAGATTAAAAATGTTCTATCACTGTGGGATTCGAACCCGGGAGTCTATTGATGTGATGCTAGAACGGTACCTCCTGAGCTACAACGACAGGTACTGGGACTGTTTTAGTTATTGGTACTTACGCGTACTTTGCAAAACTTCAAAGTGTATTTTCTCCAGAATTTTTGAGAGTTGCATCGAATGGCTTTGTCTGATTGTCATTTAAGTCCTGAACTTCACGTACCAGAAATATCAAGAAAACTTAATAAATCACGGAATAATGTAGATAGAGAGGTAAAAATTGTCACACATGTCTGGAATGACATAGGGTTTTATTAGAAAAAAAAAGTTCAAAAAATATGTGACAGATGGTGTTTCATCTGATCAAAAAAGGAATAATTAGCATAACAAATTAAGACAAAGCGAAGATGATGTTCTTTACAGGAAATGCACAATATGTTCACCATCATTCCTCAACAATGGCTGTAGTCGAGGAATAATGTTGTGAACAGCACTGCAAAGCATTTCCGGAGTCATGGTGAGGCATTGGCGTCGGATGTTGTGTTTCAGCATCCCTAGAGATGTCGGTCGATCACGATACACTTGCGACTTCAGGTAACCCCAAAGCCAATAATCGCACTGACTGAGGTCTGGGGACCTGGGAGGCCAAGAATGACGAAAGTGGCGGCTGAGCACACGATCATCACCAAACGACGCGCGCAAGAGATCTTTCAGGCGTCTAGCAGTATGGGGTGGAGTGCCATCCTGCATAAAAATCCTACGTTCCAGCAGGTGTTTATCAGCCAGGCTGGGGATGATGCGATTCTGTAACATATCGGCGTACCTCTCACCCGTCACGGTAGCAGTTACAAAACCAGAATCACGCAGTTCCTCCAACAAAAAGGGCCCGATAACGGTAGATGTGGTAAATCCAACCCATACTGACTTTCTCGTCGTGCAATGGAGTTTCCACGACAGTTCTAGGATTTTCGGTAGCCCAGATTTTGCAGTTGTGGGCATTGACAGACCCTGGGAGCGTGAAATGAGCTTCGCTGGTCGACAACACGTTACTCAGCCAATCGTCATCTTCCGCCATGTTTTGAAACGCCCACACCGCAAATGCCCTCCGCTTCACTAAACCGCCAGGTAACAGTTCATGATGCCTATGGATTTTGAAAGGATAGCGTAGGAGGGTATGACTAAGTGCCAACCGAACACTAGTGCATGGGCCGGCCGCGGTGGCCGAGAGGACTAAGGCGCTTCAGTCACGGTCTGCACGGCCACTACGGTTGGGGGTTCGAATCCCCCCTCGGGCATGGATATTTGTGCCGTCCTAGTTCGTAAGTAGTTCATAAGTAGTTTGTAAGTTTAGGGACTGATGACCCCGTAGTTAATTCCCATAGACTATACAAACATTTGAACATTTCTAGTGCATGGAATACCGTTGTGACGTGCAACTTCACGAGCGCTGACTTCCCCGTGCATAGACGAACCCGCTACAGTCTCTTCCTGAAATGTCTCAACAGCATTACGCCTTGTGCTCGGTCGGCCACTACGGGGTCTATCGTCTAAACAACTCGTGGCTTCGAACTTAAATCATTCTCGCCACAGCTGCATTTGTCAACGGACCTTTACCTGTTCGAATCCCCTTCCTATGGCGATAGGATCGTAACGCTGAACTAGCACATTCCCCATTCTGATAATACAGCTTCACTAAAAGCTCCTTTTCAGGTAACGTCAACATGCTGCGACTGCTGGTACATCTGATTCCCTCACTCATTACAGCTCCTTTTATACACGATTTTCATGCACAGTCACTGATGTTTTGCTGTCCAGCGCCATACGTCGGACATTTTTTTAATTTTTTTTTGTTCTAATGAAACCCCATGTCATCCAAGCATGTGTGTCAATTTTTTACCTCTCTTCATTATTCCTTGATTTATTAAGTTTTCAAATTTATACTGAGTTTTTGATAACCCGGTATGTTCTACGATTCTGTATATTATTTATATTTCCGACTGAGGAGAACGATTTTTAACTGATTAGGACGAAACAGATATTTGGATAATAATTTCCCAATATGTGACGATTTCCGTGTGCGTTTACCAAAGTGGTGTAATAACAGAAAACCATTGTAAAGGTAATAATCTTGTCCGATGCATAATGTCGCTTAACCAACCACATTGACAGTGGTAAATATAATTGTATATGTGCCCCAACAGGTAACTGACAATTTCAATGCGGACGCATTAATACGCTCGATCATTTGCGGGAATCCAGTGTAGACTGCGAGCAAGTGGAATCAAATGGGCAGCGGGCACTACAAAGGCAGTGTGCTACAAATTGGGGATTTGGTAGCCGCGGTGGAGCGGCCGTGCCCTCTAAGGCGCTCGCTGTGGAGCGCGCGGTTGCTAGCCGTCGGAGGTTCGAGTCTTCCCTAGAGCATGGGTGTGTGTGCTGTCCTTAGGTTAGTTTGTCTTAGCTTAAGCCAGGCGCCGTGGCTCAGCGCGCCCAGTCAGAGGGGTCAACGCCACAGTAATAAAAAAGCTGAGCCAAAAACACATCGTAGAAGAACGAAAAGCATCCACAACGAAGAGAACTACCAATAGAACAACAAAAAAAGAAATAGTTAAGGTGGCCGTTGGCCCAAAGTGAGATATCTGGGTTCGAATTCCAGTCCAGCAGAAATTTTCATCTTTGCCACATGTTTGTAGATCTATCGGACCAAACTGCGTGGTCATCAGTCCGGAGCTTACAAACTACTTAAACCTAGGTAAACTAACCTAAGGACAAACACACACACCCATGCCCCAGGGAGGACTCGAACCTCCATGGCGAGCAACCGCGCGCTCCATAGCGAGACGCTTTAGACCGCTCGGCTACTCCACCGCGGCCTCGTCATTGCCATTGGATACATTTCAGTGCCCTGTAACGGTCCAAATGTTTAAATATTTCGAATTCATTGGTGAGAGCATTAATACATGAAAACGTTGGTACCCTAATCTAAGTTTGAGTAATGTGTGCATATGATTTTTAAAAGCAGCTTCTTCTCCAGTTGCAGAAAAGAGACACTAAACGAAATAATGTATGGCATAGTGTGCATTAATATGCTTGCTTATACTGGTATCGGTAATTATAAGGTAAACAACTGTCGAAGCTATTGGACCTTCGCAACACTGTCAAAGGCAAATGTTGTAAAAACATGTCCCAAATTCTTATGTAGCTACTGCACATTTCAAGCTTCTATGACAATATGCTGACATGTTGCTCGTTGGCGTGTGTCTGGGAATTTCCTATCGACGTTTAATGAGACGTTCGACCAGTACGATAGGCTGGCAGCTTTCATAAAGTTATTCAATCTAATTTCGCGCTATTGAAAGGTCAGTTACAGCAACAAAGAAACGTCGGTCGAAAAGCCCGAGACAGAAACCAACAGGCACTATGTAGAACACAGACTTTCTTTTAGCTAGGAGCTACATGATTTCATGAATGTCATTAAATGAAGTAGTATTAGCTAGTTGATAAGTAGTTTGTAAGTTTGCGGACTGATGACCCCGTAGTCAAGTCGCATATGCTATACAAACATTTTAATTTGAAATGAAGTAGCAGAATAATCACTGAAAGATATGTGCTGTCTGCAAAACAGTTATTTTTGTCGGACAGTAAATAAAATAAAGCAATACGTAAATGAAACTCATGTTTTCGCATGTAATCAACAGACTGACGTAAACACCAGTCCAGTGTCAACTCAAAACGGCGCGATCAGCTGCTTTGTTTTCAAAATGTTGTAATGTTTGTGACCTGTGGGGTCATCAGACCCTAAAGTTACAAACTACTCATGAACTATCTTACACTAAAGACGACACAAAGTTCCATGCCCGAGGGGGGGGGATTCGAACCCCCGACCGTAGTGGCCGTGCAGACCGTGACTGAAGCGCCGCAGTCCCCTCCGCCACCGCGGCCGGCACAGTGCAAGTCACTGCAGAGTCAACACAACCAAAAATGACAAAATATCAAAAATATCGATAGTAACTGTTAATCAATAGGTGAGGCAGCATTAATTTTGTCCCTCTGTTTTTTGACGAGAGACAGTGCCGGATTCCAAGCAGAATTTAAACAAAAACCACCATCTCTGTTTATAAGGTCGCTTGCTAGTTTAATTTCAATAGCTTCCTTAACAACAGTATCCAAATAGATGGAAGTCTATGTAACATTGTCTTAGCACCGGTCATCCTATGGAATACAGAAACACGGAGATTCTGGCATACACTTCCACCTATTGGGATACTGTTATTAAGGAAGCTGTTGAAATTAAACTAGCACGCGACCTTATAAACAGAGATGGTAGGTTTTGTTTAAATTCTGCTTGGAATCCGTTACTGCCTCTCGTCAAAAAAGAGAGGGACAAAATTAATGCTGCCTCACCCGCTGATTAACAGTCATTATCGATTTTTATGATGTTTGGTCACCTTTGGTTGTGTTGACGCTGCAGTGACTTGCACTGAGTGTGTTATCTTCCTTGTTTACCCTTTGAAACCGCGGTATTAAATACGCTCGCACGTTGCTTCCTTGAGTGCAGTTGTGCCTTGAGAATGGCAGGGTGTCCTCCTGCCGAAATATCGGCGGTTGCCGACGACGTCACCCGGCAGCATACCCGTAAGTTGTTTGAACATTCATTACGCCGGGAAAAGTTAAGGTTTCACAAATGTTCGATGTTTGTGAAGCTTTATGGGACTTAACTGTGGGGAAACGGCTGTGCAGACTGACTGGCGCGTTGAGCTACTGCGACCGGCTGCTTTGTTTTCATTGATATTTCTGTCTCTTCCCTCAGTCGAAGATCTTGAGACACGGATAGTTTTCTTGTGGAGGCCCTTCCGGCTTGCTTTTCTCCGCCGTCGGCATCAGCCGGCGCGACCGTTGGCGCTGCCCGTATTTCCGGCCGGAAGCCGGCAGCAGTCCACGACACCAGGCCAACCGCCACGCCAGCGGTCAACTACACCAGGCCAACCGCCGCTCTGTCGGCAGGTGTGGCGCCTGGGGGTTGCTAGGCCCCACCCGGCGCGTGCCTCACTGCATTCCTGCTCAGAGCCGGTCGCCCCCTGTCAGATATTTGCCGGCGCAGAACCCGAGTACTTGTCTACCCTCAACTCTGGTACTCCACCCGTCCCTCTCTCGGCTCATTTCTTCCCCCCCCCCCTCACTCCGAGTTTGTGACACTTGCGGGGAAAGGGAATTGTAGACACTAGCGGGGAGACCCGAACGGCCGGCCGCGGTGGCCGAGGAGACTGAGGCGCTCCAGTCACGGTCTGCACGGCCACTACGGTCGGGGGTTCGGACCCCCCCTCGGGCATGGATATTTGTGCCGTCCTTAGTGTTAGCTAGTTCATAAGTACTTTGTAAGTTTAGGGACTGATGGCCCCGTAGTTAAGTCCCATAAGCTTAACAAACATTTGATTTAGACTCGGACGCTGCAGGTAGTGGACAGGGTGTTCCACAAGTAGAGATACACCACCCATACTCCACGCCCTCCAGCCGCTACCTGTGTCGTATTCAGGGAAAAGCCCAGCGAGCGAGGTGGAGCAGTAGTAACGGGACGTAGCCTTTTTCTTGGATGTTCTGAATATAAATCTTCACACAGACTTCTTGAGGAGGAGAGTGATACGGATATCTGATTGTAAGCCACTGCCTATTACCATAGACCTTTTTGACTGTACTGAATAGGAGTTCCGCGTATTCCGTAATTTATATTTATACAGTTAACAGGCAATGCTGCCAATTTCGCTTCATTTTTCCTGGAAGTCTTGCAACTTGTTTCTCCCTGTTGGTTTATGCCAAGTTCGGAGTAAAAATGGTTATATATGACGGTGATAGAAAATAGAATTTATCTTTAGCATTTTTCGGTTTGTGACATTCCCTTATACATTCCGTATTTCATACATTTATTAGATGTATTTGTAATTCGAATACCGCGAAATCGTTTTGGGGTCTCGAATAAACGCAAGTATGTAAAATACTCATTGACTTATTATTAACATTTTTAATGGAAGGTTTACAGTTGCGTCTCCTATTAAAATGCATAGTAGCTATTTTTAAAGAGATGGAAGTTGCGTGATAGTGGGGTTAACTACATAGCGGTCAATTACATCAACGTATCTGTGCAGGATGCCTAATATATTTATTGCTTGCGCAGGTGTCTTGATATGCTTAGTGTTCTGAATAATATGCTTTTAGGAGGTATGACTGTGGAAAGTCATCGTCTTGTAATAGCAGAGAATGTCTTAATAACTCTCCAAACATTATCACTGTTAAAATACCGTTTTGTTTTCAGGAGGAACACTCAACGTTTGAACAAGTTTCGTGTTATGTTGACAGTGCTAGACTTGTTGGTGTGCCTGTGCCCAGGAAACGCCATAAGCCGCCCCAAGGGCCCCGGGTTCCCCGCAAGTGTCACTCCCCGCAAGTGTTCCAACCCCCCTCACTCCTACCGTCTCCTCTCCTCCCCCATGTCGCCATTCTTAGTGAACACTGAAACAGAGTTCATTCCAACTTGCCCTTTGCCGTGCTTCATCCGATGGCTAGTAGATTATAAAAACCCTATCCAAGAAAATATAACACCATGACGTTAAGTTTCATGGCAATCCATAGATTCCGTCCCATACTTGATATGCAGCCGAAACGGTAACCGAATGAAACTTCCTGACAGATTCAGCTTGCCCTTTTTTCACATGACATCTTGCGAGCCATGGATGAAGGGCAACAGGCGGATTGTGTTTTTCTCGACTTCAAAAAGGCGTTCGACGCGGTGCCACACTGCAGACTGCTAACGAAGATACGAGCTTATGGAATAGGTTCACAGATTTGTGACTGGCTGGAAGACTTCCTAAATAACAGAACGCAGTACGTTGTTCTCGACGGCGAGTGTTCATCAGAGACGAGTGTATCGTCAGGCGTGCCCCAGGGGAGTGTGATAGGACCGCTATTATTTTCTATCTATATAAATGATCTGATGGACAGGGTAAGTTGTAATTTGCGGCTGTTTGCTGATCATGCTGTGGTGTATGGGAGGGTGTCGTCTGTAACTGACTGTAATAGCATACAGGATGACTTAGACAAAATTTCTAGTTGGTGCGAAGATTGGCAGCTAGCTCTCAATGTAGAAAAATTTAAGGTGATGCGCATGAGTAGAAAAAACAATCCCATAATGTTCGAATACAGCATTAGTAGTGAGCTTCTTGATGCTGTCGCGTCGTTCAAATATCTAGGCGTAACATTGCAGAGCGGTATGAAATGGAACGAAAATGCAAGGACAGTTGTGATTAGGGCGGACAGCCGACTTCGGTTTATTGGGAGAATTTTGGGAAGATGTACTTCACCTGTAAAGGAGACCGCGTATAAAACTTGTACGACCACGTCTTGAGTATTGCTCAAGTGTTTGGGACCCGCAGCAGATCAGTTTAAAGGAAGACATAGAGGCGGTTCAGAGACGAGCAGCTAGATTTGTTACCGGTAGGTTCGACCAATGCGTGAGTATCACGGAAATGCTCCGGCAACTCAATTGGGGATCGCTGGAAGAAAGACGACGTTCTTTTCGTGAATTTCTGTTGAGTAAATTTAGAGGGCCAGAATTTGAAGCTGAGTGTAGTACGATCTTGCTGTCGCCTACTTACATTTCGTGTAAAGATCACAAAGACAAGATAAGAGAAATTAGGGCTCGTACGGAGGCATATAGGCTTTCTTTTTTTCCTCGTTCAATTTTGGAGTGGAATAGGAAAGGAAATACCTAGTAGTGGTACAGTGTACCCTCTGCCACGCACCTTACGGTGAATTGCGGAGTATGTATGTAGATGTAGATTAAAATTGAATGCCAGAACCGCGACTCGAACCTGGGACCTTTGCCTTTCGCGGGCAAGCGCTCTACCGACTGAGCTATCCCGACACGACTCACGATGCCACCTCACAATTTTATTTCCTTATTACCTCACCTCCTACTTTCCAAACACACGTCGTTAGTTATCAATGTCTTATACCGCACTTTTAGTTTGGTTCAATTGAATTATTCTTCTCTATTTGCTCTGAGTAGCAAGTACTCTATATTCATTAATTTGGTTAACATACCTGAGGAATTTATCTGGTTCGTGCCACTCTGCTAGCTCGCATAAAAAAAAAAAAAAAAAAAAAAAAAAAAAATGTTCAATTGTTTGTATAGTCTATGGGACTATACGGGGTCATCAGTCCCTAAACTTACAAACTACTAATGAACTACTTACGAACTAGGACGGCACAAATATCCATGCCCGAGGGGGGATTCAAACCCCCGACCGTAGTGGCCGTGCAGACCGTGACTGGAGCGCCTTAGTCTCCTCGGCCACCGCGGCCGGCCCTGCGGTAGTAATTTGGCGTTCTATCCGTTGGTGGAAGCCCCTTCATGTCAGAGCTGTAATTCTTGTTGACCGTTGGGCGCCTTATTCCTCTCCTTCCTGTTTTCAGTCAGCTCATCTGTTTTACCTGTTGTTGTTGTTGTGGTCTTCAGTCCGGAGACTGGTTTGATGCAGCTCTCCACAATACCCTATCCTGAGCAAGCCTCTTCATCTCCACATAAGAACGGCAACCTACATCTGTCTGAATCTGCTTACTGTATCCATCTCTTGGTCTTCCTCTGCGATTTTTACCCCACACACTTCCTTCCAATGCTAAATTCACAATTCCTTGATGTCTAAGAATGTGTCCCACCAATCTATCCCTTCTTTTAGTCAAGGTATGCCAGACATTTCTTTTTTCCCTAATTCTGTACTTTAGTGTAATTTTGCAAAATTAAACTGAGCTATTTTCATTTAAATTGCAGGTGTCATTTGTAAATTCTATTGTATTTACAAGTGTTGCTTTTCATTTAAAATTTTCCATTTTCACTTAAATTGCTGAGCTCATGGTCTTTTATTATATTTTAAAAGGTTGCTTTTACTAAATTTCGAGCATACCTTTATGATCGTTGGTATTATGAAAAATTGCTTCGGGCCTTATCAAAAAAATTGGTTCTCTCAACTTGGCCTTCAGCCTTGCATCACTTATCTGAACTGTCTTGTTGGGCCTTCAGCATCTGATTGTAATATATATTGATATTACAATCAGATGCTGAAGGCATATATATATATATATATATATATATATATATATATATATATATATATATATATATATAATCTTAATTAAAACAAATGGAACCTGAAATGATTACCCTTGCTGAACTTCACCAACCAACTACGCACCGCTCCCACAAGCCTATCCGCTCACCTATAGTAGACATATTTTAACATTGCCTGGATAGGCGTAGACGATTCCGTATCCTCTTCCGTAATTGTAATTAAAATGTAAACAAAGTTCCACAACGTTGTGCACACATCAGACTCGTTTCCAGAGAGGGGATGTTCTCCAGTATCCTATACTCCGTAGTTCCTGCTGTTTCTGTTAACGGGAATATACAATTTCTTGCATTTTTTTCCGTAGTTCCATAAACAGAGGCTGTTGATTAACACGGAACGAACAGCAAAAAATCCGAAAAATTGCAGTGGATTTTATCGAAGAGGCCAGCTTGAATGTGTATCGGTATTTGTGTCGGAGGAGGCGTTTCCTGTGAGAATTTTAATTACAAGGGGTATTGGCCTTACTGGCGAAAAAAAAAAAAAAAAAAAAAAAAAAAAAAAAAATACGGAAACTTTCGGGCCGGCAGGCAGCACGCCGATCTGGCGCACACTTCGTGGAAACCCACGTGGAGGAGGACGTGCAATTCCACGTTCCACTGCGCTGCGCAGCGTGGAATGAAGGATCCGGCATGTTAGACTTTTGCTTCGTGGAGTGGAACGTGGCCAATGAGAAGCGACCTGGTTTTCACGTGACAAGAAGAACTTCTGAGCCGCCATATTGCAATCGTTTTAGCGTACGATGTATAAATATAATCTTTTTAAAGCGTCACGAAATTGAACTTTTGATAACGCATCATTTTAGGTATGATTCGTTACAATAAATTACCGGAAACTATATATTCATAGCTGTAAACGATATCGTATTTAATGTTAGTCAGTGTTATAATTTGTATACCGTGAAATAATATTGGTCCTATGCTACGGTTCAACGCCATTCTATCAATGGAGCGTCTTTATGATACTTTGTCATAGATAAATATTACAATATGTTTTAGATGCATGGTATATCACAAATACAGCGCACTGTCTTCCAAGGAGAAATAGCGTAGTTGGTAGCGCGTTGAGCTGCGGATTGGAAGTTTAGAATAATTCGGACTCGCAACCCCACAATTCTAAAAATAAAATAAATTTTTATAAAATTTTTTTTTCCTTTTTTATTTCCTTAATGTTTCTGGTTCTTTCTTATTAATTTAAGAGTAATATCCGCTATTCGTTCCTTTTTAAGACGACAGATTACCGTGGTGGTTAGCTTTACGAGCTATGAATGAAAAGAGATGTAAATAACAGGTTTGCATCTACACTATCCAAGATATTTTTTATCGATTTAGTTTAATTACGGTTTATGTAATTTGTTAATACAATTATAATAACCAGTATTCAACGTTATTTACTACAAACATGAACGAACTTTGCTCACGAGAGAGCTTTTTGAGTATTTCGTGCAAGCCCACAGGTACAAATCAAATGTTCAAATGTTTGTAATTCTATCGGACCAAACTGCGTGGTCATCAGTCCGTAGCTTAACAACTACTTAAACCTAGGTAAACTAACCTAAGGACAAACACACACACCCATGCCCCAGGGAGGACTCGAACCTCCACGGCGAGCAACCGCGCGCTCCGCAGCGAGGTGCTTTAGACCGCTCGCCTACTCCACCGCAGCAAGCCCACAGGTACCAATAAATTTCGAGACAGTACCCACGTCATTCGGTTTTTGATACGGTGTTTGAATTCTTTAGCAGTTCAGTACAGTGCTGGAATAGTTCAGTTTCACAGTGCAGTGAGAGTGTGGTTATGCAAGCAGATGAAGTAAAGGAACAAAAGTGTTTACGTAGAATATTAAAAGCAAAGATTATCACAATGAACATTGTCGAACTGAGCCGTTGCCCCGCGTATATGAACAAGTAGACTGTATCAGGCAGAACTTATCTTCGAAGGAATACCAAAGTAAGAATATGTACATCGTGAGAGCAAAAGTGGAGCTGGCTCAGATGAAGGATTTCACCGTTTAGTTTTTTAATGATATTTTGCCAAAAGTGATTTAGTCGTATATTTTATCATTATCAATCGCTTGCAGTTAATGAACCGTCTTTGTGTTTCTTGAAGAAAAAAATTACAATTCCTGGAAGAGTATAGCCATGCAACGTGCAAGCATAAGAATGCTACAGTATTCAGTTTTTTCCGGCGTTCGCTGACAGATACCGTGCAATTTTACGCACATCCGTCTTTGTAAAGACAATGATCTACGCGCCAGCCTGCAATGGGAGTTGGAGAGCGCTGCAGTCGCAAAGCAAATCACGATGAGCAGCACGTCGTGTTCCGTGGGATGTAGCGGGTGGTTTCATAGCGTGCTGTAGCCACACTAGACTAGGTAGACAGCACGTCTGGCCTGCGCCACGTTGGAACAACACGTCCCATGTGAGCGCGGCTTGAAGCCCATTTTAAACGATCAACGAACTTGTAATAGGTTGATAACAAGTCGCGTTAATGGCGGTCGTCAGTCGTTTGAACGGCTGCACTGGCATGATCGCGCTAGTATCGAAGCGCTATAATTATAGCGATAAAGAAATAGGACCCGTTCTAAACTCGATACTAGTGGGTTCACTGCGCATGCGCGAGCTAGTAGCTGTCAGCTGCAGTCACCGCTCCAGTTAGTCCGCCATTTTCCTTCGTAATTACGTATATTTTGCGTTATATGGAAGTTTATGATCAGAATGTAATACAAAATGTATTTCTAATGATGGCATTCACACGGTCCGTCACTAGACCGTCACCTAACGTCAACGTCACGTTAAGCATTCTCGAGAAGATTGTTTTGATTGAACGGTCGTCTGCTGACATCGGAAGTTAACCTATTTTCGTCAGGCGATTTTCATATTGTGGTATACAATTACACGGTTTTGCACGAAATTGGTCTTATTAATCGTTAGTTTATTATTATACTTTGGTTTAGCGGTAAATTGCAAATGTTTCATGACGACTTAAATATTTATCTCAATTATTGTCCACCGAAAAGCGAGGTCGTAGGCCTACATCTGAAACCGAAATATGATTTATGTTTTGCAATATCGTAACAGAAAAGACTGAAGCCAATTGTTTATTTGAATAAAATTGTACTTTGATGATGCAATTTTCATTAAATAGCATTTTAAATGAAAAAGCCAGTCCAAATGAAAGACAAAAATTCAGTTGTGCATAACGTTAATATCAATGTCAGTGGGCAAATCGTAGAAGATAAAGTAAAGAAGGTCTATTTACGCTCTTATAAATATGGCTTTCTGAGTTCATAAGTTTATTTTTTTCGCTTGAAAATAGATGTGAATGCTTTGAAATGTTGTTTCACTTCCCAGAACTTTACCGCACTAAGTTGACCAAAAACATAGATTGCAAGGTTTTCCTTGGCCGTCAATAACATTTAGCGTTGTTTCCTCAATTTTAGTATTAAACTATGACTTCCTACATAACAAATCGCCTGTTATAACCTCACTCGACATCGTGTATTACTGTTCGATTACGTTTATCGTCTAAACACGCTGCCACAAGATCTTGGTCGAGTTTGTAGATCAGGGCTAGTACGCTAGGAGCGCTTCAGTAGACTATTATCTATCTTGTTCAACTTCGTTCATCGTTTAAAACGGGCTTTAGGGGGAGGCAGAGCGTGCGGTCTCCGCAGTTCTAAAGCTGTGTAGGGAAACTGTGGCCAGCCTGACAGCCTCTTCCGCTGCTGCCTACACACCGGCCGACACAGCGTTACCACCGCTTAAAAATACTTACCAAGTTTGAGAAAAATATTCAATGAAAAAAATTAATTTCTTCATATCTTATATTTTCGCTCGATAATGATCCAACTTTCTCTTCGTTATTGCGCATAGTTACTGTGATATATCAAGTAAAGTACTGCACAAACGTGAAGCGTTCGTAGACGAAAATTCGCATTGCGTAGACTTTGCGTATGGTTGATTTTAGCACATACAAAGCTGCGGAAGAAATGTAGGTAAGATATCGAAATTTTATTTAAGGTTCAGAGCAGAACGATAACTCAATTCATTCTTGAGTTGCAGGGCGCCTTTTCCGATGGACAGGCTCGGAAAATGCGCGTAGTTATGTTCGTGTGGACTTGCGGCTCTACGAAGTACTTGTCATCTGTTTTTAAAGAAGCAGCTTGGTTTGTGGCTCCGCATCAAAAGTGTTCAACCATAAATGCAGACTAATCTGTAGTGTAGCCCAGTATTCCCACAAACAGTGAACCTTTCGTAATCGGAGCAAACAGCTGAGATAACGGACAAGTTTTTGATGAGTATTTTCATATATATAATGTATTTAAACCTTACATGCACTACGAAAAATGCAAGAGGATACCAACTACACTACTATTACCAAAAACAGAGAAATTAAAGGTACCTGTATAATACCAATTACATTTGCATGTCTTATTTTTTTCTTGCTTCAGTTATTCGTTTCCTATAATAATACACTATACACATGTACACGAATAAGAAAATCTTACTTTAGGAAATGTGTATTTATTTCATATCTATACAAGAATCTCAAAAATTTTTGTGTTTTCAGCCATTACCTAAAAATAAAACCAACGACGCGTGAATAATTTAACCTCGCGACATAGTGCAGGAATTTTCTTCACAAATTTATTGAAGTTAAAAAAAATGTAGGTATCTGCTGCGTAATACATTCGACAGTGAAACTTGAATAGATTAATTTTCATTACGAATTAGAAGTAGCACAGGACCGAGGGTCGCTTCTGGACTCCTAGTTTTCTCTAAAACTTTTCGTCAGTCCGACTGCTCTTCCTGCGTCTCTGAATTCAAATGGCGTCTTCCTGTCTGAGGCCATTTTTGACTTCAAATTGTTCTGATAAATTTGATCTCACTTTAGAGAATGTTTGTTATAAACACATTGCCATCATGCAGATTATTTTAGATAGAAAAATGCGGTATACTGAAAAGTAGGGCAAGTCATTATTCAGTAAAGTATAATATTTTTAACTTCACTTGAGTCAACTTGAATAAACTACTTTTACCTGCGATAAAGACTTCTAGAAATGCAATAGTTTGAATTCATACTCACAAGGAAAATACTTGGGCTCGAACAAACACATATACACCAAAGTCGTATGAGAGATAATGTAAAGATCCCTTATTGCACTAGTGATACTCCCGCATCTGCAAAACTCTGTAGTCGTCCCTTACAGGTCTCTGCGTGTGCCATGCCGCATTGGCACTTTGACCTGTCGGTTCGCCAGTAGGGACGGTGCAGTGTGCCTCCGAAGTTGCGTTTTGTGGCGTTATTTGTGTGGTGAAGCGTTAGATGGGGCGGCGATTGCTAATCAATCCTGGTAAAGTATTGCGATTAGTTGAGATGGAGTTACGAAGAACCATTGTTCGCGAAGATGGTATTAGTGTAGAACATGAATCATTTGCACGTTTTCTCGTATGTTATGGTACAGAAATATGAGCATAAGTTAGATACTCTTGTTACAAACTCATAATAACCATAACAGGGATGATAATGACGAACAACTCATTGCAAGCGGTAGTGCGGGAAGATGCGATGGAAGCAGTGGCAGTCAATACCAACAGTCTTTCGGGAAGAAGGTTAAATTTGCACCTATCATCACGGATTTTGATGACAATACGCCAGAGAAAATGTTCGATGATTAAAAGTTGTAGCCGACCGCGGTGGCCGAGGGGACTGCGGCGCTCCAGTCACGGTCCGCACGGCCACTACGGTCGGGGGTACGAATCCCCCCTCGGGCATGGATATTTGTGCCGTCCTTAGTTTTAAGTAGTTCATAAGTAGTTTGTAAGTTTAGGGACTGATGACCCCGTAGTTAAGTCCCATAGACTCTTCAAACATTTGAGCATTTTCGTTCATACAGATATGTTTGTTCGAGCCCATGTACTTTCCTTGTCAGACGTAAGCGAAAAATATTTAACAAACTTGAAGAGTTTTTACTTGGTATAGACAGTTATAAATCATTAATTTATGGCTATGGAGTGACGATTATATTCCAAATACTGTATAAATGGATTTACTGCAATTCACTATGGGTCAATAACACACAGTATGCTGTCGTGGTAATTTTGCGAAACAGCGTGGCAATGGCCGTACGCAAATCTGTGTTTCAAATGTTTGTATAGTCTATGGGACTTAACTAGGGGGTCATCAGTCCCTAAACTTACAAACTACTTACGAACTACTTACAAACTAGGACGGCACAAATATCCATGCCCGAGGGGGGATTCGAAGCCCCGACCGTAGTGGCCGTGCTGACCGTGACTGGAGCGCCTCAGTCACCTCGGCCACCGCGGCCGGCGCGCAAATCTATACTATAACAATATTGTCACATTGCAGATAACTGGAAAATGACCATGTAGTGGAAATTAGCTCATGGCAATAATAACAGCGTAATGAAGCTACGAAACGCAGCAACATGCCTGGTTGTAGCATCTTTGATGAAGTCTGCAACGCTGCAGGCAGTGGCTGTGGCGGGCCATTCAGAACGTGCAGGCCAGGCGGCGCGGCCTGAGGAATGCTGGCGTTACGTCACGCCCTTACCAGCGCGGCAGGCAGCAGGTGCAGGGGCGCGCACCCTCCCCCGCATTCCAGCGCCGCCCCCGCCACCCCCAAGGCCGCGCCGACACTCCCCTCATACAAACGCGTCCGCATCTACTCCGACGATTCTGGGCAAATAACATTGCCAAACTATATTACTGCTCCACTACATTCGCAAATATCTCTCAACAGGCATCAGCTCTTGCATAGGGCAGAGATCGGCAAGTATTCTTAGATGGCGTGCGGATACTTCTGAAAATTTTCATCGAGTTCCAGAAGTAAAACCTGATATCCTTTCTTTTAATTTTTACTCGCAAATTAATCTATATCTATAAATGTGAATGTCTGTTCGGTGTACGTTTGTCACGCCTGAACCACAAGACATAAAGAGACAAAAATTTGTACAGTTACTAATGTCTACCCGGGGAAGGCTTTAGGCATAGTTTTATGGCGATCCGATAACTATTTATCTATATATATATTAATGTGAATGTCTGTTCGGTGTACGCTTATCACGTCCGAACGACAAGCCGTAGAGACTTAAATATCTGTACAGTTACTAATTTATACCTGAGGAAGGTTTTAGGCACTGTTTTACAGCGACCTGAAAGATATTTATATAATTTGAAGAATATAACGCGAAATGCGGAACAATAATTACTCTCTGAAAATTATATTTACTGTTTGAAATTGGTTTTGTCGGTTGCATTGTTGCTTGACTGTTCATAATGATAAAAGGGTGGAGTATATTGGGATGGAAAGTTATCGGTGTATATAAAATTTTACGTATGTGTGTGTTAATACTTCGCTCTGCAACGAAAACTACAGAACGCAAACAAATGGTCTGTGTGTAATTGTTGTCAGAAGTCTCCCGTTGTCAGTTCCATGCCGATAGCTATAAGGGGATGGAAGATATGGTGGTTGAAAGTCGTCAATTTGTAAAAAAAAATCGGACTGAAGGCCAGCGATGAAGTTTGCGACTCTATAGCAAGAAGGTTGGTTACATACAGCGAAACGTGATGCCACAGACCATATCTTTCGTCTATGCGTGCTACAATGTCTTCAGCTCTTTCTCTCTAATGATAAGCATACGAATAAGGAAATATAATAATAAATAAATAACTAAAAATAAATTTCTTTTAATACATCTCTTTAAAAAAATTCTTATTATTAACAGGTAATTATAGCATGTTTTTAGAATAAAGGAGATGGGCTGAGAGAGAAGCCATAGGAGTTGTACTAACTCAAGGCAGGAATAAATAAGTAAATTCCCCGGGCAAAGCCGGGCTTTCAGCTGGTATTAAATACAACACAGACAGCTTTGTATTAAAAATTCAGAAAAAGACATAGAATGCGCCGAATCGCACTCACAAAGAAACTGTTTGATCTGTCTGTGCTGAAGAGAAGATCGAGACTTCATACAATTAATCAGCTTGGTCAACCTGTGCATCACTTCTTTGAGTCGCACTAAGTTTACCACAAAGTACTGCCTAGTGAATTACGCACTGATAAGATAGCAGGCTACCTTTCTGACGTTTGATTCTCTTTACTAGTCCTTTTTCTTTGTCGATCATCGCTGGGGTCCCGCCAGTTGCAAGACACCATTTTATCATAACTAATGTTTGATTTTGTTATGAAGTCATCAAAAGAATTGAATAAATCTTATCCACGAGTCTTGCCTTGTTAGTAATACCACTCCCCCCTTAACTCTTTGCCTTCAGAATTAAAAAAAAATCGCACGAAAGTGTACTTTTGTTCTTAATCAGCTATATCGAATGATTCATTGAGTGCCATGGCTTAGCAACATAACTTCTGCAGAAGTTCGAACAAACTACTTTCATTGTCGTCTGCTTAAATGAAGGTTTCAGAGAATGTCAAAGTTTGAAGTCGATTTATACAATTTCCTTCTTCATTAAAGTTCTCGTGCAGTATCTATGCCGGCCGCGGTGGCCGAGGGGACTGAGGCGCTCCAGTCACGGTCTGCACGGCCACTACGGTCGGGGTTCGAATCCCCCTTCGGGCATGGATATTTGTGCCGTCCTTAGAAAAAGCTAGATCATAAATAGTTTGTAAGTTTAGGGACTGATGACCCCGTAGTTAAGTCCCATAAGCTATACAAACATTCGAACATTTTGAGCTGTATCTATATGTGCGACAGAGCTTATATGCGGATCATTGGCCAGCTTGCTCCCTCCTGCTGCCGCTCGTCAGTGTACTCTCCAGCGTTGCATATATGAAAACTATTTTATTTAATCTATCTAAAATAATCATTAAGAATTCTAATTATTAACAGTTAATTGGAAAATTCTATAAATAATTTAAAATGGCTCTCTTACGAATTGTTATTTACAGAAAACACATATTTTTTTAATATAATTTGAGTATGCAACCTAAACTTTGAAAATATTTTTGGCGGTTCAGTTTTTGACCTTCCGCGGTCCGGACCTGGACCGCTGTCCGCCTGTTGCCGACCGCTGACCTAGGGAATGCTTCCTATTACGTGTGACGTAACGGATTTCTCGTCTGGATAACAGTTAAAAGGTTATGTACTAACACCATATCATCTCTAAAGGCCTATAAATACGCTAACACGAAACTGAGAGTACAGATTTTTAATACTAATCATACAAGAAGGCCCATGAAACGTGTACGTAATTGGATAGGTGGTTCCTCATAGACGTTCCGAATATAAAAATTATGTGTGCACGTAGCCGTTAAAAAAATTTTAGAATCATACTCCAAATTCTCCATAAGTTTTGCCACTATATTATAACCCGTTGTAGGTAGTCTGTTCGTATAGGTAAAATTAGAAAAGTCAGATAGCGCTTGGAGCTCCAGTGTTAGGGCCCCAGGTTCTATTCCCACAGCACCCATTTTTTAAAATTCTTCATAATGTTCAATTCTTAACGTTTATATATAGTTTTTAAATATAATTTAACAATTCAGTTTATGGATGCAGTATTAATTAATAAATTCGTGTGGCTCATGGCCTGGTGCAAGTCTTTCAATTGAACGCCACTTCGGCGACTTGCGTGTCCCTAGCCTACCCCAGTTGTCCAACCGGGGAAAGGGGACCTACAGTTTCACGTAGAATCCGAACCAGTGTCGTTTCTGTCGACTCCTCACATCGTTGAGGTGAAGGATGGGTTAAAGTGCAGACTGAAAAAATCCGAGGTCTGACCGGGTTTCGAACCCGCGACCCTTCAGTTTCCGGTCGAGCGTCGATTTTTTTTTTTTTTTTTTTTTTCCTTTCTTTTTCCAAGTAGATCTATGCGTTCCGGTCGTTCGTTCAGTTTGTTTGTGGTTGTTCATTGAATGGTTGGCACAGCTTTTTTTTTATTGCAGAGGGCGTTCAGCCCCCTGACCAGGCGCTTTACCCCAAGACCACCGGGCCCAACAACGCAGTATTAATACATTCAGATCCATTCTCTCATGTTTCCACTTTGCCCTTTCTTTCACCCGCCCTATTAGAATTCACATAAAACCTATAAATTTGCAGTGCACAATAACTTCCAATTACTTTTTTTCTCATGACTTTGCAAACTCAACTGGTCGAATTTCGACCACAGGCAATACTATTATTAATAAAAATATAAAAAAAAAAAAAAAATTGTTTACAATAATTACAAATTAATATCAGGATTTCTGGACAAGGAGGAACTTTTATTTTGCATGTGTCATACTTCTTTTCATTTCTTAGATTTTTTCCGTTTTGGGGAATGTAGACTATTTGATGTTGAATAGTATCTGTATCATGGCTGTTTTCAGTAATATAAACAATTGTTAGGCTTCTAATGAATGGAAATAGCTTAAGGAAGCTTGCTTAGGGATGTATACCAATGGAGACCTGAATTTTAACTCCCGCATATGCGAAGGAAGGAAGATTAGTCTTGAACGCCCCGTGAACAAGCATGTTCATTAGAGGCGGACCTGCCGGCCGCGGTGACCGAGGGGACTAAGGCGCTCCAGTCACGGTCTGCACGGCCACTACGGTCGGGGGTTCGAATCCCCCCTCGGGCATGGATATTTGTGGCGTCCTAGTTCGTAAGTAGTTCATAAGTAGTTTGTAAGTTTAGGGACTGATGACCCCGTAGTTAAGTCCCATAGACTTTACAAACATTTGAACATTTTGAGAGGCGGACCTTGCGCTCGAATTGTTGGGTAAGGATGGGGAAGGAAATAGGTCGTGCCCTCTGAAAGGAACCATCCCGGCATTTGCCTGGAGTGATTTAGGGAAATCACGGAAAACCTAAATCTGGATGGCCGGAGGTGGATTTGAACCACCGTCCTCCCGAATTCGAGTCCAGTGACTTATCACAGCGCCACCCTGCTCGGTCCCACGTATTCGCGCCATTATGGTAACTTATCGTAGCTCCGACTGCGCGTCTCTTGTAAATCAGTATTACACGTTGGCAAGAAACCTAATTTAGCTAACCCATGGCCAGTAGTATTTGACATTGCGAATAATCCCAAATAAAATTCCCTTACTTCATCTTTCTTGAGGGTGAATTAAGAAACTAATATAACCACTGTTGAAATATGTTCTATGCTTGCTAAGTTGGTGTGTAATCAACAGATACAAATGGCGTTCAAAACGTTTTGCACAATCGTCTCCATTTTTTTAAATTTTTTGTGGGGGGAGAATGACATTTCTTGTGAACATACTTGGCACATTTAACTATACATTAAGCCCACTCAAGGTAGTCTCCATCGACTGTGATGCCTCTGGTTCAACTTTCTATCCATGATGTAAATGCACTTTGGAAAATACTGCGGATTGGCCAAAGAGGTAAACATCAGATGGTGCCAAGTCCGGACAGTAGGGAGGATGAACAGTTTTCCAATCCATTTCCCTGATTTTCTTCTGCGTCTTAAGGGCTATAAGGGGTTTGGCTTTGTCGCGGTGTAGTCTGATGAGCTGACCCTGAAGCTGTTGTCTGTGGCACGTCGCTGCTTGTCCAGTGACAAACACTAACGGTTGCGGTTAACGGTGGTGCCAGGTTCCAAAAACTCAATGAAAAGGACACTACGCTGATCACAGAAGGATGATGCCATTACTTTTCGGCCTGCTGTTAGTGAAAGTCTTGGTTTCTTCTTCTGAGGGGAACCCTGATGACGACACTCCATGAATTGGGTTTTCTCTCAAGTTCGGACAAAAACAAACATGTTTCATCCTGGGTAATGACGCCGTCAAAACATTATTTCCACTCTTCAGTAAGGATCTTCGTGAGACCCTTGCACACATTTTTCCTCAACGTTTTCATTTCTCTTGTCAATAATCGAGGCACCCAATGTGCACAGATTTTTCTGTGCCCTAGTGACTGTACCAATTATACCACACTACCCAATGACAAACGAGTCGTTTCAGCAAGCCGTCGTCTCGTCACACATTTGTCATTTTGGATGATTTGATCAGCGGTCTCCCTATGCACATCACTCACCACCGTCGACGGATCGTCCAGCATAGAGAATCGCCTTCTTTAAACCTCTGCAGCCACCGCTGGACACTGCTGCGATCTACTGAGTCCTCCCCGTAAACAGGGAGCAACTTCCTGCGGATCCATGTGGCAGAGTCATCGCCGGAACTCCATCACCAACCGTTGTCGCAACCTCACGTCTACTTCACGGTCCATTATGGCTCACCTGTAAACAAAAGAAAATACTTTTATATGCCAACTTATAGTTAAATGTTCCAAGTATCAATCTCCTCTCTGCAAAAAAAATTAAAAATTTGAAGAAAACTGTGCAAAACATTTTGAACGCCCTTGGTAAATAAATAAAAGCTCGTAAAAATCTGGAAAGGTTCAACATTCAGGAAATTGAGATGTTAAATATGGATACATTTCGGATCGTGATTCAAAATTTGTAAAGATTTCAAGACGAAGGTACTAAGAAGACCGGGACAAAATTGTTGTTTCATCGAATAAGATTTTGTGTTTGTTTGTGAGGCTGTGCTCAGCGACAGCCGATTACTCCAGTTCCCTATTTTTAAAGAGCCTTTGGTGTTCTGGGCAACGGTCGGCGACGGTACGGATGGACTGACCGATGCAGTTGCTTCCTCACTCACATGGTAAACTGTAAATCCTAGGGATCCTGAGACCGAGTCTGTCCTTTACAGGGCATATCATCTCCTTAAATTTCCTAGGATGTCGGATGATCGATTTAATACCATGCCTCCCCAGGACTCTTCCTCTTTTTTCTGGAAGTAGCACCACAGAACGGAAAAAAAGCCGTCGGTTACTCATCACATGATTCTTCAACATTTCAACTTTTCCTCTTCTTGGCAAACGCTTTCCTTATATCCCGTGGACCATAGCTGTTCTTCCGGAACACATACTTAAGATGAATTTCGGATTCCAACTGATCCTCGTCTGTTTTTGCTCTATATATATCAATGTGTTCAGAACGGTTCTCTTCTGAACTGGGTGATGGAAACTCTGTGCGCTGAGATACAAATTGTTGTGCGTTGGTCTACGGTACACAGAGTGGCCGAACGGCTATCTGATTTACGTTGTATTAAAACATCCAGAAAAGACAGCCTTACTTCCTCTTCCGTCTCGATGGTAAACTGAATATTGGAGTGGATACTGTTCAAGTTTTCCACGAAATGCCCGAGAGCTTCCATGCCATGTGGCCACACCATGAAAATGTCGTCAACATAACGAAAAACCACAGGTGGACGAAGAGGGGCTGATTTTAAAGCACGTTTCTCCAAATGTTCCATAAAAATGTTTGCCATAGCAGGCGACGGTGGAGAACCCATAGCCATTGCATCCGTCATTTCGTAAAATTTTACGCCGTATAAGAAGTAGGTGGTCGTCATCACAAGGCGAAACAGTTTTATTGTTTCAGGAAGAAAATACTTTTCCAACAATTTCAGTGAAAAGTGAGGCCACATCCAGGCTGATTAAAATATCATTTGGTCCAACTCTAATATGTTTTAGTTTCTCTATTAACATTTCGGAGTTTTTGGTGTGATTTTCGAAGTGGCCAACTATTGGTGCCATTAACTTGGTAAGGTATTTTGCTAACCTGTAAGAAGGAGATTGTGTGGCACTCACAATAGGTCTCGATGGGCCATCTTCCTTTTGGACCTTAGGTAAACCTTAAAGTCTGGGAGGTCTAGGAGCTCGATGTGATTTGTCACATATTCTCCTAGTAGTCCAGAATTCTTCAGTAGCTCCGGCGTTTTCCTGCTGTATGAGATAGTTTAGTTGGTCCCTTTTTGCGTGACGTTCTGTACTTTTGGACAAGTGCTGCCAGCCTTCGTAGCCCTATACAGGGTGTTACAAAAAGGTACGGTCAAACTTTCAGGAAACATTCCTCACACACAAAGAAAATATGTTATGTGGACATGTGTCCGGAAACGCTTAATTTCCATGTTAGAGCTCGTTTTAGTATTTCTCTTTAAATGTACATTGAAATAATTCCTGCAGACAATTGTCAAAATTCCCAATGGGTTCATGCACGATGGAGCTCCTGCACATTTCAGTCAACGTGTTCGTACGCTTCTCAACAACAGATTCGGTGACCGATGGATTGGTAGAGGCGGACCAATTCCATGGCCTCCACGCTCTCCTGACCTCAACCCCCATGAGTTTCATTTATGGGGGCATTTGAAAGCTCTTTTCTACGCAACCCCGTTACCAAATGTAGAGACTTTTCGTGCTGGTATTGTGGACGGCTGTGATACAATACGCCATTCTCCAGGGCTGCATCAGCGATGCCATGCGACGGAGGGTGGATGCATGTATCCTCGCTAACGGAGGACATTTTGGACATTTCCTGTAACAAAGTGTTTGAAGTCACGCTGGTACGTTGTGTTGCTGTGTGTTTCCATTCCATGATTAATGTGATTTGAAGAGAAGTAATAAAATGAGCTCTAACATGGAAATTAAGCCTATCCGGACACATGTCCGCATAACATATTTTCTTTCTTTGTGTGCGAGGAATGTTTCCTGAAACTTTGGCCGTACCTTTTTGTAACACCCTGTATAATGTTGAAAGTAGTGACATCGTGACAGAAAAGTTTGCAGTAGAACCAATAATTAGAATCACTTGATCGCTTCTAACGGTTTTCGTTGTTTGATAACTCCCTTGTGTGGTGTGCACCCTAAAACGATCGCGTGGACCGGAAGCGGAAGCCAGTGTCGCCGCCTAAACGGCCGCTTCCTGCCCTCTCCGTATTAAACAGAGGCTGTGTCCCGCACAGAATAGGCGACTACTTTCAGCGTTCACTGGAAGGGCCCACATAAACACGCGACTCACGGGTATTCTGCATTACTAATCACTGAGTCACTGAGCACCCCCAGTAGGGTTGCCTTTGCTTACCAGTCGAGATGCCCTGTGCTCGCAGACAGTGCTTTGAACTCGGTTGTGATCTTAGCTCTTGGGATTCACTCTTCCTCTTTCTTCTTTAACACGTTCGGGACGACTGACTGGTGATTCATTTTCACTTAGGCCTGACTTCTTTCGTGACGTAAATTGAATCAAGTGGACAGCAATCCGATATATACCAAGGAAGAAAATTATAAATCACGATATCAGTATGATTATGACGTCACGCCACAGTGGCGTGCACAGGCCTCTAGGATAGATAGTGGTGTTATGGCAGGCAAACCCGCATAACTAACAACCAGCAGCGAACCTCTTATCTATATCTCTAATTGTTGTTTTCCAGTTTCAATTCATATTTTTAACGATATATTTTATTATATATATATATATATATATATATTTTTGACGACGTTACAGCGTTCATTTTAATGAAATAAATGGCAATTTGCGATCACTTGTGGCATCACTGTACTAGGTTCACATGGAGTACCAATGTGCGGCGAATAAAAATTTGTGCCCGACCGAGATTCGAACCCAGGATCTCCTGATTACTAGGCAGACGCGTTGACCACTCCGCCACCGAGGATACAGTGACCAGACCGACTGCAGAGGACTCTTCCCTGCACGTCTCCCACCACACAGAAATCTCCATTCGCCACACTATCTCTTTCCTATACCACAGCCTATTTATTCTATAATGCTCGCAGCCGCAATACTGTATTCCCGCATCAGGGAGAACAGACCAAGAGGTATAGAGACACAATTAATTGTCTTCAGGAGCCCAGCCTCGGCTTGTATAAAACTATATATTTTTTGACGACGTTACAGCGTTATTTTTAATCAAATAAATCGCAATTTGCGATCAGTTATGGCATCACTGTACTAGGTTTAGATGGAAATACCAAAGTGCGGCGAATGCTGCGGAGTGGTCAAAGCGTCTGCCTAGTTAGCAGGAGATCCCGGGTTCGAATCCCGGCCAGGCACAAATTTTCATTCGCCGCACTTTGGTATTCCATCTAAACCTAGTACAGTGATGCCATAAGTGATCGCAAATTGCGATTTATTTCATTGAGATATTTTATATTCTGATCTACTTTGTAGCGTTACTAATTTTTGTTTTTACTTTTCATGGGATATTTCCAATTCAAATTTAGACACGTGAGTTTCAAAAAGTTGGCCACAAGTAATAATCGATGTAAAGAATCTATTTATTTTACAGAAAAATAGTGATGTATAAAAATAAGTGTAAATACATCAAGAAAAAAACAGTATTTGAAACAAAATAACTCCCACTTATGTATATACATCTGTATTCAAAACAAACCTACATTTCAAAACTTCAGTGAATACACACTAGAATGAAAACGTATTACCAATATATACATAATTTATCTAAATGTACAAGAATAAACAAACAGAATTATACTATAGGACATACAAGTGCAGGACGTAGCCAGAGGTGTTTCGACCCCTCCCCAATTACGTCAAAAAGCTCAGGCCGAGGGTACCTCTGCTAAAATCTTCGTTATGTCCCTGGGAAATTGGTCTTATAAGATAATTTCTTTTAGAACGGAAAGTATCCAAATGGTGGAGTAATGAAGATGAATATTCTAAGAGCTGGATAAAAGCAATCGACACTTTAACTCACGGACGAACCAGCCTGAATGACAGCTAACTGTCCACCGAGAGCATGGCGACAGTGTTCATTTTAGCCTGCAAGCCGGACCGAGCCTATGAGCCTTGGTCACCTGAGAGTTCGGTGACGTCACAAGGGCAAGCGACTTCCGAGAGGCGAGGTGGCCCTCACGCCCCAGTGGCGTGAGCCGTCACGAACGTGTTAATTTACCGCTACCTTCATTTGTTTAGTAAGGACCCCTCTGCAGCTTTGCACTTACCCTTTAATTTCCGCTTTGCACCTTTAGTAAATCTCGATTTATACGTCTGCATTACCTGTCCCGGTACTTCATTTAGCCCCGCGGGAGTAGCCGAGCGGTCTGGAGCGCCACGTTGCGGATCGCGCGGCCTCCCGCGTCGGAGGTTCTAATCCTCCCTAGGGCATGGATGTGTGTGTGTTCTCCTTAGGCTAGTTTAACCTAGTTTGAGTAGTTTGTAAGTCTAGAGACTGATGACCAACGTAGTTTGGTCCCACAGAATTACAAACATTGACGTTTGAATCGAGGTATTTTATTAATCGGGACTTTATTTTGTTGGCAGTTAACATTGTCAGATCAATAATGCTAGCATAATCTCCGCTACAGCACCAAAGACAAGACAATTCACTGCTGGAATAAAATAACATGAACCACACTCACGCTCATACTCTCAGCCACTACAGACGGCAACGCAACACAACCTCCAAGATGGACAGATTAATGCCTCAGAAGTATCTACATTCAGTACCAAGCGGCAAAATGTAGTACTAGAATCATGTCGTTCATTAAAAACAATGCGATTTTAAGGACTGATAAACAAAATACGGTACAAATCAGTGTTTGCCACCCGCGGTGGCCTAGGGGACTGAGGCGCCCCAGTCGCGGTCTGCACGGCCACTACGGCCGGGGGTTCGAATCCCCCCTCGGGCATGCATATTTGTGCCGTCCTAGTTCATAAGTAGTTTGTAAGTTTAGGGACTGATGACCCCGTAGTTAAGTCCCATAGGTTCTACAAACATTTGAATTTGAAATCAGCTTTTAATACGTTTTTGTTAAGGAACAAGACGGAATGAAAAGGGGACCCGGACGCAAACGGGCTGCATTTTGACACCTTGCTTTCGGTGCTCATTACTCTTGATCTACAATGCGAAGAAGCTGCGACTTTGTACCAACAGTGAAAGGCATTATCTCGACCTGCAGTAGGAAATTTATCGAAATATCTGTTACAGTTTAAGAATTGCAATACTTTGCCTAATAGCTGTTTATATAAAACAGTTCGCATTATGGGACCATTTTCTGGTGTATCGTCAGTCTGAAAACATTAAGATTGTCGGAGGCTTCTTTCAACATTCGTTTTGTAGTTTTGAGTATATCTGAGGATAAAAAAACCCTATTACACTTCATTACTATTTTGTCTAAAAATTACCGTTAACATTATATACAGAATGACAAATAGATCATTTCTGCCATGTATTAGGCATAATACAAAGATACTGTCGCATTCTTAAACTGGGAAAAATTTGGAAAACATAGCTAAAACGACTAGGAAGATATGTGTACCAAATTTTCTGTAAATGTAGTTTCGAGAAAATGAGAAAAGAATGTTCACACTGTTTGTGACTCACCGTACGCCTCTATCAGATCACTCCAGTGGCATATTATTGCTGGCCAGCTGTTTCTCTATCCTCTGCAGACTTTTTTCAGGAGTCTTTTCCTTATTCTGGTCTCCTTAGTGGTGGCTTCCGCAGCCCTTTCAGCTTCAACTGGTCGCTGACAATGTATGGCAGTCAGAACAACTGTCATATCATTCATGGTCGGATGCCTAACTTGTTCACTTACTTTTGTCCTGTTAATTACACCATCACGGAAACATAACAACATCAACGACACCTTTTTTTTTAGTACTATCCATGAAACGAACACTGTTTTCGGTAGTTTACTCGTTGCAGCACGCAGCTGTTGAAACTCTCATTAGGATTTTGTGTACGGGCATGCAGACATTTGCTAAGTAATTTTTTATCTGCAAGGTCCCTGTATATTGGCTTTATTGTTTCCATCGGTGTGGCGGGCATGGAATGTTTATGGTGATATTCCTTGCGTGAAGCATCAGCGTTTAAGACAATAAAAAATCTTTAAAAGTAAATAAATCATTCGCTTTTGGAAACTGGAGAAATTTTGTCAGATGGAGTCAATTTTTTTTTATTTTTTTTTAGATTTTTCAGTCATTTTCACTTCCAGGTCCCCTTAAACTAGTTACACGTTAATGAAGCCCTAACCGTGAAACATACTAGAGTGCAGAATAGAGAAGCGATACAAGAGGGCGAGAGAACTATTGTAAAACGCCTTAACACGTGTAATTAACATATAGGTGGGTCAACATAAGATTCATTTTCTCTCAAAAACACGTGATTTCAAACATAATTTGTTGGTGTGGTGTCGAAAAAATGGTGTAATTCGTATTGGTGCATTACTCCAAGAGACGGTATGAGCTCCGAACTGCAGTCAGTCACTACGTTTACATCCAACACATCTTCAGGAAGACGAAAACCGAATTTCGTAAACCGTTTTCCATGTTACAGCCTGAATGGGATTTCCTAGTCCACTTAATATGGCGACTGAAAAACAGCTCATTCAGTTCCTGATATTGTCAGCACAATCAGTTTTTTTATCTTTAAATATGCAGATTCATGCTCACTCTAATATTTATACTTTTATTTCACATTATAAAATGTCACTGTCGATATGTGCCGAAAATTCGTAACAAGAAAACATAATCTGACAAGCCAAGAACGCTTTAACGGCTGCGTTTACATGGGCAAGAAAATCGATTGTGGAACTGGAAAACTGCTTTACAGAAGTGGATTTCCAGAATGGATTTTGCAGTGTTTACATGACCAACCAAAAGCGGAATTGGGAAATCGATTTACGAAATCCGGTTTTGGGAGCCCGTGTAAACGGTGTGTGTGTGTGTGTGTGTGTGTGTGTGTGTGTGTGTGTGTGGAAGGCAGCGGGTGCCTGTCCTGTCCAGTCCTGCTTGACGACTGACGCTTTGTCTTTGTTTTCTCGCCTTGTTTATTTCTGACTCGGCAGGACACTCGCTCAGCGTCGCTGCAACAGGAACGTGCCGGCAGCGGCGAAGAAGCGCGACGCAGTCTTCACGATACATCCAAGCTCAAACAGCCGTCTCTACTAATTAAATTCCTCGCGATGATAACTTCAGCCACTTCTTTCAGCAATGAGTCCCAGAAACCTCTAGTCGAGGCTCAAATGTCGAGATTTCGCGCATCGTACAGTAGCCAGTGTTGCTCCGTTGTAGGAGCTGCGTGTATGCTGCGGTGTTCCCTCTACTCCTCGTGGAGCGTACGTGTTGTCTCTCCGAGGTACGAATGATCCCAGCCAGCCTTCTGACTAGACGTAAGTGTGCTGCTGTCTTTCATGATGTAAGGATGTCTTTCCTTCGTGTCAGGAAAGCCATGGATTTACACAGTTCAATGTCTTATTCTACATTCTTAATTCTCATCGTTATTTCGATCTCTAGTTCTAAATGTAGAAAAATGTAAGGTGATGCGCATGACTAAGAAAAGCAATCCCATAATGTTCGAATACATCACCGGCCGCGGTGGCCGAGCGGTCTGTGGCGCGCCAGTCACGGTCTGCACGGCCACTACGGTCGGGGGTTCGAATCCCCCCTCGGGCATGGATATTTGTGCCGTTCTTAGTATTAGCTAGTTTATAAGTAGTTTGTAAGCTTAGGGACTGATGACCCCGTAGTTAGGTCCCATAAGCTCTACAAACATTTCAACATTTTTTCGAATACAGCATTGGTGCCGCGGTGGAGTAGCCGAGCGGTCTAAGGCGACTCGCTGCGGAGCGCGGTTGCTCGCCGTCGGATGTTCGAGTCCTCCCTGGGGCAAGAGTGTGTGTGTGTGTGTGTGTGTGTGTGTGTGTGTGTTTGTGTGTGTTGACCTTAGGTTAGTTTACCTAGGTTCAAGTAGTTTGTAAGCTACGGACTGATGATCACGCAGTTTGGTCCGATATATTTACAAATATTTGAACAGCATTGGTAGTGAGCTTCTTGATACAGTCGTGTCGTTCAAATACCAAGGCGTAACATTGCAGAGCGATATGAAATGGAACGAAAATGCAAGGACAGTTGTAAGGCGGACAGTCGACTTCGGTTTATTGGCAGAATTTTGGGAAGATGTACTTCATCTGTAAAGGAGACCGCGTATAAAATGTTTGTAATGCCACGTCTTGAGTATCGCTGAAGTGTTTGGGACCCGCAGCAGATCAGTTTAAAGGAAGACATAGAGGCGGTTCAGAGACGAGCAGCTAGGTCTGTTACTGGTAGGTTCCACCAGTGCGCGAGTGTCACGAAAATGCTCCGGCAACTCAATTGGGGATCGCTGGAGGAAAGACGACGTTCTTTTCGTGAAATTCTGTTGATGTTGAGAGGGCGGGAATTTGAAGCTGACTGCAGAAAGATCTTGCTGCCGCCTACATACATTTCGCGTAAAGATAAAAAAATGTTCAAATGTTAAGCCTATGGGACTTAACTACGGGGTTATCAGTCCCTAAACTTACAAACTACTTACCAACTAGCTTATCCTAATGACGGCACAAATATCCATGCCCGAGGGGGGATTCGAACCCCCGACCGTAGTGGCCGTGCAGACCGTGACTGAAGCGCCTCAGTTCCCTCGGCCACCGCGGCCGGCGCGTAAACATCACAAACACAAGAAAAATTAGGGATCGTACAGAGGCATATATATAGATTCTTTTTTTTTTTTTTTTTTCTCCTTCTATTTGGAAGTGGAATAGGAAAGGAAATGCCTATTTGAGGTACAGTGTAACCTCCGCTACACACTTTACGGTTGATTGCATGTATATGTAGATGTAGCCTGATGCCATGGAGTCAGACTTTGCACAAACAATAATTACTTCTGTTGATTCGTGATGCGAATTATGGGCAGTGCCAATACGGATCCTCTCGTATTGATAAATACACCTTATAACGTTTCTAGAACCGCTTTTCTTGTGTTTGGATTCTTCCGTCATTTCTTTGTAAAACGCATTCACGACTGAAAAAATAAACTCTTTTTCTACTACCTGTTTTTATTTATTTCAACTGGGTTTGAGAAGTCGTCAAAGTGCTACACCCAAATGTGACCGAGGGCGGACTGGAACATCCGGCGGGGAGCTCACAAGCAATTCGTAGCAAGGCACCTCAGACTGCACGGCCATTCGCTGGTACCCCGGATGTGCGTTCTGTGGGTGGAGTACTTCGTGGCAGAACAGTGGAACATGTTCGGATGGACGTATACAGTGATTAACACAGTGGTTGTTGAAAGGTGTTTGTGCGTGATACATCCCCCTCTGTCGATATCTGCTCCGTAAACTGTTTTTGTCTACGGCTGGAATGCAGACGTATTTTCCTCCAGACGTGCAGCTCTGTCCCAGGAGGCACGCAGCCCGGCGGCAGCTGGAAATAAACACGGCCAGCGTGACGTCACGGCGCACCGCGTCCGACTTACACCACCCAGACTGGCTAGCCGGGGGGCACGGCCCACTATGCCGAAGCAGCGAGCTAGTCGGCTATGCCAGCACCACCTCGAGACAAGGCCTTAGAACAGGCCGAGGCCGACGAGAGAGACAGGCCGCGGCGCGCACGTCATATCACGAGATCAAGTGATGCCTGAACCGGCGCGAACGCTAGCGGATTGGCCGGTCGCTGGGACACAGCCCACTGTCTCATACCGGGTAGCCATTCCGCTAGCGATATCGCCGGCTCAGGCCTCACTTGATCACGTGATGTGACGTGCGCGCCGCGGCCTGTCTCTCTCGTCGGCCGTGTGACGTCACACTCACCAGCTGAATGGCTGGCCTCTGTGGCACGCCCACTGCCTCGTAGCGGCCAGCCATTCAGCTGGCGGCCGCGGCCTCTAAGGCCGAGTCCACACATTGGTACCAACGTTGGCGCCAACAGCGTTCGTCCAATGTATGGATCGGTGAAACAGCATTGGAACCAATGTTGGTACGCCTCCGTCGGTTGTCGGTATTTTGACCAAACATCAAAGGACGTTGGGCCAATATGGGTACATCGTCCACACATTGGCGCCAACGTTTCATTCTGTCTTTGTCGTCTGCTCGTCTCTAAACTGTTTTTCTTCGTTCGTTGTTCGTCGCCGTTTATTTTAAAGTTTCAAAACCTCTTTGCAAATTTTAGAACTGTATCAGAAAGTGATTCATTTGTGGAATCAGCCCAAAACATTGTAACGGTACGTCGAAACTTAGGCGAGATTAGTGAAATTCAAAACTTTTCAGACTTTGACACACTCAATTACTAAATTCAGTTTTAAAATTGACATTACCTAACATTTCCTGTGAAGTTTCACATATTACTTTGCAAACTTCAAGGACTACCAGTGATATGAATTACAACGTTATTTTGAGAAGGAAGTGTAGGCTTCTAAATCTGTCTCCTGTAGCAAAAAATCAAAGCGTCAATACCAAAGGAACTTTAGCAGGTATAGCATGCCTCCAAAACGTATCTTTACCTTTTATTTTAAGTTTAGTCATTTAAAGTAGCAGGTCCAAGTTTTAATTATGTGTATTGATTACCTGTAACATATTTTTAAACTAACTGATTTCGCAATTAATGTTCGAAAGGAGGTGATACAACGCACTATCATCTTGTACACATGTTTCCCATTTTGGTTTACAATGAGAAAATGTAATTATTCACACTCCAAACCGTTAATGCTTCTGCCACGATTTGTGTGTCATATATGTTTACGTTGGCTCTCGACGAATTCAACTGAATGTTGGCTCCAATGTGTGGGCGCTGTCGCAAAATATTCGCCAATGTTGGCGCCAGCGTTGGTTCCAATGTGTGGACGCGGAGTAAGTGTGACGTCACACGGCCTGTTCTAAGGCCTTGTCTCTAGGAGGTGTTGGCTATGCGCGCGCAACCTACTCTGCCTGACGTCACACGAGAGCGCCGCGGCCTTCTCTTTAGGCGTTGGAGGTCAGACAGACGCTGGCCATTGCCGACACCGTCTAGACGGTGATTCCACTGCTCGACGCCTCCGCGCACACTCGTAGCTGCCACCGGCGCATTGATAGCACTGTGGCTCCTTTCTCGGGGTTGCTAGTTGTTTCTTTGAAAATGCTGGTGTCTGTTAACGCGGGCATTTCGCAAGGACTGGAAGCACACGGATGCATCTCGGCTCAGACTCGGCCTAGCTGCACAAAAGAGTACTCCTGAAAGCTCACTCAGTCCAAACAGTGTGAGCGAAAAACAACAGCGTGTACGTCGCCTCTGTCGCCTTGTTGGTAATCGGCGCGCCGCGCCTCGCTCGTTTTTGTGCCTGTCCTGTGCTACTTCACGCCTGTTTTCCGGCTTCTCGCGGCCGGCCAGACGACAGTGTGTCTGCGGCAGCCGACGGTGACGCTCAGAGTACGCTGACCGCTCGGCCGTCGAGGCCGGTGTAATCTGTTTAAGCGGCTGAGGTTGATTCCCGCGTGTCCAAGTTCAACTTCTCTTGATTACCTTTCACTCTTGAAATACCTCGTCTGTGACGCGAGCTTCTCACAAGGAGAAGACGCCTACTCGTCATCGCCGAATTCCTCCAAATGTATGGTACATGCAGAGGTTCCAACCATTACGATTTAATCGTAATTGATACGAAAATTGTTTGAAATTACGAGTTTACGATTGGAGTGGTTCAGATTCCGATTTCCAGGTTTACACAACAAATGGGTGTGATTCGTTTGTCATCGGCAAAATTCGGTTCCTTTACTGTTCGTGTGATGTCATCGAGAAACATTCTCTTGCACGTTCTTGTGCAAATCACCACTGTTGACAGTAACTTATACCAACTGAAAAACTGCGTAATAGGGCATACGGTGTGAATCCACAAAGGCGCGCCATTGTGTAATTTAGCAGCTGCCAATGAAAATGAGGCAAGGCACTTGATCAGTATTTTTCATAACCTGTACACTCACCGAAATATCTTGCACTGTTACTGTGGTGCGTTATGATTTTACGTTATTTTGTTCTGTTCTGAGAAAGAAAATAATTAGTTTTCTCCCCCCAAACATACACATTCCTCCTGTATACATCAGAATGATGTAAGTAATATGCTGCCTTTATTTCATCTGCAACCTTACAAAAACTGTTTTCACAATTTCTTCGATTCCTTATTCACTTATTCCCCTTGGACCCCTTCCAACCCCCTGCATCTCGCTTGTACATATTCGGCCGCATTATTATTTGCCATATTCAAAAGTTGGAACCTCTGTACATGTAAGGACGTGGTGAGACACAAAGTGGGAACTCCAGATAGCCAAGCGTTTTAGTAAATAAAAAGGAAGTTTGATACGGATCTCTCACCGTATGCATCTTATCAACTGCCCCTGTGTCGCCGTGTTTAGAAAGCGATGTTTGGCTCAGCGGTAAAAGATCCGTATTGAGAAGGTCGCAGGTTCAACTCCACCCAGCGGCGGTTTATTTTTCTGCTCCTTGACCATGCGTACACCTACATATTATTACCGTAGAGATCGTGAGGAAAAGGTTAGATTAATTACAACACGCAGGGTGCATTTATACAATAATTCTTCCCACGCTTAATATGTGAATGCAATGGGGGGAAACCCCTAATAACTGGTACAGTGGGACGTACCCTCTGCGTCGCGGCGGAGCGCACTGAGGCGCTATGTTACGTTGCGTGAGGCCGTTCCCCACCGGGGGGCTCGAATCCCCCATCGGGCATCGATGTTTATGTTGTCTTTAGTATAAGTTAGTTCATAAGTCACATTTGAACATTTCATTTTTCAGCCAAGACGTCCGTCCGTGGACGGCCTACGTTGGCACGACTGCAACGCAGTCCACTGCAGGCTATACCAAAAAGCAAATGAAGCACACTTGAACAATTTCATCGTTTACACAAACTGAAGGGAGATTGCAAAAATATTTTAAAGTACTGCTGTACATGGTGAGGCAGCTAAGTTGCCAGCCGCGGTGGCCGAGGGAACTGAGGTGCTCCAGTCACGGTCTGCACGGCCACTACGGTCGGGGGTACGAATCCCCCCTCGGGCATGGATATTTCAGCCGTCCTTATTGTTAGCTAGATCATTAGTAATTTGTAAGTTTAGGGACTGATGACCCCGTAGTTAAGTCCCATAAGCTGTACAAACATTTGAACATTTGAGCAGTTAAGTTGTTCAGATGTTTGTAAATCCATCGGACTTAACTGCGCGGTCATCAGTCCGTAGCTTACAAACTACCTAAACTAAGGTAAACTAATCTAAGGACAACACACACACCCATGCCCGAGGGGGGATTCGAACCCCCGACGGCGGACGGCCGCGCACACCCCAGCACGGCGCTCCAGTGCGCAACGCTAGCCCGGGCAGCTAACACCCCTTGTATCTCTCCATCCGTGATAGATACAAAGATGACGTTTCTTAAAATGGAACCCTATGTTAAATTTGGCTTAACATGATAGGCTTAAAAGACGTTTTTTAATATGTATATATCATAATATTTAGGCGAAGCATTTCTGAGACACAGATATGTCTCCCTATCGTTTTCGACCTTCGAAGCGGCGTTGTCCAATGCGACCTCTCCTGTTGTGTGGACTACACGGTAAACGTAGCAAGCCCGTCCTTTCACCAAAAACGCCGCTTCGATGGAGGAATACGACGCGGGAACAAATGTGTCTCAAAAATTATCCGCCTAAATATTATGACATACACATATCTGAAACCGTCTTTTTAAGCCTAAAATTTTACGCTAAAATTTAACGAAGGGTACCATTGAAAAAACTGAAAATGGCCTAATATCTCTGTAATAAAAAAAGAGAGGCACAAACACGAAATGTCATGTATTCGAAGTAGCCCCTGTCCCCGCAATTCACTGACCAAACGACATCTATTACGGTTCGGGGCGACACAAGGGGTGTTATGATTTAGCTGCCTCACCCTGTATAACATGGGAACATTTCAGTATTTCGTTCACAAGAGTAATAAGCTTCTCTGCGTCCATTACTACTGATAGTACGGAAAAATCAGAGGAGTGGCGGGCGCGAGGTCTGAGAGGCCATGTCGCGGACTGTGCGGCAGCTCCCGCCGGACGTTGAAGCCCTCCTTCGAGCAAGTGTGTGTGTGTGTGTGTGTGTGTTTTCTGCTTAGCGTAAGTTATTTTCAGTTTTCTTAAATTTAGGGACAGATGACCACTTCAATTTGGTCCCATAGCTTTAGAGACATTTTGAAAGACATGAAAGTAATGAACGTTTGTTGAATTAGCAAATTCTAAATGACTGCCTACAGAGCTGCATTCTACAGAGATGGCAAATTTTTTTAAGTTCTCCTACACAATCACTGATGTTCCTTAATTCAATATGCAGGAATACGGCATTATTGCATGATTCCAAACTACAGACTACATAGTATACTGAATAGTACACTACATTATTTCACTAATGATTACCTACTGCTTCTCTGCACAACGCACATAAGAGTATTACATAATACACTGGAACGCATTATGTGCCGCTGACAACAAACGTAATTTCAAAATGCTCAAATGTTTGTAAAGCTTAAGGGACTTAACTGAGAGGTCAAGAGTCCGTAAACTTAAAAACCACTTATGAACTATTAAAGACGACACAAACCCCCGAGGGAGAACGGCCGCGCGCACCGCAACACGGCGCTCCAGTACGCGCGGCTAATCCGCCGCGGCAAACGAAATTTATTGAGCCATTTCTTCCTGCTGTTGCAGCTCAAGTCTTTCCTGATATGAAGGGTTACAATAGCATAATTGCAATGTCACATCAACCGTGAGCAATGAATCACGGGACTCATGTTGCACTTTCATCACGTACTATAGCATAAAATGTATATAGTATAAAATGAACGGATGGTCGAAAAAAATGTTGGATCCGGCTGGCTGACTCGATTTTCGCCTCGCCGTGGCCTACGTTAATGGAGACATGCTACTGCCCCCAGGCCAAGAGGCCGTGGCGCGGACGTTACGTGACGTCACGGCTGACTGGCTGGCCGCCATAAGGCAGCCGGCTGCCGCAACACCACCAGGCCTCACAACGACGTCACACCAGGAGGCCGGAAGAGCCAGCTGACTGGCTGGCCGTTCGAGCACGCCCACCGCCTGGTAGCGGCCGGCCAGTCAGCTAGCGTTCGCGGTGTCTCTGTGTGACGCCGGCACAGCCTGTTTTGAGGCCTCGTCTTCTAGCCGGTGTCGGCTGCCGCCGGCGTCCTTGGTCCTGTGACGTCACGCACGCTCCACGGCCTCTGCCTTCAGTGAAGGCCGGCCGCGGTGGCCGAGGGGACTGCGGCGCGTCAGTCACGGTCTGCACGGCCACTACGGTCGGTGGTTCTAATCCCCCCTCGGGCATGGGTTTTTGTGTCGTCTTTACTAGTTCATAACTGGTTTTTAAGTTTACGGACTCTTGACCTCGCAGTTAAGTCCCTTAAGCTATACAAACATTTGAACTTTTTTTTTTTTTTTTTTTTTTTTTTTTTTTTCCAGTGAAGTTACAACCTGGATACTGCGCACATCAGCTGACAGATTAGGTATGAAGTTCTTCATAGTATCAACACGAACAAGTTCAAAATTTTAAGTTGAAATAAATTATTGTTGATTCCGTTGTTATCGTTTACCAGTGACAAAATTATGTACATTACATTCGATAATATTTAAAGGACCTTAAGTGTAAGGACTTTGGTTTTTCTGCGTGAAATTTCTTTGATGGAGATAGAGTAATCACGTCAACTTTTTTCAGGCGGAGTGACGAAGCGCATTGAGGCGTTATGCTACGATGCGCGAGGCCGCTCCCCGTCGGGCATTCGAATCCCCCCTCGGGCATGGATGTTTCTGTCGTCTTTAGTATAAGATAGTTCATAAGCAGTTTGTTTAGGGACTGATGATCTCGCAGTTAAGTCCCTTAAGCTTAACAAACGTTTGAACGTTTTGAAGGGGTCCGCATACATGTCTGGATTTTGGTAGTAATTTCCTTTTTTTTCCCCACATCCCATTTAAAATGCCGATCTCTATACGTAACCGTCGACAAAACGTGTATTTCATGTTACAGAACATTAACAATTTTCTCATGTGGATGTAACGAATTACATTTATTTCTTAAACAGACGGTCTTATTCACATTTATTCCGACTTGGGTTTTCATTTCATCTCAAATACGAATGGTGGAATGACACTCAAACGTAATGTGGTGGTGGGTGTCAGGCAGTGCAGAAAAAGAGGCACTGAGGAAGCTCACAGGATATTCTCTGGAAAATATGGTGTTTCCCAATATAAAGACACACAAAGGATGAAACAAATTGAAGACAAGCTCTCATGCTTGTGATGCTGCTAACGCAGTCCACAAAAGCTTACCGAACGCGTGAAACCCTCACCGGTTTAAAAGATTTACCCTATGGCTCGGTAGTCAGTTGTCGCATGTTCTATATCCCATAGGATAAGGGCCACCTGGAAGTGACTCTGTATTTTGCTGCCTCTCTTAGTAGTTACCTTTATACCTGTATCGTCTGCTAATCGACCGGAGTAAATTCAAGGAAGTACTCGAAGTGCAGGATTCCAAGCTTTTTAAATTAGGCAAAGCGTGGAATCCTGCACTTGGAGTACTGAAATTGCAGAGAAGATGTGAAGGTGTTGCCACCGCCGAGCATGTATCGATAAGTGAACACCGGAGCGCTTCCGCCACGGAGACGCACGCGTGTGAGTACTTCGATATACAGTGAACCGGCATCTGTGACGCATACGCTCATTGCCGCTGAGATCGTACTTAAGTCCGCGCCCGGCACCTCGTGGACAGTAATCGACTCACTCTGAAGATGGCTGGACGGTACGCGGTCAAAATGACAGTGGAAGAAATGGATTTTGCGGGACTGCATTTCCGAAATTTAATGGATGCCGTGAAGAGCTGAAAATGAACACTGATACTCCTTTACAGTGAGCGCCGATTTATTATGATTGCGCTTTCTTCACTTTGCCATTTGTGAGCTCGTGTATATTCGCAAAACCGACTATGGTAGCGAAGTAGCTTTGCTTTTCATGTAAAGAAAGAATGTTAAACTGGACTTTTTCAGTTAATTGTAATGGGATAAAAAATATTGTAATTATCGATAATGACAATAATGAAATAGGATGGGCAGTATATATGGCAAGTTGTGCATTATGCCCTATAGCAGTGTTCTTCAACCTGTGGGTCTCGAACCCCAGAGGGGGGAGGTCGCCAAGTCTTGGTTGGTTGATCGTCCTCACAGTAGGAAGTACTTGCACCTCAAAATAAATAGGGGTTCAGTAACACACAGCGTATAATGTTCAAATTACAGAGTTCCTTTTGTAACATTAATTATGAATCCAATAGATCATAGATTGTTTTATAAGAAGAAATCCGTTAAACTTTGTTTAAAAGATAAATCACTCAAAAGTGAAGGCTGGAAACTCCACAAAAACACCTAAGAATTACTATTACTTCAGACTTAAACTGGAGGGAACACATAGATAATGTCGTGAGAAAGGGGAACCAGAGACTGCGTTTTATTGGCAGAACCCTTAAAAGATGCAACGGAAGTACTAAAGGGACTGCATACACCACACTTTTTGGAGTATTGCTGCCTAGTGTGGAATCCTTATCAGGTGGGTTTGACAGGACATCGAAAGAGTCCAGAGAACGGCAATTGGTTTTGTATTGGCACGATACAGGGGAGACAGCGTTACGGAAATGATGCTGGATCTGGGATGGGAATCATTACAACAACGGCGCTTATCGCTGCGGCGTGGGCTACTTACGAAACTCCAATCGCCAACATTCTCCTCCGAATGCGAAAACATATTGCTGACTCCCAATTACATAGGTAGAAATTATCATCAGAATAAAATACAAGAAATCGGAGAATGGAATGGTAGATGCATAGCACGCAGAGGGTTTGATTTCCAGAATATCCCATGTAGGTGTAGATAATGTAGTGTGTTAATGATGCATAAGCATAAAGCTGTTTTCAGAAACCATCGACAGAAGAACATGATACAAAAAGCAATTCTGAAAAATTGGAAAACAAGATTAACTTCTTTAGAAATTGTCTGTACAGTGAGACGTTTCTTACTGAGCATAATTAGCTTTTGTGTTTTGGCTGAAAAACGAAACACTTGTTGAGGAAAATATGTTATTCTGTCTGAAATTATCTAAAATGGGGTAATGTGTAGGAATTAAAAAAAAAAAAAAGATACAAAAAAATTCGCCATAGAATTTAAAAGAAAACTGGAGCAAAAGAAAGATTAAATTTGTTTTCTCTGATATAACATGGTTTTGTTACGGTTCGCGAGGAATGGGAGAAAGTGGCCAAAATATTTTTATTTGTAAGGGGTCCCAAGAATATTTTTTCTTGGAAAGTGATCGCATATTCGTAAAGGTTGAAAAACACTGGCCTATACTAAACTACATCTGTCAGATGTTAGAAGGCGTACATGATCAGACATGCAGAAAATCACCTTTTGTTGTGACGAAGGATTGGCACATTACACACGATGCGAATAACAATGTAGGAAACGTCATACTGTATAAGCGTATGTAAATGATATGAAATGCAGCGAAAGTCGTCGCCCGGTGCGAGCGAAGGAGGATGGTGGCAGGGGTCGGCGCTGAGCCAACACCATCTAGAAGACAAGGCCTCACAACTGGCCGTGCCTACATCACACAGAGAGGACGCAAACAGTATCTGACTGGCTGGCCGCTGGGGCACGCCAACCGCCTCTTAGCAGTCAGCTTGCGTTCGTGTCCTCTCTGAGTCCAACAAGAAGACAGGCCACGGCGCGCACATCCTGTTACGTCAGCAACATAGTCCTGAGCTGGTACGAGTGGCTGGCCGCTAAAAGTCAGCGGGCTGTGCCAGTGGCCAGCTACTCAGCTAACACTGTCTAGAAACGAGGCCTCACAACAAGTCCGTTTCACATTACACGGATAGGCTGTCCTCGAATGCTCACTTGCTGGCCACTGGGGCACAACCCACTGCCTCGTAGCGTCATCTACTGAGCTTGCGAGGACAGCCTGTCAGTGTGACGTGACTCAGACTTGTTGTGAGGCCTTGTTTCTAGATGGTGTTGGCGCAGTACTACCTTGCTTTCGTGACATGACGTGCGCGCCGCGGCCTGTCTTTCTCGCTGGCCTCGGGCTTGTGACGTAGGCATGGCCAGCTGTGAGGCCTTGTCTTGTAGGTGCTGTCGGAGGGGGCCGCGGTTACGGCACTGCCGCCTGCCGGCGAGGCAGGGCTTCTGAGCGAACGCGAGCACGGCTTCCCAGTGCGACCTGATCTGCCGACAAGCACTTACTACACCTCCACAATAAAGAAGCTTCGTCTCTACAAACCTTTTACTAAGTATCTCAGAAAAAATGTGCTTCATTCCAAACACAAGGTCCTCTGTCGCAGAGGATCGTCAATTTATGGTTTTTACGACTAATCAAAAGATCCGTCCCACACCAACTCCGAAAGGGCCATCGCGTACCGGCTGACCGCCGTGTCATTCTGCCCATGGCGCCATGGATGTAGTGTGGAGGGGGAAGTGGTCCCGGCCATTGTGTCGGTTTTCCGGCCGGAGTCGCTACTTCTCAGTTGTGTAGCTTCTCAATTCGCCTCACAAGGAATCAGTGCAACCTACATGCCTACAGCACTTGGCAGCTAGAGACAGGGTGTATCGACTGTGGCACGGCTCTTGGCAAAAGATCTTCTCTGCATAGAATTATTTTAATTTCTCAAGGATAGCAACATTGCAGTTTGTGCTGTAACAATAAGTCGGTGACCATGGACAAATAACTCATAACTGTGGTCAGTGATGCGAGTTGCTGCCGGTAGATTCATCAATTGAGGCAGACTGCCTGTTGTCTGGTGTTAGTGATTGTGGTCTGTCTAAGAGCAGAGACGAAACATTTCTAAGACTTGTGGATACTGCTAGTAACACGGACAGAAATGATATGTTTTACAGATCGCTTGCAGTTTGACGCGGTCACACGCCCCTGTGGCGAGGGGCTGAGTGCTCGACAACAGACAGCGTGTGGACAAACTGCCCTCAAGGAAGTACGTGTGGTGAGATTTTCTGTTAATGGAAGCTGCATTCTGCAGAGAACAGTGACTGCGACTTGTTTGCAGCGTCACTAAACTAGCAGACTAATTGACTACACTGCAGACTTCCAATGTACATTTACCGCGATGTCGCCAAACACTGATGCGACCATCATGATGCTGTAAAGAGAACCTGGATTCATCCGAAAAAAATGACGTTTTGTCATTCGTGCACACAGATTTGTTGCGTACACCATCGCAGGCGCTCCTGTCTGTGATGCAGTGTCAAGAGTAATCGCAGCCATGGTCTCCGAGCTGATAGCCCATGCTGCTGCAAACATCTTCGAACTGTTCTTGCAGATGCTTGTTGTCTTGCAAACGTCCCCATCTGTTGACTCAGGGATCGAGACGTGGCTGCACGATCTGTTACAGCCATGCGGATAAGATGCCTGTCATCTCGACTGCTAGTGATACGAGGCCGTTGGGATCCAGCACGACGTTCCGTATTGCCCTCCCGAACCCACCGATTCCATATTCTGCTAACAGTCATTGGATCGCGAGCAGGAATGTCGCGATACGATAAACAGCAATCGCGATAGGCTATGCTCAGACCTTTATCAAAGTCGGAAACGTGATGGTACTTATTTCTCCTCCTTACACGAGGCATCACAACATCGTTTCACCAGGCAACGCCGGTCAACTTCTGCTTGTGTATGAGAAATCGGCTGCAAATTTTCCTCGTATCAGCACGTTGTAGGTGTCGCCACCGGCGCGAATCTTGTGTGAATGCTCTGAAAAGCTAATAATTTCCGTGTCACAGCATCCACTCCCTGTCGGTTAAATTTCGCTTCTGTAGCACGTCATCTTCGTGTTTTCGCAATTCTAATGGCCAGGAGAGTATAAATACGCGCAGAGTGCGTATTTGTTTTTGGTAAAGATGAAGTTTTGTTTAGTGTGAGATAAGTGTTTTAATTAATTTATAGTCGTATGGTATTCTTTTTCTGTGAAACATTTCACTAATACTACGACTATTACTAGTAATTATAAAAAGTCGCGTACGTCACAGCAATACGTACAGTACAAATTCTTCTATGGACATGCGAAACAGAACGATTACGACTGTTCTGGCTAATTGCTGCCTTGTACAGTCCTTTCGACCAGCCTCAATTGAGCGCAGCACTGTCCACAATTTCCACAGTTTTCGCGAGAATTTCCCTCAGCGTGGCGCGTTGCTCGAGTGCGCTCCTAGCCCACCCTTAGTGTGTACGTCTTATATACGTTAGTGTTTTTAAAGAAGTAACTAAGAAGCACAGATTTAACCCCTTGTTCAGGGTAGACGGACGGGCATTTCGAGCATGGCATCCACGGACGAGGACGAGGGGTAGTTGGCAGCGTGCCAACACTGACAAGGAGCTACGCGGAGCGAGCACGGACGCCGACTGGTGTGGCGTTCGCCACCTCGCGTTGAGCCAACTCCTCCTAGAAGACGAGGCCTTCCAACTGGCCGTGCCTACGTCATACCGAGAGGCCGTTGCCCCCAGCTGACTGGCTGGCCGCTGGGGCACGCCAACACCGCCTGTTAGCGGCCGGCCAGTCAGCTAGAGTTCGCGACCAGTCGTGAGGACCTGTCTCCTGGGCGGCCTGATACGATCCCCACTTTGACATATCATAGAGCCACAAGGCGAGAATTCCAACCATAGCTGAATGTTTGTAAGTACTGCCACTCCATGAGAGTCGAAAATGTAGCAATTCCTGCAGATGATGCTTTTGCTAACTTAATGAGAATGTCACTTTATTTCTGTTTTTGACTTATATTATAAAAATGGTATATTTTATTTTCAGGTGATGTATTTGGGTTTCCAGGCATGGATTTGGTAAGAAGAATTTTATATATATATATATATATATATATATATATATATATATATATAAATGGAGATGATACTTTTTGAAATGTAATGACTTGAAACAAAATATTCTTTAAAGGTAAAGGTGAAGGTGAAGCATTGAATTCAAATTTGTGATGCGATCGGGAATCGAACTGGGACCTCCGTGGTTACTAGGCGGACGTCTTACCGCTAGACCACCACATCAGTAGCATTTAAGGCGCCTCGGAATGGTCAAAGCAAGATTTCCTTCACATGACAAGCCCAGTCAGTGGGTTGAACGCCCTCTGTAATAAAAAGCTGAGCCGACCATTCAACGAACATTCAAGAACAAACCAAATCAACGACACCAAAACATAGATCTACGTGAAGAACAATTTAAAAAGAAAAAAAGCGGTGTTCTAGCGGTAAGACGTCTGCTTAGTAAGCATGGAGGTCCGGGTTCGAACCCCGGTCACATCACAAATTTCAGTTCAATGCTTCGCCTTTACTTTAATGTCTTTGACAGTCTCAAAGTGTATTTATTTCTATTTAGAATGATATATGTATTACCTCAGTTTAAGGTAAAAATTAAAGCAGGTAAGTTCCAATGTGTCCATTGCGAGGTGCTACTCCACTGCATGGAGAGCCTTGGCAGTTGTGGCGATAATTCAGAGGAACACAGAAGCTAAAATATTCTTTGTTTCTAATTATATATTTACATACATAATAATACTTAGTTACAGAAAAATACTTAGTTACAGAAGAGATCTTACTGCAACGAAGCTATGAACTCTGGTCTACCTCAGTGCCAGGAATCTTGAACTATGACAAATTTTGCAGTGGGGAGGGGGAGGGAGCAAGTGCCCCCTCTTGCTCCCCCCCCTGCGGACGCGTATGGTGACCCGGAAATTGAGTCCCTTCGTGGGTGGCGTTACGACTGGCGAGTGTGACAGAGGCAGCTGTCGGTAGGAAGTGACGGAGGCCGGGCAAGTGCGCGGCTGTGCAGTGTCGGGGCTTCTGCGTGAAGACCGCAGCAGGCGCCGCGTAACAGGACGCCGCCTCACCACTCAGGCCTAGGCCGGCACACTTCTACCAGTCAGCCGGCCGCGGTGGCCGAAGGGACTGAGGCGCTCCAGTCACGGTCTGCACGGCCACTACGGTCGGGGGTTCGAATCCCCCCTAGGGCATGGATGTTTGTGCCGTCCTTAGTCTTAGTTCATAAGTAGTTTGCAAGTTTAGGGACTGATGACACCGTAGTTAAGTAATACACATGACCACTAAAAGAAATCCGCTGAACTTCAATTATGCGATAAATCAGTCAAACCTTAAGGTCGTAAATTCTACCAAATACCTAGGAGTTACAATTACGAACAACTTTGACTGGAGAGAACACACAGAAAATATTGTGGGGAAGGCGAACCAAAGGTTACGTTTCATTGGCAGAACGCTTAGACGATGCACCAGCTCCACCAAAGAGACTGCCTACATCACACTTGTGCGTCCTCTCCTGGAGTACTGTTGCCCCTTGTGGGACCCTCACCAGGTGGGACTGACGGAATCGATGTAGATGTAGAAGTCCCATAACCTATACAAACATTAAACATCTACCAGTCACTCCACACACGATACAACAGCGGCTAAAGCGAATCTAAGGCCACAGCCCATTTCACTGTGTGTGTGTGTGTGTGTGTGTGTGTGTGTGTGTTATAGCTAAGAATAAGACACTCTTGATTTGTATCCGAATTTCGACAAATTATTTCCGAAACGGAGACAAAATACTGTGTATAATAATTAATCAGTAAACTGACTTATTGTCTCGTTCACTGACGGATCAAAATCAGACCAAGGCGTTGGGGCCGGGGTATACGGGGTGCAGCCAAGACTGGAGGGCGTCATCTCTCTAGGGAAACTGGCCTCAGTATTCCAGGCCGAAATCACTGCCATCAGAGCGTGTGTGGAGGAGAATTTGCGTAGGTGCTACAAAGACCGTAGCATCTATATCTATTCAGACGCCAGGCAGCCCTGAGATCACTGGCAGCTCCTGCAACAAGATCTAAAATTGTTACAGAATTCTGCTGCAGCTAGGGGAAAGCAATAGAGTATATTGTGGGTCCCTGGCCACTCGGGGATCAGTGGCAACGAACATGCCGACAGATTAGCCAGGATGGGGGCAGAGACTACATTTATTGGACCGGAAGCTGTCCTGACAATCACCGAGGCAATGATCAAATTGGAGCTACGTAACTGGCTCAGAAGACAGCACGTAGAATATTGGACCAAACTCTATCGACAAAAACATGGCAAGGTAATGATGCCAAAGCCACGTTTTAAAAGAAGCTCTACAATCCTGGGCCTGAACAGGAGAGAGATTAGACTCGTGGTTGGATTGCTGACAGGCCATGGGAATTTCAAAAAACACCTACATACAATGGGAATAACAGAAGAGGAACCTAAATGTAGGATCTGTGATGACGGTGATGAAACTGCATCAGATCTAATCTTCGAATGCATTGCATTGGAGAATAAAAGGCACAGAACATTTGGGACAATCAGACCCGAAGAAATTGTGTCTAATAAAGAACTGGTAAATGGACTCCTTGCACTGTTTAAGGGTATTGGTTGGCTTTACTAGATACACAGGGTGCGATACCGCACAATAAACGTAGTTTCGGTGGACCAAGACTGTTTTGGCTTCCCTGAAAAAATCAAATCAAACTGACTTATTTATATGGTCGCCAGCCTGATTAGGCAATAAAAATGTTCAAAATATTATTCATAACCTCACTCAAATCGGTTGTAAATATTACTTTAAAACAACTAAGCACAAAACAAGCAGAAACCCTTAAGTTTATGATCCAATAAAAAGCACTATAATCTCTGTGGAAAGCAATATGTAAGACAAGGCAGACCAAATCATTTGTTTCCCACTTAAAGCTATCCCTGAATATGAAGGAAGTGTACCATTTGCTCATGGCAGGGAGCGATCTTATAAATGTATTTTGTGAATAATAAAATGCCAAGATCGCGATCTTCGCATTTCATTATTCACAAAATATGAAGGAAGTGTTTGAACCTTATCAAACAACAGTTTTAAGACACAGATGCCTCTAGTTCAGTCATTTCTGGATTGCACACATAAACTACACCTAATTACAAACCACAAACCCTTATTTAAGTACCTTTTGGTTAAGCATTATATAAATAAAATATTTTATAAATACATGGTGGTAGCCTTGAAACTGGTATAGTACAGTTTTTCACGGTGTTATAAATTTGTTCCCACATTAACTATATTTGTAGGTCCTTTAAGCAATGTTTAAATCTTTTAGTAATTACTATTGCCAATAATTTGGTTTTTATAAAATTAGAGAGAGAAAATATATTGTACTCCTGATTTAATGTAATAGTTTACGATTACCAACTGATCAGTACCAGTACTTTACATTATTTATTATTTCAATCATTTTGTTTTAGTAGTTTCTCGTTAAATTTGATAAATGATGTGCAATCGTTGACTAGTAAGTAAACAAAACTGTAACAGTTTTTATACTACTTTTCAATTATCTACTACAGAAATGGATCTTAGCATTTCAAATTATTAATTAGCTCATTAAGAAAATTATTCAATTTTTCTTCTGTTCTCATATACGACACTCGGACACTAATATAGGACACTGAAAAGTTAAGTGACAGGTGATTCCTTAACTTCTCCTGGCGAATAACAACTTCGTATAACTTACGTGTATATGCTGCCAGGTATCAATCAGTAAACAGTAAAGACAACACACACCGAGCAAGCAAGCACACAGCGCCGACACGACCAAAGATGAAACCGATCAGAATATCGATAATAAACAATCAGTTCTCAACGGTTGAGGTCGAATTAGTTTTGTACCTTTGTTTTTAGACAAGTGAGAAAGCAGTGTCCCATGCGGATTTTAAGCAAAATCCTCCATCCCTATTCATAAGGTTGTCAGCTAGTTTTATTTCTATCGCTTCCTTGATAACAGTCCCAGCAACTGGAAGAGCATGCCAAAATTTCCTTTCTGTTGTATTACATAGCGTGACCTGTGTCAAGACAGGAATAAACAAAGGTATCACAAATTTTTACTTTACTTTACTTCAGTTCAGTGATTATTGAAACAAGTGATTACTTTTTGTCTGATCCATTCGCACTGTTATGTTGTTATTGTTGTTATGGTCTTCAGTCCGGAGACTGGTTTGATGCATCTCTCCACCCTACTCTATCCTGAGCAAGCCTTTTCATCTCCTCATAACAACGGCAACCCACATCCACTTGAATCTTCTTACTATACGCGTCTCTTGGTCTCCCTCTGCGATTTTTACCCCACACCCTTCCCTCCAATGCTAAATTTACGATTCCCCAATGTCTAAGAATGTGTCCTACCAAGCGATCCCTTCTTTTAGTCAGGGTATGCCAAAAATTCCTTTTCTCGCCAATTCGTTCAGTACCTCTTCATTAGTTATGCGATCTACCCACCTAATCTTCAGCATTCTTCTGTAGCGCCACATTTCAAAAGCCTCTATACTCCTCCTGTCCGCACTGCTTATCGTCCATGTTTCACCCCCGTACAAGGCAACACTCCACACAAATGCCTTCAGAAAAGACTTCCTTATGCTTAAATCAATATTCGATGTTAGCAAATTTCTCTTTTTCAAAAATGCTTTTTTTCCCATTGCCATTCTTCATTTTATATCCTCTGTACTGCGACCATCGCATTTTATTTTACTACCCAAGTAACAAAACTCAGCTACCACCTTCATTGTTTCGTTACCTAGTCTAATTCCTTCAGCATCGCCTGATTTTCTAAGACCGCATTCCATTATTTTTGTTTTGCTCTTGTTAATGTTCATTTTATACGCTCTCTTCAACACACTGTCCTTCCATTCAACTGCTCTTCCAGATCCTTTGCTGTCTCTGACAGAATTACAATGTCATCAGTAAAACGCAATGTTTTTATTTCTTCCCCCTGAACTTTAATACCTATTCCAAATTTTTCCTTGCTTTCCTTCACAGCCTGCTCGATGTACAAATTGAATAACATTGGAGAAAGGCTACAACGTTATCTTACTCCCTTCCCAACTGATGCTTCCCTTTCATGAGCTTCGAGTCTAATAACTGCGGTCTGGCTTTTGTACAAGTTGTAAATAACTTTCCTTTCCCTATATTTTACCCCTCCTGACTTCAGAATTTGAAAGAGTGTGTTCCAGTCAACATTGTCAAATGCTTTCTCCAAATCTACTAAAGCTAAAAATGTAGGTTTGCCTTTCCTTTCCTAAGATAAGACGTAAAGTGAGTATTGCCTCCCGGGTTCCTACGTTCCTCCTGAATCCAAACTGATCTTCCTCGAGGTCAGCTTCTACCAGATTTTCCATTCTCCTGTAGATAATTCGGGTTAAAATTTTGCAACCATGACTTATCAAACTGATGGTTCTGTAATTTTCACACTTATCTGCGCCCGATTTCTTTGGAATGGGGATTATTACATTTTTCTTAAAGTCTGAGGGCATTTCGCCTGTCTCATACATCCTACACACCAGTTGAAATAGTCTTGTTATGGCTGGCTCTCCCAGAGACTTTAGTAGCTCTAAGGGTATGTCATCTACTCCTGGGGCCTTGTTCCGACCTAGGTCTTTCAAGGCTCTGTCAAATTCATCTCTCAATATAGTATCTCCTATTTCATCTTGATCTACTTCCTGTTCCCTTTCTACATTCCCTTCCCTTCCTACATTCGCGCTACAGTTCTAAAACTACGTAACCTTCTCAAGTATCCCGTGTTGCAGACGAGTAGTTGCGTGATAGCACAACTAGAGGCGAATCGTCGTCACTCGTGACTCTTGATATGTGGCACTCTATTTCTCTTCTTAGCGATGGATAAATTTACATTGTGCCCATTATTGAATGCCACGATAGAATAGACAGTCTGTCAGCATTCAAGGCTAATTTTTGGAAGCTCTTGATACAATTACAAGCCTCCGCTTTGCTGCCTCGCTCACGTCTCGCCACATACGTGCTCACTTGACTCTCGTTAAGCGACACTGTATATATCCCTGCATCTTTCTAACGCGCTAAAACCGCCTTCCACGTCAGCAACAGGGAAGTACCAATGGTTTTACATTACACATATCGTATTACATGCCCTGCATTTAAGCCAGACTAAAATCTTTTTACATTTATAGCCTAACAATAAATATGACCAGCAAAATACTGTACAATCAAGATATACAAAAATCATTTTCACTTTACAAATGTTCCAAATAAGATAACACACATACAACATTTCAAGAGAATAATTCAACATCGACACGTAAAATTTTATATATCGATTGCAGCAAGAATAAACATTTGGTAGTTCGAACAGGGTGCCAACGTTCCATGTCCAATAATTAGCTTCCCCTCTTTCCTTTTGTATACTGGGTATACACATTAATGTTACCAGCAGGAATTGTTTCTGATGCTCATCTCGCGGTCGTTAATGTCTGCGGCGATTTTCGCGTTTTGGCGGCACAGTAACATCCATTACATGTGGGAACTGCACTAGTTGAAATGTTCTAATGTTTGTAATTCTATCGGACCAAACTTCGTGGTCATCAGTCCGAAGCCTACAAACTATTTAAGCTAAGGTAAACTATCCTAAGGATAAACACACACACACACACACACGCACACACACACACATACACACACACACACACACACACACACACACACACACACAACCTCCACGGCGAGCAACCGCGCGCTCCGCAGCGAGACGCTTTAGACCGCTCGGCTACTCCACCGCGGCACTGCAGTAGTATAAGGAATTTTCTCGCAAAATTGCGGTTGAGCATCTTTGGGAAGTTGAATGATCAGCATTTCGGAATGGATTATAAAAGAAAATCACTCCAAATGAAAAGGAAAGTCAGGCATTTTATGAACAATAGTTGGGAAACGAAAATTACTGATATTGAACGTGACATTGGAGGAAGGAAAAACAGCATATAATTTAATGATACACCCAAAAAGAAAAAAAAGAAAATTATATGGGCAATTTGTAAACAAATACAATATCTTAATGTAATTGACTGCAATTTTACAAAACATTCTGGACGAACATTCAACATACACATCACGTTAAAGCTATCGAGAATTCGCGTGTTTTCGTTTGTCAATGAAATGAGCTGAATTTTTAATACGGCAATCGTGTTCTCGCACTCATTGTTGCAACCCTATATTTGTGGTACTGGGTGTCTTATTAAGAATCCGGCTCACTTCTCTGACACACTTAAAGAGCTGAATGCTACAGTTGCGGTGCCTTTATTCGCCAGGCAGCTGCGGCCTGCGAGGGGTGTGCCCACAATGCCGCCCAGCTGCCAACGTCCTACCCAACGACGGTTACGCCTTACCGGTTATCTCACACCAGTAGCTTGTATCATTAAATAACATGGCTTTCTCCAGTCAGCAGAATCACTATGGTGCAATGGCAGCAAGCTATGACTGACGTATGACAAAGTGAGTATGTAACTGCCGACACCTTCATCGTGCATTATTCGGGGCATATATGGTCTATTAAGACTACATTTTGATACGTAAATGTATCTATAAGTAGCTTCCATTTGCCATGATTCCTTACAGTATATTACTATACTCGTGGCCATTAAAATTTCTACACCATGAAGATAACGTGCTATAGACGTGAAATATAACCGACACGAAGAAGATGCTGTGATATGCAAATGATTAGCTTTTCAGAGCATTCACACAAGGGTGGCGCCGGTGGCGACACCTAAAACGCGCTGACACGAGAAGTTTCCAACTGATTCCTCATATACAAACAGCAGTTGATCGGCGTTGCCTGGTGAAACGTTGTTGTGATGCCTCGTGTAAGCAGGAGAAATGCCTACCATCACGTTTCCGACTTTCATAAAGGTCGGATTGTAGCCTATCGCTATTGCGATTTATAGTATCGCGACATTGTTGCGATCCAATGACTGTTAGCAGAATATGCAATCGGTGTGTTCAGGAGGGCAATACGGAACGCCGTGCTGGATTCCAACGGCCTCGTATCACTAGCAGTTGAGATGACAGGCATCTTATCCGCATGCCTGTAACGGATCGTGCAGCCACGTCTCAATCCCTGAGTCAACAGATGGGGACATTTGCAAGACAACAACGATCTGCATTAACAGTTCGACGACGTTTCCAGCAGCATGGACTGTTGTTGTTGTTGTGGTCTTCAGTCCGGAGACTGGTTTGATGCAGCTCTCCACAATACCCTATACTGAGCAAGCCTCTTCATCTCTACATAAGAACAGCAACCTACAGCTGTCTGAATCTGCTTACTGTATCCATCTCTTGGTCTTCCTCTGCGGTTTTTACCCCACACACTTCCCTCCAACGCTAAATTCACAATTCCTTGATGTCTAAGAATGTGTCCTTCCAATCTATCCCTTCTTTTAGTGAAGGTATGCCAGAAACTTCTTTTCTCCCCAATTCTGTTCAGTACCTCCTCATTAGTTACGCGATCCACCCACCTAATCTTCAGCATTCTTCTGTAGCACCACATTTCAAAAGTCTATTCACTTCCTGTCCGCACTGCTTATCGTCCATGTTTCACTCCTGTACAAGGCAACACTCCATACAAGTGCCTTCAGAAAGGACTTCCTTAGTCTTAAATCAATATTCGATGTTAACAAATTTCTCTTTTTCAAGAACGCTTTTCTACCCATTGCCATTCTGCATTTTATATCCTCTGTACTGCGACCATCATTTATTATTTTACTGCTCAAGTAACAAAAGTAATCTACCTCCTTTATTGCTTCGCTACCTCATCTAATTCCTTTAGCATCACCAGATTTTCTTAGATTGCATTCTATTACCCTAGTTTTGCTGTTGTTAAAGTTCATCTTATAAGCACCTTTCAGCACACTGTCCATTCAGTTCAATTGCTCTTCCAGGTCCTTTGCTGTATCTGACAGAATTACTATGTCGCCGGCAAAACGCAATGTTTTTAATTCTTCCCCATGAACTTTAATTCCTTCACCAAATTTCTCCTCGCTTTACTTTATAGCTTGCTCAATGTACAAATTGAATAACATCGGAGAAAGGCTACAACCCTGTCTTACTCCCTTCCCAACTGAAGCTTCCCTTTCATGCCCTTCGAGTCTAATAACTGCGGTCTAGCTTTTGTACAAGTTGTAAATAACTCTCCCTGTATTTTACCCCTGCTGACTTTTTAAACACAAATAGTTTTCACATTCACTGCTTGTAGCGTACAAAAAAACGTAAGTTTCTATACGTAATACCTCTAGCACCAGCATTTTTACTCGGAAACACTGATGTACATGAAGGCAGCCTCAGACCAGTGAGTGGCGAGGTCTCCGGACCCTCAGACGGGCCAGGAAACGCGCCAGAAAGTGAACGCGTGGCGGCGAGTGGGCCGCTCCAGTTAGGCCCAACTGCCGCCAAGGTCGCCCCCCCTCCCCCTGCTTTTTGTTACTCCTTTCTGCCCCCCCCCCCCCTGCAGCCAGTTCCCACCTCCACGCCTCATTCCAGCGCTGGCCGTGAAAGCGGCGGGCCACCTAGCCGCCTAGCGCCCAAACACGTTCACCTTCGAGCATTCGCCGGCCAGCGAGCGGCCGTGGGCAAAACGGCAGGACGCCTCCTGCACTCTCTGCCGTCTGCCGGGGGGAGCAAACAGCGACCGGCCGTCCCACCGTGGTAGGCGTGCACGCCTCTTCACCTCAGGAATTGGTTATGACCGCGCCAAGGCGAATTCTCGCGTACTCTCGGGAAATTTCACTCAATGCTACGCTCTCTGAAGGCTGGGCGAAACTACAACGAAGCATTCAGCCAAAGCAGTCGTACTGTAAATAGGGATGCAACATCGTTGATAAAAACATCGATGTTCCTGCGGAAAAATATCTATGTTTAAAAAGCATCGCTCCTGAAAAAGGATACATCGATGTTTTTCAGATGTTTCCATACGTTTAAGAAATATTAGGAAAAACACACTGAAATGAAGCTGTTTTGCCAGAAAGTATCTCCCTTATTTATGTTCTTTCACTAGGCTACGAATACACAGCGAATTGGCAGATTAAAATGAAAAAGAAGTTGAGAATAAGGTCTAGCAACATATTGCGCTGATTTTACTTGGGATTTACATCTATTTGTTCATTACAGCGTACATGCGAAATAACTTGTTTTGTTGACGTATTGCATTTTTCTTAGCTGTCGACGTGGAGAAAATTAGACTTTATGCATCTTTCAGTTATTACTTAATAATGTATTTTTAAAAAGAATATTCATCAATGACGTTTATCAAATCATGTACCTTGCTGAAATGAAAATCTATGTTATACTTGGCTTGTTGGCTTTTGTCTCGGATTTTTCGACTACTTTTGTTTGATGTTTTAACTGACGTTTTGACAGTACGAAATCAGTCTGACTGGGTAACAATGTCAAAGATTCGATTCCACTGATGTTGGAGGGTGAAATTTCAGCAATGCCAGCAGCCCGTGCTGGACAAACATCAGATTAATCATCAAAGATCGACATAAAAAACGACATAGACTCCAAGAGGCAATATGACAAATAATAACCATGAAAGCTTTAAATTTTGTTTAAGAACTTGGGATTTGTCTTCGCAATATCTGCGTTCTCCAGTGTCGTGAAGATCCAATAACTTTCTAATTTTGAAATATGAATAAGATTTATTTTATAACGGAACTTGACATCAAATGCAAACCATATGATTGACTTCCGCTTGCTTTTAAATTTAACGACTACAGGAAATTCTCCATTCTGAGCAATTTTTACATTAACCAAACGGGTAATGTAAAAATTGCTCTGTCCCTTCCATTCGATTGTCCTCTAAAGAAGCAATCATTTTGTGATGCTCCTTGGTTGGTGAAACGTGCTAAATTAATTGATTTAATTTTGCTAATTTTAATTAAGGAACCGTCCGGTCTGTTATTGGTATCCAGGAGTTCGTAATTTTACTGTGCAACTCGACTCTGTGGTCGGACTAACATAAATAATTTCATTTTGCTCTGTTTCTTGGTTGTGGCACAGCCGTTGCGAGCGGAAATTGTGTACCCTCAAAAAGTCTGTGGATTACAGTACATTAATCATTGTCTTACCATAGTGCAAGGAAGAGTTTGGACTTCACACATTACTGTCAAGTGCACGGCTTCATTTTATTTGTACTGGATTAGTAGTAGTTGTAGCATGTTTTGCAGAAGGAAAAAGTCACTAGACTATTATTAACTAAAGCACATATCTCAGAGGAAACAAAAGCATTATTCTTAGAAAGAAAAGGAGTAGCAGAATGTTTCTCAGAAGACAAAAATCATAGGACTATTATTAAAACGTGTATCTCACACGAAACAAAAACTTTATTCCTACCAGAAACAAATATACATTCCGCATGTATTTATTCTCAAATGAGACAGAAATGCAACAACATATTACAACAGAAAACTTCATACGTACATGTACATAAATAAAAAAAAAAGTCCCCTGTGCTTCCAGTATCTTCGGTTTTAGCCATCGTTCAGTACCATACCTGCAAAGGTTTCACCTTCCGTCCTCATTTCAGCTTAAAGCTCTGGTGCTTTCTGAACACAGCCACCACAATTTACAGCTCCAATACTCACTAGGGCTTCTTCTATCCTTTATCTTCAAAAGTTTGGGTACTGTTAATTTTGATGCGTGCTGTATGTTATCAGAGCCAAATTAAAAATTAGTCTTCTAATGGTAGCGGACTGGTTCCGAAACTATCCAGCGTTTTTACCGAATTTCCTGGTAATGTAGTATGAATGGATGGCATAAACATATTTAATCTGACTTGCATTAACAGACGAACGCCCTTTGGTATCCGTGGACCTATGTGTCTGTATTGAAGATATTTGCAATTTTACACGTCTTATGCCTGTTGTATGTTTCTCTACATTACAGAACTTTTAAAGGCGTATACTCTAACAGACTATCTCCATCCTCAGTAAAGTACTGCCAGCACCGTGACTTTCGTTTTCGTGTGTACATATCCTGTCAGTCAGCGTTCAGTTCAAAAAACCGCGCCGCGGCCGAGCGCATTGAGGAACTATGCTACGATGCGCGAGATCGTTCCCCCGTCGGGGGTTCGAATCCCCCTCGGGTATTGCTGTTTGTGTTGTCTTTAGTATAAGGTAATTCATACGTAGTTGGTAAGTTTAGGGACTGATGATCCCGCAGTTAAGTCCCTTATCCTTGAGAAACTTTTTCTTTCCTTAAAAGGGGGGGGGGGGGGGTAGCGCGTGGCGAGCTGCTCCAGTCAACTGGCGCACAGACGCACGCTTCTCGAGAACTGCCTGAGCGCCGGCAGCTCGAGATATTCTCGGTGCGCTCGAGTCGCCGCGCCTCATAGTCCCATCCCTACTTCACCTTTCGGTATTTACAACCGTCTCGACCTACCTATTGCAGCCACAATAAAAAAAAGTTCAATGTTTGTAATTATATGGGCCTTAACCGCTTGGTTATTAGTCCCTAGTTACAAACTGCTTAAACTAAGGTAAACTAACCTAAGGACAACACACACATCCATGCCCCGACACGGGAGGCCGGGCGACCCGTAACGTGACGCCGCAGACCGCTCGGCTACTCCCTTGCGGCGCAGCCACAAGAAGCCGCGGTCTAAGAACGGCTTCTCTGAGAATAGATAGATGTCGCGCCGGCCACAGGCATCCGTCTGTGGCCCGAGGAATCTCCCTCCCTTCCTTCTCCAGGTCGAGACCATTCTACACCCCACCCCGCCATCCACGCTACGGGGCGTGGCGGATAGTATTGTCTCCGCCCCAGCGCAGACGCTGCACAGTTCTGAACCCCTGTACGTTTATGGCTGCAGGGTGGAGGGAGGGAAGCGTTGTTAGAAACAGCGATATTCGCCACTTTTGGCATTTCTTTCACGATCATTCACATCTCTTGACGATTTACTGAGGCCTGGTAAGCTAAAACTCCGCCACGGCCGCTGCTGTCTTTCCAAGTGTCCGACGTAAGCTTCTAAAACAGTGACTGTCGCGGCTGTACCTACTTGTTATTGGTACATACATGTGGATTTAACACACTGAGGATTCATAAGCATTGTACTCATCGCGTTACAACGTCTCGGGTATCAATTAGTAACTGTACAAATTCGCGCAAGTATCTACGTCTTGTGGTTCGGACGTGATAAGCGTACACCGAACAGACATTCATATTTTTATATATAGATTCCATATTCAGTCAAATTTACTAAATCCATGATTTGGTGCAATTATCGTCGTCGATATCTCTGCAGTAGTCAATTCAGTCAATCAGAAGAAGGGCACTTGCAACAGTATCGGAAATGTTGGACATCTTTTTAAAGTTTAACAATGTGATCTCACAGCCTCAGCGATCATATTGTGATCAATGAACTGTCCTTACAAAACAAACCCATTTCTGGTATGAGTCGGCGATCTTAAGTTACGAAAGGTTAGCCATGCACTCCTTAAAGACCCAATTTTTTGATGAAAAGTGGCTCTCAATAAATTAAGTACAAGAAAATATGGTAGCAACATGTCAATTACTTACGTATCCTAAAAGCACTGTAACCAAAAAAATGCACATATATTGATCACATGTCTACCAACAGAATGAATGAAATCTTATAGTACGTAAAACCTGTCAGCACGTAATACGTTTCAGCATCTGCCATTATCAGATCTAGAAACCCCTGAACTTGCGAAACAAAATTCAGTGTTGGTGGTAAAAATCTGTACTCAGTAGTAGCGTCAAGAAGTCTGGGAGAGTGTTTACGCTTGAAAGAGCTGATGACCTGCTGATAGTGTCCCACTTGGAAAATGGAGATCGTTTGGTCCTGGTACGTTTTGGACGTAGAGGAATTACGGTTCGAACGTTTGTTAAGCTTAAGGGACTTAACAGCGGGGTCATGAGTCCCTAAACTAACAAACTACATATGAACTATCTTATACTAAAGACGGCACAAACATCCATGGCCGAGCAGGGGATTCGAACCCCCGGCGGAGGGAATTATGGGTAAAATTTAAGTGCATTGTAAATATAGCGCAGGAAGTGTGTATGCCGACAAGATAGATCAAGGATGAATAAGATTCGATAAATGCTGAGAAAGCGAAGGCTGTTGCAGACTTGGTTCAAAAAGCCACCTGCAAAAGTTAGCAGATACTGGCGTGTCGGTGAACAGGTCGATGCACGAAACAGGCAGTATATAACGCTGCCATAACTCAGCAAAAGATCTCACCGAGAACCTCAGACAATTCTGGTCCTATGTGAAATCGATAAGCGGGTCGAGGGCTTTTTAATCATCCCAGAGTAGTGATAGAAGACATCAGCTGGAACTCTGGTTTTAAATTTCACTTTAAAGGAGTTGTTCACACATGATAATGGCATGAACTCCTGGATGGAGGACACAGTAATGGGCATGCCTGGTGTAGAGAAGCAGTTGACAGAGCTTGTAGTGTTACAGAGGTTGGGGTTCACCGCTAACGTTGCCTTTTATTATACAGTAGTTGTATATACAGGATGCCTTATTTTGATATATCATTAACTTCTTATCATTTGTGTAAGTAATAACCATAACAGCGGTTGTGTTGCAAGAATGGATGCGAGTCGGAGACGTGGAAACACTTAGTATATACCCTCTTAGAGGCGTGGTCAGCGGGTAGTTCATGTTAGTAATGGCAGAGAGAGTCATTGATATAACCGACAGACCTCCACGACAGCGTGAAACTGTAGGTGGGAAACATTCAGGGATGTGAGGTCGTGGGCCACGAACCTCTACATTTCCTAACGTTTCACCCATCACTGAGGGGTTTCGTGGCCCACGAGCTTACCTTCCTAAATGTTTACCATCAGTAAAGTTACTGACGTTATATCTGTATATTAGATTATCATATTGAAAAATAATTTGCACTCGTCGAAGGCCTCCGAAGTTCTAAGAAACAATTTCAACTCGCACTTAAGTTGTTTCGAGCAACATTTTGTGACAAAGATGAAAAACTGCTGCCAATTTCTTCCCGAAGATAGACAATCTTTGAAGGTTATAAAGACAATATATTATCATAGATAAGAAAAAAATCAAAAGTGGTTTCAGATTTAGCTAGGGTTTCTTGTTGATCACTTAAAGGTAAATAGGAAACGCAAGTGATTTCAATATTGCTGCTCGTTTTAGTTTGGGTAACCTGAGATTCGACGAAGATTTCATTCACGGATTTCACATTATCTTGCAGGTCATATCATTTGACTATAATGAGAACATGTAAAAATTTCAAAAATATTGTCAATTTTTTTTTAATTGTAATAACAGTTTTGATCGCAGAGGTATTTTTTTCTTTTACCGGTTTCAACCTAATATATGTCATCTTCAGAAATAATAATATAGCCCGTGTGGCCGGTGCTAGAATCTGTAGCGCTGCCGTGACTGTTCTCCGGCCGTAAGTTGGTAACTGGAAAACGATAAAATAAATTTACCTCTGCGATCAAGACTGTAATTAGAATACAAATGTGGAGGATGATCACTGTCTTCTCCTAGGACATAAGAGAAGCAGCCGTATTGCCAATAAGTCGATTATATGTAAGGTGATTATACACTCCTGGCCATTAAAATTGCTACACCACGAAGATGACGTGCTACAGATGCGAAATTTAACCTACAGGAAGAAGATGCTGTGATATGGAAATGATTAGCTTTTCAGAGCATTCACACAAAGTTGGCGCCGGTGGCGACACCTACACCGTGCTGACATGAGGAAAGTTTCCAAACCAATTTCTCACACACAATAAGCAGTTGACCGGCGTTGCCTAGTGGAACGTTGTTGTGATGCCTCGTGTAAGGAGGAGAAATGCTTACCATCACGTTTCCGACTTTGCTAAAGGTCGGATTGTAGCGTATCGCGATTGCGGTTTATCGTATCACGACACTGCTGCTCGCGTTGGTCGCGATCCAATGACTGTTAGCAGAATATGGAATCGGTGGGTTCAAGACGGCAATATGGAACGCCGTGCTGGATCCCAACGGCCTCGTATCACTACCAGTCGAGATGACAGGTATCTTATCCACATGGCTGTAACGGATCGTGCAGCCACGTCTCGATCCCTGAGTCAAGAGACGGGGACGTTTGAAAGACAACAACCATCTGCACGAACAGTTCGACGACGTTTGCAGCAGCATGGACTATCAGCTCGGAGACCATGGCTGCGGTTACCCCTGACGCTGCATCACAGACAGGAGCGCCTGCGATGGTGTACGCAATGAAGAGCCTGGGTGCACGGATACCAAAATATTATTTTTTCGGATGAATACAGGTTCTGTTTACAACATCATGATGGTGCATCCGCGTTTGGCGACATCGTGGTGAACGCACATTTGGAAACGTGTATTCGACATCGCCATACTGGCGTATCACCAGGCGTGATAGTATGGGGTGTCATTGGTTACACGTCTCGGTCGCCTCTTGTTCGCATCGATGGCACTTTGAACAGTGGCCGTTATATTTCAGTTATGTTACGACCCGTGGCTCTGCCCTTCATTCGATCCCTGCGAAACCAGACATTTCAGCAGGATAACGGACGACGGCATGTTGCAAGTCCTGTACAGGCCTTTCTGGATACGGAAAATGTTCGACTGCTACCCTGGCCAGCACATTCTCCAGATCTCTCACCAATTGAAAACGTCTGGTCAATGGTAGCCGAGCAACAGCCTCGTCACAACACACCAGTCACTACCCTTGATGAACTGTGGTATCGTGTTGAAGCTGGATGGACATCTGTCCCTGTACACGCCAGCCAAGCTCTGTTTGACTCAAGGCCCAGGCGTATCGAGGCTACAGGTGTTCGTTCTGGGTACTGATTTCCCAGGATCTATGCACCCAAATTGCGTGAAAATGAAATCACACGTCAGTTCTAGTATGATATATTTGTCCAATGAATACCCGTTTATCATCTGCATTTCTTCTTGGTGTAGCAATTTTAATGACCAGTTGTGTATATGCTGTATTCGTCACTTATTACAGTTTTTTTAACGTTCAACTTACACCTTACGCATTTTTGTAGCATTCATTTGTAGTCAACCACTATCAAATTATAATGCGTACAGCACCCTATATTGATCAATTTTCACACTATTTATTTTTCTTCTGCCATACATTTTTTCTCCTTCTGCGATAATATTCGGATGCATTTGACGTCATTCTGACAGAGGTGTTACTTGTACAGCGTTTTGGAAGTTTAACTTTAATGGTAATCACCCTCTCCCTGTGTGTTTGTGTGTGTGTGTGTGTGTGTGTGTGTGTGTGTGTGTGTGTAGGGTGTATCGGAAAGGACGTCGCAAACTTACACGATTGAAAGTACATGATAATAGGGGCAAAGATTACCCAGTAAACATGGGTCTGCTAACGAACCGTTTGCTAGATAATTACGAATGTATGGTGCCAAGCCGCCAATGAGGTCATTGTAAACATCGTCCTAGTTAATACACGTTAACTTCAAATTTAAACATTACTATTAAGATTTACATCGCATTTAGTTGACATTCCACTGACTTTAAACATCGTTCTAGTTAGTTAGAGGGAGGCCCGGCACATTTTGCTGGTGCTGTGAGACGGCATCAAACGCGCGGATACGGCCAAAGATGAAAAAGTCGAGGCGGACCTGTACCTTGGCCTCCAAATCACCTGATCCAAATCCTTTGGATTTTTGTGTCTGGAGCATTGTTCTGTAGAGATCACTGGTCTGGTGTCAAAGTGTACACACACCTGTCAACACAGTTGAAGAACTGGAGCTGAGAATTGTACACGTTTTTGTCACGAATTTCCGAAAATGATCCAGGGGTTTTCGAAATTCATTGCAGCGACGAGTACAACAGTTCTCTATTCAGCTGTGAGGATGACACTTCCAAGATCTCCTGTAACAGGTAACGCATACGAGAAGTGTGAATTAAATGCGATGAAAGCCTAATAGTAAAGTCTACATTTCAAATTATTTTGCACTGACTACGACGTTGTAAATTCAGTGAAATGTGAATTAATCGTGGCTGCAACGCTGTGTTAGCTGAGTGGTCTAAAGCGCCTACCTAGTAAGTAGGAGGTCCCGGGTTCGAATCCCGGCCACAGCACAAATTTTAATTCAATGCCTCTCCTTATGTTTAATACCTTTGGTCTCAAGAAATTGTATTATTTGATGATATTTAAATCTTAATAGTAAAGTCTAAATTTCAAATTAATGTGTACTAACTAGGTTGATGTGGCGTCTTGGAGCCATACATTCGTAATTATCTCGCAAACGACTAGTTTGCGGACCCATGTCAATTGGGTCATCTTTGCTTCTATTATCGCTTACTTTCAACCGTGTAAGTTTGTGCAACTTGAACTTGTTTTATATGCAAATGCTTTGCTGAGTAAGACTTTCGAGAAAACAGTATTTTCTATAGTAAAAATAATTATTTCATACAAGTTATGTGGTAAAATGAATAAAATTTGTGGCAGCATTTAGACTTGGTGTTAGTGACGCTTTCTACATCTGGAATGAAACTTGATTTGAGGCAAAAATAGTTTTTCAAGCAAAAATTGTTATCAAAAATCAAACTATAAAACGCCCGCTCTCAAAGCTGAGTACTTTTTCCCAATAATTATTTTAGAGCTACATTTGTAAACACTCGATACTTTTCTTCTCCACCTGGTATGAGCCGAGCTAGTCCCCCCGCACATAGTGAAGTAAATAGAAAACGGAAATATAATAAAAAATACAATAAAACACCACTATAAAGACGAGTACATACATAAAGATATTTGTCAGTAGCACAACATTGATAAAAATGTTTTTAACGCGAAAATCCTTTAGTTTTTCGTCAATAAAGTGACAATCCGAAAAAAAACACATCTCACTGGGTCACGCTTTCAACAACCACTAGTTTGATTATTGTATTTGCTATTGCACTGTGTAATAACTTGACAAGGCGTAACTATTACCATTTGGGAATAACGATGAATGGGTTGAAATTTCCTGTTGTACGTCAGGTATTTATTTTTATACACCTTTAACCTCGTGTTCAGTAAATTTTGTGCCACCCTGTACAATAATTATTACAACTAAATTCAATTTTTGAACTGTAATATGGATTCGTAATCAGAGACATCAAATTCCATTATATACCAATACATATGACATTACAAAAGCGCATGTTTGAAGCGACTCCCCATATTACACCTGCTAATTTGAATTTTAAAATTATGTGGAAATATTACAGCAATCATTCGTAAAAATATTTATTTATTCGCAGATCTAGATTTCTACCAGTGTGTGGTCATTATCAGTGCTTAAAAACTATTAAAATATTTAAAGCATCTCGACCTTCATGTTGGAGATGCTTTAAGTATTTTAATTGTTTTTAAGCACTGATAATGACCACACACTGGTCGAAATCTAGATCTACAAATAAATAAATATTTTTACGAATGATTGCTGAAAATATTTCCACACAGTGGTGGCGCTAGCGTCGGCGACGTCGGCAACCGCCGACGGCCTCACGCCTGTCGGGGCCTCGCAAAACATTGTTAAAATTTTAGGCTTTATCCTTTTTTATGCTTAACGGCAGTTTTCAACGGCTATGTTATGTGGCGACGACCTAGATCTAACTTACACTAGCCTAACCAAAGGTCGATCATAAACAGGCGTACCGAAGAACGCGATTCGCCCCGGAGAAAAGCCACCTCGCTCACCATGGTATGACGCTTTAGTGCGCTCGGTCATTCCCCGCCGGCAGCTATTAAGTTTCCCTATTTATTTCCGAATGAGTGCAGCATTGATAAAATTTTTAGTTAAATACTTGCAAAACAACTTCTTCAATACATTTTAGAAAACAATTTGGAAGAAGTATATCCAAATGTTTATATAACAATCAGAATCAAGCTCCCAGTTTGTCAGTACAGCTACAGCCGAGAGAAGCTTCTTTAAGTTAAAATTAAGACTTACTTAAGAATCACTATGACCCAAGAAAGACTATTTATGTTGCCAGTACTGTCAATAGAAGACGAAATAGGGGCTAGTATTATCTAAGATGTGATTTTAAAAAATTCAGTGAGGCGAAAAGCCGATAAGTTTCTCTGTTAATTTGTGTTTATTCATTGTAATTTGTCATTGTAATAACACTTGTATATTATACTAATAAAAGTTTAGTATAATGATTATTGATGTATAATTCAGCTCATTTTATTTAACATTTTCTTCCTTAATGAAAAATGAAAGGGGCCTCGCAAAGGCATGTTCGCCGACGCACAGTTTTCGTCTAGCGTCGCCACTGTTTCCACAAGTCAAATAGAGTCGTGGAGCACGAATTCCAAGCCTTTTAAATTTATAATAGGTAACGCAGTCAACAATCCGAAGACTGGTTTCAACACAACAGTGCTTTAGTAGGCATGGTCCCTGTTTAGAGATGGTATGCCGTTGCCTTCCTCAGACCGCCGAACTGACTTACCCAGCCAGTTATTGGAAGGCCTAAAGTTTAACGTGGATTCCGGAGCCACGGTGCTACTCGATATTTTTCCAGTCAGCAACACTGTCAGAGGTGAAAGAAGTGGAAAGTCACAGATGAAAATGCCAGGACCTGGCGGGGATCGAACGCGTGAACTTCGGATTCGTAGCCTGGCACTCTACCACTGTGCTGCCGAGCCACAAATTACATTCACTGTTGGGCAACCTCGATAACACCTGCACACCAATCGATGTTTAAATGTGAAGCATAGATCAGATTCGAGTTCCCGGGCGAGCGCGCTCAAGGGCGAGCGGTGCTCGGAAAGCGGCCGCTTCTGCTTCAATCGCCCTCCATTGCGGAGTGACGTCACGCAGGAATCTGCGCAGGCGCGGTGAGCTGGTCCAGTGCGCATGCGCACGCGCACGCGCGCCGCGCTCGCCGAGGCCGCAGCCGCGCTCGCCGAGGCCGCAGCCGCGGTTGCCCAACGGCGCGGCGCGCAGGCCGGCCCCGGCTCTGTTTACATTCCTGTCGCAACATCTGCGCCAGTCGAGAGCCGAGAAAGCCGCGCGTTCCACGCACGCCGGAGGATGGCCGAGGCAGAGGTGGCGCGCGACGCATCAGCCGCCACTCTGAGGCGCGAGGCACACTGCGCCTGTGCAGTTCTCAACTGACACTAGATAGCCTGTCAAGTACGGTGTTGGCCGAGTAACTATCGGGACTAGAGTCGATTGACGCGAAATGAAGAAACGTCGTATAATGGGAGGGGTACTGGGTCTTCCGAAAAAATAAATAAATATGGACAAATACTCCCAATTTGCAATTCCCGTTGCGGTAAAATATTCGAAAATTACTCATTATTTCTAATACGTAAAAATAAAGAAATATTTAGGAAATCTGATACGTGGTACAGCGCTGACATGTTACGCTGGAAGATGATTTGCAGCAATGTTATGAGACGAACAATTGTCATTGAGAGCAATACATTTTTAACGAACTTTACAATTACGACCACCCTTTACTTATGCCATAGCGAATGTGCTGAACCTCGTAGTTCACAGATTTCGTCGCCAGATGTCAGTGGCTCCGCTTGTGACCCATGGAAGTATTATGTCAGTATACATGAAATGGCTCCGTAGCACAGTGGTAGAGTGACAGATTACAAATCTAAAGGTCGCGGGTTCGATTTCCGCCGGGTCCTAGGATTTTTATCTGTCACTTTCCGCTTCTTTCACCTCTGGCAGTGTTCCTGAAGTGAAAAATACCGAGTAGCATCTTGGTTCGTAATCCACGTTAAACTGTAGGTCCCCCTATAACTGGCTGGGTAAGTCAGTTCGAAGGTCGGAGGAAGGCAACGGCATACCACCTCCAAACAGGAGGACCATGCACTGTGGTGTTCAAACCAATCTTCGGATTGTTTCACCTTACGTGAAACGCAGCACAAAAATTCATACATCCATTAAATGTACGTACACTATAGTGTACGTGGACATCAGTTGTCTGCTAGTTTCTGAGCAGTCTGCGAAGTTTTTGAAGACTTCATCTCCTTCCGAATCTGTTTAATTCCCGTGAGAAAAAAATGTTCAAATGTTTGTAGAGTCTATGGGACTTGACTACGGGATCATCAGTCCCTAAACTTGCAAACTACTTATGAACTAGCTAATACTACGGACGACACAAATATCCATGCCCGAGGGGGGATTCGAACCCCCGACCGTAGTGGCCGTGCAGACCGTGACTGGAGCGCCTCAGTCCCCTCGGCCACCGCGGCCGGCAATTCCCGTGAGAAACCGACGCTTCATGCAATGAAAACTCATCTCAGGAGCGACGTCCATGGCGGCATTTAACGTTCGCAATTTCAGTACTAATGTGATCTGAACTATTTACAGAGTTATAAAAACATGTCGCCCCCATAATCTGTCGACGGCATAAGGACTTTCAAGACGACTGTCGACGGGCAACTAGTGTCTTTTCTGTAGAAGACCGATAATCTACAACAGATGCAACGGCGCAACAAACACCAGACAATGATTTCATCCAGACGTCTCGATTATATTCCCCTAAATTGACGAAAGCATGAACTTTCAATTCATTGTTGCCGAAATGCAGTTCTTCCCTAAATTAAATTCATCAAAAATCAGAAGACCTAAGTGTTTGTTTTCGTCTTGTACATTCCGAAATTAATGTTAATAACTTTCACAGCGTGTGCTTTAATTCCACATGATTATTTAAGATGCTTTACTAAATTTCGGAGATGTGTTTTCGAAGGAAGCGTCAAACAATATCTGTATCCTTTGGGCGATTTAATCTTTAAGGACACGCTGACCAGAAAAAATTCATCGTAGCGCATTCCCTTATTTTTCAATTGGCACTTCGTTAACATACTGTAAACTTCGATTGTTTGTTTCTTTGCGAGTTTAAAGTGATCTAAGAGATTTGACCAAGTTTTCATACGCTATTCATCTGACGAGTAAGATAAACCAAAAGAAACAGGGAATGGTTTTAAGAAAGTCCTACAAAAAGAAATGAAATCGCACCAAAAGTATAAAATATTCAAAAATGGAAGTCTCCTGACGAATTCCCTCCACCGTAAAAAGGGCTGAGATCTCATGATAAACCAAATCCGTTATTTTATTTAGTGTTCATGGAATCACCTTTCTACACGTTGTTATAATTTGTAATTTAACATTTATAGTGTCTATATCAATATTGTACATCTTTATTTCTGTAATAAGTATAATGACTTGGCAATCGATAGGCAACAGAAACTGATATGTAAAATACTTTATGCATACGGTATGTGAACGCACTTTATTGTTATTTGATTACGTTTGGTTACATAATGGAGTATCAATTATTGTTATGGCATTATGTGGCTCTGCACTTGCAGATCATTACATTTATTCGTATGTCATTACTTTATTGTTATTATAGAAGTAAAGATGTAATATTAATATAGTCACTATAAATGTTTGTGGATAACTAATTAGATAATAAATTAAGCCAAGGTGTTGAACAGGTGGCTCCATGAACATAATCTAAATAACCGACTTGGTTTCCCATGACATCTCAGAGTCTTACGGTGGAAGAAATTCGAGGCGAGACTCGCCCATTTTTTGTACATTTAACGTTTTTTATGCTGTTATGTTTTTCGTGTGAGCCAAACATGTTTCAGTATCTATATATCAGCATTTGTGAGATTTATTTATTTAATTTTGGTAAAAATTAATATATTTTAGTCTTCCCAGTTCTACGAAAATTGTACTTAATATGTATATTCTCCATTATTACCACAGTTTTACATTACATAATGTACAGATTGATTTTTGTATCATACATCAGTAGCTGTGTCAGGTGCAAGCAAACTAATGTGTGCGAAAAACTTCGTTGGTGAGTTAACACGTAACTTTGGGTAGAAAACGTGATATTCGTTCCGTTTCAGCAGATGTTTTCACGTTTTGCGTTCTCATGAGCCACACACAGACAGTACACATGTCTTGCAGTTTTGTATTTGTCCTGAGAGGCGAGACCTTCTAACTTTACAAAAATCGACAGTGTAGGGTGTATTTTTGTGTGTCCCAGTCGCCATATCAGTTATTTCCTAGTAGGACTGGTGGCAGATGTGAATTTTGTTTTCTCATCTTTCTCCACATGTCTGCCTATCTCTATGTATGTATGTGTGTGTGTGTGAGAGAAAGAGAGAGAGGAGAGAGGGGGGGAGACCTTGCTACATGCACACAAAAAACGGCTATACGGTCATTTTTTCCTAAGCGGGAAGCTCTCGTGATAACACAAGTCCTCCAAAACATGTGTACTGCATATATGTGACTCACGAGAATACAAACTAGGAGAAACATCTGGCGAAACGAAACGTTATTAGTTGAGAAAAGATACGTCCGAAAAGTCTACATTCAACGATATTACGTTTCCCGCAGAAAGTAACGCATTGACCCGTTATCAAAATTTTGACTGCAAACAGAGCAAATCCGTATAATGATTACCGAGGAAACTTAAAAGTGCCGGCTTTCGAAGCTGAACGTAAAACTAGGCTATTTTACTGTCGCCATCTTGCCTTTCGCGTGAAGACCACAAAGAGAAATGGGGCATTGTTGTCACAAATGTATGTCTACATCTACATATTTACTCTGAAAATCACATTTAAGTGCCTGGCAAAGGGTTTATCGAAAGGCTTTCGTAATATTTCTCCAGCGTTCTATAGCGCACAGGTAAAAAGGAAGACCTATATTATTTCTCTTATCTTATTCTATTGATCATGTTCCTCTATGTAGGTGGGTGTTTACAAAATGTGTTCGCATTCGGAAAAGAAAGTTGGTGAAAGAAATTTCGCAAATGTATCTCGGCGGTGAGAATAACGCCTTTCTTTTGATGATTTTCACCGCAACACGTGCATCATTTCCGCCACAATCTCTCCCCTGTATCGCGATAATACAAAACGAACTGCTGTTCTCTGGACCTCATCCATGTCGTCCATCAGCCTATCTGGTGAGGATCCCCAATGCGCAGCAACACACGGACAGTACATTAGATTCATACTTGTTCCATAGATCATAAATACATTTCTCAATGATGTGGAACGTGTCAGTTTAATAATTAGTGTCAATACATACCAATCAATATTTTAAGGATTTTTTTATTTTTATTTTCATGTTTTGCGTTTTTATGTATTTTAGCGAAATTGCTAAGTTTTACCGAAAAATTCATTTAAAGTGTAGGAGTTGCCATTCAGAAATTCTATTAATTTCTTTTCAATGCTAGTTGGCTATCTGTCAGTCTTTTGATGCTACTTGCTACCTATGTAACCTAAGACTTCTGTGGCAGTATAATTCACCCCTTCTGTGCCATAGTTAGATTTAACCTTGAATAGTGATTATCGTCCTTTCTCCTAGTGTTGTAGCTATGCACACTGCTTTTACTTTTGAATGGGTCAGATTGTTAATAACAAATTTCATAAGTGAATGTATGTATGTGAAGCAACAGTCAAGATCCCTAGATCCTTAAATAAATGTCTGTAGCATGATCTTGGGTGGGCTGTAGCAATTATTCTGATTACACGCTTTTGTTTGAATGGCAAGTCATTAATACATATTAAGAAAAGCAAAGGACCCAAGATCGAACCTTGTGGGACCCCATTTCTGATAGTTCTCCAGTTAGAGGAATTAATTATTTCCTCCATATCATGCGAACTGCTTATTTCAACTTCCTGCACTCTTCCAGTTAAGTATGATTTAAGCCATTTGTGAACTGTCCCACTCATAATACAACACTTAAGCTTACGTAGAAGAATCCCATGATTTACACGATCAAAAGCCTTTGAGAGATCACAAAAAATCCCTACGGGTGGTGTTTTAATTTTAAGAAAAACCTATCTGTTACCCACTATTCGTCTAAAATTGTGAGCAATATGTTTGTGAATATTACAGCGCTATCTATCACAAATCGACGAAAGTGTTCCAAATAAAACATTCATATTTATTTACGTATTAGATGAACATGTAATAAGAAATGGGGGTACCTATTGAAAAAAAATGCAGTTTATATCCGGTTGACCTATGGCAGCGCCATCTAGCGGGTCAACCATAGCGCCATCTGTTTTCCCCCTTCAAGCTAGAAAAGTTTTGTTCTTTGTAGTTTTTTCGTTTGATGATTATTTCGTGAAATATTTGGCCCGGTCACTATCAATGGACCACCCTGTATATGTAGGTGAATATGAATGAGCGCAACCAGAATAGTTTACCTTTCGATTTTAGCGGACACCACTATACCACACTATACTTCCTCACTTCTGCACATGCGCATTCCGCAACATACACTGAAATTGACAACACCAAACCCGGCGCAGTCAATAGATCACTGATTTCATAGACGCACTGATTTACACGCAAACACGAAATGCGCACGCACTACTTGACGCAGTCAATTTTCACCTCTTAACAACGAGACCAAGTGGGTATCGGATTTTATACTTTCTTGATATTTCTGGTACGTGAAGTTCAGGACTTGAATAACAATCCGTCAAAGCCATTCGACGCAACTCACAAAAATTCTCGAGAAAATCGACTTGGAAGTTTTGCACAGTACACGAAAGTACCAATAACTAAAAGAATCGCAGCAAGTGTCGGTGTAGCTCAGGTGGTAGCGTTCTGGCGTCACAGCAACAGAGTCCCGGGTTCGAATACCACAGTGATAGAATATTGTTAATTTTAGAAATAAGTTATATAAAACGTTTTGGGTTCTCCAATGCCCCGTGTTGTGTCGGTTTTTGTTTGTGTATATATTGACGAGCTGAAAACCTTTGTCGTCACGTGAAACGATGGTTTGGTAGGTTAGCTGCTTGGAAAGTCATTAGTAGCTAGGAAATGACTTTCCAAAATCAAAAATTTTTTGTAGAGCTTATGGGACTTAACTACGGGGTTATCAGTCCCTAAACTTACAAACTATTTATAAACTAGCTACAACTAAGGACGGCACAAATATCCATGCCCGAGGGGGGATTCGAACCCCCGTCCGTAGCGGCCGGCTTTCCAAAAGCAATGTCGTAGCTCTTTACTAACTGGACAATCGAAGACTACCGTTGTCAACTAATAGTTAAGCCAATACTGTAAAAAAGGTAACCAATGATTTATTTATTTATTGTTTTGCTATTGAAACCATCATTATTACAACCTTCTAAAAATATAGAAAATTACGAATAAACGAAAATACCTGCATATTTCGTAAAAATTATCATAGGTAGATATTGAATTTATGTAAGTATTCGTTTGCAATGAAAAAAAAAAATAATAATCAGCCACAACAAAAAAATGTTTGTAGAGCTTATGGGACTTAACTACAGGGTCATCAGTCCCTAAACTTACAAACTACTTACGAACTAGCTAACACTAAGGACGGCACAAATATCCATGCCCGAGGGGGGGGGGGGATTCGAACCCTCGCCCGTAGTGGCCGTGCAGACGCCACAACAAGATTCGAACCACTGACCCTACGGTTGTCAGGCTACAACGCTACCACCTGGGCTGCACCGACAGATACTGCAACTCATTTACTGATTGGTACTTACCCTTACTTCCAAAATTTCAGAGTTGATTTTCTCGAGAATTTTCGAGAGTTGCGTCGAATCGCTTTGGCTGACTGTCGTTTGAGTTCTGAACTTCACGTACCGTAAATATATATACAAAAAATTCAAAAATCCGATACCCATGTGGTCTCCTTGTAAGTCTATTGCGAAAAACAGCTTTTAGAGCAGTGCTGCTGCGTGAATTATAGGTGGCCTGTTGCACCCAGAATTTTGTACGTGACAATTTGCGCTGTGTATTATCCATACTATCCTGTCGTATGTACGGGACGACAGGTGTCGGCTGTTGGTTGTGCGATGACAGAGCGGCGCGGTTGGACGCGGACGACCGCCGTGGACGGCCCTGGCTGAGAACGGGACTCGAGAGCAGGCAGCAGGGAGCAGGCAGCAGCGAGGCGATGCACGCGCGACCTTGACTGCGCGCCGCGCCGCTCGTAACTCAGCCGCCTGCCGCCCAGAAGGGTCCGATGTTTGGAAATCCGACGCGCTTGTCAGGCCCTAGGCCTGCAAACCCCAGCCCGACGAAGGACTCGAACCTCCGACGGCGAGCGACCGCGCGCTCCGCCGCAAGGCGCCTCACTCCACTGCGGCTTCGAGAAATGACAGACACTTCTGTAGCGTATCTCTGTTCTTGGTCAATGTACTCATTAAGCGAAGTCTAAGGCAGGAACGCAACTGACAATGAAGGTAAATCTTCCAAATGTTGCCCTGCCACAACAGAGTCACAACATGATGTAATGAGCACATGATAGATGCGGGTGCATTCGTGCTGTATAACCTCCTCAGTCCCTGTGTCCCCTGTAAGGGACATAAAACAAAATAAATCTGGTGTCAATAGTCAAATGTTGATCGCACTGTTAGGCATCTCAACACACAAACAGAAGGTGGCACCACTTCTTGGAACTGAAAAAGATTCACTATCTTGCCATTTCTTCAGTCTGCAGCAATGCTAAAATGGTTGACATAATGGGAAGGCGGTTTGTTGGCTATGTGAGCATTCAAATTTCCATGCAACTGTTTAGTTAATGAAAAATCGGTCTATGACATTAATAACATAAGTAAATAAAAGTATATTAACACGAACTGCATAGAAAAATATCGCTCCCCATACTGACAGTTGTGGTACCTAGTGTCCTGATGTTCCCTAGAGGGGACATGAGTTTCTGTAGATAATAAAGAGTCATCGCTGTATCCCCAGTGGTGTAAGGGTCAGTGGAACTCCCTAGAAACCAGGGTTCGAATCCGGACTGGATACACATTTTCGGCTTTACCCATTCGCATTTAATGTCATGTATTCCGTGAATTTGAAAAAGAATTATGTTTGGGACGACTTTTAACTCCGACGAACACTGCAAAGGACTGGTACTCATCGCGATATACAATATTTAAAAAAGCTGCCAAGGTGACTATTAAAAGAGGAGGAACAATTGTTGTTGTTGTTATGGTCTTCAGTCCGGAGGCTGGTTTGATGCAGATCTCCACAATACCCTATCCTGAGCAAGCCTTTTCATCTCCTCATAAGAACGACAACCCACAAACATTTGAATCTGCTTACTATATTCGTCTCTTGGTCTCCCTCTGCGATTTTTACCCCACAAACTTGCCTCTAATGCTAAATTTACAATTCCTCGAACAATTCTGTAGTCTAATTAGGCTCTGAATAGGTGAGTAATGGCAATTTATATTAATTATGTATTCTGCCCAAAGGCACACTTCTTCACGCTCTACTGTGTTTTGCCGTCTTCCTCACGTCTGCGTAATTTCCAACTCCGTTTCTGCCAGGACCAATGAATTAGGAAATTATACTGTAAAAGTGAAACACGAGTCTTATTTAGGCAGTTGGCAGCAGAAGCAAAAATGACGTACAATAGCTGGAGAGAGACTTATCACCGCAAGCGTCAGCAACTATTTTCGGGAAACAGGCGCACCTTCCCCGAATGTGGCATTACATGCAACTGGACTGTAAAGGCAGGGCAGTCAAATGTCGCGCTGCAAAAGAACATTGAAGGTCAGAAATACGAGATAATGAATCAAACTGCAAGAAAAGAAGACGGGGCTGTAATTTACAGGACACACCTCGGGTCCTGGGAGGAATAAATACGGTAACAAGAAAGGTGCGAGTCGAAATGAAGAGTGTAGAGATAGACCACGCCTGGAATTCAGCAGACATACTTAAGGGGAATTGTAATGATGTACAAGGCTCTTGGAAATTGCCAACCACACCTGCGGCAGACCATTCAGGGTTGCACCGACAATAAAAGTATACATTGGCGGATTCCGTAAGAGAGATGAGGTGTAAAAAGGAGCGCAGAAGACACACCTGTGGTGGAAGACGGCCTGGCGACGTCTGCGCTGTTAGAGGCGGCAGCAGGACGGGAGGATGTGGTGGGTTCAGCAGCGCGGCATCTTGCTCCTCACCGTCACGAAGACGCCGCGCGATCGCCAAGGACGGCGTGTCCACCAGTTGGCTGCACGTAACTTCACACGAAACAAAAACAACCAAAACACTTCTTTCCGTTTTTTGTGTCAAGGCCTGGTCTCACTTCGCCACAAGAAAAAAGCGCGAAGATTAAAAAAAAAAAAAAAAAAAATGAACACACCAGATTCCGAAGAGGGAGTCTGTCACGCAGAGCAGTAAAGCCGCAGTCGCACCGCCGCGGGGCCCGCTAAGCACACGCAGAACACGCGCGGGGCCTACGCACACGCACGCGCTCACGCACTCTGTCCAGAACGCACGCCGCCGCCACCGTCCGCGCTCGCTCGGCTTGCGCGCCTAAACTGACGCAGCCGGCCCGACCGGTGCCGTAGTTCACGCGGCCACCGCGCCGAGGCGCCGCTGGCGCGCAATGCTGCCAATCGCCGGGCGGGAAACCGAGTTGTCAAATTTTTTGTTCCCGAGTCGTTGTCGCCTATGGCGCCTCTCACAAAAATGTCAAATGGCGAACGACTTGTGAACTCCGTACCAATTAAAAAAAATGCATATGGTCAACCATCAGCTGTTTATTCTATTTAGAACTTCGCCGGTTTCGGATATTGTCCATCATCAGAAAAGTAAAATTAAACAGACTGATTACATTGGTGCATTATCTGTTGCCATATCTGTGTCAAATAGTGATCTCTATACTACCTGGACGTTGAACTTCAGTTGTTTGAGCATGCCAGCCATAGATGTTCATATTTCGTTTCTTGCCAAATTCAAATATGGCTGCTATGAAGTATTACAAGAAAACGATAAGAAAATACGTTCCGATTACGCTTCAATATTAGCCTGTTACATCTCGTCTTAACATAATATTCAAATTAAGAGGTAAGCAAGCAATTCTTTGTCACGTAATAACTGATAGAAATTAGTATGCCAAATTTAAACGGCGGATAATGCGAAAACGTGTGGAAAACATTTGAATGTGCAGGCACGCCGTAGTTCTATGCTCAGATGCCAGAGTTATACATCCAGTTTTTATAGAGATCAATGGTGTCAAACGATAAAAAAACGTAAAGTGTCACTAGATATTAGCTATTGATGATAAATAAAATAATACCAGGCTGCATTATACTGAGCGAAGTATAAGAATTCAAACAGCAAGTACCAAACATATTGAGAACTACATAGCTGATCTGTTAAACTTCGAAGTATTCATGAAAGTATACATGCTGTGAAAATAATACATCTTTGACCGCCATCACGTTCGATCTCTGCTAAGTTTATCAGATCAGCTATGGAGTTCTCAATATGTTTCATACTTACTCTTTGAATTCTTAGACCCGGGTTCAGTATAATGCACCCTGGTATTGTTTTAGTTATCTAAAAACTAGATTAGATTAGATTAATACTACGACACTTCGTAATGATGTGCAACGTGTTAATTTGCCGGCCGCGGTGGTCGAGCGTTCTGCAGCGTGTCAGTCACAGTCTGCACGGCCACTACGGTCGGGGGTTCGAATCCCCCCTCGGGCATGGATATTTGTGGCGTCCTTAGTCTTAGCTAGTTCATAAGTAGTTTGTAAGTTTATGGACTGATGACCCCGTAGTTAAGTCCCATAAGCTATACAAACATATGAACATTTTTCGTGTCCTACCTGGGCTAAACTTTACTTGCAGTGGCAGCGGTTTACTTTGCTATCGTTGGCAACGAACGCTTTAGGAGGATGATTTATTTACTTACCAGAACAGCATAAATTATTTATTTCATCGTGAACATAAAGAATTATTTCCCTTACTCTACGTGACTGAATTTTTAAAAAGCATTCAACGGCCGTTGCCAACATCAGTGCACAACGCCGCAGCCGTAAGTAAAGTCGTACTCCTTCTTGTAGTGTATTAAACCATAGTTAAGAGAATGAAAAAGAAAACGCAATAACGCCATAATTACTTAATTGCTGTACTATGTAACTAAAGTCGCCTCACTTTGTCCTTTTCTGTACTATGGCGTTTTCGAGGCATTCCTAAACAGAACACACTCAAAATATAATGAGGATACACCGAAATCAGAAAGCGAACTACATAAATTCCATTTTCCTTGCAAAAAATTCTTATGTAAATTAGATCATCGAGAGATGCAAAGGAATGTCGTTATGTTTTAAATTCAAATGATACGCGCAGAAAGAAACACTTTTTTTCCTTTCCATGGCTTTGCAAGGCACAGCTATTAAAAAAAATTATTTTTTTATGCCGTACCGGCGTTAAATTTTACTTGCAGTGGCAGCGGTTTACTATGTTAACGTTGGCAACGAAATATTCGTTTTAGGGAGATCATTAATTTGCTGATCGGAACAACATTAATTATTTATTTCATTATCAACACTAAGAATTATTCCCCTTATTGTACGTGACTGATTTTTCAAAAAGGATTCAACGGCCGAGAATAAACAACGCAGCATCGCCATCTATTAGTTATTTGGTATACTATGTCAGTAACAGCGCCTCTATCGGATCTTTGCTATACTACGCTGCAATTCAAGCATAGAATACACCATAAACTAAGACAAGTTATGATATCTTTTCGTCCCCTGATCCGATTTTGATTAAGCTTATATGTTGCGCCAAGGTACTCTCAGTTGACCTATGAAACCGTATGAAAGTTCGTGTAGTACTCTTGGAGATTTGCTATACTACACCATACTCATAAGCATGGCCCCCAATTTAAAGTCGCGTGCTACATTAAAATTTCATGGTTATTTGTTACCAACACTGTGCTTACAATGTAATTTAACTTAAAAATACAGGTTATAGTTACAGTATCTATTTTATTTATACAATTCTTTTACTTAAAAATGAACACAGCACGTCTATTTGTCTGACGAAGATCAAAATAGCATAGTTACAAAAAACTAAAATTAAAATTACTGTCAGCCGTAGACACTGGCTACAGAGAGAGACTACTTAACAATAGCCTTGCGCACTTTCTTCTGACTAAACTAATCAATTACGTCAGAAAGCTCGACAGTTTTGGCCAGGTCATTCTCACTTGATAAAATTGCTAAATGATTAAGACGACTGTGGCCTGTTGTACTCCTTTGCCAAGTTTTTAGAGTTCGTCAGTTTACTAAACGATCTTTCAGCCGTAGACAGTCACTGGAATGGTACAGGAAAGTCTAATTGCAGTACATAGGTTCAAAAAAATTGCTTCCAGGTTTTTCTCGTATATGGAATTCAGAAGTCTCATAGGATCGCTTTCTGATTGAAGACTGTACTATGGACTCTCATCATGCGTAGAATTTCTTCAACTAAACTGTCTGAATCTGAGCAGTCTGAAGAATATTTTCAGACAACATTTGAGGTTTTGATTTGCAGTTCATCATTTTATAAGTCCATGAAATCTAAAACTGGTGAAAAAGATCACAAATTTGTTCACAGCTCGTAAAACGTATTGTCAAGTCTTTCACGATGAAATCCAAATCAGAAAGAAAAACATATAATTTGAACTCATTTGATGTTTCCAGCTGAAGGTGTTCAGCGTCTGATGTAATATCATCTGCTTCGGCAACTACTTTAGCTTCATTTAAAATGGTTTCCCAAGACTCTCGAAGCACTTGCATTTAATTAAGTAAATCTTTAATTAGCTATCTCTCTACTTGGAGAGACTTTTTATATATATTTTAATGAAGTTTTTCTGATTAATAGAGGCCAACATCTTGAGCCAAAATGATGTCATCAACAGACCTTTGAAGGATTCAAAGTACTTCTTACGTCCGAAAATAGTATTTCTGCTGATGGAGTTAATGTGGGTACGTTATCCACTAAAAGTGTGAGGACTGAAGTATAGTGCTTCAGAATAGGCCGCACAGCTTGTAGTCATTCACTCCATAGAGTTTCAGAAAGGCTTTGCAGAGACAAAGGGACATGTTGCTTCATCAGTCCTCAACGACCAGGGCTGCTAGAGAAGAAATTACAAAAACTTCCAAAAAAAAAATGTCACAACATCAGAATTAAGCTTAGCGGCGTTGGCACCAACTCTGTTCAGAGAGTATGCTTCGCAGGGAGGAAAAAATGGCAGACATTTCTTTTTATTATTTTTATTTTATTTTTTATTTTATTTATTTATTTATTTATTTATTTATTTATTTATTTTTTTTATTTTTTATTTTTTTTTTTTTTTGCAAGTATTTTTGATTGAACACCACTTGTATGACTTCGCATGTTGGAACCATTGGCATAGCCCTGCGAACGACAATCGGCAAGTGGTATTCCATGAGTTTCCAATGTGGACAGAATTTCATCAGTTAGGGCTTGCTCTGTTTCCCGTTAATATTCATAAATTCAATGAATCTTTCATAAATTCCGAATAACTTTTTTCTGTATTTTGGTATACATTGCGCAGAATGAGCACATTCTGTTCCTGGTGGCAAATGTCAGGAATTACATCACCAATAATTCCGCAGAATACAGACTCTTCTCTTTGATGTAATATGGTTTTAAATAGTTTTTTGCACATAGGGAAATAAATTCATTTTGTGAGTACCATGATAGATAGTGAGCTTGACCTGTCATACTTTTATTCTTCAGTTGGTTTTCTTTCACTATAGCTAGATGTTCAGGAGTTACTGCCTTACATTTGCCAATAATTCCAAAATTCCAAAAAAAAAAAAAAAACAAAAAAAAATCCATTGTAAACATCACCAAAAAAAAGAGTACAAATGTTTGTTAAGCTTAAGGGACTTAACTGCGGGGTCAACACTCTCTAAACTTACAAACTACTTATGAACTAGCTTATACTAAAGACGGCTCAAACATCCATGCCCGAGGGGGGATTCGAACCCCCGACGGGGAACGACCCCGCACATCGTAGCATAGTGCCTCAATGCGCTCCGCTGCGGCGTGAACATCGCAATCTGGATATTTTTCGCCTTGGAAAGGGGAAGGCTAAACCTCTACTACTCAAGAATAAAGTTGTGTTTGGAATTCTTTTTTAATAAGTTTTACACCTTGTCGCTTCACAAGTAATCATCTGTTGAAGATTACAACCGACACCATGGCCTTTCAGTGATAACTGAAGGTTTTTCCATTCTGGGTGAAGTTTTCGATGCTCAGAGCTTTCTTCATGCATCGGCAACAACGTTTTTTTTTTTTTTTTTTTTTTTTTTTGTTGAGAGCATCCTTATTTAGCAAGTTTGCTTTGCTTTATAAATACTGCAAGGCTAACAATGAATACTATTTTTCGACTCGCTCCTCATTAACCATTAACGTGGAAATGGTTTACTTGTTCTGTTAGCTGTTTACATTTATAACAAAGTCTCATCAAAGCGTTTTCCTGAAAGGTCAGTTGGAAAAGACTTTGATCGGGTTTCAAAAGCTGAAAAACCAACATAATACTGCGAGCGTGAAGGTCTGGGTGAGAGTTTAAAATAGGGAAAGATTAATTTTTAAAACTCACAACCACCAACTGCGAACCAAATTCCTAAACATGCAAAAACACTGGAACTGTGATTGCGACTGTTTGACTTGTTTTCTAGGGGATGATATCACACGTTCGCAGCTTTCCTTCCCTGCAAATGATTAACAAAACAAATTCATAATAAAATCAAGTTCATGAGAGAAAAGGGTGTACTAACTACTATTTTTGAAAACACGTGAAAGTTCACTTTATGTTGTTTATTTCACAATATTTGAACCCTGTGGCTGATACGTCTGTACGTCGACACATTTACCAAATAAAGTTATAGCTCGTGAGCCCCCAGACAAAATTAATATTTGTCGCGAAATGTTTTCACACCACGTGGCTGTCTCAAACACCGTTTATGTTCATGCCTATGCGACGACACGTGTTACATTAACAAATCACAGTCACTTTAATTCAATGCGATGCACACTTTGTTCCACCGGCTAAATATTCACAAACACACAGTAGCACTCGATTTAACTTGGTACAGTCTACGACGAGCAACCACACGTGGCGATTGCCACAGACAAATCTAAAGTCACCACCTCGAGATCCACATACCTACTGATGCAGAGCGACGCCGCCCGGCCAGCCACCCCACGTGCTCTCCCGTCTCGTCAATTCCTGCCCTCACGCACGCGCACGCCAAAAGCTCAACTGCCAGAGTTTTCTCCCCTACGTCATCAACTTCCCCATGTGAGCTGTTCTAACCGATTTGCCAACGTACAGCGCTCAGCCAATACATTTCTAAAACTTTCCTTAAAATCAAAGTAATTACACTACACATTAAACAAATATTTTCTTACGTTTTTATATTAGTATAAACATCCTTTGTACTATTTATTATAATCGTGCAATTTCTTATATCACAGATAAGTGATTTAACTGAGTATTTCAAGGTAAAATACACAAGATTAATTGAAAATAAAATGAGAAATAGTTAATATATTATTTTTATAAACAAACATTGCCATGCTAGTTATGTAACTGTCTTATCTTCGTTGGTAATTTATTACTTTTCATTGTCAATTAAACATATTACGCCAGATGTGACTATATCAGCTAATGTCTTGTTTATTTATCAACAGGCTATTTTGTAATGAGGGCCTTAAAGATTCCTAACTGCATCGTATTACTTCAAATGCCAGTATTATTAGAATATTTTATTTCACGCTGTGCACTGCACTGTGCCTGGCACTCGCCATTGTCCCTCTCTCCCCTCACCGGAAACGAACTGGAAAATCCTAAGCTGGAACAAGCCACCAACGTCGGCCTGCTCGCTGGCCTCCCGTCAGCTACAAGCACACAGCAAATCTCAACGTGGAGAAATTCTACCTTTGGCCTAACTATAAATGTTGTCAGCCAACTGCGTACATACATTGCTACCATAATTAATAAGATTAAAATTGTGTAACATTTAGACTATAAATCCAAAGGTCGCGGGTTCGATCCCTGCCAGGTCCTGGGATTTTTATCTGTCACTTTCCACTTGTTTCACCTCTGGCAGTATTGCTCATGTGAAAAATACCGAGTAGCACCGTGGTTCGGAACCCACGTTAAACTGTAGGTCTCCCTATAACTGGCTGGGTAAGTCAGTTCGAAGGTCGGAGGAAGGCAACGGCATACCACCTCCAAACAGGACCATGCCTTGTAAAGCACTTTGGTGTTCAAACCAATCTTCGGATTGTTGACTGCTTTACGTTTTTTTTTTTTTTTTTTTTTTTTTTTTTTTTTTTTTTTTTTTTTTTTTACCGAATGAGCTACAGAACATGAAGGTCCGTTGTCTGGGGCTGTTGTTGGTTCTGACACTGCATGAAGCTGCACTTCTTGCAACTCTCCTGTATCATGATACTTCAAAAATTTTGTAATATTCTGGCGCCCTTTAGCTACTTTTTCGAATTTGTCTTTTTTAGTTTTCTTTTTAAAGCTCATGATTTAAGTTTGTAGCTAAACATCTTAAATTGTTGCGTTATGTCATCTGAAAACGAAACAATACGGTAATGGGATGACGGGGCAAGTGCCCTTCTTCTTTGGATTACGACCCGAATACTCTATTTTTATTAGTTGCAAAATTTTGTAAGACTAATCTAATTTCTAAATGTTTGAGAGAATCGCCATCAGTACGTAAGTAATACAAAAAATCAAACATTTTGTTAGAATGACTGAAACATCAACTCGGAACACTCCGCCCTTAAGATAACAAACGAATTACGAATAATACTGTAGTAGCTACTCCGACATGGACGAGTTGTTGAGTGCCAGGAAATTCACGAAACAGTAAATTACTATCTGAAATGCTCCAGCCGACAGAAAGTTGAAGAAAAAGTTCCAAAAAGAAAGGAAATATGAATGGCCTAATATCAGACCCGGACATCTGACCCCTAGGTCAAAATTTAGTTATTAACGGATTCTGATAGGAATTTTCTGGCCTTTACATTGGCGAAGTCCGTTTCTTTCAAGTATGATAAACACTGTTCACTTCAAAAGCGGACTTCTACACAGATGTTTGGTATCAAATACGGAAATCTGTTGAATAAAGCAATCTGCACTAATCGTAACAGCGTATACGATCAAATGACCCGGAAAATCTGTCATGGCGGCAGTCTGTCTCAGATATTAAGAAACGCTAGGTCGTGCTTCAGATTTGAATCATTTTTACGAGATTGATACTAATAATTAACTTTTAAGTGAGAGCAGTGAAACGAAATATTTCACTAGCCACAGAAGGCATAGCTCGGAAGAGATCTCGACAGCCTGAAAAGTGGAAAAGACAAAATGGAAGGAAACAAGTGTAAGACTCTCTTGTAAATGCCACAGTTCTATTTTCGTGTGTGTTGCACAAAATTATCAATTGCCGGAGAGAATTTCGTTGTCAAATGTTTGTGTAGTCTATGGGACTCAACTACGAGGTCATCAATCCCTAAACTTACAAACTACTTATGAACTACTTACGAACTAGGACGGCACAAATATCCATGCCCGAGGGGGGATTCGAACTCCCGACCGTAGTGGCCGTGCAGACCGTGACTGAAGCGCCTCAGTCTCCTCGGCCACCGCGGCCGGCTTTCGTTGTCAGAAATAATGTAACGGTGCAGAGAAAACAATCTGGCGACAGATTTAACTGGCCTTGTGCTGACAATTTTAGAAAGACAATGTGATGAAATGAAGCAATATTACTCTCTGAAAAATTGACAAATTATTAATCATTACTAATTGTATCTGCTATTCTGGTGATAGAAACTGAGGTTACGGGTTGAATTGTTGGCTAGAGGGGCATAGGGGACGGTGTGAGCGATTCTACTGTAAACACTAAAGTAACAAAAAAAATTATTAAAATGCTAAACTGGAAACAAAAAAAAGGAAACGAGTTTACAAGCGGTTTCAGTTGCGTCGCCTGGGGAAAGACAGCTGCGCGCGCTTCTCATGAATAGAGAGTAAACAATGATTCGATTTGATTGCAGGTGCACACCGATAAAAGTTTCGTGGTAGTGCAAGTTGACATTCCACATAATGACGATGATGATGCTGACATTGGTGATTGTCAAGTCGTGTCCAGTAATAAGCTAGCTCTACAGATTTGGACAGTTTTGTACATTTTGATGACAGCCTCGCTGTGTGAGTACAAAAATGGAGAGATTATTGATGATATGTGCCAACAACGCAGCGATGATCGAGAAGGTAAGTGAGAGTGGTGGAGATGACAATCTTGAAACACCTGAACTGAGTGTTTAGTGCAATCGATCTGAGCAGTCGTTAAATTAGTGCAAACATTTGTCGTGAATAATATCTGAAATAATTAATAAATTCGCAAAATGAGGTGTATGCATTTAATGCATGGAAGGCGAAACAAGCCAAATATTGTAATGCCTTTAAACCATTGTAACGATACTGCTGATCCCCTCATCTCAATGTTACCGTACGATACCATCTGCGTCGGACCCGGAATCGTGTGGTTAAGTTGTGATACATGTTGCGTGTGAGGTTAAAAACGTAATAGCCAGCCTAGGAATCAGTGTAGGACAGTGTCTAGTGATACTGTGATTAAAACAAGTGATAGATTTCATTAATTAAGAGATTCATATAGTTTCTTTCCAGACAGTTCTGTAAACAATACTTTTGTCATTGTACATTATTTCAATAAATAGACAGACGAAGGGTAAAAACTTTTGTAAAACACAAAGAAATGAAAGTAAATAGCATTGTATATACGTTAGGCTAATAAACAAGTTGTGTAGACCAGCTAATTGTGTAATTAATGATGTACTCGAGATTTGAATGTTGTATTTCTTTGTATATATTGACTCACTTGAGATTTAGAATCTAGTTTGAGAATTACCAAGATAATTGATAGCTCAATATATGTTAGGAACATGTGTGATGTACTCGTTAACAAATTAATTGATATTAAAGATCGCACTTTGTTGTCAACAGAAAGATCGGAAATTTCATCTTAAAAAGATAGGTGCGATCTAAAATTATTGTGTGTATAGTTTTCATTTTTTATTGTGAATATTTTTGTGAACATGAAATGTTTTTTCTGTTATGTTTGTTAATTGTAAATCAGTATATTATATTGTTATGAACAATGCTTAATGTAACATCATTATTGCCGATGTTATATATTTGCCTCACCGCCTTGCGTGAGGTGGTTCGAGTTTGAGTCGTTAGTCAAGTGCTCTGGAATCCATGTCACTCTGTGTTTTGTCAATGGAAGTACTGCCATCTAAGTTCTGATGTATTGAATTTGTATTGTTTTGGTGGAGAAGTTTGAGTCAGATTAAAGAAGAAGTGAAAATTGTACATATCGACTATTTATTTCTACCACGACGCCCCAGGAGAATAATGTTGCAGCGAGCAGAACCCACATATATCGTAATCTTAAAAAGCTGAGTATCGGTAGAATAAACTGTAATATACTTAAACTATATTAAATTGTTACAACATGATCAAGTTCAAAATAACATTTTGTTAAAGCAGTGCGAAGTACCAGATTACATAATTATTGTATCTAAATTTTTTGAACAGGACAAAATGAAAAGATTTTATTAAATAAAGTATTCTATCTTTATCAATTATAAATTTTATAAATATAGCACCACCTTATCCTGTAATTTCACTTAAAAAAATGAAATAATGGTATGGCATTAATGGCTGGGAGATCCCGTCTGAATTATTCGGCCGCCTAGTGCAGGTGTTTTTACTTGACGCCACTTGTGTCGATGATGATGGAAGTGATGACAAAGACAACACATAACAGCCAGTTCCCTGCTAAGAATCGAATCCGGGCCTCTTGCGTGGGCCGCGCGGGAGTAGCCGAGCGGTCTGGAGCGCCAAGTTACGGATCGCGCGGCGTCCCGCGTCGGGGTTTCGAATCCCCCCTCGGGCATGGACATGTGTGTTGTCCTTAGGTCAGTTTAACTTAGTTTAAGTAGTTTGCAAGTCTAGGGATTGATGACCAACGTAGTTTGGTCCCATAAAAATTACAAACATTTGAAACATTTGAACACTTGCACCTGCACGGTAGTCGGCGGTGCTGTCGACTGAGCTCATAAATAATGATATCTGTATCTGACTTCTAAGTAATTCTGAGTTACAAGTAATCTTTTCCCTTTGAAATACGTTTAAATTAGGTTCTGCTGTATTTAAATTGTTTCTCAATGTCTCTGAGTGTTTCTTTCACCCTAGTTAATTACGCGATAAATCAGTCAAACCTTAAGGTCGTAAATTCTACCAAATACCTAGGAGTTACAATTACGAACAACTTTGACTAGAGAAAACACATGGAAAATATTGTGGGGAAGGCGAACCAAAGGTTACGTTTCATCGGCAGAACGCTTCGAAGATGCACCAGCTCCACCAAAGAGACTGCCTACATCACACTTGTGCGTCCTCTCCTGGAGTACTGTTGCCCCTTGTGGGACCCTCACCATGTGGGACTGACGGAAGATATTGAGAAGATTCAGAGAAGAGCATCTCGTTTTGTTTTATCACGTTACGGGGGGAAAGCGTCACGGAAATGTTGCACGAATTGGAGTGGAAATCATTAAAAGAAAGACGTTATTCATTGGGGTGTGAGCTGTTTGCGAAGTTTCAATCACCGACTTTTAGTTCTGAATGTGAACATATTTTGCTAGCTCCCACCTACTTAGGGAGACATGACCATCCCAATAAAACAAAAGAAATCAGATCGAAAACGGAAAGATTTAGGTGTTCTTTCTTCCCGCGCGCTATTAGAGAATGGAACGGTAGAGAAAAGTTATGAAAGTGGTTAATGAACCCTCTGCCAGGCACTTGAATGTGATTTGCACAGTATCTATGTAGATGTAGTTTATAAATCAATCAGAACATAACTCAGGTGCGAATATTACGTACTGGTATATAAGAAACTAAACATTTGTTAATAATTTTGTTTACAATAAGTTTTTGAGAAGGTAGGCGACGGATTTAAACACTGCCCCTCTGTGAGAGAAGTCCTGGGTCCGCGCCTGAATATACTGTTAATCACATTTTTCGAATTGGATTGTTAGTAATGGTTTCTCTTACCTCGCGTTGTTCAAGAATATTATCATAGTAGCAAAACGAAGAACTTTCAGTAATGTAACTTTACATGAAACGTATCGAAATAACGTAATCACTTTCGTAGAAGGGAAGAAAAATGTCAAATTCAGAACACATCAGAGGGAGCTGACAGGTGGACTGCACTGTGCTCACCAGTGGCGTAACTATGTGGGGGGGGGGGGATGAGGGGAATAGAACCCCTCCCCCCCAGAACGCAAAAAGAGAGAGAGAGAGAGAGAGAGAAGAAAAAGAAAAAATAAATCGTATAACAGCAATCTGGTAAAGGTAAAGATTGGAAGCTTGGGGTGTTTTACCATAAGCTTTCATTGGATGGGAGTGAATTAGTTTCTTCAACGGGAGTGGTAAATGGTAGTCTGTCTGGAAACTGACTAAAATTTTGCTCGTCAAGCAGGTCTATCCCCTCTCAAAGCCAAGTCCTAGTTACGCCACTGGTGCTCACTGCATCGTACTGATCAGTTTGATTTTAAAAAGGGGGTTACAGAAATGTTAATGGACAAATGTAATGTTTATTTCATTGTAAAATAAAACTAACTAGTAATATCATTCTTACACAATGAAGGAAAAGAGTTTGTTGGTAGAAATACGAATTCCGACCTTTAGGCGAAATTGTTGTGAAACGGCGCAGGGCCGGCCGCGGTGGCCGAGGTGACTGAGGCGCTCCAGTCACGGTCAGCACGGCCACTACGGTCGGGGGTTCGAATCCCCCCTCGGGCATGGATATTTGTGCCGTCCTAGTTCCTAACAGTCTGCCTCGGGCAGTGTAGCGGCGCGGAAGGTACTGTTTACCTCCTCGCCGTAGCGCGTGTTCCGCGGTTGTTTACCTTCGCAGCGCTTGTCGCTTGTATTACGATCAACACTAGAATGGCCAACTCGTACCGCAAAACCACACTGAAGTTCACCTTCTCGAACGAATATGTACGACCAAAAGCACTGGAAATCGAACAATTCCTACGTGAGGAAGTGAAGATCCCCTGTGAGGACTTGATTGGAATACACTTCTCGATCGTTAGCAGTGTAGTGTACGTCAAATTGACATCCGATGCAGCCTGCGACAGAATACTTGCACGGACAAAAGATGGCCTTAAATTCCGGCATTCGGACGGACACATCGGCCCAGTAGCAGTTGAACATGTCGGCCTAGGTTTACGTACGGTCAGAGTTTTCGAACTTCCGTTCGAAATGCCAGCAGAAGAAGTGATGGCGGCGCTCCGCCCTTACGGAACAGTACACGGACACGTAGCAGAGAAATGGATACACTTCAGTACGTATCCAGTCCTGAACGGCGTGCGGCAAGTGAGCATAGAGCTAAAGAAACACGTCCCGTCCTACCTCTACATCGGCGGCTGCCGGGCCATTGTTATATATGACGGGCAGCCGAAGACCTGTTCCGGATGCGGTAAAGAGGGACACGTGAGAAACGAATGTCCCCAACGCAGGATTCCACAACTTCGGAGCGATGATGTCACACTTCCGCAGCCCATAACAACCCTGCCACTAACCTATGCAGCGGCAATGAGACCGGAAGAACTTCAGTCGCCAGTTCAAGATCTGGCTCCAGAACTCCCACAAGACCTTTCACAACCTGCAACGACTGGACGAGATGAGGCCGGCGAGTACCAACGACAACCGATCCCTCGCTCGGAGGTTCCGACACGGGACGAAGACGTCGACAAACGAGACACTGGCATGGAAATTGACGCCATGGTCGTGCCCACAGCCGCTTTCGTCCCTGAACGTCGCAACTCTATTCCGTCATCTGATTCAGAACTACATCCTCGGAAACAGAAGTCGCCACAACGACGCAAGAAGAGAAGGAAAACATCGACAACAGAGTCGGAATCACGACTACAGGACGAATCTGTCCCGCTCGCACCAGAGGATTCCCAGGACGATGTCTCGAGCGCAGCTGTCAGTGCCCAACACGTGCAGGACGATTTACCGAGTGCCTCTGTAACACAACAGCGTTCTGAAGACCCGGATGCCGATGCTTCTCGAGAAACCAAAAAGGATACCGGGATGAGAGCAGCTACTCGCGTATCGACTATGACTGGAACTGCCCCCGTTTCCTGGGGAGACGAAGTACCACCAGATGAAGAAATGCCACAGGATGGCCCGGAAAACCGGGCATGAGTAATAAGCAGGAAACACGCAGCGCCCAACGACTTCCGTTCCTACGCACATGAACGTGCGGGACAACGTACAAGCATACAGGATCGCCACAATTAATTTGAATACCATTGGCTCCCATCCAAAACTTCAATTGTTACGCGACACACTACGAGCTGCGGACATTGACATTGCGCTGTTCCAAGAGCTACGGACGGACACCTGGCCCGATTTATATGGTTATACCGCATATGTAACCCCAACTACCAACGGAGAGGCGGGAGCTGCGATCGTCGTTCGAGATGGCATGGCAGTCGAAGACATCACTTACCTGCCGTCATCACGAGGGCTGGGACTAACAGTACACGGAATCAGGCTGGTCAATATCTACGCGCCCTCCGGTACAGGAAAACGACGTGAACGATCCCAGTTTTACTCTGAAGCGATTACACCGCTTTTTCTGGGACGTTATAAGAACATCATTGTTGGCGGAGATTTCAACTGTGTTCTGTCGAAGAAGGACCAATATCCTAATTTTACCACCTGTCCAGAACTCCGACACTTGGTGCAAAGATTCAGTCTCGCAGATACCTGGGAAGTGGTGCACGGACAACGTCCGGGATTTACGCATGTCACGAGTCACTCGGGCAGTCGATTGGATCGCATCTACGTGTCTTCTCCGCTCACTTCGGACGTCTTAAACGCCGAAAGATGGCCTGCAGCCTTCTCAGACCATAGTGTTTTCGTGTGCACGATAAACCTTCGACGTCAAACAATATGGCGCAGTCGGGGCCAATGGAAACTAAACATCGCCTATTTAAAGGAACCGGAATGTCGAGACAGGGTGAAGGATACGTGGGAATCCTGCGAAAGACGCCTCACACAATACTCGTCCACTCTTCTGTGGTGGGTACACTGTGTAAAGCCTGCCTTACGCCGCACTCTGCTCCGGTATGGCAAGGAACGTATGCAGTGGCACCGACATACAACAGAATTTTATTACATGATCCTGCGGGACCTTATGGAACATCCGCCGTCGCCAGAACGTCATGTCGAAGCCCAACGTGTCAAGGCTAAGATTTTGGCCCTCACTCGGCGCCAATTGGAGGGTGTCGTGGTTCGAGCGCGCTGTCACGACAACATCAATGGCGAGACACCCTCCATGCATCACGTTGTCACAAACCTCAGACGCCGTCGACAAGCGCTGATTTCCTCCTTAGATTTACCTGACGGTCGCCGACTGAACTCACAGGCGGACATTGCAAAGGCCTTCGCAGCTCATTACCGCCACTTCTATCGTGAAGAAGAGCCTGACGCGGTGGCATTGAGAGAGGTACCACGGACGATCCATCGTACCCTTGATGTTCAGGCGGCGGAATCTCTTTTAGACAACATTTCTACTGAAGATGTCACTGATGCACTCGCCAAGGGAGCTCTTAACCGATCGCCAGGACCAGACGGACTGCCTTTAGAATTCTATAGAACTTTTCAAGACTTGATGCTCCCACGATGGAGAGAGATGTATCAGGAGATACTGTCCAATACAACCTCACCACCGCCAGAATTTCTAGAAGGCATCATTATTCCGATACCAAAACCCGCCGGAGGCAGACGACCTGACAGCTATCGACCGATAACGTTACTCAACTCCGATTTCAAAATTTTTTCACGGATACTCGCGATGCGACTTAGGCGAGTCCTGTATCAAGTCCTTTCACCCGCACAGACGTCCTTGGGTGGAGACACCAACATACAAACAACTCTATCTGACTACAGAGACATCATCGCCACGGCAACAGTCTGTCGACTGCAGGGAGCCATGATTTCTATCGACTTCGACCACGCCTACGATCGCGTGAGCCACAATTTCCTCGCAAAGGTCATGGAACGGATGGCTTTTCCTCCCGCCTTTGTCCTCGTAATTATGCGCCTCCTTCGTGGAGCTTCTTCGATGGTGATGGTCAATGGACGAATGTCAGAACCAGTACCAATCGCACGATCAGTACGACAGGGTTGTCCTCTGTCAACAATCCTGTATGCCATCGCATTAGAACCCCTTCTCTGTGGCTTGCAAAGTCTGTTATCAGGGATCACCCTGCGGGGACATACATTCAATTGCCGCGCCTACGCAGACGATCTTGTCTTCATCGTACGTACCAAAGAGGAGGTACTGGAGGCGACGCGATTGATCGAGAAATATGGCAGCGGAGCGGGTAGCCATATGAATATAGCCAAATCCTGCGCGATGAACATTGGACAGGGACTCCCAGAAGGAAGCGTAGCCCCATTCAGAACTACAGAGACTCTCCGCTGCCTGGGAATAATTTTCACTCCAGACATCCGTCGTACCACAGCCATGAACTTTCGGCGACTACTTCAGAACATCAGGACTGGAGTTCGAAGTCAGTTGTTGCGAGCGATGGACATGATACAGAAGGTGAAATTCATAAACATCTATATGGCATCCCGTATAACACACATTGCACAAATTTTACCAATTCCTAGAGCGATGGCACGACAGATCCAAGCAGCCTTTGGTTACTTTGTTAGTAACGGTCACATCTTCAAGGTCAAGTACGACACCCTCACACTCCCTAAGCGGAGAGGGGGTCTAGCCTTGGTCAACGTCCTGGCACGCGCGACGGCGCTTTATATGCGTACAATCGTTAAGCTCTGGAATCACAGACCCCACAGTATCACGGGTCTGTTGGTCGACGAACTTGCACCTACTTCACGCCACCCGCCGATCTTCCTTGCCCACGTAGTACCAGCGCTCTCACACATCAAATTCTTTTTGCTTGAATATAGTTATATTCATCACGACTTTCCTCGTACCAGAGCTCCCGCTACGCGCGATATTTATCAACTGTTAATGAGAACACATCCACGGAACGCCGTCGAAGGCCGCCAACCAGAGGTTACGTGGACGACGGTATGGCGCTCAGTGCACCAACCATACTTCACCGCAGAAACGAGCAGCATTTGGTATACCTTTGTCAATGGTAAATATCCGACGCGTCACAGACTCCACGCCATCTCCCTGGTGGACTCCCCGCTCTGCCTGAGGTGCAACGAAGACGACACCGACGAACACCGTCTGCTCTGCAGCGAGGCGGCGGCCGTATGGCACCTAGTCCAACAGATATTAGCCCTTTATCTCCGGGTACCAACAAACATGATTACCACGAAGATGATACTCCATCCGGATGCGACTTATTTCCCATCATCGAAGATGCATGCAGTCACTTGGATAAAGGGCATGGCCACCCATTATCTTTTGCGAGAAGGACCCAAGGACGTGATAGATTTCTGGACGTTCTTACTAACACGACACGACATTATGAGACGGCACGCAAAGTACCGATCTGTCTTTGCTAACTACTTAGGAAGCATTTTTACCAATCCGCCCCACAGTTGGAAGCTTCCTGGGGATAGGAGCTGAAAGGTGCGGAGCCCAGTCTCCTACATGGATCTAGAAGTTATTAACATATTCCTATTGCAACCAAGTAGTTTTTCTATCACTATCGACACGACGTATAAAGCAACACGATCAAATCGATGAAACGAACGCAGAACAGGACCAATCACCACACCTTGCCAAATACTTACGCAACACATCAAGGTGCCCCCCGTAACTGGGTCGATACGGGTAAGAGAAGACAATTAAAACGAACAATAATTCGAACCGAAATCGAACATGGAGGAAGAATTATTTACGCGAAGACATACCCGGGTCCCCGTTGCGGAGAGTCGGACCCGAAGAATGTTTATTTCCGACATCTGAAGAGGACATCACTCTTCTGTCATCCTTCCAGAAGCAAATATTAAGTTCGATTTATTATAAAAAAAAAAAAAAAAAAAAAAAAAAAAAAAAAGTAGTTCATAAGTAGTTTGTAAGTTTAGGGACTGAGGACCCCGTAGTTAAGTTCCATAAGCTTAACAAACATTTTTTTGAAACGGCGCAGGCAGAGACTGCACTGTGGTTTCCCCTTTGTTTGCGTGTTCTTTATTGTTAGAGAGTTATCGGGACTTCACCTAGTGTTGCTAAGCCACCGTCTAGTTCAGTTCATCAGTTGTGTGGCGGCGCGTCCGATATCTTGTTGGTGTGTCATTCGTCTTCAGCCAGGCGTAACAGTTCTTAAATGGACCCTGAGAAGTAGGCCTAATGTTTGTTTCTCAGTAAAAACAAAAACAAACACTTCTGGTCTGTGGAAGACAACTATGAACAGTGAAACAGTGACAGTGAAAGTAGTGAGAAAACGACACAGCATGAAGAACCGGCGGTATTGCATTAAACAGACCGGCATTCCATGATGTGAAGCGAAAAGAAGACAAAATTTCCGTAAGTACCAAACATTAGGCCTACTTTTCAGGGTCCATTTAAGAACTGTTTTCGATCTAAACACAAAACAATCTGTAGATTTCTATTATTACAGACCACTGAAGATGTTTTACATTCAATAAAACGAAACGCGTCTGGTGTGAAAAAATCGCATTTTTATTGTAGTTGCAAAGACGGAAAATCACTGCTATTCATAATTATGAAAGCAACTACGGACATTATGGCCACACAAACGAAGAATATTCTAACATTCAGCTGGATTAAAAAATTTTCCAGTTTGAATTAACATAATTAAAACATTATACTGCACGTGAACCGTTCCCGGGCCCCCTTCAGGTCCGGACCCTGGACCTAGGGGTCCACCCAGCCCCACCTTTGTGGGGGCCATGCTTATAAGTATAGTATACACATAAACTTCAAATTACGATATCTTTTCTTCGTCTGATCCGATTTTGATGAAACTAAGGCTATGTTACTCTCCAAACTATACCTGTGAAAACCCATGAAAGTTCGTATAGTACTTTTGGAGATTACCCTCAACAAATAGACATGCACGATGGCTTTTATATTATAATATCTTTCTTTTCTGTGATCTTATTTGAATTATTGAAGCCTTTATGTAACCGCACGATGTTCTAAAGTTACGTGTGGAAACCCCATGAAAATTCGCAAAGTAGTTTTGGAGATATACGTGTTCAAAGAGACAGACAGGCATAACGGTCTTAGATAAAATTAAGAAAAAAACTGAAATTACGGTATTCTTTTTTTCATGATCCGACTTTTATAAAACTAAGTCTATATATTGTCCAGTTACGCTCAAGTAACCTGCGAAAATCCCATGCAAATTCGTGAAGATAAGAGGTTTTTAATTGTTGAAAAAACAGACACGACGGTTACTGAAAACACTTAAAATTACGATATCGTGATCCGAATTACTACGGGAAGACGAAGAAATGTTGCGTAATCGCTGCACAACATTTAGGCCTATAGTAAGTCTGACTGAAAAAAAAAGAACAAGAAATCTGACGTTGATGAAAAATTTCAGAACAGGTTTTCAACAAGCACTTAATCACAACAACAACAAAATCTAATTAATATACTGGCTCAGTTCAAGAAAAGTGTAGAATTTATAGCAAGAGTGGATAATTAGAGGGTACAAACTTGTTTATTGAAATGGAACGAGACGAAAGACACACACACACACACACACACACACACACACACACACACACACAAATTGGAAAGAAGTTTTGCATTTCACAGAATTGCATTACTAGGAATCTAGATATGAGGAAATAGCCGATGGGATAGAATGAACTTAAATCTTTTAACTGATATATTAAGAATACGCTATGGTTCGAGTCTGGGAGGAAAATGCTGCAACGAATATGCAATTCCAATAAACGTTGTAAAACAAACCGGTAAAAAAGAATCGTTTCAGTCTGAAAGCGACCACGATGATGAAGCTATAAACAAAAATGATTCATCTGAGGAAGACGAATTCGTTTAAGTAATTAGCTGTTGTTATAGAACTTTTTTGTGCGTTCTCCCGACCTTGACTTGACGTGATTGGGTTCATTTGGCGATCGCTGGCAACTTCAGCACAGAATGCCGCAGCGGCCGTAAGTAAAATATCACCGTTTAATGGACAAGGAAATAATGTGCAAAATAGAATATAGATTTATATTCAGCTGTTTATTTCGTGTCTTGGCGTGTTAGACCATATCAAAATTTTATTATACCCATCTTCAAAATAGTATGTAATGAGTTTTCAAAGAGCAGTCAAGAGTCTGACATCAGCCGCTGCCGCAAGTGAAATTTTACCGAAATCATTATACAAATACATCAACAAGAAAAATAACGTACGGATTTTCGATTATAATTATACAAGTAGGCAAATGAAACTTACATAACTCAAAAGGCGCTTTGTCATAGATGCATGCAAAACGAAAATAATGTGTACACGTAGAGAGGCAAAAGGAAGCAGATGTTTTCATATCTATAACTCTGATCACGCTTTAAATTCTCCAACTGAGAAATAAGTGAACGTCGAAAACTAAAGTGGTACCAACTTCAGTGGCGCCATGCACTGAAGCGCGGGGTCGTTCCCCATCGTGGGTTCGAATCCTCCCTCGGGCATGGATGTTTGTGCTGTCTTTAGTATACGTTAGTTTATAAGTAGACCACGCACTTAAGTCCCACAAGCTTTACAAACATTTGAATTTGAACCAACTTCTGCCTTGCTTACCGGTCAGGAGCAATGGTAAAAATGTAACGCGAAGGTCACAACTTACATTTTAGGTACGTTCATGTTTAATGATTTATTTTCAGTAAGATCGATCATGATATTAGCAGTGGAAATCAAAACACCATAGAAACGAATTCTGAAAAAAAACTTCGTTTATGGGCGTCGTTGTTTCATTTAATTTTATGTAACAGTAACTTTGTGATAGTTTGCAGCAGGTAACACACAATTTGAAGCAATTCCCTAATTTTTAATTTCTTCTTTTTCTTTAGGTACGATGAGCGAAAGACTATATGGGCATAGAAATGGATGGAGGAGGAGATGGAAGATGGATGGAAGGAAAGGAAGTGAGAAACAGAAGGCGGGGAAGAGAGAGAGGGAGCACCTTTTCAGTAGTTACACGATCTACTCATCTAATCTCCATCTGTAGCACCACATTTCAAAAGCTTTGTCATCTTTTTGTCTGAACTCTTTATCGTCCACTTTTCACTCCCATACAATGCTCCACTCCAGACAAATGCTTTCAGAAAGGACTTCCTAACATTTACTAATACTGGATGTCAATAAATTTCGCTTCTTCAGAAACACTTTTTTCCCATAGCCATTCTACCTTTTATATCTTCTTTACTTCGGCCGTCAGAAGTTATCTTAGCGACCCAATAAAAAAACTCATTTACTACTTTTATCGCCTCATTAGCTGATCTAATTCCTCAGCATACACTGATTTTCTGACACTATATTCCATTACTCTTGTTTTATTGTTGTTAAAGTTCATCTTATCTCTTCCTTTCAAGACACTGTTCATTCCATTTAATTGCTTTTCCAGGTCCTTTGCTGTCTCTGACGGAATTACTATATCATCAGGTTTTTATTTATTTCTTCTCCCTGTAGTTTAATTCCCTCTCCAAATTTCTCCTATTTCTTGACAGCTTGCTCAATGTACAGATTGAACAACATTGGGGATAGGTACAAACCTGTCTTACTCGCTTCCCAACCTCTTCGTCCCTTTGCTGCCCTCCGACTCTTAATAACTGTTGATTGGTTTTTGTACAAGTTGAATATCACTCTTCGCTTCCCATATTTTACCCCTGCTACCATTAGAATTTGAAATAGTGTATTCCAGTCAATATTGTCAAAAGCTTTCTTCAGATCTACAAATGCTAGAAACGCAGGTTTCCCTTTCCTTAACCTATCTTCTAAGTTAAGTCGTAATGTGAGTATTGCCTCGCGAGTTCCTATATTTTTCCTAAATCCAAACTGATCTTCCCCAATGTTGGATTCCACAATTTTTTCCATTCGACTGTAAGTAATTTGCAACCATGGGTAGTTAAACTGGTAGTTCTGTAATATTCACATTTGTCTGCACTTGCTTTCTTCGAAATTGAAATCACTATATTCTTCTAGAAGTCGGAGGGTATTTCCCCTGTCTCATACATCTTGCGTAACAGGTGCAACAATTTCTTCATGACTTGCTCTCCGAACGATAATAGCAGTTCAGACGGAACATCATCTACTCCATGAGGTCTTGTTTCTACAGAAATCTTTTAATGCTCTGTCAGATTCTTCTCACAGTATCGTATCTCCATCTCATCTTCCTCTACTTCGTCTTCCATTTTTAGAATACTGCCTTCAACCTTTCAGTTTTCCCTTCTTTGCTTAGTACTGGTTTTCCATCTGAGTTCTTGATATTCATACAGCTGCTTTTCTTGTCTCCAAATGTATCTTTTATCTTCCTGTAGGCGACTGGAACTCGGTAGTAGGAAAGAGAAGGAAATGTAGTAGGTGAATATGGACTGGGGAAAAGGAATATCGAGGCATGTTCTGTGCTAGGGACACAGGTCGGTAACATTTTATTTAGACTCTGCATCTCCCACAAGGCGGTTAAAGTGGAATGAAGAAAAGATAAGGGATAAACTTTTCATCCATTCTTTATTTAATTTTTTAATTGATTTTTCCGTCGGTACTTGACAGAACATGATAATAATATAAAAAAGGAACAACTTCCTGATGTTCTGCAAAACTTTTTTATTGGTCACAAACCGGCTTTCGGCTTCTTAGGCCATCATCAGGTGACAACTGAATGTAGTACACATGTTTTCAAAGATGTTAAGATTTACAAAGATGTTATCAGAGGCAATCGATACTTCACAGGAAAGTTCATCGCAAATACTTATTTATGAGAGTTATTAACGTTTATATGAAAATATAATAAATATGTGTAAAGAATCAAACTAATATGATTATTACTGAAAAGGAAGGTTGAAAATAAAACTTATTTCAGTAGAGGTGTAGAGGGGAACTGGATCTGATCGTTTAATACTAAACTAGCATCCTGAGCTAAATGTTTATTGATTTCCAATATTTCCAGTAGTGTCATCTTTCTGCTTTTCTTCAGGGGATGTAGAATCTCACAGTTTACATCATAATCATGGCCTTCTCTGAGCTGATGTTCTACCTGAAGAAAAGCAGAAAGATGACACTACTGGAAATATTGGAAATCAATAAACATTTGGCTCAGAATGCCAGTTTAGTATTAAACCATCAGATCCGGTTCCCCTCTACACCTCTACTGAAATAAGTTTTATTTTCAACCTTACTTTTAAATAATAAACATATTAGTTGGATTCTTTACACATATTTATTATATTTTTATATAAATGTTTATAACTCTCATAAATAAGTATTTGCGATGAACTGTCCTGTGAAGTATCGATTGTCTGTGATAACATCTTTGTAAATCTTAACATCTTTGAAAACATGTGTACTACATTCAGTTGTCACCTGATGATGGCCTAAGAAGCCGAAAGCCGATTTGTGACCAATAAAAAAGTTTTGCAGAACATCAGGAAGTTGTTCCTTTTTTATATTAATTTTTTTTCATCTCTGTCGTTAATCGGTCAAGAAAATTTATTTATGGACTACGATGCACCTGTAAATGATATGGCGACAGCTTTAACTCGAAACCAATATTGGTATCAACAGGGATGGAATCAATAAACCACCTGCCTACTCTCAGACTATATAAGAGATAACATGAGAGAATACCGCAATGGAAATAATAAACAACTTTAGACGATTAAATTTTCTCAAAATTTCCCCATTGAATTTCAATCTGTCACAGGCCAGCTAAAAATCTGACCCTCAGCGAGACTAGTTGCGTAACCGTCCTTTGACAGGCGACCGCACTACCCGACAGCTGCTGAATGCTACTCAGTTCACCGCCCCAGCAGTTGCGAGAACCGATAAATCACAACGTAAAAGAAGAAACTGGTCGTTATCTGCACTTGGAACGACTTCCTTGTACTACAGGTAGCGTACACAAAACCGGCCCCAACCAGAATGCGAACGCGCGCGAGTAGCATTACTAACAGGCTTGTCAGTTCTTTGCCAGCAGCAGCGTGAGAGTCGTACTTTTTATAAACCGTGTGCTCCATTGTCATGCCTTACTACATTGTCATGCCTTGCTCCACTGAAGAACGTGTGTCATTGTTGAAGAATATGTGCGGTCTGACTCTATTAAAGTTGTTCGTGACACTTTTAATGAAAAGTTTCGTGAAAGTAATATTCCTGCAATATCGACGATTCAGGATCTAGTGAGAAAGTGGCGTTCGACAGAGCAATGTGGAATATCTCGCAGGTCATGACAACGCCTCCTTCAAGACTTAAAAATGAAACCTTACCGTGTGGGTGTTATTCTGCAAATAAATGAAGCGAAAACGGTAAGCATACACAATACTGTAATTGGTCGCTGGAAAATGCCTCTGGGGGACATCTTGACCCGTTCCTCCTTTTTTCGACGGATGAAGTTTGGCTTTTATCTGTCGGGTTACGTTAATTCACAAAACACAAGACACTGGACTACAGAGAATCCCCATAGCATACTGCAAAAGCCGTTACACGATTTAAAAATTGGTGTATGGAGGGCTGTATCTGGTAACAGCATTATCGTGCCATTGTTCACAACGTGAAACTGTCAACACACATGTTGACTTGCAACTCTACAGTGAATTTTCTGCTCTGTTAACTCTAAATGAAAAATGTGCAGATTTCGAGCAAGATGGGGCATCTTCACATACGTCGGATTTGACACTTAGCTCGCTTACATACTGATTTCACTGAAGAGAGGACCATTAGTAAGGGCTTGTGGCCACCCGCTATCTCACCATGTGACTTTTACCTTCTAAAGGCTAGAATCTACCGCAACAATACCAGAACACTCGACACATTATAAAACAACACATGTGAAGAAATTTCGAACATTCCACAAAGAGTACTGAAAACTGTTTTTCTTAACGTACGTTTGCTTGGACGTTGGCGGAGAACATTTTGAACACAGGCTTTAGATTCCTTTCTAAAATATGCTTATTAAACTAATAAAATATTTATTACAGGAGCTCTCTAACCACAAGTCCCTGAAGAATGCACCTAGAATCGACGGAAGCGTTATATCACTCGCCTATATGGAGGTTTTTTAGTCCTTCACCTAGAAATATGAGTCAAAACCATAATTTGGAGAACGTCCTGAGTCGTACTAGGGGAGGATCTGCTAGTTATGGTGTGAATTTTGTGATCAGTGACTTGATTTACCCTAAAAAGAGAGATAGAGTCTATCTGCTGCATTTGAAACTTTTCATACCTCTGCAGATTTTTCGTGTTGTTGGAAGCGAACATAAGCATTCTAGGAATCTTCTTCGGTTGGCAGACCCTTTTACCCCTCGATGGTGCGTTTAGATAACCCTTACGAGTTTTCTGTTGGCGTCGTAAGATACCTTACACTGTTACTGCAGTGTTATCGATATGCGCTAATGCACCTGTAGTCGTCGATATGATTACCTGAAATACGATACAGTGTGTATTCTACAAGGCTAAACTAACTTGGATGGTTAATAACACAGGAAACTGTTGCTACTATGGACAATTTCTGTAGGGTGTGAGTGGTATATGCAATATATGTAATAAGAGTTGAATAACGAAGACAGTGTTCTGTCTCTCCGTTGTGGGTTTTTATCGGGTTCCTAGAGGTATGTTGTGTGGTTGTTAACGTATGCAACGCCTTCTATCTGGGAAACCCTGTAAATGATTGGTTCGATTCTGTGGTTAGTATAGTCCAAACCCTAACTAGAGGCGTTTATATTCAACTCTATCAGCTCTGTTTCTTCCCCTACACCCTGATCTAAGATTCATAGGATTGCTTGGTAAGATACATGTTGCACTTACCTGTGTGGGGTCTGATATATCGACATCTAGAATCGAAGGATGTGTAGTACCTCTCGCCCATATGGGGTTTATTTGGTCTTTCGCTAGAAATATCGCACAAAATCATAAATTTAGAGAACGAGTCGGGGTCGTACTAGGACATGATCTGTTGGTTGTGGTGTGAATTTTTGTGCTCAGTAGCTTGATTTACCCAAAAAAAAAAAAAAAAAAAAAAAAAAAAAAAAAAAAAAAAAAAAAAAAAAGAAGAAGAGAGAGAGAGAGATAGAGGTCGGTCTGTTGCATTATAAGTTTTTCGTGCCTCTGCACAATTTTTCGTGTTGTTGGCTGCGAATATAAGTAATCTAGGAATATTGTTGTGTTGACAGACCCTTTTACCCTTCGGTGGTGTGTGTAGATGACACTTGCGAATTGTCTGTTGGTGTCGTAAGATGACTAGGGCTGTATTCTGTACGGTGGGAGTGGTGTACACGCTATATGTAATAAGAGTTGAATAACGTAACTAACAGTTCCAGAATGTTCTGTATCTTTCTTATGTTCACTTGTAAATTCTACTTGTTTCTTATGTTAACTATCCTTCTGATTTCTGGTACATTCTGTCTGTGTATAAATAGCAGAGCACTCTGCCCGAGAGGCAGTCAGTGCTGCGTGTATGAAGTTCGTAATAAACGTGCTTTCAGTATAAGTGCTGTGTTTAGTTGCCTTCGAAGTCAAGCCTGCTTCCATTTCAACGCGACAATATTTAGTGTTGTAAGCCTAAGGTTTTGATGTGAAAATCACAGATCTGTGGGTCGTTTTGTCCTAAAAAGTGTTAGAGTTGGATCTTAGGTGTTTTCGCAATGTGGGAATCGAGTTATACGCATCCTAGGTTTCTTCCCTCTGTAGAAAGAGCCATTTACTGTTCTGCAGTGTATATTGACCAACCATAAGAGGTGTTTGCTGTAGGTCCTAAGATCTGTAGGGTGATTAAGTGTGCTGAGGATCGCTCCAACGTCGATGTGATAACCTAAAATATGTAGTAGTTTGCATCTGCAACAGCTATTTGTTGGCAACAGCTATTTGTTGTTAGGACTTATAGCTTTTCGTGTAGAACGTTTCAGATTTACAGGACTATGGATCTAGGACAAAATACCAGAAGACGGGTTGCTTGTCAGAAGAGCATTGCTTCGATTGATCGAGTATCTGTTAGTTGGTCAGTTATCGGAGATGTACTTCTGTACTGTTCTAGTCTACAGCTAAGCAAGCGTTTGTTTATATCGCAATTTAGCGTTCATCCAACAGTTGTGTGTGTGTGTGTGTGTGTGTGTAAAATAGGTTATTGCTGACTATATTTTCATCACGCAAGTTATAACGGCTGTTGTAGTCAACTCCTACGGTAAATACTTCATTTGTGTCACCAGCCAGGAAATGATCCATAGAAGTGTTGCAGTATTTGTGGGTAATGCGATTGTGCGCGAATGTCCCTTTATGGCCTTTATTGTGTCGATGTTTCATTAAGAGTGCCGGTATAACTGCGACAAATCATTAGTATTTGTTAATCTTGTGGCTGATGATAGAAGAGTAATGTAATATCCTTTCATCGTAAACCTAGCTCTTGTTTATTCGTAATCTGGTGCAGTCGATGTGTCCTGGCTTGTGCAAAATGCCGATTTCCATCTGTTCAGTCGTACGGTTCGTTGCAACCTAGAGGTGTTCTATATTTGTGGACTGCATATTGATAGTATTATACTCATGTGTTACGTCTGTGGTGTTTACGAATGGACGTCCCTCAGTGGAGTAGTCGAGATGCTTGCAGTGGGAAATTATCGTACTTCGGTCGAGAAACATCGAGTTCAATAAACCCTATGATTAGGTGATTTAAAGCTGGGTAGTTACATTCTTTGGGACGCATGTTTAATCGTTTGTTAAGTCTCTAAAGGATTGCTCTTGGCGGTCGATAAAAATTTTCAGTTTTTTTATTAGTTCGAAATGGTCTAGACTAGTTTTTTCGTTGTTAGTTATAAGGATTAGATATACATATAAGAAAAGAGCTTGGTGTTGATATGGATTGTTCCTTGTTAGCGGTTCTATGTGTGTCAGTCATTTTTACGATATAATTGGATGTGTTACAGATAATTATCGGGAGTATTGATTTGTTAGAAGGGGGAATACAATGACTGTTTGTGATCGAGTCTGGTGGAGTATACAATGCAGGAAGATGCATGATTAGTCGGTTACATATTCGAGAGGGAACCACCAACGATGCAGAGAAACTGAAATTGTCGCCGTTTGCTAGTTAGTTTAGAACAGGGCCGCTCAAGGTGCATGCACCGGCGCATCGCACAGTGCAGAGTGCAGAAGACGGCTGCGCTGTGTGGACGGCGGTGTAAACCCCCCACTCCTCGGCTTTGCGCTGCTGCTCTCTTTCCATGCGCTTGCGTCGCCTGTCTCGACGTTTTCAAAACTTTTACCCTGTTTTCTTCTTCATTGCCAAATACTTATGTACACTAGGCAGAGAGCTTAGTTCGGGGGAACATGATTACAGGTATAAAAGAGATTTAAATAATACCAATAATTGTAATGATAACAATTTTAAATTTGGTTTCAACACAAATTTATCTCTTCTAAGTTCTCTTTTTTTTATTTGCAATTATATGTGGAGTCAAACATAGAAATAATCTTTGCTGCTTCTGTGTGTAACTTGGGAAATTCTTCGACAAATTCTGGTAGAACTGGAGCAAACCGTTTGTGTTGTAAAACAAATCCTTTCGGTGAACATCGGTTTTCAAATCAATCAGTTCAAAATTTAAATCTGGAGGCTTTAAATTGACTTTCGGGAATTTTTGCTTTTTTTGGAGTAGATGGTTCCATTATTATAGTAACTGTTTTGCGCTTACTTAATTCAATGTTGACTAAGCCATCTTCTGACAGCGCATTCGGCAGCGTACAGCGACGGCCTCACCCAGCAAGCTGAGTTGAGGCGAAGTATGCCAAGTTGAACCGATGCACTGTGCAAACATTCTCTGCACCTCGCTTTGCACGCATGCGGTTTTCCGTGTTTGTGCGGCCCTGATTTAGAACTTTAGTAGAAAAGAGCTGGGATGATTAGATCCTTTTGTTGTAGTTCTGTCGATGGGTTGGAGATGGTTGTTGTTACATAGAGTGTTGAAGGCTAGTTGGGGTAGAATTGAAGTAAAAAGTGTTTAAAATATACGCTGCAGTAACTGTTTCCAACTGTGGATGATGTGTTGTGTTAGAGCTCTAAATAAGTCGATTTAGGATAGGTATTTATGTGCCCTGTAAGTGCGCCAGTGTTAAGTGCAATTTCATGTAACCCGTCAATCATTTTTGTTTGTTCTGTCCTTCCGGGTAGGACGGGTGGCGGCATTCTTTGATCTGAGGTCGGGCAGTTGGCCGAGTGTGGAGGTGGGTACCTGGCGTCGATGACACTAACATCGACGGGCGATTCTCAGTGGCGTCGTACCCCCATTACCCTACTAGTCGTATTCGTACTAAATGTCATGCGATACCCTTTTATGTTCACGTTTATTGAAATAAAATTTATGTTACATATTGTCTCATGAAACAGCAAATATATACAGAATATGTAACACGTCCGGCAGTTAAAAGGAAAGTATTAATTAAAAATATATGACGTATTACGAAATATTCAATGCTGTAGGCCCTATTTTGAAAAAAAAAAGTTTTGATAACTAATATGCGCTGCAGTTATTTTCCCGTCATTAAAAAAATGTTCAAATGTTTGTAAAGCTTATGGGACTTAACTACGGAGTCATCAGTCCCTAAACTTACAAACTACTTATGAACTACTTACGAACTAGGACGGCACAAATATCCATGCCCGAGGGGGATTCGAACCCCCGACCGTAGTGGCCGTGCAGACCGTGACTGAAGCGCCTCAGTCCCCGCGGCCACCGCGGCCGGCTCCCGTCATTAAATCGTCGCGCCTGACATCTAGTGGCAGCATTACGTACTCAGGGTGACTGCCATCTGCGACTGCGACACAAGGAAGCTCAGGACTTAACGTCCAGTGTGCTGATCAGCCGCTGCCTTCAGTGTGAGCCCCTGCGCCATCGCTCGATCAATTCAAGATCAGGATACCATATGTAACTGAGGCCTTACGTCTGTATAACCACGAAGATATTCTCAGTTTCTTACAATATAATAGGAAACTACTTCACCATAATAATAAAAATGTTTTTAAAATGATTTTATTAAATTGTTTCTTTTCGCAAAAAGCCTTGTAACAGTATTGTGAAATAATAAATTTTTGCTAACGGATTTAATCACTAACATTTCCTAATGTCTTTTGTAACCTATTTAACGGTTTGCCATGACCTGTTCATGCCAAAGTTTTGTTATTGTTATATATTGTCCAATCTAAATTATGAAAACAAATCGGGCACTGCTCTAGTCGTAATTTACTTTGCACCTAATTTCTGTTTTGGTTTGTTACGAAAATACTTTCAATCTATTTCTAATAATTTTATATATTTCTTGTTTGTGGTGGACTCATTTATGTTTAACAGATAATAGATTAAAGACATTATATTTGTTCTTGATTGTTCTAATATGTAACACAATGTATAAATGCGCGGACGCCCGTTGTATGTTTTTAGTCCAACTTGTCTTGTTTTAGCCCAGATCTTGTCATGATGAATTCAGTTTTGGTCATGGATCCTATGCATTAACTATGTACAAAATTCTTTGCAATAAACAGTTTATTCAAATTGATATCATAAATAGGGCTTCCGTTAACACATAAGAACCCTGGTCATATATTTGTTTTCAGAAATGAATTTAGCAGGTGAGCTCACGGAGTCGAAAAAAACACAGGTGATGTAAAATCCATAAAACTCATTATAGGGGCCAACGTCTCCCTCAAACGAAATATTTGCTAATATTTAATGCTTACATCCTACAAGCCCTTGTTTATTTTTTTCAACTAACGATATCCAATATCTTCCGTTCAAGCAGCCTACATTAGCTGTGATTCTGTCCCTTTTTCCCTTTACAGGTAATATCCATGACGAATTAAACACCTTTTACTGAGTGCAGAGAGACTAAAGGCGCGTTTTAATACACTACTGGCCATTAAAATTGCTACACCAAGAAGAAATGCAGATGGTAAACGGGTATTCATTGGACAAATATATTATACTGGAACTGATATATGATTACATTTTCACGCAATTTGGGTGCATAGATCCTGAGTAATCAGTACCCAGAACAACCATCTCTGGCCGTAATAACGGTAATGATACGCCTGGGCATTGAGTCGAACAGAGCTCGGATGGCGTGTACAGGTACAGGTGCCCTTGCAGCTTCAACACGATGCCACAGTTCATCAAGAGTAGTGACTGGCGTATTGTGACGAGCCAGTTGCTCGGTCACCATTGACCAGACGTTTTCAATTCATCAGAGATGTGGAAAATGTGCTAACCAGGACAGCATCGAACATTTTCCGTATCCAGAAAGGCCTGTACAGGACCTGCAACAATTGGTCGTGTATTATCCTGCTGAAATGTAGGGTTTCGCAGGGATCGAATGGAGGGTAGAGCCACGGGTCGCAAAACATTTAAAATGTAATGGCCACTGTTCAAAGTGCCGTCGGATAAAAATAAATAAATACATAAATATCGTAATTTTAAGTGTTTTCAGTAACCGTCGTGTCTGTTTTTTCAACTATTAAAAACTTCTTATCTCCGAAACTACTTCACGAATTTGCATGGGGTTTTCACGGGTAACCTCAGCGTAACAGGACTTCATTTCATAAAAGTCGGCTCACGGAAAAAAAGAATATCGTAATTTCAATTTTTTAAATCTACGACCGTTATGTCTGTCTGTCTCTTTGAAGACGTATATCTCCAAAACTACTTGACGAATTTTCATGGGGTGTTCACACATAACTTTAGAACATCATGCGGTTACATAAAGGTTTCAGTAATTAAAATCGGATCACAGAAAAGAAAGACATCATAACTTAATAATTTGCTTAAAAGCCATCTTGTATGTCTATTTGTTGAAGCTAATCTCCAAAAGTACTACACGAACTTTCATGGGTTCCACAGGTAAATTGAGAATAGATTGGAGAACATAGGCTTACTTTCATCAAAATCGGATCACAGGAAGGAAAGATATCGTAATTTGAAGTTTTTGTGTATAGTATGCTTATAAGTATGGTGTAGTGCAGCAAATTTCCAAGAGTACTACACGAACTTTCATAGGTCAACTGAAAGTACCTTGGCGCAACATATAAGCTTCATTTAACCAAAATCGGATCAGGGGAAGAAAAGATACGTAATTTGTAGTATCTGTTGATGCTATGATTGAATTTCAGCGTAGTATAGCAAAGATCCGATAGAGGCGCTGTTACTGACATAGTATACCAAATAACTAATAGATGGCGATGCTGCGTTGTTTAATGTAAAGCTGTGTATAGGGAAAGAATGGCCAGCCTGCCAGCGGCAGCCAAGCTGGGCCTATTCCGCTGCTGATCACACACCGACCGCTACAACGTTCCCAGCGCTTAACAATACTTATCAACCGATTTTGAGAAAACCATTCAATAAAAAAAATTTAATTTTTTTATGTGTTACAGTGTGATACATTCTCCCGATAATGATATCAATTTCTGTTCATTATTACTTATAGTTTCCGTGCTACATCAAATTAAGTAAACTACTGCGCAAAATTTTGAAGAGTTTGCAGAGGAAAAGTCTCATTGCGTAGACTTTGCGTATGGTTGATTTTAGCTCATACAATGCTGCGGACGAAATGTAGGTAAGATATCGAAATTTTATTTAAAGTTCAGAGCAGTACGATAACTCTTTTCATTCTCGAGATACAGGCTGTTATATCCGACGGACAGATGCGGGAACTTCGTGTATTTCTGTTCATGCGGACTTGGCTGCTCTACGGAATACTTATCGTCCGATTTTAAGAAAACTGGTTTGTGGCTCTATATCTAAAGAGTTCACCTATAGATTCAGATTGACCTGTACCGTAGCCAAATATTTCAATAGACCGCAAACATGTCGTCATCGGAACATAGTGTAAATTAGGAAAACAATTAGGATCATGGAAAAGTCTTTGATGAGTATTTTCTTGCTTATTATGTACTTATATCTTACATGAACTACGAAAAATGCAAGTAGATACCTACTACAAGTCTTTTACCAGAAACAGAAATTAAAGGTATCTTTACAAAGCCAATTACATTTGAATGTCTAATATTTGTCTTGTTTCAATTCTATGTTTCCTGATATGATACACTAACATATGAAAACGAATGAGAAAAGCTTGTTTCAGGAACTGTATGTTAATTTCATATCTAAACAGGAATCTAGTTCACTCACTAAAAATTAAAAAAAAAAAAAAAAAAAAAAAAAAAAAAAAAAAAAAAAAAAAAAAAAGATTGTGTATTTTCGACAACTACCTGCAAATAAAATCAACGACGCGTGAATAATTTAACCTCACGACATTGCGCAGGAATTTTCTTCACAAATTTATTCAAGTTAAAAATATATAGGTATCTGCTGCGTGATCCATTCGTCAGTGAATCTTTACTCTATTAATTTACATTATGAATTAAAATCATCACGGCACAAGAACCGAAGTTCGTTTCTGGACTCCTAGTTTTCTCTGACGACTTTCATCAGCCAGGCTGTTCATCATCCTGCATTTTTGATACCTAATGGAAGTACTATAATGTTTACCTCTCTTCTTCGCTTCTTAAAAACACACAAAAGTACAACACTGTTGCATTATTCAAACCAAAACATACGAATATTCACAAGACTTCTCGTTGCAACCAATCAACGTATAGGACCAAGATGGCGGAAAGAACCATGTGACTCGATTTCAGCCAATCACGAGCTGCAGACGGCAGCAAACGGCGCGGAAAAGGATGGCCATACTTAACATATACAGAGCTTTAGTTTAATGTAGAGCCGTGTATTGGGAGAGTACCGCCAACCGGGCGAGCGCCGCCATTGTAGGCCTGTTATATCTGGCAGTAGCAGCGCTATGGGCGGCGCTGTTAAAGTAGCATTTATGATGAGGGGAACCGGTCTGTACATCGACGTGGTATGACAGAACGTTAAATAAACAATGAACTAAAAGTTTTTAATCATTTTATCTCTTCTACAGCGAATATTGAGGAAAACTTGGTAATCTGAGATCAAGACCTTTTATTTTTGAGCAAATTAGTTGTAACATTGTTTCGTGATAAGTTACGTCAAAAATAATATATGCTATAATGATAAGATACTTCAAGTTGTTTGAGTTAACATATTTGATTTAAAGTACTGGTACTTATTAAAATACAAATGTGTATTAGAATTGTTTAGGCCGCTAAGGAAAAGAATAAAAATTGCAAAATTACTAATTAATTTATTTGTCGAAAAAATTTGAAAGGTAATTTATCTACATAGTAACTGCGTCTTAAAATTCCTTTTCTGCGTTCATCATGTCAATACTATTACTACCGCATTTTGCTGCCTGGCGGCTACATTTTCTCAGAAGAATAAATATTCTAGTGGTTAAAAATACGTGTACAACTTTTCCCACAACACTGTGACACGACGGAATAATTTGAACAAGTTCATTGATTGTTTTGTGTGTAAGCAGGATTGTTCACTATGTGGAAATGTATAGGAAGTTTTGTCGAAATACATTGCGATAAATTTACGACTCTTTTTTATATACATAGAATATATGTAAACGGTACCTGGTTCTGCCCGTGCAGATTCACTTTGCACGCCCCTGTCGTTCCTTAATTTGAGGACGAAGACTAACGCTTCAGGTTTTAGTTTCTTAAACGCCATCCTTGCGGTTTGTTTCGAACTGATCAGACGTAACATGAGTAACATTGTTAAGCCGTATTGTAATAGAGATGGGAGAACTGAAACATCAGACGGTTTCGAGACAATCGAAACCGTACAGTGTGAGGTTTCGAAATACTCATGAACAGTATATATTTTGTAATAGTATGTTCCTGCCTACTGCACTAGTAACATCGTCAATGTGTACTGTATGAGTATTGTTACAGAACCATATTGTTCCAAGCCAGCAATTGTAGCAGAAAAAATTAAACTTTTATTCAAATGCCGCGGCAGTTATTTATTTCCTAAACCAGCAAAATTTTATCTACCATTCCGGCGGATTCACGTGGTTATGTTAGCAACAACAAGAACACGGTAGAAAATCTTTGCCAACATGTTTATATTGTTATAAATCCGCATAGAATGATTTGACTGGTGTTTCGTAAAGTCCATGACGGCAATAATTAATAATGCTGTTACTTCTCTGTGGCTGACGGGTTCTTGTATGTACCCTTGTCCGCTCAGTAAAAGTAATTGTCCTCGTACAACGATGATTTCATGACAAAACATTTGCAATGTAACGCGATTGGCTAATGCCAACGTCACATGATTGCCAACATTACCACGCGAGGGTGCCAAGGCGATAGGTAAAATTTAAACCTGTACCAAATGTGCTGCTTTCGCAATAAGTGACGTTCCTGCTTTCTCATTAGCTAAGGACTGACGTTTTTATACCTGATTTATTGGTTTTTATCAAAGTAGATGTAATTAAAACATTTTGTTTCCATTATTCTACTGCCTAATGTTGATAGGTGTTGTGTGCTAACCTACATTAATTGAGCTAACATTTTGGGAAGGGTTAAGTTTTTATATATTGTTATCACATTATTTGGTACTATCGTAAAATAAACCTTATCTTAAAATTCAAGTGTTGGAGATATATTTAATGGGTGGTTTCATTTACCGTCCAACCTTTCGTAATATGCAGGCTAAGTATAAATACGAATTTCATCAAGTACGGCACATTATGTTAGATTTTAATGTATTTCCATCTTTTAAAAATATATTTTCTCTTACATGATTGTCTGGCCAATTGCTCGTAAGAAACTACAGTAACGGTATGGGGAAAAACGTTTAACTATAGAACGAGATTAAAGTTGGCATATCTCCTTGTTAGTATAAAGTCAGTCGTTTTAGAATTTTTATTGTTTCTTATACTTTTTCTTTTTTTTTTAACGGAAGCTGTAGTTGCAGTCGTGTGTTTTTAATATGATTACTGGGTAATTTCCTTGAAGCGTTGTCTGTCAAAATGGTAACGATATATATCGCTGCAATCAGACACATCGATATAGCTGTGCTAGCGATATATATTGAAAAAGTGACAAACGCGCGTTGGACAAAAGACGGGTGAATCTGAACTCGTATTTTTATGCGGGTAGTGAACAAAATATTAAAGAATATTACAAATAATATTTTGAGGCAACTTACCTTAGTGATAAGTGATGTTTTCTTCGAATGTTGATTGAAATAATGTCAGATATAGGTTTTACTGGTCACTGGTTCCTGCTTCTTTTGTATTATCAAGTGAACTATATGATGCTGGAGTGAGACCTGTTTTACCGTAGCCGGGATAAACTCTTGATAAGTCTTTGTAGAATATAGGCAACATTTCACATTCGTTGGTTTTCCCTGAAAGTCTCAAATTATGGAAATACAGAAATTGAAACAGATACATTTCATCTCTGTCGCCAGGTCTTCCCTCTTTTTTTAATTGTTTCTTTGACAGATTTCCACAGCCTTTCAATGTTCTGGGTGTGCACTGAAGGATCATCAGAGGAAACAAACTCAACTGAATGATTTACAAATTCGTGATCTGTGCCGTCATTCTTTAAATTTTGGTATGATTTCCAACCGTCGGTAATCACTTTTGTCCCTGGCAAAATAAACGTCTTTATTAGTGGTAAAAGTGTTGCTTTCGACCTTGATTTCACACGGACAATGAAGCACTTACGAGTTTCCCTCTCAGTCACACCGAAAACCCATATATGTTCCATTTCGTTCTTGAGCTTTTATCCTCTTCTGTATTTTCTTGTTGAGATGTGGGTATCATCAATCTCTACAACATCTCCTGACCCACCAATAGGAATACTGTCGTTTGTTACAACCACAAAACAAATTTCGCGACGGACGCCGTAATAGTCGCAAATGGTATTAATATCATCATCAGTCTCTGCAGGGCAAGCTTCTAATGTATACTGCCGTATCCAACACGCAACTATTACCAGACTTTTCTCAATACTTATTTTTGTGTTGGCAAAGCAAGTGTTCGTCCGAATGGATGTCCTTTTTTTGCACTTCGAACAAATGAGTTCGTAAGAGAAATCAGGCAGCGAAGCTTTCTTCTGAAGTTTAACAGTCCCTTCAGCGCCACAGTCCACACATCGCCTACTGTACACTCACTATTATTCCCAGCAGAACGGAATACACTTCTCCACAGAAGAAATCCGCGGAATCAACTCGCGCCACGATAATTTATCCATGCCAACAAATTAACAACTGGCGAACAACGATCAGAACACGCAACAAATTAATTCCGAACAACGAAATGTTTAATTCCCGACTTCTTTTGTCCTTCGCGCGCGCGTCGATATGTCTGGTTGCAGCGGTATATATCGTTATTATTTCGAGACACAACGCTTCTAGGAAATTACCGATTACTGTTAATGAACAAATAAACCTAGAAGTTTACTCGATATTTCGATACAAATCTACTTACTTCACACAATTTTGGATTCTCGTTTGGAAATGCATCTTTTAATACAATGCAATGTAGCCACAATTCGCGTCTTTTCGCATTCCTGTGGATTGCGGAAAACTTGCTACCTCGGACTGTCTTCGTATAACTATTCACTGCTCAACGCTGCGGCATTCTTCACCATAATAAACGTGGAATGTACTATGTTAAGCTCTCAATTTAATACACAATGAGTCTACAGATTTCCAACACCTCTAAATGCTAAAATAACAGCTAGTTAAGTGAAATATGCCATTTATGCTGATGGATTGCTTAGGCCTAAAATGGCGGACGTGCCCCACCCGCGCTCAACTGACCAATAGCAACCGGCGGTTGTCGGCAAGACACACATAAAAGGTTGGCGCTACTCTCACAATACACGGCTCTAGTTTATTCTCACAACTAAAGTGTAATACACTGAAACAAGGGCTATGATCTTCCTTACGGCAGCGGTGTAGTGTATTGATTAGTAACGGCCGTTGATTACTTTTTGAAACATCAAGTCATGTACAATGAGGAGAATAATTCTTTAAGTTCACGATGAAATAAATAATTTATGCTGTTCTGGCCAGTAAATTAATCATCCTCCTAAAGCGAAAAGGTTGTTGCCAACGACAACAAACTAAACCGCTGTCACTGCAAGTAAAATTTAGCCCACGTAGGACACAAAAATTTTTTTCTTTCTTCCTAGCTGTATCCCATATCCTTTACAATGCAATGGAAAGAAAAGAAGTGCATCTTTCGACGGACATAACCACCAAGGAGGTTAGAATACTAACCTCCTTGATAACCACCAAATTATACATTGAGTATGGAGTGGCATTGGATTCTGTGCATCTTCTCAACATTAAGCCATAGAGTAGAAATATCTCTAGAGTGAGCATTTGGATGCGCAGAATAGATCTCGTGTTGTCAACATCTGTTGCCGTTTTGGTCACGTGATCTCGGCACGACTTACGTTTGTCTGACGGTTGACCTAAACAGTGACTGTCCGATAACAGTGACTTCTGATGCTGCTTTTCGGTAGCTGTGACATTTAGTTGTGGTTTGTCACGGTTTAAAACAGAAATTTGCGAATTCACAACTTATCCTTTCAAAATTTTATCAATTACGATTTCTCCAATTTCTGCGAATTCTACGATGACTCACCAGATACGCTACTTCAAGGTGCCTCTCACACACATGTAGCAACAGGCGGTCACTGGCGAATGTATATGATTACTGGTGATTCTGGATAAACGTTTACTTAGGACTTCGGCGGCGTGGTGGCGTAGTGTGATGATGTTTGCAACAACAATTTAATGGGCTTTGAAAAGTCAATCACATACACTAAGAGGGAATAAGTTTTCGTGTTGACCGTGAAATAAATAATTAATGATGTTCATGCACTATGATCAACAAATTCTTGTATGTAGACGCTCACAAAAACGACAGTCTTGGTAACACATAGTGTATGTCACATTCAAACAAAAACAAACTTCTCTGTTGAAAAGTGCCATATCTTTGAATGAAGATCTTTGTTAATAAAATTAGTTGTGAAAGCTCATGCTAGCTGCTGGTGATATTGACAAACCAAGTTACTATTACAAAAAGCGAGTGATGTGGTTACCATACTGCAACCAAATCTCCTGAGAAATGGAAGCCTACTGCAAAAGCCATCCATAAAGCCACAGTAAGTAACAGAACTTGATCTCAAAAACATACCCAGTGCCAAATCGCGATGTAAACAAAGCTTATAACGAAGTATTAAAGCATGTCAATTACCTACCACAGAGCCAGCAACCAGCATCTCGCTATGAAATGACCTTGTAAACTTCCTGTACCATCTGAAGATGAACTTGAAAAAGTTCGAAAACCGGTTCATGGAATAAAGCAAGCTCCATTTCATAAAAGTGACTGGTTGCGTTTTTCTGTATCTAGATAATTCTCAAATGAGTTATCATGTTTCTACCTCATATTGTGCAACACAACCAAAATTCAAGAGTGTTACAGAATGACAGTTGATAGTAAACCTGCGCCTTCAAAACTACGTGGAAAAGCACGGACATGAACAATGACACAAATTGTACAACTTTTAAACTTTGCTGAAAGCAAAAGGCTAATTCACAGTGGCCGCCACGTTAAGTTGTACATTCCGTCACTTCAATTTGCTTAGCGCGGTTCCAAGCAACGGAAGTGGAGATATAACTACCCCTCGTGATAAAAAATTTGGAGTATAGTGTCAGATTTGAGAAATTAACAACGATGAAATTTTTAACGACCACAGTAAAGGTCATGTTTTGATCAGTAGTATATGGGAAAATTCTGAGAAGAAAAACATCATCAGTTAAGATTATAGACATGAATTTTCTAGCGAAACCACTGACCAATATTGAAACACATAAACCAGAACTCAACTTTTTTCACCTCAGTAAGTTTTCATTTTAAGATATCTGACTTTCCGACATCGCTTCTGGAATAACACTGAAAAAAAGTCTATTCGTAATGGTACATTTACAGATCATAACGGAAAAAAGTACAGAGCGCGGCGAAAATAAATTAAATTTCATTGTCACTAGACGACGACGTTTAAAAGTTTGCTACCGAGAATCCTACTTTGTGTGAATTAACGAACAGCGTCGTCCCTAGATCACGTGACAATTGTATCTTAATGTTGACAATATGTGCAGAATGCTATGCTCACTCCAGATATATTTCTACTCTATGCATTAAGCTGGAATTACCACGTGATATTTGAGACAAATCCACTCTTTCCACATATTTATTTGCTCTTAGGATTGGTTTGTACCGCACTGGCTGCAAAGAAGTCCCACCTCCTTTTCGCAGAGCAACCAGGTAACATGAAAAAAATATCTAAGTTTAAATAAATGTGTTACAAAAGCAACAATAGAGTTGAGGAAGCGCCGCTAAAAGGATCATTTACACATAGTCATCCGTCTTAACCGAACAAAAAAGGACCAAGATAAAGTCATCGATTGGTAGATTTTTCCCAATATCAGGTGATATTTCCACCTTCATGTTGACGACAGAAAATCTATTCTGCGCATCTGAATGCTCACTTCAGAGATATTTCTGCTCCGTGCCTGCCATTAGAGATAATATACACACTCGAGCGACAAACGCATCAGAAACCTCCCTGCTTTATAATTGTTCGGTACAATATCGTGATTAAAATTTGTAGTTACTTACTTTTGATTCGGACTACATTAAGATAGAGAAAGACGTCTTTTTTTGCAGAGACAATTGTACGTAAGAGTTATAATCCGACTTCTGAATATATAGTTCTATTTCACAAGATCGATTTCAACTTCTTGCTTTACGAAGTAATCAGTGCAGGACGTGGGGACATGTATTAGCTGAAAGAGTGGCCGATGCTGCTAACGCAGTCAAGACAATTCACTGGAAATACTATATTTAATGGAAAGTTCTATACAGACCATCAGCTGACGCTATTCCTTCAATGATTACTCAGACTTACTTCATCACACATTGACACCATCATGACTTCTTATTTAAACAGACATGGACTGCTCTGTTGATTGAATTACCAGACTTTCAGTATTGATTGACTTTTCGATAATATGGAGCACTGCATACAGAATAACTACATTGTCCCCAGCGTAACACTACAGCATTCTAATACTAAAGCAAATACTTATGCCCGGTTTCTGGAAAACTATATTTACCGTGCCGTTAGCTACCGTCACGTTATAATTTAACATGCCAGATAACTTCCTTGGGTTTCCCGTAGCTGATTTCAACGACCGTTAGTTAACTGTCAGGTAAAGGGTATATTACACGGAGCGTATTTGGTCGCTAGTCGCTGGCGTCTGTTGTCGCTCGGCGAATAGCGAATGAATACGCTGACGCAATGACACGCAGCGACTTCAGACGCTAGCATCTTCGTAAAACAATTGAAACACGACGTAGCATATGATACATTGTTTTGGAGGTTAGGTGATACCAAACAGTTCTGTTTCCCAAGGTGCGACATGGTCGCGAATTTATATCAGTGATCCATTTTGTAATTAATTTTAATGTCTTTATTTACGTCGATCACAAAATTTCTCGTCGTTTTGACGACTGATTCCGGTCAGTTATGACCATTTTCAAGTCTACAGCAAATTGGAAACAGGAAAAATTTAGTAATAGACTACGGTACCATATAAAACATAAATAAGGCATTACAGTCATCAATATAAAAAAAAAAAAACATGTTAAAAATATTATACATCATACTTGTTGTTACATTCCTTAATGAAGATACACTTATGCTGTGATGATGCCATATGGCTATATTACAGGTATTTATGAATGTAATGCATTATTTGTTTTCTAAGATAGTCTAATACTTGATGTATCCTTCTTTTTCTGATTTGAAAATGGCCGTCCTGACCGAAACCGGTCGTCAAAACGAAAAGAAATTTTGTGATCATTGACGTAAATAAGTATATTAAAAGTTCTGCGTCCCACCAAACAAAATATGAAGTGGAATTGTAATCAAATTTCTGAAAATTTATCGACGTTTTCCAGTATTATGGGACATTGAAAATAACGATTATTTAAATTTTATTCTTGACGAGATCGCCATCCTCATGATGGTATTGTTTCCTTATTTAATCCTCTACCATTTACAGTAATCTATAAAAATTTTCTTATGTGATCCTCATTATATTTCTGTAGGCAGAAGAATCTTCACACGATAATTCACCCAAAAGATATGCAGAAGCACCATATTTATCCCTCCTCGCAATCAACCTTCTAATCCATTTTCTTTTCTACTTTTCCGTTTTGCTTTTGGTTCATTAATTGTTCTTTTAAAACTGTTGCGAGAAACACAACGCCAGCATTTGCAATTTCCTTCGACATTTTGACTCGAGTGGTGGATACTTTAGATGCTCTCGTATATGACACGGGGCGACCAAAGACGCCAGCGACCAGCGTCTAAAGTAGCCCACCCTTCAACTTTAGACGCTCGCGTTACGTAGCAGCGACTTTGTTCGCTGTCCCTGTTTGCACGGAGCGAATTTAGCAGCTGCGTCCAAATACGCCAGCGACTAGCGACCAAATTCGCTCCGTGTAATATACCCTTAACTACGCCTTCTGTCGAAGCAAATAGTACGTCTCAACAGTAACAGATGGCACTACTAACGAAAATCGCAATTACTCGAATTGTATCGATTATTAAGTAAAATCGAAGACGCGTCTTAGTTTGTATAACTGTTAGGAGTTTTCTGTTACTGTTTTCAAAGGCAGTGGGCGACAAGCGAGGAAAAAATTTGACTCTATTTAAAAAAAATATTTTGGACGACCTGATTTTAGAAAGGAAAGTAATTATAGTGAATGGAAAGGCAGATGGTTTGAAAAACAACAAGCCTTGGAAGATGTCACAAAACTGTACAATTCCTTAAACAGACAGGAGAGAAAACGGTAAGGCAACTCAAAGAGCTGTATTCTTTTTTAAAAAGAAAAAAAGGACAAACAACAACGATGACGGGGTTAACAAAAATATTTCTGTTGTCAACATATATTTTTATGAATGTAAGTTTTCCTGTTCCCATGATCTGTGAATGTGACATTACTTTTCACGGCACAGACTGGTCAATTTACGTCCACCCATTCAACTACCCGAGCCCCACGTTGTAATAATAATTAAAAAAAACACTAATCACTTGTAACGTTGCTTGATCGTAATGGCAATTGCATGGCAAAACAATATTTACAAAGGGAACTATCTTTATGCTTAATTGAAAGTTTTATTACGAGAGCATGACTTTGTGATTCGTATGTGGTAAAATTTTGCATCCAGATCGGCGATCGCGAGAGATAATGTTGGGAAATGTTGCTCAATGTCGAAATGTCACTTGACCAATCGCAAAAGGTAGATGCAGCTAATGTATACGTCACCCGTTGTCAACATTATCTCTCGCGACCGCCGAGCGCGATGTAAAATTTAGCCCGGAATGTTGTTTTCCGCGTTTTCCTCCGTTTGACCTCGCCAATGTCATTGGTCATTTATTATTATTCTGAAACGCATATGAAATTCGCCCTCATTACATAGATCAAATGGTTGTCATCTAACACGAAAAACGCCTCGTGGTCTTTCATAAGCACCGAGTACAGCTAAGTTTTCTTCTTCTGAACAACTGTCCGAAGCATCAGAAGAAAAAGAAGAAGACGGCGGTGACGACAATGATGAAAAATTTCCATTATTCTGCTTCATAAATTTTAAAATTATACGGAACCCAGCCATAAAAACAAAAACAAATTACTACTGTGAAATAACTTCTTGATTTGCGTTTGGAAGCCCACTAACGCTACGTAGCAGATATAGTTAAAACTAAAGTTAACGTGTAGGTAACCCCACGGAAACGCGCATTTATCTTTAACGGACCGGTAACTACGGCTGTGACGGTAACTGTCGTCTCGGAAACCCATTTTGTACTTAACGTTCAGGTAACCCACAGATAACTATAACGGGACAGGTAACTACTGTTTCGGAAACCGGCCATTACTGTGAGAGATAAATAGTTTAGTACTAAACCATAGAACCAATACATGGCGCAGTTATTATTATTACTATCTCTCATCTCAACGGTAGAAGTGTTTTCAGAAATTTAAGCCAGACAGACAATTACGCACCTCATTCTTAACTTTATGAACACAAACTAACAATGAATTTACATCGTTTCGGAGTACGGACTTAAATTAATTTTAATTTTTGTATGAAAAACTTTATGAACATTCAACGTTTTCGACAATGACTTCTACTTACATTTGACATCTTGGCTAGGAGAACTGAGTTTATTGACAGAGCGATCCAACAAGAATACTTGTAGGAATTTTTCAGCAATCAGTCGTAAAAATATTTATTTATTGGCAGATCTAGATTTCGACCACTGTGTGGTCATTATCAATGCTTAAAAAAGATTAAAATACTTAAAACATCTCGACCTCCATGTTGGAGGTTGCGTTTGTATACAAACATGGAGGTCGAGATATTTTAAGTATTTTAATCGTTTTTTAAGCATTGATAATGACCACTCCCACTCCCATGAACCACAGACATTGCCGAGGTGGGGTGGCTTGCGTGCCTCAACGATACAGATAGCCGTACCGTAGGTGCAACCACAGCGGAGGGGTGTCTGTGGAGAGGCCAGACAAACGTGTGGTTCCTGAAGAGGGGCAGCAGCCTTTTCAGTAGTTACAGGGGCAACAGTCTGGATGATTGACTGAGCTGGCCTTGTAACATCAGCTAATGTGGCTTTGCCACACAGCTACTGCGAACGGCTGAAAGCAAGGGGAAACTACAGCCGTTACCTTCCCGAGGACATGCAGCTCTACTGTATGAACATATGATGATGGCATCCTCTCGGGTAAAATATTCCGGAGGTAAAATAGTCCCCCATTCGGATCTCCGGGCGGGGACTACTCAGGAGGATGTGATCATCAGGAAAGACAATACTGGCATTTTACGGGTCGGAGCGTGGAATGTTAGATCCCTTAATCGAGTAGGAAAATTAGAAAATTTAAAAAGGGAAATGGATAGGTTGAAGTTAGATATAGTGGGGATTAGTGAAGTTCGGTGGCAGGATGAACAGGATTTCTGGTCAGGTGAGAACAGGATTATAAATACAAAATCAGTTGGGGGTATCACAGGAGTAGGATTGATAATGAATAAGAAAATAGGAATGCGGGTAAACTACTACGACCAGCACAGTGACCGCATTATCATTGTCAAGATAGATACGAAGCCAACTGCGACAACAGTAGTACAGATTTATATGCCAACTAGCTCTGCCGATGATGAGGAAATCGAAGAAATATATGAGGAGCTAAAGGAAATTATTCAGACAATTAAGGGAGAGGAAAACTTAATTGTTATGGGAGACTGGAATTCGGTAGTAGGACAAGGAAGGGAAGGGAAGATAGTAGGAGAATATGGTCTGGGCAGAAGGAATGAAAGAGGAAGCCGCCTAGTAGAATTTTACACAGAACATAATTTAGTTATAACAAACACCTGGTTAAAGAATCACAAAAGAAGGTTGTATACGTGGAAGAGACCAGGAGACACCGGGAGATACCAGATAGATTTTATAATGGTAAGACATAGATTTCTGAACCAGGTTTTACAGTGTAAGACATACCCAGGGGCAGATATAGACTCTGACCATAACTTGTTGGTTATGAACTGTAGGCTGAAACTGAAGAAACTACAAAAAGGTAGGAAAATAAGGAGATGGGACCTGGATAAATTGAAGGAACCTGAGGTTCTTAAGAATTTCAGAGGGAGCTTTAGGCAGCAATTGACTGAAACAGGGGAAAATAAAACAGTAGAGGAGGAATGGGTAAAATTGAGAGAGGAATTAGGGAAGGCAGCAGAGGACAAAATAGGTAGGAAGGAAAGACCTACAAAAAATCCTTGGATATCACAGGAGATACTAAATTTAATCGATGAAAGGAGAAAATATAAACATGCAGTAAATGAAACAGGCAAAATGGAGTACAGACGACTAAGAAATGAGATTGACAGGAAGTGCAAAATGGCTAAGCAGGAGTGGCTAGAAGCCAAATGCAAGGATGTAGAAGAATGTATAAATAGGGGAAAAATAGATACAGCCTACAGGAAAATAAAAGAAACATTTTGAGATAAGAAAGACAGCTCTATGAATATCAAGGACACTGATGGAAAACCAGTTCTCAGCAAAGAAGGGAAAGGTGAAAGGTGGAAAGAGTATATAGAGCGGCTCTACAAAGGAAATGAACTTAGAGACAATATTGTAGGAAGGGAAGAGGAAGTCGATCAAGATGAAATAGGAGATACTGTACTGAGAGAAGAATTTGACAGAGCCCTGAAAGACCTAAGTCGAAACAAGGCCCCTGGAGTAGATGATATTCCCTCAGAGCTACTGAAGTCTCTGGGAGAACCAGCCATGACAAACCTGTTTCACCTGGTGCGTAAGATGTATGAGACAGGAGAAGTACCCTCAGACTTTAAGAAAAATGTAATAATCCCCATTCCAAAGAAAGCGGGTGCAGACAGGTGTGAAAACTACAGAACCATCAGTTTAATAAGTCATGGTTGCAAAATATTAACACGAATTATATACAGAAGGATGGAAAAACTGCTAGAAGCCGACCTCGGGAAGATCAGTTTGGGTTCAGGAGAAATGTAGGAACACGGGAGGCAATGCTCACTTTACGGCTTATCCTAGAAGATAGATTAAGAAAAGGCAAACCTACATTTCTAGCTTTTGTAGATTTGGAGAAGGCTTTTGACAATGTTGATTGGAATAAACTCTTTCAAATTCTGAAGCAAGCAGGAGTAAAATATAGGGAGCGTAAGGTTATTTACAACTTGTACAAAAACCAGACAGCAGTTGTCAGAGTTGAAGGGCATGAAAGGGATGCAGTGGTTGGAAAGGGAGTAAGACAGGGTTGTAGTCTTTCTCCATTGTTATTCTATTTGTACATTGAGCAAGCTATAAAGGAAAGCAAGGAGAAATTTGGTGAAGGAATTAAAGTTCAGGGGGAAGAATTAAAAACATTGCGTTTTGCCGACGTCATAATAATGCTGTCAGATACAGCAAAGGACCTGGAAGAGCAATTGAATGGAATGGACAGTGTGCTGAAAGGTGCATATAAGATGAACATTAAAAAGAGCAAAACTAGGGCAATGGAGTGCAGTGTAAGAAAATCAGGGGATGCTGAAGGAATTAGATTGGGAAACGAAGCAATAAAGGAGATAGATGAGTTTTGTTACTTGGGCAGTAAAATAACAAATGATGGTCGCAGTACAGAGGATATAAAATGCAGAATGGCAATGGGCAGAAAAGCGTTCTTGAAATAGAGAAATTTGTTAACATCGAATATTGATTTAAGCCTAAGGAAGTCGTTTCTGAAGGCATTTGTATGGAGTGTTGCCTTGTATGGGAGTGAGACACGGACGATAAACAGTGCGGACAGGAAGAGGATTGAGGCTTTTGAAATTTGGTGCTACAGAAGAATGCTGAAGATTAGGTGGGTGGATCGCGTAACTAATGAGGAGGTACTGAACAGAATTGGGGAGAAAAGAAATTTCTGGCATACCTTGACTAAAAGAAGGGATAGATTGGTAGGACACATTCTTAGACATAAAGCAATTGTGAATTTAGCATTGGAGGGAAGTGTGTGGGGTAAAAATCGCAGAGGAAGACCAAGAGATGGATACAGTAAGCAGATTCAGACAGATGTAGGTTGCCGTTCTTATGTGGAGATGAAGAGGTTTGCTCAGGATAGGGTATTGTGGAGAGCTGCATCAAACCAGTCTCCGGACTGAAGACCACAACAACAACAACAACAATGACCACTCAGTGGTCGAAGTCTAGATCTGCCAATAAATAAATATTTTTATGACTGATTGCTGAGAAATTCCCACAAGTCAAATACAGTCGTGGATCACAAATTCCACCATGGACTCAAGCCTAACAAGGATTCTGTTTTTGCTACCTACGTCCGGAACCCTAAAAAACCATGATATACACAGGTCCCTCTTTAACAACCGTTCCGAAGCACGGGCATACAAGCTAGTCTCTGTAATAAAAAAATAGCACAAACATGAAATGTGATGTATTCAAGTTGCTTCTGCCCCTGCAATTCCCTGTCCAAACGGCATCTTTGTATCTATTACGGTTGGGGAGATACAAGGGGTGTTATGACATAGCTGCCTCATCCTGTATATATAAAGCGAATGGGATGAATAAACACACACAGGTTTTCTTAGGTAAAATTTAATTTGTTTTCTTTTTTCAACCAACTTAAAAGTAATTTTACATTGTTATATGTAAACACAACACTAGTTATTTTTTCTTCATTAGATTAGATTAGTTGGTTCGTTCCATAGATCCGTGTTGAGGTGATTCTCGTGGGTGTGGAACATGTCAATTTTTGTTAACAAGTTGGTAATATAATATTACTAATACAGGTACATACACTTTTTACAAGCTGATAACATAATAATACTAATAGTATGAATACAGATAATGCATTATTTGGTTCTGTTTAAGAATTCGTCAGTGAAGTAGAAGGAGTTGCCCACTAAAAAGTCTTTTAGGCTCCTCTTAAACTGATCTTTATTTGTAGCTAAATTTTTTATGGTTGGTGGTAAATTATTGAAAATATGTGTTCCTGTGTAGTGAACCCCTTTTTGAACTAAAGTAAGTGCTTTTAAGTCCTTGTGCAGATAATTTTTGTTCCTAGTATTGTAGGTATGAACTGAGCTGTTTGTTGGGAAAAGGTATATATTATTTATGACAAATTTCATTAAGGAATAAATATACTTAGAGGCAGTAGTTAATATACCCAGTTCTTTGAAGAGGCTACTGCAGGATGTCCGTGAATTTACACCACAAATAATACGTATTACACGCTTTTGGACTCTGAAAACGTTTGCTTGACTTGAAGAGATACCCCAAAATATTATACCATATGACATTATGGAATGAAAGTAAGCAAAGTATGCAAGCTTTTTTAGTTTTATGTCTCCTTTGTCCGGTAACACTCGTATTGCAAATACAGATTTGTTAAGTCGTTTCTGCAGTTCTGTGATGTGCTCCTCCCAACTGAATTTATTATCAAGTTGTAATTCCAGGAATTTTATACTGTCAACCTCTTCTATCTGATCTTCTTCATACTTTATGCATATGCTGTCAGGAAATCTCTTACATGTTCTGAACTGCATGTAGTGAGTCTTTTCAAAGTTTAATGTCAATGAGTTGGCTTTAAACCATTTATTAATGTTACTGAAAATATCATTAGCAGACGTTTCTAAAACTAAGCTCGACATGCTTTTTTTGCAATACTTGTATCATATGCGAACAAAACGAAGTCTGCTTCTGGCAGTGTAACTGATGAGCGGTCACTAAAGTACACTAGAAAACGCAATGGCCCAAAGATTGTGGAACACCACGTGTAATTTCTTCCCAATCTGATGATGACTGTTGGCTTAATTCACTAGTCCCTTGCACTGAAAACCTTTGTTTCCTGTTAGCAAGGTACGACTTCAACCATTTTGCAGTATTTCCCTTGACACCATAGAATTCTAATTTAGTTACAAGGATGTTGTGATTCACACAATCAAATGCCTTTGATAAATCACAGAAAATACCCGCTGTTTGTAATTTATTATATAATGAATTAAATACATTCTCACTGTAGGTGTAAATAGCCTTCTCGAAATCCAAATCTTTCAGAAATCCAAACTGTATTCTAGACAATATGTCATTTTAGGTTAGGTAGTTGAGTAACTGCTTGTACATTACCTTTTCTAGAACTTTTTAGAATGCCGGTAAAAGTGAAATCGGTCTGTAGTTTGATGGTATCTCTTTATCCCCTTTCTTGAATAGAGGATTAATATCTGCATATTTTAACCAATGAGGAAATTTTCCAGTTATAATAGACTGGTTACAAAAATAACTTAAAATTGTGCTGAATTCACAAGAGCATGCTTTAATTAACTTTGTTGATATTTGATCGTAGCCACTAGAATGCTTTGTTTTTTAAAGATTTTATTATGGAAGTTATTTCTTGTGGTGAAGTGAGTGACATATTCATGTTCCTTTGATTGTTTTCTTCTAAGGTTAGCAGGACAGCCTAGTGGTTCCAGGCCTTGAGCAGCAGAGTACATGAGTATCTGCAGCATCCAGGTAATCTTCTCTTCACCTTTGACGTAAATGACTGTTCCACTGTAGTCCAATAGTAAATCTAAGTGACGACTCAATTTCTTCATAATGTATTCCAGGATCGTCTCAGTGTTTTCCATGGTGGTTTCATGTCAGCCACTTTGCGTTCCTAATGGTTTCAAAACACTTCACAGCTTCTTCTGTCTTTAAGTATGAAGAGTTTGCACTCATGCTCGTAGAAACCTTGGAAGTCAGCGACGATGTTCACACTTTGAGATGTCATGTTGAAATGGTTTAGTTGGGCCATACAACTTGATTATTTATACAGCTCTCTGCAGAATACCAGTGATTGGACTGTAATTAATAACTCGGTTGTGTAGAACTAATTCGTATGCAGCGGTGCTGTCTGGGGAATTATCCGAAGATTGAAATTCAGTACTCACATCTATCGGTGCAGATGTAATCATCTCATTCTATTTGGAGCAGTTTATTACGACTGTCGCGGTGGAGTGGCTGAGCGGTCTAAGGCGCCTTGCTGCAGACTGTGCGAATGCTAGTCGTCGGAGGTTCGAGTCGTCCCTCGAGCATGGGTGTTTGTTTGTGTGTGTGTTGTCTTTAACTTAGTTTAAGTAGTTTGTATGCTAGGGACTAATAACAAGCAGTTGAGACCCACAGATTTACAAACATTTGAACAATTAATTTTCTACTATGATTATTGGTGCTAGCTCCTTGAATTTGATTGGACTGAGTAGGCAACCATCCTTTGAATCGTCGTTGTAAGTTATCATATGGATGCCATTCTGAATTCAAGTAGACTCTTGCAGTAGTTAACTTGCAGTTGTGGAATAAAGTTGTATTATCTACTATATTCCCTCTTCGCTTGGTCTGGAATGCAAATATGATGAATCTGGGCGTTTCCACTGGAATCTAAGTTTTAATAACCAGGTTTGTCTGCTCGTTGTTGGTGACAGCGGGTATTCGTACAGCTCCCATGAACGCAAGGCTAAAGGTGTTCAGAATTTTTAAAAGTTTGCTACAGAGATATGAGGCATTTTCCATATTAGTGCGTTGAGGATGATCTCGTTCTTCTCTGGAAGGGTTTCTTGAGTATAAGAGTTGTTATCCGATGCACTTCGTATCAGAATAAGTTCCTGCTTACCGTTCATGATAATAACCCATAAGCATTTTAGAGGTATGCATGCTGTAAACCGTTTGTTCTCATCCCTTGTTCGATCTGTGGACTCGTCATTGAAGAATCCTACATTTTCTTGTTCATTCTTGTCTGAGGGCTTTGCAGAGATGTATGTTTTAAGGATCGTCGTTATGCCAACGTTGCGTGTATGGTCAACCTCAATACCGTTCAGTTCATAATGTATCTCTTGAAACAGGAATGATACTGCATTACGTGTTAGCTTTGACTCCTCTGTAGCAGAACCAACCTTCATCTTAAACACGCCATCCAGATATCTGAAACTCGTGCACAGGAGGATTAAGGAGTCTAGGTGTTGGATGACAATCCTAGTTTCGAGACTTTTGTTAACAGTGCTTGAAACATATGATTTATGCAAAAGGAACGCTGACGAATAATCCGCTCATCATACTCTACTGACTTCATTAGAATGAGCAGTGTCATCTTTGCATGGTTTCAGGTCTACGGACTTGAGAAATTCGTAGCCGACACTTGTTATCGACTTGTGGTTATGTTGGGAAGTGATGTGTTGCGATGTGCACACACAGGCTTTATTCTTTACTCCCATTCTGTCTTAGATGTGGTCTCACGATGATTTATTAACCCAGAAAGTCAGCAAGTTGGTTATTCTTGTCCACAATACGCAGCTCCAAAGAGCTCAATGAACTGGCACTGGGAGGTACATAGCATTCGTTCGAGTCTCAATAATCTTGTACCCTGATCCAACTGAGGGGAAGAAGCCGTACATTGTATGAATCAATCTATCGTTTAGGTAGGAGTTGGGTGCAATATTACACAACGTGAATAGTGCTGACTGGGAGTATATGAACTGTCTGATCAAAGCTCTAAAATATATGTGGATGCTTCTTTAAAACTTGTCCGTTGTTGGAACCTAGTATCTGCCCTATCGAATCTTTCTGACTGAAATCGATCGTTGCAATCTGTGTCCATATTTCAGATTTAAAAGTACTGCTGTTTGAACGTAGCTCAATTGTTAAATATAAAATAATCAGAGCTCGATCAGAGATGTAAGTGTTATGATGTAAAGATCAGCATCTCAAAAACACAAGTAATGTCTGTGTGAAAGAGATTTAAAACAAAGTTCAAATGTTTATAAAGCTGAGGGGCCATCAGTCCCTAAACTTACAAACTACTTACGAACTAACTTATACTAAAGACAGCACAAACATGTATGCCAGCCCCCGACGGGGAACGACCTCGCGCAACGTAGCACAGCGCCTCAATACGCTCGGCTACTCCGCCGCGGCGAGATTTAAACAGATTGAGGGCCAAATAGGAGGAACAAAGTTAGAACAGGTGGACAGTTTCAGTTGCCAAGGGCGTATTTTCTCACAGGATGGCATCATAGTTAAAGAACTGGAATCAAGGTGTAGCAAAGCTAATGCAGTGAGTGTCCGGCTAAGATCTACCTCTTTTCCAAGAAGAAAGTCAGTACCAAGACTAAGTTAGCAATACACCGCTCTATCTTTTGACTAACTTTATTGTTCTGAGTTTGAGGTTCCATATATGAAAATAGCAAGAATGATTGCAGGTAGTAATAGATGGGAACAATCGCAGGACGAAATAAAAGAAAAACTAGGAATGAACGCCGTATATGAAGCAGTTACAAGGAACAGGCTGAGGCTGTGTGGTCATGTTACACGTATGAGAGTAGCGAGGTTATCTAAGAGTCTCGCGCGGCCGTTCCCCGTCGGAGGTTCGAGTCTTCCCTTTGGCATGTGTGTTTTTGTCGTCCTTAGTTTATGTTGGTTTGTAGTTTGTAAGTCTATGGACTGATAAACTGAGTCGGTTAGATAAAAACATTTGAACGTTTTTAAGAGACTCGTGTGTTTGACAGCCGAGGGTAAGAGTGCGCTGGTACTACTTTTCAAGTGACTTCAGATATAATAAACAGACAATTTCTTGAATGACCGTGACTTCGCATCCGAAGTTAATTGACACCCCAGCAACAAAAATGTATAATGACCGTTAATACTAGCCTCATATTCTTCTTACTAAAGTTCCTCAAACTGATAAATGAATTAATTCAATATTAAATTCCACAGACAGATCCAATAACTTGGCAAACCCTGAGAAAAGTTTTAATTACTGTCGCTACGAGAGTTTTGTTTATTCCACAGCTTTTCTATAACTGCTATCGATATCGCAGAGTCAATAGTCGTGCAGCTTTAGTGGCACATAGCTTCTTTGTAAGTCGTTAAGACCACATTCAAAATTCACTTAATAGAAAATTAGATTTATATATTGAAGATCACATAGTTCGGTGCCGGCCGCGGAGGCCGAGGGGAGTGAAGCGCTCCAGTCACGGTCTGCACGGCCACTACGGTCGGGGGTTCGAATCCTCCCTCGGGCATGGATATTTGTGCCGTCCTTAGTGTTAGCTAGTTCGTAAGTTTAGGAATTGATGACCCCGTAGTTAAGTCCCATAAGCTATACAAACATAGTTCCGTAATAAAATACTTTCTTATCGCGAGCACATCTCAGTGCCAACTAAACATTTTTAAACCTTATTTTTCCTTTTTTATATTCATTGTTAATGTTTAAAAAATGTCAATCGCGGTCCGGAACAGCAGGCAATGTCTTCCAGTTCAGCGCGGCGACCTTCGGCTAATGAACGATAGCGACCAGCATTTTCCCGCTGACGTCGGCAGAGAACCTTCACTGCGTACTGCTGCAGCAGTCGTCACACATGAAACAAACAAAGGCGAATGAAATTCATACAAGTATATGTTCTCATACATCAATAACAATCAAAACAATTTATTTTTCAATTAATCAATGGATAACTGCGAAATTGAGCTTTATTAGGAAAATAGTGGACGGTTAAATACATGTCCGCCGGCCGCGGTGGCCGAGGTGACTGAGGCGCTCCAGTCACGGTCAGCACGGCCACTACGGTCGGGGATTCGAATCCCCCCTCGGGCATGGATATTTGTGCCGTCCTAGTTTGTAAGTAGTTCATAAGTAGTTTGTAAGTTTAGGGACTGATGACCCCGTAGTTAAGTCCCTTAAGCTTAACAAACATTTGAACATTTGAAATACATGTCCCACTACAAGAGGAGTCGAAGTAGACCAAGGAGAACGTACTTACATTCGGTGAAGAATTATTTGGAAGTATAAGGCTTAACGCCAGACGAGGTAGCAATGTTAACATTGAATAGGGGATCATGAAGGAATACTATTAGGGGAACTATGCTCCAGACTGAACGCTGAGAGGCATAATCAGTGTCAGTGGCGTAACTACGGGGGAGGGGATGAGGGGGATAGAACCCCCCCCCCCCCAGAACAAAAAAAAATCTATAACAGCAATCTGGTAAAGGTAAAGATTGGAAACTCGGGGTGTTTTACCATAAGCTTTCATTGGATGGGAGTGAATTAATCTTCAACGGGAATGGTAGATGGTAGTCTGTCTGGAAACTGACTAAAATTTAGCTGGTCAAGCAGATCTATCCCTCCCCAAAGCCAAGGCCTAGTTACGCCACTGATCAGTGTCTAATGCTGATGACTGAAACTTTTCTGAATGCTACACTACTAGCCATTATAATTGATACACCAAGAAGAAATGCAGATGATAAACGGTTATTCATTGGACAAATATATTATACTAGAACTAACATGTGATTACATTTGCATGCAATTTGGGTACATATATCCTGAGACATCAGTACCCAGAACAACCACCTCTGGCCATGATAACGGCCTTGATGCGCCTGGGCATTGAATCAAACAGAGGTTGGATGGCGTGTACAGGTACAGATGCCCATGCAGCTTCAACAAGATACCACAGTTCATCAAGAGTAGTGACTAGCATATTTTCACAATCCAGTTGCTCGGCCACCATTGACCAGACGTTTTCAGTTGGTGAGAGCAGTCGAACATTTTCCATATCCAGGATGGCCCGTACAGGACCTGCAACAATTGGTCGTGCATTATCCTGCTGAAATGTAGGGTTTCACAGGGATCGAATGAAGGGTAGAGGCACGGGTTGTAACACATCTGAAATGTAACGGCCACTGTTCAAATTGCCGTCAATGCGAACAAAACGTAACCAAGACGTGTAACCAATGGCACCCCATACCATCACGCCGGGTGATACGCCAGTATGGCGATGACGAATACACGCTTCCAATGTGCGTTCACCGCGATGTCGCCAAACACGGATGCGACCATCATAATGCTGTAATGTTGCACACCAGCTCTGTAGCAAAAAGTTTCGTGAGGGCTTCTGAGTTTCCTCAGCAGACCTCCAAGATCAGTGCTGGTGCCTTGCATAGCCTGAAGCATTTCTGGTGCGGGCTGTGCCATTATTTGTCGGGGTCTGTGGGAGATGGTGACTTGTTTGGGGGATGTGTTGCCAAGGACACATCTCGTGCGGCAGCTGTTGGTTCTGCACAGGTGCACTGCCCATCAAGGCAGCATTTCTTGTCCGTCTCTGCCTCTTGGCAGGGAACTGGTTGGCCTGACGAGTTTTTGTTCAGAGTCAGTTGGGACTGGTGGTGCACTACTTTTATGCCTCTGACTCTGAACCAATTTCTGGAATACTTCACAGCCTGGATAGTTCGCCATATGTGGGCCCTCATTGGCAGAGCTAGTTGGCATATAATCGTATACTACTGTTGTCGGTGTTGGCTTCGTATCTATCTTGAGTATGATAATGCGATCACTGTGCTGCTCATGATAGTTTACCCACAGTCCTATTTTCGTATTCATTATCAGACCAACTACTGTAATACCCCAACTGATTTTGTATTTATAACCCTGTACTCACCTGACCAAAAAATCCTGTTCATCCTGCCACCAAATTCACTAATCCCCACTATACCTAACTTCAACCTATCCATTTTTATTTTTAAATTTTCTAATCTCCCTACCAGATTAAGGGATCTAACATTCCACGCTCCGATCCGTAGAATGCCAATGTTGTCTTTCCTGATGACGTCATCCTCCTGTGTAGTCCCTGCCCGGAGATCCGAATGGGGGACTATTTTACCTCCGGAATATTTTACCCGAGAGGATGCCATTATCATATATTCATACAATACAGCTGCATGTCCTTGGGAAAGGTAACGGCTGTAGTTTCCCCTTGCTTTCAGCCGTTCACAGTAACCGTGTGGCAAAGCCACATTAGCTGATGTTACAAGGCCAGCTCAGTCAATCATCCAGACTGTTGCCCCTGTAACTACTGAAAAGGCTGCTGCTCCTCTTCAGGAACCACACGTTTGTCTGGCCTCTCCACAGATACCCCTCTGCTGTGGTTGCACCTACGGTACCTGCATCGTTGAGGTAGGCAGGCCTCCTAACCAAGGCAATGTCTGTGACTCATGAGGGTGGTGCTTAAATTATAAAAACTATAAAAGTAAGTCATAAATAAATAAAGTCAATAGGCTTTATTTTTAAAAACTGAGCTGTCCCTCCCTCCAGAACCAAATCGTGGCTGCGCCATTGTACATGACAACCGTAATAAATTAAATAATTCTTTCCTTTTACCGACCCCCTGACTCAGACGATTTGATTGCAGAAATGTTGAAAGGAAGCTTGGATCAAATTTCAAAAACGTTCCCAAAGCATACAATTTTAATTGAAGGCAACTTTAACTTACCCTCGATATGTTGGCAAAAATAGATTTTCAAAACAGGAGGCAAGCATAAAACATTGTCCGAAATCAGGGGTGGCCAACCCGCGGGCAGGTAATTTTTGTTGTTTCATATGAAAGAGAAATTTAACTTAAATATCATGTAAAACCTGCAAAATAGCATTCCATCAAGCGTCTTTCGTATCATATCGGATTACAATAGGTATATATCATTTCATTGATTCAACTATCGTTAAAAATACACTACAGTATGTCGAGCGGCATGTGGCTGAGGCGGTGGACGGTGCGAGGAGTAGGGGCGGGAGAGGCGGCCTTATGACATGACAGTGCCCCCAGGCTGATGCCGCACACTTGTATTTTATAGAGCCACACACATCGGCACATTTAAATCGCGCGCACGCGAACGCGCGCGGGAAATACGATCTTCGGGAAGTTTGTGACGTAGGGGTTTTTCCGCGGGGCTGGAGAAACGGAAGCCGAGTCGCGTGGGGGAGGGAGAGTCGCGTGGACTGCCGAGGACGGCGGAGCGTGGTTGCTCGTCGCGGCATTTTCTATAAAAACGTGGGATAGCTTTTCGCGGCTGAAGTACCGTTTTTTCGTATGCCTTTTGAGTTAAACGATTCCGGTGTGTGGGTCAAAGTGCGAAGTTGCGTGGGGGCTCGAGTCACAAAAAACATCTTTATAAATTTAAACACGTGCATAGAAAAATTAAAAGTATTTAAAACAATATCTGTGTGATGAACATTATTTTTTCGCAACTCGCCCTGTACGCCCATAAGTCTGTATAATTGGTATGTACTTTTGTTTATCAATTGAAAAATGTATTAAGGCGCACGTGGACGGAACAGCACCAAAGCGGGAATCATTTAATATCATCTCCTAAACGTCCACAAAACATTTTTCCACCAGAAAGAGGGAAAAGCATGTTCCGCCCCGTCGCAGCCTGTGGAGCGTTGGACCACAGACAAATATATACAGACGGGAAACCTCCGTAAGGGCCTGGTCCTACGCTCAGGGGTGCGGGGAGGGAGGTTTTCCAGCAGTTCCGTAAGATGCCCCATGATAGTGTCGCGGTCAGAAGCAGCCCTTTAAACTGGCCAGAGCAGGCGGCAGGTAGCGGCTGTCCCCACCACCACCTCCCCTCAGACGCCGGCAAGCCGGACACAGCCGTGGCCTCATGGCAGGCGGCACGAGCTCTCTCCTCAGCCTCCCCTCCACGATACCCTCTGACGTGCGATCCGCCTGACACCTGCTAGCATCTTACGGAACTACAGGGGAGCGTAGGAGCGTAAATTGAACCGTACTACAGTTCTGCCACATCCTCTCCACAAGGGCAGAAGGAGGCGGGGCATTTTGTGCACGTGACTGGTGTGCAGTAGCGCAGAGCACTTCCCAGTGGCAGAAAGCAAAAGCTTAACGCTGGCAGCTATTGCTGTCTTATATTCTAAGTTCATTTTTATATTTTTCATGTCTGTAGCTCATGAATGAATGTTCCTATTTTAGTGAAATTTCATAGTAGGTACTACCAAGGTTACGTTTGTCCCTACTATCCCTACAATTTGCTACATGAATTGCAAGCCTGAAGGAGTGGGACAGTTCTGAGGTACAAACAAAAATGATAGAATTGGAAAAGTGTAAACATTAACTCTGGCCTGCCAGTACCATAAATTTTATCTCATGTATTATTTGATTTATGTTCTAATTACCATAATCTCCACTACAGGAATAAAAAATTATGATCTTTATCTGTCTGTGCTGACTGACTGCCACTGGTGTTTTTACTAATAAACAGTAAACTTAAAATCACACCTACACTACTGGCAACGAGTTTAAAGAGAATAAAGGCATGTGACAACACACATTCTTTTACGCAAGTCGCCGAAGTGCCATCCAATTTAAAGACTTGCACCTGGCTAATGAGCCACACTAATTATTATTATAGGGAGGTGACTGTAGCCCACGTGTCTTTGATACGTATAATTATAAATGTTTCAGAAATTATGTATTTAAAACGCACTTACATCAAATGAGATATTCTATATCAGATGGTGAGAAATATATATTTTTTATTTCAGAAAATTGACATAAATTACACACATCGGCTCTAATATTAGAATATCGGTATAAGAATGTTGTCAGAATCAGTCTTTACATTTTCTTCGATGGAAAGACGTGAGAGGTGCTTCCACACTCAATTCATTACAAAACTATTTTTTCCCCCACAGGTGGTTACATCACGAATAGAAGAATAAAGTATTGAAGCTTCCCGTTTCGTTTGAGGCTACTAAAATCACATAAGGAAGGCAGCAATTCACCCTTGTGTTCAGACTGCTGTACAATATTTTCATGTTACTTTGCCGAGTCTGCTCTGGGAATGGAATTCACACAACCTATACCCGGGCCGCTGAAACATTGCACTTGACGTTTCGCGTTACGGCGAGTTAAGTTGGCTACACTGCTTTAGCGACGTTGCAACACTAGCCTCTATACACACAGCAGACGAAACGGTTTTCAATTGCAGCTCGTAAATGTAAGCTATTGAGTAATAAAAGTGCGTATAATAATTCGTTCTTGAACAGCAAATAATTAACGGCATAATAATGGAACCAGAGCACAACAATGCACACGCTTTCAATAACGGAGCAAGGCAATATAGAAAATAAGCATTGGATCACGACAGGTACGAAATAAACAATAATCAAAATAGTAATTTTTCTCTCTACGTATTATAATCAATGATTTTCACTCACCAATTTACGGCGACAATGATACAATTACATCCAGCTCCCCAACTTGACTGTTGTCATCGCTGCCAAAATCGTCATCACCAAGACAAATCATTAACTGCTCATGATCCCTTCCATTGTTTGCGCTGCCACATTGGCAACAGCTTCATGCTACAGCTTTTCCACCTCTGTTATTGTGGAACACTTATTGTTCCTTAAGTAATTCTTCACGTCACTCCACACCAATTTTATAGGGTTAAAACGGCAGTGAAATGGGGACAGATTTATTTCATTCTGACGCTGCTCCTTTGCGATTTCGTCTACTGCATATGTGGGTGTAATAGGCTTATTTTGTTGCACGAGCGAAAATAAAAGAAGTTTTGACATTGACATATCTGCAGCAATATTTCATTCTTGTAACCACTGCACTATAATTTCTTTCCGATCGTTTGAAGCGAGAATGAACGTCCTGCTCAGAGCGTAAGCTTCGAAGTTTTTATTCAAACGATATTGAGAACTTACTCAGAAAACGTCACTAGACAAACGTCTTTTCGGTGACATTATTCAATTAGTTGAAGTCAAGTTAAACCACTCACAGTAAAACCGCAGCGAAAAAAGCACACACAACATAAACACGCGGTAGAACGGTACGCAATGTTGTTTACGGTAGCACTGAACAAAGCTGGCAACGCGGGAACGTTGACGTCACGGCACGTGATCACTGGAAGCGTTTAGCGCGCTGTGATTGGATCGTTCTTGGCGATTAGTGCCTCGCGCTTCTTGCTCTTCACTTGTTATTTGTAAACGTCAAGTGCAAAGTTTCAGAGGCCCAGGTATAACCTACACGTAAAATCACGCAATAACGCACGTAAACTGTAAACAAAAGTGACCGAAGCTTTTGCTGTCTGCAGCTTGAAAGCGCTACTGAAGACCAGTCACGTTGTCAAGAGACTCCGCCTCCTTCTACCCGTGTGGAGGGGGTTTGGCAGAACTGTAGTACCATTCAATTTACGCGAGCGGAGGACAGTGGTTTAGGGGAGGCTTCTTCTCTGTATGTGTGGTTGGACGCAGCGCGACCGCCCGCCAGTCGTGAATTCCGGCCAGTGTCCAGCTTGCGGAAGTGGATTGAGGGTGGCGGTGCCGGAGATGTGAGCGTCGCGGCCGTGAGTGCGGCGAGGGGACCGCCGGAAAGAAGCGCAGCAGTGGTGTGGTACCTGCCTAGCCTCGTGGCGGGCGGGCGGCTGAGGAGAAGACGGAAGTGATCACTCGGATCAAGAAATCCAGAGCGCTCGGTTGTGGTGACTGCAGGTTGGAGCCACGTAGCGTGCTCCTTCATTGCTGACTAGAAGTCTGCACCTCGCTCGGTTGCTCGCTCGAACCGCGTGATACATGTCGTTCTATGACAGTCCGACAGGTGTCGGTACTGCAGCTTGCGGCGAGGCGTGTGGCTGCGCTCGACTTCCTGCACGCTCGTTCTAGCAGGGCACGCTCGACAGGCCAGACCGTCCACACTGCCCGATCGCCACTCGGTCGCCCACCGCAACGCCACGCCAGTCCAAGGCGAGTGTCGGGAGCAAACTAGACGCTAGAGAATAAATCCTGTTGCGAAATTTGGAATTGTTTCCTTTCCCGGGTGTTTCGAAAACTGTTCTCTCGATCCACTTGAACTAGTCATTCAGTTTCGCTTTTTGTACGTTACCATACACGTTGTTATAAGTGATTAATATCAAGTTTCTGTGCTATTTACTAAATGAGTTATCCATGATCTTTCTTTCTTTCTTTCTTGTTCCTACTTTGTGGACTGGTAGTGCCTGTTTAGTGGTAGGTCTTACTTGCCGTCTTAAAGAGGAAATGATCGTATTTTATATCCATTCTTCTCATCACTCTCAAGTCCTGGAATACTTTGTCCGTCTTTTGTATTGATATTAAATAAACGATATTGATGTGCAGCCGTTAGGTTTGTGCATCTCTCTCTGTTGCACCCGGTTAATATATATTCCCGTAGCATTTTGGCACTGTGCGTGCTTGCTGCGCCTCTACCTTTTCCGAGTGAGTCCTTAACGGGAATTTTTCCAGTTGCAACATTCATATATCCAAATGTTCAAAAGTTTGTATAGTCTATGGGACTTAACTATGGGGTCATCAGTCCCTAAACTTACAAACTACTTATCAACTACCTTATACTAAAGACGGCACATATATCCATGCCCGAGGGGAGATTCGAACCCCCGACCGTAGTGGCCGTGCAGACCATGACTGGAGCGCCTCAGTCCCCTCGGCCACAGCGGCCGGCATTCATATATCCCTACTGCCACTGTCGTCTTTCTTATGCACATAATAAAGAACGCATGCAAGCTTTCGTGCAATAAATATATAGGATCCACGCTTTCTTCCGTTGTCAGGATCATATGCCGGTCTAATGCTCATATATCCTGTAACTGTTTTAAACCCTCTTATGCCAATTGTTTACACAGCTGTACGAATTTATGGTGCTCCTGCTGCTTCAGTGACATCTGTATTATATTTATTTAGGGCCGTCTGAAGAATGTCACCCGCCAAAAAATGAACTGCATGTTTTCGGAATGGCTGGATAAGAGATCAGCCTACGTACATTGTCTGGGGAGTGGCAATTAGGGGGGCAGCTACCCCTAAGGTGACCAATTTTTTGTGCTCAAAAAATAGTTTTGATTTAATCGAAGTTGAATCTTTAATTATGTCTTTTATCAAAAGATACTTTCATACCAAAAATCATTAAAATCGTTTCACTAATCTCTAAGTTATCGCCATTTTTGTATTTTAGCCCAACTTTAGAGGGACTGTTTCACCCCTTAAAAATGTTTTGCCGTCTCTAAAAAAATTACATGTCCCGTAGTTTTTCATGTATTATAACATATCAAAATTTGATAAAAATCGGAGAGTGAGACTTGGGTAGGTCTCCTTGTGAGTACAGCGGCAGCACTACGCTGTGCGGCCTCTGCCCGCCCCGCCCCACGTAGCCTCCTTCGAGTGTCAACTCCCTCGCTTACACACTCGGCGCGCCACCGCCGAGCGTTGCGCACTCGACCGAGTACGAGCGAGCGAAAACGGCAATTTGCAGACCTCTATTGCTGACACATCAGCTCCAGCTTGTAGCACGCCGAATACACAACGGCGTCTACAGCCCCTGTTCGATCTGAAAGAAGGTAACAATTCGCTGCACCGTGCGTCAGAGGACCTTTCAGATTGATGTTGCATTCTTTGAACCGCAATCGCTTCAGCTACTGCTTAGCGTTGGATGTTCGAAAATAAATCTTTTGCATCGTCTCCAGTCACTAAAGGGTAGTATCTGGTACACCGACATATTCAACACTTTTTATTTCCCTTATCTTGTTTAATATAATAAGAAAATTTACATGTGAATAAGAAAATAAATCAGACAGTGAATGTTAATAAAGGCACGATTAGTAGTAGTTGTGACTTTAAACAGAGTAGTCTTTTAATTAAAATCAGCTCTTATCTTTTTACAATTGATCTATGATGCTTGTCTTTATTTTTAGTAAGCTCGAAGGAATTTATGTATCCAGTTATGGCGGATAGATACACCAGTCGACATTAGCAATGGCTCTTCCCTCAGTACCACCTTTCAAATCTTTAATTCTAATATTGCGGTTTTACTGATGTTTAACGATTCCGTTTTACAAATGTACAGATGTGACCCTCCTAGCCGGCCGCGGTGGCCGAGGGGACTGAGGCGCTCCAGTCACGGTCTGCACGGCCACTATGGTCCGGGGTTTCTAATCCCCCCTCGGGCATAGATATTTGTGCCGTCCTAGATCGTAAGTAGTTTGTAAGTTTAGGGACTGATGACCCCATAGTTAAGTCCCATAGACTATACAAATATTTGAACATTTGATTTGACCCTCCTAATGGAAGTTTATTCACTTGTGTTTCTTTGTTATTTACAGCAACCAATAATATTATAGACTTGAAACGTAGAATATTTTTCAGTAAGAATCATAACAAAAGATTTCGAAATTTTAAAGTAAGGCTGCCAAGTTAAATGAAGCATGAGCAATTTTTATGTTTACGATACATGACGTTCAGAATTAAAATAACGATTTCCTAAAACAGCTGAATACAAGTATCAAAAATTCTTGAGAGAACAGACTATGAAGATTCCCAAGTACGTATAATACCGTACTTAAATGAAATACTGTTAATTCTGCGAGTGGTGTACCTCTGTGGTACCGACAATCAGGCTGAAAACATGTAATTTCCTCCCACTAGCTATAAAACATATTGAGTATTGAAATCCGTTTCATGGAAACTAAAGCACAGTAAATAACTAAATGCGCTGTTAAGCGATTATAAGAAAATCGGTCCGTTACCTTACGTATGCAGAAAGGCTGCTGAAATGTTATGAAATATGCACTGATTTGATAAATCTTCAATGCGACAACAACTACCGTGAGGCGCTTATGTTGCCTTCAGGAAAGCTTTGCGCGTGCGCACTGCAGATAAAATGACCTACAACTAAAATGAAATGGATAATCATAATTCAGACTCACAATATTTCTTTCACGTGATCAGCTACTTTTCCGGGGCTTCACCGAACCAGTGAACACGCGCATCCTTTTTTTCTTTTTGCGGTGTTAAACAATTTCGGGGAACTTTAAAGTAGATTTTGTAGGGAGTTTCGAGAGCTGCGTGGAACTACTTTACGTAACTGATAGTTCAGTCTGAACGTCACGTACAACATATATATTTAAAAAATATATCGGTGTTAAACTTTCATTGCGTATTCCCTTAAGAGAATGGACAGAAATAAGGTGGTTAAACCGCGAAAAAAATAACAATTATGTAATTTCAACACTGTATATTTAATTCCTATTATTTACACGATAAGCTTATTTCGACTTAATAGCCATCTTCAGGTGTTATGCCTGCAATACATAAGTTTTTATAAAATTTACTACTATGCTGCCTACTTTTTTATACAGATGTAAAAGAAATGCTACATACCACATTCTGTTATGTTGTTCATTTCAATATTATTGTGACGTGATATATTCTTCTTCTTTTATATATATTAATATTAATATCACGTAACTAATAATATTGTGCTGTCATGCAAGATCTGTAAGCTACAGATTTTGACAGTTACTTGACAGCTCTACAGAGATGTAATATGCTTACATTATTTGCCCAGAGAATATATATCTATGAGGCAAAACTTTTATTTAAAATTTAACGAAATATGTTGGGATATTTTATCTTTGATAATTTTGTTGCACTATTATCTATAATTGGCAGTGGGATTATTTATCCGTTGTCATGCACTAAAATATGAATAAAATTATCGAAATAATTTTTGTGCTTGAAATCCGTTTGATCGTTTAGCATATTATTTGTGTTTTTAATTACATGTAGGCATACTTCCATTTGCTAAACGATCAAACGGATTTCAAGCACAAAAATTATTTCGATAATTTTATTCATATTTTAGTGCATGACAACGGATAAATAATCCCACTGCCAATTATAGATAATAGTGCAACAAAATTATCAAAGATAAAATATCCCAACATATTTCGTTAAATTTTAAATAAAAGTTTTGCCTCATAGATATATATTCTCTGTGCAAATAATGTAAGCATATTACATCTCTGTAGAGCTGTCAAGTAACTGTCAAAATCTGTAACTTACAGATCTTGCATGACAGCACAATATTATTAGTTACGTGATATTAATATTATATATATATATATATATATATATATATATATATATATATATATATATATATATATAAGAAGAAGAATGTTATTATTAAAATGTCTATGTACGACATCACGAACACTGTGGTCCCTGCAGATAACAAGTTACGCGAAAAAAATGTTGAAAAGTGTTTGATTTGAAGCAAGAAATACAACCATTCTTCGAACGCAAGTCAAAGAAACTCCCGGAGATCGAAGACATGGAATGGCTATCCAACTTCGTTCTTGGCCGATATAACTAGCGACCTAAATGATCTTAATGATCGACTGAAAGGAAAAGATCAGCTGATTAATGTCATGCATGATCTTATTTCCGTATTCCAAACGAAACTTTGGCTTTGGGAGCAACAGTTACCAGCAAAAAACTTCACAGTTTCCTACACTGTCAAAGCAATCGAACGTCACACAACGGCAACCATTAAATATGCTTTTTTAACGTCTGACTTTATAATTCGAAACCTGATTTCAACATTCAAGAAACATCGTCTGCCTTTTTCTGTATTTGCTACGCCCCTGCCTGAAGACATGGGTTCACTACCTGTACACTTACAAATGGAATGCTGAGAAATGCAAAGCGAAGCACAATTAAAAGAGAAATCTCATCACGTTCTTTTGGAAACGTTCTACAAAGCATATTTAGACAAGAAATATCCAGCGTGTTTCAAACATGCTATAAAAATGATATCATTATTTCGAAACACTTACGTGTGAGTGAATAGCTTTTTAGTCGGATGAATTACATAAAATTATATATGAGAACATGACTTACTGATTTTCACCTGGAAAACTCTTTCTTGTAGCAACAACTTGACGTCAACATGACTCATTTACTTCAGTGAAACAAAGCCAGACATCCCAGTAAACTGTATTTCATAAAATTGTGTAATAATTTGAACATTAAACGTTCTTTAAGCACATTTGTTTTATATTCTTTAAAAATGTAATAATATTTCTTGCTTTTTTGGTTCACAAAACAAAAATCGGTAATGCGGCCCGTGGGGTAATCCACTCTCAAACATTTGGCCTGCCTGCTGTAAAGGTTTGCCACACCTGTCCGAAATCCTACTGAAAGCATCCTCCAAAAATTATCTCGAGCAATTAGTTCATGAATGCACTAGAATAGTAAATGGTGTGTGAAAATATACATGGCCATTTAGTAAGAAATTGTGGTGTCACACAAGTATGAAGTGCGCGCCACATACTTTCTCCGCGCGCCGCCATGCACGCACAGCGTCAGCCATGAGCGCTCTCTGCTGCAACTCCGCTCATGGCCACGACTGCTGCATCGTCACTTGGGAATCAGATAGACACCAGTTAAGACTTGGCTATCGGATAGGCACTAGGAATCATCAGTAGCCAGGCCTCTATCTAAACTATGTATCAACATTCTACTAGTCTGCTGCTCTACAAGTTAAGTATTGTACCATTCTATGAAATATATATCTTGTTCTAATTTCGTCTAGTGTTTCTAGTTTCTGCTGTCCCACTGGCTTGTCACCTCCATACCTGCACACACATGCACCCAGGACAACCGGCGGAAATGAGACACAAAAGTGGCGACGAGGAGCTATAGAAGAACCTTGGACCAGCCCGTTTGCAGCAGCCAGACAGCAGCAGTCGGAGGACGCCCACCCAGCCTTATTATAAGACTTTTGGGGGAACACATTCAGTTACGTGTTTTGTGGACTTTTTTGTTGCAGTGCGTCCTCATTTCACATTGCATTTGTGTGTTGTTCTAATTTACTTGTATGCGTGGCACCTAATCGGTCAGCATGGCCACTACCCCAAACCCAAACTTAATGGAAATTATACAGTTACAGACGGCGCAAATCATGCAACTACTCCAATCGGTGTCGCAGTTGACGGCACAGGCAGCTAACCAACAACAGCCGTCGCATCAGCCGCCCACATCTGCCGCTGCAGCGCTTCCTAAGTTCCATCAGTACAACTAACATGAGGAAGAATGGAGCAACTACCTGGCGCAATTTCAAGAACTCATCGCGGCTCATCAAAGTACAGGTCAGACGGTTAAGCATATGTTCTTAGTAGTGGTTGGCACTCAAACCTTCGTATTACTGCAGAAACTTTTCCCCCACACATCTCCTCGCGATATACAGTTTGAACAACTCATAGATGCACTAAATGCTCATTATGAGAGAAAAGTTCTCGTAGCTGCAGTGGAGTACCGGTTTTTCAGACTGAAAAAATCACTGGAACAGTCACACCAAGAATGGATCACTGAGTTGAAGGGCTTAACCCCCCAATGTAAATTTACCTGCTCTCGTGGACTTTCTTATAGTGATGTGATGTCGAGGGACGCTATCACACAAAACATTCAGGACCCCAGAATTCGGGCAGCAATTCTAAAACAGTCTGACCCCTCATTAGACAGTGTACTGCAGCTTATAGAAGCGCATGATACCTTTGACAACCACAATGGACGCTTTCTACATCTACATCTGCATGGGATACTCTGCGAATCACATTTAAGTGGCTGGAAGAGGGTTCATCGAACCACTGTTATACTATTTTATCTCCTATTCCATTCTCGAATAGCGCGCGGGAAGAATGAACACCTGAATCTCTCTGTTCGGGCTCTGATTTCTCGTATTTTATTCTGATGATCATTTCTACCTATGTAAGTGGGAGTCAACAATATATTTTCGCATTCAGAGGAGAATGTTGGCGATTGTAGTTTCGTAAGCAGCCCACTTCGCAGCGATAAGCGCCTTTGTTGTAATGATTCCGCCGTGGTGCAGTAGCCGAGCGGTCTAAAGCGTCTCGCTGCAGAGTGTGCGGTTGCTCGCCATGGAGGTTCGAGTCCCACTGGGGCGTGGGTGTGTGCTTTTGTCCTTAGGTTAGTTTACCTAGGTTTAAGTAGTTTGTAAGCTACGGACTGATGACCACGCAGTTTGGTCCGATAGATTTACAAACATTTGAACATTTTTGTAATGATTCCCATCCCAGATCCTGTATCATTTCCGTAACGCTGTCTCCCGTGTTTCGTGAAAATACGAAACGAGCTGCCCTTCTTTGAACTCTTTCGATGTCCTCCGTCAAACCCACCTGATAAGGATCCCACACTGGGCAACAATATTCCATAAAAGGACGGATGAGCGTAGTGTATGCAGTTTCTTTAGTAGTTCTGTTGCATCTTTTAAGTGTTTTGCCAATAAAACACAGTCTCTGGTTCGCCTTTCCCACGACACTATCTACGTGTTCTTTCCAATTTAAGTCTGAAGTAATAGTAATTCCTAGGTATTTTGTGGAGTTGACGGCCTTTACATTTTATTGATTTATCATGTAAACAAAGTTTAACGGATTTCTTTTCGTACTCATGTAGACGACTTCGCACTTCTCATTATTTAGAGTCAATTGCCACTTCTTACATCATACAGATATCTTATTCAAATCGTTCTGCAGTTGGTTTTGATCTTCATATGATTTTACTAGACGGTAAATGACGTCATCATCTGCAAACAACCTAATCGATTATGTAAATAAGGAACAGCAGAGGACCAATAACACTACCCTGTGGAACGCCCGATATCACCTCTGTTTTACTCGATGCATTACCATCGATTATTACGAACTGTGTCCTCTCTGAGAGGAAATCCCCTATCCAGTCGCAAATTTGGGGCGATATACCGTAACCATGCAATTTGATTAAAAGCCGTTTGTGAGGTACGGTGTCAAAAGCCTTCTGGAAATCAAGGAATACAGAATCAATTTGCGAACCCTTGTCGATAGCACACATCACTTCGTGTGAATAAAGAGCTAGTTGTGTTTCGCATGAATGATATTTTCTAAATCTATGTTGACCTTGGGCCAATAGATCATTCTGTTAGAGATAATTCATAATATTTGAATACAGGATATGTTCGAAAACCCTGCTGCAAATTGAAGTCAATGAAATAGGCCTGCAGTTTAATGGGTTACTCCTACTGCCTTTCTTGAATATCGGTGTGACCTGTGCAACTTTCCAATCTTTTGGTACAGATCCTTCTTTGAGGGAGCGGTTGTATATGGCTGTTAAGTAAGGAGCTATCGCTTCAGCATAATCAGATAGAAATCTAATGGGTATACAATCCGGACCAGAAGCTTGTTCTTGTTAACTGATTTTAGTTGCTTCACTACTCCGATGATACCTACTTCTACGTTACTCATTACGACCTCTGTTCGTAATTTGAAATCTGAAATATTGATTTCGTCTTCTTTGGTGAATGAGTTTCTAAAAGCTATGTTTAATAACTCTGGTTTAGTAGCGTCATCATCGGCAGGATCGCCATTACTATCACGTAGTGAGGGTATTGTTTGTGTTTTTCCCCTAGTATATTTATCATATGACCAAAATCTCTTAGGGTTTTCAGTCAAATTTCCTAGTCACAGTTCTCAGTCTAGCCCTAGTGATTCTTATTTTTCTACCGGCCGTGCTGAACAGACAGTTAACAGTAGCCAGTGGAAAAGTGCGACACAAAGGTCGCCCCGTCGTGTTAAACGAAGTAATTTGACAAACGGGTGCTGACATTCTTATCAGAAAAATGTTCATAAATCTTGCCCCCAGCGTGTATCTCGCCACAAGCGTGCGCAGTGCCGGAGTCGCAACGCAACCTGTTATCAATGTGGCAAATCGGGACATGTACAGTCAGTGTGTATGCAAAACAAAAATTCTAAGAAAGGTGCCGTTAGGATCAGTGCTTCGCAGAGTGCGAGAACAATTCATTCCATAAATGTCACACACGCTGTGAACTTGGATAGTGTTTCTTTTGATTCTCAAATGCAAGAAAGTTTTTCTGCACCTAAGGCAAAACTATGTAGTGAGCCACGTCGCAAGCGCCGTCGAGTGCGTAAAACTGTGCAACGGAAAAGGGTTGGGGACAAGCAAAATAACTATGTACAGTGCAATCCTGTAGTGAGCCTTCTACAACTTCTCATTGTAATAGTGCCCAGTACTGTGTAGCTAGTGACAGTAGACTTGGTGTAGCTACTCAAAGTAATTTTAGTGCAGTAGCCTCGCATTGCGCGGACGCTGATCCGGCGGTAGTGCCATCTAGGGACAGTGATATTAATCTGTATGTCGATTCTGCGCCGCTTCCTACCGCACGCAGCCCGCGCATGCGCAAGCGCAGCAAACAAGCTGTATCATACATTGCCCACATTCGCGCACCTGTCGAGCGCCACAAGCAAAAAATTTTTGTGACTCTCTCCATAGAAAATAAGGCTGTGCAATTTCAGCTTGATACTGGTTCCCCTGTCACATTAATCAATAATGACACGTATGAACTTCTGGGTTCGCCAAAATTGTCGCCGTCTCAGCAAGTGCTAACAGCATATACAGGTCAAAATATTTCGTTGCTGGGTACGTGTAGCCTGCCCGCTTCTTTTCAAGGTGTAACAAAAACAGTAGCATTTGAAGTTCTTCAGGCCAAATCTACACAGAACATTTTTGGACTAGATGCATTCGACTTGTTTGGCTTATCAATTCAAAGAGATGTGCTTCAAATTTCGTCAGTAGTGCCTCAGGACAAAATCAATGCATTGTGTGAAAAATATAGTGACTTGTTTTCGCCGGAACTAGGTTATGCAAAAGACTTCGTGGCACATGTAACTAAAAGAATCTGCAGTACCAAAATTTCGTAAAGCTAGACCAGTGCCTATTGCAATTCGTGATAATGTTGCTGCAGAACTTAAACGTTGGCAGGATAGTGTGGTGATTTCTCCTGTTTCTGCGAGTCAGTGGGCCTCGCCTTTAGTGATTCTAATGAAGCCGTCAGGAAAACTTCGTCTTGTGCGAACTTTAAATCAACAGTGAACGGTCAAACAATAGTAGACACTTATCTCCTGCCCAGACCTGACGAACTGATGGACAAATTAGGACAGTCTCGCTTCTTTTCTAAGATTGATTTAGCAGAGGTATACTTACAGATTCCGGTTGATGACGAGACAAAAAAGTTTTTCGTCTTTTTCAATTTCTTACGACGTCAGCCACGAGTGCTCTCTGCTGCAACTCCACTCGTGGCCACGACTGCTGCATCACCACTTGGGAATCACATAGGCACCAGTTAAGACTTGGCTATCGGATAGGCACTAGGAATCATCAGTAGGCAGGCCTCTATCTAAACTATATATCAACATTCTACTAGTCTGCTGCTCTCCAAGTTAAGTATTGTACCATTCTATGAAATATATATCTTGTTCTAATTTAGACTAGTGTTTCTAGTTTCTGCTGTCCCACTGGCTGGTCACCTCCGTACCTGCACACGCATGCATCCTATTTCCCTGTGTCGGTCTCTCTTTCTACTCGGCCACCGACACCCAGGACAACCGGCGGAAATGAGACACAAAAGAAATAATCTAGAGCTAACAAAGAGCATCAAAAGAGACACAGGGATTAGTGAACACATAGCTGTCGTAGCGAGACTGAATATCGTATTTCCCAAACCTACCAAAAATAAATGAATAGTATTGAACCGTCCCGGCTAGTATTTCGATTCACCCTGTCGTTTATTAAATTAATGGTGCAAGTAGTATCGATCTCTCTGTGCTCTCACCGCTCGCGGCGCTGTTAGATCTATCGCGCATCACTTGCCTTCTTACTCGTCTAACGCTTTCCGCTAGTGGCGCTTGTGATATTCCTGGCCTGTGGCTACTTCATATTTCTGGCCGCTGGCTGTTTCTTTGCTAACATTGTACGTGTCTTAAACGCGGAAGAGAGACAGAAGTCCAGCATATGTTGAAATGTGGGGTGGGGAGCAGTAGCATATGGCACAGTAGGTGCTGGTTCCCGTGGGAAAGCCCGCCTATGTTACTGGTGCTCTCCTCGCATTGGCTGCTGCATTTCACGTCACGTGATTTCTTTTGAAATTAGTTTTGTTTATTATATACTAAATTTATTCAGAGCTGAGAATTTGTAATAAATATCTCTCAAGGACAGGCTAGGTTTTGACAGTTAAAAAAAGTTTAAGGTGCCTTCTTTTATTTTAACAAGAGAAGAGCGATTTTGCAGAAGGCGCGCGACGGCCCTGTTTTGGCGCGAAATAGAGTGTCAGGTGCCCTCTAGTCTCGCAACGCGCCGCAGTTTCAGTCTCGAGCTGACCGCTATACACGCCGGACCGCGACGGTCATGAGTAAAGATTTTTGTAATAGTGATAACAGTCGAGGTCTCAACATGAGCTATGGGCAGCATAGGCCGTATCATATTAATATCTCATTTTTTTAAATTTATTTAGTTAATAAATGGCATCCCTGACAATTAAAAATCTCGTGAGTCGTTTCTTATGCTTCCATCATACAGAACTTATTTTAGCCTCACTTGTATGCTGTAGAAGAACCTACGACTTGTGTGCTGTCTTCTGCGCTGGGGACACAACTATAGAAGACAACAGGTTAGTTAGAACTCTATGCTTTCCATAACGTTTTGGACAGCGACTACGGCACCTCATGCATACTGTAGGGCGGTACAAACGCACACTGCTACGCAACAGCATCCGCAAGGATGTGGAGGTTTTAGGGGACTTGTGGGAGGAAGCAGTACTAACTTCTCCGGCCGCAAATAAAACTCTAGGAAGCTTGTACGCTATTGGAGCTTGGCGCCGAAGCAGTTCCAGGGAGGTCGCTGGCGAATTTGGACGCAGCTGCTAAATTCGCTCCGTGTAAACAAGCGTCTAAACTTTAAGGGTAGGCTGCTTTAGACGCTGGTAGCTGGCGTTTTTGATCCCTCGCAAGAGTTGGTCCCCGCTTATCATATAGAGAAGCGTATAAAGTAATCACTAGTCGAGTCAAAGAGTCGAAGGCAGTAACAAATGCTAGCATTGTGTTTCTCGCAAAAGTCTTGAAAGAACTGTCTACCAAAATCAAAACGAAAAAGTACGAAAAAATAAAAGGAAATGGATAAGAAGATGGATTGGAGGAGGAATAATTATAGTGCTTTTGGAAATCTTTTGAAGGAATTATTGTGTGGAAATCCTTCTGGCTACACATATAGGAAGATGACATATTTTATTGTTTCGATTTTTGTTTCCAAGTGTTTGGTATACATATTCCACAAGAGACCCACATTTGTCAAACAGTCAGTTAAATTGAGTGTCTTTAAGTTTAGTATTTAAATAATCATTTTTAATGCCCTATAATACTTGAAAACTTTGATAAATTTCCAGAAATTTGATTACAATTCCACTTCATATTTTGTTTGGCGGGAAAATGAACTGTTTGGTATCACTGCCCTCCAAAGCAATGTGTCATATGCTACGCCACGTTTCAATTGTTTTTTACGAAGACGCTAGCGTCTGAAGTCGCTGCGTGTCATTGCGTCAGCGTATTCATTCGCTGTTCGTCTGTACGTGGAGCGAGAACAGACGCTAGCGACTAGCGACCAAATACGCTCCGTGTAATGTATCCTTTACGTGCTCAGTCAGTATTGTGTCAATTTGATACACTGATTGGCGTCCCTAGCGTCGAGTTATTTACTTTAATTGGCCGGTTGCGGCATCCTGTCAGTCTGTTGGAGCCATATACGCTACGATATGAACAGCTGAAGAGATCTTGACATGGATCGGGAATTGCGTCAAGTTCCAGCATCAGCTGTTTACCTCATCTTCCTGGCTAAGCGGTCGTGTTTATAGCGGCCGTACGATCCCACGTTCGGATCAACAACTTGTACTTCGCAGTCAATCCCTGACTGCGCCTCGCGTCGTTCCAGCTGCTTTCCAGATGGGATCCACGAAATGCTTTCAGGGTGTATCTTGATATCATCCTCCTACGCCATCGCGATGGTGGCTGCACTTATTTTGGAGTGAGGAAATTAAGTTAGGTGACCTGTACATTCCTGCTCCGGAAATTTGTGAGTGTGTGTGTGTGTTTATCAGGATCGGTGGTCGTTCCCCAGGGATCAAATGTACAAATGTGTATGAGGTCTTACGCGACCAAACTTCGTGATTATCACTCGCTAGACTTAATTACTTGACTAACTTAAACTAACTTACGCTAAGGACGGCACAAACACCCATGCCCGAGGGAGGATTCGAACCCCCGACCGTAGCAGCCGTGCAGACTGTGACTGGCGCGCCGCACACCGCTCGGCCACTGCAGGACCGCCGTTGCCTATGTCTACGTCTATTGATGTTTACTTATGTGTTGTGCCGCACTTCTAGTTCGGCTCAATTGAATTATTCTCTCTTTTGCACTGTGTAGCAATTTTCACTAACTTGGTTAACACTACTGGGGAATTTATCTGGTTTGTGTCCCTCTGCTAGCTCGTATCTTCATGGGCGGTAGTTGTATAGCTTTATTTTTCTATTTTTTTTTTTTTTTTTCCATTTCCAACACACGGTTAAAATTTGGTGCTGAGTCTGTTTTAGTATAAGTCCCTTTGTATCACAGCTTGTGGTGTGACCGTGTAGCATTTTAGTAGTGACCACCACATAATCGTTTTGTAGGTTGGCTCAAACTTTGAGATATAACCCTTTTTTTCTTTTTTTTGCTATAGGCCCAGTAACACTGTTCCTTTATAACAGTTTCTTCTTGTATTTGCTCGGACAGTCTTCCCAGAAGGTATCCAACGGATAATAAACAAGGGGACTGTTTCTATATATTAATCATTTCACCATTTAAATCAAAACTCTTCAGTAACTTTATACTGAACAAAACATAAGGGTTTATTTGTACCCGACTCATACATTTCATCAATATTAAACAATCTTAACAGCTCTCTTTCCAACTCTATGCATGACGTAAGTTCTGAGTCCGTAACTCATAAGGTAAAAAAAAAGCAGTCAACAATCCGAAGATTGGTTTGAACACCACAGCGCTTTACCAGGCATGGTCCTGTTTGGAGGTGGTATGCCGTTGCCTTCCTCCGACCTTCGAACTGACCCACCCAGCCAGTTATAGGGGGACCTACAGTTTAACGTGGGTTCCGAACCACGGTGCTACTCGGTATTTTTCACATTAGCAGTACTGCCAGAGGTGAAAGAAGTGTAAAGTGACAGATAAAAATCCTAGGATCTGGCGGGGATCGAACCCGCGACCCTCGGATTTGTAGTCCGGCACTCCACCACTGTGCAACCGAGGCGCATCCCGTAACTCATAGCAGTCCAATAATCAATAACAAATGACAGTCTTTATCTTAAATTCATGGATCACATATAACACGACCATATTTCTTCTTAGGTTTCACAGTTATTCTGGATCCTGACAGCTTTTACGATATCACTGAGACTTGTGTTTTAACTACCCGGACATCCATCTGGACAAACAAAATATCCGGAGCAGTACACTTTTTTCCAATTATTACATTATCCCCAAAAATAAAGTATGTGGTCATCTTGGATCGTTCAGTAGGAATGTAGTGTAATTTGTTCTCATGAACGGTTGGGCACCCTACCCCCTCATCTTTCTGTCTGGAGTCAGCTCATCTGTTTTATATGTTGGAGTGTGTATGAAGTTAACAAGCCAGTCATGTTATTAAATTAATTTCATTTTGCACTGAAAGTGTTATTGATGTCTTGGGGCCTTATTTCATTGGTGTTTAAACATGTGTCTCTTGTTATGTTAAAAGTCTGGCCAGAGTGCTTGTGTTTGTGCCTTGGTCTTAGCTAACCTTGCTTGAGCTCTTTTATTATTTCGGAACGTCCGGTCTCTCTTACTGTGATGCATAATTTGTGTACTCGGCCTTCTGCCTTGTAATATCATTGAGCCGGATTTGTTTTTCCTGCTTTTAGAGTATTGCCTACTGTTGTATAACTAAGGTTAAATAATTGTTTCAGGCCTTCAGCTCTTTACTAAATTGGGTCAATTTTTATTTAATTGGCCTTAAGCCTGTTTCAGCTGGTTTCATTTGATTGGTGGAGCTCATCTTTGCTTACTTATTGTAGAAAGTTCCTTAGGCCCTTTCGCCAATTATTAGCCCATGTTAAAAAAATGTCTGGCTTTCTGCCTGATAATTTGAAGCAGCTGCTTAAAATTGAGATATACCTTTTTATTGTGTTTTTTTTCATTGTATATATAAAAGGTTGCTTCGGGCCCTCAGCCCGTTATTAACTTATCTCAATTTTTTTTAACTTGGCCTTCAGCCTGATAATTTTATTTAATTTTACGGCCCCTCTTGATTGTCTTGTTTACCATATTTTATTTACTTTTATAAAGGGTTGCTTTGGCCTTCTGTCTTGCATCACCATGTTTTCTTAAAACTAAAACAGGGAAGGAAAAAAAGTTGTCTTGTTTGGATCTTTAGCCTCTAGTTGTAAAAGGGATTTCTTTTTAATATTTTGGTTAAAATAAAATGTGTCAAAGGACCCTGAACTGAGTACCCTTGCCTAACTTTACCAGTCAACTTCCAGACAATCTTGTCTGATGTACCATGTTCATGCATTATACTTTGTGTATGACAATTTGAGGTACTTGATAGACCATCATCACACTGATTGTCCATACAAAGTTTTTGTTGCTTTACATGAGCTTGCTCTTTCTTTACCCCTGAATACTAACCATTCATAATGGGGCAGCCAGAATATAATGTCAGATTTTTTTATTTATTGAAGCCAATCAGATGAATGCCTTCATGACCAGTCTTGCATCAGACCAGAGTTTTATACGTAATTAGAACTAAACTACTCATATTGTTGTACTTAAAAAACACAATATTTTTCATATAACGTCATCTTTTTGTCTTTACATATATTAGTCTGTTGCCTGTTGTGCCCACTTGGTTGAAAGTATTAATCGTCCTTAGGATCTTCTACCCTCTGGGTGATAATCACTATTAAGTTTGGTATTCTGTATTCTTCAATTGTTCAGACATTTTCCTCCATGTTGCTTCTGTTTACTCTATTTCCTGGGCATTTATTATTTTGCTGAAAATTGGCTATTGGCCCTGAAAGCCATCACATTTGCTTTCTTTGGTGTACTAAGATTATATAACATCGCAAATGTGAACATTGTTTTACATACCATCTACATCTACGTGGGATATTCTGCATATCACATTTAAGTGCCTGGCAGAGGGTTCATCAAACCACAGTTATACTTTTTATCTCCCATTCCATTCTCAAATAGCACGAGGGAAGAAAGAACACCTGAATATCGCTGGTCAAGCTCTGATTTCTCGTATTTTATTCTGATGATCATTTCTACCTATGAAAGTGGGAGTCGACAATATATTTTCGTATTCAGAGGAGAATGTTGACGAATGGAGTTTCGTAAGTAGCACACGCCGCAGTGATAAGCCTCATAATGATCCCCATCCCAGATCCTGTATCATTTCAGTAATGATTTCTGGTCAGGGGAGTAAAGGCTTTTAATACAAAATCAGATGGGAGTGTTACAGGAGTAGGTTTAAAAATGAATAAACTAGGAATGCAGGTAAATTATTATGAGCGGTGCAGTGTTTGCATTATTGTAGTCAAGATAGACTGACCACAGTAGTACTAGTTTATATAACCAATAGCTCTGCCGGTGGTTAGGAGATCAAAGAAATGTATGAGAAGGTTGTAATGTAAAGACTAGGGCAAGCTAGAAGTGTAGATCTCGATACCCACCCTCCAGTTGAGTTTCCGATACCCAGTTCATTAGTTCAGATACTCTCCCCTTTACTCTATAAAACCCCAGGGCTATGTACAAGGACTGGCTCACATAGCCGATGGAAGTGGCCCCGGCCCATACATGCACCGCCTTGCACGGCAGAACTAAGCTATAACTATTGTTTTAACAGTGATTGTTTTCAGTATGTCTTACACGTGACTTTTAGCTAAAGGCAAGTAACTGAAATATCAACAGTTAAGGTGAAAATGAATTTAATATTAAATGTGCGGTACATATATTGCATAATAATCTTAATGCTACTTATTCCCAAACTTCAACCATTTGCTCATTTTTTTATTACTTTAAACTTATTTTACTCGAGAACTACTGAACGTATCGTGATGCGGTTTGTTTGAAATTGCAGAACTCCAAAAGATCTAAACGAAACTCCAGGAGAGCATATGTCTAACTTTTACGACTGGGGCACATTTACCGTTTTTCTCTCCAAAGGCACTGGTGCCAGATGGCTTCAGACTACATAAATAGTGATTGTGGGAGATCTATAAAAGTTAGACATATGCTCTTGTAGACTTGTATTTAGATCTATAATAGCTCTACAATTTAAAAGAAACCACATCACGATACGTTCATCAGTTCTCGACTTAAAGAAGTTTAAAGATTAGCCGTGCAAAGCCGGGGCCTGTGAAAGTAATAATTATCATCATATTTCAACAAATTTGTACAAAACCTTTAAACATTATATACGTAATTCTTTACATCGAGAAATTTGTTCATATCTTCAAAAAAATGTGCTACTTCATTATTTCCAGATAAAACTGATATTGCTTTTGAAACTGTGCTAGAAAAAATTGCTTTTGCAGCCCCAACCTTTTGCCTTGCATTTCCTTTTATATTGAGAAACTCTGGCTTCAATTTGTGACACAGTCTGACTTCTCCTGTATCTTTCTGCATAACCTTTATTAAAATACTAACTTTCACTTTGGTACATCTGGAAAAATTAGGCCACTGTTTAAAATAGTGAGTCATGTCCGCGAAGACATAGATATACCAGGGGTACATTGGAACTTCATGCACCACCTTTTTAGAGTCGATGGAGAAGGAAGCGGAAAACACATTTTTTCTGCAAAAATTCATAGGTTTTCTTATTTAAAGCTCTCAAAATTATGGCTCTCGAAATGTCATCAGAATTCCATTTCATTAGCATTTTTCTGTTTGTAATAGCTTTAATCTGGTTCTCCGTAAACAAATTTTGGCATTGTTGAGATATGTGTGACATTGTTTTCGACATTTGGTGTTTCTAACAGCTTTCTGTTTACTGAGGACAATTTTAAATTAGTCTCACTTCTTAAATTCCGCTTAACCTGTTTTTAGTGCTTGCTTTAATTTTCGTTCTAGCTATTGTAGTTCTCATTTGATAGCTCGTACTGATCTTTCAAGTGATTCTATTTTCTTTTGCTTTTCAAAGCAACTCAAACATTTAGGCGAGTCTTGTTCACCACAGCCTGTAGCTACATCATGATGTTCATTGTTTGCCATATTTGCATCAATTATATTTCCTCAGTGTTTTGCACAATACTTTCGGATATTCTTAATTTTTTAGGGCTTATTGTTTTAAGATGTTCCATCGTTCTCTTTGTAACAATCCTTCTGTTGTGCCTTTCATTTCTTAGGTCTATGTAAGAATAATCACTACTCACATTAGAAATTTAACAGATGGAACCTGTGACAATACTGCTGGCCCTCTCATCTCAATGTTATTGTATGATACCGTCTGCAGCAGACTCAGAATCGTGTGGTTCAATAGTGATACATGTTGCTTGTTACGTTACAAACGAAACAGCCAGCCTAGCAATCAGTGTAGGACAGAGTCTCAGTGATACTGTGATTAAAACAAGTGATAGATTTCATTAATTAAGAGATTGGTATAAGACGTTTCCAGACAGTTCTATAAACAATAGTTTTGTCATTGTATGTTATTTCAATAAATAGACAGACGAATGATAAAATCTTTCGTATCTACATAAAGACATTAAAATAAATAGCATTGTATATATGTTAGGCTCATAAACAAGTTGTGTAGACCAGCTAATTGTGTAATTAATATACTAGTTGAGATTTGAATATTGTAATTATTTGTATATATTGACTGACATGAGATTTTGAACCTATTTTCAGATTTGTGAAGATATTTGATAGTTAAATATATGTTAGGAACATGTATGATGTACTCATTAACTAATTAATTGACATTTAACATTGCCATTTGTTGTCAACAGAGACATCAGAGATTTTGACTTAAAAAATACATGCCTTGTAAAATTATTATATGTATAGTTTTTATTTTATATTGTGATTATTTTTGTGTACCTGAAATGTTTTCTTTGTGTGTTTGTTCATTGTAAATTAGTATATTCAATTGTTATGAACAATACATAATGTAAGGTCATTATTGTCGATGTTATATATTTGCCTCACCGCCTTGCATGGGGGAGTTTGAGTTTCAGTTGCTTGTCAAGTGCTCTGGAAGCTATGTCACTCTTTGTTTTGAAATGGAAGTACTAACATTGTGATGCTATGTAAATGTTTTGTTGTTAAAATGTTTGGTGGAGAAACAGATTGATTTCAAATTAAAGAAGAAGTGAAAATTGTACATACGAGTATTTATTTCTACCATGACGCCCCAGGAGAATAATGTTGCAGCGAGCAGAACCCCCATACATCGAATGTTGAAAAGCTAAGTATCGGTAGAATAAACTGTAATTACTCAAAAATATAGTATAACATTTTAAACCGCAAGTTATTTGAGGATTTTCTTCTGACGTAAACCGAGAACTCTGTTTTTCGTCTTCATAATCGCTGTCTTGCTGGTAATAAAGTGATCGCTGCAAATTCTACCATTTTTTATATTTATTTGATCCGCTCGTTTACTTTTAACTTGCCATATGGAAATCATGGAAAGATCACTAGGGGACTGTGGTAAAAAACCCCATCCATTTTTCGTGAATCAATTTTACACATCGCAATACAACAGTTAACCATTGCAAATATTATAACTCAATGACACCACACTACACAGAACACTTACGAAACACGTGTACAAAAAAGGGTGCCAAACATAACAAATCAGCGCTCAGCTCAGCCACTCGGCAGCCACGGTCCACCTGCTTCTGTAATCTGGTGACGTCATGGGAGTGGGGAAGTAGGGAGGGAGCGAGGCCACAGCGGCGCACGCTACAATGAAGGTGTGAGCCAGCCCTTGTACCTAGCCCTGATAAAACCCACTATCCCATGCATTTTTCTTCTCTATCTTTCTGTCACGGCGTATTTATAGCTTGACCTAATGAACTATCGGTAATTTTCATATATTTCATTTATTTACTGGTTTAAATAAAAGACTGAATTTATTCAAAATCATAAATTGCATGTAAATAAATCTGATAATGAATTTTATTGCACCATGTTCAAGAATGTTCCTTTGTAGGTCATTGTAGAGACAATAATGACAAATGTGTAAATCGTTTATTTCAAAAGAAATTAGCAAAAGATGCAAATGCAAACTCTATCAGGAATGTTTCTGTAACCTTTCTGGACCCATAATGAATAGTAATTAATTCAATTCATAAAATGCTAATTCCCATGTCATCCATCTACAATACAGAGATGGTATTTAAATGTGATTTTCATATTATTTTATTTCCAAATGAATATATTACCTGTTGATGCAGCATTTTCATAAAGCTGTGTGATGTGTATGTTTGCATTTCTGTAACAATGTCCACTGATAAAATTTCAATAATGTAATTGTAAACAGCAGTACGCTGTAACTATATTAATTGTCATAAAGACATAAACACTTCATCTGGCTCAACTGTGGGGGTCAGTTAGTCAGCGCAGTCGTGCATTGCCTCTGTTATTGTCAGTTGTAATAACTGCTTGTGGATTAATGTATACAGTGAAGGAGAATAAAAGTTAAGTATTCTTTTCATAAAAGAAATAAGTATTTTATCTACAAAATTTGTAGATATTCTTCCACCCACAAGGACATCGATGCAATATTACAAATAAAAGAAATTATTCAGACAATTAAGGCAGGAGAAAACTTAACTGTGATGGGGGACTGGAATTCGGTAGGAGGGAAAGAAAGGGAAGGAGAAATATTAGGTGAATATGGGCTGGGGAAACGAAATGAAAGAGGAAGCCACCTGGTAGAATTTTGCACAGAACCTAATCATAACAAACACTTGGTTGAAGAATCATGAAGAATGTTGTTTACATGGAAGAGAAAAGGAGACACCAGAAGGTACCAAATATATTTTATAATGGTAAGACAAATTTCGGAACCAGGTTTTAAACTGTAAGACATATCCTGGGGCAGATGTAGATTCTGACCATAACTTATTGGTTATTAAACTGATGACTGAAACTGTAGAAAGGTAGGAAAATAAGGTAATGGAACCTATATAAATTGAAGCAACCTGATATTCTTGAGAGTTTAAGCTAGCTTTAGGCAACAATTGACAGAAACTGGGGAAAATAACACAGTAGAAGAGGAAGGGCTAACTTTGAGGGATTAAATAATGAAGGCAGCAGAGGTCCAAATACGTAGAAAGAAAAGACCTACAAAAATACTTGGATATCACAGGAAATATTGCGATTAAATCATGAAAGGAAAAAAAAATATAAAAATGCAGTAAATGAAACACGTAAAAAGGAATACAGATGACTAATAAATAAGACTGACAGTAAGTGCAAATGGCAAAGTAGGAGTGGTTAGAGGATATATGCAGGATTGTAAAAGAATGTATAACTAGGTGAAAAATAGATACCACCTACAGAAAAATAAGAGAGACATTTGGAGACAAGAAAAGCAGCTTGTGCCATTACCTGGTCATAGATCGTTGGTTCTCGAAATTGAAGATTGTTGCTCTCAGTAGCGGCTGACTGAAATCTCATGGGGCGAAAATTAATTCACTAGAAATAATGTAGGCAACACACAGAATTGTAGTTCTTTGTCACTTAACGATTTATTATTAGTGTCAAATTGTCCCCATTTATGACCATCGTACAAGTCCTGTTAATTACATTTAATTTGACCAAATAAGCCCATTCCAGACAATAATAATACGACTATACAATGCAGTTCGTGTGTTGAATACATTTCGGGTGTACATGTGTCACGAATGTTACTGGTACATTCATAATACCAGTAGAAACACAGATGAACATTTACATAATTGTTCAATATCAAAGTCCAAACTGGCGTCTCTTGTGCCTCAGATCACGACCAAAAACAATAAACAATACTTTGAACTATAATGGATTGTGCCTCAGACAACAGATGAAACAATAAAATCTTACATGCCACGAAAGCAACGTTTTCATATCGTTCAAACAATGATACTGGAAATTACATATTATTATTTGAGTTCATTACATTAATTATAATGGAAAAGTAAACAATTAAATACAATTAGCTATAGAAAAAGGTAGCATAAATAGTACTGATTAAATTAATCTTGGATGAAATAATAGTATTTTATTTACGTATTTAATAAAATAGGTTCATCAACAATACTTTCGTAATTAATAGTAATTATACAGAAACTGAAGAGGACAAGACTGTCCTAAAATTACTTGTGAAACATAGTAATACCTCCTTTCATATTATGAGAGAAGAATTTACTTGGTTTTAAGAGAAATACTAATTAGCATACTATCTGAATTCTAAAACATGACTCTGGCATTAACTAATTAATATTTGGTAATTAAACAAACTTCTCTGGTGTCAAATAATAGCAAATGACTGCAGCTACTTATGTTACAACAAAGAATAACAAAATTTTTGGAAAGGGGAATGACAAAAGACTAATTACATCCATATCTATTATTGTGCAACAGTTGTGTTGGGAGGTTCAGTAATGCAAGCAGATGGGAATAAATCCCAACATGCGTCATTACGTCACCCCCTCATTCACCAAATAAGTATTTGAAAAAAAAAATTAACTGGGTAATGAAATGATAAAAGCAAAGACATGTTGTTAATTATATAGGTACTAAGTCTGTGAAATGCCAGTAGATGCCTACTATTGTCTAGCAAGCATTTCACAGGTACACCTTACAAACTAGTTGACAATACTGGCTGTCACATCTTCCCAGTACTTACTGCAGCTTCTTTTTCATACAACATATCATTAATTTTTTCCTTGGTTAAGCAATCATCCTTTTTAGACAAATCATTTGAAACTACAGTTAAGTGACACACATAGTTTGCTTCCACTTCCTTACTATTTTCTAGCTCTAACTCTGCATTCTCTCCTTGCTTACTAATTCTTTCCACTTCTCTCTTAATAACTATTTTACTATCATCATCAAATATAGATTCATTTACCTCAACTTTCCCATCACTAGATTCATCACTACTCTCAGTACTACTGGTTCCTGAACTCTCATCACTCTTACTTCAAACTATTTACCACTTAACCTGTATATTCAATATTTGACCATAATGACTTACACATAGGTCCTTCATGTCTTAATGAATGCCCATTATCATTAGGTTCAAAGGCATCAAATTCTTTACAGTTATCAATAGAAACATTGCTTCTACTTCTTCACTTCCTGTTCAATTTCTACAAATTTAGAATCTACATCCTCAAATTGTTCTACCACAGATACAGAGTTTCCTTCCACCTTATCCTCTACTGTGCCCAACCTAGTTTCCAATTCAGATTTACCCGAATAATTTGATTTTCAAGTTTTTCTTTATTTTCTGTACAGTACTTTCTGACAGACTGACAGTAGATATCACAAGAACTAGCAACAGTTTCCACTCTTTTTTCCATAAGGTGATTCTAGCATGATTAGATACACAGGACATATCAATTTCATTTTCACAACTAGCTTTTACTTCAATTTTCTTATTGGAATCTAGCAAAGTACTATATACTGTGCCAACTTTCTGACGAAAATTACTAATTTCACTACTGATTTTACTTTCAAATTCATCCAGTTACAGTTGTTTTTGTCCAGTTCCTGACATAGGCTATTCAATTTCGCCAAAATTATCTTTTCCCCACCAGGAGGAGCTGACTTTTCAAAACCATTAACCTTATGATCCATGGTTGACTTTTAAGAACTTTAGAAATATGATGTTTCCTGGTGAAGATCTATGATGTATACAGCACTGCTTTCTGAACGATGATATAAAACTTGAGCAGCTGCTACGTCTCCAAATTTCATGGCGAAATTTTTCCCTTTTGTTTATAAGCCATCTAGAAATGTCGATTGGCAGCTTTTCCACGATGACGTCGGTGTTGCTTCTTCCTCTATTGCCTGCCATTCAATGTAGCTTTTTCTATAGTATTGTATTGTATATTTCTTGGTCCTGTGGAATCATACATTTAACAGAGATACACAGTGATATAGGACAAGTCATAGTAGATTTGAATACAATAAAATTATGTAAGCCATACATAAAAAACACAAATGACACTTACTAAAATACACAAAGGCCTATGTTTATACATTTAAACACTCACTAAAGTACACATACACTTTATAGTGTTTTTACACTACATTTGAACCACATTTTATATATGTTTCATTTTATTGCCTCGGTCATAGATCCAGTAGATTTAATAGTTCACCTGCAATTATTTTATGAAAGCATCGAGACAACAGGTTCTTCACAGTCATAAAAACACAAACATGACACATTACATTCATTTATTTGCATTATTGGTGAAGCACACAAACAGAAGCTGACATGCTGTTGGAAGTAAGAGTAAGACTGACTGTGTTCTACGTAATGACTAAAGTAAGACTGACTATTGAATGCTTCAAGTAATACTGACTGTGTTTGCTCCAATTCGCGTATATCAGTACAATCCGATTTTTTTGAACATTCTAGAACACGGAAATTAATATTATAATTATTTAATAATTAGTTTGTGGAAGATAAATGAATCTTGCCTCAAGTAAAGATAAACGAATTTTTGACAAATGTGGTGAGATGATTTTAGTATCAAAACAAAAGATCGCAAGTAATTTAAAATTATAGCAGTAGACAGGTTTGTTTACATTATTTAAAATGGTTAAATTAAGGTAATTATGCAGTTTTGCAGTCAGCAAAGTACTACATTAAAATATCAGATAATGTTAGTGACGAAATTTGTGTTAAAATTACAATGTTGTGTAATACCGGTATCAGGTTTTGAACATATCCAGTTTTAACAAAATAACGCAAAGAATATTGTCATTGTTGTAATAAAATAGCTTTACAACATCTTATCACATTTCATAAACAATCATATTAATATATGTAGATAAAGACTTGGTTATAGAGGGTATCATCTGCTTCATTATTATAAACAAACGAGATTTTTAGGCCAAATACATGACAATACCCCCTCACACCATGCCAGATATCACATGTGTATGATATTGTGTGATTACAAAATTAGGGAGTATTTACAATCCCCAAAAATTTTGATTTTAAAACCACACTAGTCAAAATGATCATCAGTTTTTAGAATGTAAAAGAGCACAAAACGTTATGAAATCATTTAAGGTTTATACTGTATATGTAGAGAAAACAAATACTTCAGTGGCAGAAAATTTAACAAATTTTGCTAAATTAATATTCACAAAAATATTTAGTTCAAATTTAACGAAATGAAATGTGGGTGATTCTGCCATGTGCCCAATAAAAGTTATTTCACATGACAAGAAACAATATACAGGGGAAATTTGTGATGTCTTCTCCAGCGAGTCTTCTTGTTATGGTTACAAAGATTACAGATATTGTTTACACAGAATGTCAGTATGTTGCTACTCCTAATTAAAGTTCAGTCATTAGTTTTAACATTTCAAACTATTACCAGAAGAATATATTTACTACTGAAGGTAAAATATAGTTACTTAAAGTACCATAAAATTAAATACAGAAGAACCATAAAATGTTTTATACAACAAGTATGGATAAACAAAGTTTTGTTGAACCATAATTACATAGCATGAATACAGTCTTAAGTCATAATAGATAAAATAAATTATCTTTCATGTTAACAATAATTGCATGTAACAATTGTCTAAACAGTACATCAATTTCAAAAATGAGAAAACATCATGTTTCAGACAGACAGTGTAAAAATGATTACAAGTACAGTCTTTTGGTTGCAAGTGTACATTTAATAAATTATTAGTAAATTATTACAATTTTTAATACTGAAAATAATTGGACAATGTAAAATAATTACCAAGTTTCAAATTGCATTCAGATATGAGAATTGTGTCATGTCATATTTAGCAAACAGTCATAAAGCCATTGATCCTGATAATGTGAGGATTATTTCCATGAGAATATTGAAAGCAAAATAATATGATGATAATCAGTAATATGTCTTAATGGCAATATAAAAGGGTAAAGCTAGATTGTGACATACACCAACAAATGTAACAAGAAGTTTCATGATCACAAATTTTACCATTTTGGCACTTGTGCAAACAGCACACAAGCACCTAAAAATTTGAAAAAATATGCTACTGTAAATTTTACATCGACAGCCTGGACAGCTACAGGTCAGCAGATGGGCATGTCACAACCATAAAACAACAGCTATTCAGCTCACCATAGAAATTCTCTTATAAAAATTATTAAATTCATATTATTTCATGAATACAGATTATTTCATATATTTTTGTGAAGTCAAGTCTCATCCCAATAACCTTCATGAATGACAACAATAGATCCCAGCTCTCAAAGTAAAAAAAAAAAAAGAAGAATTAAACACATTAGAATTTTATATCATCAAAACACAAAATACAGTACTTAATCAGGTTTGGTACACAAAAGTCATAGTCAAAGTTAATATACAATGTGTCAGTTCAGTTAAATAATCATAATCAAGTTTTAAATGACAGATACCCCTTCACGTTTCTTACACAAACATAATTTAACCCTCCCCCCACTTTATAAATAAATTTGTGTAAGACTGTTACTAAAATGAAAATTATAACCAATTAATAAATAATCTTCAGCTTTTAAGGTTTATTGAAGTTAAAGAATATTTCATGACTGCAGACTATGGTATCAATTTGTCATGTGGTCTATGTAACAGATTTAGTAAAGCATGACAGACACAGCTTGCTTACAGAAACCAATTTCAGAAATTTCATGAAATGAAAGCATCTAATCAGTTAATTTTAAATTAAACGAAAGATTCCCAGAATATCCTACATAAAGTCCTTTGGAAAGCAAAGAAACTTTGACTATCAGTTTAAACAATAAACATTTCACAATTATAGCCTATGGCATCAGTAGATCTTGTGGACTATGCAACAAATTTCGTTTAGTATGAGAGATACAATCAGCCGTTAAATCAATTCAAGGATTTTCTTAAAATGAAAGTGTCCACTATTGACTATTAAAGATTTTTATAAGTGACATATAATATGCAAAAATTTAATTTAGATAAACAAAAGACTGACTTGAGAAATATCATCATATCCAAAAATTTTCATTACAGACAGTTAAATTTGATTGTGTCATCAAGATTCTCAAAATGTTTTGCACAAAGTACTTTAGAAACAATACTACCATAACAGAAACTTTGTTTATCAGTTCTAGTAGAAAATATTACTATTATTTCAGGCATCTTAAAATGTTCAAAGCAATGGCACAGTGCATTTACCAAAAAACACAATCCAAAAAGAAAGGAGTAAGTAGAAATCAGCTTACAAAATGAAATTACATCCAATTAAATGATCATATTTAAATTCACAATTAGCAAAACCATGGTCTTAAGCATTACCTGCAGTTTCTAAGTCATTATTGTTATAGCTTTCTGTCTTAATGTTATGCCTCCTATCATGAAATTCAGCTGAAGGTGTATCACATTTTTTAAATTTCAATCTTTGTTTAGAATTACTTCTATATTTATTTTTTCCATTAAAATGTTGATTACCATAATCATTAATTCTTTGCCACCACTCACTCCATTTACTACTGTAATTAGAGCTTCGCTTTTCAACGAGTTTGTCAATTCTATACACAAAATTTAAAAATTCATCTTTATCATTATCAGGTGCATGCATTAATTCCCATTGCAAATATTTTGGTAGCTTACTTTTTAACACATGAATTTGTGTCCTAACATCTGACAGATGTTGCAAGTGTATTAGTTTCTGTAACTGATTTTTACAACATTGTGTCATTTCTCTTGGTTTCCCCTTGAAAGTTGATAGATACAAAAATCTACTTTTAACATTGTGTTGGTCACTTTCTGACCAAAACGTATTTAAGAAATACTCTTTAAATTCCTGAAAATTTGTCCAATGTTTTATGTTTCGATTAGCCCAACTTCAAGCTTCTCCATTCAAAAGGTATTTTATATATTTTATCTTATTAGCATCAGTCATACCTTCAGCAAAATTGTTCTCACAGTACATAATACAATCAAGAGGATGCAAATTCTTATCTGGGAATCTTTTTACAGGAAGTTTAGACCATAAACCAAAATTATGAATGACATTTGTAAACATATTATTGTCAACACAGGTATCAAATGAATGTACACTGTCAAAATCGTCATTTACTACTTTGTTTAGGTCTACTTTATCAATGCTTACATTTAAACTTCCTACTTCAGATTCTACAACTTTACATGAATTTTAACATTTTCCTTTTTCTTACTAACTTCTTTAATGAAGTCTACACGTTTTTCCACTGTCTGCACTGCTGTGTCTACTTCATGAAGAAAACTCTTTACACAGATATCATTTATTAGGCCTAACTCCGTATTCACTACATTTTCATTACGTGTTTTAAGATCAGTAACTTCACACGAAACTTTAAGTTCATTAATTTGATCAGCTTTAATTTTCCGTATTAATTCGTCGTTAATTAAATTTTGTTGATCTGTCAACTTTTTTATTAAATGTTTCCTATTTCACCTAACATTGTCTGTAGCATATCTAATGTCTGTTTTTGTCCCATGAAAAATTCCCTTTTTACAGTTGATAAATTAATATTTTCTTTGTCTTTATCCATCTTGAATAAACTGTACTCAGGTCGCAAATAATCAAAATTTGGTAACACTTCGAGTTTTCAGCGTCCACTCCATCTCAAGTTCAAACATAACATAACTTTTTTGTCTTACTTCAACATAAATCATTTCATCTTAAATCCTATACCGGTTAAATTTATTAAGATTTCATTCATAAAACGTGTGTACATGTATGATTTCTTCTTCCTTTTGTTTCTTCGTTGTTTCTGAAACTTGTCACATTTGTATTTTCACAAAATCGACAGCATTTCCCAGCATATAAGCACCAAATGTAGTGTTTTTACACTACATTAGAACCACATTTTATAAGTGTTTCATATTCATCACCTCAGTCGTTCAGTGGTAGATTCTGCAGTTTTAGCAGCTCATCTGCTTAAATGTTCATAATGAAAGCAATAGGACGATGGGTTCTAAGCTATGTAACCATAAAATTTGACCATTTTGATGACCTGAGTTATTTATTGAAGTATTAACACACACAAATAATATTCATACTGACATACAAATGACTGGTACTGTAGCAAGACAAAGCCTGAGCATCAACTAAGACTGACCAATGACTGACTGTGTTCGCACGAATTCACGCATAGTAATACAATCCGATTTTAGAGAACATTCTAGAACATGGAAATTAATATTATTATTATTTAATAATTAGTTTGTGGAACATAAATGAATGTTGCCGCAAGTAACGATAAACGAAATTATGACAAATGTGATGATATGATTTTTGTATCAAAACAAAAGATCGCAAGTAATTTAAAATTATAGCAGTAGACAGGTTTGTTTACATTATTTAAAATGGTTAAATTAAGGTAATTATGCAGTTTTACGGTCAGCAAAGTACTACATTAAGGTCAATACATTACAGAAGACATCAGATAATGTTAGTGACGAAATTTGTGTTAAAATTACAATGTTGTGTAATACCGCTATCAGGTTTTGAACATATACAGTTTTAACGAAATAACTCAAAGAATGTCATAGTTGTAATAAAATAGGGTAATTTGGTAGAACCTGTGTACATCGAAGAAATGGCATTGCCATCGATATATATAGAATGTTCGATGTAGTGTTTCTCAACTGCAGATTCGGGTGCTACGCGCCCTCACATACTACAAAAAAAAACTTCTCATTTAACCTTTATGTAACCTCCTTATGGCTACGCTACCAATCACTTTTTTCAAGTCAAAGTTAGTTTTTTATTTTTTTATTTTTTTATTTTTTTAGCACGTGAGGGCGCGTAGCGCCCAAATCTGCGGTTCAGAAACACTATATCCAACATTCGATATGTATTGATGGCAATGCCGTTTCCTTTGACGTAGACGGATTCTACCAAATAACCTAAAATAGTTTTACAAGATATTATCACATTTCATAAACAATCACATCAATATACATAGATAAATGCTTGGTTATGGAAGGTATCATCTATTTCATTACTATAAACAAACGAGGTTTTCTAGGCCAAGTACATTACAACAAATACATTCAAACCCATGCATTTTTTATTTTATAATTTGGATGACATTTGTTGTATTGTATACATTTTTTCTTTATCCTTTACACATATTTACACTTTTTCATTTCCCAAATTATTTTTCAAATAAAAATTCATCCATACTATGTAACACTTTTCAGACAGACTGTTACTTAAAGCAGTTTTGAATTTATGCAAGCATGTTATTACTTTAATGTTCATGGGTACCTTATTATAAAGTTTTGTCCCTGCCTGCAGGGGGCCTGTTTGCTTCAGTATCATACAAGCAAACTGTACATGTATATTATGATGCTTCCTTGTATTGTATGTGTGAATACTTTGGTTAGTTGGTATGAGCTTGTTTTAGGAATCTAAAATTTTTTGTATGAACACTACTACTTGAAATATATAGAGGATTGGTAGTGGAAGACTACGCAGTTTTTTAAAATAAAGTTTTACATGAGAAAGTCAAGCTGGCACCTACCATGGCTCTTATTATTCTTTTCTGGACAATGAAACAACTATTGCTGGGTGGTGAATTTCCCCAGCAGATTACCTTAATTGTGATTCAAATTGAGTATAATACACATTTTGGAGGACTTGCAACAATTTTGATACCATAACAAAGGCTGTTTAGTTTGCTACATGTATACTGTATATGGTTGTTCCATCTTAGGTCACCTTGGATGCAGACCCCAAGAAATTTGGTAGCATTCACAGATTCTAGTGTTTTGCTCAGCAGTTCTATGGTTGGAGTTAGGTGCTGTTTCTGTTCTGTAGTGTATGTAGATTCATGGTGATTGTTTTCTGTGTATTTATTATTATGTTGTTCACAGAGAACCATTCTGATAGATGAGATGTTCACTCTTTTATTTCATTCTGCAAGTCTTCCAGTGTTCCACCTTTGATGTATGTCTCATCGGCATATTTAATATACTTCTGGTTGGGGGTGAATGGCTCCAAGTCATTCACAAAAAGATGGAACACAGTTGGTCCCACGACAGAGCCCTGTGGCACGCCGTATTTTACAAAACATTTCTGTGAATTGTATGACTGTATGTTTTTCCCAATTTTGTGCACTACTTCAACTACTTGTCTATTTAGTAGGTATGACTGTACCCACTCATAGGCGAGACCTCTGATACCCATAATTTCTAGCTTACTAAGTAATAAACTATGGTTTATTATGTCAACTGCTTTTGAAAGATCTAAAAACATTGCTACTACATATTCTGTTTTGTCTATTGAGTTTATAAGCTTCATTTAGAAAATCAACGACAGCTGTCTCAGTAGATTTACCTTTTCGAATACCATTTTGCATAGCTGAGAGCAGTTTATTTTTTTCAGTGAAGCCTATGAGCCTTTTGTAAAAGATTGTCTATTATTTTAGAAAAAAACATAAGAGAGAGCCCTATAATTTGCTAGGTCGGGTTTTCCCCCTTTCTTGTATAGTGGCTTCACTTTTGCTATTTTCAACTTTTCTGGAGAAATTCCCTCCAATAGTGAGTTATTGCAAATGTCGACCAAGGACTTTGTTATTAAGGGAGCACACTTTTTAATGATGTGATCTGGTATATTGTCAACACAGTATAAAGATTTTGATTTCAGTTCACCTATTATTTTTAACATTTCCTTTCCATACGTGAGCCGATGCAGCTTGGAAATTCATAGACGCAGGTGATTGTTTTGAACAAACACTCATGTATCACTAATTATTGTTCTATTGTTCACTCTGTCAAACAGAGTATTTTCATTTCCACAATTACAACTATGTACACCTCATTCATGACGCACTGTTCTTACAAGATTTTGAGTTTCAATTCATGTACTCATTAATGATGCATTCCTCACCTGGGGCAATATATGTGCCGTTACATGGTCGGAGATCGTTGGTTGACGATGTTGAAGATCGTTGCTCTTGGTAGTGGCGAAAACTAATTCACTACAAATAACGTAGGCAAGACACAGAATTGCAGTTCTTTTACGATTTATTATTAGTGCCCAATTATCCCCATTTATGCAGCTTACCAGTCTCGTTAATTACACTTAATTTGACCAGATAAACACATTCCACACATCAATAATACGACTTTACAAAACAGATCATGTATGGAATACAAAAGTTCAAGGTGTACTTCTTAATGTGGCATGAATATTACTAATCCATTCTTAATACTGGTAGAAACACTGACGAATTTTTACATAATTGTTCAAAATGAAAGTCATATGGTATAATATTTTAGGGTAACTCAAAGTCAAGAAAAAGTTTTCAGAGTCGAAAAGTGTGTAATACATACTCTTTGTGGAGTAAATTCATGGACATCCTGCAGAAGCCTCTTCGAAGAACTGGGTATATTAACTACTGCCTCTCAATATATTTATTCCTTAATGAAATTTGTCATAAATAATATATCCCTTTTCCAAACAAACACTACTATGCAAAAATGATCTACACAAGGACTTAAAATCACTTACCATAGTTCAAAAAGGGGCCCACTACTCAGGAACACATCTTTTCAAAAATTTACCAACAACCATAAAAAATTTAGCTACAAATAAAGATCAGTTTAAGAGAAGCCTAAAAGAGTTTCTAGTGGTGAACACCTTCTGCTCCACTGATGAATTCTTAAATAGAACCAAATGATGTATGTATCTGTATTCATACTATTAATATTATTATATTATCAGCTTGTAAAAAGTGTATGTGCCTGAATTAGTAATGTTATATTAAAACTTGTAAAACAAAAATAAAATAAAAGTAAATAAATAAAATAAAAAAATTAATTGACCTGTTCCACATCAACGAGGAAAACCTCAACACGGATCTATGGAATGAACCAACTAATCTAATCTAAAGTCCAAACTGGCGTGTCTTATGCCTCAGATCATCACCAAAAACAATAAACAATACTTTGGACTAGCGTGGACTATGCCTCAGACAATGGTTGAAACAATAATCTCTTACATGCTGCGAACACATCCATTCTATAAAAAAATATTCAAGTGTTTGTAATTCTTATGGGACCAAACTACGTTGATCATCAGTCCCTAGACTTACAAACTACTTTAAACTAACCTAAGGACAACACACACATCCATTCCCGATCGAGGATTCGCACCTCCAGCACGGGAGGCCGCGCAATCTGTAACGTGGCGCTGCACGGCTCATTTTTATATCTTTTAAACAATGATACTGGAAATTACATATTTGTAATTGTGTTCCTTACATTAATTATAATAGAAAAGTAAACAATTAAAAGCAATTATCTACAGCAAAAAGATAGCGTAAGTAATACTGATTCAATTAATAGTATTTCATTTATATATTTAACACAATAGGTTCATCAACAATAAGACTTACTTTCGTAATTATTATACAGAAACTAAAGAGGACGAAACTGTCCTAACATTACTTGTGAAATGTAGTAATACGTCCTTTAATATTATGAGAAACGAATTTTCTTGGTTTAACAGAAATACTAATTAGCATACTATCTGAATTCTAAAAATATGTCTCTGGCATTAACTACTTAATATCTGCTAATTAAGCAAACTTCTCCGGTATCAAATAATAGTAAATGATTTCAGCTACTTACATTACAACCAAGAATAAATAAAGTTTTGGAAAAGAAAATGATGATAAACTAATTACATACATATCTATTATTATGCAACAGTGCTATCGGGAAGTTCAGTAATGCAAGCAGATGGGGATAATCCCAACACATTATGTTACGAGCTGTATGAATGTCAATAACTCAGATGGAAAATCAGTACTGAGAACGAAGGAGAAACTGAAAGTTTGAAAGAATATACGAGAGGCTCTACAAAGAAAATTAACTTCAAGACATATTGTAGGAAGGGAAAAGGAAGCAGATGAAGATGAAATGGGATATACTATACTGAGGAATGAATTTGCTAGAGCAAGGCCCTTGGTGTAGATGACATTTTATCAGAGCTATAAAAGTCTCTGGAAGAACCAGCCATGACAAAAACTATTTCATCCGGTGTGTACAATGTATGAAACAGGCGAAACACCCTGCTTTAATAAAAATGTAATAATCCCCATTCCAAAGAAAGCAGGTGCAGAAAGATGTGAAAAACACAGAACCATCAGTTTAACCCTCCATCGGGCGCAGTCAGCCTCACAGGCCAGCAAAACACTTTTTTGATTCCCGTGCTTAACAGTGGTGGCCCAGCGGCCCGCCTCTCCATTTACTCGCGTAACTTTGTGCCGATCCACAGGCTGCCATCGATTTCCACGTGCATCACGGGGAACTCCTTGGGCCTCACAGGCCGTCTGCGCCCGATTACGTTATAGTTTTTAAGGTGAGATTTTTCAAGATATTTTTATTTTATTACTTCGTTTCAATCAAAATAAGTCTGTCCTCTGTGATTTTCACCGTTACCTTCGGAAAAAAAAAGACTTTGACGCCCCTGGCCCTTCAGACTGAGTGCGCGTGATCGAGTTCTAATTTCAGTTTTCCTTTCTTTTCGTACGTTATTACATCCATATTTTCTGCTGAAATGTCCAGAAAAGTATATTATGCCTCTAAGCCAATGATCTTGTGGAAATAATACGCCTCCTCGAGGACGAAACTGCTGAAGATCCAGCCGCACTCAAAGATTTAGTCGATGAGAGTGACACCCACTCTCAGGATGAGGTAGGAGAAGGCAAGGAGGACTCAGCAACTGAACAGGAAGTTTAGGGAACAGCTCGGGAATATGAAGAAGAGAAGAAAATATGTGAGGAGTTTTTATTTTGGAAACGATAAGACGACGAAGTAGTCTAAGTAGATACCTTCTACTATTCATAGTGTGAAGTAACATCATTATTGCACAACATCCAGTGTAAAAGATATTGCTACAAATGACGCCACCAATTGCAAAACCTTGTGTCATCAACTTCTAACTGGGCAATTTAGCCTGTGTATGCTATGAATATACGTGGAATGTCGATTCGGCTGCAAACTCGACTGAAAAAATTTTTACCCCACAAGGAACGGGGAAGTTCTCCCACATTACCTCCCAAATGGCTAAAACGTCGACCATGCGTGGCTGAAATAAGAGTTAGGAGGATGAAGAATCACGAATGTTCAGCTTGTCATCAACCAATCTGCTTGAGCGACGTATACGTTCTGTGCCATACCTGTGTTTCAGCTCTTGATTTGGGAGCTATAGCATCGGTTTTTGGCTGCAAATGTGGCGAGAAAATATGATTCCATGTCAGAATAGACTGCCTAATGTCCTTTAAAAATAACTTCATTACTTTTATGGATGTCTGTTCGACCAATTTTTAATGCTCTTCGTGGAAAATTGGTAATTTTGGCCACTTTAGTTTAAGGTGTATTGTGTTCAATAAATCCATTATTATGCTTTAAGTTTGCTGTAATTCCTTCCTTTAGATCCTCTTCAAGACTATCCAACACACATTTTGAATTTGATTTAACATGGCGGAGCTAGTCCACAAAATATGTGGTTGGCCTCTCAGGCCGGGTGCACCTGATTTTGTTTCATCCGGAGGTGCGCCTGACGGAGGGTTAAGAAGTCATGGTTGCAAAATTTTAACACAAATTATCTACAGAAGGATGGAAAGGTTGATAGATGCTGACCTCAGGTAAGATCAATTGGGATTCAGGTGAAATGTAGGCACATGACATGCTACACTCACCTTACGACTTATCTTAGAAGATTAATTAAGAAAAGGAAAACCTTCACTTCTAGGTTTTGTATAAAACTTTTAACAACATTGATTGGAATATACTCTTTAAAATTCTTAAGTCAGCAGGGGTAAAGTATACGGAACATAAGGTTATTTACAATAGTACATTAACCAGACAGCTGCTATTAGAGTTGAAGGGCATGAAAGGGACGCAGTGGTTGGGAAGGGAGTAAGACAGGGTTGTAGACTTTCTCCACTGTTATTAAATTTGTACATCGAACAAGACACGAAGGAAAGCAATTGATAGTTTGGAGAAGGAATTAAAGTTCAGGATGAAGAAATAAAAATATTGTGTTTCATCAGAGACATTGTAATTCTGTCAGAGGCAGCAAAGGACTTGGAAGAGCAATTGAATGGAATGGACAGTGTGTTGAAAGGAGCATTTAAGAATATTAACAAGAACAATACAAGGGTAATGGAATGCAGTTTTAGAAAATCTGACAATGCTGAAGGATTCAGATTAGGTAACAAAACAATACAGGTGATAGATGAGTTTTGTTATGGACAGTAAAATAACACAGGATGGTAGCAGTACAGTGAATATAAAATGCAGAATGGCAATGGGAATTTATTTAATGGAATCTGAGCTACATCTGTAATTAATACGCTACATATTCTAGGTTACAACTAAAAATAAAGTAGTAATTACACATTCATGACTTTCACATATCACAAGTCACTATTGTCCATAGCAGGCTCATATCTCTCTTCTCTCCAGTGTTCGGCACACTTCACTGCAGCGTCATTGGCTAACGACAGATCTTGGAAAGTGCCTGGGGCAGGCAGGGAGGGAGGAACAGCTCAGCAGATGTGTCATTGTCTGTTTTTCCTTCCAGGTTGGCAGGGTTCGTCTTCTGCATATCCCTACTTGAACGGGTTATCCTTTGATCTTCCCATTAGACATCTAAGTCTATTTAGGTTCTTCCAGAACCTCAATCCCAGTTAAGATCTTGCCGGAAATTTTTCTTTAATGTTCCAACATTACAAGTTGCATTTATCCAATTTCTGTTTCCACAATGATTTCCTGGTTGCAGATTTCCATTTAGTGAACGTTCAAATTTAATGAAATCTTTCCTTGATTTTAGTCTCGATACCACTGGATGATGTGCAAACAGAGGATGTCTTTTGTCCTAGCACTGTCTGCTTCTTTCAGCCATCGCCAATGTTTGCCGTCTGATCTGTGGAGGAGCTATTCCAGAACACGTATTAAGGACATCATGCTTTGTAGGCTTCAGGCATCCTGTATTTAATCGACATGAATCATTCAGTGCTGAATCTAGCTTGTGGGGGTGGATTGATCTTCTCCATACAGAGCATGCAAATTGAGCTGTAGCAAAACACAAAGCCAGGGATGATGAACATAGAATTTCAGCATTTGCTCCCCAGTGTGAGTTGGTAAGTTTGCGGATTATACCGTTACGTGTGTTGATTTTCTCTCTAGTTTTTTCTACATGCTTTTTTGTAGAACAGTGTTCCATCTAACGTGACTCCGAAAATAAACTGGATTTGGGTAATGTTCCAATTGTTTTCTCCTATTTGCTTCCATATTGTTCAGGTGGAATAAACAAGTCTTCTCTTTGCTGGATTTGGTCGAAGCTGGTTTCTCTCTACTTGATTGCAGGCGTGCAGGCAATGGCTACATCATCAGCGTAGATAAAACTTCTTGCATCCGGTCAAATTGGTTGGTCATTTGTATACAGGTTGACAATTAGACGAGACAAAACACTACCATGTGGGAGCTCATTCTTCTGGTTCCTCCAGCAGCTTCTTTACTCTTGAAATTCCACACAGTATCTTCTGCTGGAGATCAGTGATCTCTCACCTTCAGTAAGCTGGTAGTTTCTTGTCATTTTGAAAATTTTTCCCGGTAGGATTTTACGGTTTATCATATTGTATGCTGCTGATAGATCAACGAACACAACACCGCCTTTTCTGGATTTCAAGGAACTGATAGCTGCTTCCAGTTCTATTAAAGTGAACTATAGCACTAGTTGTATTTCAGCCACTTATACAAAGTGGCAATCTTGCTGTTTCTGGTTGGTTTACCATTCAGAAGGACCTAACATGTAATCTGACTTGCAGTCATGGAAGCCTGATCCTTAAGGGCTGCTGGGTTCCAAGGTATGTTTCATATCAAGACTCTCCAACATGTGTTTCCAGAAGCCTTGGCAGTCTTTGCTTATAGCTTCAATCAGCTGGTCCCCAAGTTTTATAGTTTCTTCACTGAAAGGGTCGTGGCTGTACTGCTCAATGTATTCATTATGTAATTGTTTCATCTTGTTAGAAACTTCAGGAATGTAGTGTTCTGCATCATCTGGGTATGCTTAGTCTTGCTGATCTTTTAATAGCTTGGACAAACTTTCCCTAGTTTTCAGTGTTTGTTGGTAAATATATGATTTCTTTATCTAAGATGTTAGCAAAGTTTTCCCAGTTAGCCCCTTCAAAGTTAAAATGCCTTTTAAAGGGTACTTCTTGGGGAACTATTACTGGTCTAAACTTTAGCATCATTGGTCTGTTTTGTGTCTTTGTGATAACATTGAGAACAAATTTATTGCACAGCCCAGGGAAGGTTTTGGAAACAAATATATCTGGGTTATAACCTCTCTTCCATCTTGCGCTGTTGAATGATGCAGGCTGTTTCTGATCTTGGATGAGATTCAGATCATGTTGTTCAACCCAGATTTCCAATAATTCTCTATCCTCATTTGTGTCTTGGTAGTACCACACTGGACAGTTAAAGTCTCCCATTCTTAGTTGTGGGTGGCAGACCAGACATGTTGATTGAAAGCAAACCTTTCTCCTTGTGGTTTATATATTGATGATACTGTGATGCTTCTGATAATCACATATATGATTCTCATGTTGTTAACGGTATTTAATCATATGTTGGACACTTTGTTTCCTGTCTGAATAAATAGAGCACTGCCATATTGGCCATACGGGCATTCCTTCACCAGAATCATCCCAGGAATATTTGGTTGGCGTTGTGATGGCCCTCTGTGTGTCTCCTGGAGGCACAGGAATGAAGTTTACATGTGTTGGATACAAGTGATTCTTTTCCAGTTGGTAAGACCACAATGTTGAGAGATATGACTCTCAGAAATGCAGGTATGGAACTTGAAAAAGGGCCGTTTCATCATTTCAGATTCTGAATATAGTGTCAGTTTAGACATATGTCAGTACGTTGAAATATTTGCCGTTGCCCAAGGGATACCAGACTGTACATGTACAATCTTCTGTAGGCTCCTTCCTTGTTCCAAATGGAAGAAGTGGTTTTGAAAAAGAGAAATTTGCTAACATTATTAATTTACGTGTTGGAAACCTTTTCTGGAGGCTTTCGTGCAGTGTGTTGACTTGTACGGGAGTGAAACATGGACAATAGATAGTTCAGACACGAAAAGGATAGAGACTTGTGAAATGTGGTGAGATAAATGCTGAAGATTTGGTGGGAAGATCACATAACTAATGAGGAGGTACTGAACAGAATTTGGGAGAAAAGGAATTTTTTTGACAAACCTTTCCTTAAAGAAGGAATCAATTGGTAGGACACATTATTAGACATCAAGGAATCTTAAATTTAGTACTGGAGTGAAGTGTGTGGAGTAAAAATAGCAGAGGGAGACCATGAGATTAATATAGCAAGCAGATTCAAATGGGTTTAAGTTGCCTTTCTTATGAAGAGATGAAAAGGCTTGCTCAGGATAGAGTAGGGTGGAGAACTGCATCAATCCAGTCTCTGGGATGAAGACCATAACAACTGCTGACAGTGTCATTCATGTTATCTGTGCAGAACCACTCTCACTGCAGGTAATCTTACGATTTCCACTGCAGCCTGATGAGGATTCCCTCAAACTAGTGGTTGAAGCCAAGTTTAGGTTGTACTTGGGGCTACCATCTCTACAACAATTTAGTAGTTATCCACATAAGCATCAGTTACTGTCTTGGCAGACACAGGTGTCTGTGCAGTGCAAAGGGCCCTGGGCTGCAAATACTGTAAAACCTACTGGAGTGAGGAGGATGCCTCACAGTAGGAATGAAAGAAACAGGTGCAACAACAGTCAAAAACAAATACCTCAGCTACGCAAATTTCGGCCTGAGCCTCCACAGTCGCCAGTAGACCGTCAAGCAAGTAATGCTACACGTCAGGATTTAACACGACAATTCTGCTTCACAGCAAAATGAACATGACAACTATGCCAGGCTTCCCTCCATCAGCTTTCCATAAGGTGGCAATATGTAAGACCACGAGCTCTGCACTGCAGCAGCTCTGAGTCTTTGACTTGAATCCCTCTGATTACAAACTTTTTGCCTTAGTAAAAGAACAACTGCAAAGGATCCATTACACCACTACAGATGACATTATCCGTGCCAAAGCATGTTCACTATAGGATATCAACAAAAATAACCTGTGCAGATGGTATGTGACACCTTCTGAACATATGTAACTATAAATACCGTTTCAGAGAAAACAATAGTTCTCGCTACTTTTTAATCCAGCCCTTGTAGAATGCATTTTCGTCTCCGAGAGAATGGGTCAGCCAGGAGAGAGCAACAAATTGTACCTTCTTTCTGACTTGTCACACTCACAAACTAATCTGTGGTTTGAGTATAAAAGGAACTATCAGTTTAATTAGTAATGGTTGCAAAATTCTAAAACAGATAGAAAAGACTTTAGATGATGAATTCAGGGCAGATCAGTTTGGGTTCTGGAGAAATGTAAGAATAGTTGAAACATTGGTTACAACATGGCAAAGGAATTGGAAAATGAGCTGGCAGTGGTAACAGCAGAAGGTTCAGTTGTGATTTTGACATTACTGTGGCAAACAATGTGTTAAAACGGGCAATGGAATTTGAAGCATCTAAATGTTCTTACAACTCGCAGCAAGAAGACATACTTAGAAATATATTGGTAGCAACTGCCATTGATTCTGTACACACAATTTAACATAAACATAAAATGTGGATATGTCTGGTATATACAGTATATTACCCTTTGACTGCTGCAGATGTGTTACCTTGTCCTGGCTCACCATTCCCCTGGTGCTGCGGACGAGGTTACATGGGGGTTCGCTACAGCATTAACAACTTGTTGACACATCTGGTGCTGGCGGCACTGCTATGGAAGAGTTTAGGCGCACTGAGTCATGGCTTCCTAGATGCTACTGATGTGTTAACATGCAGGGCTGTCTTTCTGCCCTTCACTTGCAGTGTGGTTGGTCTATAGTTCCAGAGTGCATATACCATTGTTGCTGTAATCAGTATTTGGAGGATTCAACTTCAGTTCCCACATTTTCGTCATTTTTGTTGTTTTCTGTGGTGTCGCCGTGGCTGCATGGATAAAGAGATCCTGAATATGCTTTCTAGGAGTGACAATAAGTGTGAATTCTCTAGCCGTGATGAGTAGTCAACAGAATCTCGAAGCTGTATTCCTCAGGCCGCTACATCAAAGGGGAGAGCAAGATGTTCAATTGGCAGTTCTTCAGAATCCAAGGAATTGGAAAGTGACAGTGAAACGGTTCGGAAAAGAGGTCACTTAAAGGATAAACCGTGACTTTGATGACTCGAGTGCAGGACACGAATGTCAACTAGATACTTATTCAAGCATTCTTTCATTTTTCGTAATATTTATGTCTCAGGGACTGTTGCAATTTATTGAAGATTTTACGTTTACACCAAAGAATTCTCGACCGTCCAAGTGGAAAGACACTGGCTCTCAGGAAATTTGTTTTGTTGCCTTTTGCCTTTGAATGACACAAGTTAAGAAGTTATATGTCCCAGAGACCACTTCTTTCTACTTCTGTGAATGCAACACTTCAATGATAACTCTGCAATTACCTGAGGTGACAGTCGGTTCAAAATTAGGACAATTGTTGAAGAAATCCACGAGACATTTCACAATTCATTTCATTCACATCACAAGCTTTGTATATCTCTTGCTGTTCTAAGGATCGTTTAAACAGAATGAAACTTTCACTCTGCAGCGGAGTGTGCGCTGATATAAAACTTCCTGGCTAAGCCATGTCTCCACCATATCCTTTCTTCCAGGAGTACTAGTCTTGCAAGTTTCGCAGTTTGGAAAGTAGGAGGCGAGGTACTGGTGGAAGTAAAGTTCTGAGGCGGCATCATGAGTCGTGTCGGGATAGCACAGTCGGTAGTGCGCTTGCCCGCGAAAGGCAAAGATCCCAGGTTCGAGTCCCAGTTCCGGCACATAATTTTAATCTGCCAGGAAGTTTCATCTTTTAAACAATATATTTCATCCAAGCAAAGTAGATATGGGTTAAAGACATTTGTACTGCGTGACTGAGTGGATACATTTTGGATTTCATTGTATACACAGGCTCAACACCAAAAATTGGGTTCCACAAGTTAGGGGTAAGCGATGACTTAGTGGCAACTCTTATGGACCACATTTGGAAAAGGGTCATATTCTGTTTGTCGATAATTGGTACTGCAGCCGAAACCTGTTTGTCTGGCTTCACAGCTCTGCAACAGCCACATGTGGCACTGTTTGTAAGAATGGGCACAACATGCCAAAACTGCAGAAAAAATTAAAACGAGGAGAAATTGAGTTTATGTCCAATGAACAATCCTTGCTATCGAGTGGTGCTATAAGAGACAGGTGTTGATGTTGGCCACATGTCAAACACTATAAGTTATTGTAACAGAGAAGACTGACAGAAATACTGGTGAAAAAATAAGGAAACTTCATTGTATCGTAGATTACAATTCGAGTATGAATTCAGTTGACCATTGTGACATGTTACTGAGTGCTGTGGGATCAGTCTGTAAGACTGTGAGTGGTAGAAGAAATATTTTTTTCGCATTCTGGATTTGTGCATTTTAAATGCTCATGCTCTCCATGGGTCAGAAGTAGGGCAAAAAATGGCACTCGCAGAGTTTCACCTTTCTCTTGTAAGGGAGATTGTAGAAAAATATGTCACTGAATGGAAGAAAGCTGGTAGGGGAAGGCACTACAAAAACGAGAATCCTCTGTTTTACAGGGAGACATTTTCCAGATGTTAGTGTGAGTGGACATTCGCAGAAAAGTACGTTAAGATACATTGTTTGCACGAAACAGAAAGTGTGCCGGGATACAAGATACCAATAAAAAACTTGCAATGTTCCATTATGTGTTGTACCCTGCTTCGAGACTTATTATACAAAAAAGCATTAATAAGCATAGGGAACTAAATCAGAGAGAATTTATTGACACTCTGAATGAATTACCACGAATTAGAAAAGAATAAAAAATCCAAAGTTCAGATCAAAAGGAAGGATGGAAAATACATTCAGAAGGTACAAAAACTGGTAATATTCAACGATCATCAAAACAATACTGATTGAAATATAGTCACTTGTATGACTTTATGGACAAATTTGAATTAAATGTACTTGGTATAGGAAAGTACATAAATGAAATTTTATATTAGGGAACCTTTTGTTGTTAGGTTACTACATGCCAAGTTTCAACTTTGTCATACTTTTGGTTCCTCAGATATAAGAAGTTGAACTTTGAAATTTTTTTCTGGGGATGATTTTGTCTAATGACTTTGCTTAACATTATCAGGCTGAACATGGCTCATAAAATTCTCTTCTTCATTATTCCTATGAGAATGCTTATAGTTGTACAAGGTGACCAGAATTCTCTAGCAAAAGTTAGCCCATGATATAACAGCTCAAATTCACCAGAAATTCACACTTACTCGGCAAAACTTTGCAAATGAAGTCCAGGAAGAGATTACATCTCACCCAGTATTATTTCAACAATAGTTAAACTTCAATGTTCATAGAGGACTTGAACAATTGTTCACATAAAATCACATCCATGATGTTTGAGCAGGAAGATACTCCAAAATTAGGCAATTTAACGTAGACTGGTCCATACCAGTAAGCAGTTTAAATGCACATACAGTCTGTCCAGTAATATACCAGCAGATTGAAGGCCAAGTAAAAAGTATTCAGATACATTGTGTGTCAATGATCACATTCGGAAGGCGAGACAGGTGCAACTGCTGGCTCAGGAAAATTCAGCACAGGCTGAGCAAAGGGAGGAAAAAGAGGGTTCAAATGTTTGTTAAGCTTATGGGACTTAACTGCAGGGTCATCAGTCCCTAAACTTACAAACTACTTAGAAACTAACTTACACTAAAGACAGCACAAACATCCATGCCCAAGGGAGGATTTGAACCTCCAGCGTGGGAGGCCGCACAATCCACAATGTGGCACTCCAGACCGCTCAGCTACTCCTGTGCGGCTTAGGTGGCCTCAACAGTGTGCTCAAACCCGGCAGGCAGAATGCACGGCTTCAGCAGCGAAAGGGTTAAAAAGTGTGATACCGAGCTCTAATGTACCAGAGGAAAGCTGGAAGATAAATGTAACATTAGTTACTTTTCAATGGTCTCCCTGTTGCTGAATCTAACACAGATTTCCAGTTTTAGCACAGAAATGCCACCTAATATCTCACACACTTTGTTGATAATAAAAATCAGCAACCAATTGCACACTTCTTACTGCCTATTTCAGAAGTAAACAAGTCATCTTATGTGGGCAGTCCAGACATGAAGTTTGGTGTTCTTACACCATGCCTGTCATTAAACACTAAGCACTACCTCCAATTACAACAACTGTGGACGATTTGTCTGTAGCTAAGAAATGTGGTAGCGTGTTTTTAGTATTTGTCGATCATGAATATTTTACTTTTTATTTTTGTCAAAGGTCCACTTTGCCAGACCTTACATCACAGCTCAAGACATTTTCACTTGTGAAGATTGTGTTTACAATGACATGGCTCCAAATAGCATTAACTTTCGCCTGAGTTAACCTTCAGCCCGTACACCCCCTTACGGTACACAAAGCGTACACTCGGACTTTAAGACCGGTGTGCCATATCTTTCAGTTTCTTACGGAATTTTTACCATCTAATTGTCTTAAAATCCATTTAGTGCACCAATCGCTCTCTCCCTTTCCCACCAAACACCGCCCCCATAGTTTTCTCACACACTTGATATGTAGATTTTTCTCATTTTTACAGATTTCCAGTTGATTGAAAGGAAAAATATACAACTTGAGGGTACAGGGGGTACATTGGACAGGGAGAAATAGAGACATTCAGCGTACACCTCAGTCTTTTTCGACCGGTAGCGGAGAGTGCAATTCATTAATTACAGAACTTCAGACAGATGCACAATGGAGAAAAGACTTACTTCGACTTCCTCTTCAATGGCCTTGAGGCTACTGTGGAGGGCAGAGCACTGATACACACCCAGAGAGAAGGGGAGGGCAGAGAAGGGGGTGCCCCGGTCAAAAAGACCGGTCTACGGGCTACAGGTTAAAAGCTATTGAGACATTGGGGTTATTTGTGAGTGACGACAACTACAAACAATGGCTAGACATTGAAATTGCCAGTTTTTCTAGTAATTTGTGCAGGCCTATAATAAAAATAGCAATCTTTGTTTCCAGATATTCAATGCCTTGCATTCATTATTTTATAAAACAATACAAATAAGGAAAGACTGGCATTTTTCATGGAACATGAGAATAATTTTTGTCTGAGCATTGGCTAGAGCTGAACAAAGAGACTGAATAAAATATAGTTGCATTCTTTCATTTTGTAAAATATTATAATGAAGTACTGAATTCTAGTAAGTTGCCTATGTGCAAACAGAGCTCTGCATGTTCCAACTTGGTCCTTTTAGCTACTAGTATTAAAACCAGCTAGTATGGGTACAGTGTTCCAATCTAAACACAATATAAAGAATTCTTTGGTAAAAAATATAGTTTCCAAACCTAATTTAAAATTGGAAGAGCACACAAAAGTACCACTTGTAACAGAAATGTTTAGAAATGCAGAGGAAATTATGACATTATACAAATATAGACTTAATTTCTCCTCCAACAACTGGTTATAGCAAGAAAACTAATATGAAATCTTGGCAAATTGACTTGGTAAACAATAAGGTACTAAGCAACACAATGTTGTTGTTTTTTTCTTCCACAGCACACATTTTGTTGCAAGATCAGGTTGAAAACAGCAATTTCATAACATAACGGTATTCTTCATATTGTTATATGCAATGAAATTTTCATAATGGTTGCCATATGATATTGATAACTATTCTAAGGGGTTTAACTGAAATAAAAATGTTCCAAATGAAATGAATTCATAATACAACTCCACATATTTGAATTCTTTTAATTATACAAAAAGGAATTTCACATGTAAGAGTTCTCCTACACTTACATCACTCTACTTTGTCTCGACAGTCCAAATATTTTGGTCATAATCAGGAACTTTACTTTCACTTTACAATACTTCTGTATAGTGAGACTGTTAATGGTTAAAATTAATTAAGCAGTCACTCATATTTATAAAGTAAACTACAAGTTTTATCTAGATCTTCTTCTGGTAGCAACTTTTACATCCGTTTTCTAGTTTCTTTTTACATGGAAAGAAGATAGGAGAGAGGGAAGAAGAGGAAGGTCTCTTGTTTGTAGCTATCCATCAATTTCTCTGCAAAGCTCAATGACCAATTTTCCAACAAAACTTAACTATATAAAAATCATAAGTGCCCAGGTCTACCCATCCAATGTAATATTTTTCAATAAAATAATATCCTTTGGTAGAGTAACAGGAAGCTAACAAGTTTTCACAATGAAATAAACTCAAATAAAAAGGTTACTCTTAAGTACTTTGGTTTTTCAATGGAATAGTGGCCTGATTAAGTCTCAAAATCTGACCACAAACAAAGAAATGCAATGAAATAAGTATTGTTTCTGGAGACTACCACATCTAACAATATGACTATGTACGAGCACAGAAAAAAGGTATTTTACAACCAACTTTCACTATTCATGTTTTGTGTTGTAAAATGTGTCACCATAAATAACCAAACAGCAAGGAGTTGCTGCTTGTAATCAATCCATAACTAACAATGTCAATATTTGAACAACACATATCTACTTGAAGCAGCAATAACAAAATATTTTATAACTTCAGAACTATAGAAACAACATTAGTGGATAAAAATAAGTTACATATTTTTAATTGCTGATTGGTGGTCAACATTGATATTTCGATTGTTATTCTATTACCACTGAATTCTGATGTAGAAATCTGACCGGAAAAATTATTAACACAAAGAGAACAACAACTTCTAATTTAATACTGCAAAAATATACCACTGTATGTGAAACCTCAATGCATAATTTCCACATAAAACAATCACTCCAATCAACGGAGTACATTCTTCTTATCCACTTATACATGCTTTCAAGAAGGGACAAAAATTCTCATTTATCTAGCAGAAAGTCCGAAACATTTCCAGTACTGTTTGTGCATATTGTGGCCTAACACTGAGCACGTGAGCAAAGAATTTCCCACCACAAAAAATCCAGATGCTGTCACTCTTCTAGAAAGTGTGTGTGTGTGTGGGGGGGGGGGGGGGGGTGGCGGTATTCCAACATACACATCTTAAAACATTGTAGGAATTACTTTTTAAAATTTTTCCCATGACTTTAATTTTTTGTGCATTTAATCCACTTCATTTATTCTTTTCTTATCATCACATTTTTTATCTTTGATTATCTGTAGAACAATTTAAGTCCTTACTGTTGTTTACATTTTACTTTCCCAATTAATTTCCCATCAGCAATGAGGCGAGTCAACTCTACAAGTTTACCTTTTTGTGTATTGGAAAAATGGGCAGTGGCAACTGATAGACAAATAACTCGCAACATATTTCAATGAGGAGTGTGGTATGTAAATTGCTGTGACTCGTGTGTGTAAGGCGGAAAATATGAAATATATCATTATGAAGGCCAACTACAGCTCAGAGTTAAAATACGTAGGACTATTTATGAACTGGCCCCCACCTCCTGTTCACTTGCAAACGTATCCACTATTATAACATTCCATGTATGTAAAAATTAATACATCAAGGCTTCACTGTATTAGTATGGGAAAAATCTAATATGCTGGCACACTTACCAAAAAAGCTATGAATTGATAAATGCTATGTTACAAAATAACTGATGTTGCAGTGTTTTATATAAATACAGGGATCCAAAAGGAAAGCAATTAAATGCTAATTTGTAATGAGTCTACAAATGATGTTATTCCCATTCCGGTTCAAATTATGTTTAAGATGGCATAGTCATACAAAACCAACAAACCTTACCCAACATTAATGCTATCAGACATTGTGTAACACATAAACAAATGAAAATTAATTTCCAGTAAATGTAACCTTCTAGAAGTATATGGATAAAGAGAGCCTACCAAAGGAAAAAAACACTAGGATGGCAAGGACAGAGGAAAGTAATGAAGATGTAAGTAGCTTCCATAGTAAAAGAATCAGTATCAGTGCTTTACACTTATTCGTGACCTGCTTCAGCTGCCTCAAGTCAGAATTGAAGTTAGTAAAAAGTAAGCAATATTTACAGTTTTCAAATGATTTATATATTCAATAAGAAGTAGTTGATTATCACATTTATGAATGATTTTGCATTTAATGCTGAATAATTACATGTACTTATCTTGGTATGTACAAAGAATGAAAATAAATACATATATTACAAACAATGACTATCAGTTTTCTGTACAAGACAATATTATGCAATATGCAAAACAAAATTCAATTTTGTATTTGCATGGCCATAAGAATCGATTCGCACAGACATCTATGTACACAACAACCATACAGGTCATCAACATTTTTTTTTTTCATGATGTGACATTTTCATAATATGATGGCAGTAAATTAATGTGGAATGCACATTGGTCATCTACTCCACAATGTTACATTCCTCTGACTGTAATCAACAAGCCAGTCTATCACAGTAAAAAATACTCTACTACATTAAACAAATCCACCAGTAGTATTACCACCACATATGACTTACAATAATAAACTACCGTGGGATCAATAAAAAAAAAATTCAGCAAGAAAACAACAAAGCTACATTTTCTGTAGTTTTTGAAATTTATATTTGTGAGCAATCAAACAGAAAGCTACAAATAAAATGCTCTTAAAAGCTTTGGACAGCTATATAAGCAAAAAAGTAAGCTAGCAGGAAAGACAGAGGGACAAAAAAACAATAACTCTGAATATACTACACTTCCTTTAAAGTGTAACACATTTTCAGTCTTTGGTTACATTTTACCCTTTGAAGTCATAGTGGTGGTTTATTGAAAATTGTGGCAGCGTTTCATATAGGAAAATGTGATGCACATTATAAATGCTGGGAAGAAAAGTGATCCGTAACTAGTATGACTGATAGGAAAGCTGGCTGACAAACATTCAAAAAGCCACACACCACGTGTTGCACAGCACCTCTGCATCAGGGATAGGAGATACTACACTTGGTTAAAGTCTCTCTGTCCACTGAAGAAGCACAAAGTGGTTGTACAAATGTATATCGGTCACATCTCTTTAAATGAAGGATCAGCTCATTCCTTTCTTCTCATTTTGTTCCAACTGTAGCATTCGAATTCTCAGGAAAACATACAGTGAAAACTTAACATTCATCTACAGACAAAAATCATTTAGTATCGTCAACGATAGGACACTTTTCAACGGGTCTCAACTGTACAAACTTAAATGCCAATTGTTAACAATAGACAACTGTACAGTTCAACACCGCAAACAGACACGGCAGCATTTCCCACGTGGCACGTAGGGGAGTGGGAACTATAGCCCGTAGTGCTGAGGCCAGCCGAAGCCAGCAGCTGGCATCTGCCACGGCACTGACGGAGTGGCCACACAGGGCCACGCTGTGCCCTAGCTGGTGCGCTGCCGCTTGCTGGCGCTCTCCTCACTGCTGGTGTTGACATTCATTCGGCTGAACATGTACTTCATCTGAGGCATGTACTGGATCACATCCCGTAAATGCACCAGAGGGAGAATTTCATTGATCGACTGGCACTTTCCGGCTTCACGAAGTATCATCATCTGTTGCCTGCAATTTAAATAATACTTTTTTAAAAATTTACCCAAGTTTTATTTTTTAAACATGAAATTTATTGATATTAACATAATTTCATATTTCAGTCTCCCTAACTTTGACTCCTTTTCAGAGGTGAAGGATGGCAGGAGATGTGTGAAAGGAGGGACGTAGATAGCACTAACCTCAATTCACCTCAGGAAACAATATGCCAGAGCAACAATCAAATCTGCATCCTACCCCCCAACCTTTCAGGAAATGTTCCACTTGATGATTTATTGGGGTTGGGGGGGGGGGGGGTTGAATGGCACCGTAAGGACAAGTTTCAAAACATACTTTCCAATTCTTTACTCTACATTAACTTGTTTTAATAAAACCACTGTGTCATACCTAGTAAATATTAAAATTATGAAATTGTAGTATAATGATATAATAATTTTCCACTGTCTGTGGGGGGAAATAACGAAAAAAATCCAGAAGCTAATTGTTTGTGTGTGTGTGTGTGTGTGTGTGTGTGTGTGTGTGTCCACTGACTGACTGTTCGTCAGTCTTGCTGTGCCTATATGACTGTACATTACACACAACAGGCAGTCTTGTAATAGTCTCAGGAATATACATTGTATGTTATGTGCACACTATTGCTAAACAGAAAGCAAAACACTCAAAACCTACTACATACATTTTCCTGTTATGTGTTGCTGTGTTTCACACATTCACCTGCTTGACGGGAGTTTATCTCAACTTCCTAAAGACAGCCTGTCACGTCAAACAAAGCACTAAAGAACTGGTTTTGCAGGAGTTTTTCTATGCCATCTTTCACAGTAATTGTGAAGTGAACCCTAACCACAGTGTAGCTTCTTTCACAATAACAAGTGGCAAAGGGAAAGAAGAAACATGTAGAAATCTAAGTGCTAGGTCATCTCAGGGATTTAATGAATGGTTTTTGTATTAGTACAAAATTTATTCACCTAGTCACAAATACCTGTAAACAGTTAAAGAAAATGATTGGTATCTAATGTGTAATTTACATGGACTATGGAAAGTGCATGCACAGGAAAAAAATAAATACATAAATAAAATAATAAAATGAAGAAGAAGAAGGAAACTTTGCTTCATAGAATTTACTTTAGTATCTTCAAAAGTCTATGGGAACAGACACAATCTACATTTTAACTTATACAGGGTGATCAATCATCAGCGCAACTGGCTTTGCGGCGTGCGACTTGCCGGCGATGGCAGGTGCGGTTCACGCAAAGCGGGCCGCCCTTCTTCTGCACTAAATTTAATACAGGTTGGTGTGCAAGTTATTTCTGACATACATAACACAGACACAGAAAGAAAAGTTTATTATTCACCTGTATTACGCAAGGAGGTGCTGGAACTGCTGCCCTTTGTTGTTCAAGCATTTCTGACACCTGCTGAGGAAGTTGCTCATTACACTCTGAAGTTCCCACTCAGAAATTGCAGGGATTTCATGACGAATGTTTGGTTTTAGTTCATCTAAAGCGCGGGCATTTGATTTGTACATTTTCTCTTTTAATGCTCCCCACATATAAAAATCGCACGTGATTAAATTGGGAGAATGTTCTTAGTGATAAATCTTTCACCGAACACATTACCAGTTTCCCGTAATGGTAAGTTGGCTGTATGTGCCGTCACAGAGTCTTTCTGAAACACCGTGAAGGCATGTTCTCTTTCAGTTAATTGGGCAAATAATGGCCGCAATATGTCTGCATCATGCCTGTCACTATTAATTGTTTCCTGAAAAAAATATAGGGCCTATTATTCTCTCAACGCTAACAGCACATCACACTCCTATTTTTTGATCAGCCAGGGGCTGTTTATGAATTAAGTTAGGCTTTTCCTAACTCTAGTACCGATTATTTTGTGAATTTACATACTCACTCAGGTGGAACCCCGATTTGTCTAAAAAGAAAGTTAAGTTCGGGTATATTTCTCCGTCATGCACCTTTTTCAGAATCAATGAGTGTAATGAGCAACTTCCTCAGCAGGTCAGGTGTCGGAAATGCTTGAACAACGAAGGGAGGCAGTTCCAGCATCTTCTTGCTTATTACAGATGAGTAATAAACTTTCCTTTCCAGGTGTTTGTGTGATGTATGTCATAAATAACTTGCGCGCCAACCCGTATTCAATTTAGTGCGGAAGATGGGCGGTCCGCTAAGCGGGAACTGCAGCTGCCATCACCAGCAAGTCGCATGCTGCAAACGCGGTTGCACTGAGGATTGATCACCCTGTATTTAAAATACTGACATATATTTTCAAATTTCATGAACTTCTAAATAAAACTGGGAGCTGCTAAGAAACAACAACAACAACCAAGTGAAGCAATTATTTCAGAGTTCCAACGAAGATTACATTATACTGCAGCTTAAGAATTCCATCATACCGCTTTTTAATTGATCAACTGTCACTTTCTCAAGGGGACGACGAGAGATTTAACACCCATCTGACAAATCTGGATAGTGGAAGTGTAACAGTTCTTTCTTTTTCATAGGAACCTTTCATTTAATTATACTATACCATCCCTTTTTTCTGCTTATTGTGAATCTTCTAATTCCCTCATACCACACTCCACTCCACAAAATACTATTATATTTTCTTACTATTATCAGCATGCTTTTTATTGTTTCTACTTCAGCTGTCAGCAGCTACATTTCAGAAATAATTTCCTCAGCCTCACTTAATTCATCCACCCTCTATTACCCTTTGGTCATACTTTTTTTGAAGGTCATATTATCCTTTCAAGATAATGTCCAGTCTATTTAACAGCTTTCTCCTGAATCCTTTGTGTTTGCAACAAAATTACAATGTTATACCCATCCAGTACAGTTTTTGCCTCTCAGAATTTTCATTATATTTCAAAATCTCTTTGTTTCCTTTATTGCCTCCTTAATAAACAGATTGAATAATGCCAGAGATGGATGACAACCATGTCTCACTCCATTCTAAATTACGGATTCCCTTTCATGTCCTTTGACTCTTGTAACTGCTTTCTGACTTCTTTACAAATTGTAAATAACCTTCCACTCCCAATGTTTTATTTCTGCTACGTTCAAAATTGTGAAGATTGTTGTCCAGTCAACAATGCCAAATCCTACTCTAAAACTAAAAATAAAGGCTTGCCTTTCTTCAACATCTCTCTTAGGATAATATGTAATTTCAGTTCTGCATTACGTATATCTACATTTCTCTGGAACCGAAACTGATCTTCCCCAAACTCATTCAACCAGCGGCTTGTACAAGATTATTTCCCATTCAATAATTTGCAGCCGTGACTTATTGAGTTGATTGTTAGTATATTCACTGACTTCTTTGCAATCAATGCAAAGAATGCACAGAGTGTGACTCCTGTCTCATATCATGAATTCCCAAGTGAAATAATTATTTCATGGCTCTCTCCCTATCATCCAACTAATTCTCACAGACTGTCTACTGGAAGGGTCTTTTTGTCATTTGGGTCTTGTTCAATTACGTATTTCTGTGCTCTGTCAATTTCTACAGTAACCTACCTCGCAACTCATCTTCCTGCTTTGTTTTATTTCTACAGAATTGGTCTTGACTTTATTTCCTTTATAAATGGACTCAATATAGACATATAGGTATTTCTTCCACCTTTCAGGTTTTCCTTCTGCTTAGTACTGCATTGTCACCTGAACACTTTATATTAATGCAGCTGTTTTTCTTTTCGAAAAAAGTTATCTTCAATTATCCATATTTGGGTCTTGTGTCCTTTGACTGTTGATTCGACTCACCACAAATCTCTCTCTCCTATGTCAGAGTTGCACACTACAGCCTCAGTTATTTGCTGGTTATGATATTTGTCTTCCCCTATAGTTTTTACACTCAATGGCTCCCTCCAGTACCTTGGAAGTGATTTCTTGAAGTTTACCATGTCATGCATGATTAATCATCTTGCATTTCCTGCCAATCTCTGTATTATCTTTTTACCTTGTTTCATTTGTTGTATTTTCTTCTTTTGTTAAGTAAATTCAGTACCTCATGTATTACCACAGATTTTAACTAAGCCTTGTCTAATCACTTACATGGCCTTTTAATCTTCTATTGTATTCCTTTCCCATCTTTCAATCAGAAGTCGCTTAATGCTCCCTGTGAAATTTTATGAAACCTCTGGTTTCCTCAAATCCACATCCCGTCATCTATATGTCCTACCTTTCTGCAGTTCACCACTAAATTATGGCCAGTCACATCTTTGACAACTGCAATATCTTAAAACCTGGCTGTGAATTCTATCTCACCATTATAAAATCAATATTTGATAGCTTCTCTAAAACTGTCTCCTCTAATTGTATATACAAAGAAACTGACAACAGTAACTGCTAGTGGGCACTGAATCGGGAAACGGGGAACTTTGAAAATTTATTCCAAACTGGAATTTGAACTTGCGTCTCCTGTTCACTAAGCAGGTGTACTGATCACTATGCCATCCAAATTCTCAACTTACACTGCAATGGTACGGACAATATGTCAGGGGCCAAGTTGAACATTTGGGCCTGATAGGAGGTATTTCAGGTATAGACGTGTTTATCACTATGCCCCAATGGCGTAGTGGATAGCACACCTGGCTAGTGAGCTGGAGACCCGGATTTGAATCCTTATGCAGCACAAATGTTAAACCTTCCCAAGCAATGTAGTTGGATGCCCATTTGGCAGTAACTCAATAAATTCCTTTGTAATTATTAATATGGTGTCTGTTCTTTTCGGATATGTCCAAAAAGAACAGACACCATATCAATAACTGTAAATGTGCCAGTCAACTGACAATTTCAATGCGGATGCATTAATACGCTCGGTCTCTAGCAGAATTACAGTATAGTCTGTGAGTAATAGGATGTAATGGACACTACAATCATAGTGTGTTACAAGTTTAGAATTTGGGTTGGAAGGGAAGCGTGCCTGGATAGCCTAATTGGTTAAGGTGATCACTGGCCCGAACCAGGAAATCCAGGTTCGAATCCCAGTACAGCACAAATTTTCAACTTTGCAGTTCTATATTCAATGCCCTGAACAGTTTAAATATTTCAAATTAGTAAAAGAGGCAACAGGATCAATCAAAATGGTGTTTCAAAGAACAGACCCACACATGTAAGACTAAATTACACTCTGTGCTAATTTATACCAGGCAGCTGCTTCCTTCATTCCTTTATTCCAGTCCCCATCACAGGAAGCTTTCCCCTCCCTCAACTACCTAATAATTTATCTCAGATATATTTCAATCTGCTAATCTGAAAAGCAAGTTGGCATCCAAATTTGCACTATTGTAATGTGTGGCTATGATAATCTGTTTATTAATTCGTTTACAGTGACTTCTGCGGTATGTAAGTAAATTAAGCACTGACCAGCCAATCTATCACTTCAGAAGACTATTTTAGCATCTCGCTGGAGAGTTTCCAACAGTAACAGAATATGAAGATACCATCACTAAAATAAAATAAAAAAGAACCGAAACATGAATAATTCAGACAACAAAGGGAAGAGACATCTAAAATAACATTCGAGAAATCTCTACTTTTAGAAATACGAGAAAATTTCACCAAGATTAATACCAGCAATGTTTACTAAATTTTTGAAAACTTATGTAAAGGTTATCAAGCACCCAGCATTCCCCCCCCCCCTCCTCGAAGATGAAAATGGAAAAACAGGATTAAATAACAAGGGAAATTGTGAAATATAATCAAAATATTTTGATAAGTGCTTAACCTGTCAAATTTCAAAAAGTTCAAATGTTTGTACAACTTATGGGACTTAACTACGGGGTCATCAGTCCCTAAGCTTACAAACTACTTATGAACTAGCTAAGACTAAAGACGGCACAAATATCCATGCCCAAGGGGGGATTCGAACCCCCGACTGTAGTGGCCGTGCTGAACATGACTGAAGCGCCTCAGTCACCTCGGCCACCGCGGCCGGCTTCCAAAATCAAATTAGAATTCCCAACAACAGCAGAGAACCTTCTCCCACCAACAGAACAAGTAAATCATGAAGCCATAAAAACACTAAAAAATACCAATGCAAGTGGTAAAGATTCCATCATTGAATAAAATCTGGCATTGAGCAACGAGATGGACTATCACCTTTACCGTTTACCTGTGTCTTAGAAAAAACTGAAGACTATGGAATTGGAAGCTACAAAATTAAGATTCAACCAATAGTTCTGCGAAGGAGAAAGAATGGAATCAAGGTAAATTGCCTGGCCTTTGCGAATGATTCTGCAATTCTTTCAGAAAATCCAATTGAAGCAGCTACTCAAATAAACCTGGTGGAAAACATAGAAAATAAACTGGTCTCAGAATTTCAGGTGAAAAACAAAATTCATGACCAATGTATTCTCAAAAACACAAAATACTACTGAAAACGTCTGCACTGACTGTTGGCTTCTTGTCTCTAGCAAATAACCAACTGACAGCCCCTGCTCTTCCGCCTGAGGTTAGTCTGTAGCACGCTGTCTGCACTTGTCCTGCTCGCGCCTATGGTGATGAGCGTTTTAAGTACACGGGCGGTGCACACTATTTGAATATGGGCTAGCATTCACTACCTCAGGGAATACACACACACACACACACACACACACACACACACACACACACACATCCATTGGGTCCTAACTGCAAAAATGTTCGGTTAACACCGGAGAGTAAAGTCATGGAAACTGGAAGCACTGTGCTGTTTGGCTCTCTCTCTCTCTCTCTCAATCTCTCTCTCTCTCTCTCTCTCTCTCTCTCTCTCTCTCTCTCTCTCTCTCTCTCTGAGATGGTGTCCAGCAAAATATGACGGGTGAGGGGGTTTGAGATCCATGGCGCTGCCCTCTCCCAGGGTTGGTAGCATTGGGGGCGTAGACTCAAACAGAGAGGAAGAGGAGGAGGAGGAGGAGGAGGAGGAGGAGGAGGAGGAAGTGGTGGTGGTGGTGGTGGTGGAGGTGGAGGAGGAGCAGGTGTGGAGGAAGGAAGGAAGCTTAGGGTGTAACGTCCCGTTGACAGCTTGGTCATTAGAGACGGGGGTGTGGAGGATGGGGCTGCTGCTGGCCAGGGTGTTGGTGTCGTGGGCCATTTCCCTGGTTGCTGTGGGGGGATTGGCCTAGATGAAGCTGAGCTCGGCGGTCTTTCTTTGGCGTTGATGGGAGATCTGAGGGGGGCTGCAGCGTGTCCTCGCACTCTCCGCAGGCGTAGGCCTACGACTCGTGGTCACAGTTGATCCACATGTCAGGATGTGAGACCATCCTCTGTGCGGACCTCACAGAGACGGCGGCCGGAACAGCACACGACAACCGCTGGACAACGAAACCCACGTGCCTGTGACCGGAAATGGGTAGATGGCGACTTGTGGATGTGGCCTGGTGGGGGCTACAGAATGTGACGCAGTGGCTGCGGCTGGGAGCCATGTATGAGGTCAGCCGGACTGTCACTGATTGGTGTAAATCGGTAGGATGCCAGAAATTCCTCTAAGGCAGCATCGAGGGATGTCTGAAGCACATTTGGGTCTTGAACTTTCTGAACAGCCACTCCCCATTGGATTGGGGGCAGAACAGAGGAGCCAAAACATGACGGATATCCTAGCGGGCTCAGAAGTATGAAAAATCTTGAGAAGAGAACTGCGAGCCGCTATCTGCAACCAACATGACTGGCATGCTTTTCAAAGAAGCTTTTGTACAAGGCACCCCCCAGTGGTATGCACACTTAGTGTGTATGGATGTGGATATGTGTGAGTGTGTGTGTATTTGTTTACCTTCCTTTTTGTCCCCTAAGGTAAGTCCTTCCACTCCTGGGATTGGAATGGCTCCTTTTCCACTTCCTTAAAACCCGTATCCTTCCCTTTCTCCTCTCCTTCCTCCCTCTTTTTCTCAAAGAAGCCACCACTGGTGGCGAAAGCTCGAATGGTTGTGTGTTTTTGTGTGTGTTTGGTGTTCCTATCGACGAGCCTATACTTTAGGTAAGTCAAAAATCTTATAAAAATAGAAAAGAGATGACTTACCAAAAGGACCGGCTCGTCGAGAGAAACAAATAAAATCACACACAAACACACATACAAGCTTTCGCCACCACTGGCAGCTTCTTCAGGAAAAAGAGGAAAAAAGGGGAGGAAAAGGGAAGGATATGGGTTTATATATATAGAGGGAAACTTTCCCGGTGGGATAAACAAAAATAAAAATAGAAAACAGATGACTTACCAAAAGGACCGGCTCGTCGATAGAAACAAATAAAATAAATAAAAGCACACACAAACACACATACAAGCTTTCGCAGCCTAGCTGCTTCGTCAGGCAGAAGGGAAGGAGAGGGAAAAGGAAATGATGAGGGTTTCAAGGGAGTGGATAAGGAGTCATTCCAATCCTGGGACAGGAAAGACTTACCTTAGGCAGACACACTGTAGAAAGCAAAGAAGTTAGAAGTTAGACAGAGATGCCACTTGAGGCAGAGGCTCTGTCCAGAGAACCAAGGCAAAGATGTTAAGATGGTGGGTGGGAATTCAAATTTAGCGGAGGTTGAGACCAGGTGGGTAACGGGAAGAGAGAATATGCTGAAGGGCTAGTTCCCATCTCCGGAGTTCTGAAGGATTGGTGTCGGTGGGAAGTATCCAGATAACCCGGACGGTATAACACTGCCCTTACCCCCTTCCTTAAAACCCTCATCATCTCCTTTTCTCTCTCCTTCCCTTCTGCCTGATGAAGCAGCTAGGCTGTGAAAGCTAGCATTTTTGTGTGTGTGTGTGTGTGTGTGTGTGTGTGTGTGTGTGTGTGTGTGTGTGTGTGTTTATTTGTTGCTATTACTGCCTGTGCCCCTTCGCCTGGTAAGTGTACTTCATCTATTTTTTACGTATATTTTTCCTGTTAGGAATTTTTCCTCTGTTTTTTTTATTTTTATTTTTGTTTATCCCACCGGGAAAGTTTCCCTCTATATTATATATATATTATAGAGGAAAAATTCCTAACAGGAAAAATATACGTAAAAAATAGATGAAGTACACTTACCAGGTGAAGGGGCACAGGCAGTAATAGCAACAAATAAACACACAGACAGACACACACACACACACACACACACACACACACACACACACACACACACAAATGCTAGCTTTCGCAGCCTAGCTGCTTCATCAGGCAGAAGGGAAGGAGAGGGAAAAGGAAATGATGAGGGTTTTAAGGAAGGGGGTAAGGAATCATTCCAATCCCGGGACAGGAAAGACTTACCTTGGGGAGAAAAGAGGAGGGTAAACAAATACACACACACCCACACATTTACACAGACGCAAGTACACTTAGCTAAGTGTAAGCTTTTACTAAGTGTACTTGCGTCTGTGTAAATGTGTGGGTGTGTGTGTATTTGTTTACCCTCCTTTTTTCTCCCCAAGGTAAGTCTTTCCTGTCCCGGGAATGGAATGGCTCCTTACCCCCTTCCTTAAAACCCTCATCATTTCCTTTTCCTTCTCCTTCCCTTCTGCCTGATGAAGCAGCTAGGCTGCGAAAGCTAGCATTTTTGTGTGTCTGTGTGTTTATTTGTTGCTATTACTGCCTGTGCCCCTTCGCCTGGTAAGTGTACTTCATCTATTTTTTACGTATATATATAAAAATAGAAAAGAGATGACTTACCAAAAGCACCGGATCGTCGGCTTTTGGTAAGTCATGTCTTTTCTATTTTCATTTTTGTTTATCCCACCAGGAAAGTTTCCCTCTATAATTTTTGTTTCATCATATATATATATATCCTCCCCAAAATTTAGCTACCAACTCCTCCTGTTGAGGTAACGGGTAAGTATCTATAACGCAAGGAATCTAGACGCATTCGTCACCAATGAGTTGTATTCTCATCAAACACATAAAATACCACTGAAAACTGAAAACACCTTCTTCTGCTGTTTACTTCTCGTCTCAAGCAGATAAGCAACAGAAATGACAGCCCCTGCTACCTCCGCTTGACGTTAGTCTGTGGCGCACTACCTGCACTTGTTCTCTGCATGCCTCTGGTGGAGGGCATCGTAAGTATGTGGATGGCATGCACTATTTGAACATGCACTTACTACCTCAGAGCAACAAACATAAAAGCTGCACCAAAATACAGAGAAACACAACTACGCAAACTAGAGGGAGTTAGTCAATTTAAATACCTTGAAGAAGATATTGTAGAATGGACTAAAAATGTTTCGATTAGATGTAAGAGTTAATAAAATGGAAAAAGCATATGGCTTGACAAAAAATATCTAGAATAAGAAATACATATAAAGAAAAACAAAATTAAAACACTATACCACTGTAGTAATACTGGAACGTTTATATGCAAGTGAATGCTTAACTGTGAACTAGAACCCCTTCAGACTCAAGGTTGTAGGTGATGTGACAATATAAAGAGGTGCACTTAACAAATAAAATACATACAGAAATTCATTACAAAAAAGAAGATAAATTTATTTCCAAAAGTTCCGGACCCACACAATTGTCTCCTTTGGGACTTCACTACAAATTTTTATGATCTGCACCATCTTAAAGTAACCTGCATTTGAAAGAAATAACATAATAAAATCACAGGAACATATAATATCAACTGGCTGTCAGATATGATAGCTTCATATGTCAAAACAAGGACATCAATACTTTGTCAACAAGTCTTTCTTGCCGCCATTGTAAGTGTACTGGAAGTTTGCCGAGTAATGGTGCCACACAGTGTAGAAAGAAACGTGGAACTAAAACACGTTACGCACGTTACCACAGTCCATCCACGATTGTGTGATGCAGGCCAGAACTTCCTAGCGTGAATCACAAAGCAATAAAGCTAACAAAACCAGAAACGCACAATTGTGCGTGCAGGGCCCGAAAGGGATATGCTGAGCAGAATAGACGTTATTTTAAGACAGATTAATTATTAGAAAAATAATAGGTGTGATACAAACTGTAGATGGTTGGAAAAGGAGAAGCAATAAGGAGATTTATGAAAATATAAGAAGCAATGGCAAAGCAAAGATTCATCTTCTTTGGGTTTCTCTTCAAAATGAATGAGAACATGCAGACTAAACAAATGATATCTTTTTTTTTATTCTGAATGATTTTTCCTTCGGTAGAACATAATCAAATGAAAATACACACACAAAATTGTTTTTTCATTTACACTTTATTTCTATAAAAAGAAATAAAAAACAGCAACAGTGGAATGTCCAGTAAGGAATGATATTATTATTAACAACAACAAACAACAACATGTATAGTGGACAACTCACCATAAAGACAAACGTTGTGACACACACACACACACACACACACACACACACACAAAATTCTAAATTTTCGGCCACGGCCTTCCTCAGACAGAGAACACTCAGGCACACTGTGTGCCTGAGTGATTGTTTGGATGAATGTTCTCTGTCTGAGGAAGGCCGCAGCCGAAAATTTATTGTTTGTGTATCTTTTATTTGTGTCTGCCGGCGGCTCAATGTTCATCTTTATGGTGAATTGTTCCCTATGCATATTTTTATTAATAATAATAATAATAAAAACAGCATGGATCACAGTGATACAAAACAAACTAGAAAGAAATCAGAAATAGCAGAAAGATACATTTACAACATAAAATACTAAATTTAGTAGGTTTTCAAGGAAGAAAAAATAAGAAATCAGCAACAACAAGAAAAGCAGAAAGGGAAAGGCAACTTGGGGAGAAGATGAAGGAGAATTGGAAGAGTAGGAAGCAACAATGAAAGAAGAGAAACTGAAGCAGTTTCATGATCCTAACTGGTCAATTGGGGGTTAAATAAAAAGTTAATTAATTAATTATTAAGTAACTGAAGAATTTTTATCATTCTAAATTAACACAGCTATCTAGAGAAAAGTATAGCACAGCAATGAAAAACATTCAAGAGCTTCAATGGGATCAAAACATGCTACAAAGATTGCTTATTAATAAGATAAAGATTGCCTGCAACTCATTGCAACAACTATCATCGAACCACAGACAGAGACGAAAATAAGCCCCCTCTCCTCCCCCCCCCCCCTCTCTCTCTCTCTCTCTCTCTCTCTCTCTCTCTCTCTCTCTCACACACACACACACACACACACACACACACAGGGAGGATTCGAACCTCGGTAGCGAACGGCCGTGAGCATCGCAGCAATTCGCCTTAGTGCTCACGGCTATTCTGCTACGGTATGCCCGTAGTCTTGCTGCTCTTTAACACTACCTTTCTCAGTGGCCTTCAGACTCCAAGCCCAATGCTTTATTCATTGTAACTATTACCAATTACACCCTAAAGGTAAAGCAGTCAACAATCCGAAGATTGGTTTGAACACCACAGTGCTTTACTAGGCATGGTCCTGTTTGGAGGTGTACCAAACAATTATTTTTCCTTTGAAGAATAAGTAAACAATCAGATTCACAGCACAGCCATGGGCACCCTAATATATTTATAAGCCTTCTAGAGGAAACCTTCCTAACCTTCGTTGCCTCCTATACCCCAGGTGTGGTTCAGGTTCATTGATGATATTTCCATGATTTGCACTCAGGGCCAGGACACCCTATCCTTGTTTCTTCACAACATCAACTACTTCTCTTCCATCTGTTTCACTTGGTCCTTCTCAACATGTCATCTTGCTGGATGTTGATCTCCACCTCACTGATGGCTCCACCCACACCTCCATCCTAGCTAAATCAACTAATTACCAACAGTACCTGCACTCTGACAACTGCCATCCATTCCACTTTAGCCTTTTCATCCATGGATGTCAAATTTGCAGTGATAAGAAGTCCCTTGCCCAATATGCTGTAGACCTAACAAAGGCCTTCTCAGACAGACATTATCCTTCTGACCTAGTCCCCAAACAGATTTTCAAATAACCAATCACAAAGGAGTGTCCTTCGCGTCATCCAGTACCATCCCGAACTGGAACAATTATATCATCCTTTGACAGGGATCCGATTAACTGTCATTGTTATATATCGCGGCACACAGCGAGCCAAACTCCGGGCCACCCCCTATGAGTACACTGCCGGCTGCAAGATGGTGGCACTTATGTTGGTCGTCCTGCCACCTAGTGGCCGCCAGCACCAGAAGGTCGACCAAACAGCAACATGGCTCAGTGTTTAATGTGCACCAATTGATGTATATGCTGCTCTAGGAATGTGAATTGATTGTGTGCTACTGTCTATGCCCTATACAAAGTCAACTAGCATCTGTTTTCTTATGTTCAACTACAAGCACTACTGCAAGTGCTAATTGTATCACTACTGAGACATTACTTCATTTGCAACGAGAGTAGGGTTTGAACATGTGCACGCTGTTTGCCCTGCTTATCCACTATGGAACAACTGGATGTGAACGTTGTGGACATTCCTATTCCGCAACGGGGCCAAATTCTTTATAACATTTACAATCTACAATGGACTCTCTTTGGCAGTTAGGCGCTTTTATGATGGCACAGGCAAGCCGTATGGGCAGTCTTTCCTATGTGGTTACAAACTTAGCTTCACCCCCACGGTGTCGTTGGCTACTTCTGCTCGTCCAGGTAATGTTAGTTTTCCACCTATGTTCTCTGGGTTTGATGATAATCTCGAGGACTGGGATTCCTACGAAAAAAGTTTGCAACAGCACTTCCTTTGTTTTGGCATATCCGACCCAGATTTGTGTAAAGCCTTATTTTTGTTGTGGATTTCCCTGCGTATCTACCAACCCGTAGCACTGTCTCGCTGTCTCCCTATTATCGGCCCTGCACTCATGTTCTTGCAGCCTAGGTCGAGTTCTATAAGACACACAAGAAGCCTAACCAGTCTTACCACACTTGGGCAGGCAAACTTCGTGGCCTCAGCCATCACTGTATGTTTGTCACAACCACCCATCAGGAATCATACACCGACAATATGGTCCATGATGCCATTCTTCACTTAGCTCCAGACTGGGAAGTACACCAACGGGCCTCGCAATTAGACAATCCTACGCTAGCTGATGCGCTTCATATCACTCAATCTTTCGAGATTTCTCGTGCTGTGGGGGGATTAAATTGAGGTGTTGGGGGACATCCCTGCTATTTCTCCTGACAATGTTCGCTCTTCCGTGTCTGATGTAGCCGATGTGGCAGCGGTATACTACCGCCCTAATCACCGTGCGCACAGCTGCCAGCAACAACCTAATAACCAACGCCACTGATCTGCGACGCGTGGACGCTCCAATACTTAGCAACCACTAACGTCTTGCCAGTTCTGTTTTGTTGATCATGACTGGGTATCTTGCCCTCTAAATGCTGGGTGTCAAAAGAAGGCCCACGTAGCTTCAGTATATTGTTCTCAACCTGTTTTGGCAGATGTAGACATGAAAATCAATTTGGTTCAGCAATTGCAACTGTCTCCTACGAAACTATTTGTGGAAGTGCAAATTTTTGACAAACTTGTGACTTTGAAAGTAAATACGGGGGGGGCCTCGATCGCTCTGTTAAACTATCACACCTAAGCACAGCTAAGCTCCGCCAGTTATTCCCAAGTGCAGTGCTCCTTGCACAACTATAATCAACACATTCCCATGTTGGACAATTTACAGCTTCAACTGCATATAAATCTGTGGGGGCGTCTAATCACTTTCCTTGTTGACGATACAGCCGCAGTGAACATATTCGGCATTGACGCCTTCGTAGCCTTCAGATTTTCAATCTGGTTAACTTAGTTTTGAACTCTGTGCCTTTCCGTGACCGAGTCACTCTTTCAAGAAATTTCTTCTTTATTTTCTGGTGATTTGGGTTGTGCTTCTGACTTTACGGCACACATTACTACGAATCCAACAGCGCAGCCAAACTTTTTTCATGCCAGTCAGATACCAGTTGCCTTGCGCAATCAGCTGAAGGCCGAACTTTATCGTCTCCCAGCCTCCCAGGTTCTTCACCAGGTAATTTTCAGTGTTGGGCCATCTCATCTGTCATTGTACGGAAACCGTCTGATGCCTTACCTATTTGTGGCGACTTCAAGGTCATGATTAATGTGCAGTCGGTCATAGACTCATACCCGCTGCTGCAAACTGATGAACTGCTGGCTTTACTTTTGTGGTAGACCTAACATTTATTTTTTCCCCCTCAAGTAGATCTCACAGAGGCTTATTTCCAACTTCCCCTCGATGAGGAATCCAGGGCGTCTGCTGGTGGTTAACACACCTTTTGGCCTCTATCAGTACCAATGTTTGTTGTTTGGCATGGCCAGTGTGCTGGCTATTTTTCAACACTTCCTGAAACAACTGATACACCCCATTCCGGTTTGCATTAACTACATTGATGGCATTGTGGTTACAGGTTCATTGCCTGCGGAGCACCTTCATAACTTACATGCCCTCTTTCAAGTTCTCTAGTCTGCAGAGTTCCATTCCAATATCTCCAAGTTTCGGCTTTCCAACCGTTTATTCCCTACCTTGGGTTCGAAATTTCAACAGGAGAACGCCCCCTGCCAGTCCGTATGCCCCCAGTTGCCTCTCTTCCGCAACCATCATCTGTCAACGACTTGCACATTTATCTGGGCAAAGTTTCATGCTACCACCACTTTCAGCCCCATGTTGCTACTGTAGTGTGGCCGCTCCATCCGCCTTCTCCACAAAGAAGTGTCGTTTGTCAATGATAGTCTCAGATCAAAAAAGAAGCGTTGCCCACTGTTCATACCTTTAAACAGTTTCACATCTACTTGCATGGTGTCAATTCCCACCTTCTTATGGACCACAAACAGTTGGTTTCTCTATTTCATCCTACCGCCTCTCTACCACATAAGGCTTCACACCAGCTTCAGTGTTGGGCTCTCTTTCTGTCATGATACAATTATGAAATTCACTTCTGGTCCACAGCCCAACATGCCAATGCTGGAACTCTGCTTTTGTCTGGATGAGGAAGCAAAGGCTACTGTGGATAGTTTTCCTATTATATTTTCGGTACTGTCTGCTGCCATGGCTTCTGACCCGGAGTTATGGCAGGTCTTGCATTATATTTGTACCGGTTGGCTGGACATTCCTCCACGTAAAGCCTCCCACCTCTTAGGGAATTATATTTCCTTTTGGCCGCATTTGTCTGAATGTGATGGGGTCATCCTACTAGCTACTTATGGCTTGTAGTCTCGGGTGGTTGTGCCGGAAACCTTACTTCACATGTGTTGATGTTACTACACGAGGGACATTGGGGTGCTAGAGCACTAAAGCCCTGGCCCAGTGGCACGTGTTTTGTCCCAGTATGGGCAGCAATACTGCACACCTGGTGACCTCCTGCTTGCAATGTGCTTCACAGCAAGCAGCACCACACTTGTCACTTTCACCTCAGCCTCAAAAGCACTGGTAGTGCATACATGTACACTATGACGACCCCTTTCTTAATTCTTACTGTTTCTTTGCTGTGGATGTCTCTTCCTTATGTCACGTGATGTTCTACCATGCCTATGGCCATGACTATTCAATCTCTTTGTAAGATTTTTGCCACTGAAAGCCACATTACACCTTGGTTTTGGCCAATGGCCCTCAGTTTACCGCCTCTGCTTTTCAGGATTTTTGTGCCCAGTTGGGGGTCCGCCATGTTCCTACTCCACCTTTTCACCTCCAAGTCTAACAGTGAGGTGGAGCAGCTAGTGTTCACTTTCTACGTCACAGATGCACACGTATGTGGTATCTTCTGTGGACGATGGTGTGCTTCAATTCTTATCTTCTAACCACTTTACGCCAAAGGGGGAACATAGTCCCACTGAACTACCCCAGGGCCACCAACCACAGACACTGTTCCACCTACTTATGCTGCAGCCACGCCACGGGCTGCCACTCAGCCATCTCCATGCCGTTACTCTCCTTGCTCAGACGTCTGGGTGCGGGGTTTTGGAAGCAGCCCCCGCTGGCAACCGGATGTCATCAAGGATTTCTGAGGCTGAAGCATATGCTCAAAGCACAAGCCACAAGGTGTGGTGCACTGTCACTGGGACCAGTTATGCCCCTGGGCTCCTGCGGGGAACACACCTCAGGTGTCACCACCGCCTCCGCCGCTGCCAGTGTCCACACCTCCCTTGCAGGCTCTGCACCTGATGCCTCCTCCAGCACCAGTGATTCCATGCAAGGCACTCTCCACAGTTGTCCTGCCCTCAGTGATGCTGATACCCGCTCCCGGGTGCCACCCTCTGACCACGGTGGCACCTGCTGATGCTGATGGCTGACGGCTGTCGTCCCTGCTGAAGGAGGGGCCGCTGCTGCATGACGACACACCCCACAGTCCGGCCCTGCTGGAACAGTCCCAGCTATCCCGAGCGAACAATTGCCCCCGTCATCTCCAGTATTGGGGTTGTCGTCAGTACTGGGCTCTCCTATCATAGCGGGCTGCATCCAACAATGGACAAGCCACTATTGCGAGCCACACTCCCATGGGCAGGTACTGGCTTGCAGTATCCTCAACTAGCAAGCCCCTTCTGTCGATGAGGACACACCGATGGAAGTCGTCTGGGTCCACTCAGCATCAGTTGATACTTCTCCCTGAGGGGGGAGGAACGTTATATATAATGACGTAAGGTGAGCCAAACCGCGCACCGCTGCCTGTGAGTACGGTGCCGGCTGCGAGACAGCGGCACTTGTGCCAGCAGGCCGACACCTAGCGGCCACTGGCACCAGAAAGCCGGCCGAACTTCAATGTGGCTCAGTATTATAGTGTGCTCCAATCGATGTATATACTGCTCTAGGAGTGTCAATTAATTGTGTGTTTTGGTTTATATCCTACATAAAGCCATTACAATATCCCTTCAATTATTTTATTTTTTATTATTTCAAATCCCATCTCCTTCCCCACACACCTCTAACCTCCCTATTATCCTCCCCCAACCCTTCCCTTCATTGCATTAATGCGGCATCTCACTTTCCCACCTATCAGAGCCTTTACATTCCATCATGCAACATGGAACTTTCCATCCCCACCCTTACCCACCCTTCTTTCTCCTTCAGTCCCATTCTCACTCACTGTCAAGATGTTCTTAGTGCTGGAGCAGCCAGATATGGTTTGTTGTGTGTGTATAGATGTCTAAGTAATTGTGTGAATGTACGAGTATCTCTCTCTCTCTCTCTCTCTCTCTCTCTCTCTCTCTCTCTCTCTCTCTCTCTCTCTCTTTTAAGACCATGGCCGAAAATTTAAGTTGTGTCAATGTGATTGTCTTCCATTGTTAGAAAGTAGATACAGATTTAAAAATTCTTGTTTTTGTTAAGAAAGTTTACTAATTCGGTTTCGAAGGAAGTCCAAGTTTATTTTACTTTAACTGTAATCAGTAGAGGCACCTCTTTGAATTTGAAAATTTTTGCCTCATTTAGTCATAGCTATTTTGGTATATTTTTTGTGATTTTCATTTAATTTCATCAATGATTTTGTTAAATTTTATTTCCACTTTAGAGTTCCATTCCATTCCACATGATGTGATATTATGAAAAAATAATGTGAGACTTCTTAATGCCATATGGCAAACATGTGGTGATCGTGTGTCATTACGGCCTCACTAGTGTACACGTAAGTTTAGTTGCTAACTTCTATAAATTATCCTAAAATATCATACCTTAAACCTTTTAAAATCCTCATGCTTGACTGTTTGGTAAGGTCGAGTTGTTTACTCTATTTACACACTTTATAATTTTTGCAGTGTGACAGTTGGCATCAGTTTTATTTTTGGTATTAAAGTGAGAATAGTTTTCTGTCAGATTGTGGGTTTAAGCAAGAATGTTGGAATGATCTTTCCTCTTAGCAAGATTTACTTACATAAGAACATGTTTGGCTATTTTTAAATGGCACTGGCAAAATTTTCCTGGTAATTTCCATTACACAGACCCAGTACAGATATGTTCATCAACTTTCTCAGTTTGGGAAGATCATTTTTTTTTTTTTTTTTTTTTTTTTTTTTTTTTTTTTTTTTTTTCAGAGGAATGTTAGCCTTGATGAAAGCTTCAGATGTTGATAAAATGAATTGTTCTATGTCATTTTTCGATTTTTTTTTTTTTTTTTTTTTTTTTTGCCTCTGAAGTTATGTCTGTGAAAGTACGTAACTCATCTTTTGAAACCTATCATTATTACAGTTCTTTTAGTTCTTCTTATTGTCTTATTATTATTACTATGCATTCTTTCTCTGCCACACATGACAGTAATTACAAGTTTCTAGTTTTGTTTTACATGTACACAATTGGCTCGATCACAGACTCACTACCATATTAATAAACAACAAAGCAAAAACAAAACATAAGACTGAATGCTTTAGGATATCAGCAACTATTTCCAAAAAGAAATACGCCACCATGTCAAAGAATGTGTGGGACATTGGTCAATTTATAAATAAAAATTGATGTTAGCACTACTCACACTTAAATTCGAATTATGTAATTTTGCTGATCATGTTGCAATTTTGTGTACCTAAACAGTTTCACATTTTCGGCAAAATTAGTAAAACTTAATAAATATTTAAATATGATTTACAAAAATGAGGTGCTTCTAGTAACCAGTAACTGAAGGCAAAAGAACGCCCCCCCCCCCCCCCCCCACACACACACACACACACACACACACTATATTAAGGACAGCTGGATCTCACATTTATCAGTACTTTATTTACTCTACTGACAGAACAAAAAGTGTAAAAGAAACACACTGAGGGGTCAAATACATTTCTGAATTGAAAATCAACAAGAAGGTAATTCACGAAATAATAGTACCCTCACAGGGGAAGCAGCACAATGCTTGTGAAGGGGAGCAGCACAGAGGGGTGCAAGCAACATGCCAGTGCAGTGGGGGTGCACAAAACAACGGGATGTTTGGGGTTAAGCAACATAACAGGGTGGTTGAGTAGAACAACATGAGGGGACAGGAGGTGAAGAGTATCACTTTTAGAGTGTAGAGGTAGTGTACATGTAGAGGGAGCACAGCTATGTGGGGCAAAAGCGCAGTACAGTGGTGGGGTAAAAACATTACAGTTGGTGTTGGTAAATAAATACGTATAACATAGAATAAAATGTAAATGGTGAAAAACGTGTTTCAAACAGTGATGAACATAGTGACTTATAACGATACTGATAATGCTTGTAAATTGGCCTACATATTTAGGCTTTAATATTCAGTCAGTGACTTAATTTGATGCATCTAATTACTATCATAGACAAATTTTATTTAATATACCAATAATAACATCAGGATAGCAATATTCACATAACTGCAATAAACTATCCCAATATTGTACTATAAATATTACATGGTTTTTCTTCTTGCAGGTTGCAAGATCTCTTTGGTAATTCATTCATTAGATACAGAATAATGTATACCTGTTTCCTCGGTAGAGGTCCAGTCCCAGAACATCTTGTAAAACCTGTCTGCAACTGGCAAGGGGAACACTTGGGAAGAAATGTAACACCAAGTCAGGAAGTGTCATTAGCAGCTCAGAGGATATGAATGGCTTTGAATTGATGCTGGGTACCATTTTACCCTCAACCAGTGCTTTGTGTACCTGTAAAATAATAAACATATAATCAAAAGGATCAATGATTTTATGTTACGTATAACAGCAGCACAAATTTAACTATATTATGTTTTAAGTGTACAAACATGGTTGCAAAATCAGATAAACATGTCAAATCAAGCATAATTACGACTAATAATGGAAACTATAGGTTTCAATTCAACAGTATAATAAGAACAGTTTACAACTCATCACAAAGACGTAACAATAAGCTGCGACAGGCACATAAAAAAGACACACAACTCATTAAGCTATCAACCATAGCCTTCTTCAGAATAAAGAACATTCACACATCTCACTCCTCAGTCACACAACCATGTGTGTTTTTATGGTGACTGTAAACTGTCCTCATTATATTGTAGAATTAGGACTAGGAGCAAGACAATGTATACACCTATGATGCTGTTGTACATTATGTTCAATGACTTTCTACATGCACCACTCTAAATCAGCCATAGACTGCTATATTTCATGTATTCTACTTTTCCCCAAGTTCAACAATCTGGTGTTACGTTAAGACTTTGACTGGAGCATTTACTCTTAATTAATGTTCACTATTAGCCATTAGATTGACAGCTTTTGGCTGAAACTTAGGAGCTTCCTTGCAATTGCACTGTGGGGAAAAACATATATATTTGCTGTAATCAAAAGTTATTAAATCTCCTCCTCAATTTATATGCAACAAAAAATTTTAACAACATCCAATTATGTACAACTATAAAAATGTGTGTGTGTGTGTGTGTGTGTGTGTGTGTGTGTGTGTGTGTGTGTGTGTGTGTGTACACTGGTCAAAACAATTAGGAGATAAAAAGTTGATACATCTAGGTTCTGAAGTACTGTCATTGGCAGAATGATCTAAAATAGTTCGACGTCTTTCTGCCGGTTCTACAGAGCGGAGACTACAACCTGACATAATGGTAATAACAAAGTTGCTGCAGAGAGGTTTGATGTTGATTTGCATTTATTCTATCAAATGAATTACTCAAGTAGTTGGGTTCTGATAGTGTAGTAAGCAGTTAGTGCAAAACAACAACAACATGACTTATATGAAGCTATGGCATGGAGAGCCATAGGAAGGTTGGAAGTAAGACAGACAGAGGGAGATGGCTGCAGCAACTGGATTGTCCCAAAGTGCAATTTTCAGGATATGGACGTGATTTCAGACAAAGAAGGCTAGGCCAAGGTCGTCCACAGGTAATATCAGGAATAAATGACAGTTATTTCCAATTAACAGCCCTTCAAAACAGGAGGCTGAATGCACAGCTACAATGCACCCCCAGGCAGCAAAGGGGCCTGCAATATCCACACAAACAGCCCAACATTACTTCTGGAGGCCTATGGTGTGAGTACAATTAACACCACGGCACTATTTAACAAGCAGAAACTGGGCGGAGGAACATCAGGACTGGAGTCCTAATGAATGGTGCCAGGTTCTGTTCACAGATGAGTCAAGGTTTTGTGTTCAGCTGGACATTCGTCATTCCCTTATCTGGTGAGAATGTGTAACTCTGAACAATCTTACTTATATAAATATCAAATAAACAATGTCCAGAGACATGTTTTGCCTCGATATCTATTAAAGATAATAAACTAAAGTAGAGGCATTGAGTCAAAACTTATGCCATTGCCAGGATTCAAACCTAGGACCTCCTGCTTACTAGGCTGATGCCATTACCACTAGGCCACCGAGACCTCAATGGATAAGTGACTGAACAGACAGTCTTAAGGTACGTTCCCTTCCAATACGTAAACTTCAACTCAACCTCATGTTCCCTTTTACGTGTCAATGGACATTGTTTATTTGATATTTATATATCGCCTGTGCCTGAGGTGTAAGGCAAGGTTTTCTTGTTAACGTTCTTTGTTGGTGTGCTATGCCACTATTGGAGAGCCTTGCCAATTTGATATGTATGAGGCAGAGTTGAAGTTTATGTTGTAGAGTGGGGCATGTTGCCCTACGACTGCTCGTGCAGTCATTGTACCCATTAAGTCTCAGTGGCGTAGTGGTTATGGTGTGTGCCAATAAGCAGGAGGTCCCATGATTGAATCCTGGCAACAACATAAATTTTGATCTTTAATAGATATTGAGACAATATAAGCAAGATTTCAGAGTTCCACATTCTCTCCAGATGAGGGAATGACGAATGGCCAGCTGAACACAAAACCTTGACTCATCTGTGAGCAGGACCTGGCACCATTTGTTAGGACTCCAAGTAGATCACAAACCATACAACAAGCCAATGAGAATGACTTTTTCACTATTATGGGAGCCCCATGGTGCCTCACACTAAGTAAACACCTGTAAAGAGCTGAGACAGCAAAATATTATACTGTATTATACACACATTACAACTGTATGCTGTGGTAACGCGCGGCGCATGTGTTTAGACAGCGCGCCGCCCGTTACCAGAACTGGCCACTGTGCGGCGCTGGCAGCACTACAGTGCTGCACCCTGCCGGCCGCACGGCGTTTGAGAGAGGCACGGGGACAGCCGAGACCTCGCCTCAGTTGCGTACTGTGTGTGCTATCGAACATATCTATTGTGACTTGGACGGGACTGCTCAGGCCCCTGGCAACAGTGTTAGCCGGGATATATTGTGTACTAGTGTTAGTAGTCATAACATACGCAATACGTGACTTGCATGTATTTTGTATTATCTCCTAATTGTTTTGAGCAGTCTATGTTCCCTATCAACTCTACGACAGCTGGAGCAATTTTGATAAAATTTTCCGGTTAGCCTAGTGAGTTTTCCTATGTAGTTTGGTAGCGATTGGATCAAGATATTTATTGATTTTAAGAATGTAATGCAAAATATAATAATTACTCTTTGGGAAAGCTGTTTACTCTTTGACTTTTCAATTTCATTGTTTATGTTCTACTTAATGAGTCAAAATATGAATACCGTGCTTATACAATCCTCAGCATATTTAATCAATACTTACATACTAATACCATAGTCTAACATATACATAAAAGTTTACGTCTGGCAATTAATAAGGCAGTAGCGCTCCTAGCAGAGTAGAGCAGCAGTAGTGGCACAGTTAAAGAGTCACAAAAGCGATGTTAGTGTTCCAAGTGACAGCAGTGCAGCATAAGAAGTATGGCACTATACAACCAGAGAATTTATTATTTTTAATGTGTTTATCTCCATATTTCTCAGTCTCTGAATGTAGTGGTGAATTTTCTAATACGAACAGGAAAATGGAATTAAGGTAAAATTCCATGACCTGTTAAAATCAGCCTATAATACTAAATGAATTATTGATCTCATTGGAACAACCCAGAATGCCACCTTATGTATTAATATTGAAGTTTAATCACTGGTGATATTCACTCACAATAAAGACAAACCAAAGTTGTGCAACAGAACCACATTGAGACCAAATCTAATTGAGGCACCAATCACTGGCAACAGAGTCGAAGGTGAAAACATACAGATTCCATGCATTCCGAGGATTTATAACAATTTACAAATTGAATTCAAGTGTGTCTAATTCCCTTTGCGTCTTGTCTTTGGTATTACCCTCAATAAAGCATAAGGCCAATTGTTGAGTATTGGTGGCTTACATTTGTAACATTCACACTTTTTACATAATCAATTGTATGCTGCCTGCTACTAAACTGGGGCATCACAAAATATGTATGCTTTTACTCCAAATAGAAAAACAAAATTTTGTAACTGCTGGCTTTATGATGAATTAATAAATGAAAAATAAGTGTTAAATACTAGGTTATTTTTTCCTTGGACACAGAAAGGCACACGGGGTGCAGCCAACTGCAGGTGGTGGCTCACGTCGGCACCAATGATGTGTGTCGTTTCGGATCTGAAGAGATCCTCTCAGGTTTCGAGCGGCTTACTGAAGTGGTAAAGACTGCCAGTCTTGCTTGCAAGATGAAAGCAGAGATCACCATCTGCAGCATAGTTGACAGGACCGACTGTGGACCTCTGATACAGAGCCGAGTGGAGGGTCTGAATCAGAGGCTCAGACGGTTCTGCGACCGTGTAGGCTGCAGATTCCTTGACTTGCGCCATTGGGTGGTAGGTTTCCGGGTTCCGCTGAATAGGTCAGGAGTCCACTACACGCAGGAAGCGGCTACACGGGTAGCGGGGGCTGTGTGGCGTGGACTGGGCGGTTTTTTAGGATAAAGAGTTTTGGGGAAATAGAAAATGGGCAATCTCAAAGGGTGCAGGTGGATGATAGGAGAATGGTAGATCCGGAAACTATCGGTATAACAGATGTAAATTGTAGTAGCTGTGTCGGGAAAGTACCAGAACTGCAAGCGTTAATAGAAAGCACCGAAACACACATCATTATAGGCAGCGAAAGTTGGCTCAAGCCGGAAATAAGTTCAGAAGAAATATTTTCAAAAGATCTATCGGTTCAGAAAGGATAGATTAAACAAAATAGGTGGGGGCGTGTTTGTCGCCGTCAATAGTAGTATTTCATGTAGGGAAGTTGAAGTTGATAGTTCCTGCGAGCTATTATGGGTAGAGGTTGTACCCGAAAATCGTAAGAAGTTAATAATCGGTTCCTTTTACCGGCCTCCCGACTCTGACGATACAATGGCAGAAAGGTTCAAAGAAAACCTGACTCTAATTACAAAAACGTACCCGACTCACACGATAATAGTAGGTGGTGATTTTAATTTACCCTCGATCTGTTGGCGAAATTATATTTTCAAATCAGGAGGTAGGCATAAAACATCGTCCGAAATTGTACTCAATGCATTTTCTGAGAATTACTTTGAACAATTAGTTCATGAGCCAACTAGAATTGTAAATGGATGTGAAAACACACTTGATCTCTTAGCAACAAATAATCCTGAGCTCATAACGAGTATCAAAACGGATATAGGTATTAGTGAACACAGAGCTGTCGTAGCGAAATTGAATATCGAAAGTCCCAAAGTTACCAAAAATAAACGCAAAGTATATTTGTTCAGGAAAGCAGATAGAAACAAAATACGTTGCTTCTTGAAAGACAGCTTCCACTCGTTTCTAACACTAAACGTAGGTGTAGACCAGATGTGGCTCAAATTCAAAGAAGTGGTATCAACAGCAATTAAAAGTTTTATACCTAATAAATTAATAAAAGAAGGAGGCGATCCCCCTTGGTACACAAAACAGGTCAGGACACTGTTGCAAAAGCAAAGGAAAAGGCATACTAAATTTAAACGAACACGAAATCCCGAGAATTTGCGATCGTACTCAGAAGCTCTAAATTTAGCGAGGATTTCAAAAATGCGAGATGCCTACAATATTTATCACAACGAAACCCTTTCTCGTAATTTGAGTGAAAACCCAAAGAGATTTTGGTCATATGTTAAATATACTCAGGGCAAGTCACAAACAATACCTTCACTACGTGATAGTAATGGCGATCCTGCCGATGACAGCGCTACTAAAGCAGAGTTACTAAAATTAGCTTTTAGAAACTCATTCACCAAAGAAGACGAAACCAATATTCCACATTTCGAATTACAAACAGATACCGTAATGAGTAACGTAGAAGTAGATATCATCGGAGTAGTGCAGTAACTAAAATCACTTAATAAGAACAAGTCTTCTGGTCCGGATTGTATACCCATTAGATTTCTATCTGAGTATGCTGAAGTGATAGCTCCTTACTTAACAGTCATATACAACCGCTCTCTCATAGAAGGATCTGTACCAAAAGATTGGAAAGTTGCACAGGTCACACCTATATTCAAGAAAGGCAGTAGGAGTAACCCACTAAACTACAGGCCTATTTCATTAACGTCAATTTGCAGCAGGGTTTTGGAACATATCCTGTATTCAAATATTATGAATTATCTCGAACAGAACGATCTATTGACCCAAGGTCAACACGGATTTAGAAAATATCGTTCATGCGAAACACAACTAGCTCTTTATTCACACGAAGTGATGAGTGCTATCGACAAAGGTTCGCAAATCGATTCCGTATTTCTTGATTTCCAGAAAGCTTTTGACACCGTACCTCACAAACGGCTTTTAATCAAATTGCGTGGTTATGGTATATCGCCCCAAATTTGCGATTGGATAGGGGATTTCTTGTCAGAGAGGACACAGTTCATAGTAATCGATGGTAAGGCATCGACTAAAACAGAGGTGATATCGGGCGTTCCACAGGGTACTGTTATTGGTCCTCTGCTATTCCTTATTTACATAAACGATTTAGGGGAAAATCTAAGTAGCTCTCTTAGGTTGTTTGCAGATGAATAAGATATCAGTATGGTGTAAAAATTGGCAATTGGCTCTAAATTATGAGAAGTGTGAAGTCGTCCACATGAGTACGAAAAGAAATCCGTTAAACTTTGTTTACAACATAAATCAATCAAACGTGAAGGCCGTAAACTCCACAAAATACCTAGGAATTACTATTACTTCAGACCTAAACTGGAAAGAACACGTAGATAATATCGTGGGAAAGGCGAACCAGAGACTACGTTTTATTGGCAGAACCCTTAAAAGATGCAACAGAACTACTAAAGAAACTGCATACACTGCGCTTGTCCGTCCATTTTTGGAGTATTGCAGCCCAGTGTGGGATCCTTATCAGGTGGGTTTGACGGAGGACATCGAAAGAGTCCAAAGAAGGGCAGCTCGTTTCGTATTGTCACGATACACGGGAGACAGCGTTACGGAAATGATACAGGATCTGGGATGGGAATCACTACAACAACGGCGCTTATCGCTGTGGCATGGGCTATTTGCGAAACTCCGATCACCAATATTCTCCTCCGAATGCGAAAATATATTGTAGACTCCCACTTACATAGGTAGAAATGATCATCAGAATAAAATACGAGAAATCAGAGCTCGAACAGAGAGATTCAGGTGTTCTTTCTTCCCGCGCACTATTTGAGAATGGAATGGCAGATAAATGGTATAATTGTGGTTCGATGAACCCTCTGCCAGGAACTTAAATGTGATTTGCAGAGTATCCCATGTAGATGTGTAGATGTATATTTACCTATACAAATATCAGCCAAAACTTTGTCAAATGATCTCCACCCATTCACCAGAGGTATCTGTTTACCGTGCAGAACTTCCAAGGAAGGTCAGTAGTTATAACCAAACTCAATCCTATCCAGAAACAAACCTAACTAAAAACACAATCAAAATTTGAAAAATTTGACAATTGTGATGTGTAGAGGGTGTTTATTTTAACTTCAAAACTAAGCATCTTGAAAACAATGTGCAGTTTGAAAAATAAATAAATTATTATAAATGAGTACAGGTGGACTGTACTAAAACTGGCCACCCCTCCTGAATGTGGGAGCGGGGGGAGAGGGGGTGTCATTTTCTTCCACATGGGAACTCCCAATTTTTATTGGATTTTTTAATTCTGTGCCACAAATAAGTACTGTGTACATTGTACTTATAGTCAGCGTCACCTACGAAGGTGGCCCAGTTTTCAGCTGTTCTGTGCATCCCACTCCATTACCGCAATGACTGCCAATAATGTTCATTCTTTAGGCGCATGACTGGCTGTGAGTTACGCAATGTTTCTCCAGCAGGCACAACTGTTGGCGCTTGGCCTTCGCTCCTCCCCTCCTCGCTTTCCCTGTCGCTCTGTCTCTATGCGGCAGAAGCGCCGTCTTACATGACGCCAGCTATAAATGCTCAGTAATAAGCAATAGAAGTGCAAACATTTTTGTACTTAAAAACACCACAAAAACTTCATTTACATTACAAATTCAAATCTTTGGATTCTACAGGTCAGTATTAGTTTGAATTTGAACCTTAACTTAGTGTGGTAAATTTGATTACATTTCATATATAACATTTAGCATAATCCAGGAGCAATGACATAGATGTAATAGTTTTCTGTTTGTATCAAAATTCTTAACATTGGTGAGTCCAAGTGACCTCACCACTGAAATGCCACACTTTGAAAATATGTTTGGTGGATTGTTTGTGGAAGCATTCTGATACATTCTAACATGTTCCGTCAAGTAGTTGGTACTTACACATACACTTAGTTCCCCCCCACAAAAATGCAAAATAAATCTGGTGACAAGAAAAACTATGTTATGATACAAGCAGCTTAACTGCATGAAACGTCAAAGTCTAGCCACATTATTTGTATTTTACAATCCAATTTAGAAAATATTTTGAACATAAATATCAACTGTCAAAATACAAATGCTTACATTTACATCTTAAATGAAATGTAGAATAATATGTGCTTGTTCTTAAAGCAATAACAGGCACCCATTTTTTAGATTACAAGCCATGTACCCCGTTTACATGGACTCTCAAAACCAGATTTCGTAAACTGACTTCCCAATTCTACTTTTGGATGGTCATGTAAACACTCCAAAATCGATTCTGGAAATCCGCTTCCCTAAAGCGGTTTTCCAGTTCCACAATCGATTTTCATGCCCATGTAAACGCAACCATTTTTGAAGCATTCTTGGCTTGTCAGAATGTGTTTTCTTGTTAAGAATTTTCGGCACATATGGAAAGAGTGATATTTTCTAATGTGAAATAAACGTATAAATATTTAGAGTGAACATAAATGTGTATTTAAATAAAGAAAAATAGTGATTGTGCTGACTAAATCAGTAACTGAATCAGCTGTTTTTCAGCCAGCATGTTAAGAGGATTAGGAAATCCGATTCAGGTGAAAAACGGTTTACTAAAATTGGTTTTCGTCTTCCGGAAGATGTGTTGCATGTAAACATAGTGATGTAGCACAAAAGGAAAGCAAAGGAACTGAGTAGACGGTATTTTCTGATGTAGAATGCAAACTTTGAATACAAATGGGGCTTCCCTCTTGTAAATGTAAAGTTGACCCCACCCATGCACTAGGAGTGGCACGAAGATGGCCAGTTGTAATGTTGAACATATGGCCCTTGTATTAATATCTTTCACCTAGAAAGTTTTTTCATTGGACACACTGTTCTCAAAATATTTAGCCATCTCGAGCTGCTATTTAGGTGCAGTTTTCTAATTAGAATTAAGAGTGCACATGTTTTTGTGAAAGCACAACTAATTAGTATTTTATAACTGCACCCTGTTCAAGTATTGTATTTTCTTTGGAAATTAGTGGAAGTTAATGAAACTTTTACAATGAATGCTTATTAAGTTATCACATGATCTGGAGACATTACGAATGCATATCATCTGACAATGATTAGTAGTAAGCCTAAAACAGCAATGATGCCACCATTTGACCTGAGGCTGATATATACAATTAAAACATGTCCACAAGACTGTCACCAAATAACCCTAGGGCGTAACCTATGAAGATTATTTTTGCATTTCCAGAAATTCACAATTGTTCACACTACTATTCACAACTGTTGTTATTGTGTTCTTCACTTTGGAGACTGCTGTGACACAGCACTCCCTGCTACCCTCCCTCATCCTGTGCAAGCTCTAAATCATATAAACTGAACTACACTTGTTGCCTTGTTTCACAAAACTTTATTTTATTTGTCATGATTTAGGTTTTGGATTATGAGCCTATTTTCTATTGACTTCCCGATTCCGAAGTACCCAAGTAAAGACAAACCATACCATTATTACAGTCCTGCAGTTTTTGCTTTCAACACTGGACAGTATTACTGTTTCGTAATTAATTTAGAAACAATTACATTCGCATTTTGCATTCATTGGATTACCTTTTATAACTGCTGATGTTAGTAACTAAATTATTGTAAGCTCCATATTATGTACTTATTTTTTGGTGCTGATGATTTGCTGAATTGTCTAACTGTGACAGTTAATTTTTGTACCCTGACAATTTATGTAATTGATTCTTTACCAATACATAACAATCTTTAGATTATGAAGCTATTATTGGTAAAAAAAAATCAATGACAAATTCCCAGGGTACAGCGATTAATTAACTGTCACTACACAATTTCAGCAATCATCAGCACTAGAAAAGTATATAATATGGAGCTTAGAATAATGTAGTCACTAACATCAATAATAATAAAAAATTATCCATTGGCTGTAAAACACAAACGTAATTGTTTCTAAATAAATTATGTTGTTGTTGTTGTTGTTGTGGTCTTCAGTCCAGAGACTGGTTTGATGCAGCTCTCCACCCTACTCTATCCTGAGCAAGCCTTTTCATCTCCTCATAAGAACGACAACCCACATCCACTTGAATCTGCTTACTATACGCGTCTCTTGGTCTCCCTCTGCGATTTTTACCCCACACACTTCCCCCCAACGCTAAATTCACAATTCCTTGATGTCTAAGAATGTGTCCTACCAATTTATCCCTTCTTTTAGTCAAGCTATGCCAGAAATTTCTTTTCTCCCCAATTCGGTTCAGTACCTCCTCATTAGTTACGCGATCCACCCACCTAATCTTCAGCATTCTTCTGTAGCACCACATTTCAAAAGCCTCTATCCTCTTTCTGTCCACACTGCTTATCGTCCATGTATCACTCCCATACAAGGCAACACTCCATACAAATGCCTTCAGAAAGGACTTCCTTAGGCTTAAATCAATATTCGATGTTAACAAATTTCTCTTTTTCAAAAATGTCTTTATACCCATTGCCATTCTGCATTTTATATCATCTGTACTGCGACCATCATTTGTTATTTTACTGCCCAAGTAACAAAACTCATCTACCTCCTTTATTGTTTCGTTACCTAATCTAATTCCTTCAGCATCACCTGATTTTCTTACACTGCACTCCATTACCCTAGTTTTACTCTTGTTAATGTTCATCTTATACGCACCTTTCAGCACACTGTCCATTCCGTTCAATTGCTCTTCCAGGTCCTTTGCTGTATCTGACAGAATTACTATGTCGTCGGCAAAACGCAATGTTTTTAATTCTTCACCCTGAACTTTAATTCCTTCTCCAAATTTCTCCTTGCTTTCCTTTATAGCTTGCTCAATGTACAAATTGAACAACATTGGGGAAAGGCTACAACCCTGTCTTACTCCCTTTCCAACCACTGCATCCCTTTCATGCCCTTCAACTCTGACAACCGCTGTCTGGTTTTTGTACAAGTTGTAAATAACCTTACGCTCCCTATATTTTACTCCTGCTTGCTTCAGAACTTCAAAGAGTTTATTCCAATTAACATTGTCAAAAGCCTTCTCCAAATCTACAAAAGCTATAAATGTTGGTTTGTCTTTTCTTAATCTACAAACCGTAATACCTGCCACTGTTTAACAGAAAACCAGAGAACTGTAGTAATTGTATGAATTGTCGTAACTTGGGTACTATGGAATAAGTAAGTTGCTAGAAAGTTTCATTGATCACTCAGCTTGTAATACTTGAGCAAAGCCTGTGAATGGGCCAGAGATGATGTCGTTATTAGGACTGACACAGATCTCATTTTTGACACCCTCCACCATTCCAAACTTGTACTTCAAGTTTTCAACAAACAACAAAGTTTTCATGGACATAAATGATTCGGCATCTGTTTTGGTACAGACTACAGTAAAACCCCAATTTTATGTTTCCCCACCATTTACACCATTTTTTGATGGTTCTGTCAAATTTCCTACGTTCACAATGTTCATTCACCCCCATTTTTGCATTAACATATTTACACTTTTCCCCAAGTTTTAATCTTTTTGAGACCATGTTCATGAAGAAAAAAATGATGTAATGGGCATAAATTGATGCTGGCATGGCTTTCACCTTCAAGTATAGTGTTTATAAATGTTCCACAGTCAATTTCTTGACACACTGCATTTATTCAAACATATAATTTGCTCTTCATTGTTTGCAGTAGGCGCCTAGTTGCTCAGGACACAAGAGTATCCAATCAGCCATCACACCGATTGCCAGGTTAGCTTTGTTTACGTAACTGGTAGTTTTTCATGTATTGCACGACACATTTTGAGAATTTATTCTTATTGTAAAATACAAATATTTATCTGAGGACATTTTGTGAAGTTTATAAATGGTGAGACTGGTGGTTTGCTTGTGTATGTTTTTCTGCCCATTAAAGGGGGCATGGTGGAGTATAACCTCAAAAATGCGATTATAGTGTGAGATGCGGATACTATGCAAATGCCACAAAAATACTTATGCATATATTTCAACTAGAGAACGCAAATAAATTTTGAAATACTGTTGTGCGAAACAATGAATACAAAAAGTACAGAACTTGTGCAGTTTCACTATGTAAATAATGAATGTCAGTAAAGGCTTGCTGTCAAAGTCGATTATGATGAATGAAATTATGTCAAAATTTCTAATTCTTATGAAGTTACCGGTTCTGCCTGCCACTTAAAGTAGCACAAAATTTGGATAACTTCCTTGCGAGTATTGTGATGCCTATTATGTACATTTATTGCAAATAAATCACGAAAATGCAAGAGTGATCCAGTAATCATATTTTACCGTTTAAAACATTAGTTTCTACATTTTACACCATTTTCATTAAGTCCCTTGAAAAATTTGAAAGCGGTGTTCTACTGTAAATATTGAGGGGCATATGCTTCACCTTGATTACAGGTCCTACATTCCTCCCATAATGTCGACAGGGAAGGAAACGATTGGGGATCATATGTCACTGCATTAAAATCGACATTACTGTACTTACATAGAGATGCCAGTGGCAGTTTGGCCACCACCATTTTGATTCACTCATTTCATTTTGTTCCTATATTATTATTATTATTATTATTATTATTTATTACAGAGGTTTTGACCCAGGCTAAGCAGCATACAATGTTCCACCATCGTGCTGCTCAGTGGTCGCTGAGGTATACACAGAGCTTACGGTATCGTGGGCTTTTGACGCAATCCCCATGTCGGGGATCCCGGGTTCATCAAACCCGTGCCCAACAAGTTAATACTGAGCCCTCTGAGGGGTTCTAGCATTCTTATGGTTTTTGCACAGGGGCTACAAATTCATAGCGTAAAAACTGGGAAAAAAGGTAAAATTGGAGAACATACATTTGAAGTTTCATTCTACCGTACCATTTATGTCACCTGAGCAACAAAAGATGGCATATTATAGAGCAATTCTCAATAGAATGGAAAATATAGCATTGAACACTAAAGCAAAACAAGAACTAAAAAGAATCAAGTTAATAGCACACAACAATGGTTACAGTTTTGACATCTTCAATAAATTCCACAATGAAATTTTAAAACACCCAGCTCCTTAAAGAATTGTAAAATATTTTCTATACCATTCCATGGTACAAAATCAGTGAAAGTTGAAATACAAAAGAAATGAAAACATAAATTTAAAGGAATGAGTACACATCATAGATGTGGTATGTATAAACTAAATTGGTAAAAGTGTACCAAATTTTAAATTGGCCAAACAGAAAGATATTTTATCATATGTGAACACATGCACCTGGCTCAAGAAACCAATTAGATCAACTTTTGATGTTTGGCCTGGCTAACAGAAAGTTAAGCATTGAAGAAAATCTAGAAATATTGCATTTTGCAGAAATTAGATCAACTTTTGATGTTTGGCCTGGCTAACAGAAAGTTAAGCATTGAAGAAAATCTAGAAATATTGCATTTTGCAGAAGGAGTACAAATGAACGTGTTAGAAGAAATAGAATTATATAGCCATCTTAAAAGAAAATAAATAAATATTAACATGAAATAAATATAAAATATGTTTCCTTAATGGTCATTAACTACCTCCTTCTGATGTAAAAAATAAATAAAAATTAAACAAATTTTAAAATGATCAGAATTATCTTCACTGTTGCGCTCTAAAAGTACAATTTATCTGTAAGCTTGTCATGTTCTTTGGCACATCCAAATGGTCCGAGCACTCTTTACGGTAATTTTTGTGAAGGTGAGATCAACCCCTGTGTGAACTGTGAACATTGGGGAAAGGCCTATTTAATTTCTTTACTGTATCACAATCTATGTATTATGAAAGACATTCCAATGCAAAGAACAAAGCACTGAAGCTCATCTGTAACACTTAACTGTAGATATGAGTTAATGTAGGCCTAATAAAAATGTGAATAAGTAAATAAAACAATGATGAGAAAGGTTGGAATTCAATAATACAATGAGGACAGTTTAGAAAAGACAAACATACACACAGAACGCAAGCTTTCAGCTATTAGCCTTCTTCAGAAAAGCCCTCACTCACACAAGACACTTGACAGACATCAGTAGCATATGTGGGGGCAAGAGGGGGGGGGGGAACAGGACAAAGGCCCCCCCCCTCCTCGAAATAATGAATATAGGGAAACAGTACATATAATTTTATGATTTATTGTCAACAATAAAAAAGCTTGATCTCCGTAAATTAAAAAGGGGTTTTGGCACAAATTATTCTCTGAATATGAGCAGCAAAACGGATACAAAATATCATGGGGTGTACTTTAAATTACTGAATTTATCCTTATGTTAATCCTGCCCCCCCCCCCCCCCCCTGAAAATGTATGCTACATTCACCACAGACAGATACACAACAGACTTTAGCAGTGATTCCTTAGTGAGCTCAGTAAAAAAAAAAAATAGGTTCACACCTGGGTATACGCCAATATTTTGAATTTCATTCTGGGGCTTAATTTTTTTATCTACCAGTAACAGAAATACTTTTTTTTTATTTTTATTACATAATTTAGCCAATTACAGACCACTTAAAAACTAAGACTATTGTATAATCTTTTTCTTATCATCTTCCCAGAACTAATTTGTGTGCTGCCTAATGACCCGCCTTTGTTTAATTGACATCACCCTCCTAGACTGTAGTTTTTGTTGTTGGATGGAAAATAGTGAAGAATTGATCCATAGCCTGAAGTTTTCCCTGTCTTGTAAGGTGTCTTCTGGGGCAGCAAGTTTCTCAAATCTGTTTTTGTCTCTTTCAGACATTCTGTGATGTTCTTCAGTTTGGAAATGAAAATTTTCTTCATCAGCCCTTTCTCATTCATGCTGTAAATGTGTCCGTAAGACTAATTGCCTTTTCCTCATTATTGTCTGTGATGGTTCTTTACAAATCCTAATTTCTTCTCATCGTCCAGTTTTTATTGCTGATATTTTGTGTACCTAAATTTTTTCTGAGTATTTTTCTTTCTTTTGTAGTTCTACTTGTTCCACATTTTTATTCAGTTAGGCATTCAGATTCACGGAGTGCTTCCAGTTTTATTACTGTTATGCCGTGTTCAACTTTTGAGGTTGCGTCTGTGAATGTCTCTTTAATTAACTTTCTGGTGGTTTTATCAACAGTTACTTGCTCCAGTGTTAGGAATACTGTTTGTCTATGGAATCTCAAGCTTTCTTCACATCAACAAATGTAATGCATATAGTTTTCACGGGTTGTCCGCCGGATAATGTTGTGTAAATCCCCCAATATTTCTTCACAGCAAGTCTGACATCTTCAGGTGGCTGCACCTTGCTGATGGCCAAGTACGACTGACGGTATTTGCATACAGGCACCACTGTATATAGAACACGCTCATGAAGACTGCGCAGATGCGTAAATTGTGTATGCGCAATAATTTGCCAATAGAGGGCATCGATCTAAAGAGCCATCTGCAGGAAAACACAGAGCGGCTATTTTGCATGTGCGTTGTACACTGTGTTTAGACACAGTACCACCAGATGGCGAATTATTGCGCATGTAGAATTTGCGCTTCTGCGCAGTCTTCGCGCCTATATGCAAATACCATGAGTCGTACTTCGCCATCAGTAAGGTGCAACCACCTGAAGATGTCTGAGAGTTGCTCTGAAGAACTATTGTGGGATTTACACAATGTTATCCAGCGGCAAACCCATGAAGACTGTATGCAACACATCCGCCAAGAAAGCTTGAATAATCACAACAAATGTAATGACTGTGTTAAGGTTCTGCACTGATCGGATCCTGATAATTATTTTCAAGTTAAAGATTTGCTATGGGCACACATTACTTTTTCTGAACCCCACGTGGAATGGCCTACTCATCAATTGTGTGTTCTGCTTGTGCTTCTATGATATGCAGCAAAGCTCAGATACAATTTGGTATGTGACTGGAAAGAGGAAAATGCCTCAGTTGTAGTAGTAGGTGTCTGTTCTGTCTCCCTTCTTATGTAATGGGTGAATTATGGCTTTTTTCCAATCATCCAGTATGCTTTCTTTTTCCCAGCAATATTTAATTACCACATATATGGTTTCATCTGCCCAATTTCCTATGACTTTCCTTATCTCAGCAAATATGTTGTCTTCCCCTGGTGCTCTGTTGTTCAACTAGCCAACATATTTCTCAAATTGATGCAGAGTCGGTGGTGCTGAAGACTTTTTTCTTTTGAGGCTTACAGAAAGTTGGTTGTTGTGTTGGTTCTTTGCAATTTAGAAGATTTTTGAAGTATTTGGTGAATAACTTATAGTTATCTTTGTTGTTAGTGATCAGTTTAGCCGTCAAGTCTTTGAAGTGGAGGCTTATCGGCTTGTAGTGTGTAATTTCTTCTTTACAAACTTTATAGAAATCCCTAGAATTGTTCTGACTATGTCCATCTCATCATGTAACAAAAATGTATTATGCAAAATTGGACGTTATTTAGACATAACAGTGTAACCTCTCTCTATGAGGAACAAGTTTTTTGTTACACTCTACAATTTGCAATTTATGGATGAAGCAGACAAATGAGAAAGAATAAATAATAATAATAAAGTTCGTAATTTTGTAAAATGAACTATCTCTCAGAATAAAAATACAAAAGAGTGATACATTTGAAATAATTTACAAATACAACTTTCAGTTGTCTATTAATGTATAAAAGAAAATTTAGGACACTTGTTATTCAAACCAAAATTCTTCAAAAAAAAAAAAAAAATATATATATACCTAAAGTACAGGTTGGTCGATAGGAACACTAAACACACACAAAAACACACAACCATTCGAGCTTTCGCCACCAGTGGTGGCTTCTTCGGGAAAAAGAGGGAGGAAGGAGAGGAGAAAGGGAAGGATACGGGTTTTAAGGAAGTGGAAAAGGAGCCATTCCAATCCCAGGAGTGGAAGGACTTACCTTAGGGGACAAAAAGGAAGGTAAACAAATACACACACACACACACATATCCACATCCAAACACACTTAGGCAGACATTTGTAGAAACCAAAGAAGTTGGACAGAGATGCCACTTCAGGCAGAGGCTCTGTCCACAGAACCGAGGCAAAGATGTTAAAGGGAACCCCTTCCCTACAGCTTAGGTCTTCGTGGCAAACGAGTCTGCTCCAGTCCCGAATCCCTGAACCAGTACACCAACAACCTAATATCAGCTTTCACATCCCGCGGCTATCCTCCTGATCTGGTACAGAAACAAATTTCCAGAGCCACTTCCTCATCCCCCCAAATTCAGAACCTTCCACAGAAGAACCCCAGAAGTGCCCCTCTTGTCACCGGATACTTTCCGGGACTGGAGCGGACTCTGAATGTGGCTCTCCAGCAAGGATATGACTTCCTTAAATCCTGCCCCGAAATGAGATCCATCCTTCATGACATCCTTCCCACTCCACCAAGAGTGTCTTTCCGCCGCCCACCTAACCTCCGTAACCTCCTAGTCCATCCATATGAAATCCCCAAACCACCTTCCCTACCCTCTGGCTCCTACCCTTGTAACCGCCCCCGTTGTAAAACCTGCCCTATGCACCCTTCCACCACCACTTACTCCAGTCCCGTAACCCGGAGGGTGTACACGATCAAAGGCAGAGCCACTTGCGATAGCACCCACGTGATTTACCAACTGACATGCCTGCACTGTGAAGCGTTCTATGTGGGAATGACCAGCAACAAACTGTCCATTCGCATGAACGGTCACAGGCAGACAGTGTTTGTTGGTAATGAGGATCACCCTGTGGCTAAACATGCCTTGGTGCACGGCCAGCACATCTTGGCACAGTGTTACACCGTCCGGGTTATCTGGATACTTCCCACCAACACCAATCTTTCAGAACTCCGGAGATGGGAACTTGCCCTTCAACACATTCCCTCTTCCCGTTGCCCGCCTGGTCTCAACCTCCGCTAAATTCTAATTCCCGCCCGCCATCTTTAACATCTTTGCCTCGGTTCTGTGGACAGAGCCTCTGCCTGAAGTGGCATCTCTGTCCAACTTCTTTGGTTTCTACAAATGTCTGCCTAAGTGTGTTTGGATGTGGATATGTGTGAGTGTGTGTGTATTTGTTTACCTTCCTTTTTGTCCCCTAAGGTAAGTCCTTCCACTCCTGGGATTGGAATGGCTCCTTTTCCACTTCCTTAAAACCCGTATCCTTCCCTTTCTCCTCTCCTTCCTCCCTCTTTTTCCCGAAGAAGCCACCACTGGTGGCGAAAGCTCGAATGGTTGTGTGTTTTTGTGTGTGTTTAGTGTTCCTATCGACCAACCTGTACTTTAGGTAAGTCAAAAATCTTTATTTTATACCATTTTCGTACCTGGAAGGTCTCCTTCTATAATATTATATAATTTTAAATTCTGTTATTTCATAAACAGTTGCAGTTCTGTGTAATGTATTGAAATCTTTGTACTAACAAAACTGCCAGTACTTAACAAGTTACAATTTCAAATGAAAGCTTGTTAAAACAGTATGATCTTTTCTATGAATATCACTATCTTGTGACTATATGATTAAGCAGGAATCTAACAGTGCAGAAGACAGCAGCAATCACAATTTCATTCTTCTTTCTCTAAATCATTTTGCTGTTCTCTAAGAATGTAACAGTTTACTGGTATGTGGTTTAGACTGTCTGTCACTAGCACATTTCTCAGTATCAACTCAGTACTACAGCAATCAACAAATCGGATACATCAAGATTACATCAGTTACTTAAATAAATGCCACCATCTTTAGAGTAGCCTATATACAAAAGAGGAATGATACAAAAAATTGTATCTCCTCCCTATAAATGTAAAGGAAAGCTTTTTGTGAACTTAGTGGAAAATATTGAGCGTAGATAAATGTAAAATCATGTGTAAGCAATGAAAGTATAAAATTTTGTCATATGTAGAACAGAAGAGTAATAACTTTCTCATCTATTAATTCACAAAAACTTTGTTATTTTAGGACTTCCGGATGGACTCAGACCCAAATAGTGATTTGCGTTGGGAATATTACCAGTGGAAAGGAACTTATAAAATGGAAATATTGCCAGAAATTTTTATTTCGCCAAAGAAGATTGTGAAAAACTGGGAATTTATGAAAATTTTTAGATTTTAAAAGTTTTAGCACTTATTAACAGATAAATAACCTTGTAGTTATATTAACTAAGTAAATTCATACATTTTAATCCAAGATTTATCATTCACTGCATTAATTTCCTAGCTAATTCTAAGCAGAACCTCATTTACTTTAAGTCTAGTGAAAATAATAATAATAATAATAATAATAATAATAATAATTAGTTTAAAATATTCGATAGGGCTACAATTTTTCGGCAAATTAAAACCCTACATTTTTTTGAATGGAACCTAAACTTACAAAGTATTTCTTTGGAGGCATAATTCTCAACCGGCCGTCATCTGTAGTTTTTTTTTTTTTTTTTTTTTTTTTCCTCCAGGACCAGAGGTGTTTCACTTTCAGAATTCAAAGACTCCTCAATTCCTGCGATGAATTATGATATAATTTATTTTCTAAAATATCGCTAGTAATTTCAGTTTTAGAATCTTTAATTAAGGTTTTACAGTGTTCTATGTCAATAAAATCTTTTATTTTCAAGTAAATCTTAAATCTCTGTATTTACGTAATTTTTCCCCAAAATGCTATTTTCATTGACTAATGTTTACAAATTTCGCACAAGTTTATTTTAAACTTTATAGCCTAAAATATCACTAACATCAACAGAAAACTTTACAAAATAAACAAACAAACCTCCCTATGTATTTTAATATTGAATGGCATATCAATATCATAAATGAGGTTTTTCTAAAGGTTGGTCATTCCGAGGGTGCCAGTTCTAGGAACCTAAGAATCATTCATTTTGATGCTTGGTAGTTATAGGACTAATTCTTTGATATTTAAAATATTGAAAACAAAAAAAAGTGTTTGTTTCAAACAAGGAGGTTAAGTCCAGATCCATATAAACCTAGACCTATCCAAATATTTTATTTATATTTTAAAATAGAAAGGTTCAAAGCTTGAATATCTCTGAAGTTGCCTGGGCGGAACAGCCACCTTTGTTGTTAGCAAAACTTACAGTCGAACAAAGTGGTCCTCCAAACATTGGCCGTCAATGAAAAGGCTGATCTAGACCCATCCATTAAAAAGGAAACTACTGGACAATACTTTGTTTTGGGTTACAACTGAAAAAATTATAATCTACTTAAACCAACTGTAGATCTTATCACATCCATTGAGTGGTGTGGAAGTTAAACATCAGATGCGTTGTTGTTTTGGGGGTTTTGAGAGGACTAAACTACAAGGTTATCAGTCCCCTGTTCCTATCGAAGACAATAGAGCCAAGTAGGTTAAAAGTAAAATAGAGCTCAACGCCCAGAAGAGAAGCATAACAGGCACACAGTGCCAATGAACCTGACACTCAACACCAAGGAAGAGAACAGTAATATGAGAGACCAAGTGTTGAACTAAGCTAAAATAGATATAGCAGAGAACAGTGGCTGGCTGATCACAAACAAATACAAGATGAGCCAGCCACTCTGCTCAGACTAAAAACCTGGAGGTAAAAAACAGTGTAGAAGTAAGAGAGAGAACATTTAAAAGGTTAGGGATGGGGCCCTGAGATACCAGGTAAGCGAGCCCACCACTAAATAGAATGATAAAATCTAAAACACAGTCAGCCATCGAAGTATCATCAGCAAAAATTAATGCAGGCGCAGTAGGCAGGTTAAAAGACTGTCACAATGCAATTAAAAGCGGACAGTCCGACATGATGTGGACCAATGTCAACAAATTGCCATGGGATGCGAATGTGGCCTGGAGTCCAAAAAAAGCCCACCAAACAGTGAGACTTGCCGAGTGAATCGATGGCGTTGCAAATGGATGGGATGGGAAGAGAAATACTTGTCAAAGGCTTGCAGGACGCCGAGGGAGTCACTGCACACGACATACAACTTCCAGGGGCGTGTTTTTAGGTGGTCAAGAGCATGAGGTATGGCGATCAGTTCAGCAGTGTAAATGCTACAGCCAGTTGGTAGGGATCGATGTAGCTGTGAACAAATGCGTAACTGACTCTACCGTCTAACAGGGATCCATCAGTATATGTCATGTCTGTATCATGGCATGTACCAAGTAGGGCCAGAAACTTGCGACAAAGTGTTAGTGAAGAAACTAACGCCTTTGTATCGCAGGTCAATTGCAGATGGAGGTTCAAACGAGGAATGGACCAAGGAGGGGTACGGGATGGGTAGGAGAAAGCGGCTTGGAGAGGTAGGGACTGAAGTGAGGAAAGGAGTGTATGAACCCGGATCGCGATAGGAACGCATGATCTGGGTCGTCACGGTGGGGAAGGACGGGTAGCAGACAAAAACAAAAAGCCTGCGATTCAGGTGGTGTGGCGCGGCATTAACTCTAGCAATATAACTAGTAAGAAGCTGCTGCCGGCGAAAGTGCAATGGAGGGATCCCTGCTTTGTCAAGAAGACTTGAGACAGGGCTTGTGTGGAAAGCCCCAGTCACCAGCTGAATACCACTATGGTGGATGGGATCAAGGATCTGTTATGCTGATGGTGCTACCGAGTCATGTATCAGGCTCTCGTAGTCAAGCCTTGATTGTATCAGCTGCAAGAGGGTGGAATGGGTAGTGCCTCAAGCAGTATGACTGAAGTAGCGAGAGAATATTGAGATGTTGCCAGCATTTTTGTTGCAACTGACACAGACGAGGCCCCACAAGTAAGCTGGTTGTCGAATACCGTCCCAAGAAAGTGATGCATCTCTTCGACAAGTAACAATTCGCCACCCAGATATAGCTCTGGATCCACGTGAACAGCCCAGCAGCGACAGATGTGCATCACGCTGGTTTTCTGTGCTGAAAACTGAAAACCATGGGTTGAGGCCCACGATTCGGCTTTTCAGATGGCTGTCTCCTGTCAGTAGCCGCCAGTGATGCTGATACTAGCAGAATTAAAATAGACAAAAGTCATCAGCAAACAAGCTGGAGTAGACCAATGACTCCACATTCGTGGCAAGCCTGTTTATGGCAACTAAAAATAGACACACACTGAGAATGGAGCCCTTTGGAACACCGTTTACTTACCTAAAATAGCGGTGGGGAAAAAAATTCCTTATAAAGATTAGAATTGGGCCCCATAAGCCCCAGTCGTACAATGCAGGCAGTATATGATGGCGCCAGGTGGTATCTTAAGCTTTCCGTAGATTGAAAAATACAGCAACAAGGTGTTCATTTTAGGTAAAAGCTGTGCGTATAGCCAACACAAGATTGTCAATCGAGGAGCGGCCCTCACGGGAGCCCCCTTGTTGTGCAGCTAAGAGTTCCCAGTCTTTGAGGATCCACATACGCTGCCGACTCACCATACATCAAGGAGTTAGTATAGAAATGTTGGCGAGGCTCATCAGATGGTAACTATCAGCAGGGTTGGCACCAAATTTCATCACTGGGATGATGGTGCTTTCCCGCCATTGTGTGGGGAAAACACCTTCTGCCCAGAGAGGGTTAAACAAGGTGAGTATCCACTGGCAATGGATACGATCTGGTCCTGGACAGGTATCGAGGCACGCAGCAAGGGTACTTTGAAACTCCCACTCGCTAAAGGGTGCATTGTATGGCTCCTGGTGACACAAACGAAATGCCAGCGGCTTCCGCTCAAATCTTTCAATTAGGGTGCAGAAGGCTGTACCGTAAGATTCAGTCAAACAGATGCGTGCATAATGCTGTGCCATGTGCTCGGCGACAGCAATCAGGTTTGTGCAGACAGTATCCTGTATGTGAAGAAAGGGATTCCTGCTGGTGGGTAGTACCTGAAAAGGCGTCAAACTTGGGTCCACACCCAAGAAGGCGAGGCACGAGATCCAATAGAGGCAACATACCTCCCAGAACAATCCTGCTTACTTTGCCAGACAAGCCGTCGAGCTTGGGCCCGGAGCCATTTAAAGGCAATCAGTTGATCTATGGTGAGATGACGCCGGTGGCGCTAGAGTGCCCTTCGTCAATCCCGAATGGCTTCAGCAATCTCTTATCACCAAGGCACAGATTTGCACTGAGGAGAGCCAGTGGTGGTTGGAACAGTGGCCTCAGCAGCAGAGACTATGGCGATAGCGACTTGTTGAATTGCCACATCCACATCGGCTGGCAGTGGGCCAGGAACACTGTTAGTCATCCCTACTGAGGGACCATTGTGGCAGGCAGTCTGTGGGAGCGACAGAATGAGAGGGAAATGGTCGTTGCCACGAAGGTCACTGTGGACTCTCCAAGTGAGTTGTGGGAGAAGACTCGCGCTACATGCTGACAGATCTATGGCTGAAAAAGTGTCATGTGCCACACTGAAATGTGTAGGGGCACCTGTATTAAGAAGGCAAATGTCTTGTTGGGCAAAAAGCGTTTCAACATCCCTACCCCAACAGTGGTCTACATTCCACCCCCATAGAGCAGGCCACTCCAACTTGAGCACTCGGTGCTTGCGGACCCTGGTGTCATGCAGTCCGACCCCGGTGCTGCCCCCCTCCCCCGCCCCTCCCACCACTGTCTCCTCACTGCACATGTATGACAGAGACAGCGCTCACTCTCGCACCTTCTTGGATGCACTTGAAATTGTACTTATTACGGATCGTGTGGCCCCTCGTATCAAAGGGATGCATGTCTGTGTGTGTTGTCCTTAGTAAAGTTAGCTTAAGTTCTTTGTAAGTGTAGGAACCGATGGTGACAAGTTTTGTCCCTTAGGATTACAAACGTTAGAACATTTGGATCACTAACCTCCCTTTCAAGAAAGATGTCAGAGGTTATTTACATGACTTAAAACATTGTGCAGGGTAAAGAAATTATTTGTACTATGGGTGACCACATTGGAAGTTCCAAATTGCAGGTTTTGCTTTCTAAAAGCGTCAAGAAGAATATTTGGAAAACTTTTCCTCTCAAAATCCCTTAAGTACATATGTCCACATCAGGGAGTACATGAAAGAGTTACATTCATTGCATAAAAATTTTGAAGATAGGTTTGAAGAAATAAAATAACTAAACCTGCACTCAAAAGTGTTTATGATGCCCTTTTTGGTGCACCTAGAGGAAGCCCCATCACGTCTCCAAATTGAACTGATAAAACTACAGTTTGATTCAACTTTGACAGGCTGCTACTACCATTACAGTATTGATTGCAATTCCTCTTTATAAAGGCGCCGATCAACAATAATGTGCGAGGATTCATGCCCTTATTGTAAAATGCATTGCAATGCACAGAATATCCTTTCTGAATCTTATCATGGAGGACACTATTAACCTAGCTTGCGAACGCTTAACATGATCACAAAAGGTTAGGATTTGCCTGTGCAATTTTTTTTAATCAATAGGAAGTTTCTTTAAGCCTGATGGGAAAGCACAACGTTTAATATGCTACTCTACCATAAATATCAAAGCAGCAACGAAGCACCATCACTACAACATTCATTTGTGAACAAATGTTTTTAGTTACGAATATTAACAAATTGCCAGAGCCACTTCCTCATCCCCCCAAATTCAGAACCTTCCAAGAAGAACCCCAGAAGTGCGCCTCTTGTCACCGGATACTTTCCGGGACTGGAGCAGACTCTGAATGTAGCTCTCCAGCAAGGATACAACTTCCTTAAATCCTGCCCCGAAATGAGATCCATCCTTCATGACATCCTTCCCACTCCACCGAGAGTGTCTTTCTGCCACCCACCTAACCTCTCCGTAATCTCCTAGTCCATCCCTATGAAATCCCCAAACCATCTTCCCTACCTTCTGGCTCCTACCCTTGTAACTGCCCTCATTGTTAAAACCTGCCGTATGCACCCTTCTACCACCACTTACTCCAGTCCCGTAACCCAGAAGGTGTACACAATCAAGGGCAGAGCCACTTGCGATAGTACCCACGTGATTTACCAACTGACATGCCTGCACTGTGAAACGTTCTATGTGGGAATGACCAGCATCAAACTGTCCAGTCGCATGAACCTTCACAGGGAGAAAGTGTTCGTTGGTAATGAGGATTACCCTGTGGTTAAACATGCCTTGGTGCATGGCCAGCACATCCACATCCAGCACCTCTTGGCACAATATTACACCATCCAGGTTATCTGGATTCTTCCCACCGACACCAGTCTTTCACAACTCCGGAGATGGGAACTTGCCCTTCAGCATATTCTCTCTTCCCATTGACCACCTGGTCTCAACCTCCGCTAAATTCATATTACCGCCCACCATCTTGAACATCTTTGCCTCGACTCTCTGGACGGAGCCTCTGCCTCAAATGGTATCTCTGTCCAACTTCTTTGGTTTCTACAGTATGTCTGCCTAGGGGTGCTTGTGCTTGTGTATATGTGTGGGTGTGTTTGTTTACCCCCCCCCCTCCCCCAAGGTAAGTCTTTCCTATCCCGGGATTGGAATGACTCCTTACCCACTCCCTTAAAACCCTCATCATTATTTTAAAACGTAACATAGGAAAATCATCATTAGCTACACAAATCAGTTGTTCCACTATCTTACGGGCCCTACACATGATGCGATTTATTGGACCAACTTCATTGGTCACCCGATAAATTGGGCGGTTTGAGGCGCTACCCAACTAACTTTCCTTGTCGGCCAGTTAGTTGTGCCTGATCACCCAATCTCCGATTCCTCCACCACTTCACCCGACAAATTTTACAGAATGTCACGCTTCCTGACCAACTTCCATGCCTGAGATCGTCTGCACAGTGAACACGCGAAAACAAAAACAATTCAACAAAAAGACACCAGATCAGGGTGACGCTGCGTGCAGTTGGTCGGAACGTGTGTAGGTGGTTACCAATTGGTTGGTACATTGGACATCTTGTTGGTCGTATGAAAAATCGGAGCGTGTGTAGGGGCCTTTAACCACCCATCACTGCTCGCGGTAGGTGTTACCTTACCAACGTAAACATCACTGTAAAATCTCTCGTGACACACTAAACTTTTATCACAAAGACTAGCTTCATTGACTACATCAAATTAGTACTATTAATGTTTAAGGTCGTGCAGACGTGTTAGAAAACAATTATCAGCTTTTGTATGCTGTAGTACAGAATGACACCATTCGATTTATATCGAAATATTGACTTCCACGAATTCCCGCGCCGTTTCCATAAACGTGTACTGAAACATATATGCAATTCTGCGAAACTGTTACTGTAGCATTTTTGAAGACCATCTAGTTTATTACGTTTCTCAAACCAAAATGAAAGTGAACGTGTAATTTTTGAAACTAACGACTTTTTGGGAAAAGGAGCAGTTGGGAGGGGGGGGGGGGGGGGGGAGAATCTCTATTATAGGCCACGCCATGATTTTGTACACCAAAACTGGGGGAAAAAAGTGTGGCCTATATTCGAGCAAATACGGTATACATGGAGAGAGAGAGAGAGAGAGAGAGAGAGAGAGAGAGAGAGAGAGGGGGGGGGGTTGTATCATCCACACGACCCGGGCGATTAAGCCAAGATCCCCGGGCTCTGAAACGTACAACGTTCCACCGTCGAGCCGAACAACGGTCACTGAAGCGCGCACAGAGCTTACGGTCTGGCAGACTGTTAGCATGACACAGTGCACAACTCGGGACCTCAGGTTCCCCAAGCTGGTACTAAGAAAATTAATGCTGAGCCCCTGAAGGTCATCAGATGGGTTTGGATGTCTTAAAAGTAAGAAGTAGTTTAGCTGATTACATAGACAAGGAAGGCTTATTCTCAAGAAAGTTTCTTTAGGAAGAGATGGATGATAAAGAAAAAAATCATCAGGCCTCTGTCATGGTGGAGAGAGCTGAGTGGTACCTGCAACTTGGCAGATGTAGCCATAAGAATATTGGGGGTACCAGTAACTTCAGTTGCCACAGAGCGTACATTTAGTACGTTTTCTTGGTTGCGTTCCAAGTAAAGAAACTCTTTCTTCTGAGGAAGCAGCCAAACTGCATTTCTTTTGTACAACTGGAAACTTATGAATGCTCCACCTCTAAAAGAGAACATGAAAGAGACAAGAAAGCAAGCAGAAGCCAACCCAGAGGAAAAAGTCCTTGAGATTGAAGATGATGAGATTGACTGTAATGACGACAACTTTTTTGGAGCTGGAAAAGTAGAAGTTGAGTATTTAATGGACACAGAGTAAAATTGATTAGTGGACTTAAAAAAAAATAGACACTATGGAAAGTTTCTGTATTAAACCTCTTGCCTTTTAGTGGTTTGATTGTTATAACATTTTGCATTCTGGTTATTTTTCTGCACTTTTGTTCAATTACAATATTGTTTCCAACACAATTACCACACTGACCTATTTCGTTTTTGAAATCATAAATTCCCAGGAAATTTATTTAATTATAATGTTTCCTTAAAATATATTTCACTATTTGTGTTTCATTTAACTATATAATTGCTGCCTTAAACCTAATAAGTTTTATTGAGCTATCTGGCTAATAATAATAAAATCCTGGGGATTTATGAATTTTGGGAATATTGCTGGCAATATCACCTGGCAATATTTTCTCTATCGCAAATTCTGCGAATTTCACAACAGTAGGGCCACAACTAGTAATGATGCAATAAATGGATTTTAAAAATGAAAAATGTGTGTCATTGGTTGCAATAGTTATTTACTACAGTATTATTAGGAGAAGAGCTGCAGTGTTCTCAAACCAAAAATGATTAACTGTTAACTGTATTTCTGTTTTGTGTGTGTGTGTGTGTGTGTGTGTGTGTGTGTGTGTGTGTGTGTGTGTGTGACGGACTTCCCCTACTTCTTCCTACTTCTCGGACATAAATAAAGCAGCTGCTGCTGCCACCATTTGTGAGCTGACAGAGCACAGTAACAGGAGTGTATCAGTTTTTGATAGACTAAATACCACAAAGAAAACAAAAAACTCAATAACCACAGTAACTTAATAACCATCTTGAAATTTTGCAGTAAAATACAAACAACAATAATAGTTCATGCAGCCGTAATTGCAAGAGAACTGGATGTACCATCTTAACACTCTCCTCCAATCTATGTCATATTATTCTTTGTCTTTGTCTCTCACCACCAATCAACTCCCTCGCCCCCTAACCCCTCTCTGGACTCAAGCTCTTTTTTGTTATGCCAAAAAAACTTGTGATTGGGAACTGTAGACAATTAAAATGAATGGTTATATTGGCTGAAATGTGGGTACACAGTTATTAGAAGCACTCTTCTAGCTATTGCATCTGCAAGAGGAGTAGCTTCAGTGACACCATTTACCACAGTTATCATCTGCAAACAGGCAAGTTTACAAAGTTTGCAACAACTAGGGAAGGAAAAAAAGAAAAACATAGCTGCGACATCCTTCAAAATTCGTAAGAATATGCTATTATTTTCATGTGGATCAGTGTAGTATAACTGCCCCCCCTCCCCCTCACACACACAATGGAAATGAGCGTCTGGCTTTCTTGGGCAGGAAATCCTTTACGGGATTGTTCGGCCGCCTGAGTGTAAGTCTTTCTATTTGACGCCGCATGGACGACTTACATGCCCCCCCCCCCCCTACAGAAGACATGCGTGGAAATACTAAGACTAGAATTTATTTTAGAAAACAGGTGGAAGATGTGTAAACCTAAATTTCTAGCATTAGTAGATTTAAGGAAACTTTTTGAGTTAGAAAACACAGAAAAAGAGCTGTAGTTGATAAAGGACCAAGAAAGAGTTGAATTCTATACGGATGATATTCATCTGTACACTGAGTAAAGGGGGTGGGAAGGAAAGGGGGGGGGGGCAAAAAACTCTGAGAGCAAATGAAGAGAGTTTACAAGATAAACAAACAAAACAACTTTAAAACAAGTTAATGTCGTTGAAATACATCTGGTGATACCAAGCATAAATGCTGCAATACTAACAAAATCTCTTATCTCAGATTACCCGGCCCGAATAAAAGTTTAAGAACAGAGCATTGTGCATGCCAAAGCAAATAAGTGCAAGTGATGCCAACTCCAGCGGTCTGTGCAGCTTCAGCTTGCTGTTTACATCGTCAAATAGAAGCAATACAATGGGTAAGATACAGTATATGTTCAGATTGATTGCACTTTAACTAAGGCATCATTTATTTTGGAAAACATTATTTGAGCATGTAGAAACAGTTGAGGTATAATAATTCCACATGGGCACATTTACTACAACAAACTGTTTCTCACATACGTTTTTATTGGGTGAGTGGTTAGGCTGATGGTTTATGAACCCAATGGACGGTGTGCATTTGAATTCCACTGGGGTCATTTTTTAATTTTTTAGACTTCTTAAAGGTAATATTTTAAATATTAATTCACTACAAATTGTGCAGGTGTATGCTTTTAAAGGTTTTTAGAAGATTCCTTTTTTATAATTATCTAATCTTTAATCAGACAGACACATGTTCATAGTAATAATATTGAAAATGGATGTATTTTAGTATTATTATTTTAACTACACCGACTGCCACATGGTGTCTGTAGTTTACAGCCAAGACTCTCTTTGAAAGTGGTGTTAGTGCATCTCAGGCAGCAAATCATTATGATGTTGATGCGTCCACAGCAAGAAGATGGAACAGACGATTCAGAGATAATGGTGAGGTAAGCAGACGTCCAATATCTGGAAGATTGCCAGTCTCTACTTGAAGAGAAGATGATGAATTGGTCAGAGTGGCTTGACTGCTACTTTCTCAAACTTCCGGAAACTAGGAAGCGCTTCATATTTCCCGAGATCGTCAAAAACTACTCTCAGACGATTAAACGACTATGGAATCAGGTCCCATCATGCTCTCTTTAAACAATCATTATCTGATGATCAAGCCATGGACAGACTGGTAATTGTGAGTTCCTGGGAAAATGTCGAGTGGAGGATAGTCATTTTCACCAATGAGCACACAATTGAATCACAAGCATAGTTGCTGTTCTTGTTTACCGCACAAATAGTCAACGATATGATGCCCACTTCGTGGCTACACAAGCTAGAAGTGGGCATGTAAGTGTGAAATGTTGGGACTGGATGTCTTATATGGGTGCAGGAATCTTAGAACAAATCCAATACAAGTTCAATTCGGCAAGCTATGAACATTTCTTTGACAATGTAATCATTCCTGGGGCTTGATTTCGGTACCCTGAAGATGTCTCATTTACCTACATGGTAATCATCCATGGCACATCAGCATTAGGATTCAGAGCTGGTTCCAAAGGAGAGAGAATATTATTCAATGCCTACCATGGCCTCCAGTCACCTGATCTCAATCCCATAGAGAATGTATGGGCCAAACACAAGAAGACTGTGTGGAATAGTTGGTCAGACCCTCCTCCGAGAACTGCAGATGTCTTGTGGGATTTGGTTTATTCTTCATGAGAGAGAATTGCCACTGTATAGGCCTTTTTCTGCAGACTTGTAGATTCTATGCCTTGAAGGATCCAGACTGTTCTTGATTCAAATGGCATGTGGAAAAAATACTGAAGATATAAATAGCCGACTTTATATTATTTTTATTTTAACAGGTGGTCATACCAAGGTTTTATGAGAGGTCAGATGAAAAATACCCTCCAAGAATGTTTATTTTTTGTTACGGGTAGTCAAATAAATGCTACCTTCCAAGGAAGATTATTTTTACGTAGCAAAAAGACTAACTGTAATTAGCTATTTATTACAGAGAGGACTGAAAAAAGTAAAACCAATATATAGTAACAAAAAGTAACTAAAGCAAGAGACATCTGCACGGTAATAATAAAAAAAAAAGAAAGAAAAGAAACAAAATAAACTGAAGGCTTTGGTGGCATCCAAACCGATTCACACCATTTAACCAGGAAGCCGACACACTATCAATGAGCAAGGCCTACTGGTCCTTTCTCAGTGGCGTAACGGTTGAATAGTCCAACCAGAGTTGAAGAACGAATATTAAACTGCAAACAACAGATAATGGAAGGCACAGTAACTCAACTCAAGTAAACTGCATGTAAGGACTCGAAAAACTATGCCTACCTGTGATACCTTTATCTTACCAGAAAACTATAATGTCACCATGTGGAAGTCAAAGTAATTACAAATACATGCATCCATTTTCAAGAGTTTCCCTATGGATACCATGTGTCTCGTTGTTTAAAGATTAGGCTATAACAAAATGGAATACATTTAAGAATGTGAAATTTATTAAAGCCTACAATTGCACAATTTGTAGCAAATTACTGCCACTCTCAGCCATGATACATACATAAGAAGCGGCTGGTAGTAGTAAAAAACATGGAGTTCTAATACCTCAAACGCTTCTATGTGATCAAATAACATTTTCCAAAATAAATGATATGTGATTTAAGCTGCTACGAATCTCAACATATACTGTATCACATCTATTATATTGCTTCTATTTGTTTATTAAGCATCTAGCTGAAGCTCCGAAGAATGTAACACTCGCACTTCGGAACTAGGGCATGCGCAATGCCCTGTTCTTGGACTTTAAATTATTTGGGTTGGTTAATCTTTTTGTGCCTCGTTGTACAATAAAAAGCAGGAAATGTTATGCTGTATCTAATATCAACCAAAAATAATTCTGAGGCAATATCAAATGAAAGTAGGGCCCATCATTTATATACTTTTAACATCACGCCTTGCAAAAGCGTTTAGAACAGAGTATTAAAGTGTTGAAAGTTAAGGGACAGGGGCTACAGTAGACATACTCTATTTAAAACTCATTCATCTACTGACTAGCTATGAACATATATGACAGTATTGTATAGGCCTACATTACAAGAATGAAAGAACCGATGTTTACCTTGTAGGGCGATTGTGAGCCAGTCGAGTTCGTATCAGGCAACTGGATAAGTTTTCTAGCAGTGCCGTTCGGATCCGATAAATCACGCACACTCGCAGGAGTAACTGCAGCAGTTGTAACCGCAGTAGTATGTTGCGGTGTAGTCCTATTGGCACTCACTGTGACACCCACTTGAGCACTCCTCCTCGGCGACTGGGGAGGCGAGGACAAATCAATGACATCGGCACCCGTCGTCGCTACACCGTACAAGTTTGTAGGGTAACGCGGTGGAGCTGGTGTCCCGTTCACCGGCACCAGGGGTGGCGGCGGGTACTTGGCAGTGGAACCGGAGACAGGTGTCGGAACTACTTGTGCGGAAGCTGACGACACCTTCGGCTGGATGCGCACTTGCTGGGGCTGGGGCTGAGGCTGCGGCGCCGCGGTGTAGTGCGGCGAACACAGAGGCGACGCAGCAGGTGGCAGCATGTGGTGCTGCGACGGGTCGGTGAGCCCCATCAGGTGCATGTTCGGCAGGCCCAGATTCGCTGTAGACGTGTAGGTAGCAGCTGTCGCCCTGCCGGAAATAACACCGTTCTGGCGTCGGCTCCTTCACGGTGTAGGAATGGACATCATGTACACATTAGTTAAAACTATGATAAAAAAATACCATTTTACCCACCACCAAACCAGTGCAACAATAATTTTTTTTAATCTTAAATGCAGCATGGGTTTTGTATGTTTACCAATGAATTATTAATTTTTCCCTACAACTCCACTGTGTAACTAACTATTTTGTTCACTCCTACTAATTAAAAAACAACTTTTGCAATATTTATGGATTATTACAAACATCTTAAGCCTGTAGCAATAATTATTCATAATTATTTGTAAAGCAGGCAATTTTGCAAAAATTATTCTGAAATTGATAGGAGACATGTTTCAAATAGAAAAAATAGCATACTTATATTATTATCCACTTATCAGATAAATATCTCACTCAGTTACTTTCTAAAAGCTCATAACAACCTTTGTCTATGCTCATAAATTAAGCTAAAATCTAATTCAATTGAACGCATTCCTACACATCCTTAAAGAAGCCATGGAAGATGGAATAAACTTGCTGGATAAAACCTACTGATATGTAAGAAAAACTTATTCCTTAAAACATATCCCTTGAATTTTATTATTACTGTCAAATTTTAAATAATATTGAAAACATACCTATAATGTACTGAATTAAGTTTGACAAAATTAACTGATCAAAAAGCAAAGCCTTATGTTGCTAAAAAATGCACTCTTCAATTAATTTCCTATCATATGCTATTATGCAAACTGCTGATCCATTATTATTTACAGTCCTGCACATCTTATGAACTTAACAATTTTCAAAAAAGTTTCATTTAACTTCACTTGGGTATTATTAATTCGCGATCTTGGCATTCCATTTTGAAGAATATAGAACTACCAGATCGCTTCCTGAATCGGAAATGTCAGGTAATGTTAACCTCTCATTCTATTCAATATCTTTGATATAATGAGACAACATATGTCTCGAGAAATTGAATTTTTGCTTGATATAAATATCACCTAAGCCTTAATTATTTGGGAGGATTGTTCCAAATATATTAATTGCTGGGGTGCTATTCCTACGTTGGTGAGCCTCTAGAACATTGATACATATTACATAGTGGAACATCAAGGTAGAGTTAAAGTTCCATGCTGTGGAGGAAGACGTGCTCTTGAGACAGTCTGTATAGGTGCATTATCCATAAGGCCACGATAGCTAAGTGAAGAAGTGTGTGCATAGTATGAAAGCCCCGGAGCTAAATCCTGGAGGCAACAGAAATTTTAATTCAAAGCCTCTATTTCTATTCGATATTGGAAAGACTTTACATTTCTGTGACCAATACGAAGTCCAAGTACACAACGAAAGGGAAAAAATTGCCAAGAAAATGAAATATTAATGAAAGAAGAAAAAGGGGGGGGGGAGTGGAGAGAGGAGAGAAAAACCCATGCTACTTTGTTCTTGATCTCTGGAGACCTCAAAAATATTTCGTTCTTTATGACTTATACAGGTGGTAAGATGTAAGAATGGGTGCAGCAGGAAGAAGAATTGTACTATTATGGATCTATGCCCTGCTCAACCCAAGGTTCTATTATTTTTGAGGTGTGTAAATGTTTTGTTTGTTCCCCAAAACTGCACAAGTCATGAACAACCTCTGGACAAGGACATTATACAATGTGAAAAATCCAAAAACAGAATAAAATTTTAACATAAGTCAATTTGATTTCAAAAGTGGAAGAAAATCACGACAATATTGCACATATCCAAGTGTTTGTTGCTGCTGAAGACTAAATCGTATAAAAAAATAATTTACTTCAAAACCGATATGCCTAAAAGAACTTGCAAAATTGTTATTTCTAATAATCTAACATTCAAGGACTTAATTTGTTGTGATAATGGTGTCTCCACACCCAATAGTCATGTAATTAGAGAAATGTCTGAAACGCTTGTGAAAAAAACAGATGGGGGATTGCAACAACTATGTACAAGAAGAAAAGGAGAATACTGCTTCAAGTTTTGCTTTTGCTGTACAAGGAATTGATATCAGCACAAATTTTTGTTTCTTTTTTCTCTTTTAATGTAGGTGAATCAATTCTAAACCAAATGTTTAATGCTGGAAGAACAAAAAACATTGATTAAATAAATATATAAAAGAGGATGTGTTTAAGAAAAGTGGAATAGTTGTATAATTAACGGCATTAAAATTTGTAGCATTTAAAGAGCACTTAAGGAAAAAATATTTAGGTCACCAAGGATTAATTAAAACATATTAAGAAAACTACTCAGCGAAAAACAGTGATTTTTTACATATCTTATAGTTTTATATTTTCTAAAGATGGAAAAATTCGGGTTGGATAGCCAGTAACATAAGAGAAGGTCACAACTGATTGTAAAGAAAATCAGAGTCACATGCAGACATGTGGCAAAAACAAGCACAAACTAACATGACAAATTTTCAGCCTCTGCATTGTCAGGAAATGAGAGGAAACACACATTCACAACTCCACACACAACTGTTGACTCCAGTTGCATTGGCTAAAGGTGATGTGACTGTGTGAATCTCTCTCTTTCTGATGAAGGCAGAGGCCTAAAATATGTGAGTTTTGTATCTTCACTTGATAAGGGATTGATTTTCTTATTATTTTTGGCACATTTGCTCTGCAGTATCAAATCATGATTCAAGTAGTTATAGAAACCATTACATTTCATAAATGATTCAAGATTAGTAAAAGATTTTTTGAGCCAATGATAACACACAAAGAGACATGTATATTATCTGATAAATACTCAGAACTTCTTATTCACTGAGATATTGAAATAATTCACCTACAACAGTGAGATGGTAGACAGAATGGGATGTGGAAATTTATGCATAATTGATGAAGGAATACCCAGATACTACATTTATGCACATCTAGAGGATAGATTTAGTTGGGGTATTTTCATCTCACTTGATGTTGTAATCATACAACAATAATACGAGATAGAAAACAGAGTCTCCTGCTTAACAGGCAGTTAAACAAACCCTTGCATCACACATGCACACGGGCTTCACCCGCACCTTTATGGAGCACATGCCCAGTCAACCAGAATTCTCGTATGTCCTATTTTGACCACTTGACTTCCAACGCTTGCAGCTAACCCAGTAATTCTGTCAGGAGTCTGATCCTTGTGCATCCACACTGAAAGGCGCATCAGACCTCAACTTGGTGAATTACAATTGAAAACAGTCATCGCAATTCTTAATAGTTATTCACAGCACCTTGAGAGTTGTGGACCATAAAGAGTCAATTTTACAACATCAGTCACAAGGTTAAGTAGATTGAAACAAAATCATACTAAAAAAAAGGTGACATTTTCTACTATTTTACAGACTAGCTCATTGTCAACAATCAAAACAATACCTTTTCATACCCATCTCTCATTTACTACAATATTTCAGCAGAATGCAATCCATTTTGGAGTAACAAATCTCTTGGTAAACCTTAACATACTGAATAAATTTTACAGGAAAGTTTCCTTCTATAATTTTTGAATAAATTTTACATTATACTAAGAATGATCTCTAATTTTTTACATACTTACAGGCATCTTCCTCTGTAGGCTGGTATTTCACATTCTAATATTATTTTTAATCACTACTAAAAGCAAAGCATTCACTGTGCTATACTAGATTCTAAACTATTAGTAACAGCTACCAGACCTTGTATGCCATACCCAGAAATATTAGTAACAGCTACCACAATTCGTATGCCACAACCCAGAAATAAACACATGAATTTCATCAAACCATCATTTTAAAACATAGTACCAAATGAAATGATGTCACATAAAAAGCACATGCTTCCCATTCACCATAAGCAAATAAATTGAAAATACAATTTTCTTCCTCTGCTTATACACTACACATCTGACAACTGGAGCAGACCTATAATACAATTTACATTTTTCACAAGTGTCACTGAACCTTAAACTGATTGTAGACTTTAGGTGAATGTAGCCTAATGAAAAAAGTGGAGGCAAGGAAAGGCAATGTCCATCACCAGTAAATTGGTGAGTTTGGGGGAGGGGGGGGGGGGGAGCATCCGCATTAAGTCACAAACTCCTGTTTCAGTTAATACACAAAGATTGCTCCCTGGGCCATCTCTGTACTGTTCAGGAGTGGCACATTACAAAAACAGTCAAAGTGGTTCAATGAATCTTCTTCTTCCCTACACTTTAGAGTAAATCACAGAGTAGTAACTTAAAAAGATGTATGAAGCATGCCATGTGATAATGCAACTTGCACTATCTTTGCAACTCAAAGGTTTGTGAATGGAGCGATTAATGCCTCCAAATTTCTAAAAAAACTGACATATTCTTTAATTGATCAAATAGTATCCATATTTTTGGTGGCACACAACCAACCCTGCACAATAGCACATTAACAATAAGAACAAGTTTGGTAGCTATACATTCACAATATGCATTTTCGTTAATCTACATGAATTCATTCCAAATATATTAATAAGCAACATTACTGAATTATTTTGATTTCAGCTGAGTTCAATGGGATTAACATGATCCATACAAACAAAAAAACATGTGTATGTTTGGACATCTGATGGACTGTATTACCATCTGATTACAAAGACCTACTGAAACTGGATTGATTTTCATGTTTGTATCCAAGCTAACAGGCTGTAAAATGCATGAAAAATCTTCAAATTCTGCAAACAATTTATAAGAGAGAGAAAGAGAGAGAGAGAGAGAGAGAGAGAGAGAGAGAGAGAGAGAGAGAGAGACGGATAATGTAAAAACAACATCTCAGGATTGGATTTACTTATAAATTCGAAAGCTTCTATACAAAATGCATTCACATAGAGACTGGCAAAATGAGAAAGAGCATAATACCAAGTAAATCAACTCAAACAGAACAGCATGTCCAATTGTCTCATGCCTCTAACATTTTTCTTTTAAATCATTAACTCACCAATCATCCTTCCCATAAGTTGGATAACTAAAAGAAACATACATGGCAGTCAGCTACACCAAAAGTAATTGCTGTAATGAATTACTGATAGCAAGTAATTACAAACAGCATAGGTAATTAAACATGCATCTTAAAAGTGTCAATTTTCAAGCACAAGAGGTGAGATCAGGCAGACAACTATTTATTTTGAAACCTCCTGACAGATTAAACCTGTTTGGTAGATTAAAATTTTATTCTGTACCACTTTCAGTCAATGTTATCTCCAACGAAGCATCCAGGAAGAGTTAACAAGACACTTTTACAGTTTCAATGATTCTTGCACCGCTCCCCTACTTAAAACTTATTACAGTGCCCACGCCTTAAAAAGTGCCAATTCACATGAAAAATACATGTTAAATTTGACATGCACTTATTTGTCCTTACTGATAAAAATCAGATGGACATACAATATACCAAAATGTGTACAAGAAGAATCATAACTGTAACTAATAACAGACTTGAATAAACAGACTTTATCAAGCCTAGTTCAAAATGTTATCACTGTTAAAATTTTCTGAAATGCAATCTATACTAATAATAAATCTGTAAATGTATAGGCGTCGCTGTTCACTTCAATCATCAAAACTACTGGAGAAATCTTCACGCGGTTTTCACAGGAAACATGAGCAAAGATTTGGTCAACATACAGCCATATTTTATCAAAATAGTAAAGTAAACCCCTTTTTAACGAATCTCAAGGGACTGAAATATTTATTCCTTAAATAGGGGTTTCCTTAAATGGGGGTTTTGGCTAGGTACATAGGAGGAGTGACTCAGAGACATAATTCTAGCATGTGTAGGTGTTATAGGAGCTATTTAATTACTAACACACCAGTAATGTGCTACAATTTTAAATACACCATCACACTTTCTGCAGAAAAAATTATTTTTATTAAATCAAAAAGAGATGACCATTTTGTTTTTCCAGCATACTGTAATGACCAAAGTTATCACTATGTGGTTGTTTGTTGCTATTGACTCAGCTACTTTAAAAGAGCTGCCTGCAGATGCAAAAATTGGTGCCATACATCAGCCTTAGAAAACACTATACCCGAAAAGTGACTGATACTCTATGTACAGTACTTTTTCTAAAGTTCTTTTCCACAGAATATGCAATCTGTAATTCTTACTAATGCAAAAATTTCAAAATTTTCGTCATCACCTTCCCCCTGGTTCGACGTATAAATACCTTTTTAACAAACTGTACCTTCTTCAAAATTAATTTCCATTGTTAATTCGTCAAAAACATTTTCTCAAAATATTGATGTATAGGGAGTTTGGGCGCACTACAAATAGATCTTTAGCGCTTCTACAAATATGTTAAGATTTTCAATTATGTTGATATGCTGTAACTACAATAACACAGTTTTTCTTTTTGCAAGTTAAAGGAGCAGCAATAACATTGTAGTGTAAATTAGTCAAAACTTAAATGTATCCTCTACAAGTGTTTCACGATTTTGCGATATATTACTCGTAAAAAATAATCCACAACACCAAATTGTTTACAAAGAGAAAAATGTAGTCTAATGAAGTTATTAGCTGTTTGCATGCCTTCACTGCGGGTCATCGCGCTATAACAATTCAATCGGCGGCCACCGACAGTTAATCTGCTTTTTAACCTATCCGTATTTGGGGCTAAATACTTGAAAATTCTCGAAGTCATCTAGGCATTTGTTGTACGAGGCAATTTTTTAAATGCATTGGAGTTTTTAATATCCATTTTGTACGTAGGGGTAACTTCATGCCTGGCCTTATAACATGGTTCAGTTTCCACACTTTGCATTTAAACTCTGAAATGAGAGTTTTCTAAGCAGTTTGAAAGCAGTGCATATTCCACACTAATCTAGCAGGGCAATTATCGAACCTTTTTTGCATACATTTTTCGCTTACAGGAATGCAGCTACGTAATTCGCACGCCTTCAAAACATTTCATAAGTACAACTGAACATTGTCACATGAGTAATCGTCTTTTTGCAACCAAAGGCACCGCTAGATTCGGCATTTAACAATGGTCCCTGTTTCTGACGTCTGACACATGGAAGACAAGAGAGGAATGCTGATTCGTCAAACGCTTTCTCCGGTATCGCTGCACTGGTATCGACAGAAAGAATCGATTACCGCTGCTTATACCGGTATCGCTGCATAGATGTTCGATATGCATTGACTAAAAGAATCGATAACCGATGTCACGTAAACACAAATTTCTAATTGTGTGGAAGAAACAAAACAAATTAACTTGCCCAGTTAGGAATTGCGTAAAAACAAAATTTTAATTTGCAGAATTTTTCCTGTTCGTTCCTTAAAAGTGGACTTTTCCTTAAAGCGGGGTTCGTTAAAAGCAGGGAAAAATAACCTTATTCTAATGGGAGTTTCGCGGGGACCGACGGAAATATTCGTTAAAAGTGGGTTTTCCTTAAATGCGGGTTCGTTAAATTGGGGTTCTACTGTAATTTGAAGTGATTTCAGTTAACCGTTGTGTCTGTTTGGTCAACTATTAAAAACCTCTTATCTCCAAAAACTACTTCACGAATTTACATGCGGTTTTCACAAGTAACTAGAGCGCAGCTCTGGACAACATATAGACTCCATTTCATAAAAATCGGATCACGGAAAAAAAGAACATCCTAATTTGAAATTTATCTACGACCATCATGTGTGTCTGTTTCTTTGAACATGTTAATCTCCAAAGCCACTTGACAGATTTTCATGGGATTTCCACATGTAAAATGAGATCAGGGGAAGAAAAGATATTGTAATTTGTAGTTTCTGGTGTATGCTATGCTTGAATTGCAGCGTAGTGTAGCAAAGATCCAATAGAGGCACTGTTATTTACATAATATACCAAATAACTAGTAGATGGCAATGCTGCAACTTTTATTCGCGTAACTAAGGTGTAATACACTGAAACAAGGGCTATGATTTTCCTTACAGCAGCAGTGTAATGCATTGATGTTGGCGACAGCTGTTTAATGCCTTTTGAAAAAAATCGGTCACTTACAATGAAGGGAATAATTTTTTGTGTTGATAATAAAATAAATAATTAATGTTGTATTGTTCGGTAAATTAATTATCTCCATAAAGTGAATATTTTGTTGCCAATGTTAACAGACTAAACCGCTGCCACTGCAAGTAAAATTTAACGAAGGTACATCACAAAAAAAATATTTTTTTTTACTAGCTGTGTCTCGCATACCTTGGAATGCCATGGGAAGAAAAAAACTGATTCTTTCTGCTAGTATCATTTGAATTTAAAACATAATGACGTTCCTTCGTGTCTATTGATGTTTTCATTTACTAAGAATTCTTTGCAAGGAAACAAGAATTTATGTACTTTCCTTTCAGATTTTGGTGCATACTTATTACATCTTGAGTCCATTCTGTTTAGAAATACCTCGAAAAAGGTGCAGTACAGTACAGAACAAATTAAGGCCCTGTTAGTTATATAGTGCACCAAAGAACTAATAGTTGGCACTGCTGCATTTTTTAATTTTTTTATTTCTTTCCGATGGTTATGCCATAGAAGAGCAACGAATCACTAAAGGTGCTGTTGGTTTTGTAGTGCTTATGATCGCGTTGTGCGTATTCCCCCAGTAACAGAAGTATTTTGAATTAAGAGCCGCAATCTTAGCTCTGCAAATACAAACCAACATTGAACGGTGAGTTGCTGATTACACTTTGTATATACACAACTTTTCTTCTTCTTTTGACAGGAAACAATTGAATTTAAAATATAATGACATTCCTTCACCTCTATCGATTCTCCAACTTGCATAAGATTTCTTTGCAAGGAAAATCTTATTTATGTAGATCCCTTTCCGATTTCAGTGTATCCTCATTACATTTTGAGTGCGTTCTGTTTAGGAATGCCTCGAAAACACCATAGTATTAGTTACATAGTAAACAAAATAACTAATTATGGTGTTGCTGCATTTCTTTCATTTTCATAACTATGGTGTAATATACTACAAGAAGAGGTACAATTTTACTTACGGCGGTGGCATTGTGTGCTGATGTTGGCAACTGCCATTGAATGCTTTTTCAAAAATAAGTCATGTAGAATGAGGGGAATAATTCTTTATGTTCATGGCAAAATAAATAATTTATGCTGTTCTGGTAAGTAAATTAATCCTGAAGCGAATAGTGTGTTGCCAACAATAGCAAACTAAACCGCTGCCACTGCAAGTAATATTTAACCCAGGTAGGACACAACAATTTTTTTTTCTTCCTAGCTCTATCCCATATGCTTTTTCAATGTTATGGAAAGAAAAGTGCATCTTTCAATGGGTACCACCACTAAATTGTACACAGAGTGGAAATATCTATGAAGTGAGCATTGCGTTCTGTGTATATTCTCAACATTAAGCTGGCATTACCATGTGATATTGAGGCAAATCCACTTATTCCACACATTTATTTTCTCTTACGACTGGTTTGTACCACATAGGCTGCAGAGAAGCCCCACCTCCTTTTCGCAGAGCAACCACATAACATGAAATGATCAGAAGCAACAAGAAAGTTGAGGAAGCATCGCTAAAAGGGCCATTCACACATAGTCATCCCTAAAAAAAGGGGGAGAGAGAGAGAGAGAGAGAGAGAGAGAGAGAGAGAGAGAGAGAGAGAGAGAGAGCGCAAAAAACCAAGATCAGCGATCAGTTGATTTTTTCCCCATTATTGATGTTTCCACCTCAAGGTTGAGGACAGAAAATCTGTTCTGCGCATCTGAATGCTCACTCCAAATATATTTCTGCTCTGTGCCTGCCACTAGAGATAATATACACACACATAAGTGACAAACTCATCACAAACATCTGCTTTCATAATTGTTCGGTACAATACTGTGATTAAAATTTGTAATTACTTACTTTTTGAGCAGACTACATTAAGATAGAGAAAGACGTCTTATTTTGCAGAGACAATAGTACTTTGAGTTATAATCCGACTTCTGGATATATAGTTCTTTTACACAAGGTTGATTTCAACTTCATGCTTTATGAATTAATAACTGCAGGACATGGTGACATGTATTAGCTGAAAGAGTGGTCGGTGCTGCTTACAAGACAATTAACTCAAAATACTATAATTAATGGAAAGTTATATACAGAAGATTAGCTGATGCCGTTCCTTCAACGATTACCCAGACTTACTTTATCGCACATTAACACCGCCATGACGTTTTATTTAAACAGACATGAACTGCTCTGTTGCTTGAATTACCAGACTTTCAACAACTGTCCAATTTTCGATAATAGGGAGCACTGCATACATAATAACTACATTGACCCCAGTGCAACACTGCAACATACTAATACTTCAGCATACACTTACTGTGAGAGATAAACAGTTTAGTACTACACCATAAAACAAATACATGGCACTGTTACTACTACTATTTTTCATCTCAACAATACAAGTGTTTTAATAAGTTTACGCCAAACAGGCAATTACACACCACAGTCTTAACTTTATGAACACAACGTAACACTGAATTTACATCGTTCCTGAGCACAGACTTAGATTACTTGTATGAAAAACTTTATGAACATTCATCATATCGACATTGACTTCTACTTGAATTTGACATCTTGGCTAGGAGAATTGAATTTAGTGACAGAGCGATCTAACAAGGATTCTGTTTCTGCTGACCTAGGTGCGGAACTCTTAAAAAATCATGATATACACAGGTACCCCTTTAACAACTGTTGCGAAGCACAGGCATATAAGCTAGTTATTAATAAGTGTTCATAAAAACACAAAGTGGCAATGAAAAGTCAGTAATTCAACCTAATATTTGGAGAAAGAAAGGAGGTCTCCAACAAGGTTATTGGTCACAGTAACTGAAATTATGATAAAATTTGGCCCATCATGCTGATAACACATTTATGACAAAGTAGATATGTTAAACACTTATATGCATCATTGTTTATCACTCAATGCACCCACTGCATCCATGTAACGCCCAACCGCAAGTACAATAAAGTGAAAAATCAAGCAAGGCTCTTTCATTTGCACAATGTTGAAGGGAAGGGAAGAGAAGGGAAGAGATGAAGAGAGCGAGGTGGACACATATGGCCAAACTGTTTATAAATCTTGTTTGGAAACATTATTCTATGTGAAAAATAATAAGTAATATGTTATTTTCTCACTTACATAAACAATAAATTTTATTTCAACAATATTGTCATGCTGATACTCTGCAGTTATACACATGCTTCAAAAATAAAAATGACTACTTAAGAACTATTTTATCTACTGAAGCAACTGTGGTTTATGGGTTAAAAAAGGGAAACCACCGTTTGCAGGGTTGTAGATTTATTAACTACCAGTTTCAGGCTATTACTGCCCTTCTTAAGATATATTAATTGTGGTCTATATGTTCACTCTGAGCAGTGTGTAATAACCAAGCTACAAGTGAACAAAAAGGGCACAATTAATATATCTGAAGAAAGGCAATAATTGCTTGAAATAGGTAGTTAATAAATCTACAACACATGTCTGTTTCCTTTTTGAAACTTAAGGAAGTCAGGAATTGTAATGAAGATTGTGGTTATCAATAGAAAATTTAATAGTATCAATAAAATAAAAGAATAGTACAACCACTGCAAATGTACTTTAACAGTATAAGCTTGAAAATTTACTAATTAAATACAACTCCACAACTTCTTTCACACAGGTTAGAAACTTTAACACAATGAAGAAGGAATGTTACAAGAGTCACAACAGTAATTCATGAATATCTTTCTGAGTCCGTAGTATGTTACTTTGCATGGGAACATTAGGCGACTGCAGTGGGGGTGCAGCAAGTGACAAACAACTGATGGGGTGAAGTTTTACATAACTGTACTTCCTGAATGTCATCCAGAAATATGAGTTAAATTTTCACAGGTTTTGATTGCTGGGGATGACATCTTCAATATCGTGCTATTGATGACAATAAATTGATGAGGTTTCCTTGTGAGAGAATAAAAAGGAAGACTAAAATAGCTTTTCTTTCACTACAATCAGGCACAAGATTTTGTTGGAGTACTATGCAAATGTACTAAACACTTTCCTAACACCAACCCAGAATACCCCTCATTTCATGCAGAGACACATGGATTCAAGAATCTTTCACTTGTAGAACGAAACTTTTGTGACCCTGCATTTAACTGGAACAACAGCCATTAAAATAAAGTTATTCTGGAGTCAAAAATACTGTGTGATGTTATTGAACTATTGGTTAAAACACACTTTAGGTGTTTAATGTTGGCGTTAGACATAGATTTTAACAACGGCGCGATGAATTGCGTGAAGCATACATAGCTATTATGAGTTGCAGGCATACAATGTTATTTTATCATGCTGATTCATCCTGTTGATAGAACATTTTAGTACTCTTGCAGTCAGAAATATTTTGTTATGTTTCTCCATATACATTTCACGATTTTCGAGGTTCGTGGTTATGCAGAATATAATAGCACAATGAAAGTATGATGAAGTCATGGATTTGTTTACAAAGGAAAGACTCTAGAACAACATTCTCATTGAGTGTCTGTGCCTGACTCAACAATCTGTACATTTTTCCCACAATCCATAGCGGAATTATTAACAACTTATTCATATCAAGCAACAACTGCTGTCAAACTGTTTCACTAACCAGGCTTGACCTGATGTCTTTGTACAGTTATCAATATTTATTTTCAAAATTTTAGAACTTACAAATTTAAGCAATGGAAATTTCAGGAAGGATTTAACAATATTTTCATGAAGGATAGGTTACTTATTCACAATAGATACACCCGATGAGTCTCAAAAAGGCAGAAAACAACTTGATAACTTTCGGCCATTAAGGCGTTTGATTGTCAAAGTGACACACACACACACACACACACACACACACACACACACACACGATCGCCATCGCTGGCTGAGATGCTAAAAAAAAACATAAGGGACTTCAGTGATGCAGTCTATAACAATAGCAGGGCATCGTGAAAAAGATTTGAATAGGTTTACATTCCATGGGTACAAATGGAAATGTCAAACCCATCATCATCCACCCCTAGACACAATGATAAGCATCTACTATCCAACAATTGACCTTTCCAAGGGAATGAGATTCTGTGTCCCCAGGGTGAGCAAACAACACAGGACACTACAACCATGACCAACATAGCCCCAAAGGTAATGTAAAATCTTTTAAGTGAAAATGACACCTTTCATGGAGGAAATTGAGGACCAGTTCGACCTCCGTGAATTGTCTGACAATATTGGGAGGCTTTACTTCATGTGAAGAGCCGAAAAGAGGGGGTATTCTACCAATGTACAAGATACCATCTGTACAGCTCCACAATATCAATATGGGCGTGGCTCATCACACGAACTATTACAATATTTCAGTCTCGTATAGTGAGTACTTCCTTATGGGAAGAGCGAAAGGCTACAGTAATTTCCTTGGTTGTACAGAGTTTCTTAGATCTTGTGGTAGTGTGCAAGATTTCGTTTCATATTAGAGCTAAGATAGATTTTATATGCACCTGCAAATCTGCACCTGTGATCATCAAAGCAAATGTGGTAAAAGGAACTGCTGCTTTAGCCAAAAGGTCATTCAGCTTTTTCATTAAGATAGCCACATGAATTGGTGCCCAGAGAAAGATGGCTCAGAAGGCAGCACAGTTAAGGTCAGAGAGGAGGTCACAGCTAGCAGAGAGCAGATGATGGTAAGAATAGCATCAGTCAATAGCCTGCAGGCTGCTCATCGAGTCAGTGTGTATTAAAACATTGTGGAGAGAAGAATGATTAATAAAATTGAGGGCTCTGTTGTAGCTATGAGCTCAACTGAGATCCCACTAGAAGTTCTCGTCAGTGAATGGCATCCCCAACTAAGGGAAAAACTGAAATGTGTCCTATCTTTTCTACAGTTCTAGAGCAATCAGTAAAATAGAGGGTAGCAGCCTGGAACTCTTGAAGAACTGAGAATAACAAATGACAGAAAATTGTGGGAGCAACTGAGACCTTAGAGCCATGAGACAGGTGTCCTAATCTGCAATTCTAGGCAGTATTCAAGGGAGGAGGGGAATGTTCAAGGTGCATCACCTAATTGTAAATTGACTTGGGGCCTGGGGCCACGTGGTGTAAATATTAACAGCTTTTGATAGTTGGCAGTAAATGAAACAGCCATCACAGGGATGAAAGAGGGGGAGGCTGCTTCAAATTATTATTATTATTATTATTATTATTATTATTATTTTGCCACAGAAAAATAGCTATATAAGAAAAAAGCCAATTCTGTCGCAAAGTATTCTGCAAGGATCAATGGGTCAGTACAAAGATTACCCTAGAGGCCAAGACCCAGGACATTAGTAAGTCACCTTAGCTTGGAGCAAACCAGAGATGAAGGGACATGTTTTTGCAGAAAGGAGACAAGACTCCCAGCATTCCTTCTTCCTGTGTTTAAGTATTAAGCCTTAGCTCGAAGTCACTTAAAAGTAATGAGATCAGCCTTGGGTGTTGTTTGAATTGGAGAGTTCACTGTTAATTCTGGATAGCCACCATCATGTCTTTGGTCTACCACAGTACTACTCGTCCATAATGAGGGGGACCTGTGGTTGAAGGAATCACAGTTACAAGGCCACGAATCATAGCATCATAGATGCTTTGCACAACCACCTCAATGGAATCTGACATAGGTGGCAAATTTAAGAGCAGCTGTATAGCAAGGCCAGTTGGCTCTGTGAATAGCTGAACATAGCTGTCAGTCTGAGAACTTATTAAGGATCTTAGCAGGTTTTAAGACAGGTATTGGTACAAACTGACACCAGATCTTCCATTACATTGTTTTTCAGGTGAGGCTCCTTTCCATGTATCTAGTAAAATTATTGGGCACAATGATGATATGGGATTCATCAAGTCTGCATATTGCCTTAGATTACATTATAGATTACCTAAGCTAGAACAACTGGCGGAAGCAAATGAGAGATAATTGGAACCTGATGTGACTTTCTAACAAGATGCTGTCTGACCACATTGGGGCTTGCACGTTAGAAATTTTCTTGATGAAACATTTCCTGACAGGAAGATCGGGCATGATGGTCCCAATGCCTGACCTGCAAAATCACCAGACGTAACTTCTTTATATTTCTTTTTAGGACCACATACAGTCTAAGGTGAAACCTAAAAAACTACCTGGTCTGGATATACTGCGGAGGAGGATAACAGATGCTGTTGCTAATGTTACACAAGGAACATTGTCAAACATATGGTGCAAAATCAAATTTAATTTGTTACACATTCTTCAAGCAATAAATGAATATTGATAATTGTACAAAGACTTAAGATCCATCATATAACTAGCTCCCCATACCATCTCTCTGTCATCTGAAGTATCTCTCTGTTTTTTTTAAAACTTTTGTGTTGCTTATTTTTCCTGTCACTTAGAAGAAAGTGGGAAAATTACAAACAGATACATATACAGAAAAATAAATAAAATACAGAAAAGAGAGCTTCAAAATGAGCAAATAAATCCTCTTTCTGGAGTTGGGGAGAAGAAACTGGAAATGAATAAAGCTTCAAAATGTTTAAAGTGGTGGTGGTGGTGATGTGGGGGTGGGGGGATTAAGGCCTTGGCTGAATAAATGAGCAGCAGTAATCGTGTAGTCATAGCTTTCTGCCATAATAAAAATCAGAACACACTGTAACTGTAACAAGTACCCACCCCATAGTAGGAGTGCTGACAGTCGCTCTGACTAGTGGCGGTGGCTGCTGCTGGGCGGCTGCCAAGTGACTCGTAGTGGGGGACATGGCCAGCGACACCTGGAACAACAACATTAGTTCAGCTCTGGCAGTGGTTCTGCAACATTAAGAAAAAATATCTAAATGTACTGCAGGGCAGACAGTTCTCATACTGCACCAGACTTGTTTGTGAACCACTGTTTAATAAGCCCAAGCCTTTAAATATGTGTAAAGAATCAGAGACACCTGATGATGAACCCTCAGGGCTCTAAACGCATTGTGTACAAATAAAAAACCATTTTTGTGACTGAAGGCGAGTTCATTTTATTTTAACAACAACATTCATGTGGGAGACCTAGAAACGGCAAATCCTAAAACAACTTTGTACGCCTGACCTTAAGTGAAATTATTTACAAATCATTTGGAAATTGATTCATGCTCTTGGAAATGTACTAATGAAATTCCCTAAAACAATGTCTAGTGTCTAAAATTTCGATAAACAGTATATATTTGTTCATTACTGATTAGATATGTGGAGACCATAATACATACACACACATGAAAGAAAACTTGGAAATGGGCAGAGGGACAAGAGTTTATGGTTATTACTTAAAAGTTGTGTTATCAATCCCATCTGATAGTTTTGCACAGACAAACAGTACATTTGTAGCACTTTGGCATAAAAAAGAGAGAGGTGGGTAGTGAAGTGTACAGAGGAAGTCTCACATATTGACTAAAGTTTGCATCTTTTGGGTCAGTCTGCCCAGTATCAGCAATATGGTTAGCATAAAGAGCAGCCTGAAAATTGGATCAGATGAGCGTCTTTATTCTGTGTTAAGTACCCTTCAATCAAGAGCCACCAGAAGTGCCTACGAAGTTTACTCTTCAAAATTTACAATATTTACTTACCCTTACATAAACATAAATGTTGACAGGTGAAGTTTAATGTAGCTATGTGATCAGTTATGTTTTAATAAACATGTAATAAACCTATGATTTTCAGTGACTGAAATGAGTACATGCTTACATCTAGGTAGATAACCTTGGATTTCACTACATCAATGCTCTGCCAGTTTATAAAAAGGCACAATTTTATTAAAATTAATATACATGCAAAAAAATCTTAGTAGTCTAGACAATACTTACTAGAGACAAACAAAACATGATAATCACTTTTGGGAAGCATAATAGACATTGGAAATAGTTTGTTTAGATAAGCATACATACTAAGGTGTAAAATAAGTAATTAAGCCAATTTGTTGTTAAAAGACATCAAAAGCAAATACAGTTGAAAATCACAGTTTGCACAAGCCAAGTGAAACAGATGAAACCAACTGCACCCACAAAAATATTTTTCATCAGTCTTTCTTTAATTAAAACATTGTAAAATAAGATGTATGCATCATGCAACATCATTAGGGATTAAAAACTGTCCTGCAACCTGGCTGCTTCATAATTACATATGAAATTGTCAACCTCTCATTTTGCTAACTCATTGGTGATATACTAAAATCAAATAATACGGCCACTCAGTCAATAATCTAGATACTACCAACTGCCAAAATGTTGTCCTGTTTCAATTATATTGTTCAATTTTATCCGAAGGCATATCAACATCTCTCTCCTCTTGAAATAATCCGTTTCTTTAACAAGTAATTAACTAATAACTGCTGGTGCAAATTCTAGAGGGGATGATTAAATTCACTAATCATTCATGTGCTCTGTATTGCTCACAGTCCTTTACAAAATACGTAAACACAATAAACTTGTTTGTCTATCTACGTATGTCCATTAACACAGTTATTAGAGAGATAAACTACTTCAGCTGCATAATTCCTTTATTAATGTGGCATAAGTGGTTTCACAGAATTTTAAGCTTCATCTTTAGGCGCAATACGAATCAAATCAATGTGACATGAATGTTCTGCAAAGGTTGGATCATGAATGCTGGGTCTTCCCTTACATGCACACCACATTGATTTGATCCATCTTGCACCAGAACATATAGCTTACAAGGCTGTGAAACTGATTGTACCTAATCAAAAAAAGAATTTTACAGCTGAAGCCATTTATCTCTTAAGTAATAGGAATTACAGCTGTGGTTGCCCTGACTACAGATCTTCTGCATTAACAGAATAGTGAATACAACAAAAAAGAACATTCCAAGTTTTTACAATAATAAAAATGCTCATCTACAGCAAGCATGAAGGAAGTGAAATTAAACATACAAATAACCTACATTATCTAAGCTACTAGCTTTCAATTAGAAATTAATCTTTGCAATGTAAGAACATTTTCCTTTTACCACCAATCAAACATGCAGCATTAAAGGTAAAATGAGAAAAAATATTATGTGATTTAAGATGCATCAATTTTAAAAGCCTTAACTTTCTGAAGGAGTAATAAACTAATATATTTTTTTCAGTGTTGTGTTGTGTACATCTTCCCCCCCCCCCCCCATAAAAATTGCATCAAATTTTAATAGTGAATACTCGTGGATGAAGGCATTATTCCAATTCAAAAGGTTAAAACAAATTTGACGCAACACATCAATAAGTGTTTTTATACCGTTATCAGTTTTTTTCTAACAATGATACAAGGCATGATCAATTCTTTTATAGAACACTATTTGATTGAACTTGCTTTCTTTATTAAAGTAAAAAATCAATTTTATTGAAAATACAAACATATATGCAATTATATCGATGAAATATCATGAATTTTTTAAAGTTCAGACTTGAGAAACAAGTAGTTCTATAATAACTACATTATGTCACACATATTCATTAGCCCCATCACAGAGTCTTCTGAGACTGAAAGTGTTAAGTGTATGTTTTCCTTCATAGTCAAACCTATTACATCCAGGCTGGCTGCCTCGTGCTAATGTGTAACAATCAGGCCTGCCTACTTGAAATGACAAAATTTCACTTAATCTTAAATTTATTTAGTGCTTAAATGATATCTCAAATAATCAATTCTCTCATCTATTACTTTTGACAGTTTGCAATTAAGATCAATGGCAGCAGGCATTTAAGTTTCAAACTGTAATTCAGATAGAAAGGACAGACTGGAGAAGGGCTTTTCTTTCAGAAGATTAGTTACATACATTATAATCTCATTCCCTTCCATCTTCCACTGACCTGAGGATAATACTGCGGAGCCATTCTAGGGCGAACAGGAGGGTAAGATCTATTACTGGCAGTTGTAGAGGTGTTCATCTGCAACTAAACAACAAAAATTCAAAAATAAAAAAGACCATATTTTTGACAACACACATACAACATTTTAATACACCAGTGACAGCAATTGTGATAGTAGTATTTTCTACTAAACATCAGAAAGATTTAGTACTGCACATAGTTCATCAGTTCTATAAATTATTTATAATAAGCGATTTATAAACACGCATCATGTTTCGCAGGACCAAACTGAGGAGAAAGTCTCCAGTCATGGAAAGAGTCAGTACATCAAACTGCAACAAATGAGTAGTAATAGGTAAAGTGAAACAGATAGTAATCGAATTCACAAGACAGACCTCTGTGTACGTAAAAAGGACCTATAACATAGAAATTAGTTGTGTGTCTCCCCCCCGGGAATTCACCTACAGAATAAAAAGAGTGAGCTATAAGGAAACTTTTCAGTTTAGCCCTGAAAGTCCGAGGATTACTACTAAGCATTTTGAATTATTGCGTCAAATCGTTAAAAATAGATGCGGCAGAATACTGCAAACTTTTCTGCACAAGGGTGAAGGAGGTGTGATCCAAATTAAGATTCAATTTTTGTCTAGTACTAACTGAGTAAAAGCCGCTAATTCTTGGAAACAGCCAAATATTATTAACAATAATAAAAATAATATATATTTAGAGGCCATAGTCATAATTCCCAGGCTACTAAACTGGGATCAACAAGAAGTACACGAATTCACCCACATATTGCTCCAACAGACCATTTCTGCACAATAAATAGCCTGCACGTTTTGGACCACAGGAGTCACCCCCCCCCCCCAAAAAAAAAAAAAAAAACACCCCACATGTTTATATTTTTCTCGGGTGTCCATCCGAGTGCAGTCCTCTTTGTAGCATGGTATTTCAACAGCACCTCCTTTACACTCTGAGTGCCCCCCAACCTCTTCCCTCTCAGCTTGTCACATGTTGAGCAGTGTGGTGTGGTGTTGGGGGATACCGTGCCACTGGCTACTGGGTGTGGACCAAAGTCCATCAAATCTTCTGTGCTTTCTGCCGACGCTGTGATTTTAGTTCATCTAGAGCTGGGTCCCAGGCTATACTGAAAGAGAAACCAATGTCCCTGTTGATCAGACTGTCAGCTACAAATATTTCAATTGCCTCTTTTAGAACACAGTCCAAAAATCAATGTGTTGAACATCAGATGCAGCTCTCCATGCTAAACTATCACATACAAGCCTCATAAACTCTGAATTAAGAGTGGTAACCTGATCGTTATTGAATGTTAAAATTGACTTTTTGCTTCTATTCTCCTCTAAGCCAAGATTTGTTCTTTTCACATGTAACAAACTTTGGTCTGACGATGAAAACAACATCAAAACTCTAAAAATAATCTCATTTTGAACTGAACAGGAGTGAATTTGGGAGAGGCCTAAGGATAGATTTTGACCCAAACAATGCCGGATGGCAAAAAATTGGTGAAAAGCAATAAATTTGGAGAAGAACTAACAGTGATTATTCTGCAACAAATAATTAAGGTCTATAGTTAGTCCTATTAGTTAAAATTAATTTGTTGTAAAATATTTGCTGTCCACGACTGGATGTACAATAAATGAATAAAGCAGAATGTTCAATAACAGATTCACATGACAAACAAAAATTTAGAGTATAGAGACAACCAAAAAATGCATTGGAAATGAAGTCAGAGATTCATATTTCAATGCTTCATAAATTAATTGATCCATTAAAATTTGAATAACCTATCACCAACCTGTAAAGCAAAATTCAAATTTTAAACAACTGCTTAGTGTAATAATAGCTGAATGAAGAGTTATTATTACATAAATGGCTAGAAGCAGGTAGGGACACTGGGTTAAAAGCCGTTGGACCACAGGATTTTCTAAACAACATTTTATAAATGTGAATTTCTTCAAAAGTTCCTCAGTGCTTCCAAAGAACTTAACGAAGCCACTCTGAGGTGTGGTAAAAGGGAGACAAATTGAAATTTTGGCACTGAATAAAGTTCTTGAAAATGGGAAAACAGCTACACTTCAAATTTTTGAACACTTAACAAAAAACAAAAACAAAAAATCTAAATACTCACATGCATTAATGGGATGGGAAATCTCTACATTTTAGTTCATGCATCCACAATCATTCATACCAAATTTTCAGCAAGGAAAAAGTCTAGAATTACATATTATGTCAACTGAACACAGTTTACATTAAAATTTTAAGTCACAAGCTCAGGTTTCAATGAAATCTGGTATTCCACATAATGAAAGAAAAACACAAGACTTCAATTAAATATCTCAAATTGTTACAAAAAATGCTCAAAATCAACCACCTGTTTTTGAAACTTTAAACTGCTATAGTGACACTCAGAATGAAGCTATAAAGATGAGAGGTGTCATTTTGCAACATTTCTCAAGCCCCATCCAAAAATATATAACACTACAAGGGTCATAATAAAATCTTTTTGGCTAAACTGCAGTCTGTTGCTCACGCGCTGCAAATGTTGGCAACATCACAGTAGTCAACCATAGAGCAAGTATATGTTTTATTTATTCTGTGATCTGTACGAAACAGTGATCATTTTAAGTGAAAGTTAGGTTAGGTATAGGTTAAACAAGAAATTGTTTTTTTAGTATGTACAGGCGATTAGCACCTGAATCTCCGATCCAGAAACGATCGATTTACAGTTGCCAACATTACGCGCCATGCTAAACATGGGCAGTTTTACCATCTTTTTTTTACCAATTTCATAATAAAAAATTCAGAATTTGGATCACTCCTTATATTGTGGTTAATTTATAGTATAAATTTCATAAGGGGTTCTTCCAGAAAAATGCATTCGAAAACATGCTTACATTACAAGTTTCATTATAATAACAACTTCACTTTAATAACAACTATGAGCTAATGTCGCATACATTTTAACGTGAATGTAGTAAACAATGTGCTGTAAACGATTTAGTAGGCTTATTCCACATGGAATGGGCCAAATAGTCATTTCTGGAAAAGGAAAGTAGAGATTCAGGAATGTGAATGCACTAATAAAACATCCATGAATACCAAGAAACTTTATAATTTTGGCTGAAATGACTTCCTTTCTTTGAATCAGATTCTACAACAGTGAGCAACTTGCTATGTAACAATAGGCTTCCTTGATATCCTAAACAGAATAATTTATATGGGTAAGCTTTGGCCGTAACATTCCATGTCAAATCAACACTATAGATTTAACACACCATCTTAGATTTTGCTAAAATTTGGTATACTTGCAGTGGGTGCTGAGACAAAAATAAATAAATAAATATTTATGAAAATATTTTGAAAAATTTATATTACATACTTTTTGTAAAAAATTTAAATCAAAATACTGATTGTATTTTGAAATAGGTTAATGGACAGATGCTGGGGAGGATAGATCAAACGGACAATTTTCCCAGCTCTCTAGTGTAATTAGGGCAGTCCATTCACATTGTTTTGGCCATTTTTTTTTTTTTTAAAGTTTACATATCCATATTTCGCATATGGTTATAGATATGCCGGCCAGTGCATTGCATTGCCATGCAGCCATGCAGCCATTGTGTGCAGCTGTAAATGAGGCAAAACATGTCAATTCCAAATAGTTGAAGAAAACTGAATGCTGCTGTTAGGAAAATGATTTAATAAATTGATCATCCCACTGGCATAAAAGATAACACCTCCTAAAGTTCAAGAGTTTGTCAATTGAAACAAAACATTAAGTAATTGAGTATTTTTGTCAAGGTGGTACTAGTCGAGCTACTCCTGGAATTCACGATGTAAAATCTGTTGAAGACTGCAGATGTGGAAAACAAGAATGGGGTTCAGAAATTGTACTGATGGTGAAGTGTACTGCCAAAATGTAATCCATTTTTAACTTTTAATTCTCTGAAATATTAAGACATTTGTACATGTTACATCCATGACAATATTGTGTCACACATGTGACAACAGAAATTACTCTAGCATTTTGAAAATTCTGCCATTCCATGAAAATTGAGCCTCAAAGACTATTTATACGTTCTATAGAAACAGCACATTTTACATAAAACTGAAGCTAAAGCATGTAATTATTATTATTATTATTATTATTTTGTGCAAGTTTTCAAAATGTGAGAAACGTAGTTTGAAAGTAGAGGTATTTTAATGTGCTTAAAATGGCAAACTCCTACAGTTGGTATCTTGTATTTTGAGCTTATATTGTTGAGAGTTCAGATAACTGTTTCAATCCAGTTTATTGCTTGGAATTGAGGGGGGGGGGGGGGGCATAGTCCATGCACAGTAAGCAGATTTTTTCTCTGTTCTGCACATTACGTCACTGAAGAGAAGCTCCGCTCAGTTCGCGCACTTTACTACGTGTTGAAGCCAGCGAGTTGTGTGTTGTTGCCGCTTATTTTTCTGTTATATCGAGTTTCTTTGTTCAACTCGACATTGATAATGCCGAATTGTGCTGTGGCTGTGTGAGAACTACAACCAGAAGACTAAGGGTAGTAATATTATCTGTCACAAGTTTCCGAAAGATCGTTAGACGTGTGCTCCGTGGGTGTACATTTGTAGATGAAGTGACACCATCAAAATTAAAAATGCTACTCTCTGTAGTGTTCATTTTAAAGAAGACGATTATATATGCGATCTCCAAGCCGAATTACTCAACCTTCCGCCAAAGAAGATCCTAAAGCCAACTGCAGTTCCTACATTGCACCTTTCTACAGCTATTACAGTTTATGCTTCATCTTCTAACCAACAGAGAGATGACAGAAGGAAAGACTGTGAAATTTGTAAACGTGCACTTAACACGTTAGCTTCACTATCACCAAAGAAGAAAAAAGTGGATCAGAGCACAGAGGATGAACTGAAGAAACTTGGAAAAAGAATTATTATTACTAAGCGAAAAGAATCAGCGTTTAATAGTTGAAAATAATTCGCTGAGGACAAGAAACAAAGTATCGGCCCATGCATTAAGCAGAGAGAGAAAGCAATGCCAAAACCTTCAACATCAGCAAAACAGTAAACTGAAGACTAAAGACTAAAGTGCACCAAGTTTCGCAAAAAGTTTTCACAGACACACAAATAAGATGCCTCATCAGATCCAACAGGAGTGTCTACTAGAGTCAGGAAGATGTAAGCAAAGCCTTGCTTCTGCGCTCTCTGTCCGGGAAAACTTATGTTTATTTAATAAATGTATTGGGTATACTGTTACCGGCACTGTACACACTAAAAAGATGGATTTCCAATTCTTTTCACTGTGCTCCTGACATTTTGACTGATATATTGTACCTAATGAGCAAGCAAGCAATGAGGTTAACAGAAGCAGAAAGGTTATGTGTGTGAAGTTTTGATGAAATGTATATGGACAGTCGCATTTGCTACGGCCAAGAAACTGACACCATATGTGGACCACATATTCAAGTACAGGTAGTTATGGCACGTGGAAACAACCCATATACTATACTTTTGATACTACAATGAATCATGGTCAGTGTCATCAGTGACATGCAAAAAGTGGGATTTGTTGTAGTTGGTGTTGTGTCTGATTTGAGGGGAAAAATGGGAAAGTGTGGATGGAATTAGGCATAGTCTACACAAATACATGCTTCACAAACCCAAATGACGGAAGTAAATGTGTTGAAATGTTTGAGGAACCATTTTTTAGATGATGATTTTTCATAAAGTGGCGGAAGATTGATTAAAAGAGCGTGTACTCGAGCAGTTATTATTGAAAGACTGTGGCGAACTAAAGCTGTGTCCTAAACTTAGTGCTCAACACTTGACAGTTTGTGGAAGAGATCGACAGCGTGTTCATCTTGCATGCCAACTGTTTCCGAACACTGTATCGGAATCCATTTCGTTTGTAATGCCTGAAGAAAGACACTGCAGAAGTCTTCAAGTTGGTGAATGATACTTTTGACATTATGAATTCGAGGATACCAGTTGGCAAATGGCTAATTTCAAGTGCCTTTGGATTGTGTATGGAGAGACAAAAGGAAGTTCTTCGCAGATTCTACTCAGTCTGTGAAAATATCGAGAGTAGGGAATCACAAAACTTTACTTCCATTCCAAAAAGGATTTCTCGCCTCGATATGGTCACTGCTAGGTTGTTTTTCTGATTTGAAGGTCAACGATACATTACTGGATATATTGCTTCCAGATGTGCCTCAATTGACAAATCACTAGGGCATCCTAGTGGCAAGTTAATTGAAGTACCAGAAGGCCCTACCAGGTCAGGGTGGATAGAAAAACTGTCTCATGGTGGCTTAATTGTTCCTTCAGATGAGGGGTTTTAAGTAGTTCGGCAGTTAGAGGTGGTATTTTTAAATTTTCATGGCAGCAGGCTGTTTAAAGAGGCCAATGTGATAAAAAACCTGACAATACTATTAATTGTGAAGTTTCTGAATATTTCTGAAGAGGTCATCATAATGTATGCCAAGACTAGAACTTTGATCCGCATAAGGCACCTCAACACAGCAGCAAAAGCAATGAGGGCTAAATAACAGCAGCAGGAAACAGCATGCAGTTGGAGAGCCTCTGCAGTTCACTCCAGATGTGATTAAGGTATTACTACTGAGGAGTAACCTTTATTAATATCTTTGTTGATATATATATTCATATGCAAACCATTTCTCAATAAACTATTCATAAATCACAGAATTCTCACCTTTTAATCGACATAACTATGCCTTTCCTCTTGAGTCACGACCGTAACATACATTTATTATTTTTTTAACTATTTAACGGAAATCATTTGAAAACTCTGTGCTGTTGCATAGTACAAGTCATGTACCCTAATTTAATATTTATATACTTCACAATTACATAAAGATACAAAGGCTTTATTATTTCTGGTTTGTCCCAGCCATAACAATGGAATGGCCCAATAATAATATGTTCTGTCTGATATTTTCATGGCTACTAAAGTTTCCAGTATTACACACCGGTTAATTTGTTTATTTATCATAATTCATTTCATAGATTTTTTCCCTACAAACTTCAAAGTGTTACACTGTCTTCTGACTTGTCACATGTGTGACAAATCCTGTTCGCTTAATAATATAGGTTTTCGTCAATTACCAAAGAATATACACATTCATACTTAATAATGTAAACAATATCCCTTTAAACTATTTACTATGGGATACTTCAAAATTCTTTATAGTTAATTTCTGAGAGTGTGTGTGTGTCACACTCATGTCTATGGAATCAGCCAGTAAACAATGTGCTACTACAATACAGCAAGTGCAGGACTATTTTTGCTGGTGTTACAAGTATTATGTTTATGTTTGATATGCGAGTAAAGTGGATGAGTTTGTGAGTTGAATAAGTGTTTTTGCAGTAATGGAAAACGAAGGGCATAAATGTTTCAATCCTTTATAAGAAATAAATTATAGAATAAACATCGAACAGTAACACAATGAATGGCTGAACATTTTCTAGTGTCTAATGATAACAACATATGTGACTCTTGCAGAAAACTTTTTATCTCTAAGGAACAAGTTTAAAAAAAAAAAAAAAAAAAAAAATATCAAACCAATGCTACACTAAGCCTAGATCCTGAAATTTTAAATACTTCTGATTCTGAAAATGAGCCTGATCTCAACTCTTTTAAGTCAGATGATGTTAAAGACACTTAATGCTTTTCTTCATGAAGTGAAACTAATCACCCCTTGATTCAAGTAAAATAAAATCAAAAAGGTACGGTTCAAAAGCAAACTATCTTCTTTGTTCAAGAGTAATACTCTGATGAAGCTCATGCAGCTCTTGATGATTCAATCTTGAAAAATCTAAAAGACCACTTCTCACGCTGCACTTCAATGGACAAAAATATTATGATATTAACATGTTTGCCTGATTCACGGAGTGTAAGAAAAATAATACAAGAATTGAATGCTCCAAATTACATGGTCATGCAATCGAATAAAATACTTACAGGAATATTAGAGAGCCCTCATCAAAACCCTGGCAAGAGCCTGCCACTAGAAGTAGTAACAGCAATGTGTGATTTCTACGACAGTGAGGAAATCAGCAGGGTTTCAACTGGTAAAAAAAGACCGTTTCTGTTAAGTCGGTAACTGGAGAGAAAAAAAGTCACTCTGCCAAAAAAGACTAGTTTTATGCAATTTAATGTAGGCATTCTTATCTTTTAAAGACAGAAAACCTATATTAAACACAGGGTTTTCAAAGTTCATAGGGGTGCTAATGTTGTGGTCTTCAGTTTGGAGACTGGTTTGATGCACTCTCCATACTACTCTACCCTGAGCAAGCCTCTTCATCTCCTCATAAGACCTGCAACCTACACCCATTTGAATCTGCATACTGTATTCATCTCTTTGTCTCCCTCTGCCATTTTTACCCCATACACTTCCCTCCAACACTAAATTCACGATTCGTTGATGTCTAAGAATGTGTACCACCACTCGATCCCTTCTTTTAGTCGAGGTATGCAAGAAATTCCTTTTCTCCCCAATTCTATTTATTACCTCTTTATTAGTTACGCGATCCACCCACCTGATCTTCAGCATTCTTCTGTAGCACCATATTTCAAAAACTTCTGTCCTCTTCCTGTCCACACTGTTTATTGTCCATGTTTCACTCCCATACAAGGCAACACTCCACACAAGCTTTCAGAAACGATATCCTTATACTTAAATTATTATTTGATGTTAACAAATTTCTCTTTTTCAAAAACGCTTGTCTTCCCATTGCCATTCTGCATTTAATGTCCTTTGTACTGCGACCATCACTTGTTATTTTACTGCCCAAGTAACAAAACTCGTGCATCATCTTTATTGTTTCGTTACCTAATCTAATTCCATCTGCATCACCCGATTTTCTTAGACCGCACTCCATTACTCTTTTTCTGCTCTTGTTAATGTTCTTTTTATAAGCTCCTTTCAACACACTGTCCGTTCCGTCATAGGGCTACGACTGAGTCCTGGCAGGTTCTAACAGTACCCACTCAGTATGTGTCTGTACAAGCCATCAAAATGTAAACTGTGTATTAGAAAAAACAAAGATTAGCTTAATGACAAATGGTAAACTGCGTAAGTATAAATTCTGCTTTGTTAAAGCACGGTGCAATCCTGCATTAAAGCAGTTTTAATTTACAATTTTTGTAAAAATTATAAAAATCTATAACATTCAATGTGGTTTTAAGAAATCTGTTTACCATAATTGATTTCAATTGATGCACAACCGGAAAGAGCATGTTTTCAAGTATTCTGAAAATCACATTTTATTTTCCAATGTGCTGTAACAATAACCGAAAATTTGAAACAATGTACCATGGTAAGAAGCTACACTGTAGCAACCTGTTGTCTGTGTTTTGCTGCAAGTACATTTTATTCCTGTACTGACAAGTTACATCGCACATTATTGCGATGAACCTAGATTCAACCAAGGAACTGAGTTCCTGCAGCCACCCTCTCCCGCTGACTTCATGTTTGTCCAGGCTTCCCCCAGCTGAACGACCATTTTACAACTCTGACCCCTGATGCTTGCCTGAAAAAATAGCCCCTGTCCCCTGATGATGCCCCAAAAACAATCAGCCCCGGCTTACAGTGAAAACTCTGACCAATCGCCCATGTGCTGCCTATCACTTACAAGCTTCCGCTTAAACTGTAGTGTGTTTCACGATTGAACGCAGAGAGTAGTAGATGCCCTCTGTTCCTTCAATATCATCATCTGGCCAACAGTATCAATTTCCAGAAACTGAGCTGCAAAAAGTAGCTCAAAAATTTCTAAATGTGTAAACTGCAATATCGGGAAGGTATTTAAGTCAAAATTGATATCAATTTTTGGTTGCCACCTGTATGAGATACTCCTGCAGATTTGAGAATTGGAGATAAGATACTTATCAAATGGCTTCATAAGCAGACAGGTACTACCATAAGGCATTGGAACCTAAATTAAGAAACCAAGTTACTGGCTTGGGAACCAGGATGAAGAAACCCACTAGTGGTGGGTATTGCACAGCTATCAGGCAGGACCCCAATAGTGTTGCCACTTCATTTTCTTGATTCGGTAATGACAATGTCACCGTGGACCAACACAATATTGTGAGATATTACTCGTCTGTTTAAAAATAAAAACCACATGCAACGTGCCACAGACATAGGTTTCTGCATTGCAGCCTGTTGCTATGGTAGAATCCCTCAAATTTGTCATTTTCAGGTTTTGCTAGCGCTCATTGGAAAACCGAATGTATTCTATTATAGATGCTTGATAACAAGCTCATTCCAACTCTGAATAAACTCAATTCAATTATGAAAAACAAATTGCCAAAAAGCAAATGGAGTGATTTACAATTTGTAATTTAATGAAAATTTAAAGTTCGAACTGATATTTGTAGAAATTAGGAAAGCAGTATGTGACATATTTTACACTGTAAAATCTTATGTTACTAAGCTGTTGTGTGCAAAATTCCACATTTATCATAGTTTTCATTAAAGAGATACAAAAACCCAAAGGTAAAACTTTTTTCGAAACCTTATTTTTACTGCCTAGTTTGCTTCAATTTATGCAGCTTTGTTCATCAATGTTGGGAATTAAACCCATGTGTCTGTGCTTCCTTAAAACATGTTTGATATGAGACTGGTATTTGAAGCATTATAAGACTTTTGTAGAATATTGGAGAAAGTAGGAGGCTGAATCACTTTATTCCTCATCTCTGTGAGCACAGAGCACTGCCAATGAATTAAGTTTCATGTTCAGTATGCATTTACTTTAGCAGATATAAGGATCCCAGTTGACACTTTTTTCATGCTGTGAATTACTAGTATGCATTCAACTTTGATTCAAATTAATTATCTACCATTGTTAGCCTGCACTGGATGGTCAAATACATCTTTTTTGCAGTTACAACAATGGTCTTTCTAATCAGCCCAGTTTGGAAAGTTTTATAGAACACTTTTTTTTTTTTTTTTGCAAAATAAGGTAATAAATACGGCATCTTTTATATTTTTCTAAAATCTTCAACTTTGCACTTAATTCAGTATTGGAAAGCAGTAATAATTGGAACTTTGCATTTGAAAACCTTTTATTGTTAGTTTACCACGTGCCAGGTTTCACATTCATCATAGCTTTGGTCCCCGAGGTACATGACATCATCAATCGATGAGGGGTTTTTTTTTTTTTTTAGCAACTTTGCCTAAATTTTTATGCCTGTATATGGCACACAAAATTATTTTTATTATTATTCCTAAGAGAACGCGTTCAATTGTACAAGATGGCCGAATTTCATTTCTCCCAACGAAATATTGCCCGATTTATAACAGCTCAACACTGTCAAAAATTCATGCTTGCCCTGCACTTAAGTCATGGATGGCCTCAAATTACTGACTATATGTCGGCCAGTGTTGCTTCGCGAGCATTAAAATTTACAAATGTTCATTGGGGACATGCGCGAATGTACATATAAAATTTCAACAAAATCCACGATAGTCAATTAGGGAGTGCTATGTGACTTCACATGGAATGACCCAACTAGATACAAAAGACAGTATGAAATTTGTTTTTAAACCTTCACAACATTTTAATTATAGTTTTAATCCTCTTTCTAACTCTAACAGAAACATTTCCTTTCAAAGGGGCTGTATTTATTTTTATTTTCCTGTCAGTTGTGGAAAAGCACACAAAAAATTCTCTCCAGTTTTATTAGAAGAGTTCAATTTAGTAGTCACCTATCCTCTTTTTTTCCGTTCTCTCTGCCTGTTTATTGTATTCATTAAGAGCTAAAGTCTTTTCTCTATCACATTCAAGTCTATTTGGTAAGCTGCTTGCACACAATTCTGCGTTCTTGACAGGAGATAGGATAAAAGCTGATAATCTTCCCTCAAACAGTTTCCTAGATGGACTTTTAAGGCGCGGCCCATATCTTTCTGCAAATGTTTGTACCTGGATTCAACATTTGTAAGTTGTGTCTATTATCATTTCTATTATGTATTTTATTGTTCTAGAAATGCACACCTTTATACAGAAAGCAGAGATCTATTTTAGATGTTCATTTTTCTGCACACAAATGCTACATCAGAGTAGGTAACTGCTTTATGGGAAACAGGTTTGAGAGTATGTGATTATGGGTGCTATTGTTTAATTTATAGAACACATTACAGAAATGAGAGAGAAATAAATCATGCACAGTATTAGATGTCAAAACTTTTTGCAATAGTTTTTGTATATTTCATCCACAATATCAACAGAATACAGCCGATCACTTCACAGCCGCTATTGTAAACAGTAATTCAACCGGTACTCAAATTTATTAGAATATTGTCTTAAAAAGTGTAGGGTTTGTTGGTGTTACAGGAAATGGTGTAAAGTTGCCGACAACAATTAACACACAATTCTTTAGCAATTTGATTGATATTTTGATATACGCTGTATTTATCTTTCATGTTTTCAGTGGAAGAATACGTTGCAAAAATTAAAAAAAAATATGGTAAAACTGAGTAATGTATTTCATGACACTTACAGGAGTTTTAACTTAGCACTTAAAAATTCATAAGTAAAAAAATCACTTAGGAAATATCAAGGTTGTAGGAACAAACCTATTTGATTTAACAGAAAGGGAAATATACTATTATCAGCTGTTACCCTTCTTCCAGAAAACCATCCAAAACTAATAACCATGTACTTTGATCATACCCACACTCATACCTTACATACCTCATCACCACAGTTACACCATCATATTCACCACACACACACACACACACACACACACACACACACACACACACACACAACCTACTACCTGCTGTTTATTAGTAAACTCAACATATCCCCCCCTTCCTCTCCCCTCCCCCCCCCCCCCAACCTACTACCTCCAGTCACTTTCACAATATTCTTCTTCCTATGTGTTACAACTATATTAAAATTATCTCAGATTCTAATTTTTTGCTGTTCTACTATTGTTTCTTTGCGTAACCCTGGTCTGTTCTGCTTTACTACACAATGTAGTATACACCCCCCCTTACATTTCACCCCCACCCCTGACCATACATTTTAATGTCTATGTGCAGTTCTTAAAACATTCCTTGGTTGCTTCCTCTTTGTGCAGGATCCTTACCTCTATCCCCGCCCCCCACACATACCCCTTAGTTATCAACTGTCTTCTACCACACTAACCCCCTCCCACCCCATAAATATTTGGATACATATTCCAATTGTAATTTCTGGTAACTATTTCCCCCTCTCCTCCAACTCATATTAATGATTGGCTATATTATGCCTCCAATAGTCACTAACACTGTGAAAGTGACTTGTTTATTTTTAGGAAACCAGTCACCACTTACTCTTAGAGCACCATGATCTGCTCTGCCATACTGTACTCTTTGGTATATTTCTAGCAAGTTGACTGTTGAACTTTCTTCAGTTGTCTAACTAGATGCACCAATTATAACACTAGGTTAATATTACTGTAACCATTCACATTTGTCTGCACATTAGTTCACACATCTTAAGGCTTATAACCCACATCCTTAAATTAGCTGTCATATGACAATTACTTCTCACTTTATCCCCATTAATAGTTGAAGCCACAGACACAATGCCACTTTGTTTATATTGACATTTGCTCTAAAAGCAGCATTCTAAGCATCCTACTAGTGTCCAGAATGAAACTTATGAGTCTGCAGCGGAGTGTGTGCCGCTATGAAACTTCCTGGCAGATTAAAAATGTGTGTTGGAACCGGGACTCAAACCTGGGACCTTCGCCTTTTGCAGGCAAACGCTCTACCACTGGTTCCGCCGCACAATTTCAATCTACCAGGAAGTTTCTTCCTGCTAGTGTATCAGCAGCTAGTTGTGAAATATTCCGCCTATGGCACCACTTACAATTGTACTTCTTATACTACTGAATATTAATCTGTTAAGCGACTGATTTATGAATCACCTGCTCCTCTTTTTTTACACTTTTATTGTCAAATAAATCGATTATTACTGATTTTTTTTATCCCACAGGCTTCTTTTTCCCTTATTATTTTTACCCTTTCACTATGAGGCTCATCCATAGATACTTTGTTAGCAGCCGATTGTTATTCCTTGCATAACCTCTGCACTTAGCGTTCAGTCTCCTGCTAGCATATACATATTGTTTAAGCTACAATACTAAAATGTAAGTGTAAATTTTATCCCTTTATACAAACATATCTTTTATTCAATCTATTTGTTTCAGAAACTGCATCACTCATTGTATTAGCTTTATAAACTTTTACACGCATGTCAAATACTACTGTACTCACAATTTCAAATTTCTGTAACCGACTTTTGTATGTTTTATATGCTTTACTGTAATACCAACACACTTGTTTGCCTGTATAGAGACCAGAATAAGGGCAGTCAAGCACCCGAAACTGGTCATCAAAATAAATAAATATTACAGAGGAAAGATTCCTATCAGGAAAAAAAAATATATATAAAAAGGAGATGAAGTTTACTTACCAGGCGAAGGAGCACAGATAGTGATAGTAACATAAATAACACACACACACACACACACACACACACACACACACACAAACGCAAGCTTTCGCAACCCAGTTGCTTCTTCAGGCAGAAGGGAAGGAGAGGGACAAGGAAATTATGAGGGTTTTAAGGTAGTGGGTAAGGAGCCTGAAGAAGCAACTAGGTTGCGAAAGCTTGCCTTTCTGTGTGTGTGTGTGTGTGTGTGTGTGTGTGTGTGTGTGTGTGTGTGTGTGTTTTATTTACGTTACTATCACTACCTGTGCTCCTTCCCCTGGTAAATAAACTTCATCACTTTTTATATATACAGTAAAACTTCTGAATAATGGACACCAATGGGGAAAATTAAACTGTCCGCTGTTAAGAAGAGGATAAAATACAAAATAGTGAACTACCGTTTATCCGAAATGACTGGTATGGTGGTCGGTTCGGATAACGAAAATCGCGGATAAAACCAAAGTCTCCTGTTTTCAGGTGTGAAACACACCAAATTGCGTCAGTACCGCTAAGTATGATCGATAAACATGTGAATGCCACGCTGCTTCTTGAACCGATCTAGCCAGCCATAATTTCCGAGGAATTCTTACTCCTTTCCTTCAAAGAACTCATAAAAAGAAATCACTTTTAGACGAAGTAGAGGACCTTAACTGGCAAGCCTTTAGCTCTTATTTGTTATGCCACTAAAATAAAACCTCTTCTAAATGAGAATATGAACCTTTTCTCATTTTTCTTCGAGATTTCATTGCGCTGCTTGATGCTTGAATGGAACAAAATGTTTAAATTTCTGATTAATTTGTTTTTCAATCAGTAATCAGTCTCATACCAACGTTCAAACCCGCAGCAACTTTCGCGGGTGGCTCACCAGCATCAATTTTGTGCAAAGTGCGAATCTTATGTTACAACAAGATCACATTGTTTTTTTTTTCATTTCGCGACCGTAGTCAACTTTTTTTTTTACCGACACTCGAATGATTCTTTTTTTGTATCTGGCCACTTTGGGCATTTTAAAGCATGCAGCGTGAGCACGAAACTTCAAAACGAAAACACTCAAGACGCATTAGACAAAGCTTTTGACTTTTGAAACCAGGCTGTGGCAGCCATCGAATGAAAACTTTTGATACAACTATCGCGTTTCCCATGTCCTAGCCAAGCCCACACGTCAACACAACAGTGAATCTACTATTGAAAGCTTGGCTTCGTCTGATATACTGACAACAGTCGGATAGTGTTTGGCGCCGCACTTTGATCGTATGTTTCTGTGCGGCATGAATCGGTACTGTACGTACTGTACTTCCAAGAAGTTCCAGTAGATGGCAATGTCATGAAAGCACGCAATACGAACAAGAAACACGCTAAATCTCGAATCAACACACATTAGAATTGACGACGCTCAGACTTTTGACACGCAAGAGTGCACCGATTCATTCACGCTGTTCGTTATTGGGAAGTTTTGATTGTTGTTGGGGAACATTTTATGGTGTCCGTGTCCGCTATTGAGAATGTCCGCTATTTGGAATAATTTTAGCATAAGGCCTAATGTTGTTTTGCAGGGGAATTTTAAAATGTCCGCTATTGAGAGAAATCCGCTATTGGGAAGTATCCGTTAAGGGAAGTTTTACTGTATAAAAAAATAAATATATTATTACAAGCAACTGCTTGCTGCATTCTATGAATTAATAGAAAGGGAAATACAAGAAAATATTGAGTATTTTCTTCAAAATTTTGCTGGGTCATGTTTTGACCCGTTATCTGAAACCACCCATATCTGACACACTTCATTCACGAATACATTTAAGTCTACTACAGCAAGTAGTGAATAACAAATTTATCATTCTGTCTAATCCCATGTGTTGCATGACGGATTGTAAAGGCTCTTGTGAACAGCAAAGTGAGATACAGTAAAGTGAAGGTCTGGGAGAGCGAGAGAGAGAGAGAGAGAGAGAGAGAGAGAGAGAGAGAGAGAGAGAGAGAGAGAGTCCTTGAGGTAGGGTAGGGAGTGGACAGGGAAGGATGCTGAGTAAGGGTCGGGATGGAAAGTTCCACTTTGCATGATTTATTGTAAAGGTTCTAATAGACAGGAAAGTGAGATGCAGCATTGAATACAGTGAAGGGAAGGGGCGGAAGAGGAGTAGTTATGGAGTATGAGGATTACAAATGTTAAAAATAATAAGGATAAAATAACACAAAGTATTTAATTAGGGGGATATTTTAAGGAGGGAGACACAAAGTTGGAAGGAAGGCATGAATTGGAAGGATACAGGCTAGTGAGTGGGGAAGGAGGAGAATGTTAGGAGTAAGGTGTAGGAATGGCAAGTTATTTTAGATTGAGGCCAAGATAGCTGCAGGACCATAGAATGTGTTTTACTTCCATCTGCACAGTTCGGAAGAGCTGGTAGTGAAGAGGAGGATCCAGATGCCTCGGGTAGTAAAGCAGCCATTGAAATCAAGAGTGTTGTGCTCATCTGCATGCTAAGCCTAGGGAGGGATGATCTTGCTTTTTGCCACAGTTTGATGGTGGCCATTCACCTTGATATCACACATGCACATGGTCTTGCTGCACTTGCACAGTACCCTAATTAATTACTTTTTTATTTTTATTATTTGTTCCCTATGATTTTTTAAAATATTATTACCTCATCCCCCCCCCTCCCACACACACACTCTCTCTTCTACACCTCTCTTTTTACCCTCTCCCGCCCCTTCCCTTCACTGAATTCAATGCTGCATCTCACTTTCCTGCATATCAGAGCCTTTACATCCATCATGCAATGTGGAACTTTCCACCCCACCCTTACCTGGCATCCCCCCCCCCCCACTCGCCTCCTCATTCACTGTCAAAATACTTGTAGTGCTGCAGCACCCAGAAATGGTGGTTGTGTGTATAGTTGTCTGAGCAATTTTGTGAATGTGTGTGATTCTTTTTCTGATGAAGGCCTTGGCAGAGAATTTAAGTTGTGTGAATATGACTATTTTTCATGGCCGACAGCAGCTCAGCGGGCCTCTTTATGGCGAGTTGCTGTCCATCTTCCATTATTGACATTTCAATTGGATTTTCCATAGTTGAATGTCATAATAATGATACAGTATATTAATAACACAACAACTATTACTCATTATTTTTCATCTGAGCAGCAACAATAATCCAACTGGCTTAATTAGTATACAAAATAATAAGGTCGTTGCACCACAACTCACATTTGGCATTGAAACAGGCGGTGTCATGCGCACCACACCGGCGGGTTGCGGCACTACAGTAGGCTGGTAGGTCGGTTGTCCACCCACCAATCCCGCCCAACCGTTACACACAGCCTGGACTGCAGCTGTTAAGCCAACCGGTGGAGCAGAACGGTGCGGCACGGTGGTGATGGCAACTTCGGGCTTGGTTGCGGCAACGGCAGGGGGTGCAGTCGGAGGGATGACAGGCGGCGGTGGAGGCGGCGGCTGCTTCGTCCACATGCCGGCACCCGCAGCCGCAGCTCCGGCTTTGCTGCTCGCTAGCAGCAACTGGGAATCCACCACTTTGTTAGGCCAGTAATCTTCGAACACTGTTCCAGGAGGAAAATAACTCTTGATGTCATTAAGGCTAATCACTGAACACGTCTCACTAGCAAATAGCTCATTACGAATGCCTTGAACTTTGCAGCAGAACTTAAGGTACGCAAGGTCCCAGCCTTCTAACTTTTCAGCCTTAAGTTTCAGGTTATCGGTTTCACCTTCAAAATAAAACAGCGGTACGTACTTGAAGCCATCGCGCACGGTATACGGCACAACAGATTCACCATTGATACGAACAAATCCACACTTATCTTTAGGGTTGCTGGAACTGAGCAATAGCTTGTTGTAACACACGTCAAGAAAATTGTAAAATTCCCCTGCATCTTGTAACCGTACAACCAGATCTTTAGTAGTAAAAAGATCTCTGCCAAACTGTCCCTCACAATGCCTCACATTTATCTCATTAAGTAACCTCGCCTCTGCTTCCGTGATATAATAACTGCGGATACACGTACAGTTGTAAATGTCTGAATGAAGGTATGTCAGGTACTTGTTAAGAAGTTTAGATTCCACCATACGAACAGCACAATACTTTTCACCGTAACGAAATATGTAAGGTATGTGGCACTTTCCGAGGGTCACCCAACCGAATTTGCCTCTCACACTCTCCTCATCTGCTGGGGGTTTTGTGTCTGGCTCAGGTGTCTTTTTGTCCTTGTCTCTGTCTTTGTCAGGGCACGGTGCGACGGGAGCTGGAGGTGCTCTCGTAAGGTAATTGAGAATGCCTGGCTGGCCGGTCTGCACCATGTTGGTCGGCGGGGGTTGCCCGGCAACAGGTGGCCGGACACTGGCCATCTTCGCCTTATTTGCTTCCACCATTTTGGCTGCCAGCTCTCTGATTTCAGCTTCATCTGGACGTTCTTGTTTGATTGCAACTCCTTCAAAACCTGAATGATGGAAAAATATTCATAATTTCATACAAAATTATTTATGGGCAATGAAATAGTTTTTAATGTATTCTATGTGTTACTGTCCTTCCAAATATAGTTTTACCTTATTGCTATTTCTACATACTTAACAATTACAATATATATACTGTGATGGGCTGGCACAATCTCCATTATGGAGTCTACTTACAATTATAATTTTAGAATTTCAAATGGCAACTTTGTTGTAGTGACTTTAGTAACTTTCAATTCATGGAATATGTTTGTCCGTGGATGTGTCCACAAAAATCACATTGTTATTCAGAGTGTAGAAAATAAAAGGATGTGTTATATTTGTTCATAATTCCCCTGTGAATTGTGTGTTGAGGGGGCGGGAGGAAGGGTTACCTTCACAATCCTGGATATTACTGAAGTTAGCATACATTAAAATTCAGGACTACGTAAGAACACCATATTGGTATCGTTTTGTTTCTCCAAAAAAATTCCCGCCCCGAGATACAAGCCTCCTGAAAGTTTCTGTTACCTCCATGGATAATGTCTTTACCGAAGCTCTTCATTACTAATTTCTTTGTAGTGATGTATATTTCTAATATAATCGTTGCAGTTGCTTCTTGTCACTTTCATTGTTGCAATAGGTTCTTACACAATGCTGTGATTCTTGTCAAACTCTATAGTGGGTTTTCATGGCGGTTTCAGTATTTTAGTCCTGTATTAATTTCTTTGTTTAAGAACCTTCTATGAAAACAGACCATCCAGCAAGCTCCGTGTTTTTGTGAGGAATTTGCCAATTTACACAAGATGTAGGGTGTTTCGTGGAAGGGGCTATTTGAAATGTCTTATGACTAGGGCCACAGGAGAGTGAAGTGTGTTGACTAGTATCTATAAAAGAGTGATACGTGTAAGACAAGCAAAGAAACAGACATTGTTCAGGTTGGGAATAAGTTTGCTCATTTCAAAAGACTGATGTGTTCTAAATGTTTCGACAGAATATCAACAATTATAGTCACTGCCCAAGGTGAAGTCTCCCACAGTGCAGCAGAAGCAGATTTTGCATGTGTAGAGGACGAATTACAGCTACCGATGTAGATGTTAGTCCAGTTAAGAAACCATGGTCAATGAAGTCGAGTCACAAGTACACCAAAGCAAAACTGACAACTCTCTTCAACGTAGAAAATTCATCTACAGCAGAAAGAAGGACTCCTGCACATCTCGCCAGGAATTTTTCACAAACATCAGTTCTGTTAAATCCTACTGTGCATCCAACAGTAAAAGTTCATGTTTTAACTATTATTCCAGAGACACTTTCAAAGAAAACAACTATGTACTTCATTCCATCAGCATCATAATGTATGTTAGGCAAACCAAGAATAGTTAGGTCTTTATGACCATCCTTTAGAAGCAGCAATATGTTCAAATTGCACAGTCATTTTATCTGTAAGATAAATGGGACTGTTCTCAATCAGAGTACCAACAAAAACGACACTAACTGTAATATTTGAAGGACAAAAAGTTTTAAAAATTTAGATGTATATGACTCTCAGTATTAAAGAAACTTTTGCCATTATCAAGAACAAGAACAGCAGGTTACAATCTTCAAATAACACGGAAATTGTGGGTTACTTGTATTCCACCATATAACTGAAAATAGAAGTTGTTATTTTGCGATGTAGTTATTGAACAATCAGTTTATTTAGTACAACAGTTGGTACTAGTCTGTAAAAAAAAAAGAGAGAGCCTCGTTTTTCAATATAGGCAGTGTTGTATGAAAATGGGTGCATGTAATTGCATAAATCTTGCTTCTAAAATCATTGAAAATTTAACTTAAGAGTATTACAGCATTAAAAATAATTTCCTTCATAGATAAAAAAAACAGGTCTGAAAGGGTTAACTTAGTCTAAGTAGTTTGTAGTTCTAGGGACTGATAACCAACGTAGTTTGTTCCCAAAGAATTAAAAACATTTGAACAAACATTTTTGACACACGACATGAGTCAGCACACTCTTTGCTAGAATGACTAAAATTCTTCATCTGCAAACATGGGCAGAAATGATAATCATTATTACCGATGGTAATCCTAGTCCTTTTTAAAAACTGTTACCATCTGTTTGGATTTGGGAAGTCTCTTGTAGCAACTGAGTGGGTATACAATGCTACTAGTCGTGTGAAGAGGCCTTGTGATGGTGTAGGTGGCCTGTTTAAGCACCATGCTACAAAACACAATGTTTACAGATCCAATACAGCTGTAGTTCAGAATGCCAACTATTTTATGGGAGTTGTGAAATCTTAGACATCCACAGCCCTCATTCTTTTATCCAATGAAGAAATCTAAGAATTCCGTGAGCAGAAAAAAGCAGAATGGTCCAAACAAGCTACTCCTGTGAAAGAAATTCAGAAGACCCAACTGAGCAAGGTGGCACAGTGGTAACGCACTGGACTCTTATTCGGGAGGGCGGTGGTTCAAATCCACCCCCGGCCATCCAGATTTAGGTTTTCCGTGATTTCCCTAAATCACTCCAGGCATATGCCGGGATGGTTCCTTTCAAGGGCACAGCCAATTTCCTTCCTCGTCCTTACCCAAAACTCCGAGCGTTAGCTCCATCTCTTGAAGACCAACCTGTCGATGGGACGTTAAACCCTAAGCTTCCTTCCTTCCAGAAGACCCATTTTTGGAGTCAAAGTGCTGGCCAACTCAAATTGCACGCAGTTTAAAGAGCAAGAAAGAAGAAAGTTCATTTTGTAAGGCTAACATCTCAGAAACAGCAGGAAAATATTCAGATTCACAGCCTGAGGAGAGGGATGCTTGTGGCATGTCTGTATGACTGACAGGTGGATTGCAGATATTATAGACACCATATATGAGTTAAATGAAACTGTAGTGAACTTTATGCTGCCACATGAACCAGCTACTGAATATAGGTTTCCAGCTGAAGGACAACACCACCATTAGCACTCAGTTACAATTTATAGTGTTTTAAAGACTGTAAGAGCTCCAGTTCCTATTGGTTCAACATGAAGGCACCAGTCTATATTTAAAAATCTCTTCCAATTTTGTAACATATGTGTAGATTTTTATTTTTATGAGTCTGATATGCAATAATGTGATAAAAGAGACAAGTTTAATGTACGGAAATAATTTAAATTGCTTATATAACTTGTTCTACCTAACCATGGAAGTTCTACTTTTCAGGGAATGTAGTACTATATGGTAATAATAAATGGAGGGGGGAGGGAGGGCTAGAATAACATTCTTTTTGGATTTGCACTTTTGAATAATTTTCCCCCCCTCAAAACAGAAGGAAAAAATAATTCAAAAGGCTACAATAACTTTGACAGGTATGTCCAATCAGAGTAATCAACTTCCCCAAAATTCACAACTTCAAAATGGTTCTTGTGCGTGTTTCTTACTTTATACTCAACTTTAACATATGATAAATTAAATAATATATGCAGACTATGAACGTAAGATTTTTTTCCTAGTTTGCCTGAATTGATGAGGACTATGACAGGAACAGGTTTATAAATTTCTGCAGGAAAACCAAATCTATATCTATAAATGTGAACGTCTGTTCGGTGTACGTTTACCACGTCTGAACCACAAGACATAAAAAGCTAAAAATTTGTACAGTTACTTATGTCTACCCGGGGAAGGCTTTAGGGACGTTTTTTTTGGCGATCTGATAGCTACTTATCTATATATATTAATGTGAATGTCTGTTCAGTGTACGCTTATCACGTCCGAACGACAAGACGCAAAGACTTAAATATTTGTACAGTTGCTAATTTATACCTGAGGAAGGTTTTAGGCACAGTTTTATAGCGATCTGATAGATATTTAGCGATTTGAAGACTGTAACGCGAAATGTCGAACAATAATTATTCTTTGAAAATTATATTTACTCTTCGAAAATGGTTTTATTGGTTTCATTGTTGCTTGAGGGTTGATAATGATAAAAGGGTGGAATATATTGGGATGGAAAGTTATTGGCGTACATAAAATTCTATGTGTGTGTGTGTGTGGGGGGGGGGACTGAAGGCCAATGATGACTTTTGCGATTCTATAGCAAGGAGGTTACATACATCGAAATGAGATGCCACAGACCATACCTTTGGTCTATGCATGCTACAATGTCTTCAGCTCTTTCTCTGTAAGGATAAGCATATGAATAAGGAAATATAAGAATAAATAAATAAAGCAGTAAAAAAGAAAAGTGTACTGTATTTTATTTCATCCTTTAAAACCAGTCTCATAGCACACTACTGAAATATAGCTTATCTATCATAATCAACAAACACGCGAGCGGAGCCGCGGGTTTAAGCTAGTTATCAATAAACAAAACAAATGGACCAAAACTTTTACCTACATTAGTCAAACAAAAAAGGTCAACACTTCAAGATTGTTGGAGACTAGAGAAATTCGGGGAAATTAATTAGAAAAAATTGTGAAAGGCTAAACAAGCTGTAAAAGCTAAATGAATCATAAAAAAATATTTACAACCAAACATACAAATTAAGAAATCCACATTCATGGAATGTCATATTAACTGGGAATGGTAAAGCTGAAAATGTGTACCCATCTGGGATTCAAACTCAGGTCTCCTGCTATCTAGTCAGTTGCGCTGACCCCTACAGTACTGGGGTCACAGCGATACCGAATCTGCACAAATTATTCAAGTGTACCTCCGGTCAAATACAAATTCTCAACTTTATCTTGCTCAGTACTCAAACTCTTAGTTTTGTAAACTGATTCCCTTAAAAGAAGTGCCTCCATACTGAAGAAAGGATCATTGCCTGTCATTGGGATACTATATGGGTTATAAATATGTGGTGTCTGTTCTCTCAGAGAGAACAAGTGCTAGTGGGCAGGGGAAGTTGAGAACTGGTATCTGACGGAAGGCATAATTGAGTAATCCATGCAGATATGGTGATCGCTGTTCCCAGTGGTGTAGAGATCAGTGTAACTGCGTAGATAGCAGGAGACCTGGGTTTGAATCCCAGTTGTGTACACATTTTCAACTTTATCCATTCACACTTAGTAATACATTCTGTGAATATGAATAGATAATAACTGCAGGATCAAAAGTGGTGTCTGTTCTCAATGGACTGTATCTCTTAAAACATTTAGAAATCCACAACATGTACCTGTACATAGAAGAAATAGGATTTTTTAAGGGAAGTGTTGAATTTACAAAGATTTCAAAGCAGAGGAAACAACAGAACAAGTGTAAAGCAGTCTCGATAGAGAGACTTGGTGAAAAGATTTAAGTTAGTGGAGAAAAAGGAAAATATCGAAGTACGGGAATTTAAATAGTAAAACAGTCCCTAGTTGGCAAAAACACATGACGGAGAAAATTAAAAGTGAAACACAAATAATGATTTAACCAAAGCATAAATAAATCATCTAAATTAATTAAATTATCTGAGTAATAGAGACCAGAGATTCATGGAATACAAAAATCATAAAAACAATCCCATAAAATTAGAAGCTTTAGTGAATACCGTAAAATCGGCAATTTGACAACATTTAGCAAAATAATGAACTTTTCTGGTCAAAATGCTATAAATTGAGTACGGCAGTCTACCAATACTCACATCAGATAGATACTCAATGTTAAAACTGCATTTTTACCTCTAATCTTGAGATTAATGTAAAATCTTGTCAAAGAATGTACATTTCCCATATAATGAACTCCAATATGATGACAAAAATTCCATCAAAAAACGCCACCTAATGGTATTAAGATGTAATGCAGTGATAAGATAATGCATGTTAGCGAGAGTTACGAGGTACAAGTTGCTGTCAGTGAAAGTAGAAGATACATGAAAGTTCAAAAAAGAACAAATCACAACTTGACAAATTGGCAGGATAGCGTGTGGATTGGCTGTGGCAGGAGTTTGTTTTGTGGTGGTTAATACATTATATACAAGTAATTCAATATTTTCATTCTGGAGGAGAGTTTTCCTCCAACGGCATTTTTCTTCACAAAGGTGATATTTGATTAATATGACAGGAATTCTCCACAGAGATGTGAAAAAATGATTACTCAAGAGAGATCGAGTGGGTGGCCAATACTTAATACAGTAGAGTCCCAAAAACTCGGTCTAATGTGAACCGAAGGTTGGCAGAGTTTATCGGGAATGGTGTTAAAAAAAGAATAGGTAAGACTGTTTTGTTATAGAATACTTTCTATTGTTACTTTAGAGTACAATACAAATGTTGGAAAACATTAAATTAAGACAATATCTTATAAATGATATTCATTACACTCACATGGACTTCACGAAACACAGTTAAGAAAAGACAAAGGCTGTAGGCAGAGTTCATTATTGTCCACCACGATGATTTTAAACAACACTGTGAAAAAAATGCACTCCTGTAGTTCTGATCACGGCTGTTTTTAATATGAAAATGTATCTACATACTACATTAATGAAACTCAAAGGATTCTTCAAATGTAGGTGGCACAAGAAAAGGTGTTTTGGCCCATACATAGCATAGCCTGTAACTGCTAAACGCTATGATTTCCCTTGTATCCTGCATAATGCAAGCACAGAATAATTCCAGGAGGTGAACCGAAGTGTGGCCGAGTTATCCAGACCGCCAGGTTACCGAGTGCAGAGTTTTCAGGACTCTACTGTACTGTCAATAAAACACAAAAAATAAATAAATAAATGTTGAAACATGGTTTTGGAAATTAAATTTCCTTCATCCGGTAGGAGGGAGAGAAGAAAATGGATAGAAGGGAAAGTGCTGTTAGGTTACTTTCAACCTAGGCTGTAAGGTAACGCTAGAGGGAATGGCGATAATAGGTGGAAGTCACAAGATACTGCACGACATTTTTGACCTCCACCGTCACTCTTCACTCCAGCTTTACCTCATGGCCTATGTTGTGAGATTAACCAAAAACAACTTTCCATTCTAGGTCTATCCTCTTTCTCCTCCCTTCCACATGATGGAGTAAATTAATTCCTGAAAGGTTGTTTCGACATTTATTTTCATCTTTTTTGGAGTACTATTGGCAGTTTTGAGCTGAGGTAAGTACTAACCAGCTATTCCATCTCTCTTGAATAACAACTTTTACTGCTTTATAAAGCTATGATATAAAAATTAACATGTTAGTATATGGCCAAACTAGATCCATACTCTCAATCAGATTTATATAAAAATAAGTCATTATTTTACCAATTTTAGAGTTATTGTCTTTTACTACCTCCCACTATATCCCCTTTCCAACATATTTCAACAACAACACACAATTAAATCTTAACAATAAAAACACAAAACCCATGAACTTGTTACAGACATTTCATTCCATTGCATGATGGTGATGGTGGCCACAGTGTCGAATAAATAAATAATTCTCAGTCTCTGTTGCAATATTTTTATTCTCCAATTACGCGTTTTGCGCTGTTAGCGCATCTTCAGACTGGAAAAAGACAAAGGTACACGGACTGTAACAAAACAGTTGTCTTTTTTCAGTCCGAGAATGCGCTAACAGCGCGAAACGCGTTATTGGAGAATAAAAATAACGCAACAGAGACTGAGAATTATTTAATTGTTACAGACACCCTTGCTCCAAATGGAGTATGAAATATTGAACCTCTCACCACTGTGCTAAAAAATGAGGTACACAGCAATTTTCAATACCGATGATTTAATTACAATATTTATTAACAAATGTAGCAAAATCATGTAACATGTAAATTAATTAATTAAATACCCAGAGAATTTAATATTTGAAATGTAAATGGATTGTACAGAAACAGTAGGCTTTAAGGTTTTCAGCCAAAATGTTTCTTCCATTGTATACAAAAATATTTTGAAGACTACTGAGCTACTGTGCTCTTCAGGTATTGAGAGTAGTATTCTTATGAATAATTGCTGCACAAGCTCCAACCACGTAAGACTATAGACTGGTTGGATCCCTGGCTGTTCATGTGCATACGAACACAGCTTGCAGTGCCTGAAGATGACTGGGTCAGTTGCTGAAATATTGTGAATAAAAGTGGAACCTACAACTCTGTTAAAAATGTAGCACTAAGTCACTAAAAACCTCGGACCTAAACTATGTGACCTATGACTGGAAGAAATCAACTCCCCTCCCCCCATTTCATCAAACTTCTCAATAAAAAATCCAATAATGAAATTTATTTTGCAATTACCAACAGTTCTGTAAATAGAAAATTTCTTTTTTTATGTACATTCTCAAGAAGTACCAGGTGAAACAAGTGTAATAAATTTACTACAAAATTGATGAGCAAGCGGTTTAATTCGGTGTAATTTATGGGAAGAAATGTTTATCATATTTAAAACATTCATAAATTGTGAGCCCTAAGACCACCAATAACTGTTATATATCATCATGCCAAATCGAATAAAAATTAAAAAAAAAAAAACAATATGGACAGAATTGGCAATAAATCATGTGTATTGAGTTACAAGTGCAATTAAATTAAAAACAACTGAATAAGACAATAAAACTTTCAGTGGTTTGTGAACACCATACACAGAGCAATAATTGCATGGATTTAAGGATGCATGCCTCAAAGGCAAAGTGGGAGGCGAGGACATACAGCTCCCAAGATTCGTAGAATATATTTCCCTCTGTCTGACAGTGAGAAAATGCTGCACCTGTAAGGAATGGAAGAAATATTAAAGAGAGAACTATATTAAGCATATAACAAAGTATTACTGCGTGTGGCACAAATATTTTGGAAAATATTGACATGTCAGTACTTTCATCTGAGCAAAAAACAAGCAAATTCAATGTTTATTAATGCAAATGGACTACAAATTTAAAAGTTACAGAAAATAGCTTTATTTTATGGTATTTATGTACTTAAACTGAATCACAAAGTTTCTGCTAAAATAAAGAGCAAAAGGAGCTAGGATGCGGGAGTATGACGATTGCGACATAAGCACGATTCGATATACAACAGCAAATAAAATAAGGAAATGTGTTTTTTAATTCCCAATACTTTAAAATCAACATGGGAAGAAAGATTTTAGAGAACACAAATGGCAGGATAACTAATCACTAAAACTTTATTCTGTACCACGGTGCAGTATAGGGTCCTTACCCAAGGATTGAAGGACAACAATGATAGTTCAAAAAGTGTAGATCATTTTCAATTACACAAAATAGGGTAGTGTGTGTCACAAATACAATATGTGAGTTTGGGTGGCAATCATTAAAATATGGGCTTTTTGAAGCAGCACTATCTTTTTAGAAAATTTCCGTCATTTTGTTTTTCCCACCAATGTGAAAATATATTGTTGACTCCCACCTACAAAGGTAGAAATAAACATTGTAATAAAATAAGTAACTTTTAATACCACATACAGAAATCTTTAGATCACTTTTCCCAAGTACTACTCGAGAAGGATATGATAAGAGACACAATCTGGAAGTTGTACAATAAACCCTTTGCCAAGTATTTACATGGGAACTGCAAAGTAGTAATTTACAGTCACAACACTTTATTGTTTACCAACTACACCAAACCAAAACTTTTTAGGGGAGCTGGATTTTTCTAAACATTTTCTGAATTTTTGCAAAACTCTTTGACAACTGAAAGAATTTTCGGCATCTTCATAGCCTTCCATCAAATACGAATTCCACTCTTAAACCCTTTTTTAAGTCTTGACTAACTAAAAGCAAAGAAAACAATGTAAAAATTACAGCTTACAGTCTACATAATAACTGTGTCTTTTGGATATAATTCATTCAGCTCTGTTTTGTATGTACACTGACTTACGACTACCATTCAGTTCATTGAAGTAATTTATAATTATGTATTCTCGATATATATATATAACAAAACGCTATATGACTGGCTAGTTGCCCATCCATTTTATGGAGTTCACGAATATTTCAACTGTAATATGACACTGTAATCCTATTAGCAAAACTATTTATTTTGAATTATCAACTGTATGTAATATATGTATGACTTTTTCCTATTGCTGTTATGGCTGAATGACAAAATTCAGCACTCCACGTGGATGGTGAGCTACATTTCTGAATACAATATTGTATAAGTGTGAATATTATAGTTTATCTTGATTTTTACATAACATCGGTAATACCTAAATAATAACTCAACATTTTTCTTTCTTAAGATCCCTGACAGTTTATTTACAATTATCTTGTAACCTACAATTTTTACTGGTGAATTTAACTTCCTATTACAAATTAAAAAAAATGGCCAGGAAATACCAGAAGACCTGCCCTTTGGCAGGTAGACATAGCTTTTCTACTCAGGAACGTTAAGTTTTCTTCAACAGAGTACCATTAAAATCGGTGAAAGTGGAACATGGGAAACATATATATAGAACACAATAACTACTGTATTTAACATACCAAATCAACCACCACAGCTAAAGCTGAAGGAAAAACCATCACATATGTGCAATAAAACGGCAAAACCAGTCAAACTGTTTTCTGACAAAGAAGAATTCAATTCCACTACTGTTGCTACAGCTGAACCACAAACTTCAAGAATCTTCAAAACGTTGTTGTTGTTGCTGTTGTTGTTGTTGTGTGTTTCGTTACAGCAATTACAGTCAAAAGAATCTCTCCGTATAAGAAAGACGAGTGAGGTGCAAAAATGTGTAAACCATTAGAGTCCACACCAATAACATGCCAAAAAAACTACCTGTCATAGTAAGAACAGATCATAACAGAAATTTATATTTCTCTTATGTTTATATTCTACTTACTTTCATATTCTTAAGTATTTGTTCATGATGAAGTTGTTCTTTATACTCCTGATTCAGTTTCATTCAGCTGTTTTTACATTAATTTCCCAATTATCTAGGTCTCCTGATATTTTACCATGCTTGTAACACAAAAATATATATTAACTATTTCATTAAGTACAGACAAAAATAATTATAAACAAACATCACTGCTTTGGCGGTTTGCCCACCATTAGGAGCACTAGTGGTGTTGCTACTGTCAGTGGTTAACAACTTTCACAGCAGTGAGTGTTACAACTGTATATGTTAGACTGTGGTATAGCACTGTGGAACACTCTGTAAACACCTTTTGACGTAGCTGGATAAGTAGAGTACAGAGATTCTGCTAGGACATGAGTTTACACACAAACTATAGTATCACACTCACAATTGTCATAACTTAGAAATGATGGCTATGATTTTCGAAAACTACCTTCACAGTAATACAAAAAGGCCATAGATATCGCACTTTGCAGTTTGTACATCTGAATATGCCTATTCTCCTAATATTTCTGTGGTATTAGCTTGACAAATGATATTTCTTCTTTCTTGACAGTTCATGCACTAAACATTTTTCCATCAAGGAGTCCAGGATGATTCTCTTTCCTCTTTTCTGTTGCCACAATTATTCACAGTTTGCTCTTTGGACTATAGGATGAGGGCAGTAGAAATGTACGATCTCACTACTCTTGCAACATTATTGGCATTCTGAAGTGCAACTGTACTTACATTTCATAGCACTTTTGCAGTTTTGTTTTGAAAATATGCAACACTTGTAAAAATTGAAACTAGGTCATTACTCCTATTCTACTGTGTCAGAATCACAGATTAATTCTCAGTAAAATCCCAGAAAAGCCTACACATGTTCCTTCACTTTGTCAATGTGATGAAATGCCTTCAGATGACTGTGTTACTACCTTCACTGTCCACTTCCAAAGTTTTGTCTATGGCAGCCTGAGAGTTTATTTTACTCCCACATTGCACTTTTAACTTCTGAAGGGTTATGCTAAGTTTTGCAGACCTAGTATCTGTAAATAGATGCCTTCATTTCCAGAGCAATCATTACATTCCTGAAATCTAACAGGCCTTCTGCTTTACATAACCACAGACAACTAACATTCACATGATCAACCAAGGTTATATTTGCCATACTCATGTAAGATCTCCACAGATTCTGCACAGAGTTCAAAATTTGCACAACAAATACATAATCAGATATCTCTCTGTGGGTGTGAAACTACTCTCTTAGACTGTAGTATAAAAAGAAAATTGATGTTCCAATGTCTAGTGTTTTACTGATATATTTCTTCTTGTTTACAGGAAAAGTTTAATCATGCCGATAAAGCATATTTTAAATTTAGCGACTTTTGCCCTTCAACTACTGTTGAAGTGTGGTTCCTATTGGCACTCAGGAGAGAACACTGCCCTTTCACATAATGACCTTAACAGGGATCTTGTCTCTATAAACTCTTATACAGGCCTCACATTTTTGTTCACAAAGTATGCTGATGCAAATGAAACATGATGTAAAACTGTTTTCTTTGAAATTACTGTTGAGTAACTTCTAAATTCCATTTTCTCATTATAAGATGCACACAGTTAAATAAATGTATTTATACTTTAAGAAAAAATAATAAATACATAAAAATCATTGCTCATCATGTAGGCTTTCTTTTGTTCATTTCTTCTGAAAGATGAAATTTATGCAATGAAGATTTTGGTCAATTTTGCTTTGGAGTAATCCACTACCAGTTCAGTAATTTCCACACAGTTTTTTGACACTTATCTGGTCACTGTTTCTGAACAGGAAGAACACTTGTATCTTCTAGCTGACCGGTTAGGAGAATGTAGCTATTCTTCTAAAACTACAAAAGGTGCACCATGTGAGACTTATCAAATTACTGTCATCGATGAGATTGTCAAAGCATTTAGAACACAGAAATTTATCACTGAAAACTTTGTGACAAGCAAACAGTCTTGAAATGAGCACACTTATGAAAATCTATCACACAAATTCAACACCACACAAAAACTCAGTAGACTAATCACAAAAGGTTTCATAGATAAAATAGGAACAGGTAGGTAGTGCAACACGAGAAAAGAAGTGAGTTCTATAACAGCTTGGTGGTCTGTGCTTGCTACCACATAGGCCTTGGGGGGAAGGGGGGGGAGGATGAATATCCTAACTTGCTTAAGCTGAGCACTTTCACTTAATGTACTGTCAACACATAGAAAGAAAGATCATTTATTGTATAGCTATGCAATAGTAGAACAATCAAGGGAAGCAGTTATGTTCATAAAATATCAGGCAGTATACGTAAGGGGGTGATTTAAAGTTGAATGACCACATAAAATTATTGCTGATCAGTGCGGTAACCATACCAAATAGGTTGGTTGAGAAGAGCCAATAATGAGCAGCACGCTTTGTTACAGGGATGATCTGCAAACTCCAATGGTAAGTGTAAAGACCATAAGGATAAAATTAGAGGGACTAACAGCTCATACAGAGGCATACATGCAGTCTTGTAATTGTCAAATGTTGACATTCATTAATAACTCTAAAATTGAGACTTTGAAATATACATTTATTACGGCTCATTTTATCGTCATGGATGTGACACATGAACTCTCAGAAATTAACTACCTACAAAACAATTCTAAAATATCCCATCTTAAATATTACTCTTTCACTTACATAATTCAAGTATCTATGTCAGCAGGCTCCAGTTCTTAAACCAGTTCCCTAACAACATTCCATTTTCTTCGCCTGTTTGGTAGGGCTAGTGACTTTTTTGCCTCAATTACAGCCTTGCAGAATGGCCGTGTGTTACAAACAGTCATGTTATGGACTGGGCAGCTGTTCCCGCAAGAGGTTTGAGTCCTCCCTCCTGTGTGTGTGTGTGTGTGTGTGTGTGTTTTTAGAATTTCTTTATATTTATGGTACGGTACCTGAAGTTTATAACTTTAATAACAATCAGCCAAACACTCAAAATTTATCAAGAAAGTCGAATTTGAAGTTTTGCAAGTACTAATTATTAAAATAGTTACATTTTGGTGTAGCTCAGGTGGTAGCATTCTGGGATCTCAACCATAGAGTTAACGATTCAAATCCCATTGTGGCCAATACTTGTTTCCCCATTTGTTTTCAAATTTAGTTACATAAAATATTTTGGGATCTCTAATTCCATGGAGATGACATTCCAAAAACAGCGCCGTAGCTCTTCACAAACTGAAGAATCAAAGACTACCGTCATCAACTAATAGTGAAGCCAATACTTTAAAAAAATGTAACTTATGATTTGTGATTCAAACATCATTATTGACAACCTTTTGTAAAATATATAGCAAATTATGAATAAACAAAAATTTGTGCATTTTTCATAAAAATTACTATTAGCTACGGTATTAGAATTGTCTAAATATTGGAACAACAGAGGGGGGGGGAGAATTGTCACTGCAGAATTCGAATCAACTATCCTATGGTTGTAAGCCTATGATGCTACCATACTGTAACAGTTTTAATTATTGGTACTTACATGTATTTACAAAACTTCAAAGTCGATTTTCTCGAGAATTATTTAGAGTTGCATCAAATGGCTTTGGCTGGTTGTTATTTGTGTTCTGAACATCACATACCATAAATATAAATAAATAAATATATAATTTTTTCTGCTAGGAATTATTTTCTCTATTTACCCATGTGGTCTCCTTGTTAGTGTTAAGTCAAAGTAGTTTTTAAGTCTATGGACTGATAACAATAGCAGTTTGGTCCACTAGGTTTACAAACATTTGCCTTATTTACAGTTCTGACAAATGTTTGTCTTATTTTCACATTTCATTTCTTTATAACCTTTGCCTAGTTTGACAGTTCTCTCTCTTTTTAGCAGACTATGTTTATTCATCAGCGGTTCCTTTATATATTTCATTCTTCTCAATTTGTCCCTTTTTCTCAGTGGATCTTCCATTTTGTGCTGCAGCTTGCTCGTGCTTTCCATTGAGGAGCTCATTATCAGAGAATGCCAGATAAATCATTTACATTTACTTTTAATGTCAATAGAACTGAATTTATTTTGTAACTCACCAGTTGAAGAGGTCACATAAACAGACACAACTAGTTTTAAATTGTATATACTGGTATTGCATTAGCTTTAAAAATGCTTGCATATTGTCAAACCTGTGACAATCTCTGGATAAAATCCAGGTAATCCCAGAAAATAACAGGTTTAGGAATTAATATATTTTCTTACCCTCTTTCCCAGAATATTAAAATCTATAAAGTAGCCTGCTTGTTCACACAAGAAGCAATATAGCAGGAGCAGTATTCATTATTTATTTCAAGAGCAACACAAAAATTATTCAAACATCCCTATAGCAGGTTAAATTTACCAAAATAAAGATATTAGGTTAAAGATAATTCTAAAAAGTAATCCCATAGCTCTAAACGACTGTTTGCTCTGGCCGCTGCCAACATCTGAACACTCGACACTACACTGCAACACGAACTGTAAAATTTTACCTCTTTAGGATATGACCGAAACACTATTCAAGTCACAATGTAGTTTGGCTTTCTAATATTAACAACTTGGCAAACATATTCTATCTTGTTGGTGATGCTGCCAAACACCCCACAAGACTGCCAGGACGGGGAGTAAAATTTTACCCTCCAATGTCGACAACAGAAGTATAATACTGTGAGTTCATGAACATAAACATTCATATTTCTCATGCATATACCTAAATAAATATATCAGATTTATAGAGAGAGATGATATTACTTTAATGCATTACAAATACAAACTGAGGTAAGTGTCTTTATTATGTGTAGCAATGAACAGGCCTTCTAGAGCACTGGATAGGACGTTCATTATCTGACATTTCCTGCTCAGTATCAAGTAAGAATTTTAGGCCTAATTTTACGCTGTCTACTATCGTTGTTGTGGTCTTCAGTCCGCAGACTGGTGTGATGAAGCTCTCCAAGTTACCCTGTCCTGCACGTCTCCTCATTTGAGAATAAGTTAGGCAACCTACATCCTGTTGAATCTGCTTACTGTATTCATTCCTCGGCCTCCCTCTATGGTTTCCCCCCCCCCTTTTCCAATTCTCTCTAATGCTATGCTGACGATTCCTTGATGTATCAGAATGTGTCCCACCAATCTATCCCTTCTCTTAATAAGGAAACACCATACACTCATTTCCTCTCCAATTCGGTTAAGCAACTCCTCATTTGTTACATCATCTAATTTCATCATAAGTCTGTAGCACCACTTTTCAAAAGCTTCTAACTTCTTTTTGTCTGAGCTCCTTATCATCCATGTTTCACTTCCAAACAATGCTACACTCCAGACAAATGCTTTCAGAGAGGACTTCCTAACATTTAAATTAATATTGGATGTCAAAAAATTTCACTTGTTCAGATGCACCTTTCTTCCCGTAGCCATTCTGCATTTTATATCTTCTTTACTTCGGCCATCAGAAGTTATCTTGCTACCCAAATAACGTAAATCATCTACTACTTTTATTGTCTCATTACCTAATCTAATTCCTTCAGCATCGCCTGACTTTCTGACCCTACATTCCATTACCCTTGTTTTACTCTTGTAGATGTTCATCTTATACCCTCTTCTCAAGACACTGTCCATTCCATTCAATTGCTGTTCCAAATCCTTTGCAGTCTCTGAAAGAATTAATATGTCATCTGCAAATAGCAAAGTTTTTATTTCTTCTCCCTGAACTTTAATTCCCTCTCCAAATTTCTCCTTGCATACCTTCACTCCTTGCTCAATGTATAGATTGAATAAACATTGGGAAAAGCAACAACCCTGTCTTAATCCCTTCCCAACCTCTGCATCCCTTTCATGCCCTTCGACTCTATTAACTGCTGTCTGATTTTTGTGCGAGTTGAATATAACTCTTCGCTCCCTATACTACCTGTTACCTTCAGAATTTGAAAGAGTTTATTCCAGTCGACATTGTCAGAAGCTTTCTCCAAATGTACAAACGCTAAAAACGTAGGTTTGCCTTTCCTTAGCCTTCCTTCTAAGATAAGTCGTAATGTATTGTCTCCCGTGTTCATACAGTTCTCCTAGCCTAAATCCAAACTGATCTTCCCCAAGGTTGGATTCCGCAAGTTTTTCCATTCGTCTGTAAATAATTTGTATTAGTATTTTGTAGCTATGACCTTTAAACTGATGGTTCTGTAATTTTCACAATTGTCTGCACTTGCTCTCTTTGGAATTGGAATTACTATATTCTTCTTGAAGTCGGAGGGTATTTCCCCTGTCTCATACATCTTGCATATCACGTGGAACAATTTTGTCATGACTGGCTCCCCTAACAATATCAGCAGTTCAGAGGGAATATCTATTCCAGGGGCATCGTTTCTATTCAAATCTTTCAGCACTCTGCCAAATTCTTCTCGCAGTATTGTATCTCCTGTCCCCTCTTCCATTTCTAGAGTAATACCTCTAAGTTTATTTCCTTTATACAGTCCCTGTATATATTGCTTCCACATTTCAGCTTTCCCCTCTTTGCTTAGTACTGGTTTTCCAACTGAGTCCTTGATATTCATACAGCTGCTTTTCTTGTCTCCAAATATCTCTTATTTGTCTGTAAGTGGTAACTTGGTATCTACCTTTCCCCTGGTTATACATTCTTCTATGATTCTGCATTTGTCCTGTAGCCACTTCTGCTTAGCCAGTCTGCAATTCATGTCAATCTCATTTTTCAGACATTTGTACTCCCTTTTGCCTACTACACGTAAGGCATTTGTACATTTTCTCCTCTCATCAATTAAGTCCAGTATACCCTGTGCTATCCAGGGATTTCCATTAGGCCTTGTCTTCTGTCTAAATGATCATTTGCTGCTTTCACTACCCTATCTCTCAGAGCTACCCACTCTTCTTCCACAGTATTACTTTCCCCCCATTTCAGCCAATCCTTGCATAATTCTCCCCCTGAAAGCCTCAAACACCTCTGTTTCATTCCGTTTGTCCAGGTTTCATCTCCTAACTTTTCTACCTTTCTGCAGTCTCTTAAGTTTTAATCCACAGTTCATTACCAACAATTTATGGTCAGAGTCTGCCACTGTGTATATCTTATAGTTCCTAAATCTATTCCTTACCAGAATAGTCTATCTGGTACTGTCCAGTGTCTCTCCTGGTCACTTCCACATATACAGCCTTCTTTCATGATGTTTAAACTAAGTGTTGGTGATCATTACATTGTGCTCTGCCAAAATTCTACCAAGCAATCTCCTCTTTCATTTATTTTCCCCAGTCCATACTCACCTACAACATTCCTTCTCCTACTATAGAGTTCCAGTCCCCCATCACAATCAAGTTTTCATCTCCCTTAATTTTCTGAGTAATTTCTTTTATCTCCCCATACATTTCTTCGATGTCCGTCTACTATGATCCACGATGATATTAACATGGCAGCAATGATGTATATACTTGTAGCCAATAGGGCAACCAAAACAAATCATTGATAAATAGACATATAAACACGTAAAAATTTATGTAAAACCAATAAACTCTCACTAATGGTACAAGGGTGTTAATGTGGAGATTTTGGGCGGGAACATTACACATAGGGAAGAAGAAAAAAAAACAACCCATACACAAAAAATAATTTTAAAAAATGCATAAAATAAAAACTTAAAATGACCAAAAAACTATAGGCATAAATGAAATCTAATCGGCCTAGTTCAAGTGACCTATTAGACACCTCAAATGAAGACAGATACCAATCAATAAGATTTTTCAAAACCAAAAGCATAAAAACATTATCAGATGCTTCAATTAATATGCAGGTATATACTGTACTACACATAAAATCAAGTAAATGATCAACATTAAAATGGTATCAAATAGTGAAATTTACCTATAAAACAACTCAAATGAAGACAACCATACCAGCTCAACATCCCCCCCCCCAAGCAAAAAACTGAAAATAGTAGTATCAAACTCTCCAGTCCTTTTAAAAGTTGCATTCTAACAATCTTCAATCTTCTTCACCACAACCACTTTTGGATTGTCACATCCGTTGTCATCGCCAACTCACAACTGAACTGTTGCTTCCCAACCTAACTTAGACCTCAGGCAACACTACAGACCAGCCTATCACCACAAGCAATAATCACACAACGACTACATGCAATATGTTATATTGCCAACCTACATCACTACAGAAATCCCTCTTACTGTGATCTGAACCTTATGCAAACATCCTCAACTATAACTACCAAAGATACAGTCAACACAAAATCTTACCAAAAATACGTTCTAGCAAACACAAAACTAGGGTAACAAAAATAAATAAAAAAATAAACAAACAACATACGCCCATAACCCATCACCCTCTCTCGCCACAACTTTAAAATAAAATGTTCAAATGTTTGTGAAGCTAAAGGGACTCAACTGTGAGGTCGTCATTCCCTAAACTTACAAACTACTTATGAACTATACCTTATACTAAAAAGACACAAACATCGGTGCCCAAGAGGGGTTTCAAAACCCCAACAGGGAACGGCGTCGCACATCTCGGCATGGCGCCTCAATGTGCTTGGTCACTGCACAGCGGCGCCATAACTTTTGTTAGATTCATTGATTACCAACATATTGTACAGAGAGCAGCTGAAAAATTTTACCAGGACCAACATAGTCTCCCCCCAGTGCGAAAGAATTAAAAATATTCGTAATATCTATCCTAACAGAAAAAGAACAATGAAGCAGGTGAAATTATAGAAAGGTGAACTAAACTGGAAACATCACACTGCTAAAACATGCAGTAACACATGCACAACAGGATGCAACTTTGTGTGTTTCAACAGCCATAGTAGGCCTATCACTGCAAGGTAGATTTTCCTGTTCTTTACATCATGAAAAGTTTAGTCCACTCAAATCCACAAAAAAAATGTATTTGTGGCATGTAGGCATACACGTTAACTACCTGGCAAACAGTAATGTGATTTGTTGCACAGTGTACTGGTGGCATAGTTTGTAAGTGTTTGCAGACATACATCACATTATTTTATGTATCTCTGAGTAGAATTTTACTTATGTCAACAGCTGCATAGTGCGCTGACTTTGGAAATGACTACTGACAGTTGTTTGAAAACTCCATCACATAGTGGAATAATCTTTTCTGTTCACAAATAAATAATTAATGCCATTCTTGTTTTATGTTTTACTTGTTCTTGTGTGAACAGTACATAAATTGTCCTCATAAAAAGAACATTTCCCTGCAACCATCATCACACTACATCACCACTGACAAATATAAGAGCCTCATAGTACTGCGGCTTTGGCTAAACTGCCGAGTATGTTTGTTACACGTGCTGCAAATGTTGGCAACACTACAGAATATCTATGTATTCACCACACCAATCAACCATAGATCCGGAATAGAATGTTTTATTTATTTTATGATATGTACAAAACAGTGATCATTTTAAGTGAAAGTTATGTTAGGTATCGATTAAACAAGAAGCTTTTTGTTTTTAGCATGTGTGGGCACATAGCGCCCCAATCTCCGGTTCAGAAACACTCAAAGCTGCCAACATACGTGCCATGCTAGCAACACGGGAACAGGCTCTGCAGTTTTACCATGGCTCTCAAATGTGAATTTACAAACACATGTAGAGCATTACATGGCGTGCAGCAAGAGTACGTACTGTCACATATGAAACATCCTTTGTGCTTTTATTATAACATAAAAACAATGACATCACTCTTCTGATAAAATGTTGTAACCACTAGAGTAGGAAAGTGTAACTTGATCCTTGAGAACATGCAGTGCCACTGCAAGCTTTCAACAAAGCACCTACAGCTTCACGAAAAAAAAAAAAAAAAACCACACTGTACTGCGACCCTGCCTTAAGACATTTACAAAATCGCATAGCATGACTTGACAGTAGGCACATGAAACTACTGTGAATTCATTACTGCAACTGTCAGGGATCAACTAAAGGTGACTCAACTATAGAGCAGTAATTCTGTATGGGTGATTTTTTCGGTGCATTAAATGTGTTGTTACAAACTAAATAGCCTACATTTGCTGACAAAGTAATTAAACAAAAAAATCAAAAGACATTATCAAAATTAGGCCAGACTATATGAAAGATGCCAAAGCATAGCAGTGAACTCAATAAATCACATGGTAACAAATTACAGTCAGATACTGAATGATGATTATGAAAGAGAGAATAGGCTTCTTAAGCCTATCTACAAATTATTACCTTTGGTATTTTTATTTCTTCATTCTTACTGGATAAAAAGCACTAAATGTATAAAGCCTACAGCACTTTCTATTGAGCCAAAATGTTTCAAACGTCGGCTATATTTAGTGAGTCCAAAATGAAAAGCAGTGTAACCATAAAGGGAAGTGTTAGGTAAACATTACATGCACAACAAAATTTTGACAGATCACAAAACCAAATTGTTATGACTTCCGGTAGCAAAAATAGTTAAGTAACAGAACATAAAGATATACAATAAATGATCGTCTCAAACACACTGAAAAAAGAAAAAGACAAAATAACCATGATTCTGCTTAAATAATGTTGGGCTCAAGTGATTTTTATTGGAAGACAGGTATTACTAATTGAAAGCAATCATTCTACATGAAATGACAGGTACGCTTACCCTAACACCAATTTCTAAGGATACAGTTATGGAACTTTTATATGAATTTGTAGTCATTGTCAACAACCTGCTTCAAAATCAACACCTATTGTAAATACAATACAGTCAAATTCTGATACAGAGAAATAAGCTACACAAATGTATGCCAGTTCATAAATACAATTTGTTTGCCAAATCAATAAGGTAGCATGTAGTGTAATATTAATACTAAAATACTAATCATATAAAATAGATTAAAACAACTGATACTAAATGAATAGGTATAGGATACTATCATGTCAAGTTTGTGTTCCAATACCATTTGTTGATAACAGTTTGAAACGAATGATTAAGAATTCGACAAATTTTTCATACTTTGTAAAACTAATTAGGAAAGTATGATATCGGCTTGCGGGTGTAGCATCTGGCACTTTTTTAATAACCTTATTACAAACATAACAGCAGAATATTTTAAATAAATAGTTTGTGTCAACTGTTCCAATATGATGACGTAGGGCCTATTACGTTTTATGCCAACTTGTGGTTTGATTACAACTACTTTACGAAGCGCTACATTAAGTCATAAGCTAGCTTCAGATTTTGAAAAAAGAAAATGATTTTTGCGATTCATCACACTTCAGCAAACATGTATTAAGCTGACGTACGTTTGAATTTACATGAAATGCAAATGAAATTAGGTCACCTACACTTTTACACACAGTTTCATATAGAATTATATGACAGCTCTGACACATGTCAGCTGTGTGTGTCCTGCGTATTTGGAAAATAAAATTTAAAAAATCTTATAAACATGCGATCGTCTATAAACACAAAGTAAGATTACCTTCTTAAATATAACAGCTAAACACAGTGACATATGCACGCAAAAAAAGGTCACGTCACTAAGCAGGTTCATTCAATTCAGCACGATACGTCAATTCTTCCTTACCTCCTTTATTTGTATTTCCAGCGTTCGATAAGGCGGCAACCGAGGATAACGCCATTATAGCTCTCACGTTGTTTCAGCCATGTAACAATTGACGAAAGCACTGAGCACACAGAATACGAAAACAAGTATCACTTGTGTGTAGATTGTATACAAATTTCACATTTCGTCATTATTATGACAACGCGCACACGCAGTACTCCGTCTGGTAAACTTCATTCTTTCTGTTCGCGTTCACAGCGTTACACATTTCTCCCCTTCGATTTGAAAGCCAAGGGAAATGCCCCGCCTAGCCTCGCATACAGGGTCCCTATTTTCTCAGCGCCAGTTTTTCTCCACCTGTGAGTCATTCTCGTCAAATGGCGGTCATCGAGGGAAACCAACCAATGGCAGCGCTCCATGCCGCAATAACAAAAAGACTACATCGTCATTCCTGTGACGTCACATCAAATTTCCAGGCTCCCGGCTCGAGGCTAGAGCTTAAATTTCCATGGTCTCTCAAGTACGGCACGGAGGAGAGTTGCTACATTTCAAATGCAGCATTACAATGAAACTATAATTATGTTCATAGACAACTGAACATCACTAAAAAACAATGGAAACTGAAATTGTGGGAGTATTCGGTACTAAATGTTACGTAAGTAAGTACAATTAAGTCCATGTTGTATATTTAGATAACGAACATAACCTCAAGAACTTATATTCTTTATGTTCGTCAGCGTATATCTGGCTGCGTCAACACTCCCGAAGGCCGCACAGGAAATAAAAAAAACAATACACTGAGTGGGAATGTTGCCAAAGACATACAATTGTCGTCCTAATGCACAAGACCGTAAGGACGAGAATCATAACGACGGCCAAGCGATTTTCGGCCTTACGGTGGTAAGCGAAGGACGGTTACCTCCCCTCCCGTCCCGTCACCCCTACATCGGCTGGTGTCTACAGAGTAAACGAAACTGGAGAACACAAACGTTTGTAAATTGTTGGGTGCTCTTTAATTAAGATTCCTTTTGACAATAAAAAGTTATGTACGTTGTATTACGGTATGATTAGCTTCATTATACGTTTTATTTCGCAGCCTACTTTCTTATAAAGTTACGATCGACAATTCTCACTCAGAACGTTGACCTTGGAATCTCTGGCGCAGAGGCAATGTTACTCGGTGCGCTACCGAACTAGTTATCTACTGCAACTACTCGTACAGTGGCGAAATAAGACATCGTCCTTATACGTTTCATTTTTACCACATCTGCTTAGCGATAACCACAAAGAATTATCGTCCACTTTCTGACAGTAAAATGTCCGCTACCGGTACTTAATATTACGTCTTTACAACGATTTTTAAATAATTTTTATTTATGTATTTTTATTTATTTATTTATTTTTTTTTTTTTTTTTTGTATTAAAGATGAAGAGCGTGTATTCAAACATTGTGTACCGTGTAATTATTTAAACTGCGCTTGTTTTTCGTTGTAAAAGTTAGGGGAGATCAAGTTTCAAAACAATGTTTTCCATCTTCAGGACTGATATATCGCTATCCACTTTGTTCATTTCTGAAGAGATTGACTGAGCACTAGACGAATTAATTTTTTTTTTTTTTTTTTTTCCAAATCAATTTCAACAGACTTGTGCCACCATGAAAATAAGAGAAAAATGAGTGCTTTAAAGATTCAGTACATGTTTCCCAATCTTAACGAGTTTTGTGTTGACCATGAAATATTAATGCTGTTCCTGCTCTGTGGTTGCACGTTCTTTTATATACCCTTGTTCGGTCAGCAAATTAATTATCCCCGCAAAGCAAATGTTACTTTGCCAATGATCAGCACACTGTGCAAATGATCTGTGTGTGATGTATAGTGCACGACTCCATGGCCCATTGTTTATACGGTAAATCTGTGCGGGATCTGAGTTAATGCAAGTCTATTGGCACTGTACAGTATCTGTCCAAAATTTTGGATATCAAAATATACTTTTGTGTGTGTGTGTTCTTTAATTTTTATAAACTTAATTGTGTGCTGTTTTCTAGCAAATGAACTACAAAATAATACAGCGAAGACTAGCTACTAGTTGAGATTACAAACATTGAAATAGTACCGCTTATCAGAGGAAAATATTGCCAACTGGCAGTATAGTGCCGGTTTAGGCTGCCACGTTGCCCAGTCGCAACTCGCGCGCAGAGCGACTCTCGTGCGCATCGTGTAGCGTGGCCTCTGATGTTGTAAGCGGAGGAGAGTAACAGCCTACCTCCCCTCCGCTCCTCCTTCCACCGCCACAGCCGGCGAGGGGAAGGGGCACGCGTGGCAGGAGGGGAATGGAGAGGGGCCGGCGGGCCGCTAGCCTCGTGCACAGGCCCTGATTCTGGAGGCGAGGTGTAGCGAGCGCTGCCGCGCGCGGTTCTTGTCCGTTCTCGCGCCAAAGGATACGCATGCGCACAAGCGGTCTTACCCCCTCTCCTCCGGCGTTGCTGTTGGCTGGCGAGTTGGTTCAGTGCATAGCGACTGTTACCACAGCACTAACAATTCAGCTGTTGGTGGAGAAGCAGTCACGGAGTAGTGTTCATTAAACCAGCGTTCACTGAAATTTCTTTAGAAACTATTTGTATTACCCGGTATGAACATGCGTGATACCCTATCTGTATCAATAATATAACAAGGTTGCTTTGGTTGGAGTATTGTTACTTGATTAAGAGGCAGCATTTGTTACGACGAGTTTAGTAGCGACACGACAGCGTCTGTGTGTATTGATCAGTGAATGTCTCGCACATTCTACCACGAATTTGTGTGAGCTACAGACTACAGTGTTTTCGTTCTGGTGTCCGATTTAGCTTTAGTATTCTACTTTCGTTGTAGGGTTCACAAATGTTGTTGCTGAAATGACTCTAAACTTCCAATAGTTGAAAGCTTTATCACAGGATTAATAGATACCATTTAAAGATTTTGCAATCCGTGGTATTGTGATCGTAGAAATCAACCTGTGCGCTGCGGTGGAATAGTCGTGCGCACTGAGGCGCCTTGCCGCGGTGCGCGCGGCCGTTCCTCGTCGGAGGTTCGAGTCCTCCCTCCGACATGGGTGTTTGTGTTGTTCAAGTAGTTTTCAAGTTAAGAGACCGATGACCACTGCAGTTAGGTCCCGTAACTTGTCAAACATTTGTACATTATCAACCTGTGCAAGTAAATAATACTCCACCGCAATTTTTGGAATGAGTGAAGTAGTCACCATAAGTAAAGTAAGTGTTTTGGGTCGTAGCTTGGTTTTTGTGGCAGTTATTGAATCATTCAGAAATATAACGTTCTGGTTTTGGATTTTTTTTCTTTCTTGTAACGTGAATTGGTAGTATAATACTCTGATCTTCCAACCACAAACATAGTTATTGCGATGCATGAAGTAAAACTTTCCTGCCACACTCGACAACATTTTTGTTAGGAAACCAGTAATTTTGTTAAGACAAATAACTCTTGGCTATGTGTGTGTGTGTAGTAACCTACCAGTACTACTGCACATGTCGCCCTTCTCTTGTGTCACTGAGGGTACAATATCATTTTCTCTCTATGTTACTCTTTCTCTGGAAATTTTTGAGAGTACGCCTTACACTGGCGTATCATTTCGCGCATTCCGTTGCAGATTGTTGATCACATGTATAACGCTCTCGCGTTGACAACCACTTGAACAAACGATCACTTACTCCCTATTTCTCTGCCTTTCATAACGGAATACATCTGAGGGGAAAAACTGCAATTTTTGAACGAATTATTTGTTTCACCGTATCCATTTAAGGTCGTTTACCTGATGCCGTTCACGGCAACACGTCTTTACCTCCGACTTTTCCAATTTTTTCTGATACATTCAGTTTTACGAGACACGTTTTCACTGATATTAATTAGGAAGATCCAATTGTGATAAATGTTACTTTAAAGAAATACTAATTTTTATTCATACCGGTATCTCTAAAGTACAGTACACGTTGAAGGAAGAGAAAGATTTTTTCACAAGTTTTGTTTTACCACTAGAATTTATGAGCATTGCGATTCCCAGTACTCTGGGTTAGATCATGATTGAGCAATGTCACTTATCAGTTAAGCGGACGTCTAGGCTGTAAAGTCAAAGTGTAACTCTCCTGAAAAGAAGCCCAGGGTCAACTCTAGTTACCAAGGCGTAAATAATACAGTCCTGAAGTGTCCACGGTTCCGCTTTGCTCGTAAACAATGTAGATACATAATACCTTGATAACACTAGTGTTTATCTTCTTGATCATTCCAGTATGTATCAGTTTGAAAGAAAGAATGGGATGCAATGGTCGTACTCAGTCTCCGCACTGCCAGTGGAATGGCTCGAGGATTAAGAATGCAAATGTAATCAGAGCCAAGTCAAGCTTAAATCCATTTCTGCTAGGTTTTTACGTTGATTGTTACCATGGATAAAAATTACACCTGTAAGTTGTAGTGCATATAATTGACAGTCCTAAGATATTTGCTTATTATGACGGACCATTGATGCAAAATTTAAATATGGCTGCTACGAAGTGTTCCTACAACAAGAAATTAGAAAATGTTTCGATTCCACTGCTCCATACCAACCTACTACGTCATATATTGGCATAAAATTCAAAACAAGAGGTAAGCAAGCAATTCTGCTCACGTACAAAGTAATGGTAATTCGTTTGCCATATTCAAACATGGCGGACAACGCGAAATCATGTGTAAGGCATATGATTGTGCAGGCACACTTCAGTTCTACCACAGTGTAACATACACAGTCGCAACACTCACTGCTGTGAAAGTTGTTACCAAGTAAGAGTTGGAACGATACTAGCGTTCCTAGTGGCGGGCAAGGTGACGTAAGAGAAATGTTAGTCTGAAAGTACTTTTCTACGTAATTAACCAAATAGATCTTTAATTGTTGCGTTACAAACAATAATTACACATCGAGAGACATAAATAATCGTGAAATAAATGTAAAAACAACCGAATTACCCTGATTCAGTGATATAAACAACAACTTATTTATGAGGAAATACTTACGAATATGTGTACATATATTTTGTAGCCTACTCCGCTGAAAGTGAGAGAATATAAACCGACGAGAAACTAATTCCTGTTGTGATCTGTTCTTAGATGACAGGAACATTCTTTGACGTGTAAAAATTCGATGTGATTCGAACATATTTAAAGTTCACTCATCTTTGTTATAAACCCAAATACTCTTGTTTATAATTACTTTTGATTGTAAAACTAATGCCTTGAACATTCTTGCCGTTTGTTGTTCAAATGTAGGCCTAGTAACAACTGTGGAATTGGTATCTGCTTTGTTGAAAAACAGCGTTTTTGCTTTCGATGTTTATATTGTCTCGTTTGTGAGGATTTCCTTTCAGCTACAGCTGTAGTGGTTGATCTGGTATATTTCACAATGTAGGTATTGCATTCCATAAAAGCAGCACATCCTGATTTTGCTGGAATTGTAGTGAGGAAAACCTGACACTTCTGAATAGAAAACCGACGTCTTTCTGTTGAAGGTTGGGTCTTCTACTGTTTATTAGCAATTTTTGCTCAGGGAACTGAGGCGCTCCAGTCACGGTCTGCACGGCCACGGGTTCGAATCCCCCCTCGGGCATGGATATTTGTGCCGTCTTTAGTATAAGCTAGTTCATAACTAGTTTGTAAGTTTAGGACTGATGACCCCGTAGTTAAGTCCCATAAGCTATACAAACATCTGAACATTTTTTTTTTTCCTTAATAGAAAATGAAATTCTTGATTAAAAAGTCGTAGATTTAAATATAATGTTAAATAAACTGTCCTATAAAGTTCCGTTTCATACCTTCCAATGAATCTTAGGAAACCTAATAAAAATAAATGTAGAGTTATTTTCTTTCACACTCATCCGATATAGTATTCGGAAATGCACCTTGCCAGCCGCTCGGAGACTGGTTCTACGCTCACACCAGAGTTATACATCCAATTTGTACAGAGATCACTGTGACGGATATTCGATACTAGAGATACTGCAAAATGTTGCCAAATAAATTTCATGGCCTGAAAAATCATTTACTGAAAATATCTTCAGATGCAGGCATAGGCGCTACTTGTCGAGTTTTATATATATATATATATATATTATTTTTACTGATGACAGATGCTGATTACAACAGCAGGATGATAAGTAAAGAAGGTATACAGAATATCAGAAGTGGCTCCGATTGCTTTCGGCAGTTATCTATCTGGGGAAATGGGCTTACATTGTATTTTGGAATCAAAAGCAGGCGTCGTTTCGGGGACTCGTGGCAACAATGACAGGTGAAGGTCAGATTAAAGCAGTCTGAAAAATGTGTGCTTCCACCGGGATTTGATCCAACAACCTCTGGGTCTCCAGTCGACCTCTTTACCGCTTAGAACCGTTCGTGCTAGTGAGAAATATACGCTTGAAATGGAAACTGAAGTCACACAATGTAATTCTAAAACTAGGGCCTATATCCCAGACCAAGTTTTTTTATTCAAAAATAAACAAACAGGCGACAAAAGAAAAGGTTCGCAAAATGGTAGCAGTAAACCTAGAACTGTTATGTCTTTCACTACACATTCTCGGTGCCAGGGGCGTAGATACGGCGGGGGGGGGGGGGGGGGGGGGACAGGGAGGTAGTTGTAATATATGCTTAGTTGGGCTTTGGCTTCTTGCTTGTTGTCGGAACACTTTTCCTCGAGTGTATTATTGGTGGCCTTCCGTGTATAATTTATACCACAGATGCTGATCATCTGCACGCACGCATGCCTAAAGTGGCAGTGTTGTACAGCAGACATTAAATTCCCCCTCTTTTGACATATATTAATCGTGTGAAAGGAATTGTTAGTTTCGACTTTTTTGATCTAATTTTCGAGTTTGTATTTTATTGTACCTCTATAGGCCGTCAGTGCTTTTTAATACTCGTATTAACGTAATCTGTAGATATTTAGCTTCGATTTCGTGTCTCTAACCCAATTGTTTCGCCAAATGTTAGGCTTTAAATTGTCGTTCTTAGCCATATTTTGCAACGGGGCCAATGAGCCATGGTGGGGAATTGAGGCAAAATGACGCGTAATACAGATGCACACATTTTGTGAATTGGGCACTTGCAGAATGTAGTAGTTTTGAAGTGCCACAAACTGTGTTTCTGACTTTTGCGGTGTCTTAATCAAGTCTAAATTATAAAATCTCTATTCATTCCAATTTTACATCGACAAGTACGTGAAGTCTTAAAATTTCTAATACAGTAGAGTGATAGGTATAAATTACAACAGTTGTAACACTTATTTACTACTGCTCATTCATCGTGTATCTTTATCATTGATTTTAAAATGTATGGCGTCATAACCCCGGAACCCAGGGTACTGGCGCCACTGCGTATACTTTCGCAATATATTTTTAACAATGAAACTTAACAAAACATATGGCTGAAAAAATTATAATAGAGTAGTATTAGCTGGCGAAGCTGTGGTATAATTCTGTACGAAAAAGATACACTTTTAATAAGGTAAAAAAAAAAAGAAAGAAAAACTGGTGTCCCTTAAGGTGGCGCTATTCCTCTGGTCTCCCCTATATGTCATTTGTCTGAAGGCTTTCGATTTTTTACGATTGCTGACAATTTATGACTATAGCCAGATGTGGTAGTGCGGAAGGTATTTTTAATTTACTGATCCCTACAGCGATTACTTTTGTTCTGATAATTGGGCTTATTCTGTATGTTATGTTCAAATAATTGACGGTAATATAGTTGGGCAAAGTCTTCGACAACAGCCTGTATTTCGGGAGGTGAACGCTCGTCATTTTCAGGGTATAATGGAAAAGACTGCTCTTCATGTCTACAATCTTTTTCAATAACGCTTCATTCTTTTATCAACTACTCACAAATTCCCCCCCCCCCCCCCCCCCTAGAGGAAAGACTTATCTCGATGCATCCAATGCACTATTGTACTATCTTTTCTCCAGACATCAGGAATGAGAAAAAGCCCTAAGATTGGGAACCAAATGAAACTGGTCAAAACGCTCGCAAACATGCCGTTACCATTATTCCTGTGCTCTAAGCCGACCACAAGCAACACCCAGCCGGTAAAACGGAGTATGTTGCTAATGATGTCATGGAAGCGGTGCAGGCCGCGACTGAGTAGCCCCCTTTTCAATATCTCAAAATCGAAATAGTTTTAACTTTTGGGAAACGAAAGCAATACCTCCGTCTATGTCAGTGTGTAATTAGTTCTTCCAACCACAAATATGGATCCATACGTTGTACGGTAGCTTTCTTCCACTCTTCCTGATTGCGATAGAAACAGTCCATCGCCATGGAAGGAACACGAAAGGAACGATATAAAGATAATTCGAATGTTTTTCGATCATTCAAGTGTCATCACTGCATTTGTACATATATTAATTGCTACAATTGCATGAAAAAAAAGATAGAAAAACGATACACTTCTTAATTTTACGCTCGTGCGGCGAAACATTTGTTTATAAAATGTATTGGGACAATGTTCAAAACAGTGACAGAAAATAAGTTTACAAAATGGAGATAAGAGAGTCTTTGTTTTACAGGTCACCTGAAGTCGACATACAGTTTTAAAATATTTGAAATTAGGAAAGGAAGGAATATACGAGGCGCGTCCAGAAAGTAAGTTCCGTTTGGTAATAAAATGAAATTGTACACAGATACAGAAGAAATTTTTATTGCACAAAATTCTACAACTCTTAAACTACTTTTCCACATGACTGCCGAAATTTTGCAGGCATTTGTCATAGCGTGGCACCAGGTTTTGTATACCTTCTTCATAGAAATCTGCCGCCTGTGTCTTCAACCATTTGGAAACAGTGAAATTTGGGGGAAGTCCACAGCGAGAAACCTACGGTTTTCCTGGATCTTGTCATCAATCGCGTGAACCAGTTCTTCTGTAACCAAAGGTGGCCGCCAACTTCGTTCTTCATCGTGCACATCACTACTCCCGCCATTGAACTGTCGGACCCATCTTCTCACCATCGAATCACTCATCGCATTTGCACCGACCTGATTTCACAGGCGGCGGGATTTTCAATCTACGCCGACATTTCAAACATGCACAACAAAGCGTACGTAACTGTCAGCGATCTCCAAATGGCGCACGTTCTTCTCCTTGATACACATCGTCTACAGCGCATGTGCGGAACTGCAACCGCAGCGCTGCAGCGGAGATAAATTTAAACGGAACTTACTTTCTGGACGCGCCTCGTAGAATGCTATGCTTGTAATGGACACTGTTGTTCTACATTGTATAGCTTTGGTATCTACTGAGTCGTAGAGGAAGCACCCTAGTTTTTTAAGGGAAAAGCCATAATTCTAATGATCTGCAGTACAAAATAAACAAACAGCACAACTTAAGGAAATCGTAATGTAATATGTGTACTAGCTCACAAGCGAAATTGAACTCGATAGTTGCTGTGAATTAGTATGAGCAGATGTTATACAAGGCAACCGAAATAAATTAATAACTGACTCCGTTTACCGACCCTCGCAATCACATGATGCAGGCGCTGAACAGTTCATAGAAAACTTGAGTCTCATTACAAATAGGTACACTACTCACACAATTATAGTTGGCAGTGACTTAAATCTACCATCCGTATGTTGACCAAAATACACCGTCAGACCGGGTGGCAGGTACATCTTCCAAAATTGTTCTAAATGCTTTTTTAAAAATTATTTTGAACAATTAGTTCACGAGCCATTCGAATTATAAATGGTTTCGAAAACACGCTTGAGCTTAATCTTAAAATAATAATAATAATAATTTGGTTGACATCTTCCTAGGAGAGAGTCTCCAATTTTTCTAAATTAACTATGTGAGTGACGATCATATGTTGCTTACATTCAAAGAAATAGTATCAACAGCACTGAAGGGATTGCTACCAAATAAATTAATAAGGACTGAACTGATCCCCCATGGTACACAAAACAGAACAGAAAGCTTTTGCAGAACATTTTGACGAATGTTAAATCCCCAAGATACGAGGTTTTACTGAAGCTCGAAAATGGGCGCGGCCTTCAATGCGACATTCGTTTAATATTTTTCACAAAGAAACTCTTTGTAGAAATGTGGCAGAAAATCCAAAGAGATTCTGCTTCTGTTATCTACACCAGCGGAAACACTAAATGAATGCCTTTATTGCGTGATAGCGACGGTAATGTTATTGATGGCAATGCCACTAAAGCGGGTTATTAAATGCAGTTTCCCGAAATTCTTTCACCAAAGGAGACGAAGTAAATATTCCACAATTCGAAATGAGAACTGCTGCAAACATAACATAGAAGTAGATACCCTTGGTGATGCAAAGCAAATCACTCTATCAAATTAGTGATGTTGCAGACGAAATGATCAAACATGTCTTCAAAAAGTTTCTAATGCATAAGAAAAATATGTCTAATACATTTATATATTATTTTGTAACAATTGTTTTTGAATAGTAAGCTCCTTGGCTTGTTTCAATAGCTTTTACTGGCCTGATTAAAGATAATTTTAATGTTTAAGGACCACAGGTAAATGTACTACAAGAGATCTACATCTACTGTAAAGTTATTTCTATCCTTGTCTAATTTCGGACATATTGGAATTATTTCAACACTATAGTTGCCAAACTTGTCAATCTTGGGAGCAGATCTGTTTTAGAGTGTCTATTTTAGGTGCAATCCAAAAGTTCAGATTCTTTTTGAAACCTAAAGTGTACCTTATCAGTTAAACAAAAATGAGATTTTAGGAGCTAGTTGCGGCTCTGAAGTTACAGGAAATAATTTTAGATCTCACAATCCTTGACGGTAACCATAATATTAAAAAGAAGAAAAAAAATTCTATTAACGTGTCAACTATAGGAGCTTTTACGTAAATAAAAAATTGCAAATTGAAAAGCGGTGGATGTAACCGTAAATTCTGGTTGCAGGAGGATCATTTGAGTGATATTTAATATATTTGCTTCGTTGAGTCACATTTCACTGCCTATTAATTAAACGCTATTGAACCGAACTGGGACCAGTTAGTTTCATCATTATTTCTACATCTACTTCTACATGGGATACTCTGCAAATAACATTTAAGTGCCTGGCAGGGGGTTCATCGAACCACCTTTATACTATTTACCTCCCATTCCATTCTCGACTAGGGCGCGGGAAGAAAGAACACTTGAATCTCTCCGTTCGAGCTCTGATTTCTCGTATTTTATTCTGATGATCTTTTCTACCTATGAAAGTGGGAGTCGACAATATATATATATATATATATATATATATATATATATATATATATATATATATATATATATATATATATACCCAGCAATGCAGTTTCTTTAGTAGTTCTGTTGCATCTTCTAAGGGTTCTGTCAATAAATCGCAGTCCCTGATTCGCCTTTCCCACGACATTATCTGCGTGTTCTTTCCAGTTTAAGTCTGATGTGGTAGTAATTCCACTTTTGATTGATTAGTCTTGTAAACAAAGTTTAACGGATTTCTTTTCGTACTCATATGGACGACTTCACATTTCTCATTAATTAGAGTCAGTTACCAATTTTTAGATCATATTGATATCTTATTTAGAGTTCTGCAGTTGGTTTTGATCTTTAGATGACTTTACTAGGCGATAAAATTGACGGCGTCATCTGCAAACAACCTAAGAGAGCTGCTCATATTTTCTCCCAAATCATTTATGTAGATAAGGAATAGCAGAGGACCAATAACACTACCCTTTGGAATGCCGGATATCACCTCTGTTTTAGTCATTCTGGCCTCTGTTTGTAATTCGAAATCTGGAATATTGGTTTCGTTTTCTTTGGTGAACGAGTTTCTAAAAGCTATGTTTAGTAACTCTGCTGGCGTGATCGCCATAACTATCACGTAGTGAGGGTATGGTTTGTATTTTGCCCCTAGTATATTTACCATATGACCAAAATCTCTATGGGTTTTCAGTCAAATTTCGAGAAAGAGTTTCATTGTGAAAAATATTATAGGCATCTCGTATTGAAGTCCACGCTAAATTTCCAGCTTCTGTGTAGGATCGCCAATCCTGGGGATTTTTGTGTTCGTTTAAATTTACTATACCTTTTTCGTTGTTTTTGCAATAGTGTCCTGACCTGTTTTGTGTACCAAGGGGGATCATCCATAAAACTGTCAGCTGCTGTCGATACCACTTCTTTGAGTTGGAGGCACATCTGGTCTACACTTACGTGTAGTGTTTGGAATGAGTGGAAACTGCCTTTCAAGAAGCATTGTATTGTATTTCCATCTGCTTTCCTGAACAAATGTACTTTCGTCTTTTTCCGGTAACTTTCGGACTTCCGATATTCAATCTTGCTACGACAGCTCTGTGTTCACTAATACATGTATCCGTTTTGATGCTCGTTATGAGCTCAGGATTATTTGTTGCTAAGAAATCACGACATCCATTTACAATTCTGTTTGACTCATAAACTAATTGTTTGAAGTAACTCTCAGAGAATGCGTCGAGTACAATTTCGCGCGATGTTTTATGAGTACTTCCTGATTTAAAAATATAATTTAGCCAACAGATTGAGGGTAAATTAAAATCATCACCTATTATTATTGTGTGAGTCGGATACGTGTTTGTAATTAGACACAAGTTTTCTTTGAACTTTTCTGCTATCGTATCGTCAGAGTCGGGGCGTCGGTAAAAGGAACCAATTATTAACTTTTTATCATTTTCGAGTGCAGCCTCTACCCGTAATAACTCACAGGAACTATCAACTTTAACTTCACTACACGATAGACTACTGTTGACGGCGACAAACACGCCTCCACCTATTTTGTTTAACCTATCGTTTCTGAACACATATGTTTTGCAAAAACTTCTGCTGAACTTGTTGTCGGCTTAAGCCAACTTTCGCTACCTATAATTGATGTGTTTTCGGTGCTTTCTATTAGCGCTTGGAGTTCTGGTACTTTCCCGACACAGTTACGACAATTTACAACTGTTATACCGGTAGTTCCTAGATCTATATTTCTCCTGTGATCGACCTGCATCCTTTGAGACAGCCCATTTATTGTTTCCCTAAAGCTCTCTACCCTAAAACACCGCCCAGTCCACGCCACACAGCCCCCGCTATCCGTGTAGCCGCTTCCTCCGTATAGTGGACTCCTGACCTATTCAGCGGAACCTGGAACCCACCACCCGATTTACGGGTACTGAGATGTGATAAACTCATTTTATTTTTGCAGCTAATAAAGATCGCCTCGTTAGGTTGTCCTCACAGATGTTCTCTATGTTCAATACTTCCACACTGACGAAATGCGGAAGCGACCAGTGTTTGGTGGTAGGAGGGGGGAGGAGGAGACGGGCGCAGGATCCATTCCTCCCGCGGTCAGAAAAACAGGACTGAATCCTCCCGAGCCTGCAAGGGTGTGGGAAAGGACGGGACTGAATCCTCCCGTAACCTTTTTAAGCAGGTAGTTGGTGGCGGCCCGAGACCAGAGTGTGTGGCCAGACCTTTATGAATATTCCAGCCAACCAAAGCTATCTAGCATATGTTCCAGTGTATGTTCCTACATTGTACAGTAAAATAAGAGTGAGAATTAAGCCCCAGTTAACTTTAGAGTCAGAGTAAACGTACAGTAATATCACTTTGGTTCTTACAATCTAAAGATTACGTTTTACTCGCAATTGATAAATCTGTGCAACATTTTCAGCAATTGGTATACAAGTTTATTTGATACAACGTCGAATTATAAACAGAGGACAAGGCAGGCAAATTTTTTTTCTTAAGGAAGGAGAAATTCTGCTTTCAACGGTAGGGCGGGACACGAGTCTCATTGAATTGGCTCGACTTAACGTGAGTAGAAGCAAGTTATGAACATCTGTAGTTTCTAATGACACTTGCCTTAATAGGAAATCGGAAAATAGGAAATACTCCTGAAAGACTTTCACGGATGTTGTATGTATTATGAGCAATACTCTTAAATGTGATGCTGGGGCATAGTAAATAAGCGAACAGACTGCTATTTTTGCGACTCGGGTTCGATTCCCACTAGAAGCTTAATTTCACTTATTAAATTTCTTGCAATATTAAACTTTTAATTATAAAATTTTAAAGAGACTATCTTCAAAGTTGGAGGTAATAAGTAGAAAAAGGTAACACGATAAATAAATTCCATTAATCAACGCCGAAACGTGGAAGAGATATAAGGAAGCATGAGGCCATTATAAACAAGTACAGTGAAAACATTACAACAATGGAGAATGACAGTTGTATTCGCGTATTATTCACAAAAATTTGTTCATTGCTAGTGGTACCTGGGTACAAAGCTTCCAACGTAAATATTCCATAAGACAACAACAACAACAAACTCACCAAATTCGTGAACACGAATGATGTTGCAACTTTGGAAGAAACGGTAGGAGCAGTAGAGAACTTAGGCATGGAGTCGAGATATATATAATGCCAATATATAATGACCATACCGGATGACAGTGTGAATGAACGCTGAACAATGGTTGTCGGGGTGGGGGCTGGGGTCTGGTACCTGCAGGAGGTGCCATTGTGCTAGAATATTTGGGGAGGATTCAGTCCTGTCCCCTGCTCACCTACCTGCCGTTGGGAGGATTCCGTCCTGCGCCCGAGGAGACAGGGGCATCCCACCCTTCTGAGCAGGTAAAGGTGTGGCAAATGCCCGGCGTGGCAAGAGTCTGGACACAGAGTAACATATATATACTTCTCTGTGGTCCGGACACCGTTTGTAAGCCTAGGGATTGATAACCACAGAAGTTAAGTCCCATAGATTTACAAACATTTGAATTTAAAACGGATCGTCTGACGCCTGCACTAATGTGCATAATTATATTAGCTAATAGCAATTTATCTTCATCAACGATCAGAAACGAAACATCGATGTATTATATTCTCTGGGACTGATGACCTCGTTGTTTGGTCCCTCATGTCCACCACCACCCACCCGTATTATATTCTCTGAATAATAATAATAATAATTGCTTCCCGCAGAATACTGTCATTGGTGTGGACAGTGGCAGTCAACCTTTTTGTTAGAAGGGACCACTTTTATTCCTTTTGTTACGATCTGGGACCGCAAGGTTCACGAAAAATAAACTGTATCTATTTAAAAATAAACTTTAATTATAAATTTTAATGTACTCGTTAAGCTGCCACTGACCACACCAGCGACAGTATTCTGCGGTCAGCAAATTTGTTTACTTCCGAGAACGAAAAGTAATACATTGGTGTTTCGTTTTGAATATTTTCTCGTCGTTGGCGAAGGGGGAGACGATAACTTGCGTTTAGCCATTGTAATTATGCATACTGGTGCAGGCGTCAGACCTAATGGGGTCCTTACACGTTCAATATTTATTGAGCAACAATATTGCGTCAATATATTGCGCTGAAGTGCGAGGCCAAGAACGACACAACATTTATTGCGCAATATTTATGCCCGGGACTTGCCAGTTACAGTTCTGCCTCCGTAGCGAACAGGTCGGCGTTTCACGACGTTTATATCGCATGTATTGCGACTGTGATTGCTACCTGCTGCTTACCGTCATGTTGCTGTGTTCTTCAGTTTGGTCTAAAACTGATGACAACGATGAGTCAGCTGTTTCCTGATCTATAAGGATCCTCAAAGCACCACACAGTGCTTTCATAAACATCCTCAAGTCCACTGCCTGATTTCCTTTCCTTAAATTTTAAGTTCTTTCCTGAAATTTGTTCTAAGCGATTCTTTTTCACATTCTCCTTAAGTGGAGGGTATCTCTCCTGGAATACTTTAAGGAGGATATTGCAAGCCTCATGTTTTAAATTACGGTTCATGTACTCGTCAGATTTAATTTTCCAAAGTGCTGGCAGGGATCTGTAAACCTGAAGAAAGTATGCTACATTATCCAGTAGACAGACAGACAGACAGACAACAATCGCACTTCGTCTTGGCATGTTTCATCCTGTTGTTTGGTTTTTTTTTTAGATATTTTTCGTAATGGCATCGTGGTCTGTTTGTCGACATAAATATTTTCGGCTTCTGTTAATGGTTGAACTTGGGATGCAAACGAAGTTGCAGCCCTGATTACGTCTTCAAAATTATCTAACAGTTCCCGCAAATTCATCTCCAAACTTCGTATAAGCCCCCAAGCTTTAAGATAGTTAATATAGGAGTTAGGAGATAATGGCTTACTGGCGTCGATAGGTCAAAATTTTCTTGAATACAAAGGCTGTCGGGATTGGTTCAATTTCAAAAAGAAATCCATCAATGCTTTCGCTTGAAACGAAATTTTGGCTCGAACTCCACGCTCGAAGATATGGCCCTCAAAGTTTATATCAACGCGACGTATCGACTTTTCTCAAGAATAGTGGTCAAGCCTCTGTCTTTAGCCAACCATATTTAGGCATTAACAACAAAACTAACAATAAATATCAGATAATGAGTACCAATCAGCAGAAACATTTATGAAACCAAATAAATGAGAGATCTTATTAAGTGTCGTATTCATATAATCAAAATACGTAATGTAAAACCGGATGTTAAAGATGAAACATGTGTGGAATTATTCAGCTTTATTTAATATGTTTACTTAATTTCATTCGTTATATTTGTCGTTTTTGGAAATCCATTATGTAAATAATGAAATGCTGCACCAGTTAAATACGTTTTCACGCTTAGCATGATGCGTTTTGAGAACTTCTCACTGTCAAGAGCAAACGGTTACAGGAGTATTTTATGGGCTGTAGTGCCTCTTTCGCATAATAGTCAGCGCAAGCTTATAAAGTAGTGTGCCTCCTCCAATATACAAATCAACGCTACTATTGTTTTGGAAATTTCAGAGTGTGCTGTTTTATGCCTAATGGAGGAGGCACAGTACCTCACAGCCTGAGAAAGATGACGCAGCACAGAACATTGTAAGCGGAACACCACATACGTGACTTCCCATAAGAAAGGTAAATATTTGCACATGGCAATGCAGTAAATTCTCAAAACGCATAGTGCTGAACATAAAGAAAGCGCTCCTGGTCCAGTGTTTTGTTGTTTAAATCATAAACCTTTCACCAACGCAGAGAGAGCAAAGATGTTAACTAGTGTTACTAGTAGCCTTACCACGAAACATGCATAAAAGGGCGTTCGAGTTGTCACAGGATTTGTGACTCTTCGAAGAGTGGCATAAAGACAGTTTCAAAACGATTCTGATTGCTTATATTCGCTCAACTGGAATGAGCCTGTTAATAGAGTGCGTTGTAAGGGTATAAAGGAGAGGGAATGGTTGGTTGCATAGGGCACTGAAATAATTGGACGGTGACCAGTGAATTTGTGCCGGGATTCCAATCTGGGGTTCCTTCTTTGCGCCAGAAGTCAACAATTTGTTCCTCTCGTACATCGGTTCTATGTGGACGCTGGTTGGTTTTGCTGCATGTTCATCGATGAGTTTTTGGCTCAGTTTTCTAACCGTAGCACGCCTCGCGGACGTTTCTATAGGCTGTATCTGAAATGAATGTAGGATATGAGCTGCTGGTAGAGGAGAGTGAGTACATAATATTTTGATAAGGAAGCCACGCCCGGAAATGTCATCCAACGACACTATGAGCACTTCTTTGTCTTTGATACTAAGAAAAAAACTCTTCTACTGAAAGCTCTTTGCTACTATCTTTTGTGAGAAGGTATTATGGACCAAAACAATCAAAAACTTCCAATAAAATGGGCTCTAAAATGCTCACCTTAAAGAGCTATGAGTACTCGGTCAGTAAAAGAGACGTGTTTATAGAACCCAAGATGAAGTCTTGGTAGCTCTTACGGTATGCGTTTCAGAGCTTATGTTTACTAAGCTTTTTTTCTTGATTTTGTCCATACTACCACCTCCCAAAATATCGAAAGCAAAGGACTTTCAGTTGTTAGGGTTGATAATTTTCGTAAAATGGGAAAATACACCGAAGGTCGCTGTTCAACGGGAGTATTACGTTTTGTTTAATGTGTTACGACAAGGAAAACATTTTTCAAATACTTCACAGTGTTTCTCTTAAGCTCCAGTACATTGCACGCTTGTAATTTATAAACACTTTACAAAATGATACACTAACCTGAGACTCGATATACCTTCTACGGAGGTGTTCGCTATTACCTTAAGGCGCGCGAATTCAAATGATTAAGCTGAAAATTATCACGTCTAAAATTACAGTAAGTCAGTAAAATCTATTACTATCACGTCAATTCTTTTTTGTTAATGATAATAATTAGACTAGTAAAGAAACAAGTTAAGTTTCTTTCCTTACTGATGTTGAATGAAACGGTAGATGGAAATTGTCTTTTTTTCTGGTGAGTAATGTTAGTTAAATTCAAATGTAGGGCTGCTGCGAGCTAGAACTTGTCATGGGGCAGCAAGCACGATCAGGCCCCACATCTACAAGGACCGGACCCCAGGGATTTCGCCTCCCGCTCTCCTTGGTGATAAATAAATACCTTTGGAGGTATTCTAAAACCCAATATGCTACAACATTTATTTTACAACAGTCTCAACACCTGCCAGTTTAGAAGCCGCCCCCCCCCCCCCCCAACGAGCTTAATTTTCACAGAGTGGCTGACATATAAGTTACAGCGCTCTTTGCGGCAACTTCTGTAAACTCGGCCGCCATATTCTTGGTGGTCAGTACACTTGAGAGGAGTATATCTATGTTGTTGTCGAGCTTGAAGTGTTGTATTTAGTTTATGTTGCATTTAGTGTGTATTGTCTATACAATTTTTGCTGATGAAATATGCCTAAAGTGTGTTCAGCATTTAAATGCACAAATCGAAGTGATAAACCACAAGTACTTCATCCAAGAAGACCAAATGTTTTGCCTTGTTTGATCTCAGTCTGTCTACACTCAAACAAAATTCCTGACTGATGGCACCTATCTCCCCCAACAGTGAAGCTTCATATGACCTATCCTGCAATTCCCTTGAAGTACAGGCCATGAAAAAATTCTCAGTTTTCTACCTAGTGTGGTTTGAGATATTTCTTCTTCTGTCGCTCCTGTTGCTGACGAAACCACTCTTTTGACTCTCTACACCTTCTTCGAAAGTATTTTCACTTGGTGTTGATAATACGTGATCGAGCATGGTTGACATGCAAGCAGTGCAAAGTGTGGAAACAGTAGTGACAGACAGATTTTTTCACTTGCATATGTCTGTGTTCTTTGCAATAAATATTACTTATTTCAGCGTGGCAACAACGAAAGTTATTAATGATACGCTATTTCGGTGTGGAATGCTTTTGTGGCAGCTGACCCAGACGCATTTTTATTGCAATATTCTGTTGTCTCTTTCACCTTTGTACTCAAATTTCACGTACCAAACGTTACTTGTTTCAGCATGGCAACAAGGAAACCTATTTACGACATATTTCGACTTGGAATGCTGTTGTGACGATGACCAAGGCGCATTTTTAACTTCAGTGTTTTGTTGTCACTTTCGTATTTGTACGCAAATTTCGTCCACCAAAGTTCACAACTAAACCCTTTAACAACAGTTTTACAAGTTTGTAGACTTAATAGGTTTAGTAAATACAAGATAAATGTATACTAGACTTTATGAAAGCAGTTGTTACAACACATTAACAACAGACGCAAATCCATGCTCATTATTGTTCGTCATAACAAGTACTACTCACTGTATGTTTCGCAGCTCGTTTACTCCGCGTCCTCACATTGGTACCAACGCTGACGCCAACATTGGCCAATATTTTTGAGGCAGCGTCCACACATTGGAGCCAATATTCAGTTGAATTCGTCGAGAGGCAACGAAAACATACCTGACGCACAAATCGCGGCCAATGCATTAACGCTTTTGAATGTGAATAATTACATTTTGTTATTTTAAATCAAAGTGGGAAACATACGTAAAAGATGATTGGGTGTTGTATCACTTCCTACCGAACATTAATTACCGTACGAAATCATTAATTTTTTTTTTTAAATATGCTACGATACACATTATAAAAACTTAGACCTGCTACTTTAAATGATTGAAAATAAAATTAAAAAGAAAGAGATGTTTTGGAGGGATGCTATTCTTTTGGTATTGTTGTTGTTATGGTCTTCAGTCCGGAGACTGGTTTGATGCAGCTCTCCACCCTACTCTATCCTGAGCAAGCCTTTTCATCTCCTCATAAGAACGGCAACCCACATCCACTTGAATCTGCTTACTATACGCGTCTCTTGGTCTCCCTCTGCGATTTTTACCCCACACACTTCCCTCCAATGCTAAATTTACGATTCCTCGATGTCTAAAAATGTGTCCTACCAAGCGATCCCTTCTTTTGGTCAGGGTATGCCAAAAATTCCTTTTCTCACCAATTCTGTTCAGTACCACCTCATTAGTTACGCGATCTACCCACCTAATCTTCAGCATTCTTCTGTAGCACCACATTTCAAAAGCCTCAATTCTCTTCCTGTCCGCACTGCTTATCGTCCATGTTTCACTCCCGTACAAGGCAACACTCCACACAAATGCCTGCAGAAAAGACTTCCTTACACTTCAATTAATATTCGATGCTAGCAAATTTCTCTTTTTCAAAAATGCTTTTCTTCCCATTGCCATTCTGCATTTTATATCCTCTGTACTGCGAGCATCGCATGTTATTTTACTACCCAAGTAACAAAACTCATCTACCACCCTCATTGTTTCGTTACCTAATCTAATTCATTCAGCATCGCCTGATTTTCTAAGACCGCATTCCATTATTTTTGTTTTGCTCTTGTTAATGTTCATTTTATACGCTCTCTTCAGCACACTGTCCATTCCATTCAACAGCTCTTCCAGGTCCTTTGCTGTCTCTGACAGAACCACAATGTCATCAGCAAAACGCAATGGTTTTATTTCTTCCCCCTGAACTTTAATCCCTATTCCAAATTTTTCCTTGCTTTCCTTCACCGCCTGCTCGATGTACAAATTGAATAACATCGGAGAAAGGCTACAACCCTGTCTTACTCCCTTCCCAACTGATGCTTCTCTTTCATGCCCTTCGAGTCTAATAACTGCGGTCTGGTTTTTGTACAAGTTGTAAATAACTCTCCTTTCCCTGTATTTTACCCCTGCTGACTTCAGAATTTGAAAGAGTGTATTCCAGTCAACATTGTCAAACGCTTTCTCCAAATCTACAAAAGCTAAAAATGTAGGTTTGCCTTTCTTTAATCCATCTTCTAAGACAAGACATAAAGTGAGTATTGCCTCCCGGGTTCCTATATTCCTCCTGAATCCAAACTGATCTTCCCCGAGGTCAGATTCTACCAGCTTTTCCATTCTCTTGTAGATAATTCGTGTTAAAATTTTGCAACCATGATTTATCAAGTTGATGGTTCTGTAATTTTCGCCCCTGTCTGCATCTGATTTCTTTGGAATGGGGATTATTACCTTTTTCTTAAAGTCTGAGGGTACTTCGCCTGTCTCATACATCCTACACACCAGTTCAAATAGTTTTGTCATGGCTGGCTCTCCCAGAGACTTTAGTAGCTCTGAGGGTATGTCATCTACTCCTGGGGCCTTGTTACAACCTTGCTATTACGCTTCGATTTCTTGCTAAAGGAGACAATATTAGAAGCCTACACTTCCCTCTTTAAATAACCATGTAATTGATATCACTAGTAGTGCTTGAATTTTGCAAAACGATGTCTAAAACTTGACAGGAAATATTAAGTACTGTACTGTTAATTTTAAAAATGAAATTCAGTAATAGAGTGTGTCGAAAGTCTAGAAAGTTTTTAATTTCACAGTTCGCACCTAACTTTTGCTGTGGCATTTTTTTTTTTTCGTTCACTAATGAATCCCTTTCTGATACAGTTCTAATATTTACAAAGAGATTTCGAAACTTTAAAACGGCGACGAAGAACGAACGAAGAAAGAATCAGTTTCGAAATGAGCAGACGACAAAGACAGAATGAAACGTTGGCGCCAATGTGTGTACGACGTACCCATATTGGCCCAACGTCCTTTGATGTTTGGTCGAAATACCGACAAGCAACGGAGCCGTACCAACGTTGGCGCCAACGTTGGGTCTAATGTGTGGATCCGGCCTTAGGCCGTATACTTGCATTAAAGTCTACACAAATATTATCACAGCGGCACTTTCGTTGTTATTGCAAACCCCATCTAACTGTTCTACTTCAAACTAGAACTGTAGTATTGCCAGGTTCGTGATATTTCATTACCGCGTTTTTAGGAAATAGACTACCAGGCTCGTCAATCCAAAGCTTCCAAAAAAGTCTGGCGGAACTTGGTGCACATCGGTATTCAATAGTCAATCTTTATTTAAAACGTGGAACTGTAAATAGGAACAATTCTCGAGTGGGTGTGGCATATAAGCTGTCAGCCGATACCCCAAATAACGTGGCGGACACGTTCAATTTGCCTCAAACCAGGGCGGAGGAGTGGGGGTAGGGTTGCCAGATTGAACTCGAGGCAGGCCCGGAGACCAGACGTGTCCCCCTCCCCCTTGGCCAATGACTCACCCCACCCCCCAACTGCGACCAACTCTCCCCCCCCCCCAACCAGGATTACACGTAAATTCGTAAAGAGAGAGAGAGAGAGAGAGAGAGAGAGAGCGAGAGAGAGCATTGACACGTTGCCGCAGCTTAATAATGCACTAGTCGATTACTACCGATGCAACAATGAAAAGTTTCCAGAGGATGAATAGAAAAGCAGCGTTTTGTTGCAATAAGAAATATAAGAATATAAAGTTATTCATAATTACTAGAGAGAAGCCGGCCGGGAATGGCCGAGCGCACTGAGGCGTCTTGCCATGGTGCGCGAGACTGCTCCCGCCAGAGGTTCGAATCCCCCCTAGTGCATGGATGTTGTGTTCGTCCTTAGTTTAAGTTACGTTAAGTTCGATGTAGATCGTCGCTACATGAGCATAGTACTTAAAAAGTGTCGTAAAAAAAAAGTTAAGATGAAGGTTACATTCAAGCCCGGAGATGAGTCATTGCCCCGTAGACCCGGAGAATTCATTCCAAACCCGGGCACTTCGGGCGGCGCCCGGAGATCTGGCAACCCTAAGTGGGGGGGGGGGGGGGGGGGGGGACAAAATCCCTGAAGCCCGGACCTTGGGGGGGGGGGGGCTTGTGAGGGCCCAGGCTTCTGAAATGGCGAATATCAGAAAGCTGTTGTAAAATAAATGTTGTAACATATTGAGTTTTAAAATATGTACGCAGATGGGAACATTTATCACTTAATTGTAGATGACAAAGGTCTGTGTTGTGAAGTAAGCGATATTGTATGATACCCCCACTAACATGAAGTTCCATGTGGGAGTTCAGTTTTAGATTGGCTGTTCTACGAATGAATAAAACAACGCGTGCACTGAGCGGGCCGTCCAACTACATGATCGCTGGAAGGTGACTGATACGGTAGATGCGGTATTAGCGCAACAATGCTCACTGTTTCTAGCGTCATGTGACTGTTGCTGGGTTGTGTTGCTAAAGGGACACTGCTTTTGCAGTCAGCAGCTCATCCGTATATCAAGTTCTTCGCGATCATAAAGCTAACTAAGAAGAGGAAATCATTTCTTGATGAAGGCATGAATAAAGTAACAGTTTTGAATTCAGATCTGTTGAAGGGAAATGTTTTTTTTATGTCATTATTGACAATTTGGTCGGCAACTTAACAACACGATATGAAGCAGTAAAGCTGTTAGATGACACATTTGGATTTTTGTGGAAATATGCAAACATGACCTAATCAGATCGCTAAGGCATGCAATTTATTCATCACTGAATACCATAATGATGTTACAATAGATTTAAAAGAAGAAATAAAATATTTAAAAACAATGCATATTTCGAACTTCGAAGGCACTTCTTTGAAACCATTCGAACTCTTGAGTAAGAGCATAGCTCTGCGCATCTTTTGATCTCTTCCAGTGACTGTCGCAACTTCGCGTCGCAATATCTCGGGATGTAATTGGAATATTGCGATGCAATCAACGCCATTGTTTATGTGATTTGTCATGCTATGGATTGCTGAAGAAAAAATATAGGGCGTCCATTTAAAACATAAGTTTGTGTTAAAAAACACATTTGCTTTCGTTTTAGAATGTTTTCAAATATGTACATTCATGGGCCCCAGCCGTACATTGATACCGGTGAAAGTCGTTTTCCAATAGCTGTTATTGTTCCAGAGATATTTGGGTGGACAAGATAGCTAGGACACCCTGTATATAAAAATGTCTTTCCTAGACTATTAATTTTCGTTGGTAAAACATTCCAATAAAGCTCTACATGACGTATTAATGCATTCGTTCTAAATGTCGCTTAACGAAAACCTAATTACTAATATTCTACTCTTTAGTGATCACTAAAAGAAAAAGCAGTAGTTTCTGCATGACATTCTAAGATGTAAGCCGTAGAATATAGGCTGCAGGGAGAAGTTAGGCTATATAAACGTCCCTGTTCAGCTAGGCTAATAAAATCTAACTGGGAATAAACTTACCTTTCAACAAGGGATGTGATTCCCACCCCTTCTGGGAATATTTTTTCTCTCTTGGAGCCATAGTCACTTGAATACGCAGACATACACTTCCAGCGTATTCAACTTCATTTCACAATCGCCAATACAACAGTAGTACGGTACAGTAGACTTTGCAGAAGCGCCTCTAAAGGAGGGCAGTGCCAACGAAAATACAACAATGAAGTATTTCATTGAAACGTAGGACTAAACAAATTTTGATAGGTATGCGTTATTCATGTCTGAAAAGCCCCTAAAAATTCCCCTCAAAGAACACTTCCCCCTAAAGTCAAATCCCTCCAAGTTCCCCCCAAGACAGCAGTCCCCCCTAAATTTAGGGGCAAAACACTCACGTTGGCAACACTGGCTTGTCGAGACGCCAGCTCCTGGTTACTCGGATCTCTGGCGGTTACACACAAATGCTCCCGAAGCAAGACAATGAAGCTACTGCGCACCTCGCCTTGCGCATGCGTAAATCTTCCTTGTAGGCAACAACCGCCCTTCATATTTATTTTCGGCTCATTGAAGATTCATCAAAATAACTATAAATTAAAGACGCATGAACTATAAAAGCCTTCAGAAGATACGATAATGAATAATAATGAAGTCACTACTCGCCACGTAGCAAAAATAGCCGTGTTGTTTGCGTCAGCGCTATCTCGCTGTCGGAGGCAGGGGGTTCAAGACCGACTGCAAGCAATTTTTTAAACCCAATTTTCTTTTTAACAGCTACGGGAACTAATATTTTTGTATTGTTACTTGCCACATATACTTTGGACGTTTTTTGCAAATGCGTCGCAATTTTGAGGGTAAATGACATTTATACTCTTCGTTGTAACAAATATTTAACTGCATGAAATGTGGGGAAGAGCAGCCTTTGCACATGCTTAAGGTTAGGATGGGGGTGCTGCTTACAGTTTCACGTGACCCGAAGGTAGCTTGTCTCTTCTTCGTAGTAGAATAATTTTGTTACAATCACCAGTGTAATAAGGTACTTATTGTGTTACAGTGGTCATGTGCACATTCATATGTTCTTGGTGTTTATTATCAAAGAAAAATGAGCAACGTTCAGTATATTTTAGAAACAAATTACTCAGCTTTAAGGTTAGAAGAAAAGTGTGAAATAACGAAGCTTGGTAGGCCGGCGTATCAGCTCGACTTGAAGCAAGCGCAAACAAGCCGAGGTAAGACATTCTGCAGATCTTGTACCGAAAATATATCTAAAAAGGGGGGGGGGCGGCGTCCAAACATCGACGCGCCGGACGGGGAGGGGGGGGGAGCATTAACAGTGAAAGAAGGGAACCACAGCCATCTGAAGCACCAGCAGCCACTGGTACCTCTTAAAACAGCATGCTTTAATGTAAATCTTATACTGTAAGACAACAAGAAATAACGACTTTAGTTGTTCTTTTTAATTTTTTAAGGATGGGCATAAATTAACATCTCTCCTGGTAATGCGCGTTGCTGAAAATAGGTTGATATTGCTGATGATCGCCGGCCGCTGTAGCCGAGGAGACTGCGGCGCTCCAGTCACGGTCTGCACGGCCAGTACGGTCGGGGGTTCGAATCCCCCCTCGGGCATGGATATTTGTGCCGTCGTTAGTATAAGGTAGTTGATAAGTAGCAGTGGCGTAACTATGGGGGGATGAGGGGGATAGAACCCCCTCCCCCAGAAGCCGAAAAAAAGAAAGAAAGAAAAGAAATCGTATGACAGAAATCTGGTAAAAATTGGAAACTTGGGGGTTTTTACCATAAGCTTTCATTGGATGGGAGCAAATTAGTTTCTTCAACGGGAGTGGTAGATGGTAGTCTGTCTGGAAACTGACTAAAATTTTGCTCGTCAAGCAGATCTATTCCCCCCCTCCCCCCAAAGCCAAGTCCTAGTTACGCCACTGATAAGTAGTTTGTAAGTTTAGGGACTGATGACCCCGTCGTTAAGTCCCATAAGCTTAACAAACATTTGAACATTTATTAGTTTCTCCATCACTGGATGGTTGCTGTTGCCGCAACTGTGGTTCAAATTTAATGAAAGTCCAGCTCCAGTTGCATTTATTGGTGCTTTATTTAAGCCCACACTACCGGTTTCGGCCTCTGTCTGTCACACTTGAAAATGGCCTAACATAGAGGCCGAAACCGGTAGTGTGGACTTAAATAAAGCACCAAAAATTGCAACTGGAGCTGGACTTTCATTAAATTTGAACATTTGCTGATGATCCCTGTACAGACTAAACTTCTCAAAGTAGATCTCAAGCCTAAACACATTGAGCGCCCGTGTTCTAAAGGATCTGCGGACGAGATGTAGGGTCGTCAGTGTGACGGAGCGAAAAGCTTCCTCAGTGCGCTGTGAAGACTCCCGACTGTCGCCTTACACGGGCGTATACGTAAAGAAAGGGGATCTGCTGTGCCGCGGTTACCGACGTCGAGTAGAGATGACGCACACTTACCAGGAGCACGCTGTGGTCGGCGAATGCTGGCACGATGCCAGTGAAGGAAGGAAGACGTCGACAAAGCAGCCATGGCGTATGCTGTGAGATAAACTACGAGACGGTATCCGGAAGCCGTGACATTCTTATGTACAGATGACGTATTGGGGAACAGGCAGCTTGAGAAAGCACGTCAGTAACGAAAATCTGCAAGACGTGAAAATACGGGTGCGCGCGCGTGTTTTTTTTTTTTTTTTTTTTTTTTTTTTTTTTTTTTTTAATTTAATTTAATTTTACAAATTTCAATTTATACTACAGTAGCCACACAGGACTGTGCAGAAAGCACACTGAAATAATTCAAAGCCCACGATCTGGTTTGGAGAACATCTCCAGCCAGAGACTTCAAGACAGCATGCTCCGGCCGGGTGCCACCCAGACCAGAGTGACTTCTCCGTACACCAGAATTTCACAACTCAAAATCTTCGTCTCAAGCCCCTCCTATCGGTGACGTCAAGCTGTTGTCGGCTCTCTCGCTTTCTCTCTCTCTCTCTCTTTTTTTTTTTTTTTTTTTTCCTTTTTTTTGGGGGGGGGGGGGACTAAACAGCTAGATCATCAGTACCCTGACATCAAACCAATCACAAATTTTGCTTAATGGTCAAACCAATGGAAAACAAGAGCTATTGTGCCTTTCCCACAAAACTGTCCCAAGCTGGACTCTGCACGTAAGCCAGCATTTCTCAGAAATCCATAGAAATTGTGGACCATTGGAACGAATCTGCAGACGCTTAGATAACTTTACTGCTGACCAGACGCTAGCCTTCCGTCGCGAGAGCGCCGCTCTAACTTCCCCAGAAATCCCCTCTGGCGATTTACACAAACATTCGCAGACGTCCGCCCCTGGTGTACCATAACCTCGGGCGCGCGCGCAGACCAGAACGATGCCAACTTTTACTGCCTCTGCTCATTGTACTCCAGCCTCCTTCTGGTGCGTCGTGACCAGAGAGCCTCCCTACACACTACAGCACCGTAGCGACGAAACAAACTACCTGGCCAGCCGAAATACGAGGCGCGTCCAGAAAGTAAGTTCCGTGTGGTTATATAAAACGAACAGAAAAAAATATTGACTGTACAAAAATCTACAACTGTTAAACTACTTTTCTACATAGCTTCCGAAATTTTGTAGGCAATTGTCATAGCATGGCACAAGGTTTTGTGTGCCTTTTTCATAGAAAGTAGCCACCTGTGCGTTCAACCACGTGGTAACATGTTCTTTGCCGGCCGCGGTGGCCGAGGGGACTGAGGCGCTTCAGTCACGGTCTGCACGGCCACTGCGGTCGGGGGTTAGAATCCCCCCTCGTGCATGGATATTTGTGCCGCCCTTAGTCTTAATTAGTTCATAAGTAGTTTTTAAATTTATGGACTGATAACCCCGTAGTTTAGTCCCATAGACTTTACAAACATTTGAACATGTTCTTTCAGCTTGTCGTCATCGTTGAAGTTTTGTCCACCAAGTACAGATTTTAAGTGTAAGAAGAGGATTACTGTCAAAAGATTTTTTTTCACGATAATGCCTGACCTCACACACCCAATGTGACTAAACAATTCTTACGGAAATTTCAATGGGACCTGTTTGATCATCCTCCATACAGCTCGGACCTCTCTCCTAGCGACTTTCATCTCTTCTTACAACTAAAATCTGCCCCGGTGGTCAACAGTTCAAAGATGATAAGGAGCTGTTACCACATTGTTGAATACACAGGCGGCAACCTTCTGTGAAGGATGCATGCAAAAACTTGTGGCACGCTATGACAAGTGCCAGCAAAATTTCGGCAGTTATGTGGAAAAGTAGTTTAAGAGTTGTAGAAATTTGTGCAATAAAAATTTCTTCTGTATCTGTGTACAATTTCATTTTATTACCAAGCGGAACTTACTTTCGGGAGGCGCCTCGTATATATGTCCACCTGCAGACGGAGTGGTTTCACCACGGGCGTTGGCGGCTAGCGCTCGCCCTCCAGAATGCCTCGGAAGCTACTTCAGAGAACTTGCCGCTAGCAACCCCCGCCCCCTCCCGGAACCACAAAAGTGCCGGTCTGCTGGTGTCGCCAGCGCCTTCCACCTCGGAAGACAATTATCCCATCGACGATACAAGAATCAAAACCAGAGTCCTACTCCTGGTGAACAGAAATTTACCTCCCAAACTCCTATCCTCTGATAATTACAAGACAAAATGAAAGAAACTGAATGTAAACAAGATAATACTATTGATATCCTTCCGGAATAAATCCAGACAACAGTGTCCAAATAAAATGGAGAAACTACTTCTGAAATACAATTAGTAGTAAAGAAGTAACAAATTAAAACTTGGTGCGTGATAGGTCGGTTTTCTATGAACGTTACTGTTTATGAACTACTGTCGTGATGTTATACAATCTTCAACATTCTACAGTAACACCACATTTCGAACGCGTCTATCTTTCGATGTTCCGGTTTTCCCATTGTAACGCCACCGCTGCGTCCACCTAATCCTCGATGGGCGAAGTTGCCTTTACATTCTATATTATGCTTAATCATTTATTAATTGTTCCAATGATTTGACGGTATGGGATGCGGACAATTACTAGGTTGATCCATAACAGTAAACTTCTTAACTTCCTTTATTATGGAACGACAAATGTTAAAAACTCTTCCCTTTAAATACACTGATTAAATAACTGCGTGCCACTACGATGAATGTCTACAAGTCCACACTGAAACATTTCAATATACGCGATACGACGGAATGGCAAAAACGTTAGCCACCGCTAAACGCAGGTTACGAACTCACTGCCGACATGCTACCGCCTCGCTCTGCGGTCGGCGGGAGACTGCCGCACACCGGCCAACAAAGAACATTCCAACCCAAGCATTGTTGCCAGCAGCTCTCGCTGCACGCCAACGATAACTATCGTTCGGCCAAAACTTACCAAAGCGGTTACTAACCTAAAACCCTGTATCCTCACACCATGGACGAAGATTCACTTCCATACAATATTACACTCCATACAAAAGTCTTCAACAACTTCTTTCTGAAAAGGATGTTAATGCTGTTAGATGTGAGAAGTTTACGTTTCTTATTGAAGGCAATTTTTGGTTGACATAGTCTACTTTGAATGTCTGGTTTGCAGCACTTTCAGTATTTGTGACGATTAAATTGTGCTCAGCACAAAATTCTACCAGGCGCACTTGGCTGACGCCCACCCCTAAACGGCCTCACACTTGGGGTTCGACCGCCCCCCTGATGACTTTTATTAGATTTGAATTTTAATTTAAACAGCAACTTAACGCCCACCGCCCCTACAGCCGCCCCCCACCCCCACAACTGGTCACTTGTGCCAGTGCTGCCACCACCGCTCCCAATTAATTTTTGTTTATTTGCATTCAAATTAATTTGGAACAAGTTAAGGGCAGCTGCCCCCGCCCCCGCACCCGCCTTCCTTCGCCGCTAACAGGTCTGCCTACGATAATTTGCATATCGGTTTAATTGTCGTGTGAAAATTGTTTTTATTTTTATTTTTTTAATTACTTGTCGACGTACGGGTTTGTCCCACATTAACGGGACATGCTCGTGAAAAGTATAAGAAGTAAAATGATAAGTGGCGCCGTAGGCGGAATATTTCGGAACTAGCAGCTTACTCAGTAGTAGGATGCTTAGAATGTCACTGTCAGGGCATCTGTCAATATAAACAATTTGTGATAGTGTCTATGGCTTCAAATATTAATGGGGATAGATTGAGAAGTGATTCTCAAACAATACATAAGTTAAGGATGTGGGTTATAAGTTTTAAGATGCGTGAACTAATGTTCAAAGAAATGTGAATGGTTACAGTAATATTAACCTAGTGTTACAATTGGTACATCTAGTCAGACAAGTGTTCAAATGTTTGTTAAGCTTAAGGGACTTAACTACGGGGTCATCAGTGTCTAAACTTACAAACTACTTATGAACTACCTACAACTAAGGACGGCACAAATATCCATGCCCGAGGGGGGATTCGAACCCCCGACCGTAGTGGCCGTGCAGACCGTGACTGAAGCGCCTCAGTCCCCTCGGCCACCGCGGCCGGCTCAGACAACTGAAGAGAGTTAATGTAGTTGTAGCACAGAGGAAGAAGAATATTGTGAGAGTGGCTGAACGTACACTACTAAATATTAATCTGTTAAGCGACTGTTTTATCAGTCATCTGCTCCGCTCTTCACGTTTTTCTTTTCAACACACCGAGTATTACTGTTTTCCCATAGCCTTTTTCCTTATTTTGAGGCTCATCCATAGATACTTTGTTACAGCTGATTGTTATTCATTGCATAATCTCTGCACTCAGTGTTGATTCTCCTAATAGCGTGTAGCTACATTCATTAAGCAACAATACTAAAATGAACATATATGAACATATCTTTTATTACAATTGATTTGGTTCCAAACTGCTTCAAATTTCTGTAACCGACTTTTGTACGTTTATAGCCTTTACTGTATACCAATCCACTTGTTTGTCTGTATAGAGACCAGAAGAATGGCACTCAAGCATCCGAAACCGGTCGTCTAAAATAAATAATTACAAGCAGCTGGTTGCTGAATTTCATTAATTTATTTATGGGCATTATCATTTTCCGTTCGTTCTAAAATTGTGGCAGAACGTAATGGTGCACGGGGGCCACGTCCATCTGTCAGTTTGAAGTGAGTCAGATTCCGTGATGCATTATTTTGTTCCTCCGTTTTTTCCGTCGCTAGTTACGGATCGTTAACACAGGTGTATTCTAGAAGGCGCTGACTGCATGGTTTCTCGCAGAATGCAAATGAAAGCTTCCACAGTTGTATATGGGAGAGAATGCCCAAAACTGTATGTGTTGGGCTGACAGTGCTGAAGATTGGTGTAATGTATGCAACAATAACATTCAATGATGGTGCAATTTCAAGGATCAATGTTATGAAGAAATTGAACATCCAGAGCCAGACGGAAAGGAATATGGCTTTGGCTCTAACTGCTATTGATAAGCGACAGGTAACCGAAGCAGAGACAGCTGCAGAAGCTGCTACCAAGGAGTCAAGGATAAAGAAAATAATGAAGAGAAAGTGGAGGATAAGGAAACAGGACAACAACTGGATTATGCAGCTGGAATGTTCTAACCACCATAGTGGTAAGTTAATAAATCTCTAAATCTTCGTTTGCGAATTACCAAGAACTTGAATTTTCATCTTTCAGATACACTTTTCTCCTAAATGACTGAAGTTAAACTCACAAAAAATTGTACAGATATTTAGAATGACCGTCTCTACCGCCCTTGCATATTATATCTTTGAAAAACTGATATCATTATGATGATATCGGTGATATTTGAGCTACATTTTTAAATATTTTTGTTGTTGTAAAATAAATTACTTGCCTTTTTCACAGAGCAGCATCAGGGAAGGAAATTGGAGGCAAAAAACAGTTATGGGAATGTTGTGTGTACTGTGACTGTTTTCCAAGCTGTGAGGTCAGTAGTTCCAGAGAAAATGGTACCGCAGTGAAATAGAGTTCCGTTTTTTATACTATTGTAAATATTTTTGTCAGTACAAACTATAATAAATATTCCAATAATTTTTTGGAAACTGCTTTGCCTAATAGCCCTAACTGTTTGTACAAAGTTTGAGCTATCTCTCATTTATAGATCAGTAGCAACGTGAGGGATAATATAAAGCTAAAAATGCAGCCCGTTCAGGGGCGTGTCCCCTTAACAATGATAACTTCAGTCGAAGATGAGCATCGATAGGAGAAAAGTGCGATAACGAGACCCATCTCGCGCACGATTTCAAAGACGAATACAGCAAATGGAACGTGTCTTTAGCCCCAATGCTTCAGAAACGCTGCATATAAGCAAGCAGCATCCCCAAATTACATCATCCACCTCTTCGTCAGTCGTATTGTACCTGAAGATCTTTGTACTTATATATAGCTAACTGTACACCTCTACTTGACTTATGCCCGTTTCTGGAAAACGGCATTTAACATGCCAGATAACTTCCTGGGGTTTCCCGTAGCAGATTTCAACGGTCCTTTAGTTAACCACGAAGTAAATACTTCTTCTGTCAATGCTAATAGTAGACGTCAACAGATAACAGATGCCACTACCAACGAAACTCGCAATTACTCCAATTTTATCTGTTATTAAGGAAAAATGAAGACGCGTCAGGAGTTTTCTGTATCAGTTTTGAAACGCAATGGGCGACAAGCGAGGAAAAAGAATTGCTCTATTTGACAAAAACCTTTTGACCAAACTAGTTTTAGAAAGGAAAGCAGCTATCTATATATACAGGGTGTCCCAGCTATCTTGTCCACCCAAAATATCTCTGGAACAATAACAGCTATTGGAAAACGACTTTCACCGGTATCAATGTACGGCTGGGACCCATGAATGTACATATTTGGAAATATTCTAAAACGAAAGGAAATGTGTTTTTTAACACAAACTTGCGTTTTTTTAAAATGGACACCCTATATTTTTTCTTAAGCAATCCATAGCATTACAAATCACATAAACAATGGCGTTGATTGCATCGCAATATTCCTATTACATCCCGAGATATTGCGACGCGAAGTTGACGCTTGAAAAACCCGAAATGCGCTGCTAGCGCACGTCCTAAGGCTCAGGCGTGAACTCCATGCTGCCCGTAATCGCGATGTGATTGACATGCGTAATCGCACTTCCATACTTATCAAGAGGTCCGAAACGAATAATACGGTCTGCTGCCATCCTGCATTAAAGTCGTACATTCCAGCAAATGGTCAAATGTTTGTTAAGCTTAAGGGACTTAACTACGGGGTCATCAGTCCCTAAACTTACAAACTACTTATGAACTACCTACAACTAAGGACGGCACAAATATCCATGCCCGAGGGGGGATTCGAACCCCCGACCGTAGTGGCCGTGCAGACCATGACTGAAGCGCCTCAGTCTCCTCGGCCACCGCGGCCGGCGCATTCCAGCAGGTATTTATCCCATAGGCTAGGGGTGATGCGGTTCTGTAACATATCTGTGTACCGCAACGTTAGTCACAAAGTTAACTTCACTTATCGTTAATCCATTACTAAAAAGGTAATGCCGTTCAACGTTAAAACTTTACTTTACTGTAGATCTAGCGCAAGTGACAGTGAATCATTCACTCATAATAGTAAAATTCATGTTGATGGTTTTAGTGAAACGAGCAAGTGGACTAAAGGTTTTACCGTTGTTTAGATAAAAAATGTTTTGATTTGGGAAGTTCAGGTAAGACATAAAAGATGAATGTCAATCACATCGCGATTACGGGCAACATGGGTTTCACGCCTGAGCCTCAGGACGTGCGCTAGCAGCGTATTTCGGGTTTTTCAAACGTCAACTTCTCGTCGCAATATCTCGGGATGTAATTGGAATATTGCGATGCAATCAACGCCATTGTTTATGTGATTTGTCATGATGCTATGGATTGCTTAAGAAAAAAATATAGGGTGTCCATTTTTTTAAAAAAAAGTCTATATGTCCTCTATGTGTTCATAAACCATTCATTCGAATGCAATGAAACTTTGTTCACCGTAGACCACGAAGGTTCTTTAACCAAAAACAATAGAGCACTACACATAGCTCAGGATATATGACGTCATAAATAATGAGAGCCCACCGCGTGTGAATGCGTCAGTTATTGGAAAATGGGAGTAGTTGGGGACCTGCAATAAAGTTTGATTTCGGACGTTTCTGAAGCTTTTGTAACTGACCCCCCCCCCTCTCCCCCCACAAAATGATGAACGAAAAGAAGTCTTAACGATCACAACAGTTTCGCTGTAGATGCCGTAAAACTGTCGCATCAGGCATGACATTGTAAACAATATAGTTGGAAGAGACTGCCACAAAATGCCACGAGACTTTATTCACACACGGTATGAGAATCACAGTACTTAGCGACTTGCAACGAACTTTAAACATAATTTCTTGCTTACTGCTTTTCTGCTGTTTGTGGACTAAAACTACGGCATTCGTTATGACGTTACAATTTGTAATGTCTACACTACAAATCGTAGCCGCTGGAAATTTTACAGACAGTATACACATATATAGCTGAAAGTACCTTCGAAATTGTGACACAGTACGACACGCAGTTCATGAGATATTAGCACATAAACAGTAAAGTTAATAGAAAACAGCCCTATCACGCAAAAGTTTTAATCTATTACTTCTTTACTACTAATTATATGCGCAACAGGTTTTTCAGACATACAGCACTTATACAAATACGTACCTGAAAAAGTATTTAATTTTACAACGTATAACCAATAAATATGAGATCGTACGAATTTTATATGCCCTTTGCATTTTGATTGCTATCTTTATTTGTTTGGATACTGCACGTATAATTTTGTACATTATGCAAGACAGCGTTATTTCTTATATATTCTCCGATAAATATCACACGTCTTTAGAAAAAGGAGATGGACAGAGAGAAGGGATAGGAGAAGTACTAACTCAAGGTAGGCATAAATAATTACCCGGGCAACGCCGTGTTTTTAGCTAGTAGAAAATAAAAAGACAGACGGCTCGATTATTTTCGAAAAGCAACATGCTTCGGAAAATGTCACAAAACAGTACAGTTCCTCAAATCAGACAGAAGAGAGAATGGTAAGGCGCCTCCAATAGCTGTATTCTGTTTTAAAAGAAAAACCAGGACAAACAACAGCGAAGACAGTGTTAGTAATAAAAAATCATATGTATTATTTCTGTTGTCAACATCTATTTTATGAATTTAAGTTTTCCTCTTCAAATTGTCCTGTGAATATGACATTACTTTTTACAATACAATACAATACATCCACCCATCCACCATTTTTTAAAGAAATACAATAATCACTTGAAACATTGATCAATCGTAAAGGCAACTGCATGGCAAAACACTATTGCAATGGGAAGTACCTTATACTTAATTTAAAGTTGTATTATGAGAGCACGGTTTTGTGGTCCGGAATGTGGTAATTTTACATCCACATCGACGATTGCGAGAGATAACGTTGTGATATTACAGATACAGGGGGAAGCTGATTGTTTCCACGTGAAAGGCGGGTTTTGCCAGAATGATGAGTTCCCCAGCCGGCCGGCTAACAGTTTGGACGTAGTGAATGGGATACAGCAGGTAGTCAGGGTTTCCCTAATGTCGTCGGAAACCGGAAGCAACGCTCTTGAATGAGCGAGGGCGGCTATTCCAGATTGCAACAACTGAAATACAATATAGCCACACACATTATTCTAAAAATCCACATAAAACCAGGGAATGATCATACGGCAAATATAATTATATTAATGGATTCAGGAGACTTGGGAGAATCAAACGCCGTAATTACAATTTCAATATCCCTTACAGATAAAAAGTCGACAAATTTCAGTACTATAATAATAATATTATAAGACTTATATTTACAATTATTGATAAGTAATGTTTATCAGTAATAATTTAAGAAGCAAATGGGCAGCATTGTTCCTCGCACCTATCTTAAAAGACGTACCACGTTATTTCCATATTCTTTCAATAAACTTTGTTTTACTCTCTTGTTCTGCTTTTCGTTGAGGTAATAATATTCTAGTGTCAGAACATAAATTCCACCACATAACCGCAAAACATGAACCCAGCAAATCGCATTACATTTATATATGTATTTTATTATATTTAATATTATTCTTAGTAACGTACTTTTTATGTTGTAGACTGCCACATAAATATTTCATGGGCGACTAAAAATAGTATATATGCAGCAGATAATTCATACATAAACCATTATAAGTATTTGTGGACAATAACTGTATATATTTGTATAAAAAGCCATGATAAATTAAATATTAATTGTGTAACTATGTTTCGACGGTGGTAGTATATTTGAACAGTGAGAGGCCATGCTTAATGGCTATCCGAGCAAAGAGCTTCAGTTTCGGCCGTTTTTTGGTATTGTTAAATATGTATTTGTTTGTTAAATGTATACAATATTTGTAGGAAGGTGATCAAAGAATTTAATTCTGTGATATTCAAATGTACAATATTTTGGAAGTGAAATTGTATTTTAAAGATGAGGCGTTAGGATGCACGGAAGGATACAATTTTGGGAGCAGGGAGAGCACGCCTTTCGAACGCTTGGGAAGGAACTCGTAACTTGGACGTTGTGGTGAAAGGTTGTACCGCTGGGTGGTCTCAAGTCACGTTACGAACTTGTGATTTGAAGAGATAGACATCTGTGGACTTAGAAAATTTACGGGACTGTGACTGAAGAACTTAGTCTCTGGTGAAAATCGATAAACTATGCACGGTAGTAGGGCTGTGGAACTGTGATAATTCAGCAATCGTGTACTCGTGTGATGAGAAAGTGTGTTTTATAACAAATACTTTTATCGAGAATTAACTTGGAACTGCAAAATTCGATGGACTACTGTAACTTACTAGTGGTAATTTGGAACTTTGACTCTCGAATGCGTTTGATACTTATTATGCCTCTCATGAACAATAGTTGGGGAAATATTTACATATTTACCGATGTATAAAGTAGGACCACCTCCGCGTTTCATGTCGAAAATGAGTAATAAACCACTTCTTTACCTTAGAATATTTTGTTGGTCATTTAGAGGTTTAATTTATGTTTGTTAAATATATTTTCACGTCATCATATACAGATTGATAGACTGGCCAAACTACAGATTAATTATTGATCTTGTTTAAACAGATTGGGTAGCTGTTTAGGGTACAGAAGCTGACACACATAACTCACCCCTAAGAACAGAGACAACGAGCCATAAACCATTTACTACCCCAAGTTATGTATTGCCCAAGTCTTGTTGGTGAGAACCGATAGGACGGTCGCAAACTGTTGCTCAGTGTTGAGATTCTATTTCACCACTCGCGAGGGAGATGCAGCTAATGCATGCCACCCGTTGCCAACATTATTTCTTCCGAGCGCAGACCGCGCTGTAAAATTTGACCTGGAATATTGTTTTCCGCGTTTTTTTCCGTTTAGTATGACCCAAGCAATGACGTCATTGGTAATTTTTTTCTTTTTTAGTCTGAAACGCATATGGAATTCGCTTTCATTATATAGATCAAATCAGCATAAAATATTTGTTGCAAACAGACAGGAATAATTCGTTGGTTTCCATAAGTTACCTTTCAGTTCCCACTTTCTCGGTTGAAGACTAGTTTACACGACGACACTACGTATCATGAAACTGCGTTACTGGCCAGTGCGCATGCGCGACAAGCGTTCGGGCAACTCGTTGGCGAAACTAAACAGTTTCGGCTCCTTCCAACTTTGACGAAACTGATTGCGCGTGTTTATAGGTTAGGTGATAACCAATACAGAACAAAGGGGGAAAAGGAAGAAATAATTCGGTTTTTGAACGTATATGCGATGCATAGGTGTTCGGGCCATTTTAACGACGAAAATTTCAGGAATAAGTAGCGGCGTGTTAGTGCTCTTTGAGCAATTAAGGATAGTTTACACGACGACACTACGTTTCATGAAATTGCGCTACTGGCTAGTGCGCATGCGCGGCAGGCGTTCGCGCAACTCGTTGGCGAAACTAAACAGTTTCCGCACCTTCCAACTTTGACGAAACTGATTGAGTGTGTTTTTAGGTTAGGTTATATCCAATACAGAACAAAATACAATGTACAGGGGGGAACGGAAGAAATAATTCGAGTTTTGAACATATATGCGTTGCGTTGGTGTTTGTGCGATTTTAACGGCGTGTTAGTGCTCTTCTAGCAGTTATTTATGAAATTAAATATTGATGAGTTGACGATTAGTGAACTGCAGACTAAAATACATCCAATTCGAAATACCTATATAAACGAAGTATGGCAACTGTGGATTTCGGAACACGGTACAAGTACTGCAGAGACGAATATCTTCTTGACAAGAAACGTAATGCAATTCGTAATTTCAGTGCTGGTAACAATGCTTCATGCATAACAGTATCTTGTTGCTTTATTGCATCACTAACTCTGTTTAAAAGGAACGTTACTGCTGTGGTGACATTCTAACTTGATTGAAATAACTTCTAGGGTCTTCAATCACAATTTCTTTCAGCGAGGACGCTGAGCAACCGAGCTGACGTCTTTTTCTTTCTTTTTTTTTTTTTTTTTTTTTTTTTTTAAATCCATTCACGAACCCAAACACGTTTCTTATTCTATTTATGTTTAGTCTTATGCACCGACTTCACACACACAAGCAATAGATTCGTCACAACTCTTACAGCTACCAAAACTTTCATTTTACAGCGACTACAGCAGTCACAAAACAACAGAATTGAAGCGTATAGCGTTGGAGGGAAGTGTGTGGGGTAAAAACCGCAGAGGAAGACCGAGAGATGGATACAGTAAGCAGATTCAGACAGATGTAGGTTGCCGTTCTTATGTGGAGATGAAGAGGCTTGCACAGGATAGGGTATTGTGGAGAGCTGCATCAAACCAGTCTCCGGACTGAAGACCACAACAACAACAACAGTATTGGCGCCGTGTCTACAGACATACACGAAACCAGTTGCGCGCAATTCATTTCATGCAGCGAGTTTCGCAACCTAGTGTCGTCGTGTAGACTAGCCTTTATTCGTGAATTAAATCTTGATGGGTTCACGATTAGTGAATTGCAGACTAAAATACATTAAATTCCAAATACCTATACAAAGGAAACAATGGCAGTTGTGCATTTGGGAACACGGTACAGGTGCTGTAGAGACGAATATATATTTGACAAGAAGAGTAATGCAATTTGTAATTTCAGTTCTGGTAACAATACTTCACGCATAACAGTATCTTGTTTGTTTATTACGTTACTAACTTTGCTTAAAAGGAACGTAAACTGCTCTGGTGACATTCTGAGTTATTTAAAATAACTTCTAGGGTCTTCGATTACAATTTCTTTCAGCAAGGTCGCTAAGCAAACGAGCTGACGTTTTTTTTGTAATCCAGTCACAAACCCAAACACGTTTTTTATTCTTTTTATGTTTAGTTTTATGCAACGACTTCACACAGAGAAGCAATAGCTCCAGCACAACTTTTACAGCTACCTAAACTTTCATTCTACAGCGACTACGGCACTTACAAAACAACGAAACTGAAGTGTATATTATTGGCGCCGTGTCTACAGACATACATGAAACCAGTTGCGCGCAACTCATTTCATGAAACGAGTGTCGCAACCAAGTGTCGTCGTGTAGAATAGCCATTATTCACCGTCCACTGTTCCCGTCTTTCCTCATTCCTTGCGAACACAAACATCATATGGCAATCTTCAGTTTTTACAGACAACAGCGGAGGAACGAATCATTTCTCTTAACTGACTTCAATGACTATGTAAAACACATTATTAATTAGACTTAGTAAATCACTTCAAATCGACATTTAATCTTAAAAACTGCTGCGAAGTTCTAAATTTATCGTCAACAACCGACGAGCAACACGTTAATTTACGTAAATAGAACCGACAGAAGACGTACAAAAGTTCAACAATGCCTACCGTAGTACAACTTGTGTATAATTGTGCAGTAAAAGCGCTGTTGGAATCATTAAAGCCCCTCTACAGTTTGAAACGCACACTGTAGGTATTCAGACATATACAAAGCCCACCAAGTTTGGAAAAACACGGCGTCCTCGGCTTAGCCAATGATCAGCGGTATGTAATATTTCTGGCTTAAAACCATCATCTGCGGCGAGCCAGTTACTGACTTTACGGCCGCTGCGGTCGGGAGTTCGAATCCCCCCTCGGGCATGGATGTTTATGCCGTCTGTAGTATACGGTAGTAGTTTGCAAGTTTAGGAACTGATGAGCCCGTAGTTAAGTCCCATTAGCTCTACAAACATTTGATCATTTTTAAAACCATCATCTTCAGTACAGCCGGTTACGACCAGTAGGCGACAGATGGTAAAAGCTGGTGAGAAGCACGACAGGTGGTACAATAGGTCGGGTTCCCATGGGAAAGAGCACTGGCAAGTCTCCCCGAATTCTACGGAAGTCCCCGAGCGGCAGGCACTGAACGCCGATTGGCTGTAGTACCGGCGGTCACGCGCCAAACGCGATCATATTGGCCCACTTCAGGTTACGGTAGTAACACTAAAAGTGGGTTTGTGATCGTCTTTTACAGCTCGAAATTTAAATGAAAATAACGGCTTAACCATGCAGCTGACACGAAAATTGAATAACCTAATTTGTAGAGGAGAAACTTCTCTACAACTTTGCTCTCTTATGTTTTTTTCATATCTCGAATCGTTTCAGAGATATTTGCAAGAATATCGGCGATTTTGGGATGTATATCTGTCTGTCTGTCCGTAACGTGTTCCCTGTTTTTAAGACGAACCGTTCAACCGATCAGCACCAAATTTTGCACACATAATTGTAGGCCGCCAGAGACCAGAACCTCCCTTTTTCAAACTTTTCGGACAAAAAATACTGTAATAATACAAAAAAAAAAAAAAAAAGCCGTTTGTAATATAATTGTAATTGCAAACGAACCGTTCATCTGACGCGAAAATTGAATAGTCTAATTGTAGAGGGGAAAATTCTCTACAACTTCGCTCTATTACGTTTCTTCATATCTTGTATCGTTGCAGAGATATTTGCAAAAATAACGGCGATTCGACGATGTCTGTCTGGCTGTAACGTGTTCCCACTTTTTAGGTCGAACCGTTCAACCTATCGGCACCAAATTTTACAGACATTATTGTTGGCTAACAGAACCTCGCTTTTTGAAATATTTCTGACAAGAAATACGGTGGTAATAAAAAAAAAAGCCGTTTGTAATGTAATTTTAATTGCAAATAAACCGTTCATCTGACGTGAAAATTGAATAAACGAATTTGTAGAGCAGAAAATTCTCTACAGCTTTGTTCCCTTATGTTTTTTTCATATCTCGTATCGTTTGAGAGATATTTGCAAAAATAACGGACTTTTGACACCCTCCATTAAATGAACGAAAACCAGCTGTTCGCAGATGTCACGTGACATTGATCGCTCAGAACTGTCTCTGACATACACCATCTTGCGTTGCGTATTTGATGATTTTCTTATTGTAACTTACACGTTGTCATTTCAAAGCAATGGCGCACTGAAGGATTAACAAAAGACGTCGTTCTTCGTACGATAAATGATAATCTAATGTCTACAATTGCCATATTAGCATCAGTTAACAACGGCCATCAACAGTATGAGATTAAAGAACATAATTCCTAACTGTTAGCTGTAGCGTAGTGGGCAATGTGTTGGACTGTGACGCTTAAGACATTCTTATTAATTAATTTTTTATTATTTAGATTATTATTTTGGTCCAAAATGTTTCCAAAAAGTTATAAAAACTACAAATCTGAAGTGGGCCATAAAACACGTCAGTGCGATTTTTTAAATTCATGTTTAATAAAATAATTATTTATTTAATGTAAAACTGACTACGTAACATATATTAACTATTCCAAAATTAATAAACAAAACAATTAATAAGAGACGGAATATGGACGGGGTCCATGTTTGCACGCCAAATTGCGGAGCCGTCACACTTCAGTCCAGAATACGCACTCGGAAAAGTTACATGTCGCTTTTGTAGGCGGTCATAAGACATAGTTAATTTTAGAACAATGCAAAATTGCAATATATTAAACTTTCAGTTAAAACAATGTGTGGCGAGAGTAAATTATTATGCGGTTTGCTAGTTTTCTGTATTCTTTAAATAAAACTAGCTGGCATCCCAAGAACTTCAGTATTATTTCGTAATCAGATGAGTCCCTGCCAATAGTTTAATAATTTCAGCCTCTCTTCAAGAACTCCGACCTGTGTGCTATCATCTGCGTAGGGACGACATCTATAGAAGACGTCAGGTTGGTGAACTTTTATTACAGTATCTACTCTTCACACATTGCAGTGGGGATTAACTACAACCCTTGCTTACACTGTCATTGAGGTACAAACACAGACTGTTGTGCGTCATCCATGGTACATGGAGGAGGAAAGGAAATGATTAAGGACCGGTTAAACATACCCCTTATAGAACACTACCTGAAAACCCGGCTTTGCCCGGGTATATATTTATTTATTCCTGCTTTGAGTTAGTACTTCTCCTATCCTTTCTCTCTCTGTCCATCTCCTTTTTTCTAAAAACATGCTATATTTTTCGGAAAATAAATAGGAAATAAGGCTGTCTCGCATAATGTACAAAATTATAAGTATCCAAACAAAGAAAGATAGCAATCAAAACACAAATGACATATAAAATGCATACGATCTCATATTTATTGAGTTATATGTTGTACAATTGCAGCAATGTATTCATTTGTAAAAGTGCTGTATGTCTGTATTAAAAGAAATTTCTTTTTTACTGCTTTATTTATTTATTCTTATATTTTCCTATTCGTATGGTTATCCTTACAGAGAAATTGCTGAAGACATTGTAGCATGCATAGACCAAATATATGGTCTGTAACCTCCTTGCTATAGAGTCGCAAACGTCATCGCTGTCCTTCAGTCCGATTTTTTTAAAAATAATTTGACGACTTTCAACCACCATATCTTCCACCCGCTTATAGCTATGGGCAGGGAACTGCTATGGTGTACAACGGGAGACTTCGGACAACAATTACACACAGACCATTCGTTTCCGTTCTATATTTTTCGCTGCAGAGCGAAATATCAACACACACACTCACACGTAGAATTTTATATACACTGATAACTTTCCACTCTTTTATCATTATCAACCCTCAAGCAACAATGTAACCAATAAAACCATTTTCAAAAATATAATTTTCAGAGTAATTATCGTTCCGCATTTTGCATTGTAATCTTCAAATTACTAAATATCTATCAGATCGCTATAAAACAGTGCCGAAAACCTTCCTCAGGTATAAATTAGTAAGTGTACAAGTATTTAAAAGTCTCTGCATCTTGTCATTCGACGCGATAAGCATACACCAAACATACATTAACATTAATATATATAGATAAATAGGTATCCGGTCGCCATAAAACCGTGCCTAAAGCCTTCCCCGGGTAGACATTAGTAACTGTACAAATTTTTAGCTCTTTATGTCTTGTGGTTCAGATGTCATAAACGTACACCGAACAGACACTCACATTTATAGATATAGATTTTCACACATGGGCACACTCTCCCTATACAGTCTTTCTAGGTCGCTCGTCCCATTTGGTTCAGGGTTCCACTGGTCTGCACATCATCGTCATCATCATTAGAGACTGATTATGCCTTTCAGCGTTCAGTCTGGAGCATTGCCAGCATGCGACAGCTGCGACGCTCGTTTCTCGGGGCTTGTGCCGCCATGTTTTGTCCGGCGGTCCAGCCCGCGGCAGAGCTGCACATTAAGGGACACCCCACCGCACCCGCCCTCCCCAATGCGGACGAGTTCGCCACCAGCGCCAACAGCAGCCGCCACCGCCTTCTGCTTCGGCGGAACCGTCGGTCGCCGACGCACCGTTTCCGGTCTCCTGCAGCGTCGCCCCGGAAGCACCTCCACTGGTCGCTCCGCCCATGCCTTCGTCTCTTACGGCCAAACCGGGCCCCGACGTGCATTCCGCGTGCGGCTTTCCTGTCGGCGTTGCCGTGCAGTCCCAAAGTGGGTACCGGGCCACAGAGTAACATATACAGAGAAGCAGCCCACCCTAAAGCCTATTTTAAACGATCAACGAACTTGTAATAGATTGATAACAAGTTGCGTTAATGGCGGCCGTCAGTCGTTTGAACGGCTGCGCTAGTATGATCGCGCTAGTATCGAAGCGCGATAATTATAGCGATAAAGAAATAGGGCCCGTTCTAAATTCGGTACTAGTGGGTTCACTGCGCATGCGCGAGCTAGCAGCTGTGTGCTGCAGTCGCCGCTCCAGTTAGTCCGCCATTTTTCTTCGTATTTACGTATATTTTGCGTTATGTCGAAGTTTATGATCAAAATGTATTACAAAATGTATTTCTAATGACGGCATTCACACTGTCCGTCACCAGACCGTCACCTAACATCAACGTCATATTAAGCTTTCTCAAGAAGATTGTTTTGATTGAACGGTCGTCTGCTGACATCGGAAGTTAACCTATTTTCGTCACGCGATTTTCCTACTGTAGTCGACAATTATACGGTTTGCACGCAAATTTGTCTTATTAATCTTTAGTTTATTATTATACTTTGGTGTAGCGGTAAATTGCAAATGTTTCATGACAACTTAAATATTTATCTCAATTATTGTCCACCGAAAAGCGAGGTCGTACATCTGAAACCGAAAAATGGTTTATGATTTGCAATATCGTAACAGAAAAGACTGAAGCCAATTGTTTATTTGAATAACATTGTAATTTGATGATGCAATTTTCATTAAATAGCATTTTAAATGAAAAAGTCAGTCCAAATGAAAGACAAAAATTCAGTTGTGCATGACGTTATTAACAATGTCATTGGGCAAATCGTAGTAGATAAAGTACAAAATCAAATGTTTGTTAAGCTTATGGGACTTAACTACGGGGTCATCAGTCCCTAAACTTACAAACTACTTATGAACTACTTACAAACTAGGACGGCACAAATATCCATGCCCGAGGGTGGATTCGAACCCCCGACCGTAGTGGCCGTGCTGACCGTGACTGGAGCGCCTCAGTCACCTCGGCCACCGCGGCCGGCTAGATAAAGTAAAGAAGGTGTATTTACGTTCTTATAAATATTGCTTTATGTGTTCATAAGTTTATTTTTTTTTCGCTTGAAAATAGATGTGAATGTTTTGAAATGTTGTTTCACTACCCAGAACTTTACCACACTAAGTTGACCAAAAACATCGATTGCAAGGTTTTCTTTGGCTGTCAACACCATTTAGCGTTGTTTCCTCAATTCCAGTATTAAACTATGACTTCCTACATAACAAATCGGCTTTTATAACCTCACTTTCAACATCGGGTATTACTGTTTATCGTCTAAACACGCTGCCACAAGATCTTGCTTGAGTTTGTAGTTCAGGGCTAGTACGCTAGGAGCGCTTCATTAGACTATTATCTATCTTGTTCACCTTCGTTCATCGTTTAAAAAGGGCTTAAACCACTGTCCTACGCTCCCCTCGTAGTTCCGTAAGATGCTAGTAGATGTCAGGCTGGCTTAGGGTGCCTCTCGCACGTCAGAGGGTAGCGTGGAAGGCTGAGGGGATCGTGCCGCCTGCCAGGAGGCCACGGCTGTGTCCGGCGTTTGAGGGGAGGTGGTGGTGGGGACAGCCGCTACCTGCCGCCTGCTCTGGCCAGTTTAAAGGGCTGCTTCTGACCGCAGCGACATCATGGGACATCTTACAGAACTGCTGGAAACCCTCCCTCCCCGCACCCCTGAGCGTAGGACCGGGCCCTTACGGAGGTTCCCTGTCTGTATATATTTGTCTGTGACCGGGCTACGGGGGGGGGGGGGGGGGGAGGAGGAGGGGGGCAACTGCCGCTGGCCAACGTTTCAGCTAGAAACAATCCCCGCCCATTTCCCTCCCTCCTTTCCGACACCCACGTCCTTGCTAAAAGCTCTGTACAATGTATTTACACTCGAAGTTTTAAGACCTGAAATGATTATATCGAACCTACAACTGCAAATCGATTGAGTGTTTCTGAACCGGAGATTCGGGCGCTATGCGCCATTACGTACTAAATAAATAAATTATTGCTTGACCTATACCTAACCTAACTTTCAATTTAAAAGAAGTTACCTGTAGCACAGCCTAAAGAAGGTTAGATATAGGTTAAACGAGAAGTTTATTATTATTCTTATTACTTCAGTACGTGAGGGCGCATAGCGCCTGAATTTACGGTTCAGGAACACTAAATCGATTTACAGTTGTATGTACGATATGTCATTTCAGGTGAGCTATTTCGAGTATAAGCTTTCTTGAAAATTGCTCTATATTTGCTACAGATATTTTTGCTTTGTTAAGAATACTCGAAAAGGTTTTACAACTGCATTAGGAAACGTTTAAATTTTGTAGTAGTTACTGAATATTTTCAGTATGTCTTCAGTGTAATCATGGATCATGAAGTGGATACTAACAACGCATCTTTGGTGTGGCGGATAACATATCTTCGATTCAGTCTTTCAAAAAGGGGGAGCTAAGCCTATCGGAAGTGGGGTCTAGCCTCTAGAGGCAGGGCTTGGTAAGGGATTGTTTTCTAGTGCCAACGTTACGTCGTTCGAGCTGCCACTTCTTCCTCTACGTCTGGGGCCACGCCGCCCCCTCGCCCTCGAGGCAGATCAAGTCACTGATCCACAGCAGTGCGTCGCCTACATCTACATATATACGCTGCAAGTCACATTGAGGTGCATGGCAGAGGGTTCATCGAATCGCCTTTAAGTGTTTCTCTACGGTTCTATTCTCTAATGGCTTGCAGAAACACCTAAATCTTTCCATTTCCGATCTGATTTCTCTTGCTTTATTCTGATGACCATGTCTGGCTATATAACTGTGTGCTAACAAAATATGTTTGCATTCCGAAGAGAAAGTTGGTGAAAGAAATTTCGCAAATAGATCTCGTCGCAACGAATAACGCCTTTCTTTTAATGATTTCCACCCTAACTCGTGCATCATGACCGTGACACTCTCTCCCCTATATCACAATTATACAAAACGAGCTGTCCTTTCTCTCAACTTTCTCTAAATCGTTTATCAGTCCCACTTGATGGGGATCCCACAATGCACAACAATACTCCAAAATAAGACGCACAAGTGTAGTTTATAGAGTTTCTTTACTAGAATTGTTGCATCTTCCAAGTGAAAGACGGCTGCCTGCCGTCTTCCCCAGGTTTTTAACTTTGTTATTTATCTAAGTTCACTAGACGGCCCTTTCTGCTAAACGAGAACCCATTTCGTTCGGAGGCATGAGGAATAGCATTTCATTTCATGTTTTTAAATGTTAGTTTCTGTAATACTGTGTTAATATTGCTGGCATTTTATTATGCTAATAATTCATCATTGTGTCTCTGAATGTAGCAAGATGAACGGTTTCTCCATGACACCACTGTCCCTGTGAGAATGTGTACTTGCTTTATTCTGTATGTGCATAAATGAGCATCTTCTAGCATGGGAGTCTGAGTGTATGTATGAGAATTTTCGTCGTCGGCTGCTGGCTGTGCGCTTTGCATCTCTGGCTTCATGTCGATTGGTAGTCGTTACCAACTTCTGATTTTTCCTTCACCCTTTGGTACAATTTGTGTTGACAATGCCCTGTACTGAGCCTCAGCAGGACGCACGAGACTAACCTATCCCCACCACCTCGTTTTTCTTGGGTTTTCACCTATTTCTGACTGCTGGCAGGGGCTCACTGGCCGACTGAGCACTCTGTAGCTGCGCTTCGACCTGGTAAGACGTTCTGATTTTCTTTCCTTCCTTGAGATGGTAGCGATTCGTTGTCTGCTTTGTTCAAGTTAGACTTCAGAGCTTAGGTTCATTTTTCGAAATACGTTTCTCTGATCATATACGGAAGTGTATTCAATTTCATTTCAGTGATTTTCTATAGGTAAACGCGGTGAATATGTAACTAATTCGGTTTGATAATGGTTGCGAATCATTAACCTTGTGAGGCTAGCTGGCGGTGTACGAACTCTGTTTAATTTCTTTCTAGCTTTATGGGATGCAAATAATGTATGGGTATATTTTTATTCTGTGTAGTGCATTTTCCGTTTTCTACTTCCGCGTGTGATATGTACTTCAGGTGGTGTGTTCCTTGGAACAAAGTCTTCAGCTACCCCTGTGTCTGTTCTATGCCCTTCAGGAAGAAATTATGCATGTATCTTTCTGATTTCCATTAGTACATCGTGATCTCCTCTTCGTTTATTTTAAATTGCTGTTTCGCCACAAAACTTGTACTTTGCGTTCAGACTCCATCAGTAAATAACCTTCTAGCCTTGTACAACCCCCTTTAATAGCTTGCGTATGAAATATCACATATTTATAGGGGCTGCATGCCATATTTCTTTGTTGATTTACTCCGACTTTGAATTTATTACACTTTTCTGGTTTTTGAAGAATGGACTTCCCAATCGTGTCTAACTGTATTTCTTTAGCTTCCGTATGATATCCTATGCATTTCTAAGGCTTGCATGCCTTAGCTATTTTTCTTTATTTTTGTATTTTGTTACTGGTTTGAACTCCGACTTCAAGGTTTATAGCTAGTCACTTCAGTTCTCGCCACTGCTTACATACCAGTGCCTTACTATTGTGTATTCGTGCTTCGTAATCTATAATCTTTAAGCACTTCGCCTTCAGTGGAGTGCGAATATGTAATGTTGCAGACACGTGCCTTGTGTCTCAGTAAGTCTGCATGCTCACAGTTTGATTTAAATGGAAATTAATCTCGCTATTATCGTGTACCATCTCAAGTAAAGGAAGATCAACCAGAACCACCTACGAAGCTTATTTTCCTTGTGTTGTGTGGTACCTCCTGGTTCGCTGAATTTCGGCTACGATAGCGGCGCCTGCTTCTGCTTCGTATCAGCACGCTGAGTTGGGTGAGTTTTCCTTTGCTTCGCGTGTTTTATTGGCTGAATGCTTGTTGATTGTAAATCCCTCCTCCGACGATGTTCAGTTCAGATTTCTTTAAATTTATTTGAAATGGGATGTATTTTTATTATTCAACGAAATTGGTTCCCCTATTTGCTCATGTTTGAAGTGAATAAATAACTTATTGTCAGTGAATTTGATGCTTCTTATGAATATTAGTTTATGAATACACTCCCTTTTTTATGTTCTTTTTTACCAGTGCTGAGAATTAGCTCAGATGCAAATTATTATGTTTTAATTCCGTTGCGCCATGAATGTTCTCACAGCCACCTTCATGAAATGGTTTAGTTCGGGGTGGCTTGTATATTAATGATTGTGTGTAATTCTCGTGATCTACGACGTATGTTGGCCACAGTCTGTCTTCCTGCTGCCAAAGTAAAGTTTGAGTCAGTTCTAAATTCTTGGACAGGGAAAAAGATTGTGTTGCAGGAAGTAGTCAGTAGTTTACGCGAATCCTTTAGCTGGTTTTACGGCCAGAGTTATATGTTTAAAGTAAGCTTTTAACTGGCTCCTTTCAGGTAGAATTAATTTTACAATTAACGGTGGTCTTTCACAAGTGTTATGCCAACGAAACATAGTCTTTGGTTCACTTTCCCTGCATTATTTTCTTTGTGTTCTTTCGTATTTAAGTTGTTTGTGTTTTAGGTTTTTAGTTGAATTTACGGCCTGTAGGTTTGGCTGATATATAGAGTAAATTAAGTTTAAAAGGTTTCCTTTGCTGCTCATATGGATGAGGTCACACTTTTTATTATTCAGGGTAGCCCGCCTCTGTAGTCCAGAGGACAGCATGGTAGTTTGCCACGCAGGGAGCCTGGGTTCGACTGCAGCTCGGGTCGGAGATTTTCCCCACTCGGGGGCTGGGTGTTGTGTTGTCCTAGCACTAGGCCACGCCTCTGCGTAGTTCTGTGCGCCACCGCATCACGAGGTTTTATAAGGCAAAACTCTGCAAGGAGGGAAGGAAGCTTAGGGTTTAGCGTCCCGTCGACCGCTTGGTCATTAGAGACGGAGCTGACATTCGGATTTTTGGGTAAGGATGGGGGGAGGAAATTGGCCGTGCCCTTTGAAAGGAACCATCCCGGCATTTGCCTGGAGTGATTAGGGAAATCACGGAAAACCTAAATCTGGATGGCCGGAGGTGGATTTGAACCACCATCCTTCCGAATACGAGTGCAGTGTGTTACTACTGCACCACCTCGCTCGGTAAACTCTGCAAGAATCAGTGTCGTTTCTGTGCTGCGTTAGGTTGAGACACTGAGGGTAAAATTTCACGTATCGTGTCGGCGGCCTCGCGTGATTATGTTAGCAACATCAGCAACACGGTAGAAAATCTTTCCCCATTTGTTCGAACCACATAGAATGACTCGATTAGTGTATCGTACAGACCATGAAGTAAACACATAATGCTGTTCCTGCTTTATGGTTGACAGGTTCTTGTATGTACCCTCGTCCGCTCAGTAAAAATAATTGCACTCGTAAAGTGAAGATTCCATGAGAAAATATCAGCGTTGTCAAGCGATTGGTTAAAATGAAGACAAGCAGGATTCTCACTATTCAACATCTGTTTCCAACATTATCATAGGAGGCCGCTGGGATATTTGGTAAAATTTAACCGGCACTGGGAGGTATGAAACGGTATCTTTTACATGTTAAGGAAAACGCCTGACACAATGACAACAAATAAAAATGGAAGTATATTTCTCATGCCATTTTCGAATTATATAACTTTCATTAGGCTAATATTTGAAATGGAACTACAATTTTGGTGTTCGTATATTTATACAACGCCAAGAAATAATGTTATTCAGATACTGCGATATTCAGAATTCCAGAGCAGATAACATGTCGACTTCGTACTTCCACCCGTGCACCGCTAGATGCCTCTCCCGGCGCATCATCATTTATATCGGCATTCTCGACTTCGTAGTTCCACCCGAGCACCGCTAGATGCCTCTCCCGGCACACCATCCTTTATATCGGCATTCATATGAAAACATCCATTTCCTTTAATCACTCTTAATCACTGCGAAAATGAAGCATTTGAACGGCTCAAGAAGTGAGTTGGGAGCACTCCATATTTCGATATTCACTTATTTTAATACTGCAGATGCGCAGCATTACAGCGTCTTTAGTCGAGGCGAATAGCCAATCAGTGAGCTGATTGTTGGAGATTGTAGAACTTGATCCAAACTGTAGATAGAAAAATTTCTACTTTCTTTCACCACGCCGGTCGAGGTGACTGAGGCGCTCCAGTCACGGTCAGCACGGCCACTACGGTCGGGGGTTCGAATCCCCCCTCGGGCATGGATATTTGTGCCGTCCTAGTTCGTAAGTAGTTCAAAGTAGTTTGTAAGTTTAGGGACTGATGACCCCATAGTTAAGTCCCATAAGCTTAACAAACAAACAAAAAATCTTTCATCACTTTTAATGGCTAAATGCACACATAATATTTATATTCGTGAAATCTACGACAAACAATCTTTCTAATTATGTAAATTTCATTGGCCTTCTTGTACGATTAAATTAGTAATCTGTACCACAACTTTTCGTGTTAGCGTATTTATATAATTATGTAAATATAGAAATAGGATTGAGGTCCCAAATGAACGTCTTAAGTAATTTGCGAATAAGGACTTGGGTGGTTCTTGTCACGAACCATCCAGATGAGAACAGTTGATTCGTCGGAAAAGTCTGCCACCACTGTATTTGGAGTAAGAGAAAATTGGCACGGCTGTGCCGGCCTGAAGCCGTTATATGGAGTTTCTCCGGCAGCGGCGTGACGGCGTGCTGACGCACGAGGTACAGTTACTCCAGTAGGCGGTGAGGGACACAACCTACAGGGAGGAGAGGGGAGCCTGATGCTTAAAATGGCATCAAGTTCCCATTAATCAAATTGCGTGGTTATGGTATATCGCCCCAAATTTGCGATTGGGTAGGGGATTTCTTGTCAGAGAGGACACAGTTCGTAGTAATCGATGGTAAGGCATCGACTAAAACAGAGGTGATATCTGGCGATCCACAGGGTAGTGTTATTGGTCCTCTGCTATTCCTTATTTACATAAACGATTTAGGGGAAAATCTAAGTAGCTCTCTTAGGTTGTTTGCAGATGACGCCGTCATTTACCGTCTAGTAAAATCATCTGAAGATCAAAAACAACTGCAGAACGATCTGAATAAGATATCAGTATGGTGTAAAAATTGGCAATTGACTCTAAATAATGAGAAGTGTGAAGTCGTCCACATGAGTACGAAAAGAAATCCGTTAAACTTTGTTTACAACATAAATCATTAAAATGTGAAGGCCGTAAACTCCACAAAATACCTAGGAATTACTATTACTTCAGATCTAAACTGGAAAGAACACGTAGATAATATCGTGGGAAAGGCGAACCAGAGACTGCGTTTTATTGGCAGAACCCTTAAAAGATGCAACAGAACTACTAAAGAAACTGCATACACTACGCTCGTCCGTCCATTTCTGGAGTATTGCAGCCCAGTGTGGGATCCGTATCAGGTGGGTTTGACGGAGGACATCGAAAGAGTCCAAAGAAGGGCAGCTCGTTGCGTATTGTCACGATACAGGGGAGACACCGTTACGGAAATGATACAGGATCTGGGATGGGAATCATTACAACAACGGCGCTTATCACTGCGGCATGGGCTACTTACGAAACTCCAATCGCCAACATTCTCCTCCGAATGCGAAAATATATTGTTGACTCCCACTTTACATAGATAGAAATGATCATCAGAATAAAATACGAGAAATCAGAGCTCGAACAGAGAGATTCAGGTGTTCTTTCTTCCCGCGCGCTATTCGAGAGTGGAATGGGAGATAAATAGTATAATTGTGGTTCGATGAACCCTCTGCCAGGCACTTAAATGTGATTTGCAGAGTATCCCATGTAGATGTAGATGTAATGTACCCTGCACTGGCAGCTGGCAATTCGTTTGTCTTTAGAGTATTTTACTGACTTCTGATCACTTGCAAATGTGGCATTATCACTATTGAATAGCACACACACACACACACATATATATATATATATATATATATATATATATATATATATATATATACCCACAGAGGGGGGGGGGAAGTAAGAGGGGTTGAACCCCCCCGCCCTCCCCGTAATATTCCAAAGAGAATTATTTTTAAACACATAGGAATGAAATTTCCTCAAATCATAATTGATCTTCGTAAGTAAATAACCGAAAGTTTCAAAACATGGTCCGATTCAATTCAAATTAAAACGAACGTTTCAATATTTCATTATTTCTCATCGAAGGTCTGCCATTACGTAACCGAGAGTGGTACGGCGCATGCGCGAGCAGCGGAGACGAGCTGCGCTGTTAGTTGTTACGATAAGTTGGCGAACCGCCCCTAGCGCCGAAAACCGGCAATAGCTACAATGCCAACCAAGGTCGCGATGCTTTTCTTTTCTGTGGTTGCCAACATCCGCGACTTCAGTAGCCTTTGCGCTGTTACATTGTTGTTTCGTCAATAACTAATCATTACGGACTTGTTTTATCCCTATATATTTTATTCTTATTACTATATGGCATTAATAAATGATATAATCGACTTATGGGGATATACCCGAAAGGTCATTTTCCCTTGTGTTGTATTATTGAAATTTGCCATTTTGTATCCCCAAAATGGTTGAGGCTGGAATATTTTGGCTCATGGAAAAGTTGTTCGGCTCTTCTCCGTGAGTAATTCCGTCTTCAAAACATTTATTAGATTGGGCCCTTTTCGAGTTATTTTGATTTTCATTTGAGACTTAATCCGGCCCTAGGGCTTTCCACAATAGAGAGAGCGAAAAGTTTTGTTAATAAAAGTTGTTTGTCTTGTGATAAAAAAAAAAGTTCAGATGTTTGTATAGTCTATGGGACTTAACTACAGGGTCATCAGTCCCTAAACTTACAAACTACTTATGAACTAGGATGGCACAAATATCCATGCCCGAGGGGGGATTCGAACCCCCGACCGTAGTGGCCGTGAAGCCGTGACTGGAGCGCCTTAGTCCCCTCGGCCACCGCGGCCGGCGTCTTGTGATATTATCATTTCATAAAGAATAATTTTTTTTCGTTAAACCACTGGTTTTCAAGTTATATCCGATTAACGATTTAGGCTTTATGGCGGCACCCACTTCCGGTCGGCCGATTCTACTCTAAAGTTGATACGATCTTCCGATTTTGATATAGGGCAGGTGTGCAAAATTTCATTCAAATCGGTTCACGCCTTTTTGAGATAGAGAGTTTACACACGAACACGCACACACATCACTCCGAAAATGGTCGGAATGGCTGCCAAGAATCCTGAATGGTAAAGATCTCTCTTTAAAACCGGAGGTCGAAAAATATCGTGATGATTATTCTTTCTACTTTCTCTACTTTGTACATGAAAGTAAAAACTCGCTGGCATCTACTCTGTTAGTTAATACGACAGCCCTGACCGCGTTCGACGACCGAAACCTACATGTCAGTGAAGAAACAATACCGCGGAAGTAACAAAACACGAACTTTATACAGTAGAGACAAGAAACCGTCTAGAATGCTTTATACTGTACGTGACTTAGAAGTGCTAAATTTGGATCGTGACACAGTTATTAAATTTCTGATCATATTAGAAATTTTGCCACTTTGACTTGTTTTATAACCAATTCTACGAATTCTCAGAATTTTGTTGGCGTTTTTCTTCCTATCTTCGGGGGAAGCTTTAGATTTCCTTTTCCTGTCGTTACCTCAGTCATCTCAATATTCTTAATATTCACTTTCAACCACCTCGCGTCTGTCATCTCCCGATAAGTTTTCCGGATTTTCTGGTCTGCGATTAGCACAAACGTGCTACTGTAGTTTCACATTACTTACTTTTAGCATTCTTGCAAACAGACAGTTGTGTTTCTAGATAAAGAAATTTGTAAATTAATTTAGGAGCATCAGAGATTTAGCTCAGATTCACGTATTGATGAGAATGACGATATCAATAATATAATTAATAAAAACTGGAAGAAAATCAGCACTGATAGCACTAAGTTTCATACTACTGTTATTTGGATAAAGTTAATGAAACATGTTTCTCATCTCTGTGACTCACTCAGTAAAAGGTATCTCCACTTTGATATGCTAAATTCAGCCAAGAAACTATTTCTTCCTCAGTGAAAATATCGTCTAGAGGCACGTTGTCCATTTTCATAAACTAAATGATAACCAAGGAGACGCTTTCGAAAACTGTCGGTGCGTGACAAGCGGTAACAATGTGCTGCGTGCGCTTTCGCACTACCGCGGTATTCTCTAAATGTTTACCACATCCTAAACAATCAATATTTGTATTTGTGCCGTCCTTAGTGTTAGCTAATTCATAAGTAGTTTGTAGGTTTAGGGACTGATGACCCCGTAGTTAAGTCCCATAAGCTCTACAAACATTTGAACAGTGATATTGAAAGTTGTAAATTTCATGCTGAAACATGTAGTTTCATACATTGACTAGGGAATATAGACGAAGCTGTTGAGTTTCATGAAATACAGTAGTAGCACTCTTATCCCATAAATAGTGCGTGTAGAACGCAAGAACGTGTATATTAAAAGAAACAAAACACTTCAGTATCATTGAGGAACGACAGTTACCACAGAATTTACATATAAAATTATTTCTATGAGCATGTCGTTTACATCATGTACTATTACAGTGTGTTCGCAGTTTATGTACAGGTAGTTCAGGAGATAATGTTTACAATTTGTTGGTCCATATTTCACGGCATGTTCACTAAATAGAAAAGAACACTTTTTAATAGAAAACGCTCGTCATGTTAATAAGTCGAAATAATGCAGAACATAAATTCTATTTAATTAATGGTAGTGTCAGAAACCTCCCATTCAAGTCGGAAACGAAACGAAGCACCGCCCACCAACTTATGCTGCACACTATCATTGCGTCTTAGTTCATAACGCCACAGCGATTTCCTAGATAAGCTGTGTCTGTATCTCTTTTACCACTAACTTCAGGAGTTCACCACCAATAGAGCGTTTGTTGACTTTAGTTTACAATTAATCTTACTAAGAACTACTTGCTTTTGGTACCAGAGTGCCGTTACTTTGAAATAGCAACAAGTGAGTTATAAGGTGAAAATCATGAAAATACAAAAGGGAAGATTGCGTTTCTGCAGGAGAGAGTTTCCACTCGAACAAACCTCGCTCATTCGATATACATAATCGAGAGTCGAAACTGGGGATACACACTTCATAATGATGTCACACAGTGGTATGATAGCGGTGAACCTATGTTGTCCCAGAAGGCTGCAGGCTACAGCTTCCACAATAAGATGGCTGCCCACTGTCAACTTGCGTCACGATTGAGCAGCAATCTGTGAGGCGTATTTTTAGCCTAACTAAGGTATCCAAACAATTGAAATACATTGCAGAATGACTGCGCACTATGTCGATTTGTGTTTGTACTTGAAGAAAGTGTAGGAAGTTTCAAATGTGTGCGACATCTCTGGATTATGCCCCAAGGCCAGGGCAAGCTCACTACACGGTGACACTCGACAACATAGTTCTGAGTGGAGTAGTCAATGGTTTAAAGATTGGGATTGGTGAACGTAGAATATTGGTCACAATATCAGTGCTTGTGAAGAACGTTTCCATTGTTTCCACATCAAAAATGATTATTTCAGATCTTTTAACTGATATATTGTAGCAAATTCGATAACTTCGTCATGGAGACAATGTGAATTTGCCATTTCCCGTACCTGGCGGCGCCGTTGTGAGAGCACTCGGAATACTGGAGAAACTCGGCAAGGAGACATTGGAGAACATCTCGAGGAAATCATTTGGCTGTACCTCATAAAGTGGGGTGAGCCGATGTTAAACTAGGAGCTCTCATCTCCATCAGTGGCGTAGCTATCATAGGGCTAGGCGGGGCAGTGCCCCGGGGCCCCCGAGATCAAGGGGCCCCTTGACCTCCGTGAGCAAAGTTCGGAAAAAGTTACAATAGAGCGTCCATCAATTCCCCCTCCCGTCAAACTAAGCTTCCCAAAGCAGCCGTACTGTGCCACCTACAGTCCATCAATTCCCCCTCCCGTCAAAAAAAGCTTCCCAAAGCAGCCGTACTGTGCCACAGGGTGACGGAATATCGCTTCTAGTGGGGCCTGCTGACAGGCCAAGCCGACAGTCGCTGAGTACAATAATCGGCACACTCCAGTCGGCAGAGGTAGCGGCAGCATCAAAGCTGTTCACAGCAACAGCTGCGCCTTCCAAGTGTTGCGGCGTGCCGCTCGGCGCAATGTGAAGGATCGCGCGACTCCGAATACTGTATAAATACATTTATTGTACAGTACTTCTTATTGGCAAGTTGAAGTGTACAGTACGATTATACGAATAATCGGTTTTCCGAACATCCATGTCCCCCAATTACACTTCGGATAATCGACGTTCTACTGTATATAATATTTTAGCTAAATTAAGGATTTTCGACTTTTAACGTTTTGAACACTGCCAACAAACTTCAAGCGCACGAACTGAAATCCAAAAATTATTCCCATCTCAAAATATAAACATAAAAAGGTATTGTTTGTCCGCTAAAACGTGCACCCTGCCACCTGCTGAATTACGAGCAATGTGTGACAATACTGTTCATGGTTTGATTCGCGGCAGGAGGCCATATTTTCGTGGTTGAGTAAAACTTCATTGTTCATTTTTACTAGCTTCTGTCTGCGACTTCATTCACCTAGTATGGAGCAACTTCGAAAACTATTCCATGATTGTTTTATCTGTATGTCCTACCCAGGTGCAACTCTATCAAAATGTTCAAATGTTTGTATAGTCTATGGGACTTAACTTGGGGGTCATCAGTCCCTAAACTTACAAACTACTTACGAACTAGGACGGCACAAATATCCATGCCCGAGGGGGGAATCGAACCCCCGACCGTAGAGGGCGTGCAGACCGTGACTGGAGCGCCTTAGTCCCCTCGGCCACGGCGGCCGGTCCAACTCTATCCCTCTCCAAAATTTCATCCAAATCTACCCAGTAGTTTCTGCCTGAAAGCATAATTAACTTTCGCAGTTATAATTATATTAGAGAGTACGATTAAATATTATCTACTGCGTGACACCCAGTAATTTACTTAAGAGTAGATTTGCCTTATTATGTCTTGCAGTAAGCGGTTAGGACCTGACGAAGTAGTATTGCATCTGTATAGTTCATAGGCGCCGATTACGGGTATGCTCGGTCGCTCAAGCATACCCCAAAATTTGAGTGAGTGTGCTCGGCATACCCCACTGAAAATTTTGGTATTATTTTTTTCTTTACGTTATATTTCTTGATTGTAATTAAATTCGATTGTCTCATTCCATTGATAGGCGGCTAGGTTTTGCAATACACCGCTGTAAAATGATTATCTAAAACAAACAGGTAATTGAATCGTAGGCATTAAAATTCATGTACACGTATGAGTGAAGTGATCATTTTCTAAACTGTCCGAATGTTAATGGAATGCTGCTTGTGAGTTCAACATCGTAAAATAACTAGAAATAAAGTGGGTTTGGTACGATACGATGAAAATGTGTACACTACTAATTTAACGTTTATGTATTCTCTCAGAAGTCAATTATCTTCAAGAAATCGTGTTAGTGTTAAGTCTTGACATTTTTCATTCTGTTTACTGAATTGGTGTGTGATGTAACAATGGGTTGTGGGCCTATTGGTATCGACAGACATGGTTTGACAGCAGAAGTGGTTATGGACTATTTTCGTGGTACTGTATAGAAAATAAATCTGCAGAAGAGAGAAGGCAGGAAGACCATTCGATGTTAGTTTTTGCGATAATGAACGCAGTATTCACAATACAGGCACATCATTATCTGATATGCATGTGTAAGAAGACGAAACTCTGAATATGCTTTCTGTACTTACTACAACGCGAAAACAGGTTTAAATGGTCGTAAAAGCCACCCAGTACTTCTGAAACGTGAAATTGAAATTAATAGCTGTTAATTTCTTTACTGTATGTTAAAAAATTACTTGTATCCTTTCAGATATTAAAATGGTCCTAAATTAACACCTGATGAAGCAAAAAATAAGAAATACTACTGAAAAAATTATTACTTTACCTTTGTATCTGGAATTGGAAAAATATAATAAAAATTTGTTTTAGAAATACCTGTCGGGGGGGGGGGGGGGCTGCAGGCCGGCAACGCCACTGAGCATACCCCAAGATTACCAGACGTCGGCGCCTGTGGTATAGTTTTAGTTTAGAGAGGGGCCCCAACGTCATTTTTGCCCCGGGGCCCTTGGTGTAGTAGCTACGCCACTGATCTCCATCTTCGTGTATGTGACTTTCATCTTCTGGATTTGGGCATCCCACACTATTTCGCTGGGATTTTTTTTAACAAATTGGGTATGTGCAAGTACTTGGTATCCACACATGACTTTCGCTTGGAAGGAGTCTGTATGGGGCATCTGGAATCGATTGACGTCGAATTGCCGACGAATACATTTATTTATCGAATCACGAGCTCTGGTGTCGATAAAATTACCGGTAGTCACCTTATCTATTTTACAACAGACGTTTGCGGGATACTTTTATATCTTCGTTTGGCATTACCAGACTGGAGGTTGCAATATACATTACAGACTAGAACGGGGATAGCCAATATTTACAAAGTGCTGCCCTATTTACAGTGTGTCACTCCCATCCATTCCTTAGAGAGCAGTTCTTGTGCTGTGTTTTGCGGGGTTAATAAGAACACCGAAAATTGACTGGGGTGTCCGTAAATTTAGCGACCTCCGGACGATTGTTGTCTTAAGGACTAATTTGCGTTTGAATGGTAATGCTTAGAAATATTATGCTGAATGTCGCGTTTTCCCGCACTGTGTACTGTCTTTTGTGAGGCCCAAGGCGCACTGCTTTCGTCTTTAAACGTTTTTGTTTGTCTAATACTATTCCGAGAGAGAGGATGATAGTGCAGACGGCCTCGTTGATGAATGCCTTGGCCTCTAGAGAGTCTACTAAATTTCTCTGTGTCTACTATTATTATTAGGGTGGATCATCTATCATCGCCTGTACTTCGATATAGGACTTCGAAATATGCTAGGCTTGTTGGCTATAAATTTTTCTGTTGTTGCAGTGTGTAGGTTGCATCTTCGTTTGCGGTAGACAGCTACGATAAGAAAATAAATCCGAGTTCGGTTTAGTGGAATGAAAAAAGAAGTCACAATAAAGGAACTTGGAGTAGGAATTTTTGTTGGTAAAGGGCTGGGCGATCTTGTTCTATAGAACTGATAATCTCTGTTGCATTGGGCAGTTAAAGTACTGCCTCGGTTCCGTGGTTGCTGTATTGCTGATTAAGGGTGTTGTTAGGTTAGTGCTTTCGAGAAAAAGAAGTTTTAATGTAGACGGTAGGAAATCGGTAAATTATTTCACATATTTTGTATTGTGGCTCTCCGTTGTACAATAGGGTTTAAACGTCTTCTGGGCTGCTCTATTATCGGTATTTGACCTGTTGTAAAGAATCGTATGCAGTGTAACAGGACAGAGAGATTCCTTAGGTGGGTATACACAGGAGTTTGAATTAAACTATCTGAATTCTCGGAATTGTTGGAAGGTGTATAAAACCATAAAAGTGGTGGATTACAGGGAGACCGAAAAATTATCTACTGGATGGGAGATCCGATACATCGATCTAAGGAACTGTTGGTATGTTTCGAAAAGAATTACGCGTATTGTAACACGGTACGACAGGGAGTATTAAATTTTGGAACTTGATAATTTTAAGAGTAATAACAAAGTGCGACTGGTATGATTTGTACGAGAGAGAGAGAGAGAGAGAGAGAGAGAGAGAGAGAGAGAGAGAGAGAGAGAGAGAGAGAGAGAGAGAGAGAGAGAGAGATGGTTGTCGTCAGATGGGGCTTGTATGTGAAAGCATGTTTGCTTTCGGAAGGTTGTCAGGCTGGGTCCAGCTCCATTAAATTAATGCAATGCGCGCTATCCTCGTCTAAGTGGTGTGTCTGCAGAAGTCTTGCATAAAAGGATGTGATCATTTGGATATGTAGCTCAGATGTTTTCTGAGAGAGGATGCTTCAAACGTTATGATATTTTGTTTAAACATTTAGCATATTGTTGTTTTATGTAGCTTGCCTGGAAAACACTGCCATCGTATTGGGGACGGATCTACGTTACTGTTACGCGTTTAAACCAGGATCATTCGTGCCGTTTCCGAGAGAAATTGTTAAGGAAGTAGAGTTACACGCCTACAGTGTTGGGCACTCAGGTCTGGGACGGTCGATACCGTTACCTAACGTTCGTCGGATGTTGCTTGCATCGTGTATACAGTTATGTTGCCCAGGCGAACCGACGGAACATTAGTCCTAAATGTTTGTACAACACCCACATGTAGAATTGCACCAAATTTAATTATTTAAATTGCGAGTTGCACTGAAGATTTGAAGTATTAATCGGTATGCACCGAACGGGCTGTTCTATGAAGTATTAAAATGCCAAGATCGCAAATATTGATTTATTTTTCCTGACGACCGGTTAGGGTGTCATCATCTGGTCACTTGTGTCCTATGTTTTCGTTTTGTGAAGGCGCATGACATTAAAATGGTACGTCAATTATAAAATATTAATGTATTTCAGTGTAATGTTTTTAATGGAAACGCCTTTTGCTACTGCAAATGAAGGGTTTTATTTTTATAAGTCACCCATACGCGTTTCGCCTTTGTCAAGTTTTTCAGAAAACAGTGGACCCTTTCGACCTGGTTGCCGGTCAGAGACTGATGTGGAGTAGCAAGTGCTGACACCCACTGATGATGCCTTGTGACAAAGGCGAAACGCGTATGGGTGACTTATAAAAATAAAACCCTTCATTTGCAGTAGCAAAAGGCGTTTCCATTAAAAACATTATAGTGAAATACATATTATTCAGTTGCTGCTCAAATGGCCACTGCAAGAAACGTATAAAACAATTCACCTTGACCAATGATACGGCACACATAAAACGGTTAAAATACTTAAAACACATTCTCCATTGTGCCTTGTTGACAGAGTGCCTTCTTACAACATGGCCCAATGGAGAATGTATTTTAAGTATTTTAACCGTTTTATGTGTGACGTATCATTGGTCAAAGTGGATTTCTTTATTACTGATGTAACATTCTAATGTCATACGCCTTCACAAAACGAAAACATAGGACACAAGTGACCAGATAATGGAAATGGGCGTATGGCTTTCATGGCCGGGACATCCCTTGCGGGTTTGTTCGGCCGCCTTAGTGTGAGTCTTTTTAGTTGACGCCGTGTGGGCGACTTATGTGCCAATGATGATGAGAGTATGATGATTAGGACAACACACAACACCCAGTCTGCCGGGAATCGAACCCGGGCCTCCTGCGTGGTAGTCAGCGACGCTACCGCTGAGCTAGGGAGGCGGACACCAGATGATTATACCCTAAGTGTATCGAAACCGGTCGTCAGGAAAAATAAATCAATATTTGCGATCTTGGCATTTTCATACTTCGAAGTAAAGAGATCGTCGTCCTACCATGGAAAAATTAAACGGCTTATTCTAATTGAAACACTGGATGTCGCAATTAATAATTGGGAGCGGTGGTCGACGCTCTGGCGGCTGGCAGGGTCAAATTGTTTACTAAACGCTCGTGTTATTTCATGTAATTGTACTGCCCGAAGTACTGAATAATTGGATCCTGTAAAATTATTTTCGGGGTTTGGGGGCGGTAATCTTTAGGACTGTCTGTGGCAGCGGGGGAGGGGGCAGGGGTGCGGGCGGGTGGTCACAATTAATTTGATATGCACAAATTCATCGGCGGTTGCAGCTGGAGGCTCGCGCTGTATGTGTGACCGCATCGGATCTATTTCGGTCGCTTGTGTACACACTGACCGGCCGTTCGCGGCCTTAGTGATGCACTTTCTCTTCCTTAAGGCATAGCTCCTAACATACCGAGTGATCAAAAAGTCAGTATAAATTTGAAAACTTAATCACGGAATAATGTAGATGGAGAGGTAAAAATTGACACACTTGCTTGGAATGTTTGTTTGTAAATATATCGGACCAAACTGCGTGGTTATCAGTCCGTAGCTTACAAACTACTTAAACCTAGGTAAACTAACCTAAGGACAACACACACACCCATGCCCCAGGGTGGACTCGAACCTGCACGGCGAGCAAACGCGCGCTCTGCAGCGAGACGCCTTAGACCGCTTTTTTTTTTTTTTTTTTTTTTTTTTTTTCTGTGGGTAGTTCTTGTCCTTGCGGACGCTGATCATGTTTGTTCGTTTTTGTTCGAAGAGTTCTTGGCTCAGCTTTTTTATTACAGAGAGCGTTCAGTCCTCTGACCAGGCGCGCTGAGCCACGGCGCCCGGCGACCGCTCGGCTACTCCACCGCGGCTTGCTTGGAATGACTTGGGTCTTATTAGAACAAAATAAATAGATAAATAAAAAATAAATAAAAAGTTTCAAAAAATGTCTGACAGATGGCGCTTCATCTGATCAGAAAATCAATAATTAGCGTAACAAATTAAGACAAAACAAAGATGACGTTCTTTACAGGAAATGCTCAATATGTTCACCATCATTCCTGAACAATAGCTGTAGTCGAAGAATAATGTTGTGAACAGCACTGAAAAGCATGTCCGGAGTTATGGTGAGGCATTGGCGTCGGATGTTGTCTTTCAGCATCCCTAGAAATGTCGGTCAATCACGATACACTTGCGACTTCAGGTAACCCCGAAGCTAATAATCGCACGGACTGAGGTCTGGGGACCTGGGAGGCCAAGCATGACGAAAGTGGCGGCTGAGCACACGATCATCAAACAATGCGTGCAAGAGATCTTTTAAGCGTCTAGCAATACATTTTTTTGTTCTAATAAAACGCATGTCATTCCAAGCCTTTGTGTCAATTTTTATCTCTCTATCTTTATTATAGCGTGATTAATTAAGTTCTGAAATTTATACTGATTTTTTGATTACCCGCTATATCACATAATTAGACTGTGTAAGTACGAATCTCTCGGGGGTGTCGTCAGGGGCGGTGGAGGCAGGGGGGGACAGTGGCGGTTAAGTTGCTCAAAATTAATTTGATATTCAAATTTAATAAAATCAATCGGGGGCGGTGGGTGTGATGCGTCAGTCTGGTGGGGGTGGACAGGTCGGAGGTGGCGATAGTCTGGCGGGGCCGCTGGGTTTTACCGGAGGTGGCGGAAGCGGCCGGGGGTTGGTTTTCCGGCCGCCATCTTGAATTTTGAAGTGGGTCCATCAATCTTTTACTACTCATGTCCTAGGAATTTTAGTTCTTGTTTCACGAATTCGCATTTCTTTAGTTTCAGCGTCATTCTGCCACAGCACAATGTTCTAAAAACTTTGTCCAGTAATTCACAACGGTCATTCCAAGTGGTATTGGACAATAATAAGCCATCAACGTATACCGTTAGTCTTGAACCGAATGCCGGTCCTAGTACTTCATCGAGAGCCCTGATAAATACTGACACGGATATGTTTAAACCAAAAGGCACTACTCTATACTGATAGCACTTACCCGCAAACAAGAAAGCGGTGCATGGCCTAGATTCTTCCTCAAGGTCTATCTGCCAGAAGCTAGCTGTAAGGTGAAGGCCAGTCATAAACTTCATGTCATGAAAACATTGTAAAATCTTTTCCATACTCTCTGGCCTGTCCGTCTCATGTTTTTCGTTCAAAGTATGTGTGTGTCAATCACATTTCTAACACTCCCATCTCTCTTTGCTACAATAGCTAAACCATTATTATAAGGACCGTTACAACTTTCAATCATTCCCCACTCGATCAATTTTTCAATTTCACGTTGCACTGCTTCCTTCTTGAAGAGCGGTATAACGCACGAAAAACATGGAGCTTGCATTTAAATCTTTTTCCAAGTGCCGGTTTATCTGAGAACACACTCTTATTCCTCATGATTAAGTCGTACAGATCTTGCCTTTGTTCTGGTGTCGTGTTTGACACACCGTCTACAATACTTTCTAGCTCATATTCTAAACTACGGTCAGTGCCGAGATTTGCCATGTTACAGTAATTCAGGTTCGCGCCTAGATGAACTTCGGTCGGCCACTTAACAATGTGTATAGCGTGGTATTGGCCAGGCACACCACTACTTGTTTCATCAAAATTCACTACGACCTTGGTTCCGTCTCGTGAAACACACATCACCATCTCACTCTCACAGTTAGTTATTGCACTGCATTTCAGCAACCAGTCTAGACCAGTTATGATATCAATAGCGAAATCTGGCACGACGTCAAATTCATGATCGAAACGTGACCCACTAATCTCAGAACTGACGTAAACTTGATGCGTTATAAGTTTACTGGCTCTTCCACTAGCACCGATTATCTTAACACCTGTTAAAGGCATAACAACTACTGCATATCTTTCTTTTAATGTCAGATATCCTTCCGGATACACCGCTCAATTCTGCACCTGTATCAGTTAGTAGTTTTAATTGCAAACCATACATACTAATGCACACTACAATTTGTTTACACCTATTATCGTTTACCCCTTCATTTTACCTTAACAAATCCTCGTCAACAGATTTATCTGGTGGTTTTTTATTTCTATGCTTACATACACCTCTCATCTCAATCTGTCTTTCCTGTTGTTGATGCCGCAGTTTCCTTACAACACTGTAACCTTTTCATATATCTCATCCACAAGTGAATATTGCTCTATTCGTAGCTCATTAATTGTAAATCATCAATGGATAAATTCGTCACATTTGCCAATTCATCTAGAGAACTGCGCTTCATCGTTTGTTCAGTCATTTCTTCCGAGTCTACGTTACCAAATCAAATCAGATCGAATGTTTGTAAATCTATCGGACCAAACTGCGTGGTCATCAGTCCATAGCTTACAAACTACTTAAACTAATGTAAACTAACCTACGGACGACACACACATCCATACCTCAGGGAGGACTCGAACCTCCGACGGCGAGCAACCGCGTGCTCCCCAGCGAGGTGCCTTAGACTCTACGTTACCCACACCATCATCGTCTGACCGTATTACGTCAGAGCTTATTTTATAAACATTATAATCTATATTCTCTTTTAATGATTGTGTCCGGTTATCGCTTACAGTCTCATCAAATTTCTTGTCAATACTTTCGCAGTGAGTAAACTTAAGGTTTCCTTCGCAAAGGTGGGCTACTTCTGCTACTATAATTTCCGGTAAAGCCTGCCGTTTACAATCAGAGCTTTCCGTCCCATAATCAACACCAATTTTCTGCAAGACGACACGCCATTAATCCTGTTCACATTCCAGATTAGCATTCCAACCATACAATATAACTTCTCAGCTCGTCGTATATCCAACCGAACTGTCGTAACCAGACCTCTTCAGTTTCCGCATTTCCCTGTTCAATGACTGAAGTATTTTCCGAAATCGGTTCCACTATTTTCAGCTGCCGTATTTACCTCATTACCATTACCCGTGGGTGCAATACACATTGAACGAATAGGAGGTATCCTCGAAAAGCTACCAGTCGAGCTTCACATTCCAGGATATAACTAATGCTGACCTGGAACGAAGCTTCAGAAACGTCTAGCCCAAGGTAACAAAGGTATTAATCAGCATGGCGAAGTGACGGCATCCAGTAGCGACCGTCACACTGCTGATAGAATTCTAGCTGATAAAGCTAAAACGATACATTTGACGGGGGATATTGGCCGTTGTCAGCGCCTTGCAGCATTTGGAATAATGATAAAACTATGCGTGTTAAATTAAGCTTGGGTTGGGTTTCCGCCAAGTCATGAACGCTGTATGTCGCGCTCTAAGAAGAATAAGAAAGGATGTATGAAGAATTGTCTATTGAATGCATTGTATACAGGTGAAGGTGTTCTGAAGAACAATAATCAGAGAGGAACTGACGAATAAAGAGTTAAAACACCTCGAGTTCTACAAATACTGAAGACATAGGTGCATTAGCTATTGCCAGAACAAGGAATAATGCTAAAAAATTTTGGAAAATTTTCAGCAATCAGTCATAAAAATGAAACTTCCTGGCAGATTAAAATAGTGTGCCGGGACCGGGACTCGAACCTGGGACCTTTGCCTTTCGCGGGCAAGCGCACTGCCGACTGTGCTATACCGACACGACTCACGATGCCGCCTCACAACTTTACTTCCGCCAGTACCTCACCTCCTACTTTCCAAACTTCACAGAAGCTCTCCTGCAAACACGCAAGACTAGCACTCCTGGAAGAAAGGATATGGTGGAGACATGGCTTAGCCACAGCCTAAGGTATGTTTCCAGAATGAAACTTCACTCTGCAGCGGAGTGTGCGCTGATATGAAACTTCCTGGCAGATTAAAATTGTGTGCCGGAACCGGGACTCGAAACTGGGACCTTTGTCTTTCGCGGGCAAGCGCACTACCGACTGTGCTATCCCGACACGACTCACGATGCCGCCTCACAACTTTACTTCCGCCAGTACCTCACCTCCTACTTTCCAAACTTCACAGAAGCTCTCCTGCAAACACGCAAGACTAGCACTCCTGGAAGAAAGGATATGGTGGAGACATGGCTTAGCCACAGCCTAAGGTATGTTTCCAGAATGAAACTTCACTCTGCAGCGGAGTGTGCGCTGATATGAAACTTCCTGGCAGATTAAAATTGTGTGCCGGAACCGGGACTCGAACCTGGGACCTTTGCCTTTCGCGGGCAAGCGCACTACCGACTGTGCTATCCCGACACGACTCACGATGCCGCCTCACAACTTTACTTCAGCCAGTACCTCACCTCCTACTTTCCAAACTTCACAGAAGCTCTCCTGCAAACACGCAAGACTAGCACTCCTGGAAGAAAGGATATGGTGGAGACATGGCTTAGCCACAGCCTAAGGTATGTTTCCAGAATGAAACTTCACTCTGCAGCGGAGTGTGCGCTGATATGAAACTTCCTGGCAGATTAAAATTGTGTGCCGGAACCGGGACTCGAACCTGGGACCTTTGCCTTTCGCGGGCAAGCGCACTACCGACTGTGCTATCCCGACACGACTCACGATGCCGCCTCACAACTTTACTTCCGCCAGTACCTCACCTCCTACTTTCCAAACTTCACAGAAGCTCTCCTGCAAACACGCAAGACTAGCACTCCTGGAAGAAAGGATATGGTGGAGACATGGCTTAGCCACAGCCTAAGGTATGTTTCCAGAATGAAACTTCACTCTGCAGCGGAGTGTGCGCTGATATGAAACTTCCTGGCAGATTAAAATTGTGTGCCGGAACCGGGACTCGAACCTGGGACCTTTGCCTTTCGCGGGCAAGCACACTACCGACTGTGCTATCCCGACACGACTCACGATACCGCCTCAGGAGAGCTTCTGTGAAGTTTGGAAAGTAGGAGGCGAGGTAGTGGCGGAAGTAAAGTTGTGAGGCGGCATCGTGAGTCGTGTCGGGATAGCACAGTCGGTAGTGTGCTTGCCCGCGAAAGGCAAAGGTCCCAGGTTCGAGTCCCAGTTCCGGCACACAATTTTAATCTGCCAGGAAGTTTCATATCAGCGCACACTCCGCTGCAGAGTGAAGTTTCATTCAGTCATAAAAATATTTATTTAAAGATATAAAAATGCCGAGCAGCAGCTAGTGGAGGGAACTTCTATAGGACAATGACTATTCCTGAAACCATACAAGAAAAGACTTGGTCTCTTATAAATAAAAATAATAAAAAAAAATAAAAAAAAAGCCCATTAGGCATCCATCCTACCTGATATACCCCTTACTAATACCTTTCTGCTCAAGTTTGCTAAAGAGAAGTTCAACATTTCAAGATTCAGAGGCATGTTTATGCGTGATACATTATTGAAGACTGTGTGGACACCAGGTGAATGTGGAATATTGAATTTGGATGTTGCTGGTGGACGTGGAACTCACTGGGTAGCGTATGCCAGCACGAAGAAGAATATAACTACTTTACTATATTTTGACTCATTGGTAAGCTACAACCTCCAGCAGAACTACAGCGATACTTTAAAAACAGCAGAAGACTTCCTTTCTACAATTTCCACCAAGATTATGAGACTTACCTCTGAGGGCATTTGTGCCTCATCTTCCTTCTAACGATTAACAAGAACAAGAAGGCTATATGAGGGTGAACATTCAACACATCTCATCAGTTAGGTTTTAACTGTCATGTCATACATTCTAACTTTAAAGGGTCGTACATCAGCAATAAGTGTAAATTACTTCCCCCCCCCCCCTCCCATTGATTTAAGCAGTAGATATTGGAGCAAAGCCCTGACTGGTTTCGAAAGCTATAACTCTTCAAAATGTCACAGTACCTAACAAACTGCATCTGGAAGTTAATGGTTCAAAATAATCATACAACCTGGTGTGTATGATATAGACGAACAAAACCAAGTTTTAAAGGAATTTGGAAAAGGGAACGAACTATATGCAAACACCAGTACTCTTGAAATTGAAATAAGGACGTTGAATGCATCGATCGATTTCATTCAAAAAGGCTTAATAGAACAGCTACTAGGTTTCACTAATGGACAAGTCTTGAAGAAGGACTCCAATAAATTCTACAGTTCCGACAGACGCGGACATATTACAAGCCAGCACTATTCAGGTCGAGTGAAACATTACAAACAACTCCTACTTAAACGTCAGATTGATTCACACAATTTACGGTTTCTTCCAAATCAGTTAGTTCTGTTAATTTCAGGCGCCAACCAACGCAGTATACCTCACTGTTACAGTACAGACATCATTGGACTATCTGGAACTACATATTGTAGACCAGAATAAGTGATTTCTCGATTTTCGATGCGAGGAAATCATAGTGAGACTACTTTTAAGAGAGAGTGGGCGTAATGTATAAAGCTTCTGCACGTACATCGCAGCCACAGAACATCAAAGCGATACCACATGTGAACTACGAGTTTCTTAAATCAGTTGGTCTGAAACCCTGCGAAGATGTCATCACTCAGTATAACTAACCAGGAGAGTACGATGAGCGTCAGCGTCAGCGATATTTCTCGAGAAAACCTTAGGCTTCAACAACATTTAACAAATATGATGAATTGAGGATTGAGAAATGTAGTCTTCCATGGCCGGAAATATTATGTCAATCGTTATATCTGATCGTTATTTGCACCACCACTCACAACAGAAGCGAGGTGTTATCAAGACAGCGGATAGAGTGGAAACATTTGTGAACCTTTGTTGCTCGACGCGGAGATAGAATATCTCCACAATGCGCTAGTGAAGCACGGATACCCGTCAGCAGAAATAAAACGTGCGTTGAAACAGCCACGCAGAAACTATAATAATGAACAGGGCACTGCAAAATCTAAGGTGTTTCTGCCATTCGTTAAAAATGTAACGGAAAGAATTCGGAGAATTTTGACGATGCGGAATATTTCCGTAATTTACTAACCAACACGTGAGACACAGGAAGCCTGCCAAAGACGTTCAAAAACCATTCGAAAAAGCTGGACTGTACACTGGAGATGTTTATGTGTGTACCACCAAAAGAACTGTCGTCAAACGTTCGGGAGAGCACAAGGGCAATTATAGAAGAGGAGAAACGGAACGATCGCCTGTTGCGGAGAATTCTTTCCAGCTAGGTAACCACTACATGCGCCTCGACGAGACGCGAGTACTAGCGGCCACAAGTGAATACTGTGAAAGGCTCTACATCCGAATATATTTCAATGTAAGGAAGAGGGCATGAAACTAAACGATATTACGGATGCCGGTGCTGAAGAAGAGAGGTACCACCCGTCCACTATAGTGTGATGGCAACGGCGATCGGCAGCAGTGGACGATGACCAACTGCAGTGACGTCTTCAAGACACGTGACGTCATGCGTCGGCGCGGGAAAGCGCGGACACCGAACTTAGCGGCAGTCAACAGCGAGCCAGTGTGTGTGTGTGTGTGTGTGTGTGTGTGTGTGTGTTGGACCTGCAATCCTACAGGCTCCCCTGAAGATGTTCTCCGCAGACGGGGACGAAACTTTGGTTTCGACAAAAAATTCAACCGACCACGGCATAACAACCCTGATAATTTTAATGGACATCAAATTAGGATTGTCATTCAGCATCAGGTCCACCGTCGATCTTCCAGGTCGGAATCCATACTGTTCTTCTCTCATTTCCCTCTCGACTTTGGCTCGAATTCTACTTTGCAATATCTTCTCATATACTTTTGCACACTGATGTTCAAAATGTTCAAATGTTTGTTAAGCTTAAGGGACTTAACTGCGGGGATCATCAGTCCCTAAACTTACAAACTACTTGCGAACTAGCTTATACTAAAGACGGCACAAACATCCGTGCCCGAGGGGGGAATTCGAACCCCCGACCGAAGCGGCCATGTAGAATGTGACTGGCGCGCCGCAGACCACACTGATGTCACACTGTGCAAAAGTATACGAGAAGATATTGGAAAGTAGAATTCGATCCAAAGTCGAGAGGGAAATGAGAGAAGAACAGTATTGATTCCGACCTGGAAGATCGACAATGGACCTCATATTTGTGGTAAGGCAGCTTCAAGAACACCATCATGAATATGGGGAGGACCTGTTGATGGCCTTTCTAGACATAGAAAAGGCGTATGATAGTGTGTGTAGGACAAAGGTCTGCGAAAAAGAGACTGTAAGCAGAGAAACGGAGATGTATTGTGGAAGTATGAGTTGTGTGAAAGTGGGAGAGGGAGGAATGGTTCAAACAAGTGTGTTGGCTGAAGCAGGACAGTGCATTGTCACCCCTTCTCTTCATTGTGGTTATGGATGACGTAATGACAAAGGTAGCAGGGAAACGTGAGGAAGGAAAGATAAAAGCAATGGTGTCTGCAGGTCAACAAGGAGGAGGAAATCCAAGAGCAGCTAGATGCTTGGCAAGAAACAGTGGTAGAATATTGATTGAAGTTCAACATCTGTAAATGTGAGTTACTGGTAACCAGCAGGGAAAAGGATAGACCAGTGAAGGGAATAACACTTGGAGGTGAACAGCTGAAGAAGGTAGAAAGCTTCAAGTAGCTGGGAAGTGTAATTGAGGAAAATGGGAGAAATGACAAGGAGATTATAGAACGTGTCAGACAGGCAGAAGTGTTAGGAGTTTAGTGTGGAGTAAGGATGTACCACAAAAAAGTAAAGGAGTGCTGTACAAAAATCATTATGTTCCGATATTTACATATGCATGAGAAACTTGGGTGACAAAGAAAAGAGATAGGAGCAAAATATAAGCAGGCGAAATGAAATTTCTATTGTGCAGAATAGGGGTAACAATAAGAGACAGGATGATGAATGAGAAGATGAGGGAAATAGTGAGAGAGGAGCCCTTACAGGATAGGACAGAGATATGAAGACTGCAGTCGTATAGCTATTTAAAGAGAATGGAGGGGAAGAGGATCCCCAGGAAAATACATGAAGTGCAGATACAGAAGAAACGACCAAGAGGAAGACCAAGTGTGCTTTCCAGTCATGTGTGCGTACAGGGTGATATATAAAACGATGCTTTATGCATTTTTCCTCATTATTTGTATTTTTTTGTAATTTATTATGTATTTGTATATTTTGTTTCTGTGATATATTTGCATTGTCCTGCTAATTTCCATATATGTAAAAAATATTGTAAATGTAGTAGACACGCTGGGTTAGCAAGGGCTTTGCTATTGTATAGAATCATCTTTGAGTAGGGAGTTTTTTATCGCTGGTAGCGCAGAGGCGCACAGCGAGAAGGAGTCGTTGTTGAGAAGTAGCGGCGGACAGACGAATTCGTGACACGGTGCGCTCAGTGGTGTACGGCAAAAGTAGGTGAAGGAGAATGCCTGTTGGATTGGCACTAGTGGAGGAGACGGCGAAGAGGCAATATTATTTATTCATACGACCACAGCTTAAATAATTAAATTTCTCTCTCTTTACCAGTTTTTCCAATAAAACCTGACCATTCAGTGAAAAAGCCCACCACATTTAGCGGGCTTGCTTTTCATGTATTGTCGAAATGGACACTTTCTCCTAAATGCAAGTTGTTTGTCAACAGTTATATCAAATTGGGTAGTGTATATGGAAGAAAGACGTGAAATGAACATTTCCCAAACGTCCCTAAATGCAGCTGGCTTATCAGAAAGCCTACGTGCAGCTCTTGTTTCCGTATTGTCAAATCTTAGAAAACGTATGGTAGCTTGAAACCTTTTTAGGCGCATTGTTGCCCTGAAAGTAGGCCTGCCATGTTCCTCGTTCCACTGTTCACTCAAGTCTGCCTTTATAGGCTCCAGAAGATGTAAGTAAAGCAACGTAGGTCTCTAATTCTTCCCCAATTCTTCCTTCTATATCTTAGGTGCACTAGTAGCATAATCTTCATTCCAGTTTTGTACAGCCGTCTAGCCTCTCGGTTAATTTCTCTTTCCATGACAGAAATTATTTCTTAGGTAATTAAGAGCTTTACCTAATAAAGCCAGCTATCACCCGCTTCCTTCGCGTCAATAATGCTGTCTGCACCTCAAGAAGCGAGTAAGCTTAATTGTCAATACGTTCTGCCAACTTCAGTGATTTTTCCTGAGAATACTGAATGAGCAATAACAGCTGAGGTCGTTGAAGACCCCAAATGTCCACTTTGGTTGATATCTAAATAAATCATCATAAAATAAAGATATACAGTTAATCAGGGGTAACTTTGTACCAGTCATAGTATGTAACGCTTAATATTTGGATTTCAATGGCTCATGTTCCACATATTGGCAAATTTTTTTAACGGTAATTTTTAATAATTCTGTTATAAATAATTCCCCAGATGAAACAACAGCCTTATGAAAGACAATACAAAGATACCATGACTGGTAAAAAGTTACCCTGATTGACTGTGCGCAGGTAATGATATTTTTGCTTAATAGTCACTCAGAATACACTTATGAGAGAGATGTCAGGGACCATGAGAGTTATAAGATCAATAACTAATAAAATGTAAAACAGAAAGTGGTATGGTGTCTCAAAAGACCCACATGCCCAGCAGTCACAGAAGATGCTGTGATAAAATCAGCATGAATTGCATCACGGCTGTGAAGTGTGTTAATACTAGGAGGAACGCTAAGTGGCTGACATGAAACTACCATGGAATACCCTTGGATGAACCTGGCATCCGCTGTAAAACGTTTTTGATGATTCTCCTAGCTTTTGACAGCAGTACCACCACAATTTATGTGAAAGGCGAAGTGAAGATTACCTGGATGCTGCATATGTTCAAGTATGCTGCTGTTCACAACCCGTTGCTCCATCGGCTGTTGTGCACTCCATAGACTCAAGAATATTGAAGAACAAATAAGAAATAGTGTTGTGTGTGCAAAAGATAATGTAAATATGCTTATATGTTGGTTGAAAAAAAATTAAATGTTACCTAAGAGACCCTATGTTTTCTTATTTACCCCATTCATTTGTTTTAATTTTTAAGTCATCAAATAGGAATATAGATAGATAAAGTTGTGAGGCAAATCAAATAATAACGCCATTAACAATTTTCAAGATTATTCAATAAAAACAACATTTAGTTCAACAATCTTCTTTACTTCGGTGCACTACACACTGAATACATATTTATAATGAAATAACAGGTTTTCGCTTGGTAGGCGATGTGAGATGTTTCTTTTATTTAACTTCAAAACATATCGATTTCCTCCCTATGATGGGACATCATCAGTGCTGTTAAAAACAAGGTATCTTGGTCAGACATTGAAATTAAAATAAGATTACATACACCAAGAATGTTATAAAATAGAATTACATATCAGAATTGCAAGTCATGATGACCTATGTGCTCTGCTTAAAAACATTATCAGTCATTTCATAAAATACATTTAAAGGGACGAAATCGATATGTTTTGAAGTGAAATAAAAGAAACATCTCACATCGCCTACCAAGCGAAAACCTGTTTTTTCATTATAATTCTGTGATGGGCTGACACACAAAATGGAATCTAGTTACATGAATACATATTTCTTCTCCTTTTTTAACAGTACACGCTTTAGACAATCACAGTTTTGTGCAGTTTTCTTAACACTACATGCACTTCTGCTAGAACGGTATAAGCTATAAAGATTTACAGTTTTGTGCAGATTTCGCCACGGCGGAGTAGCTAAACGCATTGAGGCGTTATGCTCCGATGCACGAGGCCGTTCCCCATTGGGGGTTCAAATCCTCCCTCGGGCATGGATGTTTGTGTTGTCTTTAGTATAAGTTAGTTTGTATGTAGTTTTTAAGTTTAGGGACTGATGACTCCGCAGTTAAGTCCCATAAGCTTAACAAACATTTGAACATTTTGAGAAGATTTCTTAACAGTACATGCACTTCTGCTAGAGCAGTACAAGCCCTTCACATTTACAGTTTTTTGCAGCTTTCTTAAAACTATATGCACTTATGCTAGAGAATTGTAAGCTCTTAATCTTTTTCATATTTTTGTGCAGATTTCTTAAAACTACATGCACTTCAAACACACAGATTTCTAAAGCAGAGGTACAGTGCATCGCATAAAAGACTGTGATTACATTTTTTTCTTAAAATTATGTATTTCTAAAGCGGAGATACTACATTTAGCATAAGATACACTATAACTAATGTGAAATTCCACCCGGACAACACACAATGATTATGCAAAAGAGCTGGAGCACTTGTTCCAGATGACAATAGCACTGGAATACTTGTTCCAAGTGATATGTTACCATGATCTTGAGTAATTGTCCCGGGTAATTTAATTATACAATGTCCAGTAAGCTGGAATACTTATTAATATACAAAGATCTCTTTGTTCATGACAATGGGATGTTTCTAATCATCAACTTAATAATAATAATAAGCTAATAATTAACTGGTGCTGTCTTAATATATACTGTGACTACAGCAAGGAAAAAAATAGAACTCGCACCTAAAAACTACTGTGACTGGATGGCTAGCCATAGGTGAAACTTATAAATAAACTATTGCCCCCAAAATGGAATGACGTTAAAAATGTACATACAGCACAGAGTACTTATGTAAAGTGTTATAAATTATTTTTCTTTTGGTTCTGAACCATTTATACAGCACACAATGTTCTTACAGTAAAAGTAATCTTTTTACAAGGCACTAAATGCCTTCATTGTTTATAACGTTATAATATTATACTTTTATCTGAAACGTTATTTTTTATATATATTTTTTGTTTTTGTTTTCAGTGTACTACATGAACTGTTTTCTTCGCTGCATAGGTGCTATGTTATTTAAGAAAACTATATATTTACATGTTCAGTGTTACTTATTTACATGGATACATGCACAGAATCGCACACACACACACACACATGTAACACAACTCAAGCAACACAGACTCCCACCTACCTATGTACAATATGATCAAAGGGCCATATTATTCTACACAAGCACACACACACATACATATGAAATCTTTCTCCTTGAATAAAAATGGACCATCACTTTACAGGATCATAGATATGGATAAGGATGTCGAGGTTTATTAATTGGCTGAGTGCATGTGCCGAACCAAGAATCTCCATCTCGGAGAAACGGTTCATAATGACGCTCAATGTCTATTCACGATACCACTTGGCGATAGAAGTGCTCCGTGTAATCACTCTGTTAGCTCTCCAGAGGTAGCGGAAGCTTGTTTCTTCCTCCACTACACCCTGCGTGGGTAAACTCGCAAGACAGGAATGTACTGCATTTAACGATGGGATTATGCAGATCACTTATTGCTTTAAGGAGCTCAGTCTCCAGTGTGGATTAGCAAGTCTTCAGGAACACGGTATCCTTCTAGAGCATTATCTATCCTCATGAAAGAGTTGCACCCTTAAAAGCCTTAGCAACCTCTGATTACTGAAGGGGGTCATAACACCAGGAATCTGAAGCCCTAATACATTATCAAGAGGAGAGGGGAGAGAGCCTCGGTTGCACAGTGGTAGAGTGCCAGACTACAAATCCAAAGCTCGCGGGTTCGATCCCCACCAGGTCCTAGGATTTTTATCTGTCACTTTGCACTTCTTTCACCACTGGCAGTATTGCTCATATGAAAAATAACGAGTAGCACCGTGGTTCGGAACCCTATAACTGGCTGGGTAAGTCAGTTCGAAGGTCGGAGGAAGGCAACGGCATACCACCTCAATACAGGACCATGCCTAATAAAGCACTGTGGTGTTCAAACCAATCTTCGGATTGTTGACTGCTTTACCTTTTTTTAGGGAAGAGAGCTGCCAATAGTGCTAGGAACAGTATTACTAAAGCGAGGTTGACGTCCACCCGGTCGATGAAGACGTGGAAGGTGAGGGTACGGCTGTGGAGCACATGCCTTCCATGGATGGGAAGGGCGCTGTGCCTGAGCAGATGGTGGGGGAGGAGGCGATGACGTGTAACACCCAGGGGCTGGTAGGCCAGGTCCTCTGGCCTGGTCATGGAACTGCTGCTGCTGTTGCGGGGTGGTAGATTGTCGGGCAGGTGATACTGTGCACAGCATGGGATCGTCCGCCTGCGTGGTGTTCATGCTGAAGCAGTCGGCGCAAGCATCCCCAATACACGTGCCATGGTTATTTGAGTTGGTTCTGTAATAACAATAAAGCACGGAAAACATAAGTACAAGATTCATTAGATAGAAAGTTTGTTTGTACGAAGATTCTTTTAAAAAATAGAATTATACACTCCTGGCCATTAAAATTGCTACACTTCGAAGATGACGTGCTACTGACGCGAAATTTAACAGACAGGAAGAAGCTGTGATATGCAAATGATTAGCTTTTCAGAGCATTCACACAAGGTTGGCGCCGGTGGCGACACCTGCAACGTGATGACATGAGGAACGTTTCCAACCGATTTCTCATAAGTTGCCTGGTGAAACGTTGTTGTGACGTCTCGTGTAAGGAGGAGATATGCGTACCATCACGATTCCGACTTGGATAAAGGTCGGATTGTAACCTATCGCGATTGTGCTTTATCGTACCGCGACACTGCTGCTCGCGTTGGTCGCGATCCAATGACTGTTAGCAGCATATGAAATCAGTGGATTCAGAAGGGCAATACGGAACGCCGTTCTGGATCCCAACGGCCTCGTATTACTAGCAGACGAGATTACAGGCAACTTATCAGCATAGCTGCTACGGATTGGCCCATGGCTGTTACGAATTGTGCAACGACGTCTCGATCCTTGGGTCAACAGATGGGGTCGTTTGCAAGACAACAACCGTCTACATGAACAGTTCGACGACGTTTGCAGCAGCATGTACTATCAGCTCGGAGACCATGGCTGTAGTTACCCTTGACGCTGCATCAAAGACAGGAGCACCTGCGATGGTGAACGCAACAACGAACCTGGATGAACGATTGGCAAAACGTCATTTTTTTCGGAGGAATCCAGGTTCTGTTTACAGCATCATGATGGTCACATACGTGTTTGGCGACATCGTGGTGAACGCATATTGGAAGCGTGTATTCGTCATCGCCATACTGGCGTATCACCCGGTGTGACGGTATGGGATGCCACTGGTTACACGCCTCTGTCACCTTTTGTTCGCATCGACGGTACATTGAACAGTGGCCGTTACACTGCAGATGAGTCACTACCAGTGGCTCTAGCCTTCATTCGATCCCTGCGAAACCCTACATCTCAGCAGGATAATGCACGACCGCATGTTGCATGTCTTGTACAGGTCTTTCTGGATATGGAAAATGTTCGACTACTGCCCTGGCCAGCACATTCTCTACAGCTCTCACCAAATGAAAACATCTGGTCAATGGTGGCCGAACAACTGGCTCTTCACAATACGCTAGTCACTACTCTTGATGAACTATGGTATCGTGTGAAGCTGCATGGGCATCTGTACCTGTACACGCCATCCAAGCTCTGTTTGACTCTAAGCCCAGTCGTATCAAGGCCGTTATTATAGCCAGAGGTGGTTGTTCTGGGTACTGATTTCTCAGGATCTATGCACCCAAATTGCATGAAAATATAATCACATGTCAGTTCTAGTATAATAGATTTGTCCAATGAATACCCCTTTATCATCTGTAGTTCTTTTATTTTAATGGCCAGAGCTGCATGATCTCGAGAAAACTAACGACTGTAGTTTCGCCTTGGTTTCAGCCATTCGCAGTAACTGCATGGCAAAGCCATGTTAGCTGATGTTAGAAGGCCAGCTCAGTCAATCATCCCGACTGTTGCCCCTGTAACTACTGAAAAGGCTGCTGCCCCTCATCAGGAACCACACGTTTGTCTGGCCTCTCCACTGTGGTTGCACCTACAGTATGGCTGTATGTATCGTTGAGGCCCACAAGCCACTCCACATCACCAATGACTGTGACGAATGAGGGTGGGTCAAGGGTCAATTGTCACATTGTTCTATTGGGCAGCAAAATTAGTTGGAAGATTAAAGAAATTAAAATTATTACGACAATACATTTAATGTTAGACCGTGAGTAGCCGAACACTTTTAGAATGGCTTGAATGAGCGCACAATGCTAACATGTTCCACTGAATTTACGACAATAGAACAATAATCGTTAAAGTAGCAGTTAGGTTCCTATAGTTGGCGTCACGTACGAAGGCGGCCCAGTTTTCAGGCGTTCTGCGCATCCCCCTCCACTACCGCACTGGCAGCCAATAATGTCAATTCTGTAGACCGCGTGGCTGGCCAAGAGTTGCGCAATGTTTCTGCCGCAGGCTCCACTGTTGGCGCTCGGCCGTAGCTCTTCCCCTCCACGCTTCCCCTATCTCTCCGCCTCTATGCGGGGAAGCTAGGGTTGCCAGATTGAACTCGAGGCAGGCCCGGAGACCAGACGTGCCCCCCTCCCCCTTGGCCAATGACTCCCCCCCCCCCCCAAATGCGACCAACTCCCCCCCTCCCACCAACCAGGATTACACGTGAATTCTAAAAGGAAAAAAAAAATGTATAATGAAAACGGGACATTTTGCTTTAATTCGCTTAGTAGCTTCTCTTTAGCATAAGGCAGAAGCACATTTTTTACTAATGCCTCGCTATTTGTTCGGCCGTACCTTACTTTCGTTGCCACTGAGGAATCTCTAAAAACATAAGGATATAGCTTATTACCACAATATTTAGAATTGTAAGAATGGTGGTGTTTCACACCATGGTAAGTCAAAGTTAATTCCGTTGCAGTGACTTTGCCGTCTTCTGCAGAAAATTGTTTCAGCAAGAATTTAAGAAGCAACTGATTCTTCTTTTGTGTGGTAATATTCGCTTTGTGTCTTTCTGATTGTAAATGTTTATTCACAGCTTTTACTCCGTCGTACTTAACACTAAATAAGATATTGCATATTCTGCACTTACACATACACTCATCAGTATCGACTTTTTGTAGTCACTCTTTATAATTTTCTTCCTGCAACCATTCTTCACGGAACGAACCTAGATATCGTCTCTTCATTTCACTGTTATTACTCACTAATCTGAGTTAATGTAAGCTTGTCTGTTCACACACGATCAGAGTATTCCAAAAATTGCCGATAAACTGATAACAAACAATGAACGAACGAACACAAATAATAGACGTCGCCAGTTGACACGTTGCCGCAACACTGTTTGCTTAATAATGCGCTAGCCGATTACTACCGACGCAACAATGAAAAGTTTTCAGAGGAAGAATAGAAAAGTAGCGTTTTGTTGCAATAAGAAATTGACATTTATATAAAGTTATTCATAATTACTAGAGAGGAACCGGCCGGGAATGGCCGAGCGCACTGAGGCGTATTGCCACGGTGCGCGAGGCTGCTCCCGCCTGAGGGTCGAATCCCCCCACCCCGCCAGGGCATGGATGTTGTGTTCGTCCTTAGTTTAAGTTACGTTAAGTTCGATGTAGATCGCCGCTACATGAGCGTAGTACTTAAAAACCGTCGAAAAAAAAAAAAAAAAAAAAAAAAAAAAAAAAAAAAAAAAAAAAAAAAAGGTTAAGATGAAGCTTACATTCAAGCCCGGAGATGAGAGTCATTGGCCCGTAGACCCGGAGAATTCATTCCAAACCCGGGCACTCCGGGCGGCGCTCGGAGATCTGGCAACCCTAGCGGAAGCGCCGGCTATAAGGAGATGAGAAACAAATGGTTTCCACAGATCTAGCTACAGCGTTAGAAACTAGTCTGCTTCAAAATAGTATCAGTGTTATATGAGAATCGATTACCTAAGGGAACAAGAATCTGTACCAAGAAGTGCAAGTACTTTTTACTTCAGTCCTGCTACTGTCTGTAATGTAAGGATTACTCTTCTTTAGTTCCCTACTATTCTTCACCATCCAGCTCCTGGTAAGCATACCGTTACCATCCACAAACCAAACAGACATGGCATTATCTGCTACGTTTTAAAGTCGGCAGTATGGGAAGAAGTGGCTAGTTGCCTGGCAGCAATGGGACGCTTACGTCAGCAAGTTCACGGTCGAGTGCTGCCTTATCATTGCCCATTCTGTTCTCCTGATCTCTACGCCGCCAGCGAATTAACGACCACTGCGTCTTTTAGAGTGTTAGTCGATCTACCCTTGTCAGACTATCTGAGGTAAGGTGGCTTATGTCTTCCTTTCCAAACGTGTACTATCTGTCCTGTAAATTTCTCGGCAACATCAAACACCACATATTGCGTATGACAGTTTTTCTCTCCTGTGGTCGTTGATATCTGAAGAAAATGAACAGGCAGTACCATTGGCCTTGAACGATTTGCCACTTTACTTTGTTTCTGCAGATGAAATGTCCTATTAGTTTGGCTAAGTTAGCAGTGGTTATAAATCTAATTATTCCGGCATCATTCTTATTTCCAGAAACTGTCCTTAAATTGGATTGGGATGGGAGTAAGATAGGGTTGTAGCCGTTCACCAACGTTATTCAATCTGTACATTAAGTAAGCTGTGAAGGAAAGCAAGGAGAAATTTGGAGAAGGAATTAGTGTTCAGGGTGACGAAATAAAACCATTGCGTTTTGCTGATGACAGATACACCAAAGGACCTGGAAGAGAAACTGGATGGAATGGGAAATGTGTTAAAAGGAGCGTACAAGATTCGTATTAACAAGAGCAAAAGAAGGGGCAATGGAATGCGGTCTAAGAACTTCAGGCGATGCTGAACTAATTACATAAGGTAACTAAACAATAAAGGTGGTAGATGAGTTTTTTTACTTGGGCACTAACACAACATAGGACGGTCGCATTACAGAGGATGTAAAATGCAGAATTGCAATGGGAAGAAAAGCGTTTTTAAAAAGGAGACATTTACTGAAATGGATTATTAATATACGTGTAAGGAAGTCTTTTCTGAAGGCATTTATGTGGAGTGTTGCCTTGTAGGGTAGTGAAACATGCACGATAAATAGTTCAGACAGAAACAGGGTAGAGGCTTTTGAAATGGGCTGCTACAGACGAATGCTGAAGATTGCGTGGGTACGTCGTGTAACTGATGAGAGGGTCCTGACCAGAATTTTGATGAAAACTTATTTTTGGCACACCTTGACTAAAAGAAGGGCTCCATTGGTAGGACAGATTCTGAGACATCAAGAAATTGTGAATTTATCGTTGGAGGGAAGAGTGTGATGTTAAATTCGCAGAGGTAGACCAACAGACAAATACAGTAAGCAGGTACAAAATGATGTGGATTGCCGTTCTTAGATGAAGATGATTGTTCAGCATATAATAAAATGGAGAGCTGCATCAAACCAGTCTCCGGACTGAAGACCACAACAACAAGTTGAAAAGACAGTGCTATTGTTTGTTGTGGTTCAATCATGAAACATGCCAGGAAACTGTTCTCCCCACACATCCCACGTAACCTCTCGTTTGTCCTTGTGTACATCTCCGCAAGGCTTTTCTGACAAAGAAAAAGGTAATTAAGAATTAAAAATCCGTCCATGTAATTAGAGTTTTGGGAGCCTCTATGACCAACCCATAGGAGAATTTGTTTTGTCATTATCCATTTCATTCCATGCCTTATATTTATTAAGTGGATTACTCCGAAATCTGAATATTATAATTTTGAACTATGGCAAAACGTCCGACAAAGTAAGCAGTTTGCTGTCGAGGATGCTGAGATATTCATTGACAGTTGTCTGACCAGTGAGGGTAATGACAGAAAGTGTCGAATACGAAGACATAGATGCGCAAGTGACTGGCTTTAGCAAGCAGGCGTGCCATTTAGTAAGGTTCTTACGTGGAATTTTTTAAAAGATTTGATTGATGTATTTTGATTTATTGACGTAATCCAGATTTTGGCCTTTAAGCCATTTAGCAATCAATCGATATGATTTAATTCATCAGACTTGGTTGTAACAAGTTATCGTCAAAAAGTTGATATCTTATACGAAGGCGAGTTGGAAAATAAGTTTCCTTTGTAACTGTGGGCAGAGAGTTATGAAAGGGGGGTGAGGAAGGAAAAAATAGAATGAGACATTAAACATACGACATATCTTTATTTTTCTATGTAATTTCCAAGTACATTGAGACATTTGTCCACAGCTTCATAAGTTTCAAAAAGCCGTCCAGGAAAAAATCAGGGCGTTGCATACGGAAGACGCGTTGAACGTCTATGGAATGGAATCATTCGTCATCACCTGTCAGAAGTTCAGAAGCATTCCGTCTGCAGATAAAGTGCTACCCACCGTTTTCTGAGACGCCCAAGATTTTGTTGCTGGACTTTTTGGATTATGCAAACATCAATGCTACGCGGTACTGTGCCACTCTGTCTAAATTGAAAGATGTGATTCGCAAAAAGCGGCCTAGCCTTCTCAGATCTGGCGTTCTGCTGTCGGATGACAATGCGAGAACACGTTCGGCGACGGCAACGCAACACCATAACACAACTCTTGGTAGGGAGCGACAACACCATCCGCCATACAGTCCTGATCTCGCACCAAGTGACTTCCGTCTGTTTCCTGCTTTGAAGAAGACTCGGCGGAAGGCGCTTTGGAAGCAAACAAGTCTTTCAACGCTTCTTCCGTATGAAACGCCCCGATTTTTTTTCCTGGAAAGCTTTTTGAAGCATATAAAGCGGTACGACAAATGTCTCAATGTGCTTGTAAATTATGTAGAACAACAAAGATATGACTAATCTTTAATGTCTCATTCCATTTCTTTCCTTTCATACGCAACTCTGACCACAGTCGACAGGGGAAACTTGTTTTCCAGCACCCCCTCGTATAAAAGTCTGAAAATCCACGTAAAATATGTTCACATTATAAGTACAACTTGTGTACCTGCATGGTTCACCCTTGGTAAGGCTGCTCTCTGAAATTAAATACCACAACAGTCTCCTTTACGTTGTAGTATTTACTTTCCATGAGAGCAGTATCACTAAGGATGAACACTGCAGGTATAGAAGATGTACTAATATTGCGAATATATTTTCACTTGGATATTCAAACTTCCGTATATATCAACATTTTCGACATTGACTTCTTACAACCAAATCCGATGAATTTAATTATATAATTTGAAAATGACTTACTGTCGAGGTCTGGGTCGTGTCAGTATCATTCAGTCAATTGGTGGTCAAATTTTTCATTTCTTCGTGGCTGAGGCTCCTAAATAATTTAAAAACATATAGCGTATAAATAGCGGAAACTCCGTGGTAGTTACACGCTTTTGTCAGGCGACACCGCTAGCAGTGCCATCTGTTGGTTCCAGTTGAAGGCTATGCTTGTCTTCATATCTGTGATTCTATATTTTATTTTGCTGCCTACCAAAATTACTTTGCAAGGTTTACGGTTGTTACGGCATTTCAGATATTATGTTACATGATAGTTATTTTAAAATGTACAGCAGAAGAGACTAAAGCAATCGTCTCTGCCATGAACTGTGCTTCATGATGTCAGGCGAATATAAAAGCAAAAATTTCCGTTAGTAATATTATATATATATTTTACAAATTTAAACCGAACTGTTTTCGATCTATGGAAACAAATAAAATTGTAGATAGCTCTCATTTCAGACCAGTGAAGGTATTTTACTTTCAGAAATACGAAACGTATGTGGTGAAAAAGATTGCGTTTATTGTAGTTGCGTAGACTGACTCACAGAGCTGGGCACCGTTAATCATTAATCCGTTACTAAAAAAGCATTACTCTGCGGACTACTTAACGGAAATTAACGTTAATCGTTAACCGTTAACTCGTAACATTGTTGTGCAGCCACGAAAAATCGCCTTAAGTCTCCGAATTTATATATTTTTGTTGTTATACTATTGAAACCAGCAATTACAAAAACGTATTACCCTACCTGATATTTAAGAAAAGTATTTTGGATACGCAAGTTTAAATATGGCCTGGAGTATAAATAGAAACTAGTGTTACTCGGCCACACTATCGTAGCAGTCGGTCGTGAGCGTGAAAAAATCGCATACTGTAGTCTAAAATAGCCTCCGCAAGAGTCGTTTGCTTTGGGAGAAAGTGTTTTGTTCTTTGAAATGATCAATGGCGTAGCTAAGTAGTTTGGCACCCGGTGCGGTGATCCAACTTGTCACCCCCCCTCCCCCCACTCCCAACACCACCACCGCAACTCTCGCCAACCTTAGAAAGAATGGAAAAAAATTTCAAGGAGAGAGGAATAAATTTTTGATACACATAATGAAATGAGCAAAATAGAAAGTTAATTAGTTTGTAAACAGTCTGTATGAAAGGAAATAAATAAAACTAGTTTTTATAAATAACATAGTATAATCGATTATTAATCAAGCGGAACAAATAGCTGAAGGCTGTCTTAATGGCTGGTGACTTTCACGTGCAGTTTACAGTCTCACCCGTCTAACTTACTCTGCAGAACATTGTGAAATTGCGTGGTCAAAGTCAGTAGCTTTAGCCACACTGTTTTCAGTTGACAAAATTGCCAAATTAGAGAGTCTTGCTCGGCTCATAGTAGAGCTAAGGTAATTCTTAATGAGTTTCAACTTTGAGAAACTTCTCTCAAAGGCCGCTACCGAAACACACAAAGTTAAGAAAAATCTTAATGCCAAAGTGAGGTTCGGAACAGATTCAGAAATTTCATATTCAACAACAAACTGTAAAACTCTTTAAAGATGTCCATCAAAGAGATTCTCCTTTTGTGACATTAGCAGCCTGCAGAAATCTTCGCAGCCGTAGAATTTCTGCGAGGATACCATCTTCAGAAATCTCGTCGTAATTGTCAATTAAACATTTTACAATCATGGGAAGTTCCTTTTCTGAATCGGATTTCTGGGCTCTAAAACGGCAAAATGTTCTGATATACACTCCATGTTTCTGCAACGTGTATCAGTTTCTTGTTGGAATTGTCGATGCACTCTAGTATTGACCTTCTCAGTTCTTGGTGCAAAGTCTGCGTCTCGTCTTCAGCCTTTCCCCCAGGCATCATTTTCTTCTTCCGAATATTTCTTATTTTTTCGACAGGAATACCAATCTCGTCACATGTGTTCTCCGCAAATCTAAATGCTTCGTCCACAAGCAAATAGAAATCTCCATACAGAAATGAGCGTAATTAGTAAAATGTGCATAATTTACGCGGCAACACTTTTGTCATAAGAAGTGGGTACAAAAGTAACGGACTTAAGGAAAATTAGCGGAAGTTAAAGAGTCCGTTAAAATTTTTTAAAATTAACTTCAAAGTTAATCCGTTACTCAAAAAGTTAACTCCGCCGTCTCCAGCTTTGAGACGGAGGAATAATAAATACCCTTCATAATGTGTACAATTTATTTGGATAGAATTCTAACTACACTATACTTGACGTTAAGTTTTAACCATATACATGAACGCAATTTCCATGAGAAGTTAGGCAGCAAAATGGAAAGCCGTACATCAGGCGAAATACGAAAATGTAAGACATTTTAAAGTTCTGTTTGGCCTTGTGCTTCATAAAATATAATTTTTGCTTAAATACAAATAGCTTACACTGAAGGTATTGAGCTGATGATTCTAAAGCCGAGTCTACGCTTAAAATTTGTTGTTATAGTCCATTAACCATCGTTTTTTAAACTACACGCAATGAACAAATAACATTTACCCTTGCCTTTACCAAATCGTATTTCTGAAATCTTTCTCCACAAAATAGTCTGGGGTTTTATTCAAATGCTCTGAGCCCTTCTTTCTCAAAATTTTATCCAAGTCAGCTCTTCCCTTACGAATACCCCACTGCCTGAATCTACGAAGCACGTGTAAAAAAAGGGTACATCAAAGCGTTAAAGACACTGTTTATTAAACGTAAACGACCTCAGAAGGCATAATACACACCTGGCCATTAAAATTGTAACACCACGAAGATGACATGCAACAGACGCGAAATTTAACTGACAGGAAGAAGCTGTGATATGCAAATGATTAGCTTTTCAGGCATTCACACAAGGTTGGCGCCGGTGGCGACACCTACAACATACTGACATGATGAAAGTTTCCAACCGATTTCTCATACACAAACAGCAATTGACCGGCGTTGCCTGGTGAAACGTTGTTGTGATCCCTCGTGTAAGGAGAAGAAATGCGCATCATCACATTTCCGACTTTGATAAAGGTTGGATTGTAGCCTATCGCGGTTGCCGATTATCGTATCGCGACATTACTGCTCGCGTTGGGCGCGATCCAATGACTGTTAGCAGAAGCCGGCCGCGGTGGCCGGGGAGACTGAGGCGCTCCAGTCACGGTCTGCACGGCCACTACAGTCGGGGGTTCGAATCCCCCCTCGGGCATGGATATTTGTGCCGTCCTAGTTCGTAAGTAGTTCATAAGTAGTTTGTAAGTTTAGGGACTGATGACCCCGTAGTTAAGTCCCATACACTATACAAACATTTGAACATTTTTTGTTAGCAGAATATGGAATCGGTGGGTTCAGGAGAGCAATACAGTACGCCGTGCTGGATCCCAACGGTCTCGTATCACTAGCAGTCGAGATGACAGGCATCTTATCCACATGGCTTTAATGGATCGTGCAGCCACGTCTCGATCCCTGAGTCAACAGATGGGGACGTTTGCAAGACAACAATCATCTGCTCGAACAGTTCGACGACGTTTGCAGCAGCATGGACTATCAGCTCGGAGACCATGGCTGCGGTTACCCTTGAAGCTGCCTCACAAGACAGGAGCGCCTGCGATGGTGTACGCAACGACGAACCTGGTTGCACGAATGGCAAAACGTCATTTTTTTCGGATGAATCCAGGTTCTGTTTACAGCATCATGATAGTCACATCCGTGTTTGGCGACATCGCAGTGAACGCACATTGGAAGTTTGTATTCGTCAACGCCATACTGGCGTATCACCCGGCGTGATGGTATGGGGTGCCATTGGTTACACGTCTCTGTCACCTCTTGTTCGCATCGACGGCACTTTGAACAGTGGCCGTTACATTTCAGATGTGTTACAACCCGTGGCTCTACCCTTCATTCGATCCCTGCGAAACCCTACATCTCAGCAGGATAACAACAGTTAATTATAGAAGTATAGAATAGTAGTCACAATGCACCGGTATATAGGACAAACTGGACGATCTTTCACCACGAGGTTCCGAGAACATAGATACTCTCAAAACAAAACGGCTTTTGGCACACATTTAAAAGATGTAAAGCATAATGTTAATAATATTGAGCATAACATGAAAATATTACACAAAACAGTAAAAGGGAGAAAACTAGACTTTCCAGAAAATATACATATTTATAGTAGCAACAAAAAAGCCCCAGATAAAATACTCAATGACCAGCTTGATTTTTGTTAAAAAAATTTTTTTACCATCTTTGATGATGTATTGTAAAGAAAGAAAAAAAATCTTCAACCTTAACATTAAACATCATGTCTAAAACCTAGACCTGGAGCATTTTCCTACCTAAACCTTCAGAAGTTTGCATTGCTGTAGTTATCTTATGTGCATGCCAGTTTCATTCATTCAAATAAATGGATAGCTCTGTAAGCTAAAACACTAATGAGTCGTTTCAGTTGGGATAATGATTACATGGTTCAACCGTTAGAAAAACTTACTGCCTGTTTTCATTTGAAAAGAAAGAATGGGTAATTCAGTCAATGTACAAAACTGCGAAAGTGTCGCATGTTTTCTGTCAGTTGTTCCCACAGACTAATTTCATTCGAAAAAAATAAATAAATAAATAAACGAATATTAATCCAACATAGTAAAACTACGACGGACTGACTGTTTCATTCGGTTGCTCCCACTGACTGGTTTCACTCAAAAGAAAGAATGAAGAGGCCAACGTACTGTGTCAATTTTTTCATTCGGTTGGTCCCATCGACTGACTTAACTCAAAAGAAAAGGAATGAGTGGTCCAACCGACCAGTGGCGTAACTAGGACTTGGCTTTGAGGGGGGGGGGGGGGGGGGGAATAGATCTGATTGACGAGCATAATTTTAGTCAGTTTCCCGACAGACTACCATCTACCACTCCCGTTGAAGAAACTAATTCACTCCCATCCAATGAAAGCTTATGGTAAAACACTCCAAGTTTCCAATCTTTACCTTTACCAGATTGCTGTTATACGATTTCTTTTTTCTTTTCTATTTTTCCCTTTCTTTCTTTCTTTTCGGGTTCTGGGGGGGGGGGGTGTTCTATCCCCCTCATCCCCCCCCCCCCCATAGTTACGCCACTGCAACCGACTGTGTCGATTTTATTCGGTTGCTCCGACAGACTGGTTTCACTCAAAAGAAGGAATGAGTAGTCCAACCGACTGCGTCGATTTTTTCATTCGGATGATCCCACCGACTGATTTCACTCAAAAGAACGAATGAATAGCACAACCGACTGAATCGGTTGTTTCATTCGGTTGGTCCTCACCGACTGGTTTCACTCAAAAGAATGAATGACTAATTCAACCGATACGAGAAACTACAACCGAATGATCGATTTTTTCCTAACAACCGAATGAATCGATTGTTTTCATTCGATTGTTCCCATCACTAGCTAAAACCGTAACTTCTTTAGTGGGTTTCGATACGTAATCGCGGTTGTTAGTAGGAAGTAATGCAAACTGTGGCCAGGTCCTATGGTCGTGTCACTACATCTGCGCTGGCTTCGGCTATTAGCGGTTTACCAAGTGCTTGCAGCCCTTCGTACAGCGACAAAGGCCGGTAACAAAGGGCACCGCCAGGATGACTGGCAGCAGACAAGACACAGCACTTAGCGCGTGCTTCACAGCTGCAACATCAACACTCTGCTGACAACGTTCCATAAATGTGCCCCTAGCAACCGTTGTATCTCTGTACTGAATAACAATTGGACGCATGTTACATACCGGAATACCATTTCATTGCAATTCTTTTGTACTGAAACCAAATAGCTTATAAAGATAATAGGGCCGCGGTGGAGTAGCCGAGCGGTCTAAAGCGTCTCGCTGCGGAGCGCGTTGTGCAAGCGCCGTGGAGGTTCGAGTCCTCCCTGGGGCATGGGTGTGTGTCTTGTCCTTAGGTTAGTTTACCTACATTTAAGTAGTTTGTAAGCTACGGACTGATGACCACGCAGTTTGGTCCGATAGATTTACAAACATTTGAACAAAGATAATAGCGGAAACTCAGCCATGAAACGGGCGACGGCGCACCCGAACACCTCCTAGCGGCGCGAGTTGTCAACTAACACAGGGCAGGAACCAAAGACCTACATAAACAACTAACCTCTTTGGCATGAACAGCCCCTTTACATTCTAACACACGGAAGACTTTCTTGATCGTCGTCTTAGCTGATAGAACTAGGAAATGGTCGGAAAAGGAAGATTTATTGGGAGAATTCTGAGGAAATGCAGTCCGAAAACAAAGGAAGTAGGTTACAGTACACTTGTTCGCCCACAGCTGCTCACCGGTGTGGGATCCGTACCAGGTGGGATTGATAGAGGAAGTGGAGAAGATCCAACAGAGAGCAGCGCGCTTCGTTACAGGATAATTTGGTAATCGAGAAAGCGTTACGGAGATGATCGCTAAACTCCAGTGGAAGACTCTGCAGGAGAGACGCTCTGTCGCTCGGTACGGACTTTTGTCGAAGTTTCGAGAACTTACCTTTACTGAGGAGTCTAGCAGTATATTGCTCCCTCCTTCGTATATCTCGCGAAGAGATCGTGAGGATGAAATCAGAGAGATTAGAGCCCACACATAGGCATACCGACAATCCTTCTTTCCGCGAACAATACGTGACTGGAATAGGAGGGAGAACCGATAGTGGTACTCAAGGTACCCTCCGCCACACATCGTCGGGTGGCTTGCGGAGTATGGTTGTAGATGTAGATGTAGAGATTCTATATACGGCTGTAATAACTATAAATAGCAAAACACTAGAAAATCATTCTTTAGGTTTACAAAAAATAAAGAGATGTAAGAATGATAGCTTAAGCAGGCAACTATTAGGCCTAATCAGATCATTTGCTTTTAAGCTCTGATTTACCTTCTTTTTTATATAATTTGTTTATAGATGCATCCAGTGGGTTATTCTTACTCGAAGAGCTGACTTCGATGAAATTTTGAAAAAGAAACGTCCCGAGCATTTGAATAAAAGCAGACCATTTTGTGGAAAAAGATTTTAGAAATAAGAATTTGTTAAGTCAAGGGTAAGTGTTGTAATTTCTTAATTTCGTGTGTTTAAAAACAGGTGATAACTGTACTATAACAACAAAGTTTAATCGCAAGTTTTATTTTAACCCCTTTACGTATTTAAGGAGTAGACGAGGCTGTAAAACACCAGCACGATACCTTCTCTCTCGGTGGTCAATAGTTTACTGTCCCCCTCTCAAGACAGTAACTGTGAAGTAGATGCAGCAGCATTCCTTGTAAAATTAAATGAACTGAAAAAACTTCCATCCAATGCATCCGTGAGTGAAATGTCTGTTAATGTATCTCTGCTTGCTGATATCAGTATCAATGAAGGCAAAGAAATCAAAACAAATGCGAGGAATTATATTATGGGCTGGGCATATTGTGAGTTGGAAATGGCTCTGGCATCATATAATGATAATGAATATGAAGTTGCCAACTTCCGTACACAGACCAAGAGATATGACTCAAATACATTACTTTTTCCCGATGGTTGTTCTCAGAATATGTCCTATAAAATGTCAGAAATTTTTGACAAAATTTTGAAAAGTGCCTTGTTGAAAGCACTCATGGTGTGAGCAGTGGCGTAGCTACCATAGGGCTAGGCGGGGCAGTGCCCCGGGGCCCCTGAGCTCAAGGGGCCCCTCGGCCATCGTGAGCGACGATCGAGAAAAGTTACCGTAGGTCCTTGAACACTTGTATGTCCCCCAATTACTTCGGATAATCGAAGACCTCAAACGCTCGAAGTGAAATCCAAAAATTATTCGCACCCCAAAATATAATGTCATTTGCTTGTCCGCTGAGACGTGGACACTGCCATCGTCAGCGTATTGTCGGTTGAATCTTTGCGAAATGAATGGTGCTGAATTACTAGCACAGTGTTTGACAGTAGACATTGTGACCACATTTGAATATGAAGCCTCTACAATGTATTATTACAGAACGGTAACTCAACAGTTTGTGTAGTGAATTCCCCAAGGCTGTGCTCCATAATCATAGATCCAAATGAAGTGCTGTAAGCAACTGCACTCTGAAATTCGTGCAAGAAGAAGAGAAAATATGGTTACTTTGTCACAATAGTAAATTGAGCATTCAAGACACTACCCTGTACCCCCACTGCCACTATAATAAGCGAAGATGTCAACTTATTTTACTTATTACTTTTTCCTGGCCAGACATTAATATATACGTCATGATACCTGGTAGGGGCACGGCTCAAACCAAAGTAGTCCATGAAACAAAATCCGCCAACTTTTTTTTTGAAACCATCTTACACGAATATTTCCCCTATTTTCCTTCTTTGATTTTGCTATCAACGAAATTAGGCTGATCGGTACGCAGCAATGACCTAACAGCGAGGAGTTTAGCGACAGTGAGATGTCGGTACTGACAACAGTCTGCAATGAGAGTGAGTTGTCGGCGCTGACTCGGCTGTTCCCGGTTTGCTTCGCAGCAGGGGGCCATGTTTTCATGGTTAAGTAATACTTCTTCATTGTTTATTTTTTACTAGCTTATGCCTGCGACTTCATTCACCTAGTATGGAGCAACTTCGGAAACTTTCCCAAGCGGTCGTTTATCGTTCGTCCTACCCAGGTCCAAATCTATCCCTCTGCAAAATTTCATTCAAATCCGCCCAGTAACTTTTGCGTGGAAATATAACAAACATTCACAATTATATTAGATAGTATGATTAAATATTATCTGCTGCCTGTCACATAATATTTACTTAGTAGTCTTTAGGTTTGCCTTATTATGTTTTGCAGTGGGCGGTAAGGAGCTGATGATGAAGTAGTTTTGCATCTGTACAGTATTAGTGTAAAGAGGGCCCCAATGTCATCTTTGCCCCGGGGTCCTTAGTGACATAGCTACGCCACTGGGTGTGAGCAGCAATTTGGTTTCCTTTCTCATAAATTAATTTGCCGAATTAGGAGGCGTGTGTAACAGTTGTTATTTGCTGTGGGCAAAATAAATAAATAAATAATGCACTTCTAATTAAAGGATTTGTCAATACGAAAAATGGTTTGTCAGCGTCAAAAATTAGATGGAGTAGCCTCATGTTACGGAAAGTGACTCACTGAATAGGCCTAAATGCTCACGAAATCTGCTTAGATGTATAGGATTAAAACTTACGTATTGTATAATTTTCAGTTCGAATTCTACCCAAATAAACTGTACAGAACCGATTACTTTAATTCTTTTTAACCCTAAATGAATTAGCATCCAACATAATTTCTTAAATGGCATAACAATATAAAACTTGTACTGTAAATGCGGTACACACGGAAATAAAATTCGGAATAGCAGATAGGAGGCCAGGTACAGCCTACAACTCGAGCCAACAGATGGCACTGCTAGCGTTGTCACCTGGCAAACGCATATAAATGCCTCTGAGTTTCCGCTATTACCTTTATAAGCTATTTGCTAGAACCTCGAAGAATATTTACTTTTGGTCCCGAACAACTGTGTGTAGTCTTCTCACCCAAACTCAGGCGAGAAACGCCCTTTCTACACGGGACGTGCGACACGCGCAAGAAAGTCGTTGTCAGCTGCAGCGCTATGGATAATGATAAAATGCAGGATTCGACAATACAGAATTTCGATTCTTGTAATGTGGTTGGGGAAAATAATGCATCGGTTCCGCCTAGCTCTGCTGCAAAAAATACTTGTGCGACAGCTATGGAAAACGTATTACCAAATGACTTCATGCAGATGTTACTGTCACAGCTCTCTAAGTTAAATGAGAGTAGTCAATTTCAATCTCAGAAATTAAATGAAAAACTTGACAATAGTCAATTACAAAATCAGAAATTAAATGAAAAACTGGAGGAACAATCTCAGAAATTAAATTAAAAACTTGAGAAAATAGAACAGACGTGCGATTCGAGGTTTGTGAGTATTCAAAGTAGTTTTAATAAGATGAATGAGGACAACAATCGGTTCAGGGAACAACTGCTCAATACTTTCAAACGTGAATCTCAGCAAATAAAACAAGATATTCGCGACGAGATTAATCCGGTTATGGAAAGCCTTGCGTCACGAGTCGAAAACGTGGAAAGCCTTTCGTCACGAGTCGAAAACGTGGAAAGCCTTGCGTCATGAGTCGAAAATATAGAAACCACCGAACTCGCTCAATTGAAGCAGCAGAGTAATCTATTTGATGAAAAGTTGCAGAACTTCCAGTCAGTCACGACGGAACAGATGAACAAAATTAATAAACAGGTTGAGGATCTCTCTGTTAAGATGACTCAAATCAGTGATAACACTGACAAAAGTTCTGATGTAACGCATCCTACCCCGTTTAATGAAACTAATGAATATCTCGCCCTTGACCGTTTCAAACAAGGTCAAATGACCATTAATCAGCAATACAAGGCTGAGGTCAGGAAATTAGATGATCGCGTGGCGCGAATAGAGAGGAAATTTGACCACACTTGTGGAAATCCATACGAAGACATAGAAGAAAGAAACTTTGAAAAAAAAAAATTTGAACGAAAATGACAATGATGATTCGACTCAAGTAGATCGCTTGGTACGTGAACGAAGTGTTCCTTGTAGTAACAACAATGAAGACGCGGTGCGTAGTTTACGCCCACTTTACATCTGCTCTAAGTTTGTTTGGATTTCATGTTAACAGCTATATTTCTGTTCTCATTAAAACTGTTATATGGAATTTTTATTGCAATTCTTCTATAGTACCGCCTCCTAAAATACGTATTTACAACAGCTCTTGAGACAGCCTGTATATATACTGAGTCGAACAACTACATTTCCCTGAGCGTGAGACAAGTGCACATTTCTCAAACAAATTCACAGAGTTGACACCGTTCGTCAACTTGGTTCCCCACTCTGTCGTCTGCGCATGCGCGAAGCACTTCCATACGTGTGAGAATACAACCCATCCTATTTCGTCTACTAGCCATCGTATGCGCATCTTGTGCAAGTGGTCGCGTCTACACGGTACCCGGCAGGCGTAAACAATGCGTCATGGGAAATCCTTTAAGCCCTCCGCTTCCATGTAGAACGAGCTTAAGTAACGAGCTTAAGACTCCTATAAACCCGAGCTGAACTGTCCGCCATTTTTTCCCAAGCTGTACGAGTTGCCACGTTCCGGACGAAACTCAAGCGTAATCTTGCGTTTCATTCAACTTGCTCACACTCGGAAACAACTCACAGTATGAACGTGTAACTTTCATCAATGTCTTTGTTAAGAACTACACTACTTTTTCATATCAGTTTTATTTGCAACAGTAATTTATTAAGAGGATATTCTAAGTTTACGAACATGCACTTTACGACGGTGTTATTGAACTTTCTACATCCGAGTAACTTTTTTTTCTCTTGCAGTTAGGTGAAAACATTAAGGAAATGAAATATTCAAAATACATCAAATTTTCATCCATTCAAAACTGGAACTCTGAGAGAAATTTATAACTTGAGGTAATGTCAGTTAAATATGATGCACTGGATCCGCTCGCCCGTCTAGTAGTAACTCGTCTTCAGTATTAGAACTTAGGATTAGGATTAGGCACAGGTTGTTACTGCTTAACACCCATAATTAAAACATACTGGCATCGACTTCTTAACCCATTAAATTTAACAAAACACAAAGTAAAAAAGTGTTTGTCTACGTATCTATGTAATTTTAACCTTCAGTTTTGAGTTACATGAACAAGACATTCTGAATAAATCAGAGCAGAGTGCTTCATTATGTGAGAAAATGAGAAGTAGGCAGTACGGGGAGAAATGTTTGGTATCTGTCATTTACTACTATTCTCGCATAAAATCCTCATTAAATCTAGTAATCATTTTAATTGATTCAACTGTTGGTTGTTCGTGAAACTTAGAAATACTGTAAAAGAAACACTTTTTAACCTTGTTTCATAAACCAATAAAGTTTGTGAAACAAGGTTAAAAAGTGTGTCTTTTAATATAAATCTAGTAACTTTCGTTCTGTTAGTGCTAGGCGATAAAGTGAAGGGAATGTAACTCCTATAATTTTTGAAAACGGAGTTGTACCTCTGAAACGCTTTAGAAAACAAATAAAGAATTAAACATTTGTGACTGATAGAGGAATACATGTACATCAATTAATAAATCCCTAACTTTACTTTTTTTCATTCAAAACACCTACTCTTCCTTCAATAACCATACGAATACGCCCCTCTGTGCATGATATCATTTGCTAAAATATCATTTTGATACGTCTAACCGTGTATGAAATACGCGATATTTCATTTTGACCTTATCGCCATCGGAAATGAGTTCGCTACATTAAATAAATTTTAGAAATAGGGGTGAAAAGTAGAGATCTCCTCCCAAGGCGAAAATAAAATTCAGTAGGTTAGGAAAATTTCATATGGTGTGACTAGCACTAAACGGAATATCATAGCAGCCGCTATTTTTTACTGCAAACGTTTCCTAACCTAGCGCAGGCTCTTACTTCAAAGCAAATATCGTACCAAGGAGGTTGTATCTTACTAACTGTAACTATTAACTAAGTGATGCGCATTTAGTCACAGTGCGGACAGATAAAGGTATAAGTAATGTAAAAATTAAATTTTTCCACCGATTAATTTTTGCGAAATCGTCTGTGAAAGACGGCAGGGCATGCGCCTCTATGCTGTTACCGCGGCGCGATTCCAACCGTGTTGGGAAAACATGGCGGACGATTCAGCCTGGGCGAACATTTCGTCATCGTGACGTAGATCGCGCAAATAAGCTCTGTCGACCGTACGTCGATTTCAGCGCACGGCAACATTCTCTAACTATCAGTTATTCGTAGAAAATAGCAAGTATTTTTGACAATCTAGAATGTATACGTCATTGATCCTTATTTCACTCGCAAAACGTAAGCTGTACTCCTAAGTCCCTGCCTTACCATGTCTTTAAACACGACATATTCGTAAAATTAGTACTCCTTTTGTGACTCAGAATACCTGCTCATATCACCCACAGCAGTTTACTCTTAGGTTCCTTGCTATCCTCATCCTCTAAAATGATGTTCTAATTATTCATTAAACAACCAATCAATAAAAAATGTCTGTTATAGTCCCCGTCACGTAGGAAGGTGGTCCAGTTTTCAGCCTGCATTACCGCAGTCAGACGTGCAACACGCACAAGGAAGTCGTTGTCAGCTGCAGCGCCCCTTGCGATAGACCGTCCAACTACAGAGAAGCGTTCAAACGGTACGCATTTGTTGAGCAGTCTGCTTCACGCGTCTACTTCGTTTGTTGTCAACATGCAGCAAATGAATCGCCGCATTAACATCACTTTTCGAAACTGTAAGATATATTGTGACGATTAAAACATTTATTTGTGTTTTACACTGCCACTGTGAAACTGTCGGGCGTTCGAATCCCCCCTCGGGCATAGATGTCTTTTAGTATAAGGTAGTTCATAAGTAGTTTGTAAGTTTAGGGACTGATAACCGTGCAGTTAAGTCCCTTAAGCTTCACAAACATTTGAAACTTTATTGGACTTAACTCTGGGGTCATCAGTCAACTTACAAACTACTTATGAACTAGCTTGTACTAAAGACGGCACAAATATCCATGCCCGAGGGGGGATTTGAGCCCCCGACGGGGAACGGCATCGCGCATCGTAGCATAGCGCCTCAGTGCGCTCAGCCGCTTCGCCGCGGCCACAAATATATAACAAAAATATTATATACCAAATGCAAGTCCAATACATTTTGGCAAACTCTTCTTGAATGTACTTCGCAAATGAATCTTAATGCCATTGCACTCTTAAAAACTTTCTCTCGTGGTGTAGAGCTACCTAACAATATGAAATATGGTTAAAAGTAAGCAAAGTATGTCTGATTTCCTACGTTTACATTCCCATTCTCAAAAATTCCAACGAAATGCGTTTAGTTGTGCAGTTGAAATTTGCTGTGACACAATCTCCTTTATTCTCCCTTATATTCGTGGTCGTATTTTAGTCATCTCTATTAAACCTGTGATCAAAAGTTGGTCGCCTTACACAAAACATACCTGACTTTTTATATCTACCATGTATTTACAGTGACTCCAAAAAGTATTTGTCTAGCTGTAAGTTTTTAAAGAACTGTGTTTGGGTCACGTGAAAAGAAGTGAAAAATCAAATCCTTGTAAATCTATCGGACCAAACTGCGTGGTCATCAGTCCGTAGCTTACAAACTACTTAAACCTAGGTAAACTAATCTACGGACAAACACACACACCCATGCCCCAGGGAGGACTCGAACCTCCACGGCGAGCAACCGCGCGCTCCGCAGCGAGACGCTTTAGACCGTTCGGCTACTCCACCGCGGCGAAAGAAGTGAACATAAGATGTGAACTACCAGTCCTATGGAAAGAACGTTGGTCACTAATTTTATTGATAAATAAAAAAAAAATAAATACTTCAATAACAACAACACAATTAACAAAATGAAAAATTTATACAAAAGCTGCTTCAAAGAGGATTCAGCTACTCGTATTTTTTTTACATTTACAGCCTGGAAATATAAGTTATAAAAATTAATATTTGGTGGGGTTTCCCTTTGCAGTTATTACTGCTTGTAGTTGTATGGGTATCGAGATGACTAAATTTGCTGTAACAGGTCGGAATTTTGTCACATTCTTCTCTAAGTGCTTCTTTTGAGTCTTTCTTGTTATAAAAGTGTCTTCCACTGATGTTATCTGCCAGTACTTTCGAAAGTTGTGGAGTGTCATTGATGTCCGGTCTCTGATGAGGTGTGTTTAGTTGCTTCGATGTGTTGTACAGCAGTCACAACTTAGTATTTAGAGTCGTGCGCTTCAGGTACCGTTGTCTTGTTGAAAAATGTAATTTCCTTTGAGATCTAATTTTTCGGCACTAGAGTTTAGATTTTTCTGTAAGATTTTGATATACAGTTTGAGGTTCTCGTACCCTGTATAAAATGTAATTTTCTTATACTTGCAGCACTCATTATACCCCCATACGACCAGCGTAGCGCCATCGTTGGCACAAGGAAGCTTAGGGTTTTACGTCCCGTCGACAGCGTGGTCATTAGAGACGGAGTTCACGCTCGGATGTTTTGGGTAAGGATGGGGAAGGAAATCGGCCGCGCCCTTTGAAAGGAACCATCCCGGCATTTGCCTGGAGTGATTTACGGAAATCACGGAAAACCTAAATCTGGATGGCCGGAGGTGGATTTGAACCACCATCATCCCGAATGCGAGTTGGCACAAGGTTCCGCGGCAACATTTCCGCGTGTTTCTTCCGCCACACCACTCGCCTCCCAACTAATCCAAAAACGTTTAATTTACTTTCATTGGAAAATAATACTTTATTCCAGGAGTCTTCTCTTTGGAATCTAAGTTCCTGGGCAAATTCAAGATGATTCGTCTGCTGCTGTTCGGTAACCCGAAATTTGTTGCGAGATACCATGCCTTGATACTCGTACTTCTTGAATGTGTTTCTGATTGTGTTGGCACATAAAAAATGTTCAAATGTCTGTAGAACTTAAGGGACTTAACTACGGGGTCATCAGTCGCTAAGCTTACAAACTACTTATGAACTACCTAAGACTAAGGACGGCACAAATATCCATGCCCGAGGGGGGATTCGAACCCGCTACCGTAGTGGCCGTGCAGACCGTGACTGGAGCGCCTCAGTCCCCTCGGCCACCGCGGCTGGCTGTTGGCATATACTTCCTTGCTCCCAGATTCTAACTCCCCAGCCAACTTGGGAGTGCTGATTGTAGGTTTTTTTCTTGATTTCTCTCACGATAAACCTCACGTCTGCATCACTCATTGTGTGAGGGCGTTCAGTAAGTGGTAGGTGTCTGATTATTTTTTTAATGGAAAAGCGATCTATTATCAACTGAATCGTCGATCTGGATCCATCCACTACTATGAAAATCTCGTAAGAGGATCTGCACTCATTGTGCAAGCGCAGTATACGTTTTCTTTCATTCGGGGTCGTCTTACATCCTTACTGCCCATGACGCAACAGCACTGTACCGGCGCCTTTCAAAACAACAGGCGATGGACCGGGGCAGAACTAGGTTGACACTAGTGTGTGCCATGCGTCAGCGTTATAGTTTAATCACTGGCCGCAAACTTTAGGCACGTTAATATGGTGGACGAATACTTTATGAATCATCTCTTGTATTATATTTTCTATTTTGTTAATCTTATTATCGATTTCGGATCTCCGGGCGGGGACTACTCAGGAGGATGTGATCATCAGGAAAGACAATACAGGCATTCTACGGATCGGAGCGTGGAATGTTAGATTCAATTAATCGAGTAGGAAAATTAGAAAATTTAAAAAGGGAAATGCATAGGTTGAAGTTAGATATAGTGGGGATTAGTGAAGTTCGGTGGCAGGATGAACAGGATTTCTGGTCAGGTGAGTACAAGATTATAAATACAAAATAAATTGGGGGTATCACAGGAGTAGGATTGATAATGAATAAGAAAATAGGAATGCGGGTAAACTACTATGACCAGCACAGTGATCGCATTATCATTGTCAAGATAGATACGAAGCCAACACCGACAACAGTAGTACAGGTTTATATGCCAACTAGCTCTGCCGATGATGAGGAAATCGAAGAAATATATGAGGAGCTAAAGGAAATTATTCAGACAATTAAGGGAGAGGAAAACTTAATTGTTATGGGAGACTGGAATTCGGTAGTAGGACAAGGAAGGGAAGGGAAGATAGTAGGTGAATGTGGTCTGGGCAAAAGGAACGAAAGAGGAAGCCGCCTGGTAGAATTTTGCACAGAACATAATTTAGTTATAACAAACACCTGGTTCAAGAATCACAAAAGAAGGTTGTATACGTGGAAGAGACCAGGAGACACCGGGAGATACCAGATAGATTTTATAATGGTAAGATTCCGGAACCAGGTTTTAAACTGTAAAACATACCCAGGGGCAGATATAGACTCTGACCATAACTTGTTGGTTATGAACTGTAGGCTGAAACTAAAGAAACTACAAAAAGGTAGGAAAATAAGGAGATGGGACCTGGATAAATTGAAGGAACGTGAGGTTCTTAAGAATTTCAGAGGGAGCTTTAGGCAACAATTGACAGAAACGGGGGGAAATAAAACAGTAGAGGAGGAATGGGTAAAATTGAGAGGTGAAATAGTGAAGGTAGCAGAGGACAAAATAGGTAGGAAGGCAAGACCTACAAAAAATCCTTGGATATCATAGGACATACTAAATTTAATCGATGAAAGGAGAAAATATAAAAATGCAGTAAATGAAACAGGCAAAATGGAGTACAGACGACCAAGAAATGAGATTGACAGGAAGTGCAAAATGGCTAAGCAGGAGTGGCTAGAAGGCAAATGCAAGGATGTAGAAGAATGTATAAATAGGGGAAAAATAGATACAGCCTACCGGAAAATAAAAGAAACATTTGGCGATAAGAAAAACAGCTCTATGAATATCAAGGAAACTGATGGAAAACCAGTTCTCAGTAAAGAAGGGAAAGCTGAAACGTGGAAAGAGTATATAGAGGGGCTCTACAAAGGAAATGAACTCCGTGACAATATTGTAGGAAGGGAGGAGGATGTAGATGAAGTTGAAATAGAAGATACTGTATTGAGAGAAGAATTTGACAGAGCCCTGAAAGACCTAAGTCGAAACAAGGCCCCTGGAGTAGATGATATACCCTCAGAGCTACTGAAGTCTCTGAGAGAACCAGCCATGACAAACCTGTTTCACCTGGTGCGTAAGATGTATGAGACAGGAGAAGTACCCTCAGACTTTAAGAAAAATGTTATAATCCCCATTCCAAAGAAAGCAGGTGCAGACAGGTGTGAAAACTACAGAACCATCAGTCTAATAAGTCATGGTTGCAAAATATTAACACGAATTATATACAGAAGAATGGAAAAGGTGGTAGAAGCCGACCTTGGGTTCAGGAGAAATGTAGGAACACGGGAGGCAATACTCACGTTACGTCTTATCTTAGAAGATAGATTAAGAAAAGGCAAACCTACATTTCTAGCTTTTGTAGATTTGGAGAAGGCTTTTGACAATGTTGATTGGAATAAACTCTTTCAAGTTCTGAAGCAAGCAGGAGTAAAATATAGGGATCGTAAGGTTATTTATAACTTGTACAAAAACCAGACAGCGGTTATCAGAGTTGAAGGGCATGAAAGGGATGCAGTGGTTGGAAAGGGAGTAAGACAGGGTTGTAGTCTTTCTCCATTGTTATTCTATTTGTACATTGAGCAAGCTATAAAGGAAAGCAAGGAGAAATTTGGAGAAGGAATTAAAGTTCAGGGTGAAGAATTAAAAACATTGTGTTTTGCCGATGACATAGTAATTCTGTCAGATACAGCAAAGGACCTGGAAGAGCAATTGAACGGAATGGACAGTGTGCTGAAAGGTGCATATGAGATGAAATTAACAAGAGCAAAACTAGGGTAATGGAGTGCAGTGTAAGGAAATCAGGTGATGCTGAAGGAATTAGATTGGGAAACGAAGCAATAAAGGAGGTAGATGAGTTTTCTTATTTGGGCAGTAAAATAACGAATGATGGGCGCAGTACAGAGGATATAAAATGCAGAATGGCAATGGGAAGAAAAGCGTTTTTGAAAAAGAGAAATTTGTTAACATCGAATATTGATTTAAGCCTACGGAAGTCCTTTCTGAAGGCATTTGTATGGAGTGTTGCCTTGTATGGGAGTGAGACATGGACGATAAACAGTGCGGACAGGAAGAGGATTGAGGCTTTTGAAATATGCTGAAGATTAGGTGGGTGGATCGCGTAACTAATGAGGAGGTATTGAACAGAATTGGAGAGAAAAGAAATTTCTGGCATACCTTGACTAAAAGAAGAGATAGATTGGTAGGACACATTCTTAGACATCAAGGAATTGTGAATTTAGCATTGGAGGGAAGTGTATGGGGTAAAAATCGCAGAGGAAGACCAAGAGATGGATACAGTAAGCAGATTCAGACAGATGTAGGTTGCCGTTCTTATGTGGAGATGAAGAGGCTTGCTCAGGATAGGGTATTTTGGAGAGCTGCGTCGAACCAGTCTCCGGACTGAAGACCACAACAACAACATTATCGATTAGTCTAATATATAAATCAGAGTGTCCGTATGTTTGTACGTGTTGCATACAAATCTACAGTTTTGGTCCAATCTTCATGAAATTTTGCACACTTAAGCTTCAATCAATGAGGACGATCGCTTTAAGTGTAAGAATCACATAATATATATGGGTCAGGAGATATGACGTGATAAACAATGAGATACGCGAAAAACTGCTGCATTTAGCGACAATGCCGCTCATTTTCTCCCAAACCACTGGGCTGATTTCCACCAAATTTGGTACACATGTTCCTTACCGTGTGGGAACAATTGCTGCACGGTTCAGAAGACATGACATCATAAATAATAGGAATCGCAAAAACTGCCACATAATGCGGCGAGACTTTATAAATACGCTATACGAAAATGAGAATACTTAGCGACTTGCAAAAAAAAGTTTCTCGCTTACTACTTTTCCGTTGTTTACGGAGTAAGACTACGGCATTTGGTACGACGTTACAATTTTTAATTTGTACACTACAAATTGTAGCCGCAGGAAATTTTTCAGACATTATACACACATATAGCTGAATGCACCATCTAAACTGTATCACAGTACGACACGTAGTTCATGAGATATGACTACATAAACAGTAACGTTCCGCTGTTCATGGATTAAAGCTATGGCATTCAGTGGGACGTTACAATTTTTAATATCTACACTAAAAATTGTAGCCGCAGGAAATTTTACAGACAGTATACACAGTGTACCTTCTAAATTGAATCACAGTACGACACACAGTTAATGAGATATGAGCACGTAATCAGTAACGTTCATGGAAAACCGCCCCATCACGCAACAAGCTTTAATCTATTACTTCTTTACTACTAATTGTATTCCCAAGAGATTTTTCAGGCACACATCCCTTATACAAATGAATATATACCTGAAAAAAAGCAGGAACAAATAAATAAGTATCCGGGCAACGCCGGGTTTCCAGCTAGTTTTTAATAAAAAAAAGATTTACCGAGGTACTTTTTACAGGACTGGCTCATCAGATTTTGTATTCATTTTATTTAACGTGGCACAGACTTGGTAGCTTTTAGAAAACATGAAGCTAGACGAATACTTTTTGCTCTCATTGTACGTTTAGCTTTGAAGTTAGCGGTGGTACTACAAAGACCGATATACCTCAGATGGTCGATACATGCTTGTTTACGTGAATGGCACGGCACGAAGAGGAAACGTTCGCCTGAGTTTGGTGAGAAGAAGACCACCCGCTTGTAACGCTGAGCAGACTCGGTGGCAGAGAAGAGTTTTTGCCCTGTGGGAGGGGAGGGGCCGTCCCCAGCAACCCTCGCCGTTCCACCCTCTCACCCTCCCCTCACCCTTCACCCTCCGCCATTAAGCGCCCCCACACTGTACGTCAATGTTATTGTACAATATTTCGACATGTCCAATAAAGCTGGAGAGATTACGCAAAACGCAGGAGCACACCAGAAACATTTGAAATATATTACTACGATTAGGCGCATTCTGCACTCCGTGCTACCGTCTCAGGGCAATCTCGGCATTCGTTGCGGTTGCGTTGAAAAAAATTCAAAATAAGACAACACAATACCTTTCTTGAACTGCTCAAAAATGTATAAACTACAGCTAGCATACTGAGATGATAGGGCAGTTTTTGTTGTTGTCTTCCATCCGCAGACTAGTTTGATGCAGCTCTCCACGCTACCATGTCCTGTGCAAACCCCTTTATCTGAGAATATGTTCGGCAACCTACATCCTTTTGAATCTGAGACTCTCCCTACGAGTTTTACCCCACACACTTCCTTCTAATGCTAAGCTAACGATTCCTTGATGTCTCAGAATGTATCCCACCAACCTATTCCTTCTCTTACTCAGGATATGCCAGAAACTCCTTTTCTCTCCAATTCTGTTGAGCACCTCATTAGTTACGTGATATACCCATCTAATCTTCATCATTCGTCAGTAGCACCACATTTCGAACGCTTATATCATCTCTTTCTCTTAACTTCTTATCGTACACTACAGACAAACATTTAAACTAATATTGGATGTCAACGAATTTCGCTTCTTCAGGAACACTTTTCTTCCCATAACCATTCTGCATTTTATATCTTATTTACTTCGGTCATCAGAAGTTATTTTGCTACCCAATTAACAACACTCATCTACTACTTTTATTTTCTCTTTACCTAATCTAATTCCTTCAGCATCGCCTGATTTTCTGACACTACATTCCATTACCTTCGTTTTATTCTTATTGATGTTCATCTTATACCTTCTTTTCAAGACACTGTCCATTCCGTTCAATTGCTCTTCCAGGTCTTTTGATGTCTTTGGCACAATTACTATGACGTCAACAAACCGCAACGTTTTTATTCTCTGTCTATGGACTTTAATGCCCCCTCCAAGTTTTTCCTTACATTCCTTCACAGCTTGCTCAGTGTATAGATTGAACAACATTGGGGAAAAGATACAACCTTGCCTTACGCCCTTCCCAACCACTGCGACCCTTTCATGCTCTTCGACTTTAATAATTGCGACATAATTAAGACACTTTCACACATTTAAAGTAGATGTTAAAATTGTAATTGTCTGAATGAAAGCCCTTAGTCAACTTGAGTTGTTTTTTATTGTAGTCGTGGAGACCCGCACTGCCGGTTTCACAACTTAAAGTTGCAACTTCAGGTGCTTTTTAAAAGTTTCCCATATATTTTTTTCGGATGGATAACGGAGATTAATGATGAGGACCTACCGCAAGCACCTTTCCTGTTTTCGTCAAACATAAAAAGTCTACCGTGCAATTCGTGTAATTTTAGGTAAAAAGTATTGAAAAGTCGGCAATCACTTTGATAATAAATGTTGTCTGGTTTTTGTACAAGCTGATGTTCAAATGTTTGTTAAGCTTATGGGACTTAACTACGGGGTCATCAGTCCCTAAACTTACAAACTACTTATGAACTACTTACAAACTAGGACGGCACAAATATCCATGCCCGAGGGGGGATTCGAACCCCCGACCGTAGTGGCTGTGCTGACCGTGACTGGAGCGCCTCAGTCACCTCGGCCACCGCGGCCGGCTTGTACAAGCTGAATCTAACTCTTCGCTTCCTATATATTACTCTTGCTACCTTCATAATTTGAAAGTGTATTCCAGTCGACATTGTCAAAAGCTTTCTCCTAATCTACAAACGCTAAAAACGTAGGTTTCCCTTTCCTTAGACTATCTTCTAAGATAAGTCATAATGTGAATATTGCCTCACGCGTTCCTACATTTCTCCTAAATCCAAACTGATCTTCCCCGAGGTCGGATTCAACAAGTTTTTCCATTCGTCTGTAAATAATTTGTGTTACTATTTTGCAACCACGACTTATTAATCTGATCTGTAACTTTCACATTTGTCTGCACTTGCTTTCTTAGGAATTGGAATCACTACATTCTTCTTGAAGTCGGAGGGTATTTACTCTGTCTCGTACACCTTGCATACCAGGTGGAACAATTTGTTCACGACTGGCTCTCATAACGATGACAGCAAATCAGAAGGGACATCGTCTACTCCAGCGGTCGTCTTTCTACTTAAATCGTTTAGTGCTTTGTCAAATTTCTCTCGCAGTATCGTATTTCTATCTCATCTTTACTTCGTCTTCCACTTCTACAATACTGTCTTCAAGTATATTTCCTTTGTATAGGCCCTCTATATATTCCTTCCACAGTTCAGTTTTCCCCTCTTTGCTTAGTACTAGTTTTCCGTCTGAGTTCTTGATATTCATACAGCTCCCTTTCTTGTCTCCAAATATCTCTTTTATTTTCCTGTAGGCGGTATCTATCTTTCCCCTAGTTATGTAGTCTTCTGCGGTTCTGCATTTGTCCCGTAGCCACTCCTGCTTAGCTAGTCTGCACTTCTTGTCAATCTCATTTTTAGACGTTTGTATTCCCTTATTCCTATTTCAGTTGCTGAATTTTTATATTTTCTCCTCTCATCAATTAAGTTCAGTATATCCTGTGTTATCCAGGGATTTCTATTAGGCCTTGTCCTTCTGCCTATATGGTCCTCTGCAGCCTTCACTACCCCATCTCTCAAAGCTACCCATTCTTTTTCTACTGTATTACTTTCCCCCGTTTCAGCCAATCCTTGCCTAATGCTCACCACCTCTGGCTCTTTCAATTTGTCCAGGTTCCATCTCCAAACCTTTCTACCTTTCTGCAGTCTTTTTAAGTTTTAATCTGCAGTTCATACCCAATAAGTTATGATCAGAGTCTATATCTGCCCCTGGATATGTCTTACAGTTTAGAACCTGGTTTTTAAATCTTTTCCTTACCATTACAAAGTCAATGTGGTACCTTCCAGTGTCTCCTGGTCTCTTACACGTATACAGCCTTCTTTCATGATGATTAAACCAAGTGTTGGTGATCATTAAATTGTGCTCTGCGCAAAATTCTACCAAGCGGTTTCCTCTTTCATTCCTTTTTCCTAGTCCATATTCACCTACTACATTTCCTTCTCTTCCTTTTCCTACTACTGAGTTCCAGTCCCCCATTACGATCAAGTTTTCGTCTCCCTTAACTTTCTAAACGATTTCTTTTATCTCCTCATACATTTATTCGATAGCCTCACCATCGGCCGTGCTAGTTGGCATATAAACTTGCACTATTGTGGTCGGTGTTGGCTTCGTGCCTATCTTTACTGCGATAATTCGTTCACTATGCTGTTCATAGTAACTTGCCCGCATTCCTATTTTCTTATTCATTATCAGACCTACTCCTGCGTTACCACCAACTGATTTTGTATTGATAACCCTATACTCACCTGACCAGAAATCCTGTTCATCCTGCCACCGAACTTCACTAATTCCTACCATATCTAACTTTAACCTATCCATTTCTCTTTTCAAATTTTCTAGCTTACCTATGCGATTAAGGGTTAGAAAATTCCACGCTCCGACCCGTAGAATGCCTGTTTTGTTTTTCTTGATGAGTAGTCCCCGCCCGGAGATCCGAATGGGGGACTATTAAAAAAAAAAAAAAAAATGTTCAAATGTTTGTTAAGTTTATGGGACTTAACTACGGGGTCATCAGTCCCTAAACTTACAAACTACTTATGAACTAGTTACGAACTAGGACGGCACAAATATCCATGCCCGAGGGGGGATTCGAACTCCCGACCGTAGTGGCCGTGCTGACCGTGACTGGAGCGCCTCAGCCACCTCGTCCACCGCGGCCGGCGGACTATTTTACCTCCGGAATATTTTACCCAGGAAGACGCTATCATCGTTTAGTCATACAGTAGAGCTGTAGGCGAAGTTGTTCGCGTCCGGAAGCAATCCTCAAAGCTCCACGTGCCCCCTGGGTGGTTCCAAACGGACAACAATCTCTTGCAGCTGGTCCTGTCACCACGGTGATCTCCCAGCTATGTCAGCTACCAAGACAATCCAGAATGGCTCTTGTCAGGGCCAACAAAATTGTCAACAAAACGATCTGAACAGAGCAACAGGTCCAGTCCTAAACGTGTGCCATTTGAATATTGAGGGGATAAGTAGGTCAACATGTGACTTCCTCAGTAAAAATCTTCTGAGTAACAATATTGACGTCCTTGCTCTACAAGAAACCCATGCAGAAGATCTTAAAAGTTGTTCAAGAGGCAATATCCATGGCTACAGACTTGTGGGAGAGATAGGCCATAGAACATATGGCGTGGCTACATATGCTAGACAGGACTTGGATGATGTATCTATAATTCATGAAAGCTGTGACGATGACATATTTGTTTTGGCAGTGAAAGTGTCTGGAACTATCATAGTTAATGTCTACAAGCCTCCCAACATCCAGTGGCAAGATACGGTTCTCCCAGTTTTCGAACACCCTTCCCTATATGTCGGCGATTTCAACAGCCACAGTAGCCATTGGGGGTACTCGTCTGATAATAAAAATGGAATAGCCTTAGCTGAATGGGCTGAAAATAATAACCTTTCCTTGGGTTTTGACGCAAAAGACTCTAGCACATTTTTCTCAGCCCGCTGGAAGCGTGGATATTGACCTGATCTGTGTTTTTGTTCCTGTGATCAGACATTAAGATCTCTATCAGTTACGAGAAAGGTACTTGGCACATTCCCACGGTCGCAGCACAGGCCAGTGCTGATATCAGTTGGGATTAAGATTCCCCTAATAAGATCTTTTCCGAGAACCAGGTGGAATTTTAATAAAGCAGACTGGGAGGCATTTACTTCCAAATTAGAGGATAACATTAGATTCATTCCTCCTACAATAGAAAATTATGACAAATTCGCTGGACTCCTTAAAGCTATAGCTAAATCCTGTATACCTCGAGGCTACAGAAATACATATATTCCGGGATGGAGCCAAGAGTGTGAAGACCTGTATAACGAATTTATCAGCACTGAAGATTCAAACACTGCCGACATCCTACTGAACTCCTTTGATAATGCCAGAAGAGAGAAATGGGTGAAAAAAGTTCAGAGTTTAGATTTCACTCACAGCAGCAGAAAGGCTTGGTCACTTCTGAGGAAATTGTCTACCAGTGTATCCGAGAAAAAACTGCCTCCCACACACCCTGATCCTTCCGACATAGCCAAACGAATCGTAGCACTATCCAAGTCAAAACGGCAACAGTCTGACAGATTAATATCCTATAAACTAAATGAAATTAAGAAATGCCAGCAGGCTCCCCTGGAAGTATCAAAACCTTTTTGCTTAGACGAACTGCATGTGGCTATCTCTGATGTGAAGACTGGGAAAGCTGCAGGTATAGATGATATTTTCCCAGAATTTATTAAACATGCTGGACTCAAGACCCGATTGTGGCTTCTAAATTTATTCAATAACATTCTTAAAGACGGCTCTCTATCAAAAGCTTTTAAGAGATCTAAAGTAATAGCTGTTTTGAAGCCTGGTAAACCAGCCGAACGTGCGGATAGCTACCGCCCAATTGCACTTCTCATTGTATGTTACAAGCTGCTCGAGAGACTCATCTACAATCGTATTGTTCCCATTCTCACTGCTAGTATCCCTGTTGAACAAGCTGGTTTCAAACAAGGCCATAATTGCTGTGACCAGGTCCTAGCACTGACATCTTTCATTGAGACTGGTTTCGAAAAGAAATGTACCACTTCCGTTGCTTTTCTGGATCTCTCGGCCGCTTATGATACCGTGTGGAAGAAGGGCCTCCTAGTGAAGCTTTACAATCTCATTCCTTGTCCTATTTTATTGCGACTTGTGAACTCAATGCTAAGTGGCCGTCTGATCAAGATCTATCTCGGCAACACAGAAAGTGGGTTTAGACGGCTTCACGATGGCCTCCCCCAGGGTTCGGTTCTTGGTCCCATTCTTTTTAATGTTTACACCGCTGATATTCCAGCTACGCAATCTAGAAAATTCATTTATGCCGATGATATTGCCATAGCGTCACAACACAGAGACATCCATGTGACGGAAACTACTTTAACATCTGACCTAACTCTCCTCAGAAATTACTTCGCAATGTGGAAACTAAAGCCAAACCCAAATAAAACGGAAGAAGCTTGTTTCCATCTCAATAATAGGATGGCCGACTATAAACTTAATATCTCGTTTGATGGTGTTCAACTTGAACATAATGAACATCCAAAATACACGGGAGTCATCTTGGATAGATCTCTTACTTTTAAGTACCACCTTCATAAAACAGCAGACAAAATTAAAACTAGGAATAACATATTGCAGCACTTAGCAGGATCATCTTGGGGAGCCAGTGCTTAGGTTTTGAGTACAACAGCTTTGTCCCTAGTTTACTCTGCAGCTGAATACTGTTCTCCTGTCTGGCTCAACAGTGCTCATGTGAGAGACATTGATGTACAATTAAACAGAGCAATGAGATTGATCAGTGGCACTCTGATGGCTACACCACTTCAATGGCTCCCAATATTATGCAACATCGTTCCTCCTGATCTAAGACGGAAGGAAGCCTTAATGAGAGAGTATTATAAGATCTTGTCCACTCCTGAGCTTCCTATCCTGCAAGACCTTCCACCACCGATAAGCCGGCTGAAATCACGTAAACCACCTCTTAAAACAGTTCTGCAACTACATGAGAGTGGCTTCTCGCCTAAATCAAACTGGGCAAGAACCTGGGATTCGTTTAATGGAAAAAACAGCATCTGGATAGACGATCCCTCTAAGCAGCTCCAAGGAATGGACCTTCCCAGGAGAGAATGGTTTATAGTGCATTCTTCCGTTCAGGAGGGTTCAAATGTTTGTATAGCTTATGGGACGTAACTACGGGGTCATCAGTCCCTAAACTTACAAACTACTTATGAACTAACTATGACTAGGGATGGCACAAATATCCATGCCCATGGGGGGATTCGAACCCCCGACCGTAGTGGCCGTGCAAACCGTGACTGGAGCGCCTCAGTCCTCTCGGCCACCGCGGGGCGTTCAGGAATGTATTTATTACGTAAATTGGTGTTGTGTATGGTGTGATCACTATGCTGGACTATTTGTATGTGTGTGAGAACAACGTATGACCCTTTTTTTATTGAAAAAATGCCGTTTCGCTGTTCTGTGCCGAAATGTAGAGGAAATTACGACTGTGGCCCAAAAGTTACCGTCTTTAAACGTCCGGAGAAGAATAAGCTAATGGGGTGGTTACGTAAATAAAATGAATCGCAATATCCAACGGTAAACAGTCATGACTTAAAACTATTTTATAAGGTTACACAAAAACGAAATTATCCTGGGAATTCTTGATATCCCTTTCTTCTTCTCCGGACGTTTAAAGACGGTAACTTTTGGGCCACAGTCGTAATTTCCTCTACATTTCGGCACAGAACAGCGAAACGGCATTTTGTCACTAAAAAGGAGATCACATGCTGTTCTCACGCACACAAATCGTCTAGCGTAGCGATCACACCGTACACAACACCGATTTACGTAATAAATACACTCCTGAAGGAAAGAATGTACTATAAACAGCGTGCACTGCTAATGTTTACAATCTTTCGGAGGACTCTATGCCTCTCACCGGCGCCATGTTGTGACGTCGTGCGCGGGCTTTCTTCCATAGGGGGTGCTGCATGTACCCATGTATAAGTTATATGAGAGATAACGGTTGGTAGAAAACCCAAGGCGTAGTGTATTAATGTTGGTAATGAAATATTCCATTTACGAAGATAATTAATTTTCTGAACAGATAAGAATACATGTAAGAACTGTAACTCGGCTTCTTTATATTGGTTTTGGTTTGGTGCCAGTTTTGAAACTGGCTTCTCTTGACTGACTACGGGTTTGTATTGGCATCACTATCAGTTTTGGTAACGGCTTGGCTTCTTCTTGCATTTAGTTTGATGGTAATTCGTTGTGGACGAATAGGCTCTAAATTTTACTTGGCTTGCCTGTATTAAATGTAGGTTGGTATGCCTGATAATCTTTCGTAATAAAATACTATCTCTTATTTAACTTGATGCACTGCGTCGTATTTATATTTTTTCTGAGCCCATTTGTTAATTTAAGACTTTTGTAAAGATTGAACATGAAGATTCTTTTTCTCGGGGGCATGTAATTTGAGAAGACAGTATCTGAAAATTTTTAAAGTCGCGGTAGTTCATGTATGTCGAAGCCAGTTACAAAAGAAATAGTTTTATGCCTAATTTTATCATGGGATTGACCTTGCAGATTAGATTTTAAATAAGGTTCCTTTCACTACGAAGCGGATAAATTATTTTTGCGACATACATTTACCGAGCTATTGAAAGTCAAAAATCTTATTTATAGCCTCTTATCTATGGCCTCTCTCCATGAACCACAGACATTGCCGAGGTGGGGTGTCTTGCGTGCCTCAACGATACAGATAGTCGTACCATAGTTGCAACCACAGTGGAGGGGTATCTGTGGAGAGGCCAGACAAAGGTGTGATTCCTGAAGAGGTGCAGCATCCTTTTCAGTAGTTACAGGGGCAACAGTCTGGATGATTGACTGAGCTGGCCTTGTAACATCAGCCAACATGGCTTTGCCATGCAGTTACTGCGAACGACTGAAAGCAAGGGGAAACTACAGTCGTTACTTCTTCCGAGGACATGCAGCTCTACTGCATATATATATATATATATATATATATATATATATATATATATATATATATATCGTATGGTATAATGTCAGCTACATATAATACTTTAGTAAGATATACTAGTGTCTAATTAATAACATAAAACGTATCTCTGTCACAGCGCCAAGTCCAACTCCTTTAACCACTGTACAGCTTCCTGACTGACTATATGGAGTTCGGTCATCCCTCCTGAGAATGATCGTAATGGCCAATTAGTAATTATGTGGGTCATTGTTTGTATGTATGGTCCACAGTCAAATGACTGGTCGTCTGTCTGTCCTCATTTGAATTTCCAATAGTTACAGCGACCAACACCAGTTCGGTGTTTACAATCTTTCGGAGGACTCTAAGCCTCTCATCGCCGCCATGTTGTGACGTCGTGCGCAGGCTTTCTTCTATAGTGGGAGCTGCTACGTGGGAGGGACTTGTGATGGGAAAAATTCTGTATCTAAGGTTACGAGTGCTGATTGGTCTGCTGGCCTTCGACTTCGGAAGGGCCGCGGCGGAATAGCCGTGCGCACTAAGGCGCCCTCCTGCCGTTCGCCGTCGCGGGTTCCAGTCCCCCCTCGGGCATGGGTGTATGTGTTTTCCTTAGGTTAGTTTAACGTAGTTTAAATAGTTTGTAAGCTAGGGACTAATAACCAACTACTTAAATCCCACAGAGTTACAAACATTTGAACGTTTGAACTTGCGAAGGGCAGTGTGGGAAGGGCGCAGTGTTCTCTGGGACGTGCTGGCCGTGGGGAAGCAGTGGTGTGCGCAACGAAACGAGTCTGTGTACAGGGTCGCCTTGTTTACGCTGGATAGCCAATGTTGTCGTTGTTATGGTCCTCAGTCCGGAGACTGGTTTGATGCAGCTCTCCACCATACTCTATCCTGAGCAGGCCTCTTCATCTCCTCTTAGTAATGGCAACCAACATCAATTTGAATATCTATGGTATTCGTCTCTAGGTCTCTAGGATTTAAAACCTACACACTTCCTTCCAATGCTAAAATCACGATTCCTTCATGTCTAAGAATGTGTCCTACCCATCTACCCTCTCTTTTAGTCAAGGTATGCCAGACATTTCTTTTCTCCCCAATTCTGTTCAGTTCCTCCTTATTCAAAAAAATGTTTCAAACGTTTGTATAGCTTATGGGACTTAACTACGGGGTCATCAGTCCCTAAACTTACAAACTACTCATGAACTAGCGTATACTAAGGACGGCACAAATATCCATGCACGAGGGGGGATTCGAACCCCCGATCGTAGTGGCCGTGTAAACTGTGACTGACGCGCCTCAGTCCCCTCGGCCACCGCGGTCGGCTCCTCCTTATTAGTTATGCGTCAATCCACCTAACCTTGACCATTCTTCTGTAGCACCACATTTCAAAAGCTTCTATTCTCTTCCTGTCTTCACTGTTTATCGTCCACGTTTGACTACCATACAAGGCAACACTCACACAAATGCCCTCAGAAAAGACTTCCTTACACTTAAATTAATATTTGATATTAGTAAATTCCTCTTTTTCAAAAATGCTTTTCTTCCCATAGCCATTCTACATTTTACATCATCTGTACTGCGTGCGTTGTATTTTATTTTACTGCCCAAGTAGCAAAACTCATCTACCACCTTTATTATTTCGCAACTTAATCTAATTCCTTCAGCGTCGCCTGATTTTCTTAGACTGCATTCCATTACCCTTGTTTTGTTCTTGTTAGTGGTCATCTTATACGCTCCCTTCAGCACACGGTCCATTCAATTTAATTGCTCTGCGAGAACATTTGCTTTATCTGATAGAAATACAAAGTCATCAGCAAAACGTAGTGTTTATTTCTTCGCCCTTAACTTGAATCCCTTCTCCAAATTTTTCCTTCCTTTCCTGCACATATTGCTCGATCTACAAACTGAATAACATTGGAGAAAGGCTACAACCCTGTCTTACTCCCCAACCACTGCGTCCCTTTCATCCCTTCGACTCTAATAACTGCGGCATGGCTTTTGTACACGTTGTAAATAACCCTTCTCTCCCTGCATTTTACCCTTGCTGACTTCAGTATTTCAAAGAGAGTATTCCAATCGACACTGTCAAAAGCTTTCTACAAATCTATAAAAACTAGATATGTAGGTTTACCTTTTCTTAATCTATCCTCTAAATACGTCGTAATGTGAGTATTGCCTTCCGTATTCCTACATTTCTACTGATCTTCCCCGAGGTCGACTTCCACCAGCTTTTCCATCCTTCTGTAAACAATTTGTGTTAAAATTTTGCACCCATGACTTATCAAAATATTGTTTCTGTATTTTTCTCACCTTTCTTTGGAATGGGGATTATTACTTTTTTTTTTAAAGTCTGAGGGTATTTCGCCTGTCTCATACATCTTACACTCCAGGTGAAATAATTATGTCATGGCTGCCTCTCGTAGAGACTTCAGTAGCTCTGGGACAATGTCATCTACTCCTCGCAACTTAGGTCTTTCAGGGCTCTGTCATATTCATCTCTCAGTGTAGTTTCTCGTATTTCGTCTTCTTCTACTTCCTCTTCCCTTCCTACAATATTGTCTCCAAGTTCATTTCGTTTGTAAAGCCCCTCAGTGTACTCTTTCCACCTTTCAATTTACATTTCTTTGCTGAGAACTGGTTTTGCATCTGGGTTCTTGATATTCTGCAAATGCTACCCACTCCCATCTGCAGTTTGGAGCGCATCTGGAGTGTAGGGTTACCCGAACCATTATGATGATACATATACAGTGCGTTTTCCCCGACAGATATTAAATTTAGAGTCTCCCCAAAAATTAGAAGGTGGAAACTTAGATAGTTCAGTAAGTGAAAATGTTTTAGTAACCACCAGTATCAGGTGCAAAATGGGTGTAAGTGAATCCATTTAATACTCAGGAATTTCAATGTGATTATGCTGAAGCGATAGCTCCTTACTTAACAGTCATATACAACCGCTCTCTCATAGAAGGATCTGTACCAAAAGATTGGAAAGTTGCACAGGTCACACCTATATTCAAGAAAGGCAGTAGGAGTATCCCGCTGAATTACAGACCTATATCATTGACGTCAATTTGCAGCAGGGTTTTGGAACATATCTTGTATTCTAGTATTATGAATTATCTCGAACAGAATGATCTACTGACCCAAGGTCGACACGGATTCAGAAAATATCGCCCATGTGAAACACAACTAGCTCTTTACTCACCCGGAGTGATGAGTGCTATCGATAAAGGATGTCATATTTCTAGATTTCCAGAAGGCCTTTGACACCGTACCTCATAAACGACTTTTAATCAAATTGCATAGTTATGGAATGTCGCCCCAGATTTGTGACTGGATAGGGAATTTCCTGTAAGAGAGGACACAGTTTGTAATAATTGATGATAAGGCATCAACTAAAACAAAGGTGATATCCGGCGTTTCACAGGGTCCTCTGCTGTTCCTTATCTACATAAACGATCTGGGAGAAAATCTGAGCCGTTCTCTTAGGTTGTTTGCAGATGACGCCGTCATTTATCGTCTTGTAAAGGCATCTGAAAAACAAAACCAACTGGAGAACGATCTAAATAAGGTATCAGTATGGTGTAAAATTGGCAATTGACTTTAAATAATGAGGAGTGTGAAGTCGTCCGCAAGAACACGAAAATAAATCCGTTAAACTTTGTTTACAAAGATAAATCAGTCAAATGTGAAGCCGTAGGCTCCGCTAAATACATAGCAATTATTATTACATAAGACAAACTGGAAAGAACACGTACATGATGTCGTAGGAAAGGCGAAACAGAGACTGCAGTTTATTGGCAGAACCCTTAAAAGATGCAACAGAACTACGTAAGAGACTGCATACACCACGCTTGTTCGTCCTCATTTGGAGTACTGCTGCCCATTGTGGGATCCTTATCATGTGGGTTTGACAGAAGCCATCGAAAGAGTCCAAAGAAGGACAGCTCGTTTCGTACTGTCACGATACAGGGGAGACAGCGTCACGAAAATGATACAGGACCTAGGATGGGAATCATTACAACAACGGCGCTTATCGCTGCGGCGTGGGCTACTTACGAAACTAGAATCGCCAACATTCTCCTCCGAATGCAAAGATATATTGATGACTCCCACCTACTGAGATAGAAATGGTCATCAGAATAAAATACGGGAAATCAGAGCTCGAACCGAGAGATTCAGATGTTCTTTCTTTGCGTGCGCTATACGAGAATGGAATGGGAGATGAGTTTAGTGTAAAGGCACTTAAATGTGATTTGCAGAGTACTCATGTAGATGTAGATGCATGTAGAAGTGAAGCATCTGCGAGGATTCTCATTTCTGCCACTCGTTTACTCCGGCAGTACAGCACTCTGCGAAGTGATAAAGGTCGTATTAATATATTAGTTGGATTTTATCTCGTAACCGAGTAATTTTAGACACACCGTGTGTGGAACGATGCCACTGGAAACGGATAGTGCCTACTACTGCTGGGAAATAAGGATGGGTATGGACTGAGGTCTTAGCACACTGACTATGAAAATTTCGGTGGTTTTAAGTCGATAGCAGGTTTCGAGGTGTCGGAAGTGGACCACGCCAGTTGCATGTGCGACCGTGCTCGACGAAGGAATGCTCGATGCGGTTCTCCTGTCAGCGTGGCACTTGTCCCACTGAGAAAACGAGGTTTGTTTTGGGGGAAGTCTGTATTGAGAACATAGCTTTAGACTTATAATATTATATTGAAGGTATTTTACTTAACTGTCTATGCAACTGATTTAATAAAATATGCTTTTGCCATATGCATTTCGCCTTTATTTTGGAAGGCATCATCAGTGGCCTGTAATATATACATGATTATTTTTTACAAATTTTTATATTTACATTTCTCAGTATTTTTTAGGTTATCAACAGTTCTTACGCGTTATTTTGGTATAGTATTGATATCTGGATATTGTACTTACAATATTTCATGGATATAGCTTTATATCTGGTTCTCATTGGTTGCTTCCAGCTGTTGTGCTTCAATTTCGTGCATTTTGCTGTTTTTGATGTTCCAGCACTTCACAGTTAACACCACTAGGCACATGCCATTTTTGTTTGTGTTGTGTTTTTGTTTTTGCTGGTGTTGCCAACTGTTGGGCATGTGTTTGTCCTATCTTTGCTTTGTGTCAGTGTGTGTGTGTGTGTGTGTGTGTGTGTGTGTGTGTGTGTGTGTATGTGTGTGTTATGTGATTGCATAGACAACAGCACCAGATACTGATTTATTAATTATTGATTTTTTTAATGCAGATTGTGACGAGCTGTAGAACAGAATTAGAGACAGAAAAATGGAGAGGAGCATGGAGATAGAGACAGTCAAAGATGGGGATTTTGGGAAGAGAGAGTTTTTTTTCTCCTCATTATTATTATTAAATTTTTCGTTTGTGTGTGTGTCTGTGTGTGTGTGTGTGTGTGCCAATTCTTTTCTCTCTTTGATTACTTTCTCATGTCTTTGACTAGATTTAGCAGTGAGTTTTCATTAATGTTTGTCTGTTCATTTATTACTTGTTTGTTCTCGGCTATGGCTTTCTGGATATGGTAGTTTTCTTGTGTTTGGATGATGTGTTTCTTGTGGTTGTTGGTCCTGATAATTTTCGTATCTTGGTCTATATTGGTTGGGTGATGGTGGTGGTGTTTTAATTGTTCAGCAAATGTGGAGTGGTTTGTTTCATATTTCCAACATCTGATATGAAAAAAATAGCTTTAGACATTTCGTAAACATATTTGGAAGTCGCTAAGTAGTCGAAATTCCTCAGAACAAGATATAAAATCGAGAAACTGCAGCCCTTAGAATGAACGTACGGTTCGTGGCCAGCAGTTCAATGCACACTGGACGTTTTTTCTGTGAGGGTGTGCCGGCTGGTAGGAGGGGTTGAGGGTGGGAAGGGGAAGAGGGGGAGGGGGAGCGCGAGAAAACAACAATGGACCTGCCAGTCATCGCTAAGAGCAGGCACAAACGGAGGCCTCGGGGAGTACAGCAGTAGGACATATGTGCTAGTGCGCTCCACTTTATTCAACTGCAATGCCTCTTTTACCGGTAGTGGCATGCCTGTCGCTTTTGGAAGAGACAAATCTATATCTATAAATGTGAATGTCTGTTCGGTGTACGTTTATCACGTCTGAACCACAAGACAAAGAGCTTAAAATTTGTACAGTTTCTAATTTATACCTGAGGATAGTTTTAGGTACGGTTTTATAGCGATCTGATAGATATTTAGTAATTTGAAGAATATAACTTGAAATGAGATGGACAGATTGTAAGATGCACTTAGTGATGTAGTTGTTAGAGTGAAGGATAAGGATAGTGTTTTACTCATGGGTGATTTCAACGCCAGGATAGGAAATCGAACAGAAGGTTTTGAAAAGGTTATGGGTACGTTTGGAGAGGATATGGAGGCCAACAGGAACGGAAAACAGCTTTTGGATTTCTGTTCCAGTATGGGCTTAGTTATCACAAACTCCTTCTTTAAGCATAAGGACATTCACCGCTATACGTAGGAAGGAAGGGGAAACAGATCTATCATTGACTATATAATAACAGACCAGGAATTCAGGAAGACAGTCAAGAACACACGTGTTTTCAGGGGCTTTTTTGATGACACTGATCATTATTTAATCTGCAGTGAAATTGGTTTTGTGAGGCCAAAAGAGCAGAAAGTCAGGTCCATGTGTAGAAGGATAAGAGTAGAGAAGCTTCAAGACAAGGAAATTAAGCACAAATACAAAACAATGATCTCGGAAAGGTACCAGTTAGTTGAATGTAATGACTTACAGTCACTGCAAGAGGAATGGTCAAGGTACAGCGACACACTACTGGAAGCAGCTAGAGAATGTCTTGGAACAGTAGTGTGTAAAGGTAGGAAGAAGCAGACAGCCTGGTGGAATGACACAGTCAAGGCAGCCTGTAAAAAGAAAAAGAAGGCATATAAAAATGGCTCCATACTAGAAATCAGGCAGAGAGAGAAAGTTATGTTGAAGAAAGAAACAAAGCCAAACGGATAATTGCAGAATCCAAGCAGAAATCATGGGAAGACTTTGGAAACAAGCTAGAATCTCTGGGCCAAGCCGCGGGAAAACCATTTTAGAGCGAAATTAGCAATCTTCGAAATGGAGGGGAGAAGGAATTAACAAGTGTTTTGGACAGGTCCGGAAAGCTGCTAGTCAATCCTGGGGATGCCTTGGGCAGATGGAGGGAATATTTTGAAGAATTGCTCAATGTAGGTGAAACGTTCAATGACGTATCAGATTTTCAGGTAGAATGGGATAGGAACAACGATGGAAACAGGATCTCATTAGACGAAGTGGAGAAAATAGTCAGTAGATTACAGGGCAATAAAGCGGCTGGGGTGGATGAAATTAAGCCGGAACTCGTCAAATACAGTGGAATATCAGGTCTCAAATGATTACACAGGATAATTGAAAAGGCGTGAGAATTGGGACAGGTTCCGTCTAACTGGACGAAAGCGGTAATCACGCCAATTTTCAAACATGGAAACAGAAAAGATTGTAACAACTATCGAGGTGTCTCTAGCGTTGTAGGCAAAATATTCTCAGGTATTGTTGAAAGGGGAGTGCGAGTATTAATTGAGGACAAGTTAGATGAAAATCAGTGTCGGTTTACGCCTATTAGAGGCTGTCAGGACCAGATCTTTAGCTTACGGCAGGTAATAGAAATGTGCTATGAGTGGAACAGGGAATTGTATCTATGTTTCATAGATCTAGAAAAGGCTTATGACCGTGTTCCTAGGAGGAAACTACTGTCAGTTCTTCAAGATTATGGTATAGGAGGCAAACTTCTGCAGGCAATTAAAGGGTTTTACGTAGACTGTCAAGCAGCAGTTAGAGTAGATGGTTCAGGATAGTTTCAGGGGTAAGACAAGGCTGTAACCTGTCACCACTGTTGTTCATACTATTCATGGATCATATGTTGAAAACAGTAGACTGGCAGGGCGGGATTAAAGTAGGTGAAAACAAAATAAGCAGTCCCGCATATGCGGAGGACTTAGTTGTAATGGCCGATTCGATTGAAAGGTTGCAAACTAATATTTCAGAGCTCGATAAGAGGTGCGAGGATTATGATATGAAGATCAGCGTCTCCAAAACGAAAGTAATGTCTGTGGGAAAGAGATTTAAACAGATTGAGTGCCAAATAGGAGGAACAAAGTTAGAACAGGTAGACAGTTTCAAGTACCTAGGATGTATTATCTCACAGGATGGCAACGTAGCGAAAGAACTGGAATCGAGGTGCAGCAAAGCTAATGCAGTGAGTGCTCAGCTAAGATCTCCTCTCTTCTGCAAGAAAGAAGTAAGTACCAAAACTAAGTTAGCAGTGCACCGCTCTATCTTTCGACCAACTTTGTTGTATGGGAGTGAAAGTTGGGTGGATACAGGTTATCTTATTCATAAGATAAAGGTTTCAGATATGAAAGTAGCAAGAATTATTGCAGATACTAATAGATGAAAACAATGGCAGGAGGGTGTCCATAATGAGGAAATCAAAGAGAAGCTGGGAATGAACGCCATAGATGAAGCTGTTAGAGCGAACAGACTGAGATGATGAGGTCATGTTACACGCATGGGAGAAGCAAGGTTACCTAAGAGACTCATGAGCTCGTCAGTGGAGGGTAAGAGGAGTCGAGGTAGACCAAGAAGAAAGTACTTAGATTCGGTGCAGAATGATTTTGAAGTAAAAGGCATAACATCAGACGAGTCATCAATGTTAGCATTGAATAGGGGATCATGGAGGAATTTTATTAGAGGTACTATGCTCCAGACTGAAAGGCATAATCAGTCTGTAATGATGATGATGATGATGAACTTGAAATGCGGAACAATAATTACTTTTTTGAAAATTATGTTTACTCTTCTAAAATGGTTTTATGGGTTGCATTGTTGCTTGAGGGTTGATAATGTTAAAAGGGTGGAGTATATTGGGATGGAAAGTTATCGGTGTATATAAAATTCTGCGTGTGTATGTGTTAATACTTCGCTCTGCAGCGAAAACTACAGAACGCAAACGAATGGTCTGTGTGTAATTGTTGTCCGAAGTCTCCCGTTGTACAACATAGCAGTTACATGCCGATAGCTATAAGGAGGTGGAAGATATGGTGGTTGAAAGTCGTCAAATTATAAAAACAATTCGTACTGAAGGCCAGCGATGACGTTTGCGACCCTACAGCAAGAAGGTTACAAACAGCGAAACGTGATGCCACAGACCATATCTTTGTTCTGTGCGTGCTACAATGTCTTCAGCTCTTTGTCTGTAAGGATAAGCATACGAATAAGGAAATATAAAAACAAATAAATAAAGCAGTAAAAAGAAATTTCTTTTAATACAAATAATGTATCAGAATGCTCTAAAATGAAATTAAAATGAATTTGGGCATTACTCTCACGATACGTGTTGATACATTGCAACAGAAGCTATAAGAAATAATGTATGTATTATTTATTGTAAATAATTAAGCACTTCACATATTTTATTTTTTATTAGAATGTTGATTAAAAATGTTTGTTTCTAAAGAAGGTATTGTATTTCATTCATCCTTCAAAACCAGCCTCATAGCACACTACCGAAAATTAGCTTATCTATCATAATCAACCAACACGCGAGCGGAGCCGCGGGTTTAATTAAGCTAGTAGCTTATAAAGATAACAGAGGAAACTGGCATTCACACGCGTTTGTCAGGCGACATCGCTAGCAGTGCCACCTGTTGCTTCCAGTTGTAGGCTGTACTTGCCTTGACCTCAGTGATTCCTTATTTTATTTCGCTGCGTACCAAAATTACTTTGCAAGGTTTACATTTGTTACGCCTTTAAGTCATTATGTTAGATGTTAATTTCTTTTAAAGTGTAGGGCAGAAGAAACTAAAGCAATCGTCTCTGCCATGAACTGTGCAACACGATATAGCTTCAGGACGTCAGACGAAAATCAAAGAAAACATTTCCGTAAGTAAAAACATCAACATTTTACAATTTTCTGACGAACTGTTTTCGATTGTGGATATCTCTCATTTCAGACCACTGAAGATGTTTTATATTCAGTGGAACGAAATGCGTACGGTGAAAAACGATGGCACATATTTCAATTGCATGGGCGGGCAAATAATACCCTTCATAATGTGTACAGTTTATTTGGATAGAATTCAAACTGAAAATAACACAATACATCCCGTAAGTTTCAACTATATAAATGCACACAGTTTCCATGAGTAGTTACGCAGCGGAACAGTGCATGAGGCCAAATAATGGAAATGACAACGAAAATGTAAGATATTATTTTAAATTTTTATCTAGCCTTGTGTTTAATAAAATAGAACTTTGATTAAATACAAACAGCTGACAGTTGAGGTATTGTGCTAATCTTTCTGAAAGCTTCTCTACGCTTTAAATGAAGGGACTGAAATAAAACTTGCTGTCATACATTTGTTGTTATAATACATTAACCACAATTTTTTAAAAATACATGCAATGGATAAATTACATTCAGCATTGGCTTTACAAAATCTTATTTCTAAAATCTTTCTCCACGAAGTAGTTTGGTTATGATACTTAGCTTTTATTAAAATACTCTGGGGCAGCGGTCGGCAACTGGCGGACCTCGGTCCAGGTCCGGACCGCGGAAGGCCACAAACTGGACCGCCGATAATATTTTGAAACTATAAGCTACATACTCGAATTATTAAAAAAACCTTTCTGTGGATGACAATTCGTATGAGAGCGACCCTTGTATTTTTTCTATAATTTTACAATTAGCTGCTGAGTAATGAGAACCCTTGATGATTATCGTAGGTAAATTAAATAAATAGTTGTGATGATGAGCAACGCCTGAGAGTGCACTGACGAGAAGCGGCAGAACGGAGCAGCTGGTGACAGGTGAACGGCATAAAAGCTCTGTACGTATCTGCTTCAGGGGTCAACGCATATCCATGTAAACACCATTTTTGTGCTCCTAACTAACGCAGGCCTGAAGGTACTTTCCAAAAAAGTACATTTTTTTTAAAATGTTTTTGTACATTTCTATTTTACAATATTATATTTCATATTAGTTTGAGAGTGAAAGTGAAAAAAAAAATAGTGAAGAACATTACTTTTTTTGGATTTTTGGATACATTTCATTTTGTTTTGTGAACAAAAATAAAAAAAATGTAGGAATATGAGATTTCACTTGCGGACCTCGATAAAAATTTTCAAACGTATCCGTATCCCATCTAAGATTAGTTGCCGACCTCTGTTCTGGCCCCTTCTTTCTCAAAATTTTATCGAAGTCAGCTCTTCGCTTATGAGTAACGGAATGCCTGTATCTATAAATAAAAGTATAAAAAGGGTAAATCAAAGCGTTAAAGTCACTGTTTATTAAAAGTAAACGATGCCAGTAGGCCTAATAGTAGCTTCCTTAAACTATCATTTTTAGAATATTTTTCGGGAACCTGAAGAAAGATTTCGGACTGCATCGCTGTTAGTAATTACCTGTTGCAGCCGTATGTCGCACATACACTCCCTCTTCTAACGACTTCTTACTTCTATAAATTACACCGGCGAATGATGTAAGTGTTCTGAGAGCCACAGTGTTCATCGATCGTTCACTCAAAGGTTTAGTTTACAACTCACGCCGGTAGGAGGTGTTCGGGAGCGGTGACGCAGAGAGTTTCCGCTATTGTCTTTATTAGCTGTCTGGCAGAGAGGGGTTTTCACAAACTGTGAAATGCGTCTCCGGTGGCTCCCGTCAGCATCTTTTCCAGACTTCAGTTCCGACGTGTCTTTCAGTAGCTGCAGTTCTGCTTGTAGTCACAAGTTGAAAGACCACCGTTAATTGTAAAATTAACTCTAGCTGAAAGGAGGCAGTTAAAAGTTTACTTTAAACATATTACTCTGGCTGTAAAACCAGCTAAAGGATTCGCGTGAACTACTGACTACTTCCTGCAACAGAATCTTGTTCCCTGGCCCAGAATTTAGAACTGACTCAAACTTTAGCAGCAGGGAGACAAAGACACAGTGGTCAACAGACATCGTAGATCACGAGAATTACACACAATCATAAATATACAAGCCACTGTGAACTAAACAATTTCATGGAGGTGGCTGAGAGAACATTTATGACGCAACGGAATTAAAAATATGATAATATGTATGTGAATTTGTTCTCAGCACTGGTGAAAAACAACATTAAATAAAAAAAGGAAGGGTATTCATAAACTAATATTTATAAGTCGAACAATATTGTACTGATAATAACCTATTTATTCAGTTCAAACAAGAGCAAATGGGGGAACCAATTTTGTTATCAATAAAAATGCAACCCATTGACAGCTAACTTAAAGTAATCTGAACTGACACCGTTGAGGGAGGGATTTACAATCAACAAGCATTCAGCCATTCACAAGTGCAAAGCAAAGCGAATCTCACCCAACTCAGCGTGGTGATAAGAAGCAGAAGCAGGCGCTGGTATTGTAGGAGAAATTCAGCGAACCAGGATGTACCACACGACACAAGAAAAACAAACTTTGTAGGTCGCTCTGGTCTCTTTACTTGAGATGGTACACGATAATAGCGAGATTAATTTCCTTTCAAATCAAACTGTGAGCATGCATAATTATTGAGACTCACGGCATATGTCTGGTACATTGCATATTCACACTCCACTGCAAGCGAAGTGCTTAAAGATTGTATTCATTTCCATACATGATCGGAGAAAGTTATCCCAAAAAATGAACCTAAGATCTGAAATATAACTTTAACAAAGCAAACAACGAATCGCTACCATCTCAAGGGAGGAAAAAAGAGAATCCGGAAGGTCTTACCAGGTCGAAGTGCAGCCACAGAATTTCCAGATCGCCCCCCCCCCCCCCAGTCCCATTCACCACCGGAAATCCACCGAAAATCGGTGGAAACCCCTGGAGAAACCGAGGTGGTGGGGAGAGCTGAAACTCGCGCGTCCTGTCGAGACTTGCTAATTGGGCATTGCCAACCCAACTTGTACCTCTTTGGTAGTATCAAAAGCAGAGGTTGGTAACGGCTACCTATCGATACGAAGCCAGAGAAACAGTAGTACCGAGCAGTCAGCAGCCGACGACGAAAATTCTCATACATTCACTCAGACTCCCATGCTAGAAGATTGTCATAGATACCCACACAGATTAAAGCAAGTACACATTCTCACAGGAACAGTGGCGTCACGGAGAAACCGGTCATCTTGCCACATTCATAGACACAATGATAAAGTATTATCATAATAAAATCCCAGCAATATTACAGAAACTAACATTTAAAAATATGAAATGAAATGCTATTCCTCATGCCTCCGAACGAAAGGGGCTCTCGTTTAGCAAAAATGTCCATCTAGTGAACTTCGATAATCTACAAAGTTAAAAACCTAGGGAAGATGACAGACAGCCATCTTCGAAGTTCAGAGGCTTCACAGACAACGATTATCGACCTTGTCAAACTAAATAGCGCCTTCCTCACACTGTCCCAACACCTATACATTTACCTTCTTTTACGTATTGCATTCAGTCCAGACGTACAGTGAGCCCACCTACACTACAACACCAGCGACCAGGCGACATTTCCAGCTCAGGCACACCTCAGTGAGTTTGTGACACTTGTGGGGAGTGACACTTGCAGGGAAAGGGAATGTGTAGACACTTGCGGGAAGACCTGGACGCTGCAGGTGGTGAACAGGGTGTTCCACAAGTAGGGATACACCACCCCTACTCACGCCCTCCAGCCGCTATCTGTGCCGTATTCAGGAAAAGGCCCACCGAGCGAGGTGGAGCAGTAGTAACGGGACGTAGCCTTTTTCTTGGATGTTCTGAATATAAATCTTCACACAGGCTTCTTGAGGAGGAGAGTGATACGGATATCTGATTGTAAACCACTGCCTATTACCTTAGACCTTTTTGACTGTACTGGAGTTCCACGTATTTCGTAATTTATATTTATACAGTTAACAGGCAATGTAATTTATAACCAACTATTGGCTGCCAATTTCGCTTCATTTTTCCTGGAAGTCTTGCAACTTGTTTCTCCCTGTTGGTTTATGCCAAGTTCGGAGTAAAAATGGTTCTATATGACGGTGATAATAAATAGAATTTATCTTTAGCATTTTTCGGTGTGTGACATTCCCTTACACATTTCGTATTTCATACATTTCTCAGATGTATTTGTAATTCGAATACAGCCAAATCGTTTTGGGATTTACGAATAAACGCTTCAAGTATGTAAAATACTCATTGACTTATTATTAACGTTTTTTAATTGAAGGTTTACGGTTGCGTCTCCTATTAAATAGAATAGTAGCTATTTTTAAAGTGATGGAAGTTACGTGATAGTGGGGTTAACTTCATAGCTGTCAATTACATCAACGTATCTGTGTAGGATGCCTAATATATTTATTGCTTGCGCAGGTGTCTTGATATGCTTAGTGTTCTGAATAATATGCTTTTAGGAGGTATGACTGTGGAAAGTCATCGTCTTGTAGTAGCAGAGACTGTCTTAATAACTCTCCAAACATTATCACTATTAAAATATCTTTTTGTTTTCAGGAGGAACACTCAACGAATTAATATGTAGTTAGAACAAGTTACTATATTGCTCTTCAGCTTTGAAAGGGTTGTGCAATTTCACTGAGTTTCGTGTTATCTTGACAGTGTCGAAACTTGACAACAGCAGTGCTAGACTTCTTGGTGTGCCTGTACCCAGGAAAAGCCATCAGCCGCACCAAGGGTCCCAGGTTCCCCGCAAGTGTCACTCCCCGCAAGTGTTCCAACCCCCACCTCAGCGACTCGCCTCGTCCAGGAGGAGTGTGTTGTAGGGGAAAGGATCGGTTGTGCTGTGCGGGCAACGAGGCACTGCACGTACTTCGAGCACATTTCGGAATTCGTGCGGTGAAGGTTGTCGGTATGAAGTACATATTATACTGCAGAGAAACTGGTTATCGTGTCTGCGTAATCAAACAACTGAAGAGCTGAGCTGTAATCACTGTAAGCAGGAGGATCACTGCGGTGGACTGGCCGAGCGTTTCAAGGCGCCTACCTGCGGAGCGCTCCGCTGCTTGCCGTCGGAGGTTCGAGTCCTCCCTAGGACATGCGTGAATTTGTTGATCTTAGCATAAGCTAGTTTATAAAAGTCTTCCCATTCCATTTTTGCGAGGTGTGGTGCAGCAACCGTGATAAGTCGAATTCTTGAATAAAAGAATGTCCTGGTTGCAAAAAAATTCATTTAAATGACGCGTTTCGCCCGGTTAAGGCATCTTCACATATCTGACAAAGAAGAAAAATGAACCTGAACTTACAATTTTTACGTGACAACATTTCAAATTTTTTTAAAAATCTTATAGCTAAAAAACAATGCTGAAATCGGTAATAAGGGCTGTAATAATGTACGGTAATAATGTTTTACCTACTCTTTGATGGCGGGTGTTTAGATTAAAATGCTGCCATAGGACATCTTACAGAGACAATAGTAATATAATTGCTCGATCTGCAGCAACATTGACCGTTAACAACAAGTTGATACATTGTTTAACAGAATGGCTATCACCTTACGATCAAATGTTTTAGGGTCCCATTGGAGAGGCACTTCCTTTCGTCTGCCAATCGCACGGTATTGCGGTGCAGTCGCAAAACACAGACACTAAACTTGTTACAACGAACAGCGACGTCAGTGATAGGGTTACCACATGTTCATCATCAAAAAAGAGGACACTTCATATAAAACAGAGGACACTTTATTGTTAACATAATGTAATTTACAACTTTATTAATTAACCACATAAAACTACTTCAAGCTAAAACAGTAACCTTGTGTGGTTATTGTAGAAAAAAATATTATGAACCTTGATAGTTTATTCATCATCACTACACTCAATTGCCTCATTCTTGTCTTTTTCACTTTTGAACCAACTATATTTGAAGAACGACAAAATCTCAACAGCTATTTGTTTTTCAACAAGTACGGATAAAAGCTCAGGCATTTCAAATCTTTGAAATTATACTGTACACATGCAATAGCTTTTATATTTTTTAATGTAAATCTATTCTTGTCTTTTTGTCCACTGTGTTCACAAAAAAAATAAAAAAAAAAATAAAAAAATTAAAATACAATAAAAAATAAATGAAATTAAAAAACCCACACTCTGTGTTGGCATTATGATTAGGTATTGTATTTGTATTTAAGTTCGTAATTTATTTTGAAGAAAAAGCTACCTATGGTCCCGAACACAGCTTAAACCTAAACCACAAAGTATATCAAAAGCAACACCACAGAACATAATGCAGAAGACAGAATACAGTGGCTGAATACAGGATAGATAACCGGGTTCCTTCGCAGAAAAGTTCCGAATCGTTTGCAACCGTCAGACCCATGCTGAGAGCGAAATTGGGAACGGCAATTTCGCTCTGTGTATTCGCGGGATAGTTGCGAACAGTTTAGAACTGCAATGCGAACGAACCCGTTGTCGTCAGTGACCCAAAAATAGGTTTTCTTTCTCGGAACCTAAAAAAAGAGGACATTTTGTAGAATTTTATAAATTCCGGCCGGACACATTTTCTTGCCTCTAAAAGAGGACGTGTCCGGGAAAAAGAGGACGTATGGTGACCCTAGTCAATGAACGGACGAAAAGATAATAATTTTGGGGAAATAAAAAATTTAAAATTTTCATGCGAGGGAAGGCTTGAACCAAGAACCTCTTATTCCACAGCTCCTTTTGCTAGCCACAGGACCACGGCACACTAATCTTAAGTCTGTGCTCGACGTTACCTATCTTTTCAGTTTTTATGTTTTTCTTATTTTTCTTCATTGTTCCACACAACTTCTTCCAGTTTTCTCGACTGATCCGTGTTCAGTTTTTCACGGCCTATCCACTGCGCCAACTTATAACTAAATCTGAGGGGGGTGCGACGCGAAGGTTCCCTTGTTAGTGCCGTTGCTATGGAAGTTCCGCAAATCTCACGGTCCACGATAATGCCAGAGCTCACACGGCGAACGTGACGAAGCAGCTCTTACGGGAATTTCACTGGGACGTGTTTGATCATCCTCCGTACAGCCCGGACCTCGCTCCTAGTGACTTTCATCTCTTCTTACACATATAATCTGTCCTTGGTGGTCAACACATCAACGATGATGACGAGGTGAAATAACATGTTACCACATGGTAGAATACACAGGCGGCAACCTTCTATGAACTAGGCACACAAAACCTTGTGCCACGATATGACAAGTGCCTAAAAAAAATTCGGAAGCTGTGTATGAAAGTAGTTTAACAGTTTTAGATTTTTGTACTACAAATATTTTCAGTATCTGTACACTTTTTTTTATATAACCAAACGGAATTTACTTTGCGGACATACCTTATGGAAGGCGCCATATATACGCATGTTCTTTCGGAGTGCGGAGGCACTCCTAGGCCGTTAATGTTACGGGTGTCAGTTTGGAAAAACCGTGAGTTTGAGTAATAGTGGGCAGTGATGGTGACTGCTGTTTCCTCAGTGTCAGCTCTTAATGTTTGTAAATCTATCGGAATCAACTGCTGGATTATTAGTCGGTAGCTTACAAACTACAAACTACTTAAACTAAGGTAAACTAACCGAAGGTCAACAGAAATATCCATGCCCGAGGGGGACTGGAACCTCCGACGGCAAACGGCCGCGCGCGCCGCAGCACGGCGCCCCAGTGCGCTCGGCTAATCCGCCGCGGGTCAGTGTAGATGCAACTGCCTAGCTAGGAGAAGTCCCGGGTTCGAATCCCGGCTGGCTACACGTTTTCAACTTTACCCATTCGCAGTTAATGTCACACATTCCGAAAATATGAATGAATACACAGTCCTCTGTGTGATATGGTCTGCATATCAAAGACTACAGCTTGCATGACCAAATATTATTACCGTCATTTTATCCCGTCTAGACATGTTTGAAGGAAATGGCCTAGTGGACTTCATTGCGAAATGGTTTCGGTCCCTAGTAACAGTTCGTCCCATAGGTTTCAACGTGTTACATTTACGTCACGTATAGACGTTTCTCTGCGAGATGCCGGCCGCGGTGGCCGAGGGGACTGAGGCGCTTCAGTCACGGTCTGCACGGCCACTACGGTCGGGAGTTCGAATCCCCCCTCGGGCATGGATATTTGTGCCGTCCTTAGTCTTAGCTAGTTCATAAGTAGTTTGTAAGCTTAGGGACTGATGACCCCGTAGTTAAGTCCCATAAGTTCTACAAACATTTGAACATTGTTTCTCTGCGAGATGTTTTTAGCTGAATTTATATGTATTTGCAATAAATCATTTTAAGCTGTATGTTACGCATCTTTATGTACACTGATATGAAACTCCCTGGCAAACTGTGTACTGGACTAGATTGCAAGCTAGGACCTTTGCTTTTTCCTTATCTGCGAAAGGCAAAGGTTCCAGGTTCGAATACTAGTATTACTCTGTCAGGGAGATTTTCGGGAGGACTGTGGTTCAAATCCACCTCTGGCCGCTCACATTGAGGTCTTCCGTGGTTTCCATAAATCGCTCCAGGCAAATGCCGGGATGGTTCCTTTGGAAGGCCACTCCCGGTTCTTATTAACATCCTTACGAAAACAGTCCGTGCTCGTACCCCGCCTCTAATCACAAAGCTCTCGAAGGCATAGTGTAGCTGATCTACATCTACATAGATACTCTACAAATCACATTTAAGTGCCTGACAGAGGGTTCATTAACCACTTTTACAACTTTTCTCTACCGTTCCATTCTCTAATAGCGCATGGGAAGAAAAAACACCTAAATCGTTCTGTTTTCGATCTGATTTCTCTTATTTTATTGGGATGGTTATGTCTCCCCCTGAAGTGGGTGCTAGAAAAATATTTTAACATTCAGAAGTAAAAATCGGTGATTGAAATTTCGCAAACAGATCACGCAGCAATGAATAACGTCTATATTTTAATGAATTCCACCTCAAATCGTGTAACATTTCCGTGACGCTTTCCCCCTTGTAACGTGATAAAACAAAACTAGCTTCCCTTCTTTGATCCTTCTGAATGTCTTCCGTCAGTCCCACATGGTGATGGTCCCGCAATGGGCAATAGTACTCCAGGAGAGGACGCACAAGTGTGATGTAGGCAGTCTCTTGGGTGGAGCTGGTGAATCTTCGAAACATTCCGCCAATGAAATGTAACCTTTGGTTCGCCTTTCTCACAATATTTTCCATGTGTTCTCTCCAGTCTAAGTTGTTCGTAATTGTAATTCCTAGGTATTTGGTAGAATCTACGACCTTAAGGTTTGACTGATTTATCGTTTAATTGATGTTCAGCGGATTTCTTTTAGTGGTCATGTATATTACTACACACTTTTAATTATTTAGTGTTAATTGCTCATCAGCTACATACATTACTTTTTACATTATCTCTGAAACTGATCAACATTTTACCATAAATTCATTTGTAGCTGCTTGTATACATACGTATGGTAGTAGCTCGTCCTAGAAATTATAAACTGCAGAGTGCTATTGAATCATTTCGACAGTTAGGTGCTTTGAGTTACTCTTAACATGTGTGTTTGTTTACATTACTATTCCTCCTTTGCCATGTAAAAGTGGTCAGTCACATACTACTGCTGTATTATGAGTTACTTTATGGAAAATGACAGGCGTAATAGTGACAAAATGTTCAAATGTTTGTAAAGTTTAAGGGACTTAATTGCGGGGTCATCAGTCCCTAAACTTGAAACGTGTCCATAAAAATTATTTTTGTAAGAAAATGTCCAATATTGTGCCTCCTATTTTGTATCGAGTAACTTGCTTGCAAGAAAATGTATAACATCGCTTCTACTGTATGTATCGATATGTGTACTTAACTCTGTGAAGTTTCAACTTAGGCTAGATCATGCATAGCATTGTAGCTCGCGCTGAGAGAGAGTAACACTTGTGGTTCAGCTCGCTTAGAGAGCGGTTGAGTTGTGTGTATGGCTTCGATGTAGAGCAGAGGCTGCTTTGCCAGCAAGTCAGAAGCTGTATTATGTAGGTAATGTAATGCTGATTATCAATAATAAGTAACAAAGTTGACCTTTGTTTCCTGTTTCATTTACGTGGTTAGAAAATTAACCTACTTCCTTCATTTGATAATTAATTATTACTGGATTTAAAGTGCAGTATTGATTTTAATAATATTGTTGAACAGATTTCGTTATTGGTGCCATAGTAAATGATAGTTAATTGACTATGATACTAAATTTCAATAATCAGAAACTAATCTGCATAAAATTTTCACAGTCAAGCATTAAGAAAGTGGTTTGTGGGTTTTTAATATCTTTCTCGCAGTCAAAATTTTTGAGTATAGTCAGTGTCTGTTTCAAATGGTGACTTGTCACAGTTGTTTTGTGTTTAAAATATCCGTTGCGCACATAATCAGTTTAATGCATTGTTTCTTATTTAATAGTATATACATCAATATCAGGGCCATAATTAAACCAAATTGCTGTGTTAATGAACAATTTGTTGTCTGATTTAACGATAGGTTTAACATCCACAACACACACACAGCTTTTAAACTTAGAAACTACTTATGAACTAGCTAACACTAAGGACGGCACAAATATCCATGCCCGAGGGGGGACTCGAACCCCCGGCGGCGGACGGCCGCGCGCACCGCAACACGGCGCTTGATAATAGTGACATTTACTACTAGGGTTGCCAGATTGAACTCGAGGCAGGCCCGGAGACCAGACGTGCCCCCCCCCCCCCCCCCCCCCCCAAAATATACAGGGACAGACAACTTAATATCCTGCAAAGGGTCCAAACCATCAGACTTACGATTGCCAGCACATTTAGCTATCTCGCACAGATACTGCCAGCCCCGCCTCCTGTAGTTGCTAGCATTCAGAAGGCCCTTTGCTGGTTTGTCATGAGGAACAATATCCTCAAGGTCGACTTCGAGACTTTGGTCTTGCCTCTTACGAAGGGAGGTCTCAACTTGATTGATGCGAGAGTGCAGAGTACAGTACTACTAATCAATCGCTTCCGGAAGACTATCGAGGCTCCTCAGGACAGCACTACCAAGATCTTGTTCGCTAGATGGAGACCAGGCCAACTTGAGCCTCCCGTTAATATATCGACAATTCCTTCCACCTTTCTTTACGTACAACAGTACTGCTTGAATTTCAGCTATGTTTATAAAGGCTGTTCATCCCATTCAAGAACCATGCTTAACGAACAAGGCAGTCTATGAATTCTTAACAACTACTACAAACCGAAACCCTGTGGAACGGAAATGGCCGAATCACAGTTGGAACAATATCTGACGAAATATTTTTAGTGACCTTCTCCCCAGCGCGATTCAGTCAGCGTGGTATATGGTCCCAAATGACAAGATATCAACGAATGACAAGCTACACAAAATACATCTCGCAAATCAGCCGACCTGTGGTACATGTGGCTTTGTGGATACTTTAATTCACCGCCTCACCTGCGGGCCTGCGAAACAAGTCACCGACCTTCTGTGCAAAAGATTGGCCATCATAGATCGTACCAATGCAACGCACATTGACAAGACCGAACTTCTGTGGCCGCAGAAGTTACGCTACCCCAGAAGCAAGAACAACGCAGCGACCCGGATGCTAGACCATACCATTGGCTATCTAATTCAAAATCGTGTCGCCAATTATACCGACTACTGTACCTATATTGAAATTGAAAATTTTAACATTAAATCTGACTTGGACTACCATAAGAAATATGGAAACATGTTGGACATTATGATATCCCGAATCTGACGGCCTGTATAAGCAATGACGACGTGAAGGTTTCAGTAAGCTCCGAATGGACGGACACACAGAAGAATGAAATCTTTAGTTATAGCATTTTATATATTTTCTTTATGTTTTTCTTTTCTTTCCTCGTAAAAGGGTATGGAAGGCAGATGTTCATATTTACCTTTCGTTCACTTTAATTTCACATTATATTTCGATCAGAATACTGTTCAGGGTATTATGATTTTCCAATATTTCTAATGGCGATGAAGTCGGCCGAAGAAGGCACCCATGGCGTGAGTAAGGAAGGGCTGAAGGGGAGGTAGGAGGCCCATTAAAAAAAAAGAAAAGAAAAAATAAATAAATAAATAAAAAGAAAAAAAAGAAAGCAGGATTTAAAAAAAACTGCGACCAACTCCCCCCCCCCCCCAACCAGGATTACACGTGAATTCTAAAAGAAAAAAAAATACTAATCATTTCCTCCCTCCCAGAAAGTATTCCCCGCATCTTACTTTCGTTGCCACTGAGGAATCTCTAAAAACGTAAGGATATAGCTTATTACCACAATCTTGAGAATTGTAAGAATGGTGTTGTTTCACACCATTGTAAGTCAAAGTTAATTCCGTTGCAGTGACTTCGTCGTCTTCTGCAGAAAATTGTTTCGGCAAGAATTTAAGAAGCGACTGATTCTTCTTTTGTGTGGTAATAGTCGCTTTGTGTCTTTCTGATTGTAAATGTTTATTCACAGCTTTCACTCCGTCGTTCTTAACAGTAAATGAGATATTGCATATTCTGCACTTACACACACACACACACACACACACTCATTAGTATCGACTTTTTGTAGCCACTCTTTATAGTTTTCTTCCTGCAACCATTCTTCACGGAACGAAGTTAGATATCGTCTCTTCATTTCACTGTTATTACTCACTAATCTGAGTTACTGTAAGCTTGTCTGTTCACACACGATCCGAGTATTCCAAACATTGCCGGTAAACTGATAACAAACAACGAACGAACGAACACAAATAATAGACGTCGCCAGTTGACACGTTGCCGCAACAGTGTTTGCTTAATAATGCGCTAGCCGATTACTACCGACGCAACAGCGAAAAGTTTTCAGAGGATGAATAGAAAAGTAGCGTTTCGTTGCAATAAGAAATTGACATTTATATCAAGTTATTCATAATTACTACAGAGGGGCCGGCCGGGAATGGCCGAGCGCACTGAGTCGTCTCGCCACGGTGCGCGAGGCTTCTCCCGCCAGAGGTTCGAATCCCCCCCTCCCCCCTGGGGCATGGATGTTGTGTTCGTCCTTAGTTTACGTTACGTTAAGTTCGATGTAGATCGTCGCAACATGAACACAGAACTTAAAAAGCGTAGTAAAAAAAAAAGTTAAGATGAAGGTTACATTCAAGCCCGGAGATGAGGGTCATTGGCCCGTAGACCACGAGAATTCATTCCTAAGCCGGGCACCCCGGGCGGCGCCCGGAGATCTGGCAACCCTATTTACTACATCGGGTACATCATGGAAGCAGTATGTAGCTGACCTGCTACGAACTTTTTGTTGCTGGTAATGCATAATAATTGTAAGGTATTTTTTTTCATTATTTTCTCTGTATATACGCACCATACATTAATTATAGCTTCAAATAAAAGTCACGCATTAAAGGGTTAAACCCTAATCTACCTTCCTTTTTGAGAAAAATCTTTCAAAGTATTTTTAAATTGTATATCCTGGAAGATATCATATTTTGTGGCCATAATGGCAAGTGAGTTGAAAGTTGTTGGGACATAGAAGACCTATGACAATTTTTTTGTATAAGTTTTAGTTTTGAAAAGCTTCGCTCGCCCGTTACATTCGTAATCATGAGACATCTGTAAATTTTAACGCAGTCACAACATTTCGGATCGGAGATTGCACCATATTTTCAGAAATGAGTTTGTGTGATCGCCATGCTGTAACTTCTTGATCAGCTTTAAAATATTCTAGTTGTGATGTGAAGAATTTAAAATGAATCATTTCGGTCCCAAATTGCTCTTCGATGTCTTCGGAATAAAAGTCTCTAAATCTCTGGGCAGCTTCTTTAATTTTATCATCAGACTTCAGTGAGAACTCAACAAGGAATCCAAAAGATAATAAAAAATGTTCAAATGTTTGTTAAGCTTATGGGACTTAACTACGGGGTCATCAGTCCCTAAACTTATAAACTACTTATGAACTACTTACGAACTAGGACGGCACAAATATCCATGCCCGAGGGGGGATTCGAACCCCCGACCGTAGTGACCGTGCTGACCGTGACTGGAGCGCCTCAGTCACCTCGGCCACCGCGGCCGGCAAAAAGATAATATACTTTATAATAAGCTTTTATACGACGAGAAAGCTCAGTACATAATTTATCCAATATTGGTAGGTAAATAGACTAAGGAGGGCCCCAAGTGGCTGACATTCGGGGCAAACAGTCAACACGACACGGTATACAAGCGGGAGTACCCCAAGGCAGTATCCTGGGGCCCCTCCTATTTCCAACTACACATAATACGACGGTCGCCATCTACGCGGATGACACAGCCATCCTAGCTCAAGACTGGAAACCGTAGAACATCAACTCACGACTACATACTGCACTCAGTACTGCCGAGCCTTGATTGGAACGATGGTATGTGGAAGTAAACGTCGAAGAAGTGTGAAGCAGTACTGTTCTCTCTCTCTCTCTTTCTCTTTAGCAATGTTCCCGCACATGCAGGGTCGGCTTGAAGCACTACTGTTCACTAAAAGGCCGAAACAACAGCGCGAACACCAACACTGCAGACCAGTAACATTACACACTCACTCCCAATACGTTTCTGTGCGAAGCCAAATTATCTCGGTGTCTGGCTGGACCGGAAACACTTGGGGGGACTACATACATGACCAACAGGGCAAACGGGAGGCTGAAACACCTCTTCCCAATGTCAATAGTCGGATGTCGAGGAACACGTTCACGACACTTGTGTCTGATGACGTACGGTGCTCCGTGCTGGGCATACGTGGCGCCAACACGGCTGCGCCGCCTGCAGCTCATACAGAACGAGGTGCCACGTATCATAAGCAATGCTCCAAGATAGCCGCGGCGGAATAGCCGAGAGCACTGAGGCGCTCTGCTATGGTGCGCGCGGACATACCACGTTGGAGGTTCGAGGCCTCCCTCGGGCACGCGTGATTGAGTTGTTCTTAGGATAAGTCAGTTTAAGTAGTTTGTAAGTTTAGGGAGCGATGACCACACTTTTGCTCCAAGATACACGCGCACAGCGAGCCTTCACCATGAATACCGCCATCAAGGTATTAAAAGAACACACAGCAAGACTATAAAAAATCTCTAGACATTCAAACAACCCCTTCATCCTCAATCCAGGTAACTATGATCATAACCATAGGTGGAAGCACAACCGACCTAAAGCACTATTTCTCAGAATAGAGAAGGACCTATGGTAAGCTTAAGTAACACAGAAAAAATCATTATTCGTCGAACCGAAGCACCTCAGCAAACTGACTAGTTGTGCCAGGTGAGCTAATACAACCGACTAACTGGCGACATCAGGGAACGACACACAAATGACTATATTCAAGAAAGGTAGTAGGAGTAACCTACTAAACTACAGGCCTATTTCATTGACGTCAATTTGCAGCAGGGTTTTGGAACATATCCTGTATTCAAATATTATGAATTATCTCGAACAGAATGATCTACTCAACCAAGGTCATAACGGATTTAGAAAATATCGTTCATGCGAAACACAACTAGATCTTTATTCACACGGAGTGATGTGTGCTATCGACAAAGGTTATGGAATGTCGCCCCAGATTTGTGACTGGATAGGGGATTTCATGTCAGAGAGGACACAGTTCGTAGTAATCGATGGTAAGGCATCGACTAAAACAGAAGTGATATCCGGCGTTCCACAGGGTAGTGTTATTGGTTCTCTGCTGTTCCTTATCCACATAAACGATTTAGGAGAAAATCTGAGCAGCTCTCTTAGGTTGTTTGCCGATAATGCCGCCATTTATCGTCTAGTAAAGTCATATGATGATCAAAACCAACTGCAGAACGATTTCAAATCAAATGTTCAAATGTTTGTATAGCTTATGGGACTTAACTACGGGGTTATCAGTCCCTAAACTTACAAACTACCTATGAACTACTTACGAACTAGGACGGCACAAATATCCATGTCCGAGGGGGGATTCGAACCCCCGACCGTAGTGGCCGTGCAGACCATGACTGGAGCGCCTCAGTCCCCTCGGCCACCGCGGCCGGCCAGAACGATTTAAGTAAGATATTAGTATAGTGTAAAAATTGTCAATTCACTCTAAAAATGAGAAGAGTGAAGCGGTCCTCATGAGTACGAAAAGAAATCCGTTAAACTTCGTTGACAATATAAATCAATCGAATGTGAAGGTCGTAAACGCCACTAAATACATAGTAATTACTATTAAATCAGACTTAAACTGGAAAGAACACGTAGATAACGTCGTAGGAAAGGCGAACCAGAGACTACATTTTATTGGCAGAACCCTTCAAAGATGCAACGGAAGTACTAAAGAGACTGCATACACTACGCTTGTCTGTCCTTTTTTGGAGTATTGCTGCCCAACGTGGAATCCTTATCAGGTGGTTTTGACGAAGGACATCGAAAGAGTCCAAAGAAGGGCAGCTCGTTTCGTATTGTCACGATACAGGGGAGACAGCGTTACGGAAATGATACAGGATCTGGGATGGGAATCATTACAACAACGGCGGTTATCGCTGTGGCGTGGTCTACTTACCAAACTCCAATCACCAACGTTCTCCTCCGAATGCGAAAATATATTGTTGACTCCCACCTACATAGGTAGATATGATCATCAGAATAAAATACAAGAATCAGAGCTCCAACGGAGAGATTCAGATGTTCTTTCTTCCCGCGCGCTATTCGACAATGGAATGGGAGATGAATAATACGAAGGTGTTTCGATGAACCCTCTGCCAGTCACTTGAATGTGATTTGCAGAGCATCCCACACAGATGTTGACTCCCACATGCAAGCCACACACACACACACAGACATTGATACCAAAATCGACAACTCATCGGTCAATGTTGTTTGTTGCAGCGAGCAGCCCAGGAGACATCCCAGTGCCAGCTGCAGTGGGGCGACTCATCAAACCGGATTGACAAATTTATGACAAACACGTAATTAAATTGGTACCGATTTTGCACGATACCAGATGACTAAACGAGACCCTTGCATGATCTGTCGCAGATAGCAAGAAATCCGCTACTGCTCGTACTACCCGCTCCTGACTATCGCAGAGGTATTTTTCCCTTGGCACTTGCCTTGGCACTTTTTCCCTCTGCCCTTAAAACCGCTCTTGTTTCAAAAATCTTTCGACCACTTACTACCTTCTGATGAACCGCATGAATGGGTATCTCCAGCAGTAGAGTTTGTTCCGCATTTGTGTGCAGTTTTGTTCCTAATTGTTGTCTGTCTTATTTATATTATTCTGTATCTTATTAGTTGTACGCCAATTAAAGCACGTCTTAGCTAATTTACATGATAATGGTGAGCATCATATTTCGTATTAATCGACTGAACGAACGGCGGAAGAGTACACGGTAAACTCGGTTGGAATGAGTTGACGAAGTAGTGTGAAATATTTCAGCTGTAGCTATGTGATTTGCTCGGTTGTACTGGATCTTTCTAGGAGGAAAGAGAGGAGAAAATAAGTGCGTGATTCGTGTATCTTCGTAATATGTGTTTTGCGCTATGACGTTCTGATGAATACTTGTGTTTGTTAAGTTTTTGCATTAGTAATGTTTGTCCAACAAAACTTTTCACGTCGAATGCCAGTATGCATCAACGTCAATAAACTTCATAACTCGAGTAGCGGACTATCCTTCAGTCAGCGTCAGTCACAGCTACTCCATCTCTCTCTTTTTCTTTATGTTCCCGCACAGGCGGGGTCGGCATGTGTTAATATTAATATTTACGGGATGGCCGGATGCCCTTCCCGTCGCTACCCCATGCCCTCCGGGAGGAAATGTGTACCCCACGTGCCCCTTAGGCAATCGGAATCTTGGCGCCCCAATCCAAACTCATCCTGAATAATAATTTTTCACTAAACAACAAGAGTATATTGGTAATCATAATAAATTTGAGTTAAACCGTAAAAATAATAATGATAATAATAAAATAGCGGTATTCCACAACCAAAGCATTTGTTTCAAATAATTAACATTTTCAACCATCGTGTAAGATAGCCGCTTACCAGCTACAATAAATTCAAAGTAGGATATAAGAATAATAATAGCAAAGTGCAATGACACACTTTCGCGCAACATGTAAATATGTTTATTCAACAAAACAAACAATTATCAATATACGTTGATTAACGCAATAATATTCCAGAGTTTATTTAACAAAATATAAAAATTAATAATAATTAAGAAGCCCAGTAAACATTTACTTTCCTCAATTTTTTCCAGAAAAATCTCTCAATATATCTTTAAAGTGTATATCGTACAGGAATGGCAAGTGAGTTCAAACGTTCTTGGGCCACTGAAGACCTATGACGATTTATTATAAGTTTCATTTCGAACAGCGTCGCTCGCCCGTTACATCTGTAATTTTTCAAATGTTCAAATGTTTGTAATTCTATCGGACCAACCTGCGTGGTCATCAGTCCGTAGCTTACAAACTACTTAAACCTAGGTAAACTAACCTAAGGACAACACACACACCCATGCCCCAGGGAGGACTCGAACCTCCACGGCGAGCAACCACGCGCTTCGCAGCGAGGCGGTTTACCGCTCGGCTACTCCACCGCGGCTCTGTAATTTTCAACGCAGTCATAACATTTGCAAACGTTGATTGCACCTTATTTTCAAAAATGAGTTTGTATGATCGCGATGCTGGAACTGCTTGGTCAGCTTTAAAATCTTCTAGTTCTGATGTGAAGAATTTAAAATGAATCATTTCGTACAGATATTCCTCTTCGATGTCCTCAGAATAAATGTCTAAATCTCTGGTCAGATTCTTTAATTTCATCTTCAGGCTTCAATCGAAACTCAACAAGGAATCCTAAAAGACAATGAATTTTATTATGAGCTTTTATAAGACGAGAAAGCTCTGTACATAATTTATTCAACATTGGTAGCTAAGTAGACAAAGAAGGGCCCCAAGTGACTGTCTTGTAGTCCTCAAACTCTTCAGAACTATTAGGATCTGTTTCCTATCATATACATATTCTTTCACTCGCCTGAAGACAAACAACGAAAACAGGCAACTAATTTTTATATAAAACGCAAAAGTCTTTCTAAAAAATCCTCACTGTTATATCGGAGCACACGGGGCCCCGAAAATTCGCGGCGCCCCTAGGCATCTGCCTACTCTGCCTTATGGGTAATCCGGGTCTGTCCACATGTCAGCGTTTAGTGTTACAGGTGTGAAAGTGTAAAGTGTTAACGAAACGTTTGCAAATTGTGTAACAGAGGCGGGACTTGGGGACCAGCCCGGTATTCACCTAGGGGGATGTGGAAAACCGCCTAAAAACCACATCCAGGCTGGCCGGCACTCCGACCCCCTTCGTTAATCCGCCGGGCGGATTCGAACCGGGGCCGGTACGCCTTTTTTTTTAAGGCAAGGATGGGGCCCCTCCACGCCCACACCAACGTGGTGACCATCACAAAAGCTCTACTGTCACCTCCGTAATTAAGTTAGTTTGCTAAGGTGGATCACGGGATGTGGGAACCGCGATGTTATCCGTACGTGTGGGCGCGATCACCCATTAATACGGTGCATCTGGTGATAGCATTGGTCGAAAGGTATACGAAGGGTAAAGGTATGTAAGGGCAGAGGAAAAAAAGTGCCAAGGCAAGAGCCAAGGGAAAAAAAAACCTATGCGACAGTGGGGTAGGTATGAAGGGCAGTAGCGGTATGCTATATGCGACAGATCATGCAAGGTTTGGTAATGTTAGTAATGGGTATTTTCTCAGTACCATTAACTTTGCTAGGTTCGTCATAAAGTCAGTCCGTTTTGATGCGAGGTTCCAATGAAGCTGAGCTCCAATGAAGTCTCCTGGGTCGGCTGCGGCAGTTTACCCGTTAACATCGGCTGTGGCAGAATACCTGTAACATAGCCAAGTCTGTCATGGTGTTAGGCAGTTCGGTCATAGAACTGGCTAAGTGTGCGAGACTGTTTAGGTTTGTTTGTGTTTAGTGCGATGAATATGGTTTCCCTGCTTTGCCTGTAGGTCGGCTGTTGGCTCAGCTGGCATTGCCAGTCAGATTGCTGTTTTGCAGGGGTTTGCCATGTTCATCGTGTTTGTGAGTTGGTGTTCCCTACGACCGTAGGTGGTTAGTCTCTGAGGAGAAGTGGTTTTGGGCGATTATGTTTCCACCTATGGAAAGCAGTGCGTTAGACCACACGGTTAAACAGAACCAGTAGTCACAGCTACTCCATAAACTGTACAAATCTAAAGACTGAAAATGTGCTGAAATCGAGGAATTAAAAACACAAAAACCTTAACGACAGGGACCCCATAGGTAAAATTGTCGGGAATGCCAAACAAAGATTGAGATTTATTGGTAAAACAGTAGATGCAACAGAACTCAACAGACTCAATAGACTACGTTGTTGGTCCTCTTTTGGAGTATTGCTGCGCAAATTTCAATCACCGGCTTTCTCTTTAGAAGGCGAAAATAATAATAATAATAATACGAGAGGTCAAAAAGAAAGATTTACAGGTTTTGAAATAATAAGAAACTTCGTGTTACAGAACCATTTACCAAGATCGTGACATGTTAAGAAACTTTGTGTAACTGGTTATTTACCAAGATCACAATTTTTCGACTTAATTTGCAACTTGATTACTAGTTTTGATGAATGTAACACCACTTTCACATCAAATAATAATATTACAGCAGTATATTTGGTCATGCATTAGTTGTAATATTGTTATTTAATCTGACTACAGGCTAATATCGTTGACTTCAGTTTCCTGTAGAAGTTTGGAGCATATTCTCAGCTCGAATATAGCAAATTTCCTTGAGACGGATAGCTTCTTTCCATGAATCAGCAAGTGTTTAGGAAACATCGTTGGCGTGAAACTCAGCTTGCTCTTTTCTCACATGACATCTTGCGAGCCATGGGTGAAGGGCAACAGGCGGCTTATGCCACTGGAATGTTCTGAAAGAGGCATACGGTAAGTCAAAAACACTGTGAATATTATTTTCTCATATTCTCGTAACTACATTTTCAGAACATTAATTACATATATCTTCATAATTTCTGCCAATTGAATAATGGGACAGTATCTTTGTATTATGCCTAATACATTGCAAGAATGATCTATGTTTGTCATTCTGTATATAATTTTAACGCTTAAGTTTTTGAAAAATTAGTAATGAAGTGTAATAAGGGTTTCTCTATTTCCTCAGATGTACTCCAAAATACAAAACTAAAGGCATATTCTATTTCTACTATATCCCCTCCTTTATGTTTTAATTAATATTTTAAATATTATGGGGATAAAGAATTGATATTCATGACAGGGATTTCAAAATTTAAATATTAAGTTTAGCTCAAAGTAATTACGGGAGGTACCAGCATGGTAGGCGAATATGTTCAGGGGTATTTTCTGTGTGTAGAATATAAAAAGAAAATTTCGGCATTGTTAAAGTTAGTTTTTCTCTCATGTTAATTTTGGTTTCTTGTCTTTAATATAACGAAGCTAGAGCCGTGTATGAATTTAGTCATTTAATATACGCGAGATTTAACATCGCATAATAGTTCGCGATCAGTCTCAGATATGTCGAAATCAGTTATTACATTCGATACATACCGGTCGAACGCAACGAGCTTATTGAACGTGTGTGTTGGTGCGGAATCAAACAATTACGGTCACTGTGATTAGGGACCAGGACCAACCTATTTAAGAGAGTTACACGGCATTTTTCATTCATTCTCATTGCATCTTTAAATATATTTGTGAATACATCCCGACATACCACAGAACTTAAGAGTATATACTTCATTTATATAGTAATACCTCTGGGTGAATCAATAGACGTGTTTGAAATTATCGATGGACTCTCATATCGGAACATTGACAATATAATAGTTCATACGCGTCGGTGTACGATCTGCATTAAAACGTATTAAGGTGTAAGTTTGATAGAAATTAATACGAAAAAGCCAATGATGATGAACAATTCCAAGAATAGCATTTTGCTAGGCAAAACGTAAGACTTCCTTGGACAATATTAAGCACGTTTACGGTTAATAAAATCAAGTTCATTTCACAAGTGAGGGCCCGAAGATCTGTTTTGTTCTGGCATGCCTGCCAACGGAAGCATAAATTAAATATCAAATCAGCAGAAGGCGGGTACATATGGGTTAATACATTGGTTTAAGCGCAGCGTAACTAGAGGAATGCCAGACTACAAATGTTGTCAGCAGCCTGCCACAGTCTACATGCTGTTAGACTGGCGATGCACCAGGAAATGATTCCAGGATGGGAACGTGTATTATACATACATCTATTGGGCAAAATATTGTCATTCTTAAACCATAACAGATATTTCGATAAATTTCCTATTACATCTCGAGTTAATATCTCCAGTGTTGGTACAAAATCGCGACTTCCCCCCGCAGTATAGATCAAGAGCAATGTGCACAGTGTGTCGCAGTGTTGCCAACCGTAGGGACTTGTCGCTACGCGTAGGAATTTTTTATTCATTTTTCCAAATTGTAGGGACGGATTTCCTGTCTCTTTGGAAAACGCAGGGACTTTTCTCAATGACGATGCAGAATGAAATTACTTATTTTTATTTCAAACCTGTAACTTTTCACGGTGCAATAATGTTAATAAAGGGGGCAATATTATTTTTTAAAAGTTGTTTGGTCCGTAGGGACTTTCATGGTGAACGTAGGGTTTTTGATACGTCATGTAGGGACATGGTTGGAAACGAGTTGGCAACACTGGTGTGTCGCGCCCCGCCCCTCTGCCTCCCCTGTCGCGCCCCTTCCCTCTCAGACGCACGGTAAACATTTATTTCCGTTACTAATCTGAAGATCCAGTCATGCCTCAACACGTATCCTACCCATCTATTCCTTATGAAAATTAAGTACCTCCCTGGAATAAGGATGTAACCATCAAATCAGTAAGTTTTCAGGAGAGAGGAAAATTGTTTGTCGAGCCTACTTTGTGATATACAGTATTGGAACCCATTGCATTTGCAAGTGTACAAATGTGTTCAGCTATGAAAAGCAATATTTTATTGTTGTAACGTAAGGTTTTACAAATAACGTAATAATTGGAAGTGATACAATGGAAAAAGGATATATGATCAGAAATATTTTTTTGGAGTATTTCTTACATGTAACGTAAGAGACATATTGTACATGCACTTAGTATTCAAATTACAGAAAGTAATATCATAATAATAAAGAAAATAACAATGTGAATGAAAATGTCAACAAAATTCTATGACAACAAAATATTTCAGAATATATATTTGAAACTTCATTTTAAGCATGATTTTACAATGTTATTTTGGTTTGCAGGTGTCATCATTTAACTTATTTTGAAGTGGCATTGGTATGCTGAAACCACAAGCAAAAAGTCACATTCTGAAACTCTAATGCTGTCTGTTCCATCCTTATTCCATGGAGGGACACGTTCAGCTGGTTGTAAACCAGCTTGATGTTCAAATATAGGACACAAGATGGCACCACAGCATAGAGGCATGCAGATACATCCTATTTCCTCTGAAATCACACTTTTCGAACATTTGTGGGTTACATCCTTATTCCAGGCAGATATTCAATTATAATACATACTTTTGTGTTTGTTCTATAGGGTTTTTTTTTTTTTTTTATTTTGTTAAGGACAGATGTCACAGAGTGTAGCCAAAACTCTGAAATAATGTAACTACGGGGTTTCCTAGTATGCCAGTAACATTTCATTTTCAATGCTAAAGACAAGCCCCAGTTATTAACCAATAATGGGACAAAAGTATTTGCCGAGATTGTGATAATTTTTACGTTGTCCAGTCAGGTAGGGACACAGCAACTAGCCTAATCTTCTGTTTATACGCCATCACACAACTGTTTCACATTTATTACTGCAGTTCACGCGCCAGTTGTCAATAATAAAATATATATGTCAAGACGACGTGTTTCGAGACGACATTATCCCATTATCAAGTTCTGTAAAACAAGGAAACGTAGAATAATAAGGGCACTATATACAAACGACTGTACCACAAATATTCCAATGAAACTAACCTCCTACATACCATCAAACTTATCTGCTGCTAGGAAGCATCGTTAAACACAATGGCTGTGTATGTACATTGTCAAAAATAAATAAAGCATTGCGCAGTACCACATGTTTCTCAGATGGCAGCAAGTTGTGCACTAACGGACAGCTGACCCAACTTCAAAGATTGTCCATATACTTAAGCACTGTCATTGTTGGCCAGAGATATTATAGTCAAGATACCTAACCTAGTGCACAACTTGCTGCCATCGGAGAAACATGTGATACTGCGCAATGCTATATTTATTTTTGGCAATGTACATACACAGCCATTGTGTTTAACGATGCTTCCTAGCAGCAGATAAGTTCCATGGTAGGTAGGAGGTTAGTTTCATTGGAATACTTGCGGTACAGTCGTTTGTATAAAGTGCCCTTATTATTCTACGTTTCCTTGTTTTACAGAACTTGATAATGGGATAATGTCGTCCCGAAACATGTCGTGTTGACATATGTTTTATTATTGACAACTGGCGTGAAGTAATGGTGTCCCAGTTAGCTTGTCCACCCGAAATATTTCTGGAACAATAACAGCTATTGAAAAACGACTTTCACCGATATTAATGTACGGCTGGGGCCCATGAATGTACATATTTGGAAACATTCTAAAACGAAAGCAAATGTGTTTTTGCCGGCCGCGGTGGCCGAGGAGACTAAGGCGCTCCAGTCACGGTCTGCACGGCCACCACGGTCGGGGGTTCGAATCCCCCCTCGGGCATGGATATTTGTGCCGTCCTAGTTCGTAAGTAGTTCATAAGTAGTTTGTAAGTTTAGGGACTGATAACCCCGTAGTTAAGTCCCATAGACTCTACAAACATTTGAACATTTTTGAAATGTGTTTTTATCATAAACTTATGTTTTTTTTTTTTTTTTTTTTTTTTTTTTTTCAATGGACAGCCTATATTTTTTCTTCAGCAATCCATAGCATGACAAATCACATTAACAATGGCGTTGATTGCATCGCAATATTCCAATTACATCCCGAGATATTGCGACGCGAAGTTGACGCTTTAAATACGCGAAACGCGCGGCTAGCGCACCTCCTGAGCATCATGGGGTTCTCGCCTGAGTCTCAGGACGTGCGCTAGCCGCGCGTTTCGCGTATTTCAAGCGTCAACTTCGCGTCGCAATATCTCGGGATGTAATTGGAATATTGCGATGCAATCAACGCCATTGTTTATGTGATATATATATATATCCGTCCTCCCAGTCTGTCTGTTACCACTTCGCCAGCTCGCTCGGTCCTGGTATCAAAGCTGGTGGCGTACTGAAGTCACTGTACACTAGGAATCGATGTACAATGTGAAACGAAATGTTTAGCTGTGTCGAAGAACTAGGAACAGAAGAAGTTAGTGCACGCGATAAAGTTGACAAGTTTTTCGTTGAAGGACAACAGTTCAAAAGGCGTATCTTTAAAAAAGTGTTCAATTAAAAATACTTGTACACATCGTCTTCCATGTTAGGTAATACCGCAACTGTCAGCCTTGTTAGCAACACACACTGACAGTCACAATGTAACAGTTATATACAATTTTTATATAATAAAAAAAGTCACTAATTGTCATATGAAATCACATTGGAATGTAAGAATAATTTATAATGTATATTTAAAATCAACACAAACTATTATAGCTTCCACCAGTTCACATAGTTATATACTAAGATTTATCAACGCTTGATGGTAAACGTTAGACATGTATGTCTATAATAAGTCCGGGAGAGTTACCGCATGCAGTACAGACTGCCCCCCCTCCCCCCCCCCCCGCGCCTAGTTTTGGTAAAAACCGCCACAGTGCGTGTGTAGGCGCTTTGCAGTTGCGCAGTTGACGCTGGGCGTCGAGGCAACTGCTTTTGTTTCAATAGTGGTAGTTTGAACCGAGTTTTTGTTAATAAACAAGGCAGGTATATCTGGCATGGAAATCTTTTTAGCGTTACGGTTACTTATTAGATGGTGAAAATAGTGACATATTTTTAAATATCTGAGTAGCTGTACGAACACTTCTGTTGAGTGACTTTTGATTCTAGTCCGACCAACGTGGCTGCTACAGTCACAGGGTGCTGCGTCTATCCCTGATAGATTGGAATACATGCCCCAATCTTTGATACTTATTATGTTGACTCTGGCAGGGATACTAGGAATAAAAGCTAATGATAGAAAGGATTTCTTTTGAAAAACTCCGATAGGCCTAACTTTAATTTTTAAAAATAACTTAAATTAATTCAGTGTTTAAATAAAAATAATAAGGGATTTTTTTGCCAATTCTTCACTGTTTATTTTTATTCCTCAATTGTTACAATCATAAACTAAAATTGTAACATATTTTGTATAAAAATTATAAATTTCAACAATTATCATCATGCGGCATGTCACCCATAAGGGCGCGATGTTTCACCCTTAGCCTAAGGGATAGATGCCGCACTTTAAGGTCTCTGAATGGTCAAATATCAAGACGAATGAGTGCATGTAAAATTCCCAGAAAATTATATTTTAAGGAAGACTAGTTTGTTTACTTGTAAACTTTTTTTTTTTTTTGACTTGAGTGCATTATGGTATTTTTAACAATAATTTTGAAAATGTGCGCCATCTCTCCCGGATTCACCCTATAACGGGAATTTACTGTTATCGCAACCTGATCGTAAATGTTAGGTTTTACCTGTAAATACTAGGACTTAACCAGTCATCTTACTTTTACCGTAGCAGCTACTCAACGAGCTCGAGGGATTTGGCACCAATGGCGTCACTTCAGTTGTCTCCTCAGTTAAGAGGTCTGCCGGCGCAGATTTGGGTGACATGGGAGAGTGTATTTGTAAGATCGTGATTTTAATTTATCGTTGCTTGTAGTGATTTGAATGATTCTACTGTCTTGAAGTAGCCAAATTTTGCAACCCAACCTCCGTAATACGTAATTGATAAATAAAGATCAAACTATAATTCCTTGAACAATAGTCATGATCTGTATTTGTGCTACAAACTAGCGACCCACCCCGGCTTTGCGAAAGTGAAATTTGTTAATGAATAAAATGAGAGATGAGCGAAAAAATATAAAGTATAAAATTTCATAACATGTCTATATCACCTTTAGTTATGTCATTCAGCTAGTCAATACATGCAGGAGAGTTTCATGCAACCGAAACTTTCCTAAAATTTGGAACCAAACAATTTCAATATGATCATTAAATTATTGCACTGAAATAATTCGTATTTCAAATTAATGAGGTGTCTCTGTTGCAAAAGAGACTGCTTATTTCAATAAAATAAAATGAACTCACCTTCAGTCACAAAATATTTTTTTATTTGTACACAATGCATTTCGAGCCCTGAGGGTTCATTATCAGGTGCATCTATGATTTTTTACACGTGTTTAAAGGCCTGGGCTTATTAAAAAGTGATCTACAAATACGTCTGGTGCGGATGATAATCGTCTATCCTGGAGTAAATTAGTAGGTATAAAGAAGCATAATAATATAGCTATTTATACCTACGAACGTACTGCAGGACCAAAAATTATCATACTGCACCAGACTTATTTGTGCATCTCCTTTTAATAAGCCCAGGCCTTTAAACATGTGTAATAAACCAAAGAGGCCTCAGAATCCTCATGGCTCGAAATGCATTGTGTACAACAGAACAAAATATTGTGACTGAAGGCCAGTTCATTTTATTTTACTTAAGTAAAACCGTCACGGAAGTATCTCTGACAATAATGGACAATATTAAGTTGATCAAAATATCGACGGGTGTACTGCCGGTCTATAGTGTCCAACGGCAGTCCAACCGTGGATATTTTGATTATCAAATACGCCGGGTGAAACTCAAGAATCACAATATTAAGTTGGTTTATTCATATGAATTCTCATGAAATGAAATCAGAAATATTTTGACAGTGTTTTGGAGGTGCTTTTAATGAAGTCTTTAACGTTTGGTGATAAATGAGATGTTTTGGCTTCCCATTCGAGTATTTATCTGTTTTGGTCTTGTGTGAGTCCATCCGTACTTCACTCACTGTCCATCTGCTCCCCTCTCCCCTCTTCTCTTGATGTATACGATAATACATGTAGTTTGCATTTAATAAACAATAGCACTTCGTAAGTTATCTATCTATTCCATATTTTCTGGAGCCCACCACCTCTTTCTCTCTCTGTTTTCCTACGCTTCCCCTCTATCTGTTCCTCTTGCCCCTCTCTACATCCCTTTGTCTTTTCATCTCCTCACGCCTGACCATCCCCTCCTCCATTCTCTCTCTGCCAATGTCATCCCTCCCCTGTTCTTTACCTATCACCTTCCCACCACCTCTACGTCAATCTCGTACTTTTCTTTCTCTCTCAGTACATCTTCTCTTCCCCCGTGCCTATAAAAAATTACAAATATCTGAGCGCTTTCGGTGAGCAGTCAAACAATACCCTCTGCCATGCACCATACGATGTCTTAAACAAAATGTTCAAATCAAATCAAATGTTCAAATGTTTGTAGAGTCTATGGGACTTAACTACGGGGTCATCAGTCCCTAAACTTACAAACTACTTGCAACTAAGGACGGCACAAATATCCATGCCCGAGGGGGGATTCGAACCCCCGACCGTAGTGGCCGTGCAGACCGTGACTGGAGCGCCTCAGTCTCCTCGGCCACCGCGGCCGGCGATGTCTTAAACGTCTCCATGAACAAACACATGATGTGTCAACTATTATGGTGATCTCCGAAATGTAGGTCATTCCTTTCATTAGTTATGATTCACTCAAAACATGAATTCTGCAGTTTCACCAAATTTTCTTACTTCATTTCCTAAGTGTTCGAAATTTTTCCTGGAAACTATACGAAAACAAAGACAAATTCAGGTATCTTCAAAGTCTGAATCGTGAATTATGACCTTGAATTCAGACAAGAATCCCATAGAAAATAGCACTATAGTTTTCTTGAATTTTCTCGGAAACTTCGTGCCTTAGTTGTGCGTAGCACTCACGTCGTAGTGTTAACAGATACGTAGTGCTGACAAGATGAGGTACACTGAGCGACGTTCATGCTACTTTGTACATCCGCGGTAGAACTAGCCGGCAGGCGACGTTGGGCTATCATTTTATTTATACAACGGTTCATTGTAAACAAAGTAAAGGTTTATGTAAATAAACACTGTGAAGCGTCAAAATTATTTAATCAATTTAAATTGTGATAGCTGAGTGACAGAATCCGAAAAATTTGATTGTTGATGTTGGTACCAGTTTCGTGTTTCACTGAAAGTGGACTGTTCCTCTACGTTAGAGCAGATGTTGTGGTGTTGCAATTTTTCTTCTGAATGGCTTGGTCTGTTATTGACTGGCGTCTAGGGATGGCCAGTCTGCCAACAGAGACTCTGCGAGAGCAACGTTGCGGTGTGTGTGGTGAAGTGTCAGCTGTGCTACCCCACTGCCTTATTAGGGTTCAATAACTCAGTTCAGGTTGGGATATTAATTGACTGCATTTGCCTTATATTTTATCCTCTCTGATTGGGACAATGTTTATGACTAAGTCCTATCCTTAATCAATTTCTTTGAATGGTAGGATCTCCAAAAATATATCCGTCATTTATTTCATTTTGTATAATATTTTGTGTTTTTATTTCTGTAAATTTATACGATAGCTTAATTAATATTTTCATGTTATTGTATTGTGACACTTGCTCACCTAACATTCTAAATGATTAGGTTATACCTTTGAACTCTGATATACAATCTGGATGTATTGCAATGATTGAATACTGTCATTTAACAAGTCCAGTCACTATTTTAGAGGGAATTATAAATATTTTGTTATAATATCAAATTCCTGTGATAGAAATAGGGCAAATGGAGAAACTAATAGAGCCTTGATCCTGGTATGGTGTACGCCATTGCTCAGATCAAGATTAACTTTTCTATGTTTAGAAAAACTAGTGGCGACCCAATTTATCATGACGATTAACCAGATAATTTGTATATAAAAGCATTAAATTGTTTTGGAAACTAAATTGTCAGGTTAAATCATAACCAGCCTTTTTTCTTTTTTTTTACTATTTGCCTATCAAATTAGATAGCCTGCAGCCATACAGTAACGTCGAAAAGCAAGACATGTTACAATAGGAAAGACAGTCGTACTCACACAACTTAGCTTTTCGCCACAGCCTTCTCCACTCAAGATTCTCAACTCGCAGCGAGGCATGCGGAGTTAGCTTTTCGCCACAGCCTTCTCCACTCAAGATTCTCAACTCGCAGCGAGGCATGCGGAGACGGTAGTCATGTGTTGGTTTGTTGTGCCTGTATGAATGTATGCGGCGTGCCTATTTCTATTGAAGACTGTGTCTGTGTCTGAAAGCTAGTTTTGTGGATGTGTCATTTCTATGTGCCTGTATGAGTGAGTTGCAACATATAAGAAATGTTTGTTTGTAAATCTATCGGACTCAGCTACTTGGTCATTAGTTCGTAGCTTACAAACTACTTCAACTAAGGTAAACTAACCTATGCACAACACACACACCCATGCCCCAGGGAGGACTCGAACCCCCGGCGGCGAACGGCCGCGCGCACCGCAGCACGGCGCCCCAGTACCCACGGCTAATCCGCCCCGGGTGCAACATATAATATTTACATAAATAGAAATCAGTTCCCGCCCATATGAAGTACCATTATTTGATTGAAGACTGAGGTCCCCCTTTTTCGCCAGGAACTATCTGTTGTGGGCGAGCGTTGTTGTGTATCTTGAATATCCACCATACTCGCCCGATCTCAATCCTCCAGACTTCTTTCTATTCTCTCGACTCAAACTCACGTAGAAAGGAAATACATTTGACGATATCCCTGACATCCAACAAAACGTGACGAGGCTTTTGAACACCACCACAAACGAAAAGTTCGTGCAGAGTTTCTAGGACATGTATCGCACAGCTCAGCTTTGTATAGTTAATGGGAGGTGACTATTTTGAAGGAGAGTGAGGGAACTGTAGTTCATCTGTGTTAATGTTACAGGACAATCCACTGAACATTATTGTCAAAGGACAACAGCTCATACGCTGCCTGATGTGCTTTGACAGCAAGCTCAATCGTTGATGGCACACAGTAAATTATCTGTACAACGAGCTCATTTCACGCAACATATCAAGTATGACATACGTTTTGTGTTTCAGTTACGCGAAGGCCAGGCAAGGGTCAAGACTGCAAGTACCTTAGCTGTTCCAGTCTAGCGATACTGTTTAACGGTAACTGTATTAACCATTTCCTTTTTTTCACGAGTCATTGGCAGTAGACACTGCCCATGTCTTGTCCACTTATATTCATTTACAGCAAATGCAGAGTCAGTGTACATTTTGTTGCATGGTGATAAAGTGAGCATTTTGTGTGGTAGCTTCATTTAATTTAAGCGTTTCGAAATAATCCTCAATAGAATCTAGGCATGGGGTAAAGTATAATACTAATCTCATATCCTCATGGCCCTGATGAACTATATGACATTACAGATAGAGGAGGAAGCTGATTGTTTCCATGTGAAAGGTGGGTTTTGCCAGGGTATTGGGTTCCCCAGCCGGCCGGCTACCAGTTTGAACCTAGTGAATGGACAGGTAGTCAGGGTTTCCCTAATGTGCTCGGAAACCTGAAGCAACGCTTGGTTGAGCGAGGGCGGCTATTCCAGATTGCAACTGGAATACAATATAGCCACACACATTATTCTAAAAATCCATATAAAATCAGGGAATGATCATATGGCAGATATAATTATATGAATGGATTCAGAAGACTTGGGAGAATCAAACGCCGTAATTACAATTTCAATATCCCTTACAGATAAAACGCCGATAAATTTCAGTACTATAATAATAATACTATAAGACTTATATTTACAATTATTGATAAGTAGTATTTATCAGTAACAATTTAAGAAGCAAATAGACAGCATTGCACCACACTACCTATCTTGAAAGACATACCACGTTATCTCTGTTTTCTTTCCATAACCTTTGTTTTACTCTCTTGTTCTGCTTTTTGTTGAGGTAGTAATATTCTTGTGTCAGAACATAGATTCCACCACAGAAACACAAAACATGAACCCAGCAAAGAGCATTACATTTATATATGTATTTTATTATATTTAATATTATTCTTAGTAACGTTCATTTTATGTTGTAGAATGCTGCTTAAATATTTCATGGCCGACTAAAAATAGTAGATATGCAGCAGATAGTCTATATATAAACATTATACGTATTTGCGGCCAATAACTGAATATATCTGTATAAAAAGCCAAGATAAATTACATATTAATTGTGTAACTATATTTCGACGGCGGCAATATATTTGAACAGTGAGATGCCATGCTTAATGGCTATCTGAGCATAGAGCTTCGGTCTCAACCGTTTTTCAGTATTGTTAAATATATATTTGTTTGTTAAATGTAAACAACATTTGTAGAGGTCGTGAAAGCATTTAATTCTGTGATATTCAAATGTCTAATATTTTGGAAGGTAAATTGTATTTTAAAGACGAGGCGTTAGGACGCGCGGAAGGATACAATTTTGGGAGCAGGGAGAGCACGCCTTTCGAACGCTTGGGAAGGGACTCGTAACTTGGACGTAGTGCTGAAAGGTTGTAACGCTGGGTGGTCTCAAGCCACGTTACGAACTTGTGATTTGAAGAGATAGGCATGTGTGCACTTCGAATATTTACGGGACTGTGACTGAAGAACTTAGTCTCTGGTGAAAATCGATAAACTACGCACAGCAGTAAGCTGTGGAACTGTCATAATTCAACAATCGTGTACTCGTGTGATAAGAAAGTGCGTTTTATAACAAATTCTTTTATCGAGGATTAACTTGGAACTGCAAAGTTCGATGGATTACTGTAAGTTACGAGCGGTAATTTGTAACTTTTACTCTAGAGTGCGTTTGATACTTATTGTGCCTCTCATGAACAATAGTTGGAGAAATATTTAGATATTCACCGATGTATAAAGTAGGGCCATCTCCGCGTTTCAGGTCCAAAATGAGTAATAAACTCCATTTATAAGGAATTACTTCGTGAGTCAACCACTTCTTTACCTTAGAATATTTTGTTGGTCATTCAGAGGTTTAATTTATGTTTGTTTAAATATATTTTCACATCATCATATACAGATTGATAGACTGGCTAAACTACAGATTAATTATTGGCCTTGTTTAAACAGTTTGGGCAGCTGTTTAGGGCGCAGAAGCTGACATACATAACTCACCCCTATGAACAGAGACAACGAGCCATAAACCATTTACTACCCTGAGTTATGTATTGCCCAAGTCTTATTGGTTAGAACCGATAGGAAGGTCGCACAGGCTGTCCCATTTATCTTGATCACCCAAAATATCTTTGGAACAACAACAACTATTGTAAAACGATTTTCAACGGTATCAATGTAAAAACGTCCTTTCTGAAAGCATTTGTCTGGAGTGTAGCATTGTATAGGAGTGAAATGTGGACGATAAGGAGTTCAGACAAAAAGATGATAGAAGCTTTTGAAATGTGGTGCTACAGACGAATGGTGAAGATTATATGGGTAGATCACGTAACTAATGAGGAGGTGATGAACAGAATTGGGAGAAAAGGAGTTTCTGGCATATGCTGAAAGGAATCGTTAACTTAGCATTAGAAGGAAATGTGTGGGGTAAAAATCGTAGAGGGAGTCTGAGGGACGAATACAATAAGCAGATTCAAAAGGATGCATGTTGCCGTTCGTATTCTCATATGAAGAGGCTTGCACAGGACAGGGTAGCGTGGAGAGCTGCATCAAACCAGTCTGCTTCGTCGGAAAAGGCAATTCGTCTGAGATAACCATCATCGTCCTCAATACGTGATAGCATTTCGACTGCAAAGTCATACCGACGTGTACTGTCATTAGGTAACAAGGCCTGAACGATTTACACTTTGTATGCACGAAACAATGAACGTTGGTGTAAAATGTCACGGAGAGAGCTTTTTGACATCTGTAATTCACGTGAGCCCTGCGCACCGATTTCTTCGGACTTCGCAGAAAAGACCGCCTCACAGCTTCCACCCTGTCTGCTGAGGCTCTTGGTCGACCAGACCTTGGAAGGTCAGCAACCGATCCTGTGTCCTTGAACTTCTCATACCAGGCTTTAATGCTCTTGTCATCAGGTAGATTCCTTCCAAATGTTGTCTGGAAGTGTCTCTGCACTGTGGTTGATGATCGTGTCTCATGGTACCACAGGACATACTGTGCCTTCTCCTGATTGGTTAACATTGCTTCTTGGGCGCTGCACCTCATCCACTACTAACGTACTGCGAACCTAAAACAGAAAAAAAAACTTTGATAGTTTGTAAACAATTCGACACAAGTTTCATATTTGTATCTTACTTCTAGCCTGAGTTATGAATTTATGTAATCAGGGAAAGACTTTTCGGACACCCTATATTTCAGATGTGTTGGGAAGCTTTTCAAGGATCTAGCCTAGGATGATCAGCCGCGGCGGAGCGGCCGAGCGCATTGAGGCGCTATGCTACGATGCACGAGGCCGTTCCCCGTCGGGGGTTCGAATCCCCTCTCGGGCATGGATGGTTGTGTCGTATTTAGTATGAGGTAGTTCATAAGTGTAGGGAGTGATGACCCCGCAGTTGAGTCCCTTGAGCTTTACAAACATTGTCTAGGGTGACCAGATTTGCAGAATGAAAATACGGGACGTATAATTATGGGTAGGTACTGAGATTGCCCTACTACATGTTGCAACATGACACTAACATAAAAACATAGTGCACACAGTATAAAAAGAAACAATGGCAGTGTTTCTCTCTTCCGCCCCTCATCCCCCCTTAACAAATAGGCCTAACGTATCTTTATTTTTTCTATATATATATATATATATATTTTTTTTTCTTTTTTTTTTTTTTTTTTTTGGATCTCCTATTTACGTTTGCTTCTCTCGAAATCAATTCTTCTTTAGTACTGCTTGTTGTGTGCACAAAATGCGCCTTTTGAGTATAAAACAGGTACCACAACACAAAAATAATTTAATTTCTGAAAGAATATGAAACCCCTGTGTCTATAGCAGAAATTGGTTTTTAGTTGTATTTGAGGGAGGGAGGGGAAGGGCAAACTACTGGTATGGAAATACGGCATAATCGAAGTCCGCGATATAACCCGTCGGCTTTGACCAATGACGTCATGTTATGAGTCTCACAAGGTATGCTACGTAGATATACCAATTAGCAAAACAAATACTATCAGCGACTATAAACATACGGGATAATATCTTAATACTTATGTATTGTAGATAATAAATAGCCGCGGTGGAGTAGCCGAGCGGTCTAAAGCGTCTTGCTGCGGAGCGCGCGGTTGCTCGCCGTGGAGGTTCGAGTCCTCTCTGAGGCATGGGTGTGTGTGTTTGTCCGTAGGTTAGTTTACCTAGGTTTAAGTAGTTTGTAAGCTACTGACTGATGACCACGCAGTTTGGTCCGATAGATTTACAAACATTTGAACATTGATAATAAAAAATCTGTGGTTATCCTCGTAAATTACAGATTATAACGGAATAAACCATCGATAAAAAAAATAAAAATAAATAAATAAAGCCTCTCTATTAACCTATACCTAACCATCAGAGAGAAGCTATAGATAACGTTTTAAACAAGATCGTAATCTATATATCTATGTTCTGCTTGTAAACAAACTATCGCATTTAACTCAAATATGACGTCATTGGTATATTTGAGTTAAAGGCTATAGTTTGTTTACAAGCAGAACATAGATATAATGAAGACATACCTAGTAAAATGCTAACATAAAAATTAACCAAACATACTCGCACCATAAAACACTGCATTACCAATTAAAGAAATATTTCATTGTTTTATGGTGCAAACAAGTTGGAACGACAATTATTATTACTTCCGCACCTTACACTTTTCTCTTTATTTTACAGTATAATGTAAATATATGTCATTCAGGAGTACCGTATTTTCACATACATATTCATAAAAGTCAATAGATGAAGAATTCTTAAAATGAGTTTAGTTATATCCTCCACAGTTTGCACACTAAATCTGTTCGCCAGTCTGCAAACTATGTGGTGCAGAACACTCTTTCTGCAGCAGTATTAGTGCCAAAAACGTGCAAAAGTCTTGCACCGGATATATTCAGATGTAAGTACATGGAAAATGAGAGTCCAGTTTTTACCAAATCGCTTCATGACTGCCAACGATTGAATTTACTCAAAGCTAATCTTCATATGTTGCTTTCAAAATATTTTCGTCAAACTCCAGTAAATTTTAAAGACTTTGCTGAATATACTTCCAAAGAAGACGATATTTGAGCTGAACCCAGTTTCATCGTACGAAATGGTTAAGCCCATTTCTCGACGTAAAATGTCCAACAAAATCATACTCTTGCAACACATCTTCTTGCAATGAACTTAACAAGTTGCACATTTCGAGTGATAGCATTACGCAATACCAAAAAACTGCACAATATACGTCCAATATTAATTTTGTCGGGACAAAGGGACACTTGACCTAAATAACGGACGATCCCGATGCAATAATACCTGTCATGTATTACGAAATTACAGTTGTAAATAACTGCAATAACAAAATAAATACACGGCCACTACGGTCGGGGGTTCGAATCCCCCCTCGGGCATGGATATTTGTGCCGTCCTTAGTATAACGTAGTTGATAAGTAGTTTGTAAGTTTGAACAAAGTAAATAGAGCGTGAAACAGTCCTTCCTTTCCATAAGCCGTTATATGGCCATCTGAGACCACGCGTAATATACAAAAAGTAACCGATTTTGTCAACTTGGTTGGGCTGCAGGAATGTGTAGTTTCAATTTTGACACTGTGCTGTATGGTAGCGCAGTAAGCCCCTTGTTGCGATACGAATACAACATAACTCCACCAAGCAGGGTTGCCAGGTTTTTCCATTGCTCTGTCGCCAAAGTTTAAACAGAAAATAGCACCACACTTTTATATATAAAGCACCAAAATGTAACCACCTTTTAGTCAGTGAAAGTAACCGAATATTGCAATATTTAATAAGTTATCTTTATTGTACTATGGTAATTATGTTGTCTGACTCGACACTAATAATCCTGAAATTCGGGGAGTAAGCTGGTTATTGAGTAACAAGTGACACAAAATGTGGCACTCACATTCTCAAACACTAGGTTCGACATTCCAAGAAACCTCGCCTCATTCTTCGTGGAAACATTCAAGTCCAGCCAGAGACACCACCAACTATCAATGAAGCCGGTCAAAATATGGTCATATGGCAAACGTAATAGAGAGACTCTATAGGTACAGGGGACTATAATTCATAAAAATGCACTAAGCATTTCATATATTAAGGTGAGATGGACTTTAATACGTAATAATGCGTCATGAAACACTGCAAAATGAGCCATTATAGAAATTATCGTGTTTCCAGAATGTTTCAAATTAATGTGAGTTCTACATTCACATTTATATTCTGCAAACCACTGTTAATCACTGTGAAGTGTGTAGCAAAGGGTTCTTCTCACAGTCACTAAGCAGTTATTACGAATTTGTGTTGCGTTGACGCATGGAGCGCGTAAAAATTATTGTTCAGAGCCAATGTCCATAATGCAATTAATATAATGTTATCGTCGTGATCTCTACCAGAGTAATTCATACTGGGTTGCAGTACATTTCAGGAGTCATTGTTTGAAGCCTTTCTTGAACCGTTGTAAGTAGGCTCCTTGTGGTAGTTTACGTCTACACTCATGAGTCTGCAAGTTCAGTTTCTTTGCATAGTGTGACACTCTCCCATAGATCAAAGACAGCCTACCTGCAGACATTTCTGCTACATTTCCTCAGAATTCTACCGATTTTTACTCGGTAAGATTGTCAAAATGTCTCAAAATACATTTTATTTAAAGTAAAATGAAATAGTCATTAACACTTTAACTGCCAATCCCGTCAATTGACGGTATACAAAAATTTCCGTAGACTGCCGATCCCGTCAATTGACGGAATTCGATTTTTGATGTTTGTAAATACGAAATCCCGTCCATTGACGGTCTCAGTATCTCTTCATTGTGCCGCAAGGGTAAGTAGAATGTTAGAAAAGGAGAAGACAGGTCTTGTTCGAACTGTAATGAAAAACAGGAAGGGAATGCCTTAGGCTTTGAAATCACTCAACATACAAAGAAGGGAACAGATATTCCGGAGGAGTGGAAATCATTTGGCTGTGTGCTGGAAAGACAAAAGATATGTATATATGCTAAGTACAAGACACAGGGCAGAAATGATATAATTATGAAGACAGAAGATGTAAACTAAAAACAAAAACCTGCTTGTGTTGTGGAGTACAACAAAAAGGTCGGGGTTGATCTGTCCGATCAAAGGATGTCATACAGGGCTTTCGAACATAGAACAGTGAAATGGTGGAAGAAACTTGCATTTCACTGTCTCCTTATGGTGCCTGGTGGATGCATGTATTCACCATAACAAAATAAAAGCTGAGGAGATGCCTCTATCCAAGTTCATAAAGTTGTGTGCAGAATTGCCAATGTGTGAAGACGGTAGTTCCAAACCAACTTCCGATAGAGGCCATCTGAGCAGGTTATCTCCAGGAAAGCATTTTCTAGAAAAATTCCACCTCCCACAGGTAAAAGTAGAATTCAAAGTACGCTCAACCATAGGAAAAAAAAGCAAACTGCAAAGACAGTAAGAAAAGACACATACCAGTGCAGCGAGTGCCAAATCGCAATGTGCAAAGAACCATGTTTTACATTGTGTCGTACGAAAAAAAAAAAAAAAAAAAATAAATAAATAAATAAAAAAAAAGATTACACTGTGTGAAAATAATGCGTGTATATAGATGTAATAAGTGTTTTATTATTGCAAGTGGAATAAAAGCTTTTCTACTTCGACAAGCATGATGTAAAAACTTTACGATTTCCGTAAACTTTTTTCTTTTTCCCAAAATATGACATTGTTTGAAAATATGTGGAAAAGGAAGTAAACATTCAAAGTAACTGAAAGTAGGTAATCAGGAAGAAGAAGTCCAAGGTTTTCAGAAAAGGTTATTACCACATTTAAACGTTGTCTAGTTTTTCTAATACAAAATACTAAATATTGCTAAAAACACCGGGCATTCTTAGAAATGGCACAGTTTACAGGGCCGGCAGTCAAAGTGTTAAGTCGCCGTCTAATTCTTATAGTAGCCAAATTTAATCGCCAGGCTCCAGAAAGCTAGAATGGGTGCTATTCGAAGAAAAAGATAGCCAAGGCAACCCTGACACCGAGGGTAGTCGAAGAGATTCCTCCCCCTCCCCTCTTTTATCTCTGTGCGCAGAAGGCGAGATACAGGCTCCTGACGAATCTAATTTTAGTACGCAGCGTATTCGAAGATATTTGTGCCGTGCATGGGATGAAAATTCACGCCACCGGTATGAGAAATCCTGAAATGATCTTCTACGTTAGTTTTTCAGAAATGTATTTGAAGTGATGCAAGACAGGGCCATAATTAGAATTTTTTATTATTATTTTGGCTGGGATGAGATTAGACAATAGAATCTGTAAATTATGACGTATATTTTAGCTTGTAAGACATTACAGCATAGTTTCGGGGAGGGGGGTGGGAGGGAATTGAGCCCCGTCATCCTCCCACGTTGGCTACCGCCCTGTAACAGAATGGCTTTACTTTGTATTTTTGAGGACCGGTTTCTGAATGGTATGTGGCCACCATCTGGACACCTCAGTACATTCTGTGGCTCAGGTAACAGACTCGACTGCCTCCCTCAGGCCACACTGGTAAGCCCATTTTGTGGTTGAGGGGGTGGGGGTACAGGGAAAACCCTCTGGACGTGTGTTTAACGGTCGAGCAGTGTCGTGCCAATTGTAGTCCGCTTTCACCAACCATGTACTGTTATCTGCAACGGCCTTTCCTTTGCAACAAGTACGTGCATCTATATAGACCGTGCAAAGAGAGAGGCAGCGCAGAATTACCTTGCAGCAGCCTGTAGGCTGCATATACACTACGTTTACATGCAACACATCTTCCGGAAGACGAAAGCCGATTTTCGTAAACCGTATTTCGCTGTCGTGTTTACATGGTATAGCCTGAATCGGATTTCCAAGCTCACTTAACATGGCGGCTGGAAAACAGCTGATTCCGTTCCGTATTTAGTCTGCACAATCGCTATTTTTCTTTATTCAAATACCCAGATTTATGTTCACTCTAATATTTATACTTTTATTTCACATTAGAAAATATCACTCTTTCCATACATGCCGAAAATTCGTAACAAGAAAACACATTCTGACAAGCCAAGAACGCTCCAAAAACGGTTGCGTTTACAAGGGCACGAAAATCGATTGTGGAACTGGAAAACCGCTTTAGAGACGCGGATTTCCAGAATCGATTTTGGAGTGTTTACATGACCAACCAAAAGCGGAATTGGGAAATCGGTTTACGAAATCCGGTTTTGGGAGCCATGTAAACGGGGTTTAGTCTGTAGTTATGGCCCCCACAAGGGTGGGACTGGGTGGACCCCTGGGTCCAGCGACCGGACCTGAAGGGCGTCCGGACACTTGCCACGCCGGACGTTTGGCACACTTTTACCTGCTCCGAAGGGTCGGGTGCCCCTGTCTCCTCCTCCTCCTCCTCCTCCCCCCCCCCCTACTTTCCACCCGGCCCGAGAACTCTGTCGACGGTGTCCCGACATATGCGCACTGGTCGCTTCCACATCTCGTATTATGACCGTCAGTATGGAAGTTATTACAACGGCCAAGGTCAGGCCTTTTGCCCGCTACAATGGTTACGCGATAATAGGCTGCGGATGTGCTTACTCCGAAAACAGGATCATTGCAAGGGAAAGCTGCTTTCGAAGAACGGAGACGTGTTGAACGTAGAGAACACCTGTGAGGACCACCTAACGGTGCGACCTTTATTAATTGTAAAAATAACAATGATGAAGCTAGCTAGTCACAGTTCGGTTCACTAGCGTTTAATCAATACGTGGTGAAATATGACTCAACGAAACAATTACATTTAACATCACTCAAATGACCCTTCTGCAACCAGAACTTATAGTTAAATCTAACGCTTTTCAATTTGCAATTTCCTATTTGGGTTAAAGCTCCTAAAGTTGACATGTTAAGATAACTTTTTTTCTACCTTCTAATATTATGGTCTTACCGTCAAAGTTTGTGAGCTCTAAAATTATTCCTGTAACTTCAGAGCCGCAATTAGCTCCTTAAACTGATAAGGTACACTTTAGGTTTTAAAAAGAATCTGAACTTTAGAATTGCATTTAAAATACACCCCCTAAAACAGATCTGCTCTGAAGACTGACAAGTTCGGCAGCTATAGTGTTGAAATAATTCCCATATCTCCAAAATTAGACAAGGATTGAAATGACATAATAGCAGAAGTAGATCTCATGAAGTACATTTAGATGTAGTCCTTAAAAATTATAGTTTCTTACCATGTTGTTGATTATCTTTAATCAGGCCAGTAAAAGCTATGGAAACAAAGAAGGAGCTTACTATTCAAAAATAATTGTTACAAAACAATATCATAAACAAATGTATTACACGTATTTTTCTTATGCATTCGAAACTTTTGAAAACATAGTTTATCATTTCGCCTGCAACATCACTTATTTGATAGGGTGATTTGCTTTGCATCACCAAGGGTATCTACTTGTATGTTATGTTTGCAGCACTTCTTATTTTGAATTGTGGAATATTTATATCGTTTTATTTGATGAAAGACTTTCTGAAAACTGCATTTAATAACTCCGCTTTAGTGGCACTGTGTTCAGTAACATTACCGTCCCTATCGCGCAATAAAGGCATTCACTTAGTTTTTCCGCTGCTGTAGATAGCATAGGACCAGAATTTCTTTGGATTTTCCGCCACATTTCTACAAAGAGTTTCGTTGTGAAAAATATTATGTCGCATTGAAGGCCGCGCTAAATTTCGAGCTTCAGTAAAACATTGGCAATCTTGGGGATTTTGAATTCGTCTAAATTTTCTGCAAAAGCTTTCTCTTCTGTTTTATGTACCATGGGGAACCAGTTAAGTCTCTTATTAATTTATTTGGTAGGACTCCCTCCAATGCTGTTGATACTATTTCTTTGAATGTAAGCCACATATGGTCTTGAGTTATATAGTTAATTTAGAATAAATGGAGACTGTCTCCTAGGAAGACGTCAACCGAATTTTTATCTTTTTTCTTTTTTTAATAGACGTATTTACCGTTTAGTTTTGGTGAATATCTTTGTTACAGATTTTAGCTCGCTACAACTTTGGGTTCACTTATCCCTGTATCCGTCGTGATGCTCAGGAGTATTTGTGACTAAGAGTTCAAGTGTGTTTCCGAAACCATTTACAATTTTAATGGGCTCGTGAACTAATTGTTCAAAATAATTTTTAAAAAAGCATTTAGAACAATATTGGAAGATGTATCCGCCACCCTGTCAGAAGGTGTATTTTTGTCAACATACGGATGGTAGATTTAAGTCACCGCCAACTATAATTGTATGAGTACTGTAGCTATTTGTGTTGAGACTCGAGTTTTCAGCGGCTGCATCATGAAAGTGCCGGGGTCGGTAAATTAAAATGTTCACATGTTTGTTAAGCTTAAGGGACTTAACTGCGGGGTCATCAATCCCTAAATTTACAAACTACTTATGAACTAACTAAGACTAAGGACGGCACAAATATCCATGCCCGAGGGGGGATTCGAACCCCCGACCGTAGTGGTCGTGCAGACCGTGAGTGGCGCGCCGCAGACCGCTTGGCGACCACGGCCGGCGGCCGGGATTCGATTCCCAGCAGGGAGCTGGCTGTTGTGTGTTGTCTTTATCGTCATTTTCATCGTCATCGTCACACAAGTCGCCCAAGTGGTGTCTAGTAAAAATATTTGTACTAGGCGGTTGAATAATCCAGATAGGGTCTCCCAACCAATAATGCCATACCATTATTTCATTTTTTAGTGAAAATAAAGGATAGAGTAGTGCTATATTTATAAAATTTATAAACGATAACGATAGAATACAGTATTTAAATAAAATCTTTTCATTTGGTCCTGTTTAAAAAAATAGATACAATATGTAATCAGGCTCTTCGCACTGCTTTAACAAAATGTTTTGAACTTGAATCATTGTTTACTCTCTATTCATGAGAAGCGCGTGCAGCTGTCTTTCCCCAGGCCACGTAAGTGAAACAGCTTGTAAACATGTATCCTTTTATGTTTCCAGTATAGCATTTTTATTGTTTATTTTTTGTTACTTTAGTGTGTACGGCAGAATCGCTCACACCTTCCCCTATGCCTAGGGTTACCAGATGTCCTTCTTCAGAAAAGAGGACATGTCTAGAGTCATAAAATTAACTTCTCTCTCTCTCTCTCTCTCTCTCGTATTGACAATTCAAGTACTAGTGATGTCTCTACTGCATTATCAGAGTCTAGTTTGTAATACATCTTACCCATCTTACGAAATTTGTTCATCTTCTTACAATTTAAGAAACATGAAATGTTGAGACCTGTAGAACGAATTACATGACTACATAGCAGTGAAGCCATAATATTTCATCACTTCACAACTTGTAATTATAGTCTTAAGTGCTGAACATTTTTTCCATACTTATTAGATACCTTGCCTATCACCCCAACCCCGTTTTTACCTGATATTTTTTACGATGAATCACTTGCGGAAACCGTAGTACTGTTGACTGTAAAATCGTGACGAATAAAGTTACTGTAAAAATTATTTAAGCGTTCCTTGATATAGCTATGCTCCCAGACCAGACCGGACCAGACTGACGTGACGATATACATGATTAACATCTAGATTCTAGTGAGTGAATGGAATATGTAAGGCCTAGGTTAAGAAAGCAATGAATAAAATAAACTTTTTATTTGCCGTACAAAGGCTCGCAATTAATTATTTAAAGCTACTCAGATTTTTAGACATAAGCTTTAACTCGATTTTTTCAAAACACTGTTTATGTAGTTACGTCTCTTTCGTCCTAAACAGACGAATGGTGACTGTGGCATCTGACTTTATTTGTATGAAGTTCTGAACAAGGTTTCAAGTTACGTATAACTGACATTGCACTGGCTTTTGATCTTAAAGTCATAAGTGTGGTTGACAGACAACACACGGAACTGCCGAGTCCCAGCTTGACGGACTGAACGTCTTATTTTTGGGTTTCACACAACACTTCGACCAGAGAAAAAAAGGGGGGGGGGAGAGTTTCATATTGTACTATGTCTATTGCACTGTGTCTTGCATTGTTGCAGACATATGTTTTTAAATGGCCACCTCGAAGCTCGTATTTCGCGACAATTGCCACGCCAAGTATTTCAATACTTCCGAAGTACCTTGAACTCAGAGCAGCGACGGCACAGAAACGAGAAAATTAAAAACATTGTTTCAAGAAAGGTTAAATTCTCTAGAGTTAGTGATTGTGACAGTTCAGAGAGTTGTATTTACGCACTTTCAAGATGAAGCAGTTGCACAACGCAAAAAAGAGGACATTTCCCCATTTTCTTAAAAACCCGGCCGGACCATTTTTACGGTCCAAAAAATACGACATGTTCGGGTAAAAGAGGACGTCTGGTAACCCTACCTATGCCCCTGTAGCCAACAATGCAACCCGTAACCTCAGTTTCTAACACCAGAATAGCAGACACAATCAGAGTTGATAAGAATTTGTCAATTTTTCAGAGAGTAATATTACTTCATTTCATCACTTTGAACCCTCAAAATAAGGCCAGTTAAATCTGTCGTCAGATTGTTTTCTATGCACCGTTACATTATTTCTGACATCGAAATTCTCTCCGACAATTTTGTGCAGCACATACGAAAATAGAACTGTGGCATATAAAAGAGTGTCTTACACTTGTTCTTTCCATTTTGTCTTTTCCACTTTTCAGGCTGTCGAGATCTCTTCCTAGCTTTGCCTTTTGTGGCTAATGAAATATTTCGTTTCATTGCACTCACTTAAAAGTTAATTATTAGTAACAATACTGTAAAAATGATTTAAAAACTAGCATTTCTTAATATCTGTTGCTATGACAGATTTTCCGGGTCATTTGATCGTATACTCTGTTACCATTAGTGCAGATTGCTTTATTCAGCAGATTTCCGTATTTGATACCAAACATCTGTGTAGATGTCCGCTTTTGAAGTGAACAGTGTTTATCATATTTGAGTCTGTTAAGGAAACAAACGGACTTCGACAATGCAAATGCCAGAAAATTCCTATTAAAATCCGGGTCTGGTATTAGGCCACTCATATTTCCTTTCTTTTTGTGACTTTTTCTTCAACTTTCTATCGACTGGAGCATTTCAGAGAGTGATTTACCATTTAGTAAATTTCATAATAAAATGCAAATAGTAGTCTATAGCTCAAATATGCTGTTCTTCTACGATGTGCACTGATGGGATTGACCAAGGAAAAGTTACAGGTGTGTTCATAGTTGTGGAGGGCCCATAACGAAGTTTTTTTTTTTTTTTTTGTTTTTTTTTTTTTTTTTTTTTTTTTTTTTGTTTGGTATAATTAAAAATAACTTAAAACATCATGCTCTTGGCACTCTATAACTCGTCCATGTCGGAGTAGCTACTACATTCGTTTGTTATCTTACGGGCGGAATGTTTCGAGTTGATGTTTCAGTCATTCTAACAAAATGTTTGACTTTCTTGTATTACGTACGTAGTGATGACGATTCTCTCAAACATATACTCATTACTCTTGAAAAATTTTGCAACTAATAAAAATGGAGTATTCGGGTCGTAATCCGAAGAAGGAGGGCATTTGCCCCGTCATCCCATTACCGTATTGTTTCCTTTCAAACGACATAACGCAACAATGTAAGATGTTGGGCTACAAACATAGATCTGGAGCTTTAAAAAGAAAACTACAAAGAGACAAATTCGAAAAAGTAGCTACTGTGAACATTCGTTCATCACAGGACAGGTTACTCGTAACTTTATAAATTTGAAGATGGGCAGTTGTCCTGAAACCGGTCATGTTTTAGAAAATAAAAGCGATTTGGAGACTAATATTCAAGAATTTTAAAGTAGCTAAAGGTCGCGAGACTACTACAAAATTTTTGAAGTATCATGATACAGGAGAGTTGCAAGAAGTCCAGCTTCCTGCTATGTCAGAACCAACAACAGCCCCAGACAACAGACCTTCGTATTCTGTAGTTCATTCGGTTTCAGCCCAAAAGGATGTAAAAGAAATCGTACCACAACTAGATACTGTGATACATGAACATCTGATTAAAGCGGAACAAACAAAAAACATATTTCCAACATGAATGTAATGAACAATGTGGTAATCTAGACCTTGGTATGAAAACTGATGAAAGCAACTGCTGTATTTTGGACGATCCTAGTACTTGGTCTCCAGTGGTGAGTGATAAACTGCGACAGGGAATAGCGTCGTATTATGTTGGTTTTTCAGCTTCTGAAACCTGATCAAAGTCTTTTCCAGTTGCCCTTTCAGGGAAACGCTTTGATGAGACTTGGAAACAGCTAACAGAACAAGTAATCCATTTCCACATGAATCGAACACTTTACCCAGAATAGAAAACTCTTCAGTTATCACTGAAAGGCCATGGTGTCGATTGTAATCTTCAACAGATGATTAATTGTGAAGCAACAAGGTGAAAAGCTACAAAGAATTCTAAACACAACTTTATTCTTGAGTAGTAGAGGTTTAGCCTTCCCCCTTCCAAGGCGAAAAATATCCATATTGGTGATGTTCACGCCGCAGCGGAGCGCATTGAGGCGCTAAGCTACGATGTGCGAGGCCGTTCCCCGACGGGGGTTCGAATCCTCCGTCGGGCATGGATGTTTGTGCTGTCTTTAGTATAAGTTAGTTCATAAGTAGTTTGTAAGTTTAGGGACTGATGACCCCGCAGTTAAGTCCCTTAAGCTTAACAAACATATGAATTTCTTTTTGGTGATGTTAATAATGGAAATTTTTTAGGGGTTTTGGAATTCTTGACAAATATGAGGCAGTAACTCATGAACATCTAGCAATAGTAAAAGAAAACCAATTGATGAAAAAAAGTATGACAGGTAAAGCTCACTATCATGGTACTCACAAAATGAATTTATTTCCCTATTGTGGAAAAAAAAAACTATTAAAAACTATATTACATCAAAGAGTCTGTATTCTACGGAATTATTGTTGATGAAATTCCTGACATTTCCCACCAGGAGCAGAATGTGCTCATTCTGCGCTATGTATACCAATATACAGAAAAATCTCATTCGGAATGAAAAAGCTATTGGATTTATGAATATTAACGGGAAAAAGAGACAAGTCTGCCGTTTACTCTCCCTGCGAAGCACTCTCTCTCTGAACAGAGTTGGTACCAACCCCGCTAAGCTGAATTTTGATGTGACATTTTTTGAAAGATAGAAAGACTTTATAATTGGTTCTCTAGCAGCCCTGGTCGTTGAGAACTAATGAAGCAGCATTATTTCGAAGAACTATCCTTCGTTCCTCACACGTTTAGACCTGTTTCAAGTAGATGTGGCACCCACATTAACTCCATCAGCAAGAAATGCTGTTTTGGGACGTAAGAAGTACTTTGCATCCTTCCATTGATGACATCATTTTGGCACAAGATCTTGGCCTCTATTAATCAGAAAAACTTCATTAAAAATCTCTCAACGTAGAGACACAGCTAATTAAAGATTTACTTAATGAAATGCAGGTCGTTAGAGACTCATGGGAAACCATTTTAAATGAAGCTAAAGTAGTTGCCGAGGCAGGTGATATTACATAATAGTAGTAAGTAAAAGGAAAGCCAATGGAGATGAAAAGAAGCCTGAATGCCTTCAGCTAGAAGTATCAAATGAGTTCAAATTATGTTTTCCTTCCTGTTTTGGATTTCAACATGACAGACTTGACAATACGTTTTACGAGCTGTGAACAAATTTGTGATCTGTTTTCACCAGTTTTAGATTTGATGGACTTAGAAAATGTTGAACTGCAAATTAAAACCACCAATCTTGTCTCAAAATATTCTTCAGACTTCTCAGATTCAGACAGCTTAGTTGAAGAAATTCTACACATGAAGAGAGTCCATAGTACAGTCTTCAATCAGAAAGGGACCCGATGAGACTTCTGAATTCCATATACGAGAAAAAACCTTGAAGCAATTTTTTTGAACCTATGTACTGCAATTAGGCTTTCCTGTACCATTCCAGTGACAGTGTCTAAGGCTGAAAGATCGTTTAGTAAACTGGCGAACTCTAAAAAGTCGGCAAAGGAGTGCAACAGGCCAGAGTCATCTTAATCATTTAGCAATTTTCTCAAGTGATAATGAGCTCGCCAAAACTGACGACTTTTCCGACGTAATTGATCAGCTTAGTCAGAAAAAAGCGCGCAAGGCTGTTACTTAAGTATTCTCTCTTTCTGTAGCCAGTGTCTACGGCAGACATTGATTGTAATTTTAGTTTTTTGTAACTATGTTTATTTTAATCTTCGTCAGGTAAATAAATATACTTGCTGTGATCAAAGTAAAAGATTGTATAAATAAAGTGTACTATGGACTAATAAAATAATCACTGTATACCCTGTATTTTTTAGTTAAATTACATTCTAAGCACAGTGTTGTAACAAATAACCACGAAATTTTAATGTAGCACGCAACTGTAAAATAAGGGGGAGGGGGGGGGTGGGCCCGTCTCTGATGCTCTGATTTTGGACATTGCAGAAAACTGTAACAGGGGAACCACACAAAATATGACAGTTTCATGTCGCGGTATAACGTCACCCTTACATTCGTATGATTCCGCGATTGTAATTTGGACAAAGGATTGGTTGTATCGAAATTTTGAATTTGGAATAATTTAGTTAAAACATAGATCAATTTAACATTTATAAACATTAAGCCAGATACACCACAGATTGGATGTTAAAGTCGGGCATCACATAAAGCGACGGCACGTTATAAGACTTAATGAAAGCATCTAGCTGGATCCCATGCTTCGTACTGTAGACCCGCGGTGGAGTAGCCGAGCGGTCTAAAGCACCTCGCTGCAGAGCGCGCGGTTGCTCGCCGTGGAGGTTCGAGTCCTCCCTGAGGCATGGGTGTGTGTGTATGTCCATAGGTTAGTTTACCTAGGTTTAAGTAGTTTGTAAGCTACGGACTGATGACCACGCAGTTTGGTCCGATAGATTTACAGGCATTTGAATTCGTACTGCAGAAGCTGAAAATAATCTTTTCTTAGTTAATATGAGAATGTTCGAGACACTTTCCGTACTAGACTAATGCTCAGACAGTTCACTTCGCTGTTCATTGTTGTATGACAGTGGATGAAACATAAAGTTAATGGTAATGATGGAAAGAGGAAAAAAATGATCGGGCTTCGTAAAATCACAAAAGAAATTATTGCAGGTTCTGAAATCAAGCAAAGTATTGTATAATAATGACTAATAGGGAGTGAAATTTTGAAGACATGCGAAGCGATCGTAATGGCGTCTGAATATTTATTACGGACGTCGAGGAGCTGAAAACATTAGAAAATGAATATTAGACGCGTAGGGATTCATTTCAATAAAAGCCAAAGAGAGGAGATGATTTTAAATTTAAGTAATTTATTCTCACAACAACTTGCATCACAGTTACTTACATTGAATGGATACATGAATGGAAGACGTCTGAACATAACGAACTCAGACCAGAGAATGATACAAAACTACGATCGCGGTTCCGTCTTCCCGCTTGTCCGGAAGTAAAAAATGACGAACGAAAATAAATAAATAAATTTCTAGTGTATCGTTACAGTGCGATTATCCTATACCAGGAATTTTGGATTTTATTTAGTTCAAAATTCTGATCATCGTGCATTTTAATACTAACTAATGCCATCCAGCTGTTTTTGAAGTACGTTCAGGCCCCTCAATTCAATATTTCATGTTATAGTAGTGGATAGGTCCGTGACATGAAACTGACATATTTTGTATATTTCCCCTGTTACTGTTACAGTTTTCTGATGATGTGCCAAAAGCACGAAACACGTTAGAAGTAATAACTATTATAATTCGCAAAAGAGACTGCTTTTCAATTCAAATATGGATTCACTGTTGCTGCATCAGGCCAAAGAACTTTGAAGTAACAGTTAAAAAGCCTATCCTCTTCCTGTCTGAAATATTTATCGTTCATCTTTCACTACCGTTCAAGGGAACACTCCACACAAAAACCTTCAGAAAAGACTTCCTAACATTGAATATTCAATCTTTTTCAGAAACGCTTTTCTAACCACTGCCATTCTGCATTTTATATCATCCGTACAGCGACCATAGTTTGTTATTTTACTATCCAAGTAACAAAACTCATCAACCACCTGTATTGTTTCGTCACCTAATTCAGTTCCTTCAGCGTCGCCTGATTTTATTAGGCGACATTCCATTATCCTTGTTTTGATCTCGTTAATGTTCATCTTATATGCTCCTTTCAAGGCACTGTCCATTCCGTACAGTTGCTATTTCAGGTCATTTGTTGTCACTGAGAGAATTACAATGTCATCAGCAAACATCCAAGTTTTGAACTTTAATCCCTTCTCCAACTTTCTCCTTGCTTTCCTTCACAGCTTGCTCAGTGTACAGACTGAATAACATTCGGAAAAGGTTAAAATCCTGTCTTAGTCCGTTCCCAAGCAATGATTCCTTTTCATGATCTACGATTCTAATAACTACTATCTAGTTTCTGTTCAAGCCATAAATAACCTTCCGTTCCCTGTATATTACTCCTGGTGACTTGAGAATTTCGAAGAGCGTGTTCCAGTCTATATTGTCAAAAACTTTCTCGAAATCTAATAAAGCTAGAACCATAGGTTTGCCTTTCCTTAATCTATCTTCTAAAAAAGTCGTAAAGTGAGTATTGCCTCCTGTGTCCCTACATTTCTTCTAAATCCAAACAGAAAGTCCCCGAGGTCAGCTTCTACCGGGACTGATGACCTAGCTGTTTAGTCCCCTTAAAACCAACAACAACAACAACAACAACAACAATCAGCTTCTACCAGCTTCTCCATTCTTCCGTAAATAATCCGTGTTTAGAACTTTGCAACCATGACTTATTAAACTGATGGTTCTGTAACTTCCACACCTTTCTGCGGATCTTTTATTGCTCTGTCAAATTATTCTCTTAGTATAGTATCACCTATCTCATTTTCATCTACTTCCCTTTCTAAAATATTTCTTTTATAGAGATCCTATACGTATTTTCCCCATATTCCAGTTTTCACTTCTTTGCTGAGAACAGGAGTTTTTTTATATTCATGCAGCTGCTTTTTGCGTCTAAATGCATCTTTTAATTGCCAATAGACGGTATCTACATCTATAATAGATACTTTGCAATTCACATTTACGTGCCTGGCAGATGGTTCATTAACCACTTTCATAACCTTTCTCTACCGTTCCATTCTCTAATAGCGCGCGGGAAGGAAGAACACCTAAATCGTTCCGTATCTATCTTTCCTGTAGTTATACATTCATCTACAGTGTTGCATTTTTTTCTCTAGCCACTCCTGCTTAGCCATTTTGCACTTTCTGTCAAAATAATTTACATGCTTCATTCACTGCATTTTTATATTTTCGCCTTTCATGGATTACATTCAGTATTTCCTGCATGGGAGTAGGTCGAGGGGGTTTCTGGGGTTCAAACCCGTCCCGAAGTGCTGACAAAGCTAACAAATAGCGGCATGATTCTGTTAACAGGATAGAGGCCGCCCACGTTTTGGTCGGTTGGTGTAGGGTTTCGAGGGGACTGAACTACGTGGTCGTCAGTCCCCTGACCTACATTTTGCCAAGGCCGAGAAGCCGTTATACGTGCTCCGGACGGTCACGATTTCTCCCCACGCGACTGTCTTATTGTTTGGAGCAAAGAAGAAAGACATTCTTGGCCATCGCTGTGTTTCAGACAAAGATATGCACACCTGAGTAAAATCATAGTCCTGCATAAAACTGAGAACATTTGTGCACGGAGGAATTTACACAGTTCGTTGTAATTGACGGTAAGTCATCGAGTAAAACAGAAGTGTTATCTGGCGTTCCACAGGGAAGCGTTATAGGTCCCCTACTCTTCCTCGTGTTTATAAACGATTTAGGAGACAATCTGAATAGCTCCCTTAGACTGTTCGCGGATGATGCTGTCGTTTATCGGTTAGTGAAGTCAACAGAGGATCAAAAGCAACTGCAAAGCGATTTAGACAAAATTTCTGCATGGTGCGAAAATTGGCAATTGACACTAAATAAAGAGAAGTGTGAAGTAATACACATGACCACTAAAAGAAATCCGCTGAACTACATTTACGCGATAAATCAGTCAAACCTTAAGGTCGTAGATTCTACCAAATACCTAGGAGTTACAATTACGAACAACTTTGACTGGAAAGAACACATAGAAAATATTGTAGGGAAGGCGAACCAAAGGTTACGTTTCATCGGCAGAACGCTTCGAAGCTGCACCAGCTCCACCAAAGAGACTGCCTACATCACACTTGTGCGTCCTCTCCTGGAGTACTGTTGCCCCTTGTGGGACCCTCACCAGGTGGGACTGACGGAAGACATTGAGAAGGTTCAGAGAAGGGCATCTCGTTTTGTTTTATCACGTTACTGGGAGGAAAGGGTCACGGAAATGTTGCACGAATTGGGGTGGAAATCATTAAAAGAAAGACGTTATTCATTGCGGCGTGATCTGTTGGCGAAGTTTCAATCACTTCTGAATGTGAAAATATTTTGCTAGCACCCACCTACTTAGGGAGACATGACCATCCCAATAAAATAAGAGAAATCAGATCGAAAACGGAACGATTTAGGTTTTCTTTCTTCCCGCGCGCTATTAGAGAATGGAACGGTAGAGAAAAGTTATGAAAGTGGTTAATGAACGCTCTGCCAGACACTTGAATGTGATATGCAGAGTATCTATGTAGATGTAGATGTAACAGAGTGGGTTAACTCTACTAAAAGTTACAGTGATTACTACCGAAATAATAAGCAATTTACCAAGATATCTCAAGCCCTCAGATCTGTAAAAGATAAACGTTCTCATTTATCAGCAAGTGGAGTTTATAAAATTCCATGCTCCTGTGGTAAAGTCTACATCGGAACAACTAAGAGAAGTGTACACACACGTCTAAAGGAGCACAAAAGTCTGTTCCGATTCAGTATCGGACGAAACGTTAGGAAGCAGCGAGATTCCAAGAACACGGCCTTACAACCCAGAAGATATAATACCTACAATGTCAACCGGTCGTGAAAGCCTTCACTCTATAAATTTACTAAGTTTTTTCCAGGTGTCTTCTTTTAATTTCTCTGCTGCTTACAGCCATACTAGTTTCGGCGGAAATCCTGTCACCATTATCAGTGGGTCTTGTATCTTCTAAAAGAATGTAGTAATAAGCTGTGAAACATATTGCAATATAAGGTATACCCGTTTTTTCTGTGTCATTGTGTAAACATTCGATTTCGTACCTTTATATCATTACGCTATTGTACCCTCCATAATGTTTGTTGCCTTCTTTTGCGCGTACAGCATGTCACCTGGAACTAGACTTGGGCATAATAGTTCGCGATCGGGAGCGCTCACTTTAGTTCGCGGCTCTGTTCGCTCTTTTAGTTCGTCCGCTCCCATTGACGGCTGAGCGGCGTGGTCTGCGCGTGCAGGTGGAGGGGGAAGTTCCCCCACCTAGCTGCTTCATGCGCTTGCTGCTTGAGCCGCTAACGATATCACGCAAACCAAAAGAAACAGTTTGTGGATAATTTCTCGCGTTTAAGTTTAGAGTCATCTCTATATCTTGGCATTATGGAATTTATTAGTCAGATATTGCAGAGTGCAGAACACATCAAAACAGAAATTTTGTAGCACTGAACTATGTAATCTAGCAGGCAGACGCACACCTCGAAATGACTCATCAGCAGAAGGCAAACACGTGATTTTTAATTCTGCTACGCGCCCTCTCGCTATTGACCGTCGGTCTTCGGAAAAGAATCCTACGAACTATGGAGCGAGATACGTTTGGCATAATCGTCCGCTGCTCCTAGTTCGTCCGCTGCTCCTAGTTCGTCTGCTGCTCCTAGTTCGTCCGCTGCTCCTAGTTCGTCCGCTCTTTTTGACATTTGCTACCGCTACTGAAAGAGCTCTTTTTTTTATTACAGCTTTTTTTATATAATGAATCAGTGTTGCCAAAGCGTGTGCTATTAACCGTATTTTTGGGCAATTTGACAACAAATACTTAGGCAAATAAACCAGTTATTTACCCGAATGGGTGATACAATGTATTCAACTACTTTGCATACAGAGTACTCGTAGTACTTTATTTTTAAAATAGATTTCTTGTGGCAGTGAACTATGAAACTACAGCTGAGCTGCATCTCAGCTCGAAATGAAGGTAACTGGCAGAAGGAAATCATGCGATTCTGCGCGCTCTCGCTGTTCCCCGTCAGTCTTCGGAAAAGGTGCGGACGAAATAAGAGGCCAGGGATCTGCGAACTAGTTCGCGTAGTTCGCCTGCGGGAGCGCTCTTCCGAACTAGCTGGTGAACTACACAAGACTACCTGGAACAGTATGAGCGGCTGTTATTATCAAGAGTGGCTATTGTTAGCAACCTTATTTGAGTGTATTTACAAACGCGGTTTTGTTTATTGCTGTCGTTGCAGTTTGTGAAGGTACCGGTACTAGGATGGACTTATTTAGGAATAATACCGACATTAGTTTCGACAATTCTCTTGATGGATTTGATAGACGTTCTCGTGTCACGGTTATAGGCGAAGGCGGGGCAAGATGGAGAACGCGAAAAGTACAAAGATAAACAAATCAAAATGATTTTGATTTTATTTTGTTTACTTAACTAGTGAAATGCAAAGAAAGCTGCAAACGTGTTACATTTAGTTACATATATCTCGATTTGAAAAATAAACTACATATTCCCCGTCTTTCCACATTTGGTGGTGGTGGTGGGGGGGGGGGGGGGGGGGGGGGAGTAAGATAGGAAACTAGCATGAATTCACCTCCAAAGCGTAAATAAAGATTTAATAACGGAATAATGAGACGATAATGTTTCAGAATAAGGTTTTGTGAATTGTAGAATCACTTTTAATTTTATTTATTTATTTGGTCTGTTACTTTCACATAGTACACACAGGTGAACAGCTTCGTCGTCTTCACCTTTTGCTCCTGCCCAGGAGTCATGGGCCCAGCGTCCGCATCCAGTACAACGCACCCAGCCTCCTTCAGGAAAATTTTAGCAGATAAATAGTCTACAAGCTGTTCCTCGTCGCTATTCGACCTCAGTTTATTGTCTCTTGACCATGAACGATTGTTTAAGAAGTTAGTGACGCTCATCACTTTTTCTTTGCCATTAATTTAATTTTTTGGTATCTTGGGTTCATTATACTTCTATGAGAAGTATTTTGTTTAGATATAGTAATTTTGGAATATTCTTTTCTTTTAATTTCTTCAGATAGTTCAATTTTAAAAGGAGTTTCAGTTAAAACAATAATAATTATGACATAATTTGTAATAAATTAATAAAAGTTGGAATAAAGAATACTATTTTATGTTAACTGATTCTTCGCCGCTTCTTGGTGAAACTTATTCATTATGAAGATTAAAATACACAATTTTGTGTTCTACGGTTTTATTTATTTAGTGAATCCATTATCGGCTTATTAGGCCATCATTAGACATTTACTGAAGTTCAGTCAAATTTAATTTACAGATTTCATTCAAATATTTATATACACTGTAACTGCTCCATCAAAGAGGTTAATTTACTTTTCTGTATGTAACGTATCTTCTGTTTTACTGACAACGCAAGTTATTTGACTGAACTTTAGTAAATGTCTGATGATGGCCAAATAAGCCGAAAATCGATTCACTAAATAAACAAAACCGTAGAACAAATACAAAATTGTGTATTTTAATCTTCATAATACTATTTTATTTGAAATGTACTTGTTCAAAACCAGCAGCGATGTAGACACATGATAGGAATAGTAAGGGTTGTGCAAATAATAGGGGAAGACGGGAAAGTTCTCAAACTTGTGCCACTCCATATTGCCCCAAAGCCTGCTGTCAGGGTATTTTAAGCCTACAGTGAAAATTGACAACTGACACAGCAGTTTCTTGTTAATAAGACGTGATTATATACAAGGCGTCCCAGCTATCTTGTCCACCTAAAATATCTCTGGAACAATAACAGCTATTGGAAAACGACTTTCACCGGTATCAATGTATGGCTAGGGCCCATGAATGTACATATTTGGAAACATTCTAAAACGAAAGCCAATGTGTTTTTTAATACAAACTTATGTTTTTTTTAAATGGACACCCTATATTTTTTCTTCAGCAATCCATAGCACGACAAATCACATAAACAATGGCGTTGATTGCATCGCAATATTCCAATTACATCCCGAGATATTGCGACGCGAAGTTGACGCTTGAAAAACCCGAAATGTACTGCTAGCACACGTCCTGAGGCTCAGGCGTCAACCCCATGCTGCCCGTAATCGCGATGTGATTGACATGTGTAATCGCACTTCCATACTTACCAAGAGGTCCGAAACGAATAACACGGTCTGCTGCCATCCTGCATTAAAGTCGTACATTCCAGCAGGTATTTATTCCATAGGCTAGGGGTGACGTGGTTCTGTAACATATCTGTGTACCGCAATGTTAATCACAAAGTTAACTTCGCTTATCGTTAATCCGTTACTAAAAAGGTAATGCCGTTCAACGTTGAAACTTTACTGTAGATCTAGCGCAAGTGACAGTGAATCATTCATTCAAAATAGTAAAATTCCTGTTGATGGTTTTAGTGAAACGAGCAAGTGGACTAAAGACACATAAAACGTGCAAGAGTGAAACCATTATGTGCTTATGAGAGTTGATGGCAACACATCGTATTATTCGTTTCGGACCTCTTGATAAGTATGGAAGTGCGATTACACATGTCAATCACATCGCGATTACGGGCAGCAGTCTGTTTGAAATCGGGCCCCACAAAACTAGAAAGAATTTATACAGAGTTATAGACCGCTCCATAACCACAAGAGGTTTGAATACACTAGGCTATTACCAGACTGCAACTAGTAATGCATACACCGCATTTATCTGTTGGAAATCACTGAATTGAAAAACTAGAACACATATCCACGCACGATCGGAAGAAATATTCAAAATAATAATAATAATAATAAAGGTAAGTTCAAAAGTCTAAGTTAAACATGTTAGACAATGAATCGCCATCACCTCCCCAGATCACATAAGAGCAGAACTAACCTTACCTCACTGCAGTCCGAGCACAAAGTGACCACCGAGTGGCCAGGAGGCGCGGAAGCTACCGGAAACTGGGCAAAACCCACGAGTACAGCGGTGGTGTGGAGAGAAGAACGTGAGACTCGCCGTGGAGAAGGCTCGTCGACTAGCTTGTACCCAAAGGGTGTAGAAACCTCTTTGGTCACATCAGCAGCATGGGTTGGTAACGACTAATTATCGGTTCTGAGCCAGAGACAACCATGCAGATTGAGACAGCCATTAGATTCTCACAAAACCACTTAAAAGTAAAACAAGTACATTCACAGGGACAATAATAAATTATTAAAGTAACAAAATCCTAGCAATATGAACTAATATTTTAAAACATGAAATAAAATGCTATTTCTCATGCTTTGAAAGGAGTGGGGTTCTAGTTTTAATGAAATGCTCATCTAGCAACTTCAAATAAATTACAATTTTATAAAAAATGTATGGAAGACGACAGACGGTCATCTTTCAGTATAAGCTAGTTCATAAGTAGTTTGTAAGTTTAGGGACCTATGACCCCGTAGTTATAAGTGCCATAAGCTCTACAAACATTTTAACATTTTGTGAAAGCTTCATGCATTGCTTCTCTGACTGCCATTCGTGTTGCGATCGGCATTTGCCTATCTTCATAATGCGATCTGCGTTGTTCGTATTTGGACAATATGTAGATTCTCAAGAAGTTTACTAATTTTGTTTCTATACCATGGGTCACTGTAGTATACAGTGCTTTGGAATGACATATAGCATATACAGTATTAGTGCCACTTGCATCTCTGTTAAGAGAACACGCTCTTACAAAGTACATTCACTGAATGCGCCTATGATATCCTGTAATATCCAATGATTGTTGTAGGTCTTTCCTTTATGCCTATTTGGTGCTCTGCTGTCTTCACCATTTCATGTCTTAAGGCTACCCATTCATCTTCTACATCAACAAGTACATAAATACTCTGCAACCCACATGGGAGTGCATGGCAGAGGGTTCATCGAACCGCTTTATGGTATCCCTCTACCGTTCCATTCTGTAATAGCGCGTGGGAAAAGGGAACACCGGAATCTTTCCTTTTTCGATCTGATTTCTCGTATTTTATTGAGATGATCATGTCGACCTATGCAGATGGGTGATTACAAAATATGTTCGCATTTGGTAGAGAAAGTTGGTGAAAGAAATTTCTGAAATCGCATCGCAAAGAGCCATGCTTTTCTTTCAATGATTTCCACTCAAACTCGTGCTTCACTTCCGTGACACTTTCTTCCCTATATTGCGATAACACAAAACGAATTGTCCTTGTCTGAACTTTCTCTAAATCGTCCGTCATTCCCACCTGCTGTGGATCCCACAATGCGCAGCAATACTCCAAAATAGGACGCACAAGTGTAGTGTAGGCAGTTTCTTTAGTAGAAGTGTAGCACCGTCTAAGTATTCTGTCAATGAAACGCAGTCTTAGTTCGCCTTCCCTACGATATTTTCTGTGCTTTCTTTCCAATTTAAGTTGTTCGTAATTGTTATTCCTAAGTATTTAGTTTTGAATTATATATGACTGATTTATGGTGTAAACGAACTTGAGAGGTTTTCTTTTGGTGCTCATACGGATGACTTCACACTTATCATTATTCAGGGTCAATTGCCAGTTTTTGCACCATGCAGATGTTTTATCTAAATAGTTTTCAGCTGTTTTGATCTTCGAGTGACTTTACTAACCGATAAACAACAGCATCATCTGCGAACAGTCTAAGATAGCTGGTCACATTCTCTCCTCAATCGTTATAAAGATAAGTAACAGTGAGGCCCTCTAACACTTACCTGGGGAACGCCAGAAATTTCTTTTGTTTTACTCGATGACTTTCCGTCAGTTACAACGTACTGTTTCCTTTCTGACAGGATATAACGAATCCAGGCGCACAATTGTGACGATATTCGATTAACACGCAATTTGATTAGAATACGCTTGTGAAGTACAGCGTCAAAAGTTTCCCGGAAATCTAGAAATATGGAATCGATTTGAGATCAATGGTCTATAGCACTCATCACTTCATGTGAATAATGAGCCTGGTGTTCACAAGAACGATACTTTCTGAATAGATCGTTGTCTTCGAGGTAATTCATAAAGTTTGAGGAATGTATATGCACGCTTCAGTTTACCAATTGGTTAGTAATACTAGAAAACAATACAACATATCAAAGTATTTTTTTTCTCACTAGTATAAGTATTCAGTATTAATCTCCATGAAGCACATGTTAATTACATCCTATAGAATTTTTTTATGATCAATATTTATCTCGGCTGCAGAAGATCGTAGAACAACATTATTGGTTTTAAAGTCCCTGAAAAAATGTCGGCAATATATTTCTTTACCAATTCCTTTCATAACATTAAAATAGAAATAGTCATTTGAAGAAAACAGGTAAAAAAGTGGAAGTTTTTAATAGTCATTTTTGATACTTATAGTTAAGAAACTCTAAAACATTATTTAATAGTTTGAAATTACAACTCTTAACGAAGAAAACAGCCCAAAAACCGCCCAATTTACTTGAAGGCCATTTTTTTCAAAGTGATCGATAGATCTCGAAAAATACTGAACATTATTAATTTTTTCTAAGGATTACTTTTTTGTATTATTTCATGCCCTAATTACGGCAAATAGTAAGCTTGGAAACGTGAATGTTGCCGAGTTATGTCAAATTTAGTTTTTAAATGTATTTATGTGTCTTTTCGATTTATGTCGAAAACTTACAAAGCAATCGATACGAACAAAAACCAAATCAACAGAAAATCTTAAGGCCTATAAGTTTCTAATTTAATATTTTCCCAACAGACTTATCGTTTTTATTTATTTAAGAAAAACTGTTTCTTGCAAATTCGCGAATTTTTTTTTTTTTTTCTTTTTTTTTTTTTTTTTTTTTTTTTGGCAAATTCCGCCATCTCGGCTCGATTTTCATTAAATAAAAACACTATGTGAAATTTCATTTCCTACTCGCTCATATTTTTTCACCTTTAGAAAGAACGTCCTTAATTCTTCTTCACTTTCTGCCAACAGTATGGTACCATCCGTATATCTGTGGTTATTTATATTTATTCCACCTATTTTAATTCCCGTCTCTTCTTGATGAATCGTGGGATTCCTAATAACGTGCTCCGCAAACAGACTGAATAAAAACGGAGGCAATATGCAGCCTTGCCGGACCCCTTTCTGAATCTTTATTCATTTTGTTGTGCCATACAAAGTTCTCACCGTGGCTTCTTGGTCAAGGTATAAACACCGAATCAGATGAATGAGGTGAACTGGTATCCCACGCTATTGAGTACTTCCCATAATTTGTTGTGATCGACGCAGTCAAAGGGTTTGGCGTATTCAATAAAGCAGAGGTACACGTCTTTCTGGAATTCTCTTGCTTTTCCCATAATCCACCGAATGCTGTCAGTTTGATCTCTGGTTCCTCTCCTTTTCTAAACCCAGCTTGTTGTTCTGGTACGTCTCGATCTAGATATTGGCGAAGTTTGTTTTGTAAGATTTTTCAACATGACTTTACTAGTTGCAAGATAAGTGCAATAAAATTCAATCCATTAGGAAAGTTTCATCCGCAGCAACATATGGTGCAACAAGCACTAAACAGAATATCATAGCAGCCTCTATTTTTTACTGGAAACTTTTCCTAATGTAGCGCAGTCTCTTATTTCGAATCCAATATCTTATTAACTATGACTATTAACGAAATGACGAGCATTTCGTCACAATGCTGACATATAAAGATTTAAGTAGCGGAAAATTTAAATATTTCTACCAAGTAGTTTTTGCGAAATCGTTTGTGAAAGATGGCAGGGCATGCGCCTCTACGCTGTTAGTGCAGCGCGATTCCAACCATGTTGGGGAAAACATGGCGAACGATTCAGTCTGGGTATTTAGGAGCTCTAGTTTCGAGGGCGCACGCAGAATGAAGCAGGAAAATAAAGAAGCAAAAGAACAGCAGAAACCGGGAAATCCCAAGCTGTCAATATAGTGTATAATCTGACATTGCGGTTTCGCAAGCGCGACTTAGCTGACTAGTAGTCCAAGCATTAGGAAGAAGTAGGTGCAAAAATTATTACCTGAAATAATTACCTAATGGATTGAATTTTATTTTCCACGTAGGAGGACATCTTTACCTTTCATTCATACCGCTAAACTTTATTTTATTTAGTGCACTCATAGTGAATCATTGCGTATCTCATACACGGTTAAAGGTATCAAAATGATATTTTGACAAATGATATCATGCAAAGAGGGGAGTATTTTGCCACATTGTTACTACGCAAAACTTCATTAACTGTCGCGTTCAAATTGTTGTTCAAATGTTTGTAAAGCTTATGGGACTTAACTACGGGGTTATCAGTCCCTAAACTGTCGCGTTATTCAAGAAAATACATAGTTGTAGAGTGAAAAAGAGTAAAGCTAGCGATTTATTATCCGATTTGCAGATATTTCTTCGTCACTCACAAATGTTTATTTTTTGCTTCTTGTCCACTGTGTTTCAGAGCTACTACCCAGTTTCCAAAACCCAAAATGAGTTATATTTCCTTCAGTTTAAAGCCTAGTAGTAACATAAAGGAAGTTACTAGATTTAATGAGGATTTTATGTGAGAATACTTGAAAATGACAGCAAGGATCTCTTCACTAGCTAACGAGCTGACTTGTACACATTTCCTCACATAATAAAGCACTCTGTATTGAGTTATTTAGAATATCCTTTTCATATAACTGAAAAATTGAAATTGCGTATTACATAGAGACACAACACTTTCGTTGTGCACAACTATTAAATTTAATGGGTTAAAAGAAGTCAGTACCACTATCTTTAAGTATGGACGTTATGCAGTAACAACATGTGCCTAATTATTAGGAGCTCTAATACGCAAGACGTGTTACTACTAGACGGGCGGGCGGATCCCAGTGCGTCATATTTAACTGACATTATCTCATGTTATACGTTACTCACAGAGTTTCTGTTTGGAGAGGATGAAAAATGGTCGCTAACTATCAGTATATGCTGTTTATAAATTATTGCCATAAATAAGACTAAAATTAAAATGTAGTGTACTACTTAACGAAGACATTGATGAAAATTCCACGTTCATACAGTGGGTAATTTGCGAGTGTGAGCTAGTTTAAAGCCCGTTTTAAACGATCGACGAACTTGTAATAGATTGATAACAAGTTGCGTTAATGGCGGCCGTCAGTCGTTTGAACGGCTGCACTAGTATGATCGCGCTAGTATCGAAGCGCGGTAATTATAGCGATAAAGAAATAGGGCCCGTTCTAAACTCGGTACTAGTGGGTTCACTGCGCATGCGCGAGCTAGTAGCTGTCAGCTGCAGTCATCGCTCCAGTTAGTCCGCCATTTTCCTTCGTATTTACGTATATTTTGCGTTATGTTCAAGTTTATGATCAGAATGTATTACAAAATGTATTTCTAATGGCGGCATTCACACTGTCCGTCACCAGACCGTCACCTAACGTCAACGTCACGTTAAGCTTTCTCGAGAAAATTGTTTTGATTGAACGGTCGTCTGCTGACATCGGAAGTTAACCTATTTTCGTCACGCGATTTTCATATTGTAGTCGACAATTACACGGTTTGCAAGCAAATTTGTCTTATTAAGCTTTAGTTTATTATTATACTTTTGTTTAGCAGTAAATTGCAAATGTTTCATGACCACTTAAATATTTATCTCAATTATTGTACACCGAAAAGCGAGGTCGTACATCTGAAACCGAAAAATGGTTTATGTTTTGCAATATTGTACCAGAAAAGACTGAAGCCAATTGTTTATTTGAATAACATTGTAATTTGATGATGCAATTTTCATTAAATAGCATTTTAAATGAAAAAATCAGTCCAAATGAATAACAAAAATTCAGTTGTGCATAACGTTAATATCAATGTCAGTGGGCAAATCGTAGTATATAAAGTAAAGAAGGTCTATTTACGCTCTTATAAATATTGCTTGATGTGTTCATAAGTTCATTTTTTTTCGCTTGAAAATAGACGCAAATGTTTTGAAATGTTGTTTCACTTCCCAGAACTTTACCACACTAAGTTGATCAAAAACATAGATTGCAGGGGTTTTCTTTGGCCGTCAATAACATTTAGCGTTGTTTCCTCAATTCCAGTATTAAACTATGACTTCCTACATAACAAATCGCCTGTTATAACCTCACTTTCAACATCGGTTATTACTGTTCTATTACGTTTATCGTCTAAACACACTGCCACAAGATCTTGCTTGAGTTTGTAGTTCACGGCTAGTACGCTATGAGCGCTTCAGTAGACTAGTATCTATCTTGTTCAACTTCGTTCATCGTTTAAAACGGGCTTAATGAAAGGCGAGGTAACGCGTGAGCTCGTTCGGAACATGGCAACGCCTACAGCTTGGGGAAAAATGGCGGATAGTTTAGCACGGGTTTATAGGAGCCTTACTCGACACAGCAGAGGAGCTGGCACGCAGTCACAGAATAGGGAGTATACTCCTTATTCTGTGACGCAGTCTTGTAGAGCCGTGTATTGGGAGAGTAGCGCCAACCTTTTATGTGTGGCTTGCCGACAACTGCCGGCTGCTATTGGTCAGTTGAGCGCGGATGGGGCACGTCCGTCATTTTTGGCCTCAGCAATCCATCAGCGTAAATGACATATTTCACTCAACTAGCTGTTATTTTAGTATTTAGAGGTGTTGGAAATGTGTAGACTCATTATGTATTAAATTAAGAGCTTAACATAGCATATTCCATTTTTATATGGTGAAAAATGCCGCATTGTTGGCAGTGAATTGTTATACTAAGACAGTCCAAGGTAGCAAGTTTTACGCATTCCACAGGGCGAAAGAGATGCGAAAAGACGCGAATTGTGGGTACACCGCATTGGAAGAAAATATGCATTTCCATACGAGAATGCAAAATTTTGCGAAGTAAGTAAATTTGTATTGAAATATCGAGTAAACTTCTAGGTTTATCTGTTCATACAAGTTTCTTACGAGCAATGTTGGACGGATAAACATGTAAGAGAAAAGATATTTTTAAAAGATATAAATACATGAAAATCTAACATAGTGTGCCGTATTTGACGAATTTCGTATTTATACTTAGCCTGATATTACGAAAATTTGGGCGGTAAATGAAACCGCTCATTAAATAGATCTCCAAAAATCGAATTTTAAGATAGTTTATTTTACTGAAGTACCCAGCAATGCGATAACAATGTGTAAAAACTTAAACATTTCCAAAATGTTAGCTCAGTTAATGTTATGTCATAATATCACATGTAGGTCAGCACACACCTATCAACATTAGGCACTAGATTAATGGAAAGCAACATGTATTAATCTACTTTGATAAAAATCAATATATTAGAGATAAAAACGCCAGTCCTTAGCTAATTTGAAAGCAGGAACGTCACTTATTGCGAAAGCAATGCTTTTGGTACAGGGTTTAAATTTTAGCACGAAACAATTTTACAACTACTTTGCTCAAAACTAAAGGTCTTGAACTCAGATTACCAATTTTTTCCTTAATATTCGCTGTAGATGTGATGAAACGATTAAAAACTTAAGTTCATTGATTACGTAACGTACTGTCATACCACGTCGATGTACAGACCGGTTCCCCTCATCATAAATGCTACTTTAACAGCGCCGTGCATAGCGCTGCTACTGCCAGGTATAACAGGCCTACAATGGCGGCGCTCGCCCGGTTGGCGATACTCTCCCAATACACGGCTCTACAGTCTTGGAGAGCGCAGCGTCCTCATCAGGAACAACAACGCGCTGTTCCGCTGCAGTGTGAAGGCGTGCCCCAGTGGGGAACCGCGTTGTCTCTGCAGACGGCGTGGGCGCCGGCGGACACAACATTGGCCGACCACAATCGCGCGCATAGCCAAGTGATTACGTGGAGCTAGTTGGTCCACTCCACTCAACAGACGCAGAAGATGTGTTGCCAATTTCCAAGTTGGCAATATCTTGATTTCCAAAAGGCTTTTGACACCGTAACTCACAAACCGCTTTTAATCAGATTAGTACTTGTTCCATAGATCATGAATACGACACTTCGTAATGATGTGTAACGTGTCAGTTAAATGAAATGTGTCAATACATAATATTACATAACACTCAATTTTTTAATATTTTATTATTTTTTTATTTTTTTTTTTATTTTTTTTATTCTTTTAATTCTTTTACCTAAAGTACTAACTTTTATCTAGAAATTCATCTAATGTGTAGAAGGAATTGCCATTCAGAAATTCTCTTAATTTATTTTTAAATGCTAGTTGGCTATCTGTCAGAATTTTGATACTATTTGGTGACAAGACTTTTGTGGCAGAATAATTAACCCCTTTCTGTGACAGAGCTAAATTTAACCTTGAATAGTGTGGGTCACCCTTTCTCCTAGTGTTGTAGCTATGCACACTGCTGTTACATTTGAATTCAGTTGTATTGTTAATAACAAATTTCATAAGTGAATATATATATTGTGAAGCTACTGTGAAGATTCCTAGATCCTTAAATAAATGTCTGCAGGATGATCTTGGTTGGGCTCCAGCAATTATTCTGATGACCCGCTTTTGGGCAATGAATACTTTTTACTAAATGATGAATTACCCCAGAATATGATGCCATAAGAAAGCAGAGAATGAAAATAGGCATAGTATGCCAGTTTACTGAGTTGTACATCACCAAAGTTTGTAATCACCCTAATAGCATAAGTAGCTGAGCTCAAACGTTTCAGCAGATCTTCAATGTGTTTCTTCCAATTCAACCCCTCATCAATGCATAAACCTAAAAATTTTGAATATTCTACCTTAGCTATAGATTTCTGATTGAAGCCATTTATTGTGTGAAACTGAATATACTGTGTTTTTTCAAAATTAACTTTGTACTAAATATTACATGACACAATATATTGGCCCACTTTAGGTTACGGTTAAAGTTAAAGCAGTCAACAATACTAAGATTTGTTTGAACACCACAGTGCTTTACTAGGCATGGTCCTGTTTGGAGGTGGTATGCCGTTGCCTTCCTCCGACCTTCGAACTGACTTACCCATCCAGTTATAGGGGGACCTACCGTGTAACGTGGGTTCCGAACCACGGTGCTACTCGGTATCTTTCACATGAGCAGTACTGCCAGAGGTGAAAGAAGTGGAAAGTGACAGATAAAAATTCTAGTACCTGGCGGGGATCGAAACCGCGACCTTTGAATTTGTAGCCTGGCGCTCTACCACTGTGCAATCGAGGCGAGTAACACTAAGCGCGGGCCTTTGCGATCGTCTTTTGACAGCTCGAAATTTAAATGAAAATAACGGCTTAACCATGCATCTGACACGAAAATTGAATAACCGAATTTGTAGAGGAGGAAATTCTCTACAACTTTGCTCTGTTATGTGTTTTTCATATCTCGTATCGTTTCAAAGATATTTGCAAAAATAACGGCGATTTTGGGATGTATGTCTGTCTGTCTGTCCGTAACGTGTTCCCTGTTTTTAAGACGAACCGTTCAACCGATCAGCACCAAATTTTGCACACATAATTGTAGGCCGCCAGAGACCAGAACCTCTCTTTTTCAAATTTTTCTGAGAACAAATACGGTAGTGATACCAAAAAAAGCCGTTTGTAATATAATTGTACTTTCAAACTAACCGATCATCTGACACGAAAATTGAATAGCCTAATTGGTAGAGGGGAAAATTCTCTACATCTTCGCTCTATTATGTTTTTTTTTTTTTTTCATATCTTGCATCGTTGCAGAGATATTTGCAAAAATAACGGAGATTTGACGATGTCTGTCTGCCTGTAACGTGTTCCCACTTTTTAGGTCGAACCGTTCAACCGATCGGCACCAAATTTTACAGATATAATTGTTGGCTACCAGAGATCAGAACCTCGCTTTTTGAAATATTTCGGAAAAGAAATACGTTAGTAATATCAAAAAAGCTGTTTGTAATGTAATTTTAATTGCAAATAAACCGTTCATCTGACGCGAAAATTAAATATACGATTTTGTAGATGAGAAAATTCTCTACAACTTTGTTCTCTTATGTTGTTTTATATCTCGTATCGTTTGAGAGATATTTGCAAAAGTAACGGAGTTTTGACACCCTCCATTAAATTAACGAAAACCAGTCGTTTGCAGATGTCACGTGACATTCCTCGCCCAGAACTCTCTGGCATACGCCATCTTGCGTTGCGTATTTGATGATTTTCTTATTGTAACTTACACGTTGTCATTTCAAAGCAATGGTGCACTGAAGAATTAACAAAAAGACTTCGTTCTTCGTACGATAAACAAGAATCTAGTGTCTACAAATGCCATATTAGCATCAGTTAACAACGGCCATCAATAGTATCAGATTAAAGCACTCAATTTCCAACTGTTCGCAGTAGCGTAGCGGGCAATGTGTTGGACTGCGATGCCGAAGGTCAGTGGTTCGGAACCCGGCACTACCACAATTTTTTTTTCTCTACAAGGATTTCAGACACTCTTATTAATTAATTTTTTATTATTTAGATTATTACTTTGGTCCAAAATGTTTGTAAAAACTTATGAAACTACAAATATAAAGTGGGCCGTAAAACACGTCAGTGCGATTTTTTTTATTATTTTTTATTTATTTTCTTACTTTTTAATTTTATTTTCTATTTTTTTTAGCTAAAAATTCATCTTTAGTGTAGAAGGAGTTGCCATTCAGGAATTCTTTTAATTTATTTTTAAATGCTAGATGGTTCTATGTCGGGCTTTTGATGCTGTTTGGTAGGTGACCAAAGACTTTTGTGGCTGCATAATTCACCCCTTTCTGTGACAAAGCTAGAGTTAACCTTGAATAGTGAAGATCATTGTTTCTCCTAGCGCTGTAGTTGTGTACACTGCTATTGCTTGTGAATTCGCTGGGATTGGTAATAACAAATTTCATAAGTGAATGTATACATTGTGAAGATCCCTGGCTCTTTAAATAAGTGTCTGAAGGATAATCTTGGATGGGCTCCAGCATTATTCAGATTACATGCTTTTCTGCAATGAATACTTTTTTCTCAATGATGAATTACCCCAGAAAATGATGCCATACAAAAGCAGAGAATGAAAATAGGCATAGTAAGCTAATTTACTGACATGTATGTTACCAAAATTTATAATTACCCTAATAGCATAAGTAGCTGAACTCAAACGTTTCAGCAGATCTTCCAGTAGAAACCTCGGATGCTGACTCTCTTACTCTCCACACTACTAGTGCGGTCTACACAGACCTCAAAGATATTACAATCTCAGACGAGTGGTGCCAACTTTATACCAACGAGACATAAAATACATTATAACTCTCCAGAGTCAGAGATCTAACATGACAGGGATGTTTCACCAATTTCAGTAATATCTTGTCTTCGTTTCGCTAGCTTTAATACAGGGATGGTTTAAAAAAGGGAAAGAGAGAGAAGCTGCAACGATGTACAGGGAAAATCCAAAGGAATAGCTGAAAAATCTAAGTTGCTAATTTTTTAAGGTGGCCACCACCACATAGGATTAGATTCGTATTTCATGCACTGCCATGCCATTCATCCAACTGAAATAAAATTGCGTACACTTGAGTTTCAAAGTAAAAGGAACGACACTGTTTGCATAATGATTCACCATTCGACACCAATCTGCAGTTTTATTTCGATCTTGATGAAATTTTGCATACTTCATATTCAAAACAACAGAAACAGCAAGATTTTGTATGATGCGTGGCGGAGGTTACTGAACCCAGACTCGGACAGCGTTGCAATCATTGACCTCGGGGAAGGTCAGTTTGCATTTAGGAGAAGGAACACGCGAGGCAAGACTCACATTACGAATTATCTTAGGTTAAGAAAAGCCAAATCATTCGAGGAAGCTAATATTAACTGCAATAAACTATTTAAAATTCTGAAAGTGGCAGGGGTAAAATATAACTAAAGGAAATTTTTGCAAAACTTAAAAAAAAAAGAAAAAGAAAAAAGAATATCAGACAGAGCCGAAGAACGTGAAAGGGATACAGTGGTTGGAAAGGGAGCATGGCAGGATTGTAACCTATTCCCAAACTTACTCAGTTTGTAGAATGAGCAAGCTCTGAATGAAAGTAGAATGTTCTAAAAATAACGAGAACAACATAAAAAGATCTATGCAATCGTTCAAGCTATTCTTAAGTTATGCTGTGACCAGGGTATTTAGGGATCCTTTTTTATGTTGCAAAGTATCCTCCTCCATGCACTGTATGAAACTTAAGGTAGACGGTTACATTCCTCTTCTTTTGTAGGTGAAGCGTGCGAAATTTCGCGAAGATCGGAATGAAACTGTTGATTTCGTGAGTCTGTAGGAGAAATATGCTCCGCCATGCATCTATCACAAAATACTTTCTTAGCTGACGTTTTCTACCTGCCAAATTTCAGCTTCATAGGTGAAGTAGTTTTCGAGATTTCGTGTTTAGTCAGTGAGTGAGTGTCCTTTCGCTTTTATACAGATAGAGATAAAGAAAACAGATTGCTTAATTTTGGATGCAAGAGAATTAAGGGAGACTCGCAGACAAAAAGTAACATGCGAATCTGTAATGCTAACTTTATTTGATACATTGTCATGCCTGATCCGGTATCAACAGTGAAACTATTGTTAGCGGTAGACTTCTTTTCATTTCAGCATTTTGTATGTGTTTTGAGGGGGTCAGCTACAAAACGCTTCATAAACGTCAAAAATTACATACAAACTTTGTTGCAGGTCTCTAACTACTCCCATTTTCCAATAATTGACACATAAATCTGGGTATTCTTAGGCGGTGGCCTCTCATTATTTATGACGTCATATCTCCTGAGCTGTGTGTCGTGCCCTTTTGTTTTTGGGTCAGGAACCTTCGTAGGCGTACGGTGAACGGTTCACCGAAGTTTCACTGCAATCGAATGAATGGTTTATGAACACATAGAGGACATACAGACATGCATTGATCTTTGTACAGAAGTCTTCATTATTTATATTGATTTCAGTTACTAACAAATTAATTTTATTGTTGAATTATTCTCTTTCATATTCCTACTTTACCATATTGCCACTACTGTAATAGTTACTTTTTTTTAAATAAAAATTCATCTGTTTAGCCATGAAAAACAACATTTTGGGCCCTTATTTAAATTTCTTGAATGTATGCAAAACGTTTATATGTACCTGGACAATACTCGTTTAGAGCTATAATTTGACACTTCATTTGTAAAAAGTAGTCAAGGCATTTCCAAGATGAACATTTTTCAAAATTGTTACTTTACTACAAAATTCAAACTATTCTAATTTCAAAACTACTCAAGTTACAAAGGACGCATTTATATGAGGGCAGCTGGCTAATCATCTTTTTGAAAGTGAACCTACAAACTCTTTCATGCGATATTGGGAAGTTTTTTTTAATAATTTTCTATTGTCTCAACTTTTTTAATCCATTGTGGAACAATGACCACGTTTAACTATAATTCTTTTGAACGTAATAACATGATCCCCACTATCCCAGTTTAATCATTTTGATTTCTCTTTTAATATGCTGCTAGTACAATTCAACTGTTCCTGCATCTTGAACATCTGAATGACCCAAGAGCTGTAGTGTGGATTCCTCTGCATAAAATTGTGACGTCATTGTCCTGACCCTGCATCCAGAAACGCAAATGTTTCGGCAAAACCGTCCATGGCCGGAACCTCTATACCCGGGCCGCTGAAACATTGCACTTGACGTTTCGCATTACGACGAGTTAAGTTGGCTACACTGCTTTAGCGACGTTGCAACACTAGCCTCTATACGCACAGCAGACGAAACGGTTTTCAGTTGCATCTCGTAAATGTAAGCTATTGAGCAATAAAAGTGAATATAATAATTCGTTCTTGAGCAGCAATTAATTAAAGGCATATTAATGAAGACCAGAGCACAATAATGCACACACTTTCAATAACGGAGTAAAGCAGTATAGAAAATTAGCATTGGATCACGACAGATACAAAATAAACAATAATCAAGATAGTAACTTCTCTCTCTACGTTTTATAATCAATGATTTTCACTCACCAATGTACTCGACAATGGTACAATTACATCCAGCTCGCCACCTTCACTGTTGTCGTCACTGCCAAAATCGTCGTCATCACCAAGACAGATCATTAACTGTTCATGATCCCTTCCATTGTTTGCGCTGCCCGAATCAGTTTTTCAACGTGCTCGACCCTTTTTATTTTTTTTCTTCAAAATGCTGTATCCACATTGGCAACAGCTTCATGCAACAGCTTTTCCACCTCTATTATTGTGAAAGACTTATTGTTCCTTAAGTAATTCTTCACGTCACGCCATACCAATTTTATAGGGTTAAAAAGCAGTGAAATGGGGGCAGATTTATTTCATTGTGACGCTGCTCCTTTGCAATTTCGTCTACTGCATATGTGGGTGTAATAGGCTTATTTTGTTTCACGAGCAAATATAAAAGAAGTTTTGACATTGACATATCTGCAGCAATATTTCTTTCTTGTAACCACTGCACCATAACTTCTTTCCGATCGTTTGAAGCGAGAATGAACTTCCTGCTCAGAGTATAAGCTTCGAAGTTTTTATTCATACAAAATTGAGAACTTACTCAGAAAACGTCACTAGACAAACTCTTTTCGGTGACATCATCCAATTACTTTAACTCAGAACGTCAAGTTAAACCACAGTAAAACAAATCGCAGCAAACAAGCACACACAACAAACACGCGATAAACACGATACACAACTTTGTTTACGGTAGAACAAAGCCGGCAACGCGGGAACGTTGACGTCATGGCACGTGATCACTGGAAGTGTTTATCGCCCTGTGATTGGATAGTTCTATGATTGGATAGCAACTGACGCGTCGCGCTTCTTGCTTTTAACTTGTTATTTGTAAACGTCAAGTGCAAAGTTTCAGCGGCCCGGGTATAGAGCAGAACCCAGCTGTGAGGAATGCGCTAGAATCGCCATAGCCACACTACTTCTTCCCAGACGAAACGATATAAAGTAAAGCGTGCATTAAAATCCGGGTGGCCGCGCAGGAATTCGAACCACCGCACCCGGCGCTACTCCCCCCTCCCCTCCCCCCCATTCGACGGTTCCTGTGAAGCCCCATCTTCTACAAGCAGACGGAAATTCTCCACCACACGCAACGGCATGTGTGTGTACACAGACCGCGCTGCAGTCAGCTGGCTGTGTTTGTCTTGAAGGATAAGCGCTGCTGTTGTTTACTCTTCTCTCTGTTTGCTGTCGAGCTGCAGTGCATCTAGAAGAATCCAACTTTTATCTTCCCTGTGTACACACCCTAGCGTGGGCACCTCCAGAAGTGCTCTTTTACGTAGACGATACTGATCTACATCTACTTGCCTACTCTTCAATTCAAGTTCTGGAAGTAAATCCAGATCATACTGAATACCAATAATGCTCACAGATCCACAAACTACTCTTTTTAGGATGTCAAACAAGGTTCCTTAGTTTTTTCATCAAAGCTGGTTAATGAAAGAAATACTAAATAAATAGAAGTATAAATCATGAATGAAACACGCAATATATATTGGTTTACAAACCGGTTTTCGGCTGTTACGCCATCATCAGGCAAACATTACAAGTTTAAGTTTCAAAGATCTTAACTTGCTAGATCTATAACTTTCAAAGGAGACTAGTATTTTGGTTTATAACTAACCTGCGGTAAATTATTACAATTCCAGTTGTGGTGCAAATTCCTGACATTGATAAAATACGTGACAATATAATAGATTATGACGTTATCCTAAGACATATAAAGTGAAACAATAGAAATTGGCTGAAACATATTGATCAAAACGTTTCTTATCTTAAACAGGTATAATGTCTAGAAACATCGAAGCGTTGTGAATATATGTTAAAATTTTAACTGGTTAAATTAAACTTACCAAAAAATTATCTTAAACAGGTCCAATGTCTGGAACATGGAAGCACGTGACAAAGTTGGACGAAACATCTGTAAATATATGTTAAAAAATTTTAACTAGTTAAATTAAACTATGGTTACTAGTAAAATAAGACATTAAAATTTACATTAAGGTGGTTTGGTTACCTGATCAACGTACAACGCCAATAGTGAGAGTAGGCCTGATAGGCATTATTCACATAATCAAGACGTACGGGCAGTTCTATTGACAGAAGTCGATCAGTGCTGAAAAAAATAGAATTATTTCTTCCCGTGGAGACGACGCAGCCAGTAGCCATTGCAGCTCACGGCACAGTGTGTGAACGCTACAGTGAATTCCACCCTTCCCCTCGATCAGCAGTTGTAGACCTCATTTTCGACATCTAACAACATTTAACTCTATGCGTCAGCCTCGACCGTAATTAAATTGGTTTTAAGACAATTAAGCGTGGCAATTCAGCCATTCTGCCGATTGCACAACATTTCGCTAAGTGAAGTAAATTATTTAAATAACTGTGAAATTTTCTTTATTGTTCTTAACGTCCTAACAATGTCTGTCATTTAAACTAACGTTTACTCTTTAAATCTCCACTGGACATTATATCAATTATATTTATCTTGACGAAATTCAGTTTCGAATGCAAAAACGTTATTTGTAGAATAAATACCGAAGTTTCACTTTCTTTGAGTGTTTTCTTTCAGTAGCTAGCGACATTACTTTGGTACCCAATCTTATCCTAACTAATTACATTATTTATATGTTTTTATTTCCTTACAGGAGATGTCGTCTGAATTTATTTACGTATAATCGATAAATGTCACGTATCTGACATAGAATCTCAGAATCTTTCTGAATCTTCCTCGCAGGCGCAATGGGTACATTATCAGATTATTTTATTGCATAACAAAATTAGTTGGAAGATAAAACAAATTAAATTTATTACAACAGTACAGTTAACGTGAGAAAATGGCGACTTTCTCAAGATATGAAAGCCATTAATTAGGAGTGATACTTGTTAGGATAGGTGATGGTAAGTTTCAGCGAGGGTCGCAACTTAGCGGAAACTGTTTTTTGCGTTAGAAATTATTTGTGTCGAAGTATAGGAGTAAGAGGGGTAGCCGGCCGCGGTGGCCGAGGGGACTGAGGCGCTCCAGTCACGGTCTGCACGGCCACTAAGGTCGGGGGTTCGAACCCCCCCCTCGGGCATGGATATTTGTGCCGTCCTTAGTCTTAACTAGTTCATAAGTAGTTTGTAAGCTTAGGGACTGATAACCCCGTAGTTAAGTCCCATAAGTTCTACAAACATTTGACCATTTTTTTAAGAGGGGTACGAGGACAAACTAAAAATAATTTTTTCGTTGTTTAATGATTTTTTTGAATGTATTCATGCAGTGTTATGTTAAGTAATAAGGTATTAGTTGGAATTTTGGTGAAAAGTCATATTGGTTAGAGAAAATTAGTTGTTGAAACTGTGTTATCACTTTGAAATGTATTTTGTAGAAATTTAATATGAAAGTTTATTTCCAGAGAGGCAGTGTTAAGTGAAACATAGGGTGCAAGGAAGCAGAAGTTGTAGTAAAAAAGGTCATGCAGGATTGTGTTAGAAAATATTTTCTCAATTTGATATTTTTGAGTAGGTGGTAGGTTGTAGGTTTTACAGGTGACAGTAAAAGGTTCACGCAGACTGATGCTTGATCCAACCAATGTAAAGTTAAGTAATGGTTTTACTCAGTTTGCAAGTGCGTAGGTAGAGATTTGGAGACTGTTGCATAGCAAAATGGAGACTAGCAGAGAGTTCACGACATTGTTGTAGTTGGTTCAACCAACGAGTAAATGGTCGTGCAGTTTTGTAGATAGGTTTTGGGTTTTATGAAAAGACATGTCGAGATATTTTAATGTTAACGAGGACATAAGCACATAAGCTTCGTGAGTCTCAGCTACAAGTAGAAAAGATAGGGGGAGGGAGACATTAGATAAACAGCAGATAGACGATTTAATGAAGAATAGGCAGGGTAAAGAGCAGTATAATCAAAAGGCTATAGAGGACAGATAAACTGAGACAGATGCGACAGAATAGAATCAGGAAAGAAGCTGTACCCGATATCCCAGAATAAGAAGTATCACAATAAGGCACTTTCTGACATAAGGCACTTTCTGACCCAGAGTCCACGTAAGTGATGGTTATGTTTAGAGGCAAGAAGAAGACAGGGAACTCGTTTGTTTGATGCATATTCAGGAACAGAATATGCGTCAATACAGTCGACGCACAAACGATTTGTTGACGAAAGAAAAGGTTCAGCTAGAGGAGAAGTATATGAACATTTAGAGTATGTTGAACCAATCGTTCAGATTCACAATATGCCACAACAACAGAAATAGAATAATTTTGCTGAGTTATGAACGCCACGTAATGCCGCAACATAACAAACGCAACTGTACCTGTACACTTGATACAGACGGAACACCGTGGCCAGTTTGCATAGTTACACGCGCCATTTCTGGGTTCAGAGACAGGCGCAACCAGTCCTCAACACAGAGAGAATGCAAGAAGACGTCACAGGACAGTCAAGTAAATACCGCGAAAGATAGTATAGAGAATTGTAGATCACGTGCACATGATTCAGCAGGAGGAAGTATTGCAGGACAGGACGTAATAATGGAAATTTAAAAAAAAAAAAAAAAAAAAATATGAATCAAGGTATAGCTGCAACTATAACTGCACAATGAAACAAATAAGAACACAGAATCAATAATCGAGAAAGGAGAATCAGGAAACGAAAACAGAATTAAAACAGAATATCCAACAGGTAAAGGTTCAGATGAAAGAAGATATTGCGAGGATCGGTAACTAGATCACTCAGATTAAAAAAGATGTTAAAGAAAAAAATACAATCGTTATCACAAGGTCAGCAGAAATTACGCACTGATGTAGCTAAAATCCAACTGAACATAGTGAAAGTCGACAAAAAGGTTGAACGTTTCACGAAAATGGTGACATGTACTGCAATACAAACTATGGAGTAGCAGGCTGTTGTTGTTGTGGTCTTCAGTACGGAGACTGGTTTGATGCAGCTCTCCACAATACCCTACCTTGAGCCTCTTCAACTCCACATAAGAACGGCAACCTACATCTGTCTAATATTGTATCCTACCAATCGATCTCTTCTTTTAGTCAAGGTATGCCAGAATTTTCTTTTCTCCCCAATTCTGTTCAGTATCTCCTCATTAGTTAAGCGATCCACCCACCTAATCTTCAGCATTCTTCTGTAGCACCATATTTCAAAAGTCTCAATCCTCTTCCTGTCCGCACTGTTTATCGTCCATGTTTCACTCCCATACAAGGCAACACTCCACACAAATGGCTTGAGAAAGAACTTCCTTAGGCTTACATCAATATTCGATGTTAACAAATTTCTCTTTTTCAAGATCGCATTTCTACCCATTGCCATTCTGCATTTTATATCTTCTGTACTGCGACCATCTTTTATTATTTTACTGCTCAACTAACAAAAATCATCTACCTTCTTTATTGTTTCGATACCTAATCTAATTCCTTCAGCATCACCTGATTTTCTTAGACTGCACTTCATTACCGCAGTTTTGCTCTTGTTAATGTTCCTCTAATATGCACCTTTCAGCTCATTGTCCATTCCGTTCAACTGATCTTCCAGGTCCTTTGCTGTCTCTGACAGAATTACTATGTCGTCGGCGAAACGCAATGTTTTTAATTCTTCACCCTGAACTTTAATTCCTTCTCCAAATTTCTCCTTGCTTTCCTTTATAACTTGCTCATTCTACAAATCGAATAACATTGGAGACAGGCTACAACCCTGTCTTACTCCCTTCCCAATCACTGCATCCCTTTCATGCCCTTCAACTCTGACAACCGCTGCCTGGTTTTTGTATAAGTTGTAAATAACCTTACGCTCCCTATATTTTACTCCTGCTTGCTTCAGAACTTGAAAGAGTTTATTCCAATCAACATTGCCAAAAGCCTTCTCCAAATCTACAAAAGTTAGATATGTAGGTTTGCCTTTTCAAAATCTATTTTCTAGGGTAAGCCGTAAAGTGAGTATTGCCTCCCGTGTTCCTACATTTCTCCTGAACCCAAACTGATCTTCCCCGAGGTCGGCTTCTACCAGGTTTTCGATCATTCTGTAAATAATTAGTGTCAGTATTTTCCAAACATGACTTATTAAACTGGTGGTTCTGTAGTTTCACAGTTGTCTGCGCCTGCTTTCTTTGGAATGGGGATTATTACATTTTTCTTAAAGTCTGAGGGTACTTCGCCTGTTTCATACATCTTACACACCAGTCGAAACAGGTTTGTCATGGCTGGTTCTCCCAGAAACTTCAGTAGCTCTGAGGGAATGTCATGTACTCCAGGGGCCTTGTTTCGACTTAGGTCTTTCAGTGGTCTGTCAAATTCTTCTCTCAGTATAGTATCTCCTGTTTCATCCTCATCTACATCTCCTCCCGTTCCTACAATATTGCCTCTAATTTCATTTCCTTCGTAGAGCCTCTCTGTATACTCTTTCCACCTTTCAGCTTTCCCTTCTTTCCTGAGAACTGGTTTTCCATCTGTGTTCTTGATATTCATAGAGCTGTTTTTCTTATCTACAAATATATCTTTTATTTTCCTGTAGGCTGTATCTATTTGTACCCTATTTATACATTGTTCTACATCCTTGCATTTGCCTTCTAGCCACTTCTGCTTAGCCATTTTGCACTTCCTGTCAATCTCATTTCTTAGTCGTCTGTACTCCATTTGCCTGTTTCATTTACTGCATTTTTATATTTTCTCCTTTCAGCGATTAAATGTAATATGTCCTGTGATATCCAAGCATTTTTTGTAGGTCTTGCCTTCCTACCTATTTTGTCCTCTGCTGCCTTCACTATTTCATCTCTCAATGCTACCCATTCCTCCTCTACTGTTTTATTTTCCCCCGTTTCTGTCAATTGTTGCTTAAAGCTCCCTCTGAAATTCTTAAGAACCTCACGTTCCTTCAATTTATCCAGGTCCCATCTCCTTATTTTCCTACCTTTTTGTAGTTTCTTTAGTTTCAGCCTACAATTCATGACCAATAAGTTTATACTTGCCCCTGGGTATCTCTTACAATTTAAAACCTGGTTCCGAAATCTATGTCTTGCCATTATAAAATCAATCTGATATCTGCCGGTGTCTCCTGGTCTCTTCCATGTATAAAACCTTCTTTTGCGATTCTTAAACCAGGTGATTGGTATAACTAAATTGTGTTTCGTGCAAAATTCAGATAATCGAAGAGAAGATAGAAACAGATTGCACTCTTAGTGAAACTATTGGCACGTCAAGTAGCAACTTATTACAGAAACTGGCACATGTAAAGAAGGTACAGGGAGAAATAAAAACTGAGGTAACACACACGGAAACATCAAGGACGAGAGTAGTTACGAAATTAACGTATGACATGCCTCACAATCAAACATAATTTGTAGATATTTGCGAAGTGTACAGTCAGTGAATAACTGTTGATAGATGGGCGACTGAACCGGTAAACCCAGTGACACAATTTGATAATAGTACATTTATAGCACCACAGCTGACAAGGAGAGAAGCTAATGAGCTCCACTTTTGCGCGCTGTTTCAGCAAGAAGGGATGAACACAGGTTACGCAACAGGTAATATGCAGATGAATAGCAGGTTGCCGCAGAACACGCAAGACAACGTAACCGGTGGTGGGATGATACGATATATCAACCACAGCTTAGAGGCATGAATAGATGTGATACAGATCAGGTTTTGGCCGTTAGAAAGGTGGTAGTATTCATGTTAGAATATTCATTGGTCGATTTCAAGTAGGTTACTCAAATCATTGAAGCTTGGCATACAGATGGATTTTCTATGCGCACATATGGCATGCCCAATGGCAGACATTATGCAAAGAATAGTACAGACCTGTACATCGTATCAACAATTTAAGACCTCATTTCTTGAAAGATATTCCCCGAAAGGGTCACAAAACAAAATTAACTACGAGTTGTAGATGGCACCCTAGAAAAATTAAGGCATAAAAATAACCAATTCATAGACAGACTATTACAATTATACAAATCATGTTAGAATATCTACGAAAGCTAAAAGCGTGGGTTTGTCTTTCATTAATTTGTCTTGTACGATAAGATGTATAGTATAGCTTTTCGGATTCCTAAATTTCTCCTTTATCTGTAATTAATTCGTGTTAGTTGTTGTTGTTGTGATCTTCAGTCCGCGGACTGGTTTGATGCAGCTCTCCACGCTAGCCTACCCTGTGCAAGCTTCTTCATCTGAGAATACCTACGGCAACCTACATCCTTTTAATCTGCTTGCTGTATTCGTCCCTCGTACTCCCTCTACGATTTTTACCCCACGCACTTCCTTCGAATGCTAAGTTGACAATTCTTTAATGTCTCAGAACGACCAAATTATCCCTTCCCTTAGGATACGACAGAAACAGTTCTGTTGAGTACCTGCTCATTAGTTACGTGGTCTGCCCATGCAATCTTCATCATTCGTCAGTAGCATCACATTTCGAAAGTTTGTATCATATTTTTATCTGAACTCCTTATCGCCCACGTTTTGCACCCATACAATGCTACACTCCAGACAAATGCTTTCAGAAAGGACTTCCTAACATTTAAACTAATATTGGATGTTAACAATTTTCGCTTCTTCAGAAACGCTTTTCTTCCCATAGCCATTCTGAATTTTATATCTTCTTTACTTCGGCCATCAGAAGTTAATCGCGAAAACCTGCTCGGTGGAACTATGACGTTCCTGTCGGTCAACGCGAAATATGACGAAGATTGAACATAGTGGCTACTTCTGAACACTAGGCGATCGCAGACCTGTGCTCCTGAGAACTGGAAGCTTCTGAAGCAATGGACCAACTGGGAGCAACTGAACGCGGACACGTCGGTTTTGTTAACGCGAGCTTCGCGTCGCTGATACTTCTGCCGGCAAAACTAGCGACGCAAAACCTGACTTACAAGGAGAGGACGCCTACTCGTTATCACCGAATTCGTCCAAATTTATGGTACATTTAGGGCGTGGTGAGAACTCCAGATGGCCAAGCGTTTAGGAAATAAAAGCAAGTTTGATACGGATCTTTCACTATATGCTTCTTGTGCCTGAGGAGGTCTAGTTAGGAAGCGGTGTTTGGCTCAGCGGTATGCTACGATGCGCGAGGCTGTTCCCCGTCGGGGGTTCGAATCCCCCTCGGGCATGTATGTTTGTGACGTCTTTAGTATAAGCTAGTTCCTGAGTAGTAAGTTTAGGGACTGATGACCCCGTAGTTAGTTAAGTCCCATAAGCTCTACGAAAATTTGAACATTTTTTATTAGCTTGTAAACTTGGCGTTGTGAACGGTCCATAAGGTGCAAACACGAATAATTTGTGAGTTTAATTTGAATGGAAATATCGATTTTCATACAAGTACGCGTTAATTACAATTCCTTTCTAAATGTTTGTAGTCCCGAATTTCATCCAATACCCTTTCTTTTTTTTTTGCCTATATAATGTAATAAAATAACCTAATGATGTTGCGATTAATTGTGACGTCAGTCTACATCTACATCAATACCCTGCAAACCACTGTGAAGTGCTGTACCAGTTATTAGGGTTTTTTTCGTAGTGAGAAGGTCGTGGTTTCAACTCCAGCCGGCGGCCTCAATGCGGCGCAAGATAATAGACTATGCTTGTTTCAAATAATGAAGTCCCATGCTGATGTTGTGCACATATAAATACAAAATAACATATATGATGTTGCGGTTAACTGTGAAGTCAGTAGTGTACGCATTGCCAAGGAGCGAAAAAATATTTGTCGCCAGGAGGAATCGAACCCGCGAACCTTTCAATAAAAATCCGATTTCTTATCGCTGAAGCAAACACCGCTTTCTAAACTGACTTTCTCAGGGGCATTGATAAGATGCATATGGCGATAGATCCGTATCAAAATTCCTGTTATTTCCTAAACGCTTGGCCATCTGGAGTTACCACTTGGAGCATTTTCGTGTCTCACCACGGCCTACATGTACCACACATTTGGACGAATTTGGCGATGACGAGTAGGCGTCCTCTCCTTGTGAGAGTACTCATAGACTTCGTTCCCGTTTCACTGCCTCTAGGGTGGCGGCCACTCTTCAGAGAGGGCGGGAACAGAAGCTTCCTTCCGCGAACAGACGCTGACTCTCACGATTTGAATTTAACTGCTCCGGTAGCCATTGTGGCCGATCGCCATCTTGTCACTTTAATATAGTAATTATTCCTGGACCCGGGAAATTATTTTGCCCCCATAACACGGTGGTCCTCTGGTAAGGCAAGCAAACGGTGATTCTAGATTGTCAGAGATAATTAATTCTATATGATTTACTGACGATTGATTTTAACAACTTTCTGAATATTAATCCGTTCGAACTTTCTATATATCAAACGAATCGTCATTTTTCATAGGATTTGAATCCGTCGTCAAAAATTTAAGAACTTTTTTTATTTATTCCTACACCTTTTGTCATAAAGGCTGGCAATGTGGTTCATGACACCTTTGTGTAAGTCTGAGAAGTCTTAGCTATACAACTACCCCCACGATATGGACCTGACCGGACAAACATACGCAGAATTCTTCAGATTTCAAGATTTTATCAGCAATGACACATTTTACCCCTTCCAAAAAGATGACACAAATAGTAAATATTTTCAAGCACAAAATTAAACATTTCCTCAAGTCTAACCGACAGGAGTACCTCGGTAATTTAATAATAAAAAAGAAAACAATACAATTCTATTACATTATTATTATTATTTTGACGCACGGTTGTTTACCAGGAATGTTCAAATGTTTGTAAATCTATCGGACTCAACTACTTGGTCATTAGTTCCTAGCTTACAAACTACATTAACTAAGGTAACCTAAGGACAACACAAGCAGCCATGCCCAGGGGGGACTCGAACCCCCGACGGCGAACGGCCGCGCGCACCGCAGCACGGCGTCCCAGTGCGCACGGCTAATCCGCCACAGCGCCTGGTTACTGTCTGAGACCTAATACACATTTTATTTGGTAGGTGGCAGAAGTATGTCGCCTTGTTTAATTGAATCTATTTATGCTAATAATTTTATTCATTTGTTTGTCCTGTGAAGTGGCAGCAGCCATTTTATCATTTTTTTCTATTTTAATTTATCGCGATTTAGGAGATGTGATGGAATGATAGGAGACGTCACAGACCGCCTTTTTTTATCTGCTCCTGACTGTCCATTTGATCGCAGAATTTAAGTAAAATATTGTTATTGCAAAAAAGGCTATCCAATGGGTGTAGGAACCTCCAAGTTCTTTTTGACGTGGAGCGTAGCATTTTCTGCGCAGTGCCAGCACTCCTCCTGATACCTGATACTCCTTCTTATCACAGATCCGGTTACACTGTCAGCAGCTGTAGTGCAGTGACGTCACGTGATACCCTTTTCCTGGGTGCCCTTCTGACCGCAGATTACATTACAGGGCCAGCCCTCTCTCTACTGCTGCTGCCAGACATTTGACACGCCTGATACGTAATTCGATTAGCCATTTCCTGGTCCAGGAAACCCCTCTTATCATACTGTTGTGATGTCGATTTTGGTCGCATGGAGTTGTTCGCAAGAAACAGATGCCCGATAGTGTACACACCAGATGCATGGGTCGACGTAATAAAATCCGCTTGTTCAAAAACTAAAATGAAAAGAGAAGGCTACGAAGGTCTGGAAAATGTGAAGACGTTGATCTCAAGACCTATATTATTCATGCCCTTTATTTCAGTTGTTCGACTCAGTTTAATTTTGGGGAACGGCTGAGTGTTGAGCACTGTTATGAGACATAGGAGACTTCACATCAGTCGATATTCGTATCAATTCGTATCAAGAGGAGAGGAAGGCTTGTTGAACCAGATCCTTATGAGCAGTCAGAAAAATGTAGGAACCCACTTTCGAAAGAAACTGATAATTACTGTCTCCCCCCAAATCAAGATTTCTGTCGGTCATGTATTGTAAGCAACGTGAACTGTGATGAGATAGAGGAACTGCCTTATAACTCAGTATAAAATAATTTTTTAGTTACAGTTACCTGTATTGTATACATGTGTAGAAATTAATCTTAATGGTTACTGTGTAAGAGTACGTTAAATACATTCTTACAAATTAATGTTTTACTTATTAAATTATTTTCTACGAGATACAAGCCACTATCATGTGTCTAAAAAGAGAGCTGACTAATTCACAACTTGCTTTTCAAGTCTCAAGAAAGTGATTGAAGTGCAAAGAAGGTTTCTATTTTGTTCTATACTTTTTAGATTTCAGTGAAATTTTAAACTCGCTATACTTCAAAACTAGTTCGATGAGAGTTATATCTCGCAAATCCCCGACTCCATATATGTATACTTAATGTCCGGTATGAACACGTGTAAGTTAACGCACGAGAGCACATATTGAGTGGCATCGTGATGGGTTGGTTGTCTGTCTGAAGTAACAAACCAGTAGTGAGTCTATGGCTGATAGACATTCTTGACATAATCAAGACGCAGGGAAATTTCGATTGCAGAAGTCCATCAAGGCTGAAAAAATAGAATTATTTGTTCCAGTGTAGTCGGTGCAGCCAGCAGCCATTGTAGTTCTCACTGCAGTGTGCGAACGCTTAGGTGAATTCCACATTTCCCTCCGATCAGCATTTTTAGATCTCGTTTACTACACCTCACAACATTTATCATGACACGACAGCTTCGACCCTAATTAAAATAATTAAATCAGTTTAAAGTCAGGTAGGTGTGGCATTTCAGCCATTCTGCCCATTGCACAACATTTCGTTAAGTGAAGTTAATTATTTAAATAATAGTGATTTTTAAAACTTTTCTTAACGTCTTGACAATATGTGTCATTTTAACTAGCAGTAACTAAGCAAATGTTCACTGAAATTAATATGAGTTAATTATATTTATCGTGACGAAATTCTGTTTCATATGCAGAAACGATATTTGTAGAATAAATACCTTAGTTTCACTTTTTTTTTAACTGTTTCCTTCAAGTAATTAGTGATATCACTTTAGTAGTCAATCTGATACTCACTTGTTACGTTCTTTATTGTACATTGTGCGAAAATTACAGACTTAAGAGTTCAGTAAGTCATTTTTGAAAATTACTAACACGAATTATTTACCGTCGAATTAGGAAACTGGTAAAATCCGACCTAGTGGAAGAATACCTTGAAAATGCCTTGTAAATATGACCGCTGTTTCCGTTTTGCCGATTACAGCTTGTTCTTTCTTGACTAGCTCTTGAGGAAATAGCGAAAGCTCTTTTTATCGTATTAAGTAACTAGAGGTTTGTGCCAGATTATTATAGAATGAAACTTTCACTCTACAGCGGAGTGTGCGCTGATATGAAACTTCCTGGCAGATTAAAATTGTGTGCCGGAACCGGGACTCGAACCTGGGACCTTTGCCTTTCGCGGGCAAGCGCACTACCGACTGTGCTATCCCGACACGACTCACGATGCCGCCTCACAACTTTACTTCCGCCAGTACCTCGTCTCCTTAACGCCTCCCAGGTTGAGTCCCGGTTCCGGCAGACAATTTTAATCTGCCAGGAAGTTTCAGTTTATTGTTATTTTTCACATTATAATATTAATTGTACAATACTTTGTGTCGCTGTACTTTTTCGAATAGTATCTTCAGCGACATAAGTTCCGTGATTTTTCTCCTATGATTTGTTGTTTTAATCTAGCCATGATGGATTTTATGTTTAATTCTATTCATACTAGTAATTGTCATATAATATCTGAGACGAGTCCCCCCCCCCCCAAGCTTCTTTCGTTGGGATGAGCTAGAATGTATACAGCGCCAAACCTTTAACACGATACAAAATAAGGCAGATTTCTGGACTGTGTTACGTATAAGCTGAATGCCTGTGTTTTGCAACAGTGAAGTAGAGCCATTCTATCCCCTCAATCTGTATAGCTACGAATTACAATAGAGATCTAGAAGCTACGACAGAGTAACTGTGTCGAGGAAAGGCAATGAAAGCAGCCAGCGTTTGACGTGCGTCCATTTGGTTTCTCTCATACAGAGGCACGCACGAGTGCCTGTTTTAGAGTTGTGGGTTACTGTTATGCTGCGCTTGCAATGCTGAGTCAAATGGCCTACATAGCAGCGTATTTCTGTTGCGTACGGTATCACGTGTCGCATGTGTTCTTTTAATAGATGGCCGAGAACTTTATCGAGAATGCTGTCTCGTACGAAATTGTTACGAACATTCTCGTTCTGAGAAAATGCAGTTTTTTTTTCTTCGAGGAAGAAATTCCATAAGTAAATTCTTGTGGAATTTCTTCTTCAGATAACTATCCCTTAATAAGTATGGAGCTTTCAATCTTGCTTCTATTCTAAAAAGGGTAAATAAAATGTCTGTGTGGTATTCAGTCCGGCGACTGGTATGATGCAGCTCTCCATCCTACTCTAACGTGAGCAAGCCTCTTCATCTCCTCATAAGAAAGACAACCTACATCCATCTGAATTGCTTACTGTATTCATCCTTTGGTTTCCCTCTGCGATTTTTACCCCATACACTTCCCTCCAATGCTAAATTCACGATTCCTTGATGTCTAAGAATGTGCCCTACCAATCGAATCCTTCTTTTAGTCAAGATTTGTTAGAATTTCCTTTTCTCCCCAATTCTGCTCAGTACCTCATTAGTTACGTGATCAACCCACCTAATCTTCAGCATTTTTCTGTAGCGCCACATTTCAAAAGCCTCTATCCTCTTCCTGTCCGCACTGTTTATCGTCCATGTTTCACTCCCATACAAGGCAACACTCCACACAAATGCCTTCAGAAAGGACTTCGTTAGGCTTAAATCAGTATTCGAGGTTACCAAATTTCTCTTTTTCAAGAACGCTTTTCTACCCATTGCCATTCTGAATTTTATATCCTCAGTACTGCGACCATCATAAGTTATTTTACTGCCCAAGTAACAAAACTCATCTACCTCCTTTATTGTTTCGTTACCTAATCTAATTCTTTCAGCATAACCTGATTTTCTCAGACTGTACTCCATTACCCTAGTCTTGCTCTTGTTAATGTTCATCTTATATGCATCTTTCAGCACACTGTCCATTCCGTTCAATTGCTCTTCCAGATCCTTTGCTGTATCTGGTAGAATTAGTATGTCGTCGGCAAAACGCAATGTTTTTAATTCTTCACCCTGAACTTTAATTCCTTCTCCAAATTTCTCCTTGCTTTCCTTTATAGCTTGCTCAGTATACAAATTGAATAACATTGGAGAAAGGCTACAACCCTGTCTTACTCCTTTCATGCCCTTCAACTCTGACAACTGCTGTCTCGTTTTTGTAGAACTTTACGCTCCCTATATTTTACTCCTGCTTGCTTCATAATTTGAAAGAGTGTATTCCAATCAACATGATCCAAAGCTTTCTCCAAATCTACAAAAGCTAGAAATGTAGGTTTACCTTTCCTTAATCTATAAGCCCTAAAGTGAGTATTGCCTCCTGTGTTCCTACATTTCTCCTGAATCCAAACTGATCTTCCCCGTCGTCGCCTTCTACCAGGTTTCGATCATTCTGTAAATAATTCGTTTTAGTATTTTGCAACGACTTATTAAACTCATGGATCTGTAATTTGCAACCATGACTTATTAAACTGATGGTTCTGTGATTTCTGTAATAAAGTAAATAAATGAATAATGTAATGTAAATATATACAAGTAAATTCCTTATTCTGTTCATATCCGTAATGTATACGGTGTAATTGACGTGAAACAAACAAGTGTCAAATCATCAGCAGAGATGAAGCACAGCTCAAAGGAAATGCACGTAGATCATGTTTTTCGGTAATAATCGTTACAGAGAATGACCCTGACACCTCTTCTCACTGATCTCTATACCATCTGGGTGTTGAAATTCAACTGTGTCAGGGTGCCAACCATATATGTTAATATTTCGTTTCTTGTCAATTTAAATATGGCCGCTATGAAGTATTGCAAGGAAACGAAAAGAAAATACGTTTCAGTTCCGATCACATATTAGTCTATTAACCACATATTGATACCACTTTCAAATCAAGAGGTAAGCAAGCATTTATTTGTCACGTAATAACTGATGGAATATCGTTTTCCAAATTTAAACGTGGCGGACAATGTGAAATCGTGAGCAAAACATATGAATGTGGAGGCACGCTGCAGTTCTATGCTCAAACACCAGATTTATTTATCCAGTCTGTCTATAGATCACTGCCCCTTATATATATTGTTAGCAGCAGAACTGATAATCCTCCTCCAATCTATATGAGTAAAAATGAATTGCTGAATGTTTGTAGGTGCATCACTTGAAAACCGTTTACCGATTTGGCTGATCTTTTTCTGTTGTTGTGTTCGTAATTCTCAGGACAAGGTTTGTATGAAAGAAAATTTTTGGAAAATCTACCGGATAATTGGAAATTTTGAGCAAAACTGTAAGTGACTGTTTAATTATATTTAAATTATTTTAACACCATAACTCGCTATTCGGACTTGGGATAGAGATAATTCTTATTTTCTTTTGTACGTTACGGTCCTGGAAAAAAATTGGTGTCATTTACAAGGGAAAGTCGGAAAATTCGAACAAAGTGCACAACTCATAATTTTTGTATGCATTCTTCATCATAGCTGACGGTAAGGACGATATATTTGGTCTAACCGATCGCTATCGCATTCCGCACTTGTACTTTTTCATTGAGAAGGATTGTATGCTTGGTGAATGGCGGAGGGTACTTTACAACAAATTTCGGCGCTAGGTCATCACTTCAGAACGGATCGGCCGATTTGACTTGATTTTGTTGTTGTTGTGCTCATAATTCCCAGGACAAGGTTTGTAAATCCACCGGAAAAGTCAGAAATTGTTGGTAGTGTTTTTGTGTGAAGCTCTTAATAGAGAAAATGTGACTATCAGTTCGACCGTTCCACTGTCACATATTTTCATAAAAAAGTAAAGTTTATTTTTGTCATTTCTGCTGTCGCATGTTTGCAGAACAATAACAAAATCCACATTGAATACTGCAAGCGACAGTTCGGTGTGATATTGGCGGTGCTCACATCTTTGGTGTCCCGACGGTTGAATTGATGTTATTTTGCAGTAACTTGGTGCGTAGCAAACATTCAGTTGATTTCCGTTCGCGGTTAATTTCTTTAGAAGAAAATAAAACCAGTGAGGCGTTGAAACATCAGTTGGCGTTCGCGCAACACGACAATAAACTCCGCATTGCGTATTGACATTTATCGGAGAAGAAAACAATCTAAAGCGACATTTCAGTATATTAAACGTGTTATCGGTGCTGGAGCGTTGCAAAGATATAATTGTTGTCAGTTCCTGGTATTTTTGTGTGTTGCAAACTAAATGTTCAAGGAGATTAGAATCCTTGATTGCAAACAAATTGAGAACAGATCGTTGTTCATTTTTCCGAAGAATGCATGTACTGAACGCACAACGCAATCCAAGTAGGAGATCGTGAAAATGGGACTGACAAATTCTCAAGCGCGATCCGTTATGACCCTCGAACAACGGTTACAGCCGGCCGCGGTGGCCGAGGGGACTGAGGCGCTCCAGTCACGGTCTGCACGGCCACTGCGGTCGGGGGTTCGAATCCCCCCTCGGGCATGGATATTTGTGCCGTCCTTAGGATAAGGTAGTTGATAAGTAGTTTGTAAGTTTAGGGACTGATGACCCCGTAGTTAAGTCCCATAAGCTTAACAACAACGGTTACAGTTGAAGCCGACTCTCTCAGTTGCACAAAATAATTTGGATCGCCGACAAAACAAACAAGAAGTGGTATCGACAGCAACTGACAGTTCTATACCAAATAAATTAATAAAATTGGTACACAAAACAGGTCAGGACACTGATACAAAAGCAACGGAAAAGGCATACTAAATTTAAACAAACACAGAATCCCCAGAATTGGCGATCCTACACAGAAGCTCGAAATTTAGCAAGGCCTTCAATGCGAGATGCCTACAATACTTATCACAACGAAACTCTTTCTCGAAATTTGACTGAAAATCCTAAGAGAGTTTGGTCATATTATATGACCAAACAAACAATACCCTCACTACGTGATAGTAATGGCGATCCTGCCGATGACAGCGCTACTGAAGCCGAGCTACTAAACATAGCTTATAGAAACTCATTCACCAAAGGAGACGAAACCAATATTCCAGATTTCGAATTACGAACAGAGGTCGTAATGACAATTTTTACCATCAAATTCGTAATCAGCGACCTCAAAAACCCCCGTGTGATGAGTTATGTGTGAATTAAACGTCTTCATGGGGTTTTGACCACATTTTGGGGATTCCGTCTCACTGTGGACCGTCCTCTCGAATGCGAGTCCAGTGCATTACCACTGCGACACCTCACTCAGTCTTCCATAGCAGCAGACACACATACTGCAGGCTGTGTGCGAACCAGTACTACGAGATGTATCACTTCCTCGCTTTCCATGGGAGCACAGACAGCAATACGTGTTTGTCGAGACACCAACATGTCGAATGGTTTGGCAGTCGTTTTGTGCAGATAGTACTGGCGATATCTGCAGATGGACATAACTGAGTAAAAGGACGAATGGCCGACCGCGGTGGCCGAAGGGACTGAGGCGCTTCAGTCACGGTCAGCACGGCCACTACGGTCGGGGGTTCGAATCCCCCCTCGGGCATGGATATTTGTGCCGTCTGTAGTCTTAGCTAGTTCATAAGTAGTTTGTAAGCTTAGGGACTGATGACCCCGTAGTTAAGTCCCATAAGTTGTACAAACATTTGAACATTTTTTTGAAAGACGAATGAGGAACGTAGAAGTAGATATCATCGGAGTAGTGAAGCAACAAAAATCACTTAACAAGAACAAGTCTTCTGGTCCGGACTGTATACCCCTTAGATTTCTATCTGATTATGCTGAAGCGATAGCTCCTTACTTAACAGCCATAAACAACCGCTCTCTTAAAGAAGGATCTGTACCAAAAGATTGGCAGTAGGAGTAACCCATTAAACTACAGGACTATTTCATTGACGTCAATTTGCAGCAGGGTTTTGGAACATATCCTGTATTCAAATATTATGAATTATCTCGAACAGAATGATCTGTTGGCAACAGATGCAACAGAACTACTAAAGAAACTGCATACACGACGCTTGTCCGTTCTTTTTTGGAGTATTGCTGCCCAGTGTGGGATCCTTATCAGGTGGGTTTGACGGAGGACATCGAAAGAGTCCAAAGAAGGGCAGCGCGTTTTGTGTTGTCACGATACAGGGGAAACAGCGTTACGGAAATGATACAGGATCTGGGATGGGAATCATTACAAGGCGCTTATCGCTGAGGCGTGGGCTACTTACGAAATTCCAATCGCCAACATTCTCCTCCGAATGCGAAAATATATTGTTGACTCCCACTTACACAGGTAGAAATTATCATCAGAATAAAATACGAGAAATCAGAGTTCGAACGGAGGGATTCAGGTGTTCTTTCTTCCCGCGCGCTATTCGAGAATGGAATGGGAGATAGTATAATGGTGGTTCGATGAACCCTGTGCCAGGTACTTAAATGTGATTTGCAGAGTATCCCATGTAGATGTACATTTATTTGGGATGGAATACGACACATTGGCGTTACTCTAAGCCTTGTCAGAGTGTGAATGACTGCTATCGGGAGTTAGTAGACATGATGTCTGTGGTCGTTGTTTATGTCATGCGTAATGGATATATCCAAATATTGTAGGTTAATGGTGAACACAAGGATTATCCAATCACTTAGATGCGCTTCGTAGTGGTATGGAATGGACAGTGTGTTGAAGAGAGCGTATAAAATGAACATTAACAAGAGCAAAACAAAAATAATGGAATGCGGTCTTAGAAAATCAGGCGATGCTGAAGGAATTAGATTAGGTAACGAAACAATGAAGGTGGTAGATGAGTTTTGTTACTTGGGTAGTAAAATAACATTTGATGGTCGCACTACAGAGGATATAAAATACAGAATGGCAATGGGAAGAAAAGCATTTTTGAAAAAGAGAAATTTGCTAACATCGAATATTAATGTAAGTGTAAGGAAGTCTTTTCTGAAGGCATTTGTGTGGAGTGTTGCCTTGTACGGGAGTGATAAGCAGTGCGGACAGGAAGAGAATAGAGGCCTTTGAAATGTGGTGCTACAGGAGAATGCTGAAGATTAGATGGGTAGATCGCATAACTAATGAAGAGGTACTGAACAGAATTGATGAGAAAAGGAATTTTTGCATCGCTTGGTAGGACACATTCTTAGACATCGGGGAATCGTAAATTTAGCATTGGAGGGAAGTGTGTGGGGTAAAAATCGCAGAGGGAGACCAAGAGACGCGTATAGTAAGCAGATTCAAGTGGATGTGGGTTGCCGTTCTTATGAGGAGATGAAAAGGCTTTCTCAGGATAGAGTAGGGTGGAGAGCTGCATCAAACCAGTCTCCGGACTGAAGACCATAACAACAACAGTTATTACGAACTCTTACGAGGGATGTTGTATGCTAGTTGGGTCAGAACTTTAGGAAAAATGACTAGAATTACTCTAAAATAATCGAGGCAAATTCCGTTTGCTATGGATAATGTTTGCCTGTTACGTTGGGTTCTAAAGAAATAAAGTTAGAAGTATGGTCATTTGATTGTAAAATAGTTAAGATTATTCTAATAAATCGAAGCACTGTATGTTTGATGTGTTGGTGTACGATCCATTACATGTCTAGGATCGAAGGAAGTACTGTTACTCCATGTTGTGGATGTTAGTTGTATGGAATTATTTATCGGTTGTTGCGATGAAAGTATGATGTGAACCGTCATTAGAAGGTGTGGTCATTTTTGTAACTTACTTAACTTTGAATCGCTAAAGACAAGCATTTTTCAAATATTGATTTGAATAATTAACTTTGAAGACTACAGCACATTGATTAGCAGTGTTTGCGGTAAGAATGTTGACATATCTATAGTGTTTCTTTATTTTATTGGGTTGATTTGGGTTAGAATACATTGTACTGGTGCTCTGAATGACTTGATAAAAGAAATAACTTGGTGTTGACGTGTAGACAGGTCTTTCCTTGTAAACTGTTATTTGTGCTGATGATTTTTTTAAAAGATGTATTCGGTGGTATTGCGAATGTTTATCGATAGTAGCGAATGGTGTACGAAGAATGCGCGATATTGTCAATCGATAGAAAGTCTGGTCGTTTTGTAGCTATTTTGTGTATGTCGAGTTTAGTAAATCGATGGATCGGATTAGTCTAGAAAAAAGAACTTGCCTACTAATTTGTGCTGTTATATGATATTATGACGTGGTGTATAAAAATCATCGTAAATGATAAGAATACTTTTGTCATGTCTTAGAGGAAGAAGAAGGAGGAGGAGAACCTGTTGGGATACCTCACTTTGCGAGGGTGACTGAAGTTGTATGGTTAATGCTCGTTAGACAGGATTGTTTAAACTTTGCACTCAGTAATGATTGATAGTTTTATAACTTTGACTTTTTCCTCCTACAATCAAATGTGCAGGTCGTAAATTAGCTTAAATACCTAGGAGTTACAATTACGAACAACAAACTGGAAAGAACACATAGAAAATATTGTAGGGAAGGCGACCCTGAGGCTTCGTTTCTTTGGTAGAGCACTTAGAAAAGGCAACTGTTCTACTAAGAAAACTGTGTACACTATCATTGTTCGTCCTCTTTTGGAGTATTGCTGCGCATTGTGCAATCGTCACCAAGTAAGACTGAATTTCAGTAATGTTTCGGTTGCAGTTGCTATGCTTACTGATCATTCGTAGTAGACACTTCTGTGTGGAGTGTATGTGAATCATTTAACCATGTAGCGGTGGATTTTACGTTCGTTTATCAGGTGTCACAAATGCTAGAGCGACTGTTTTTTCCGCACAAGTGGCGTTAACAGATACTCTACCGATTAAGGTAACACTCTTCTGGCAAGTAACCTGTCTTGAATTTTTTTCTCCTAGGTCTATAGACCAGAAAAATCGAAACAATCTACTTTTCACCAAAGGGCTGTTGCAGATGCAAACTATTACGTATTTTAGGTAATCACATAGACGTTTGAGTGCTCCTCATTACACATCGATCTTCCCAGAGAAATCTTATGATCTACAATCTACAGCAGACGTATTTTAATGGCGGTCTATATACACCACGGAAGAGTAAAAAGCTCAGTTCACAGAAGGAAGAATTCTAAGATGCTTATACCTCTTTCCCCACAATGCAAAAAAGGTACTGATTTACGGGATCTTACAACGCACTAGACGCAACTCTAACCCTTCTTAAGACAAAGCGATCCAGAGATCGAAGACACACATCATAACACCGCAGAAGCAGAATAATATATCTTACGACGTCTGTAGACAACTCGAAAGGGTTATCTGCACGTACCACCGAAGGGTAAAGCGTCTGGCAACAGAAAAAGATTCATAGATTTCTTATAATCGCATCCAGCTACAGGCGAGTTACGCAAAACTTAGAATGCAACAGACTCTCTCTCGTTCAGGTGTTTAGTTGCACTGACGCGAGGTGTCTCGGTGGAAGCGCAGTTGTTATCGAGCTGTATTCACGTTACTGTTAGTCGTTTTTATTTTTAAATCGATTTTCTTCTCTGGTCGTTTCCGCAGTGTCTATACCATGCATCAAGAGAATTTGTTCAAGGTAATGATTTCACTCGCCGATTTTCGGTATTCCTAACTGTAAATTTGAATATTCTTTTCTAGAACAGTATGTCTTCTTCATATTCACGGAATGTATGACATTAACTGCGAAATGGGTAAAGTTGCGTACCCAGCCGGGATTGGAACCTGGGTCTCCTGCTTTATAGGCAGTTGCGCTGGCCTCTACACCATGTCCGAAAGAACAGACGCCACCTGCATATATAAAAATATGTCTTCTGTTGTTTTTGTAGTTGTGCATTTATAGACCGCGACATCGACAGAACATTTGTGAATTTGAATACAAGTTCGCTTAGACTTGTGCAGGTCGCTACAGCCTGTCTATGATCTAATGCACGTTGTTGTGCTTTGCGGGGCTAAGATATATTTTAAAGGCGTCCGTTGGCTGTCGCATACGTGGACTATACGAAGAGCGCGGTTGGTGGCTTGAACTTGGCATTATAAGTACTTGCGCACATACCTGTGACATTACAGATGTAATTTTACATGCTACACGAGTCGTACTTAAGATTCATTGTATCGCATCACCAAGCGGAGTGTATCAAGATGTAGTATACAGTCCTGCTCAGAGACATATCTGGTGGGGCACGAATTCCGAAAACGATACATCTTTTTTTCGACATTCCCAAATGTTTAGCTTGGGTTAGACTTGTTTCTAAGAATTGTCAATAAATACAGATAGTTATTTATTGACCACCTTCAATTGCATTTCAATGTAATGACAGTTAGAGGTGAAAACTATAATTTTTCTTCCCGACAAAGAAAATTAGGTGATGGATGGTTCTGACCAGGTTTCGAACACAGGACTGCTGATTCAATGACCTTACCTGACCCCTCATCAGGCTCCCCCCCCCCTCCCAATCGATCTACATGAAACTCACTTGAATTTAATACACATTCACTACCATTGACTTTACTGGTACTTGTTTATAAACAATTGTTGTTGTTATTAAACATTACTTACGAAAAGCATCGCAGACACTATTGCTCACTGGCGATTTCCGAGAAAAAACGGCATGATCTTTTGGAAACTGTTAATGTAAATATAGGTTGTCAAAATTAATCCGATATGCAAATAAATATGAAATTAATCGGAGGCGGTTGCGGTGACAGACGGTGGCAAGGGCGGACCAATCAGACATCGCTGCGAGGCCCAAGACAGAGACCGTAACGGTGATCTTTGCAAAAAAATGTTCAAACGTTTGTAAAGCTTAAGGGACTTAACTGCGGGGTAATCAGTCCCTAACCTTACAAACTACTTATGAACTAACTTATACTAAAGACGGCACAAACATCCATGACCGAGGGAGGATTCGAACCTCCGACGCGGGAGGACGCGCGATCCGCAACGTGGCGCTCCAGACCGCTCGGCTCCTCCAGCGCGGCGCTCTTTGCAGAGCACAAGAAGTGCAGTAGTCGTTAGCCGACTTTATATAACTGATACACGACGCAATATTCCACCATAGTCATTTTAAGAGTAAAAAAGCATTTGTTGGAGACGTCAAAGGTGGGTGGAGGTTAAAAGCTGTGCGTGTGTTGTGGATGTTGAACCTATCGTTAAATCAGACAACAAATTGTTCATTAACACAGTAATTTGGTTTAATTATGGCCATGATATTGATGTATATACTATTAAATAAGAAACAGTGCATTAAACTGATTATGTGCGCAACGAATATTTTAAACACAAAACAACTGTGGCAAGTCACCATTTGAAACAGACACTGACTATACTCAAAAATTTTGACTGCGAGAAAGATATTAAAAAAGCACAAACCACTTTCTTAATGTTTGACTGTGAGAAGTTTATGCAGATTATTGAAATTTAGTATCATAGTCAATTAACTATCATTTACTATGGCACCAATAACGAAATCTGTTCAGCAATATTATCAAAATCAATACTGCACTTTAAATCCACTAATAACTAATTATCAAATGAAGGAAGTAGGTTAATTTTCTAACTACGTAAATGAAACAGGAAAGAAAGGTCAACTTTGTTACTTATTATTAATAATCAGCATTACATTACCTACATAACACAACTTCTTTCTAATGACATCAAATGCAGTTACCTTCATTCCAGCGGTATTACAATACAATACAATATATATTCCAAATACAATCAAATCGACTTGCAGCCTCTGCTCTACATAGGAGCTCTACATAGGAGCCATACACACAACTCAACCGCTCTCTAAGCGAGCTGAACCACAAGTGCGAGCTCCAATGCTATGCAATACATGATCTTTGCCGAAGATAAAACTTCACAGAGTTAAGTACACATATCGATACACATAGTAGAAGTGATATTATACATTTTCTTGCAAGCAAGTTACTCGACACAAAACAGGAGGCACAATATTAGACATCTTCTTACAAAAATAATTTTTACGGACACGTTTCAAGGTGGCAGAGTCAGTGGGGGAGGTGATATGACAAGTGATGTTGTCCAGAGAGATGTGGAACATACTTATACAGAGCCATTAAATTTAAATGAAAGTAAAAGTGGCCTGAGGCTGTATTTCACCATACTGCTTTTAGAGTAGTAAACACTGATTGGAGGCGGCCTTGGCCGCTAGGGGGATGGCGGCAGTGGGGAGAGGGACTTGGGGGAGGTGGGTCATCAAGTGATCCGTGGCAGGGAGTTGTGGAAGAAACATTTATGAAGCTATTAAATTCAAATGAAGGGAATAGTGGCCTCCTACTCTGCTCATCCCAATAAAGAAAGAAAACCACAAAAACAGAAAAATTTACGTGGGTATGGATCTGGGAGAAAGATTTTTACTCCACCTTCCCTTATCCCACCTGTTATGTACGTTTCTGGTGATAGTTAATGAACTTGGTGAAATTTGTTGAGATTACAGTATTATATGTGTCTCAAGTGGATGACATTGTGTAGTTTAACATGAGGGGTTATGCTGACTGACCCAGTTTTGAATGTGCACCATTCAGTCAGCTGCATGGAGACAAGTAGGAGCTTTAGGATATGGCCAATGTATAGATCAGTAGATAGTACAATTAGTGTGGCAGTGAAGGGTCTTCTAAAAGAAACCTCTACAGTACCCCAAAGCTGAATGACAAGTGAGGTATAGGGCAGTAAATTGTTCATTTCGTATAACATTGTACTAGCTGTGCTTAGAGAATTCAGACACCGTATTTCAATCGTGTTGTGAGTTTATGTATTGTTGAAACACTCATCACTGAAAATAATTATTAAAAATCATTGCAACAACAGCGTATAAAAGTCAGTGGCCTATAGTTGGGGATTTTGCCGAACAACTCTTTGCACCACAATTTGGTATAATTTTTCACCGACACACACGCATTGTCGAGTATCACTCACTCAGTAGACTTTCGGAAATTTTGCAGTGATATAATGTATTAAAATGTGTGATACATGCAAAGGCTGAGTAGAATGAAATGAGCACTACTATTTTTCTCTGGAATTACTTAATTGAGAGGGGTGCATGAGGTTGCAAACCTTGAACGTAATTACTCCCATTATTTATCAACTTTTGCTAAATTTCTGTGTCACGCGCAATCTACGCACTGTTTCTGTCAATGGCGTGGATAATGTCGTCTCTCATGATGTTCCCATTATTTATCAACTTTTGCTAAATTTCTGTGTCACGTGCAATCTATGCTCTGTTTCTGTCAATGGCGTGGATAATGTCGTCTCTCATGATGTTCCCATTATTTATCAACTTTTGCTAAATTTCTGTGTCACGTACATCTATGCTCTGTTTCTGTCAATGGCGTGGATAATGTCGTCTCTCATGATGTTCCCATTATTTATCAACTTTTGCTAAATTTCTGTGTCACGCGCAATCTATGCTCTTTTTCTGTCAATGCGTGGATAATGTCGTCTCTCATGGTGTACCAGATCTTTCACTTTGGCAAAGATGTCAGGTTACTGCAGGAGATATTTCAGAATTTCCCACTGCCAGCAGCGAAAGACGGCCTGGGCGGCAGCAGTGGTTTGACATCATACATTGTCTTGCAGAATGGTGGCGTGCTGCCAGTGGAAAGTTTTTCAAGATCCACTGTACTCACCTGACAATAGTCCCTGTACAGTGGCGTAGCTAGCGTGGGTGGCACCTCGACCGGTTCTCGGCGGTGTCACCCCACGAATAAAAACTTAAAAAAAAACTAGTATGATTTAAGTAATATAAAAGAAAGTAATTAATCATCAAACTGCATTTTATAATACACTAGCTGAAAACCCGACGTTGCCCGGGTATTTATTTTTTCATTTCTTCAATTTTTCAGGTATACATTCACTTGTATAAGTGCTGTATGTCTAAAATCTCTTGGGAATACAATTAGTAGTAAAGAAGTAATAGAATAAAATTGGAGCTCGATGGAGCAATTTTCCATGAATGTTGCTGTTTATGTGCTCATATCTCATGAACAACGTGTCATGTTGTGATACTATTTTGAAGGTACATTGAACTATATATGTGTATACTGTCTGTAAAATTTCCTGTTGCTACAATTTGTAGTACTCAAATTATAAATTGTAACGTCATACCGAGAGCCGTAGTTTTACTCCATAAACAGCGGAAAAGTAGTAAGCGAGAAACTTTTTTTCCTTTTATCATTTTACTATGGTTGCCAGCGAGAAAAAGTTTAATAAAGGTTTGAAATTATGTTTAAAGTTTGTTGCAAGTCGCTAACTACTGTCATTCTCATACAGTAAATTTCGAAAGTCTCGCCGCATTGTATGGCATTTTTTTGCGATTTCTATTGGTTATGACGTAATATCTTTTGAACCATGTGCCGTATGTGATTCGTAACCATGCAGCAATTGTTCCCTCAGGATAAGGAGTGTGTGTACCATATTTGGTTGAAATCGGTTCGGTGGTTTAGGAGAAAATGAGCAGCATTGTCGCAAAATGCAGCTGTTTTTCGCGCATCTCATTCTTTATGACGTCATATCTCGTGAACTCCACTCCCATGAACCACAGACATTGCCGAGGTGGGGTGGCTTGCGTGCCTCAATGATACAGATAGCCGTACCTTAGGTACAACCACATTGGAGGGGTATCTGTGGAGAGGCCAGACAAACGTGTGGTTCCTGAAGAGGGGCAGCAGCCTTTTCAGTAGTTACAGGGGCAACAGTCTGGATGGTTGACTGAGCTGGCCTTGTAACATCAGCTAATGTGGCTTTGCCACACAGTTACTGCGAACGGCTGAAAGCAAGGGGAAACTACAGCCGTTATTTTTCCCGAGGACATGCAGCTCTACTGTATGAACATATGATGATGACATCCTCTTGGGTAAAATATTCCGGAGGTAAAATAATCCCCCATTCTGATCTCCGGGCGGGGACTACTCAGGAGAATAAGATCACCAGGAGAGACAGTACTGGCATTCTACGGGTCGGAGCGTGGAATGTTAGATCCCTTAATCGAGTAGGAAAATTAGAAAATTTAAAAAGGGAAATGGATAGGTTGAAGTTAGATATAGTGGGGATTAGTGAAGTTCGGTGGCAGGATGAACAGGATTTCTGGTCAGGTGAGTATAGGATTATAAATACAAAATCAATTGGAGGTATCACAGGAGTAGGATTGATAATGAATAAGAAAACAGGCATGCGGGTAAACTACTATGACCAGCACAGTGATCGCATTATCATTGTCAAGATAGATACGAAGCCAACACCGACAACAGTAGTACAGGTTTATATGCCAACTAGCTCTGCCGATGATGAGGAAATCGAAGAAATATATGAGGAGCTGAAGGGAATTATTCAGACAATTAAGGGAGAGGAAAACTTAATTGTTATGGGCGACTGGAATTCGGTAGTAGGACAAGGAAGGGAAGGTAAGATAGTAGGTGAATATGGTCTGGGCAAAAGGAATGAAAGAGGAAGCCGCCTGGTAGAATTTTGCACAGAACATAATTTAGTTATTACAAACACCTGGTTTAAGAATCACAAAAGAAGGTTGTACACGTGGAAGAGACCAGGAGACAGCGGGAGATACCAGATAGATTTTATAATGGTAAGACATAGATTTCGGAACCAGGTTTTAAATTGTACAACATACCCAGGGGCAGATATAGACTCTGCCCATAACATGTTGGTTATGAACTGTAGGCTGAAACTGAAGAAACTACAAAAAGGTAGGAAAATAAGGAGATGGGACTTGGATAAATTGAAGGAACCTGTAGTTCTTAAAAATTTCAGAGGGAGCTTTAGGCAACAATTGACAGAAACAGGGGAAAATAAAACAGTAGAGGAGGAATGGGAAAAATTGAGAGATGAAATAGTGAAGGCAGCAGAGGACAAATTAGGTAGGAAGGCAAGACCTGCAAAAAATCCTTGGATATCACAGGAGATATTAAATTTAATCGATGAAAGGAGAAAATATAAAAATGCAGTAAATGAAACAAGCAAAATGGAGTACATACGACTAAGAAATGAGATTGGCAGGAAGTGCAAAATTGCTAAGCAGGAGTGGTTAGAAGGCAAAAGCAAGGATATAGAAGAATGTATAAATAGGGGAAAAATAGATACAGCCTACAGGAAAATAAAAGAAACATTTGGAGATAAGAAAAACAGCTCTATGAATATCAAGGACACTGATGGAAAACCAGTTCTCAGCAAAGAAGGGAAAGCTGAAAGGTGGAAAGAGTATATAGAGGGGCTCTATGAAGGAAATGAACTTCGAGACAATATTGTAGGAAGGGAAGAGGATGTAGATGAAGATGAAATAGGAGACACTGTACTGAGAGAAGAATTTGACAGAGCCCTGAAAGACCTAAGTCGAAACAAGGCCCCTGGAGTGGATGATATTCCCTCAGAGATACTGAAGTCTCTGGGAGAACCAGCCATGTCAAAAGGATGGAAAAGCTGGTAGAAGCCGACCTCGGAGAAGATCAGTTTGGGTTCAGGAGAAATGTAGGAACACGGGAGGCAATACTCACTTTACGGCTTATCCTAGAAGATAGATTAAGAAAAGGCAAGCCTACATTTCTAGCTTTTGTAGATTTGGAGAAGGCTTTTGACAATGTTGATTGGAATAAACTCTTTCAAGTTCTGAAGCAAGCAGGAGTAAAATATAGGGAGCGTAAGGTTATTTACAACTTGTACAAAAACCAGACAGCGGTTGTCAGAGTTGAAGGGCATGATAGGGATGCAGTGGTTGGGAAGGGAGTAAGACAGGGTTGTAGTCTTTCTCCAATGTTATTCAATTTGTACATTGAGCAAGCTATAAAGGAAAGCAAGGAGAAATATGGAGAAGGAATTAAAGTTCAGGGTGAAGAATTAAAAACTTTGCGTTTTGCCGACGACATAGTAATTCTGTCAGAGACAGCAAAGGACCTGGAAGAGCAGTTAAACGGAATGGACAGTGTGTTGAAAGGTGCATATAAGATGAAGATTAACAAGAGTAAAACTAGGTTAATGGAGTGCAGTGTAAGAAAATCAGGTGATGCTGAAGGAATTAGATTGGGTAACGAAGCAATAAAGGAGGTAGATGAATTTTGTTACTTGGGCAGTAAAATAACAAATGATGGTCGCAGTACAGAGGATGTAAAATGCAGAATGGCAATGGGAAGAAAAGCGTTTTTGAAAAAGAGAAATTTGTTAACATCGAATATTGATTTAAGCCTAAGGAAGTCCTTTCTGAAGGCATGTGTATGGAGTGTGGCCTTGTATGGGAGTGAGACATGGACGATAAACAGTGCGGACAGGAAGAGGATTGAGGCTTTTGAAATATGGTGCTACAGAAGAATGCTGAAGATTAGGTGGGTGGATCGCGTAACTAATGAGGAGGTACTGAACAGAATTGGGGAGACAAGGAATTTCTGGCATACCTTGACTAAAAGAAGGGATCGATTGGTAGGACACATTCTTAGACATCAAGTAATTGTCAATTTAGCGTTGGAGGGAAGTGTGTGGGGTAAAATCCGCAGAGGAAGACCAAGAGATGGATACATTAAGCAGATTCAGACAGATGTAGGTTGCCGTTCTTATGTGGAGATGAAGAGGCTTGCTCAGGATAGGTTATCGTGGAGAGCTGCATCAAACCAGTCTCCGGACTGAAGACCACAACACATCTCGTGAACTATATATCGTATGTGATTCTTACACTTACGGCGACCGTCCTCATGGATTGAAGCTTACGTGTACAAAATTACATAAAGATTGAAACAAAACTGTAGATTTGTATGCAACACGTTAAAACATACGGACACTTTGCTTTATATATTAGATTTATATTCTTTTATTATGCATTATGAAACAGTATTATATACACTACATTAGTATAAATTCTTCATAATACTATTCAAGAAAGATACACTTAAAATTTCTTTCTAGCTTTAATAGCTCCGAACTCAGAAATAACATTTTCAAAACTAATGTTTTGCCTTGCCTCATGTTCGATAGTTAACATGGCAAGATTATTTAGCCTCGTATTGCTCATTGCGGTTCGCAAGTAATTTTTAATTAATTTCAGTTTACTAAAGCACCTCTCATACGAGCAACTGATACGCAAATAGTCACAAATACACTCCTGGCCATTAAAATTGCTACACCACGAAGATGACGTGCTACAGACGCGAAATTTAACAGACAGGAAGAAGATGCTGTAACATGCAAATGATTAGCTTTTCAGAGCATTCACACAAGGTTGGCGCCGGCGGCGACACCTACAACGTGCTGACATGAGGAATGTTTCCAACCGATTTCTCATATACAAACAGCAGTTGACCGGCGTTGCCTAGTAAAACGTTGTTGTGATGCCTCGTGTGAGGAGGAGGAATACGTACTATCAAGTTTCCGACTATGATAAAGGTCTGATTGTAGCCTATCGCGGTGCGTTTTATCGTATCGCGCCACTGATTCTCGCGTTGGTCGCGATCCAATGACTGTTAGCAGAATATGGAATCGGTGGGTACAGGAAGGCAATATGGAACGCCGTGCTGGATTCCAACGGTCTCAAATCACTAGCAGTCGAGATAACAGAGCATCTTATCCGCATGGCTGTAACGGATCGTGCAGCCACGTCTCGATCCCTGTGTCAACAGATGGGCACGTTTGTAAGACAACAACCACCAGCACGAACAGTTCGACGACGTTTGTAACAGCATGGACTATCAGCTCGGAGACCATGGCTGCGGTTACCCTTGACGCTGCATCACAGACAGGAGCGCCTGCGATGGTGTACGCAACGACGAACCTGGGTGCACGAACGGCAAAACGTCATCTTTTCGGATAAATTCAGGTTATGTTTACAGCATCATGATGGTCGCATCTGTGTTTCGCGACATTGCGATGAACGCACATTGGAAGCATGTATTAGTCATCGCCATACTGGCGTATCACCCGGCGTGATGGTATAGGGTGCCATTGGTTACACGTCTCGGTCACCTCCTGTTCGCATCGACAGCACTTTGAACAGTGGCCGTTACATTTCAGATGTATTACGACCAGTGGCTCTACTCTTCATTCGATCCCTGCGAAACCCTACATTGCACGGCTGCATGTTGCAGGCCCTGTACGGGCCATTCTGAATACGGAAAATGTTCGACTACTGCCCTGGCCAGCACATTCTCCAGATCTCTCACCAACTGAAAACGTCTGGTCAAGGTGGCCGAGCAACTGGCTCGTCAGAATATGCCAGTCACTACTCTTGATGAACTGTGGTATCGTGTTGACGCTGCATGGGCATCTGTACCTGTACACGCCATCCCAAATTGCGTGAAAATGTAATCACATGTGAGTTCTAGTATAATATATTTGTCCCGTCTAACATTTGCATTTCTTCTTGGTGAAGCAATTTTAATGGCCAGTAGTGTAACTTTAGAGAGCGCTTAAGTTTTGGAAGAGAGTCTAAGTCGGCCGCAGTGGCAGAGTGGTCTGCGGCGCGCCAGTCACAGTCTGCACGGCCGCTACGGTGGGGCTTCGAATCCCCCCTCGGGCATAGGTGCTTGTGTCGTCTTTAGTATAAGGTAGTTCATAAGTAGTTTGTAGTTTTAGGGACTGAAGACCCCGCAGTTAAGCCCCTTAAGCTTAAGAAACATTTGAACATTTGAGAGTCTGTAAAATTCCATTTCACAATGAATTTTGAGAAGTCTAGACACACCCAATTAGAAACTGTAACATCTGCAAGTATCAAATGTCTTCTCAGTGGTGGAATTTCGAAGAGGAGTTCTGCTTCTGCTACTTCATCATAAAAACCAGTAAATTTTGACACAGCTAATTTCAGCTCCTCGGTGTTTGTCAAAAGCATGGTATTTGGCTGCACAACCTCGAATAATGAGGAGACATCTTGAATTGACTTTGATCTTGTTCGGAATTAGTACTGAATCGGTCAAGACACTCCAAAATTTCCTTTGATGTACTGCTCTCAGAGTTCTGCATCGGTTGTCTGTTTGCCAGCCATTTTTTTTTCTGCGACGAATTAACGATTAACGTTAACTTCCGTTAAACTGTCTGTAAAGTAACACTTTAACATTTAACGAAGTTAACTTTTTCATCAACGGATTAATGATTAACAAAACTAAATTTTTGATTAACGGTGCCCGGCTCTGGGCTCTTCTACAATACGATCTCGACTTTGTTCCATATTATGAGGAAGTGATTCTATTTTTATAAGTGACTGATCAAGACTCAAGCCTTCAGTTTGAAAAGCTACCTGAGTACACTTGGATGTCACCCTCATACGGATGACACCCAGGGAGGACAGCCCACATCGCCGTTCCTTAGCTACGCCACTGTCCCTACCACTACATGTTTGCCAGTGAGAAACATCTGGAACAGCACGGGAGATGACATTTCCCACGCCTGAGGCCCGTCAATACGGAACATCAACAGAAATAGAAGCTCAGGTGGTATACAGCGCCAGCCGGATATTTGGCAAAAGACCACGTAACGGGCACCATTATACTACGAACCTCTGCCAAGAAAGTCTTTTCGGAGAAAATTCATAGTTGTCATTACTTTTTACTCAATCCCTGTAATTGTGAGAATTACGGCACGGGACATGATTTGCAGTGATCCTGTGGTTGTCTAGCTTTCTTCCCCAGCTTTCGTTTCATTGATCCAATGAGTGACAAGGTTTTTACTATCACGTTTTCCTCCTTCTTGGAGAGAGACCGATGTTTACTGGTCCTGATACGCAATTTGTTGTTATTCTTGGCTCAGAAGGACTGTGTTCCTTCTGAGTGGCGTTGATACCGTCCGTTCCTAGATCATATCAGTCGCACACTGCGCATGTTCTGGGCTGTCCGTCGTAAGGGCATACAGCGCTGTAGGATGCGTTTCGGTAGAGATTTACGTTTCTTTGGATCTACCGTAACTTGCCTAACCTCGCTCAGAACAGGCATGGTAAATCTGGTACCACACCTCTCCTCGCCAACTACCACGCAGGGGGCTCGTGTTCGATTCCCGGCAGAGGACTGGGTGTTGTCATCATCATCATCATCATCTCGTCATCATCGACACGTAAGTCGTCCACAAGGCGTCTATAAAACGACTTGCACTCGGCGACCGAACACTCCAATATGAAGTCTTCAGGCCGACAATGCCATACGATAATTTCCCTCGCCAGTGAAAATCTCGCCCATAGTCAATTTTAAAAGGATCTCTCCTTCTCCCTGGTGCATAACGCTTAATCATAATACATTATTTGAATCTCACATGCTGTTTTCATGTGAAAATTTCATAGTGCATCCTCTTTCTTCGGATCTATTACAAATTCTCGTTTATATATCGTTCACATAAGCATCAGTCGCGGATTCCACAACTTGTATACCACCTGAAGAAATTCTAGACTTCTCAAAAAGATAACTTTGTCTAAACTTGAACGTATCTTATCTTGAAATAAATTCCATCTTCAAAATAATAATAATTGCGATGTGCTCGTCTTTCAGATGGACACCATTTTAATGACTTGCATTTTCCCAACCTAACCAAGTTGTCCAGTTGTCCAACCAGGGCAAAAAGAAATAAAGTTTAGTGTCGTATCTGAACCAAGTGTCATCTCTGGCGTCTACTCAGACCGTTGAGACGTGATGATTACCTTAACCCCTTAGTGCCTGACTTAATTTCTACAGTAACAAAAAAAATCATATTTTGTATTGAGTATTGGTACGTTACACCATTAATACTGTCAAATGTAAGGGAAGTTAAATGTAGGTGGTATAATTAAGTACGTGTTATATTAGGGAGAACAATGTTCGTAGTAGACGTGTGCGATTGTTGACATAATTTTTTTCGGAATCCGTGATATTCGAGCGGGAAAATATTTCAATATTTAACGTGGACTGGCCCATACCGGCAAGCAGTTTAAATGCACATAAAGTGTGTCCAGTAATATGTCAGCATATTGAAAAAATGTTTGTAAAGCTTATGGGACTCGACTACGGGGTCATCAGTCCCTAAACTTACAAACTACTTATGAACTACTTACGAACTAGGACGGCACAAATATCCATGCCCGAGGGGGGATTCGAACCCCCGACCGTGGTGGCCGTGCAGACCGTGACTGAAGCGCCGCAATCCCCTCGGCCACCACCAGCATGTTGAATGCCACGTAAAAAGTTTGTGGATACATTTTGTATGATCACCAGCGCCGGCTATAGGGTGCTGAAGACTAAAATATTATTCCGTCTCATTCAACATCCACCGCTAATCTCACGACTGCGCACTGAATTCAGGGTATCTGAAGAGAAAACGTGCTGAATGCAATCTTCCTGCTGGCTGTATCCATCCAAGTTGCTCACTCGACACTACCTATCACGGCGCATGTATTATTCGTTTCAAGAACAGCAACAAGGAAGCGTCCATGCAGCTGCAAAGTCTCTCGTTCACCACAGAAACTTACTGGGGGTCCAAATGAAAGAAAATTCGGGCATTACATTATGGTTTCATTAATACGAATGGATTTATATGTAACATTTTCACTCAGTGACTCATGTTAGCAAATAAGAGATCATGCAGTGCATGTACTGCATTCATGGAGAATACTCCCCTAAGGCACTGGAATAATACAACGCCACACAATATTTGTTTGCATATGTTGCCAGCGCAACGATTTACACTCACTTGCTAGTAATTGTCAGTAAGAGTCGGAGGGAGGGGTCATGTTTTCGTGGTTAAATAATAGTAACTGCAACGAGTACCGTGTCTGACAACTACATTTTAATTTTCTGGTAAGTCCGAAAGACATGTTAATTTTTTAGTTCACAATTTTTTTCTAGTTACGTCTACTTACAGGTGATTTACATTTCGTGAATCACTGTTTTGCAAATCTAGACACATGCTAACTGACATATAGGTAATAAAACTTTAAAAGATTGTAGTGCAGAGCATGATAATTAACAGTGAACTAATAAAAAATCAAAATATCATCATAGGAATAAACGTACAAAGCGATCGCTTTGGAATCTACGAGCTTGTTTAGACCATATTTTACGCATCTTCTCATTGTTTGGAACATGCAAAAAAAATTTTCTGGAGTTGTTCCGTAGAACGTAATACTATTAGATAATTTTCCAAAATATTAACGCTCGAACAATGTATCACTGCTGTAAGCTGTTACGACAGCGGAATCAGCATTCTGGACAGTGACGTCACAGACAACTCAGTACTGAAATGGATGCGTCTCAGCGGGATTTCAAATAATTAGGATTTTATTTCCGGTTTTTCTTTATGGAAAAAAAGAAAGAAAACAGTTACATACCCTGTGGCAAAGCACTACAAGGTTCGGTATTTATGTAGTCTTCTTCTCTCGTTCTCAATCCGAAGATTGGTTGGCAGCAATTCTTCTCCTCCACACTTCTCTGTTCTCGGATAGCCTCTTCATTTCCTGATATGATTCCACTCCTACATCTCTTTGAATCTGTTTCAAGTACTGCAATCTGGATCTTCTTCGCCGACCGCGGTAGCCGATTGGACTGAGGCGCTCCAGTCACGGTCTGCACGGCCACTACGGTTGGGGGTTCGAATCCCCCCCTCGGGCATGGATATTTGTGCCGTCGTTAGTCTTAGATAGTTCATAAGTAGTTTGTAAGCTTAGGGACTGATGACCCATAAGTCCCATAAGTTCTACAAACATTTTATTTTGATTTTTGGGTCTTCCTCTGTCTCTTTTTCCTTCTACCATTCCTTCCATAATATTTATTATAAACTCATTGTGCCTATACAGATGACCTATTAACTTGTGTCTTCTCTTCATTATTGTTTTCAGAAGTGCTCTTTCTTCGCCGATTCTTCTAAGAACTTCTTCGTTTGTCATCTTGGCTGTTCAAGAGATTTTTTGCATCCTCCTCCAACACCTTAGTTCAAATGCTTCTTGTCTTCTCTTGCCGCAAACGCCGAATGTCCAAGTCTCCACACATAGCATTTTATAAATGCTTTTTTGGTCTCTTCTTTTATATTTCTTGATGCAAGAAGCATCCGTTTATTGTTGAAGGGTAGTTTAGCTTGCGCAAATCTACTTTTTATGTCTGCTGAACTTTTGCCATCCGGTGTAATTGTACTTGCTAAGTAGGTGAATACATTGACTTGTTTCAACGGTACATCGTTGATTTTAATATCAGTTGTAATTTTCTCGTGGCTGCATACCATGATCTCTGTCGTCTTTGTGTTGATTTTCATGTTATATTTAGCTGGCAGGATCTCATTCATTCTCGATAACGCATTTTGCAGATTTTCTTCGCTCTCTTCAATGATGGCTTAATTCCTTCCAGTTTCGCCACATAACCTGTCGATATTTTTGTTACTGTTTTCCGGTTATTTATATCGGTATAGTTTTGCTGCTTTCTTCACTGTTGGCCAATGCTTAAAAAGTCAAATGTATATTAATTTTTTTTCCAGTGACGTCTTCTTCTCACAGGGTACACCTGGCTACCTATCATATACCTGAGAGGCATAATTCTCAGTTACAGTACACTGACCATCGTGTTCTGTAGTCGATCAAGTGCTCACTTCTCGTAATGATAGAAGAAAAGTTAATAGAGGCAGTGAGAGAGCATAGGGAACTATACGATCCAAAACATGCTTACTATATGAAGATAAATGGCTACATTGAAATATATAGTTTGATCATTAGATATCACGTTGAGTAACCACTAGCAATGAATTATCTCTGGACGTAGGGGTTAAATTTATATAACACCCCTCCATTTTCAAAAAAATGTTCAAATGTTTGTAAATTTATCAGACCAAACTGCGTGGTCATCAGTCCGCCCTCCATTTTGCGTGTGGGTGGGAAAACACCATAGTTCAATGGGTTGCACGAATTAATGATCCCCTTAAGTAGGCAACGGGATTAGGTGGACTCAAGGGCGCGCTACACCCTCTGACAAATGTGTGATTCGCAGCTAAAGCAGTTGTTGTTACAGCAGAGTTCCGAATCTGATTCGGATACCAACGCCGAGGACGAAGCTTCTCTTGTGTCACTAAGAAATAAAAAGTTAAAATTTCCGAACAGATATATTTTGAGTGAAAGGAAATGGTATGCTCGGTTTGAAATTACCAAGAAGATGAGTGATGCTGATTTCACAAATTATTTCAGAATGAACAGACAACAGTTTTCAGAACTGCATGGGATAATACAGGAAGCCATCGATGCAAATGGATGTGACGCACAAAAGCCGATTGCTACCGAGGAAAAACTGGCAGTATTTTTTTAGATAAGCGATAAATACATCATACTTTCTCCATGTAAGGGATCATTAATTCGTGCAACCCATTGAACTATGGTGTTTTCCCACCCACACGCAAAATGGATGGGTGTTATATAAATTTAACCCCTATGTCCAGATATAATTCACTTTTATTGCTAGTGGTTACTCAACGTGATATCTAAGGATCAAACTATATATTTCAATGTAGCCATATATCTTCATATAGTCGGCATGTTTTGGATCGTATTGTTCTCTATGCTCTCCCACTGCCTCTATTAACTTTTCTTCTATCATTACGAGAAGTGAGCCGTTGATCCACTACAGAACACGATGGTCAGTGTACTGTAACTGAGAATTATGCCTCTCAGGTATATGATAGGTAGCCAGGTGTGCCCTGTGAGAAGAAGACGTCAATCGAAAAACATTTTAATTAATATACATTTGACTTTTTAAGCATTGGCCAACAGTGAAGAAAGCAGCAAAACTATACCGATATAAATAACTGGAAAACAGTAACAAAAATATCGACAGGTTATGTGACGAAAATCGAAACAGTACTGGATGAGAAACTTCGGTGTGCAGACGGCTTTTTTCACCCCTCCCGGCATCGCCTTTCCCACGGTGCTAGCTAGCGTCGCTCTGCCGCAGGAGACTGTGGCTCTACTCGGCCACAACCAGCACCCCCTATAGAAGAAAGCCTGCGCACGACGTCACAACATGGCGGCGGTGAGACTTGGAGTCCTCTGAAAGATTGTAAACATTAGCACTGCACGCTGTTTATAGTGCATTCTTCCGTTCAGGAGTGTATTCATTACGCAAATTGTTGTTGTGTACGGTGTGATCGCTACACTGGACGATTTCTGTGTGTGAGAACAACGTGTGATCTTTCTTTTACTGGCAAAATGCCGTTTCGCCGTTCTCTGCCAAAATGTAGAGGAAATTACGACTGTGGCCCAAAAGTTACCGCCTTTAAACGTTCAGAGAAGAAGAAACGGATATCAAGAATTTTCAGGGTAATTTGGCTCCTTCTTCAAGTTAATGAGTAAGTTTTAGTTTTTGTTTAACCTTACAAAAGAGTTTTAAGGCATGACTGTTTACCGTTGGATATTGCGATTCATTTTATTTACGTAACCACCCTCATTAGCTTATTCTTCTCCGGATGTTTAAAGACGGAAACTTTTGGGGCACAGTCGTAATTTCCTCTACATTTCGGCACACAACAGCGAAATGAGGGTGGTTACGTAAATAAAATGAATCGCAATATCCAACGGTAAACAGTCATGCCTTAAAACTCTTTTGTAAGGTTAAACAAAAACGAAAACTTACTCATTAACTTGAAGAAGGAGCCAAATTACCCTGAAAATTCTTGATATCCGTTTCTTCTTCTCTGAACGTTTAAAGGCGGTAACTTTTGGGCCACAGTCGTAATTTCCTCTACATTTTGGCAGAGAACGGCGAAACGGCATTTTGCCAGTAAAAGAAAGATCACACGTTGTTCTCTCACACACAAATCGTCCAGCGTAGCGATAACACCGTACACAACATCAATTTACGTAATAAAAACACTACTGAACGAAAGAATGCACTATAAACAGCGTGCACTGCTAATGTTTACAATCTTTCAGAGGACTCTAAGCCTCTCAGCGCCGCCATGTTGTGACGTCGTGCGCAGGCTTTCTTCTATAGGGGATGCTGGTGCTACACGCGTCTCAGTTTGCGCCTACCCTGAATGGAATGCCTGCGCGCTGTCGTGCTACGCCACGTCACGCAGAGTAGGTCGCGAGCGCGTAGCTCATTGGCTGGCCGATGCGAGGCCGTGGGCCGTGCCCCATCCCCCAGCCAGTGAGCTACGCGCTCGCGACCTACTCTGCGTGACGTGGCGTAGCACGACAGCGCGCAGGCATTCCATTCAGGCGGCAGGATGCACGTCATTAGCAGGGAAAGGGTTAACAGACTGTACTATTTTCTTAATTTCAGTGGGGCAAATGGGTGGAATTTCATTTGTATTAGATTGCATGGGCTTCGTCCATTAATTGCTTTGCTTGAAAAGCGATATGTGTTTGGATGGTTATTGCAAACTAATATGTGTTTGTGTCGGAACAATCGTGTCACTGTTTGTGTCCGATAAAATTCACAAATAAATTTTCTGTTGTGACTTTGGCTACCAAATAACTTGACTAAGCAATGAGACTTGCTCTGCCCAGTTAGAATAAATTACAACTGTCATGGAATGCAGCAATCTTACGTGTATGTGGTTTTGTTTTATCCCCAACGGATAACACTTTAAATTGTACAGTAGTTAATAAATCAACTGTAATTAAACTCTTAATTTGTCAACACATAAATCTCGCGTGTGAGAAACAATGCGAGCAAATGAAATGTTCAAATTTGCTAGCGAGCACCATTTACTAGTGTCCTGACTGTACATGCACAATTCGACTGCGACAGCCAACAAACCAGCGTGCTACTACTGCAATACTTTTGTCACTTGAAGAAATATGTTTTCAAATAAAGACTTGATAATGTGCTTATTTGTACAACAATTACCATGCTGATTCAATGCTATATAAAATGTCCTTCAAATCTCACTATGTTTTCAAAATATCAGACGCTGCAAATTTTTCTTTTCTCATTATGTGATCTGCTTATCTTCTCATCAGACGAATCACTTTAACTTAAACTGTAACTAACATTAAGTGACCTGATAATGTGAACTTTCATTAAACTGAGAAAATCTCAGTGAACTTCAATGAACTTACTAACAAATTACTTCCTACTCTCATTGATAGACAAATTGATCATGTCAAAAGTGTCTACACTGAACTGTTCTAATTAACACTTATAAAATTAATAACACTATCCTTATGCGACACAATCACAAGAAACAATGATCTCAATGATAAGATATGATTGCAAATTAACTTTCAAATTGGTGAAGGGAAATAGGAACTGGTAAAACGACTGTGGGTTAAATGATAAATGCAAGCTGCACTTAACTGTATTCGTTAGCAAAACAAAACACCAGCTACAATACTTCAAGTAGAAGCTACCATTCATAACAATAGAAATGTACAAGTTTTACCTTATTTGTGACAGTATTCATTAACATCAGCTTCCTTACAAAAATTACAATCTGCAGACTTGGCTGCGACTCTTCAAACCGGCTAAAGCCTTTAACTTTCAGATTTTTACTGCTCCAGTCTTACACACGGACTGTCTTTCTTGACAGTTCCACAACGACCCTTACTCATCTACCCTTACTCTACGACTGTCACACGACGACTCTCTTAACGCAACAACTGCGAGTGCAAGACACACTCCAAAGATACAACATATAGTCTTTGGTTTACAGCAGAGATAGACAAATGACTTCAGCGTGTTATATCTATTAATAAAATGATACAGAACATTACATAAATTTGTTTTCTACAGAATTACAGCTTAAGTTTCTATAACAAGGTTGAATGACAGGTAAAATTAAGTGAAAATTATATTACAAACTCTTTTCAATGTTTCGATCATTTTTCTCTCTATGACTTTTGAAAAGCGATTATTAAAGAATGTCAACTTCGACCTTATTGTTAGTAAACTTTTCATTCATTTTAATGGTAATACAGTCCCCTTGTACTCTTGGTTGCTCAGTTTCCTTTTCAATTATATTCCAAACTGTTTTAATTTTATTATCAGTGGTACTAATCTCAGACATAATACGCATGCTTCTGAACTTTTTAATAACTTTTTTTTAATAACGGACAGTAGTTTTTATAATATTTGTTTCTCTCTTGCTGTTAGATACAGTTCCCTTTTCTTGTTACAAGATACTTTTATTCCTTAGTTAGCTATGTAGTTTTCCATGGTATCTTACAATATATCTAACTATTTTATTGGGGAAAGAGTTTTCAAACACACTTAACAAATGTATTATGAAATAACGTTACATTTCAAATTAGCATCGGGTTCTTTGTATATCTCATCCCAGTGTAACTGCTGCAAGCTTTCCCTAAATTTGTGAATTGTTTAATCTTTAATTGAACGCACTACTTTGGATTTCTGTTTAAGCTATCTCTTTGGGGCTATGTCATGTATTGTAACTAGCTGTACATCATGATCAGAAAAACCATTTTCAACAGGAGAAGCGTTTATGTTTTTGAACTTATCTTGGTTGAGAGATTTCAGTAATACCACACTGATTTATTACAGTAAATAAATATGTACCCATACTAATTGGTTCGATAATTAATTATTAATTAATTATAATTATATTATATCAATTATATATGTGTTAATTATATTGTAATTAATTATATTAATTCGATAATTAATTATTCTAATTTAGACATTTTGCACATTGAAGGTGAGGGTACTGTTTTGAACGCACTTGAGGAAATATACATAAAACGATCTATTGAACAGCTACCTGATAACACAATGAATAATCAGACGGATTTAAAACATAATGGAATATTGGCAAATTATGACTACCTACAAGCAATGTAATTACATTAAAGAAATATGCATGTGAACCATTAAAACATTAAGTACTATAAAATGTCTCCCCCTTCCCAAGCACTCTTTTTACTTCACGACTTGTCGCTTGATTGGTCATGTCGCCCTCTATAACTGAGGTATTATCCCCGAATTTAATAAGTTCTTATGTTTCTTATTACCATGCATTTGTCGAATTGTAATCCATAACGTTTTATTTTAAGTCCAGTATGGTGCATTTTTATTTAAAAAAAGTCTCATTTTATTTCATTGTAATCGTGGTGTCAACACGACTTCAGTTTAGCACATAATCATTAGTCGAAATTACTATACATACTTGTGTAAAATGGTTAACGTGGTTTATTGGTCGGTTACTACCGCAACAAGCATCGACGTCACACCTAGCGCCCCTCGAACCACAGCCAGTCGGCCTCAGTCTAGTGGACCATACACAGAGTGATCCGTCTCTGCAGTTGTATTTGCATTTGCGCCCTGCACGAATATGCAACTTTTTTATCACCTGGATGGATCTGATGATCCTCACTACACTGGCAACAATCTGTAAGTTTAAATAATTATGTATCTTTATTCTATGCAAAAATCTGATTTCCCAACAACATCCGTGATTCTCACTAATCATTAAAATGTTGTCTGTTGTAGGGCTACCCATCACGTCGCTTTTTGTCACAGGCCATACAAATTTTACCAATTGCCGACTTTAACAAAAATGACAAGAACCACACGGTAGACTTCTTTTTAATCTTTATGACGAAAACGGCCAAGGTGCTTGCGGTACCACCTAACCATTAACCCCGTTATCCATCATAAATCACTTATATGGAAAACTTTGTAAGTAACATAAAAAATATTTATTGCAATCAATAGCCTACTAGCTTCTATATAAAAAATTTTTTGCATGTAACTTTCTCAACATACTAGTTCGGATTTTTTGTTGTTAATATGTAATTTTCATTCTAAATATTCATTTATTAAAACAATTATCATTTTGTACAGTAAAAAGCGCCTGAAGATGCAACTGTAGGTTGCGAAACCGGTTGTGCGGTTCTTCACGACTCCAATAACATAACAGCTCAAGTGGACCAAGGACATTCATTCAGACTCTTACAGTTTTAACACCTAACTTTTAACTGTGTGAAAGTTTCTTAAATATGTATAAATATTTTAGCTGTGGTTGCCCGTCATACAAAGTTCTTTTCGATAAATCGTGAGTTATGAATTTCTTTCGTAATTTGTGGCTGTGGGAAAATATTCTGTTCAAATGTTCAAATGTTTGTAAAGTCTATGGGACTCAACTACGGGGTTATCAGTCCCTAAACTTACAAACTACTTATGAACTACTTACGAACTAGGACGGCACAAATATCCATGCCCGAGGGGGGATTCGAACCCCCGACCGTAGTGGACGTGCAGACCGTGACTGGAGCGCCTCAGTCTCCTCGGCCACCGCGGCCGGCAAATATTCTGTTACTTGGATTTGTGTGAAGCCTGAGAAGGAGGGGAAGAGAAGTCTTCCTTGTAGGACCCACAGGTAGACGCCCAAGAACGTGGGTCGTTACTCTTCTGAGGGGCCTAACTTCCCAGAAAGCGCAACTGTGGCCACTGCTCTCCGTGCCAGACATAGCGTGCACTGACCGCCCCCGTTTGCTCTGGGTTGGGGACTCTGTCAGATTTTTCTGAATGAGTCTCTGCAGTTCTTTGAATCCCTTCCAAGTATTTTTGCAGCCGACGATGGTGGCGTCGTCTGGGCGAGAGTGATTGGAAAATTTAATTAACAGCCATTTGCATACTACATTTGCATATGCCCACGACCTATCTTTATTTCTCTCTCACATTTAACAGACCCAGCCAGGATCTCCCTCCGTTCTCACTGCGTTCATTCCATCACACCTTTCAAAGTTATCTACTACCCGAGTAGGAATATCATTAGCAGATGTCAAAATGGAAGAACCTAGCAATACTTCAAGGAATTTCTATACACTGTTTTAGAGAATCAACACTGAAATCCCCACAAACTGTAACGAATAACTGCTGCAAGCAGCCACAAGATTTTTATAAATCAATTTATTGCACTGAGCCCATCATCAGACGGCAGTGCTGATATCAGGTTTACATTGGTGTCCTAAAATAACGAAGCCTATCGGTGTGACGTGACACGGACGTCTTGTGAGACCTAGTATCTAGACGGTGCTGGCATAGCTGACTGGCTCGCTGCTTCGGCATAGTGGGCCGTGCCCCAGCGGCTATCCAGTCAGCTACGCGCGCGCAACCTACCAACTGACAGTTGCGCTCGTAGCAAGCCGCCGAAGGAGTGATGTTTATTTTTGTACGTAATTAACGAAATTGTTGGCATAACTTTTAGCCACAAGCAGTAGTAAAATTTCAAGAGACGCACATAATACGGAACTTAATTAACTGATTCAGTGGTAAAAAAGAAAAAAAGTACGTTATGAACAAATATTTGCGAATATGTATGTATTTGCAACTTATTCTGCTGAAAGTAACTAAAATATAAACAAAACAGAAACATAAATTTCTATTATGGTCTGTTCTTACTATGACAGGCTGTTCTTTGATATGTATCAATTCGGTGTGGAGTCTAATGATTCGCACATTTGTAGACTTCTCTCCTCTTCTTTATACGCGCATATTGTCTTGAATGTGTTACTTTATCTCAAAAAGCCAATGTTCTAAAGATTCTTGTCGTTTGCGGTTGATCCGTAGCAACAATCGTGGAATTGGATTCTTATTTGCTGGAAAACAGTTTAATCGTTTTTGCCGTTTTATTGATACGTCTAGGACGTTTTTCCTTCCGCTACAGCTGTGGTGGCTGATTTCCTACGTTAAATATTGTAGTCATTCCACTTTATATGCGTTTCGTACGTTCTACCTTCACAGATTTTAGTGGAGTCGTAGTGAACAATGTTTAACGTTCGAGAGTAGAAAAACGACGTCTTTCAGCCAAAGCGCAGGCCTTCTCGTATTTCATAGCCATTTTTTTAACCCTTTCAGAACTAGCGTCCAATATATTGGACACCGACCTTTTATTAATTTTAGAACACTATACGATTTCGCTTTACATTGACACACAGTGGCTCGTTTACTGGACATTTGTCGCTTTTAGTTTTCTGCTTGTTGCTACCACCTCTCACCAGAATTGTGTGCTACAATAAAAAATTATGAACATGGCGAACCCATTGCGGAGAGCGACGGACTTGATACCAGTAGCTGAAATTATTTTATATATTTATGAATTTTACACAAATTCCCCATTGCGACATAAGTTCCACAATTAATATGGAGTGACATATATAACTGTTGAATTCATGTTTCATGTCCTTAACTGCCATCTAGGCTCGGTGTCTAGTTTATTTGACTTCTTTTTTTTTTAATTTTGGAAAACAAGTATGAAAAATTTTAATGTCGCTGAAATATACAATTGATAGGGTCTTATAGTGCGCCTCGGTTGCGCAGTGGTAGAGTGCCAGACTACAAATCCCAAGGTCATGGGTTCGATCCCCGCCAGGGCCTAGGATTTTTATCTGTCACTTTCCACTTCTTTCACCTCTGGAAGTATTGCTCTTGTGAAAAATACCGAGTAGCACCGTGCTTCGGAACCCACGCTAAACTGTAGGTCCCCCTATAACTGGCTGGGTAAGTCAGTTCGAAGGTCGGAGGAAGGCAATGGCATACCACCTCCAAACAGGACCATGCCTAGTAAAGCACTGTGTTGTTCAAACCAATCTTCGGATTGTTGACTGCTTTACCTTAGGGTCTTATAGACATGAAAAAGTACAAGATTATGTTTTATTGCATTTTTAAAATAATTCAGGACTGAAGGGGTTAATAGAAAAGAAATTATTCATTACAAGTCTGTAGGTTGCAACATAATTGTTAATAAACTGTCCTGTAATGTACCGTTTCACACATTGTCAGGAAACTGAAGTAAGACAAATGTGGAGTGTTTTTAAGTTATTACCTTTTTTATGGCGCTACACACGTCCCCTAATGTAAAAAGTATGTTAAAATCAACATAAACGATGCTATTCACACTCATCCAATATCGTATTGAGAAATGTTATAACTAATTAACTGTGTTGCTAGCCAAAGAGAATTAATTAATCAGCTGGTCAGTGACGACACCCCGTGGAGTCGTGCGGAGACCGCCAGAGATTACAGTTACATACAGCAATAATATTTACGTCTAGAGTCTTCTGTTAATTAAATGGTAAAGACAATTCTCTTTGGCTAGTCACATAGAAATGGGTGTATTATTTTACGAGCTGGTTATTTACAGACCACTTCCAAATGTTCAAATCTTTGTAAATCTAAGGAATCAAGGAAGCTAATTGCTGAGTTCCTAGGCTTACAAATTACATAAACTAACTTATTCTAAGGACAATCACTGTGCAATTAGAACACCAGGGTGAACTCGAACCTCCGACGGCGAGCAACCGCGCGCTCCGCAGCGAGGCGCCTTCTATTAGACTGGGACTTGTTGCATAGATCATCAATACATCACTTCGTAATGATGTGGAAGGTATCAGGTTAATAAAGTGTCATGTAATATTTTATATAATGTAATATGTTGTAAGGACACTTTTATTAAGTTGTCTTTACAACGTATTACATTATATAAAATATTACATGACACTATTTTTTACTTGTTTACTATTTTATTTTATTTATTATTTGTTTATTTTTGCAAATTTATTAACTCAAATCTAAAAATTCATCTGATGGGTAGAGAGAGTTGCCGTTCAAAAATTCTTTTAATTTATTTTTAAATGCTAGTTGGTTATCTGTCAGTCTTTTCATCTATTTGGTAAGTGACCAAAGACTTTTGTGGCAGAATAGTTTACCCCTTTCTGTGCCAAAGCTAGATTTAACCTTGAATAGTGAATATCACCCTTTCTCCAAGTGTTGTAGCTGTGCACACTGCTATTGCATTTGAATTCGGTCGCATTGGTAGGCCTAATAACAAATTTCATAAGTGAATATATACTGTGATTGTACTGTGAAGATCCCTCGCTCTTCAAATGTCTGCAGGAAGATCTTGGATGGGCTCTAGCAATTATTTTGATTACACGCTTTTGTGCAATGAATACTTTTTTTCAATGATGAATTACCCCAGAATATGATGCCATACGAAAGCAGAGAATGAAAATAGGCATTGTAAGCTAATTTACTAATACCACCAAAATTTTCAATGACCCTAATAGCATAAGTAGCTGAAATTAAACGTTCCAGCAGATGAGTTTTTTCCAGATCAACCCCTCATCAAATCCTATAAAAAAAACAATAAATGATCAAGAAAAAAGATCACCATTTGAATGTGAATTTGATCTAAAAAGATCAGCTCAAATACCATTTTCAATTCAATGCTTTCTAATTGCAGTAATCTTCCTAATTTTTGATGTAGAAATCGCATTAATTTCACCAATCGCATACACTTACAAATTTTGAATACTGTACCTTAGCTACAGATTTCTGATCTAAGTCTATATTTTTTTTATGGTGTCATTCCGTTACAGCGCTAACCTACCCGACCATGGCTGAAGCAAAACTAGGGAGCAAAGTCACACTGCTGGTACGACGGGAGGCGGTAACTGGTGTTGTTTCTATCGAGCCTTGTATTTTTACGTTTTCAATTATTAGATACTAAGGTTTAAAAACCTGCATTTCAGAAAACTATTTTCTCAACAATGACTTCTCACTATAAATTGTATCACAAGTCTTTTTATGTGGCCGAGGAGAGGTTATTTGAAGGGGACAGTTCCGGCATTTAAAATTTTAGAAATAAGCACTGTGATGGTGGACACGGCAGGAGGTTTCCGTCACTCGTGGTGGCCCTCATCTACATCTACATCTACATAGATACTCTGCAAATCACATTCAAGTGCCTGGCAGAGGGTTCATTAACCACTTTCACAACTTTTCTCTACCGTTCCATTCTCTAATAGCGCGCGGGAAGAAAGAACACCTAAATCGTTCCGTTTTCGATCTGATTTCTCTTATTTTATTGGGATGGTCATGTCTCCCTAAGTAGGTGGGTGCTAGCAAAATATTTTCACATTCAGAAGTAAAAGTCGGTGATTGAAACTTCGCAAACAGATCACGCCGCAATGAATAAACGAGCTGCCCTTCTCTGAACCTTCTCATGTCTTCCGTCAGTCCACCTGGTGAGGGTCCACAAGGGGCAACAGTACTCCAGGAGAGGACGCACAAGTGTGTCGTAGGCAGTCTCTTTGGTGGAGGAGGTGCATCTTGGAAGCGTTCTGCCAATGAAACGTAACCTTTTCTGTGTGTTCTCTCCAGTCTAAGTTGTTCGTAATTGTAACTCCTAGGTATTTGGTAGAATCTACGACCTTAAGGTTTGACTGATTTATCGCGTAATTGAAGTTCAGCGGATTTCTTTTAGTGGCCATGTGTATTACTTGGCACTTTTCTTTATTTAGTGTCCTGGCGACAGCGTCTTGCAGTGCTGCCATCCTTGTTTAAGCGGTCGAGTCGTAAGGCGACAACGACAGCGCGCCCCTGTGTGGTGCCGCCACGGCAGATGCGTGTGACGATGTGTTGCGCGTGCAGCCGACATGTGACGTCACGACACACCACACGACAGGTGTGTGCGGACAAAAGCACCGCCGTGGCCCCAAACATCAGCACCAGTTCTCGCTTACAATAAAGCGGGATAAAGCTAAAGCAGTCAACAATCCGAAGATTTTAAATGTGTTTATTTCCGTCAACAGTTGCTATAAAATTGTTTCATAACATGTTTCGATCACTTGGATCATCTTTTTTTTTTTTTTTTTTTTTTTTTTTTTTTTTTTTTTTTTTTTTTTTTTTTTTTCTGAAGATGATCCAAGTGATCGAAACATGTTATGAAACAATTTTATAGCAACTGTTGACGGAAATAAACACATTTAAAATAACGTAGTGCAGTTGCGGACTCTCTATAATCGACCATGTCGACTATAATGAAAATCGTGCCTAGTCAGGCGGTGAGAGACTGTTTTAGTTTACTGAATTTGAATCTAAAATTAATGAAAAATCGTTGCAAAATTAATTTCAACAAGGATTGCTTATATCAGGACATCATTCCGAAATATGCAAGAGTTATATAAGTTTTTCTATAAAAATTTTATATATTTTTATATTTTAACATTTTAATGATATTTTAACAAACTGACGTTTTAAAAAACTTTAAAGTATGACATGTGTAATTTTATACATCTCTGTTTTACACATTCAATGTTTTAAATATCGTATGCATTTTTTAATTATCGTACCACATTTTTAAACTGATATAACATACAGTTTTATAATTTTTATGTCCGGATATATTCAAGAACCTCACTTTTAGAAATTATTTTTATAACAAACAAATGTACGGAATATTAGGGCTGAACCTATCCATTACAATCCCTGCCCCTCCCCCCCCACCTACTCTTTCCCTCCCCACCACCACCGGCAACCAAATTAAAAATGCCTACTTTGAACTGTAAAACTCAGTACCAATTAGTACTCAGCCAGACGAGTTGCGGACGCAACTATAAGGTAAAGAAAAATCTATCCATTTATTGTCAATTAACCCTTAGTAAATTTATCAAATTGTACATTGCTATTTTACTTTTTTTTTTTTTTTTTTTTTTTTTTTAAGATCTGATGATGATCCAAGTGATCGAAACATGTTATGAAACAATTTTATAGCAACTGTTGACGGAAATAAACACATTTAAAATAACGTAGTGCAGTTGCGGACTCTCTATAATCGACCATGTCGACTATAATGGAATCCGAAGATTGGTTTGAACATTACAGTGCTTTACTAGGCATGGTCCTGTTTGGAAGTGGCATTCCGTTGCCTTTCCCCAACCTTCGAACTTACCCAGGCAGTTATATGGGGGACCTACAGTTTAACCTGAGATAAAAATCCTAGGATCTGGTGGAGATCGAACACCCGACCTTTGGATTCATAGTCTGATACCCTATCACCGTGCTACCGAGCCCACAAGGCGCGATATACAAGACGTATTAGAGACAAAGGCAAAAACTGTACTCTGAACCAATCTCAATTACATCGGTCAATTGATTTATTTTAGGTTTTTACACATAACTGAATACCTTCTCTAGGTCGCTCAGTTAACTGGAAAATATCATCTCATCGAAGTCGTAAAATGAACAAAAATGCAAGTCTCGAGACGCTTTCTTTGCATACTCAAGAAGTTGGCATATTTCATGTAAAATCAACTTGGTTATTTTAGGTAGTATCTATAAAAACATTTGTTCATTGTTATCTAATTACTTACAAATCAAAATTTATAGTGATCATATAAATGTTAGACGTACTTATTTCCATAATAAATATAGTGACTTGATAAGCCCATTGCAACCTCACGACATAGGAAATAAAATGACGGCTTGGCGACTGCAGGCTTTTGAACTTAAATACTACCACAGTGGACGGTAATCACATGTAAGCTGGCTAGACTTGTCATTCTTGCAAGTCCGTGACAGACCGACTGTGTATCAACACGGAAGAGCCCTTGATCCTCATCACACTGTTAGGAATTACCAATAGAAATACTAAATTATTGTTTGTTTGTACATATATGTGTCTTAACGTCTTTGGTCGTCAGTCCCTAGGCTTACAAACTACTTAAATAGCTTAAACTAAGGACAACATACACACTCACGCCGGAAGGAGAACTTGAACGTTTGAAGACGAACAACCGCGCGATCCACAGCAAGGTGCCTCAGACCGTTCCGTCACTGCAACGCGCCAGCAGATGTCATTGTGCTGCAAGGCGATGGCCAAGGTATTATATCCGTTACAGAAATAATGAAGTCTAACATTTATAAGGTCACTATAAATTTTCATAGGTATCTAATTAGTTAACAATTTATGGTATAATTTTAACAGATCCTTTCATAGGTAGTAATTAAAATAACTGATTTGGTTTCACAGCAAATTTCACAACTTTTTACGGTGGAAGGAATGCTTCGTGAGAGCTTTATTTTTGAACAATTTAGGTCTTTCTATTTGTTGGTATATCTTATTTCTTTCGGTTTAAATAACTTCTTTGGTATTATGAAGATCCCTCTTTGAATAAGGTGATCGCCACATTTAATAATTAATTTGTTATACAATTTGAACTTGACGATAAATATTAATTGTGAAGGTGTGTTTTTCAAAAAGAACAAAAACTTCTTCGAAATCCATTTCGATTTCTTGCTACACGCAAGATACAAGTGGCTTGAACTGAACTCTAATTCTGAAGTGCAACGACTGACTGACTGACTACTAATTCCCGTGCATTACATGTATTTATTACATTATTAACAGTGTTAAGTGATGCATAATTATCACAATGATAATTTATGAATCGGTTCGTTTATAAACAACAAAATCATGTAGTTTGTATTCGTTATACACTGTCAATGTATTAGTATAACAAATAACTGATTAAATAGTTTTAATATTTTATAAATGAAATGAATTCTATTGCTTGGTTGAAGTTAAATAATCTGCTTTACAATGAACTACAATGTCTGACAATTAGCCATAATGACAATTAGATGTAACAACAACTTGAAATTACAATTCGTACAGGAATTTGGTCAAGCCAAAAATAATATGAAAATTAATCTAATCTTAATAAAGGAAATAAATGCTGCAAAATAAATACTACGAAATTACTGGGGTTTAATAACGGGAACAATGGTAATAGAGCATTACGAAATTAATGAGGTTTGATAATGGGAATATAAGGTAATAGTGATTACGAAGTTATAGAAATTTAGTAATGGGCATAAAAGCTGTAATTACTATGAAATTAATGGATTTTATTAATGGGAATAAAATGAGGTAAATACTTAGTTAGTGACATAAACAATGTAGTTGTTATAATGTAGAAATGAATACGGGTGGTATCACAAACTTTACTACAAGATAGAAAGGTTTAAAGGTGGTATCATAAACTTTACTACAGGAAAGAAAGGCATCCGGAGCTTCAGAATATAGGGAATGGTATGATAAACTACACTATAAAGATAGAAGGGTATCCTGGGTTTCAGTAAGGAGAGGTATCGTATACTACATTGGATGGAGGCTCATGTTGTTACATTACAGTATGTAAGCTCCGAAATTTCTTAAAACCCATTCTTTGATTTTTTTCTTTTCAGGCTTTGATGAAACAACATAACACGCGAGCGTCAGCAGCAAGCAACTGCCTCCGCGCGGCTTGCGGCCAGAGTTGCCAGGTTTTTCTATTGCTCTGTCGCCAAATTTTAACCCAAAAGTAGCCAAAATATCGCCATCTTTTCATCAATAAAATACCAAAATATAACCATCTTTTCATCAGTAAAAATAGCCAAATATCGCTACCTTTAATCTGTTAACATTATTATGCTGTGATAATTATGGCATGTTACTCGACAATAATAATCCTGGAATTCAGGAAGTAAAAAGGTTTCTGAGTAAAAAGTAACACAAACTGTGGCACTCTCACATTCACAGACATCAGACTGAATTTTCCAAGGAAAGTCATACTTCACAGAAACATTTACCTGAGTCCATCCAAGAACTGAACCCAGACACAACACCAACTGACAATGAGGGCAGTCAAAATATTGTGACATTGTAAATATAATAGAGAGACTCCGGAAATTCAGTTTCATTTAACTATCACATTTATTAATTTCATAATTCATAAAAATTATAAACAAAACTGTTCAAGAATCATTCTATCAAACTTACACAAGGGATGTTCTCATGCATAGATTCGATTACCAATCACTTTCATCTTCTTAAAAACAAATATTTACAGATGTTAAATAGAGTTATTAAATCTTTCAAACATTTCTGTAATACACACAAAATCATTACAACATTTTGAGGTGAGGTAACTCATAATTGTAGACTAAGCATTTCATACTTTGAGGTGACATGGACTTAAATTCGTAATAATGCGTCATTACACATTGAAAAACCAGCCATGAGAACGACTGGGAAATTACCGCGTGTTCTCCATCGACATTTATACTCTGTAAACCATTGTTAACCACTGTGAAGTGCGTAGCAAAGGGCTGGCTTCACAGTAGCAGTTGTTACGATTTTCTGTCGTGTTGTCGTATGGAACGCGGAAAAAAATACTGTTTAAATGCCTCCTTGCATGCTGTAATTTATATATACTTATCCTCGCGTTCTCAGAGGGAGCCATACATACGGTGTTGTAGTATACTTCGAGATATCATTTATAGCCTGTTCTGGAACCATCGTAAGTAGGGTACATGAGGTAGTTTACGTCTGTCTTCAAGAGTCTGTAAGCTGAGTTTTTTTTTTACATCTCTGTGACACTCTCCCACACATCCATGATACTTGAAAACATTTGTGCTAACTTGTGTAGGTTGATTACATTTCCCCAGCATTCTACCGAAGTTTAGACGGCATCATTGACGCAATGTCTAAAGAGTGATTGCTTTACATTCGTTGTATTTGATGTAAAATAAAATAGCCATTAAGTCGCCAACCAATTCCTTTAATAGCCAAATTTAATCGACAGTCGCCAGACTGCTAGCATGGCTACTATTATAAGAAAAAGATAGCCAAGAATGCGAAAAATCGCCACACCTGGCAACCCTGCTTACGGCCAGCATTCAAACGGGAGTCCCCCCCCCCCCCCCCCCCCCCGTTCTTCACCGACGACCACCAATCACGTGTCGCTACGCAAGGAGCGATGGATAATGGCTGATCCCTATTCCTTCCTTCCTCTCCTATCATAATAAAGTTTCCACTCTTACGCCTAAAAATCACCAATAACATCGATGATTTTAAAATTATGACGTAATGTCACAGTCAATATTAATCAAATGTTCAGATGTGTGTTAGGTCTTATGCGACCAAACTGTGTGGTTATCAGTCGCTAGACTTACACACTAATTACTTGACCAAAGACTAGTTTACACGACACAAGCTTTCATGAAACTGCGCTATTGGCCAGTGCGCATGCGCGGCAGGCGTTCGCGCAACTCGTTGGCGAAACTAAACAGTTTCGACATCTTCCAACTTTGGCGAAACTGATTGGGTGTGTTTTTAGGTTAGGTTACAACCAATACAGAACAAAACACAACATAAAGGGGGGGGGGGGAAGGGAGACGGAAGAAATAATTCGTTTTTTGAAGGTATGTGCGATTCACAGGTGTTTGTGGGATTTTAACGATGAAAATTTTAGGAATAAGCAGCGGCTTGTTAGTGCTCTTGAAGCAGTTATTCGTGAATTAAATATTGATGGGTTGACGATTAGCGAATTGCAGACTAAAATATTCAATTCGAAATACCTCTACAAACGAACTGTGGCAATTGTGGATTTCGGAACACGGTACAGGTACTGTAGATACGAATATCTACTTGACAAGTAACGTAATGCAGTTTGTAATTCAGTTCTCGTAACAATGCTTCACGCATAACAGTATCTTGTTTCTTTATTGCATTAATAACTGTTTAAAACGAACGACAACTGCTCTAGTGACATTCTAAGTTGATTAAAATAAATTATAGGGTCTTCAATAACAATTTCATTCAGCAAGATCGCTGTGCAACATAGCTGACGGTTTTTTTTAATCCAGTCACAAACCCAAACACGTTTCCTATTCTTTTTATGTTTAGTCGTATGCAGCGACTTCACACAGAGAAGCAATAGCTCCGCCACAACTCTTACAGCTACCAAAACTTTCATTCTACGGCGACTACGGCACTCACAAAACAACGAAACTAAAGTGCATAGTATCGGCGCCGTATCTACAGAGGAACACGTAACTAGTTGCGCGCAATTCATTTCATGCAACGAGTGTTGCAATCAAGTGTAGCCTTAACTTAAACTAACTTACGCTAAGGACAACACAAACACCCATGCCGGAGGGATGATTCTAACTTCCGACCGTAGCGGCCGTGCAGACCGTGACTGGCGCGCCACAGACCGCTCGGCCACTGCGGCCGGCCAACATTAATCACAAAATGTAGTGACGTGTAACAACCAGCTTACATCAGTATACCCTGAAGGAGGCCACTGTAACGTCGGCCGAAACATCGGTTAGTAAAGTAACAGCCTTCTTACATATGTCGATTTTCGACAGGTCTGCACAGTAAGCGCTTCTAAGTCGATTATATTCAGCGATTACGGTATTGTAGGCTGCATCTGTTTGGCTGCCGGCTCTTCATATTTCGTTTCACTGGCTTCTGATTAGAAGCGACATACAGTAATTTGAATTTTCTCTGCGCTTTCTTTCTTTCGTATTGCACATTTATTCTGTGCTGTCGTGCATATTAGATTCACATTCGCGTTAAAGCAACAGTGTAGTGATCCTTTGAGCCCAGCACAGGGCACACTTGTAAGTGTACTGTTTCCTTACTAGAAGCGACATATTTTCACTGTCTCGGAGGTTCTTGCTTTAGTTTATTAAATTTATGGCCTGCTCGCGTGTAAATTAGATTGAGATTCGCATAAAGTGAATCGCGACAGTCGCCTGTTTTGTTTTCGTTGGATTAGTACTAGCTCTAGTCGACTTTGTTCATCTTAGTTACCCTCTGTCGAGTGTGCACCGCGTAGTTCTAATCGTTAGTTTTTCTGGATATTGTAGCTGAAGCGTAATTAATGTGTAATTACTGGCCACTTCGCGTAATTTCAACTGCAATCACTCATAAGTCATAGTTATTAATAACAGAAAAATGCCTGGGTTGATCAAGTCTGAATCAAGTCATTAACTGATGATCGAAAACAGGATTTATTTATGTAAAAACACAACTTTATTTCCATAGCTTGAGGCAGAACATATATATTCTTCTATCGCTTAAGGCAGAAAACAGAGTGACTGAGGTACGATAACTGCTTCACGGCCTTCGTCTGTACTGACATCCGTATTTATAACGTTACAGGTCGATCACGTGATCTTTTAGTAGCAGTAGCTAAAGCCAAAAGAGCGGACGAACTAGGAGCAGCGGACGAAGTAGGAGCAGCGGACGAACTAGGAGCAGCGGACGATTAAGCCAAAGGTATTTCGCTTCATAGTTCGTTGGATTCTTTTCCGAAGACCGACGGGCAATAGCGAGAGGGCGCGTAGCAGAACTGACGTGTTTGCTTTCTGCTTATGAGTCAGTTCTAGCCGAGCGGTCTAAAGTACCTCGCTGCGGAGCGCGCGGTTGCTCGCTGTGGAGGTTCGAGTCCTCCCTGGGGTATGGGTGTGTGTGTTTGTCCGTAGGTTAGTTTACCTAGGCTTAAGTAGTTTGTAAGCTACGGAATGATGACCACGCAGTTTGGTCCGATAGATTTACAGACATTTGAACATTTTTATGGGTCATTTCGAGGTGAGTTTCTGCCTGCTAGATTACATAGCTCAGTGCTACAAAATTTTTGTTTTGATGTGTTCTGCACTCTGCAATATCTGACTAATAAATTCCATAATGCCAAGATATAGAGATAACTCTAAACTTAAACGCGAGAAATTATCCACAAACTTTTTCTTTTGGTTTGCGTGACATCGTTAGCGGCTCAAGCAGCTAGCGCATGAAGCAGCTAGGTGGGGGAACTTCTCCCTCCACCTGCATGCGCAGACCACGCCGCTCAGCCATCAATGGGAGCGGACGAACTAAAAGAACCAACTAGTTCGCGGCAGAGCAGAGAAGTAAAGTGAGCGCTCCCGATAGCGAACTATTATGCGCAAGCATACAAGAGTAGTGACTGGCAAGTCTACAGCGCAGCCGTCCCGCGATGTGTGGGGCCCAGGGAAGCGGTCTGGCCACAGCTGACTACACTCCGATCACCAAAAGGAGAGGCGGAATGTAAACACAGCGAGGCGCGTCTCCAGGGGTGGACAAACAGGGACGCTCGCTCAACGTCGCCGCATCCGTTTCAGGTGTACAGCGTTTCCATGTGGGGTGGCTAGAAATTTTATCTTAAAGGGTCAGTTGTTCAATAGCAGTATAAGTATTAAACTACCGTACTCTATTTCTCTTTCTCGTCTGTATCGCGCAAGTGTATACTCATTATTTTATCCTATGTTTTGATTCCACGCAAGAAGCGACCAAAGAAGATATTATTAAGTATATAATGTGTATAAAACGGAGCTGTTGTGTCCAGAACAATGAATGACATATTGTAATAAAAACAAATGCATCTATGGGATGGTCATTCCTAAGTTTATTTATCATATGGTAATTGATTACAAGATCACACACTGTTTGAAGTATCAAAAAAATAAATAAATAAATAAATAAATAAATAAATAAATAAATAAATAAAAAGTAAAGGAAAAGAAGAAGAAGACAGATGGTTACAGAAAGTTTTGTCAAAGACTTTCACAGAAATGTGATACGAAAGAAAGTACATGAATGTTGGTTTGTTGACATAGTTCTTATTGTCGAAAGCGAAAATGCAGATTTGGGCAGTTTTCAGAGATTCTATGAATTATTGCAAGAAATGAATTTTGACAATCTGTGGAGTGTAATATCGCTGCTATATAGTAAAACACACCTGATACAGAGTTTCAATTCTAAATTATTAACTCATTCACCAACATTTATTTAACGAACGGTTTCGGTATTGCATTAATAGCATCTTCAGGCTTATACAAAATACGTTGCTAATCAGTGTTGTATCCATAACATCATGATGTACGTATCTCATACAAAATATAAAGAAGAATTAATGTAATTCCGAAACCAGGCGTTAAATAAAACAACATGTAATTTACGGCTGTTGGTGGATACGTTAATAATTTGGAATTAAAACTCGACCAGCAGCTGCAATCCCTATTTCCATTACAACATGGAACCACGTCGATGGTACGTGGGTAGCGACATTGGGCGAACGTCGCAGTTTCGTCCACCATGTTACCGCAGGACATATTAAACTAGAAAGTAAGTATGGGTCTCTGTGTCCCACACTTAACACTCCTACGAAAGTCATATCCCCTATTTCTGTTTAATTACGAACACTGTAGGACAGTTCCTTATGTTACCTGCCTGTCTTCGCACCAGCTGGCACTAATCGTCTCTGGTCTTCCTGCATATCTTAACGATTTTCTAACGACCTAAGCTCGTTATATACAACTCTGATAGCTGAAAACGTTCTCTGACAGGTCAACTGTCTACACATCATGTGTACATATTATAATCATTAAAGTAATTTCATTTCCACCAAACTATGCTCCTCAAAGGATACGGCCCTTAATTGCATCAACAGATTTCCAGGAATCACAAAGCAGAGTCACTCTTGGTTCCGCCAGTTACAGCCTGCCCTCCTTGAAGCACGATCAGAGGAAACTCTGGTCACACGACCCTCTTCCTGCAAGAGATCCTTTCTGAAACTCCCTTTCAAACGGGGGTTACCTGCACGACACGGCAATAGCATTCAACAGCACACTCGCATACCGTAGACATTTGAGACAACCGCGGTTTAAACACCGTTTCATGTTAGTTTCATGTCTGTTATGTATTCGATACAACTGATTCTAAAGTAACTTCCAACGAGACGGGCACTTCATACTTTCAGCCGGCCGCGGTGGCCGAGGAGACTGAGGCGCGCCAGTCACGGTCTGCACGGCCACTACGGTCGGGGGTTCGAATCCCCCCTCGGGCATGGGTATTTGTGCCGTCTTTAGTATAAGGTAGATGATAAGTAGTTTGTAAGTTTAGGGACTGATGACCCCGTAGTTAAGTCCCATAAGCCTTACAAACATTTGAACATTTTGATACTTTCAACATAGATCAGAAAAAGACGACAGTGCAATATCAATCGTTCTCCAATCTGCCGTGTGCTGGTAAATTTCAGGGATTCTCGAAGTTACGTACTTTTCACGTTGACGTATTTCGCGAGATATACGTCAGAGAAAGGAAAACAGTGTTGACTCAGGTGAAGAGAGATGAAATTTACCAAGTACATATGTTCTAATATCTTAAAATATCTTAAATCGATTAAAAAATTTCACACGCACCTGATTAGAAAGAATAAAATAATTCATTCAATAATTCGTTCCCTTATAACACTTTTTGAAACTGACTAAAAGATTTTCCTCTGCACCTATACAAACCCTATACACATGAAAACATTTAAATGTTTGTAAACGTAAGGCACCAAACTGATATCTCCATAAATTTAAAAAAAATAGATTTAAACAAACTTATGCTTTCTTGAGTGAAATATTCAGGAGGTAAAATAGTCCCCCATTCGGATGTCTGGGCAAGGACTACTCAGGAGGATATCGTCCTCCAGTAAAACAAAACAGGCATTATACCAATCTGAGCGTAGAATGTTACATCCCTTAATCGGGTAGATAAGTTACAAAATTTGTAAAGAGAAATGGATCAGTTAAAGTTAGATATGGTGGCGATTAGTGAAGTCCGGTGTCAGGATGAACAGGATTTTTGGTTTGGTGAGTACACGGTTATAAAGACAAAATCAGTTGGTGGTAACGTCTGATAATGAATTAGAAAATAGGAATTCGGATAAGTTACTATGAACAGCATAGCAAATGCATTATCGTAGCAAAGATAAACACAAAACCAACACCGACCACAGTAGTTCACGTTTGCTTCCCATCTAGTTTTGCCGATGATGAGAAGTTCGAGAAAATGTATGACGAGGTAAAAGAAATTATTCAGACCGTTAAAGGAGAAGAAAAGTTAATTGTAATTGGGGACTGGGACTCGGTAGTAGACAACAGAAGAGAAGGAAACTTAGTAGGTGTATATGGACAGGGAAAAAGTAATGAAAATGAGATCGCCTGGTAGAATTTTGCGCAGAGCACAACTTATTCATCATAAACACTTGCTTTAATCATCACAAAAGAAGTTTACATATGTGGAAGAGACAAGAGTCACTGGGAGATACCAGATTACTGCGGCGGAGTGGCCAAGCGCATTGAGGCGTTATACTCCGATGCGCGAAGCTGTTGCCCGTTGGGGGTTCGAATCCCCCCTCAGGCATGGATGTTTGTGCTGTCTTTAGTATAACGTAGTACATAAGTAGTTTGTAAGTTGAAGGACTGATGACCACGCAGTTAAGTCTCTTACAAACTTATGAACTAGCTTATACTAAAAACGGCACACACATCCTTGTCCGAGTGGGACTCAAACTTCCGAAGGGGAAGGGCCTCGCGCATCGGAGCATAGCGCCTCAATGCGCTTGGCCACTCCGCTGCGGCATAGCTTTCGATATTCGGAGGCCCCAGGAGGAGAGGTCAAGGGTGCTAAAAAAGAATAAAAACAAAGTGCTTTCAAGGTATTTGGAGGCCACACCAAGACGTGAGCCCCCCCCCCCCCCCCTCCTTAGTCCGCCACTGAACACACGTCACCGGAGTGTATGCACCAATGTTGCCCTTTTGTGCGTGTTGCCACAAGCACTTAAAACATTTGTATATATATATAAGTAATTCCAGTTCGTTCTACCACTTTCCAACATAATACTCTTTTTAACATTGCGATGTATGGAGGTTCTGCTCGCTGCAACATTATTCTCCTGGGGCGTCGTGGTAGAAATAAATACTCGATATATACAATTTTTCACTTCTTCTTTAATTTGCAATGAAACTTCTCCATCAAAACAATACGAATTCACAAACATAACTTTTCTTCCTCCCCAGTCAAATACAGCATTCACTTTCATGATCCAGTCAGTTCCTAGCAAGATATCCTCAGACAGATTAGGTATTACTAGACATCCTTGACATAAATTGACATCATTCACACTGAAGTTCAACAAGGCTTGCCGGTTAACTAACGTGCTGTGTCTGCCGGTAGCACCCTTGATCTTGATTCCAACTACAGGCATCTCTATGTAGTCTGGTACGTATTTCACACAATCTCTAAATTGTTCAGAAATTCCACTGATTGGACTACCTGTATCAATTAACGCTTCCTTGCCTTTTTCATCAATAAACACAGTAATATATGGGCATCCAGTGACATCATGTTATATATCTTCCTCTTCTTCATGAGTAAGATCTTCAGTAATATCTTCATGTTTCATAGTACAGGAATTGTCATTAGCTTGTACGTGATTACTTTCAACAGGTTGACGAGCCATATATCCATTAGCAACACAATTATCATTGGTAACACACTGCTCTAACTTAGGCACATTATCTTCTAGTTCATGGTTTTACACAGTAACTTATCTAGAACATTGGCTTTCTCTTCCTTATCTCTTAGCTCTGTATGACACAATGCAAGATGTCTTTCCCTAACTCTTCTTGTCTGTTTCTGCTTCGACAACTTCCAGTACTGCTCAATTTCACTGGTACGACTTGATTCTCACGAGACTTGACATCATCTACAACACACACTGTCTCACACTGGCCATCAGACATGATGCAACCTTCCTTGACTTCAACATAAATCATACCATCAAGTTCCTTCTCCAAATCTGCCAACTCCACGACTTCCACATCTTCTTCACTATCTTTAACACTGCCATCCTCTGACTTCTCTGACTAGACAAAACATCAAAATCTTCATGATTCTCAGTCTTCACAGTTTCATGAGGAGTAACATTCCGTCTGTCTTCAGCATCTTCAACCTTATCATTTAGCAAATTACACAGTCCAAACACATCATGTTCTTCATTTATTTTGGGTTCTTCCATGGAAATATCTTCTCTTGTATTATAAATATTGGCTACAGTATCATCATCTAGTACAACCTCTTCTGGTTCTATACACTTGTCCTCTTCTTTCCAGCCTGGTTCTTAATAACTTCCCATAGTTCTTTGTCAAACTTGAGTTGATTTACCCTGTATGTTACCTTCTATCCCTGTCTATATTGCTCATTTTTCCATTTGCGTCCAAATCTGATCCTATTTGTGGTAGCCTGATTTCTTGTCCTATTTCTCACCCCAACCTGACAGGCTTCCATAGGGGCGACATTTAGTTTTCCTGCCCGTTTCCATTAGACTTGTAGTAACCTTGGTTCCTGTCGTTTCTTCCTTGTCTGTTCCTATAATCCATACTCCCACCTTGCTGTCTACTTCGGTTCTCACGACTATCTTCTTGGTGATTATCTCTTCTGTCTCTTTCATGATGGTCTTCTTGGTAGAGGCTTCTGTCCCTTTCTCTCTCATAACTTCTGTCTAATCTTCCAACAAATCTTAAGAAGTCTTCAACTGAATCTTCAGGTCCACAATCTAACGCTTGCTGTATTCTTCCTGGTAATCTTCTACGTATGGTGTCCACCAATGTTATTTCATCTAAAGGTGAGTCAAGATGCAGTAATTTTCTGATTTCAGCCTCACAAAAGTCCCTCATACTGCCATAACTTTCCCCGTACTTTCCCCCATGCAAGAAATCACTTTTTACTCTAGCCTGCTTGATTTTGGACCAGAATTTATTCAAAAAGCACCTCTCAAACTCACTATATGACATATCCTCTTTATCTAACTGATTGACCCAAGTATAAGCTTCATTGTCTAAAAATCTCTTTACAAATTTAATTTTCATTGCATCAGTCATTTCTACAGTGAAGTTGTCAGAGCAATGATGTAAAAAGTCTTTAGGATGAATTTTTCCTTCCCCAGGGTATGTCTTAATTACTACATTTGCCTAATTAAATCCACCACAGATCGACATTTTGCTATTTACAACACTTTCTTGCAATGCACTGACACTTTGACTGAGATTATACACATCCTCCTTACTGATATCTTCAGAATTTGACACACTTTCACTAATTTTATTTTCTAATGACACTTTAATTTCCTGAATTTCAGTTTTTCAAATTTTATTTTCCTGATCAAAATACTTTTTTACAGTACTAATTTTGTTTTCAAGGTCAGACTCAACATTACTAATTTTACTTTCTGCTACAGTCACACGAGTGTCCAGCTCTTCATGTCCTAACTTCATTGCCCTTTCAAGATCACATGTTTGTTTCCTGATTTCGTCAACTGCTCTGTTTGTTTCGTTTATCTGCGACTTTAAATCTGCTAAACCGTCATCCATCTTTTTGCTCAGATCATGATTTCCCTTGTCAATACGTTCAGTTATTTGTTCTGTTAATCGATTTAATAACTCTATAAGACCTGGTGATGCAAGAATTACTTCTTCACTATTTGATATTTTGCTACGAGGTGTACTGGCCATCACATCCTGATCTGACATGTCTACACTAGATTTCCTATTCTCAGTTGACATCGTCTTTTACAGTGCCAAAAAACCCAGACTACAAATACAAATTAATAAGCGCTGCTGTACGTATCTTGTTATTCAGTGTCCAGCGATGCGACGATCTGGGCCCAAGCATCCAGTTTCCAGATTAAGTGCTCCGTTTTTCTTTGCCGAGTAATTCCAGATTTACGTCCTCATTGGTTTTTCAAACATCGATTAAATACATCCAAACATACTGCTCCTGCAACACAAACACACTGTAGACACTGTATATGACGCAATCCCAGCTATGCTTCACCAAGTAAAACATTTGTATATTATATAAGTAAATCCAGTTCATTCTACCACTTTACAACATAATACTCATCTTTTTAACATTGCGATGTATGGGGGTTCTGCTCGCTGCAACATTATTCTCCTGGGGCGTCGTGGTAGAAATAAATAGTCGATATATACAATTTTTCACTTCTTCTTTAATTTGCAATGAAACTTCTCCACCAAAACAATATGAATTCAAAACATATACAAAGAGAACTTAGCCGACAGAACTTCCATTTAAAAACAACAGAGTGACATAGATTCCAGTGCACTTGACAAACGACTCAAACTCGAACTCCCCCACGCAAGGCGGTGAGGCAAATATATAACCCTGACAATAATGACGTTATATTATGCATTGTTTATAACAATTGAATAACTGATTTACAATTACCGAACATACAAATAAGACATTTCATGTACACAAAAATAATCACAATATAAAATGAAAACTATACATACAATAAAATTATATTGCGCATGTATTTTTAAGACGAAATTTCCGATCTTTATGTTGACAACAAAGTGCGATGTTAGATGTCAATTAATTTGTTAATGAGTACATCATACATGTTCCTAACGTATATTGAACTCATGGCCATTCTCAAAATATACTCCAAACTTAACTTCAGTCAATATATACAAAGAATTCAATATTGATAATTAATGTAGTAGTCGAAATAACACAATTAGCTGGTCAAAACAACTTGTTTATGAGCCTAACATATATACAATGCTATTTATTTTCATTTCTTTGTGTTTTACAAAAGTTTTTACCCTTCGTCTGTCTATTTATTGAAATAATGTACAATGACAAAAGTATTGTTTATAGAATTATCTGGAAACGTCTTATACAAATCTCTTAATTAATGAAATCTATCACTTGTTTTAATCACAGTATCACCGAGACACTGTCCTACACTGATTTCTATGCCGACTATATCGTTTTCAACTAACTTCACACGCAACTTTTATCACTATTTAACCACACGATTCCGGGTCCGACGCAGATAGTATCGTATGATGACACTGAGATGAGGGGGCCGTCACACACTGTACAAGTATTGTTGTGGAAACTTTGCACACACGGTATCACGTAAATGACTGCACTACAGTCAGCAAACTCCACTGACATTCTAAGTGACCCTACTTTTAATTTCTTAAAAAGTGTTTCTTTCCACGAAAATTTTTTAATTTCTTAAAAAGTGTTTGTTTCCACAAAAAATACACTTTCTATGTATTATTAGAAATCTGTTTATTGGCTAACAATACGATCCCATGACTACAAATCCATCCTGTGAAAACCGCATAACAATAGCACTTTTCCATTTCCGCAATTTTTCGCTGTTATTTCGCTGTTATACAGGGGTGGTTTGGATTAAAAAAAAAAATAAATAAATAAATAAAAACAAACAAAAAAAACCAAAGAATTTGTTTATTTTGTATGGTCATCGCCACTTGAAAACAAGATGGACGCCTCTGTCTACATAATAGTGCGTGGCAGAGGGAATTTTACAGGACTCAGTTACCCATCTACAGTTTCATTCTGATCTCGATGAAATTTTGCACACCCGATTTCAGAACAAGTAAGGTCACTGTCTATGTAAGATTGGATACGGTTAATGCCGGAGGGTAGTTTACAACAGACTTTAACACCAATCTAAAGTTTAATTGCGATCTTAATGAAATTTTTTGAGTTGGCTTTCAAAGCAAGAGGATCATCACTGTGTTCATAAGATTTGTACGGTGCATGGCGAAGGATACCTTATTCCGCATGTGTACACCCTCTGACTGAACACCTTGAAGTTTGACAGGGCAGAGACAAGATGAGCAGAGCTCGGGGACGGAAGGATTTTGGCAGACAGCAGGAGAGGTAATGCTAGTGTCAGGGTAATGGTTGGGTGAATGGAGGAGGAAGAGGAGGAGGAGGAGGAGGAGGAGACGTTTGAGGTGATTGAGGAAGAGGCGGCGGCAGAGACAGCTAGGGGGCAAGAGAGGGCCTGAAGGGAGTAAATGAATATTGGAATAAACAAATACCCGAGCCGACTTACAGCTTGTAATGGTACTTTTTCTTTTTGACTGGTGTTGTTGTCAAGATTAAAGTTAAGTACACTTATTGAAATTTAGCAAACTGTGAAATATTACAATGAATATTTATTTTGAAAAGATAGAGACACTGAGAAAAACTTGAAAGATTCCGCCATCAATATTTATCGGCAATAGTGGTTAGCATAAAATCATTACAAAAGAAAGTGGCTGAATTTTTTTTTATATTTTTATTTATTTATTTATTTTTACCTGGCAGGAAAACACAGATTGGAGTCATCACACTGGAGTCGAACCTGTACAGAATAATTAATTTCTTCTTTACTGTAAACTGATGCTCGGTTGCATAAGCTTCGAATACTAAAGTTTCAGGACAGTGTTTAATTCCAATTACGAGTGATGTTTAAAGTTACAAAGTTATCGCACTTCGTTTAAAGAAAAGAAGAATTACTGCACGCATTGAAACAAAGTTCAACCGCAATCGCGAAGCAATTTTCAACAATGGCCAAGCATCATTTTACGAATTATGCTGGAAACAAAGATTTTAAAAAGTGAAAAATGGAAAAAGATTTCCTTTTAAATAAACTATTAACTTCAAACGAATTACTGAATTTATTACAATTGATTGTTTTTTTATAGCTATCTATTCGACAGTAAGAAAACGAAAGACGACAAGCGATTTCGTTTTCTCCCCAGCTTGTGCAAAAAATTTGAAAGTCTCTTATGAAACAAAATAATCAGAGATTTACTGGCAGAGAGAACGGATGCTAGCGACAAGCGTCGCAGATATAATTTTAATATATATTGTAAGCTTAAGAAAGCGATTGGCAGAGTGTTGATGTTAGAATGAAAACTACTGTGTGCTTTCGTGATCTTTTTGAGACTGCACGGTGCTTTTATAAGTCTATAAAACATTCTCGGACTTCTTTCCGCGTCAAATCTTGATAAAACATCTTCGGCGACTACCTCCATCGCCTTCGTCAGGAGCAACTGACTGGTGCTGAGGAGGTCTTAAACAGCAAGTAGAGGGCTTGTGATTGGTCAGCATCTGATTGGCTGGCGGCTACGTAATGCCGTCGCAGATGGTGTCTACGTCTGCGTGGGTGCCGCCACCGCTCCCGAGGTATTAGCCCAGACAAACGGTGGTTTTTCCGTAACAAAATTCTGAAATAAGGTATCTTGAATGACAGCAACCAGTCGCCTTTTATGCAAAATGTTTTTATTGCATTTCTCCCATTACCAGTTTCGATATGCCTAGCAAATCATCATCAGATGGTGATTTTTTTTCTTTTTTTTGTGTGTTACAGACGTTGTTAGTGGGATTTGTGCATAATTTGTGTTATCCATAAATCCATTGTCACAATTGTTGTATATATGTTGTTGTTGTGGTCTTCAGTTCGGAGACTGGTTTGATGCAGCTCTCCACAATACCCTATCCTGAGCAAGCCTCTTCATCTCCACATAAGAACGGCAACCTACATCTGTCTGAATCTGCTTACTGTATCCATCTCTTGGTATTCCCCTGCGATTTTTTCCCCATACACTTCCCTCCACTTCCTTCCAATTGGTAGTATGCACACATAAATTGTGCTGCTATGCACTTCACACGTATTACACAGCATTAGCATGCACATATTTATTGTGATGCTAAACACCTTATACATGTTGCACTATACAGTTTCCACATGCTATTCAAATATAAACAGACGAAGGATATTTTGGTTCGATTACATTAGTATAGCGTGTGGAAACTGTATAGTACAACATGTATAAAGTGTTTAGCAGCACAATAAATATGTGCAAGCTACCAGTTATGCTGTTTAATACGTGTGAAGTGCATAGCAGCACAATTAATGTGTGCATGCTACCAATTGTGACAATGGAAACAATAAAAACATTTTGCATAAAAGGCGACTGGTTGCCGTCATTCAAGATTCCTTATTCATCACTGTCGCAATGTTCCTCATCCACAATGGATGAAAGTTTTAAAACTCCGAAAGTTTTTTTCTCAACGGCTCCGTATGTTTTTGGGTGCGCTGAATTCGAATTTCATTGCTGCTGCCTTGTAAGAGCTCGGCTTCACAAAATAGAAACTGAGAAAACCTAAAAAAATTCGCACTTTTGTCAGTTTCTTTGCTTATATATAGAAAACTATGCCTTTCTCGAAGATCTCCATTCTGCACAAAATTAAAATAGACAAAATTTTCTACAAAATGCACTACAAAATTTTGTGGCGGGCAGTATTTGCGCCAGAGCTTGCTGAAAAAGAGCGATTTTTTGGCCCTTCTGTGAAAACTTCCAAAACGCTCACTCGGTGCCCTACATAGAGAACTATACATGTTATCAACAAAACCCCTACGCCACCTAAAAGTACATTAAATTTCCTACAACGGACGTCTGTAATATTCCCTGTTCTCGTTATGGGGGGAAGCACTAAAAACTAAAATTACGAGCAATGCCTTCTGCGCCCTACAGGATACCCCCAACAACCTACCTCTCGTCGGCACTATATTTTTGATGTGTTATACTAAAATGTGGTTGTTTTGAATGATTTAATGAGAAAGTGAATTTGATGAAAACATTAACATATTATATTTAAACATGTTAGGTGCATGTCACTGAACAGAGACATGAAACAATGTAGTGTAATGTAAATGTATCATGAAAATGAAAGGCGATCTCGGGATTGGGTCATCTCTTCCTGTATGTTCTCCATCTGGAGAACAAAAGAGTCTGAATGTTGAAATCGGCGTCGTCGTAGACCATATGGCAAAATGCTTGTTGCTTAACAGTCAGGTGAGGGCGACGCGACAGTTGCTTCATTGTAGTAAGAACAAAAGCCGCGGCGGATTAGCCGCGCGCACTGGAGCGCCGTGCTGCGGTGCGCGCGGCCGGCCGCCGTCGGGGGTTCGAGTGTTGTCCTTAGGTTAGTATACCTTAGTTTAAGTAGTTTCTAAGCTACGGACTAATGACCTCGTAGTTGAGTCCGATAGATTTACAAACATTATTTTTAAGAACAAAAACCAAAATGACACACACCATATTTTAAAGCTCGCAGTCACCCATTTAAACCTCCTAGTATTACAAAACTGCTTGATTTTACTATAGACAGTTGCTTAACAAAATGACACACACAGTATTATATAGTTCGCAGTCAGCTTTTTAAACCATGAAGTATTACAGGACATCCTGGTTTACTATAGACAATCACTTAAATAATTTGACACATATTATATCATAAACTTCGCAGCCAACTCTTTAAACGTCCAAGTATCACGAGGCTGCGCACCCTTCAAAACAACACCTTCATAAAACGACACCTCAAAAGATCTCATTCCATAAATAACAGACGTGCCATGACAAATTTAATTTCTGAGCCCAACAGATGATGAAAGGCCGTGACACACATTCACGCTCCTTAAAACGACAGACTCAGAGTTGGCTGGTCGCTGAACAAGCGAGCGACACGGAATCGCAACCCAGACACAAGTAAACCAATCCGGTGCTGCGTAAGTGTGAGTCCTCAACTTCACACGAGCTACAGCTAGATGCAAGACGTAAGAAAGATATAATAATCAACCTGTAAAAAAAAATACTGAGGAGCGACGGCCTTGCCAGAATCGCAGACAAAGAAACGAAGTTACCAACGATAAATGGGGAAACTCCGCTTGAAGAATCCTTGTGCGAACGACACTCGCCGCGGTGGAATAGCTGCGCGCACTGAGGCGCCATGCTGCGGTGCACGTGGCTGTTCGCCGTCGGAGGTTCGAGTCCCCCCCTCAGGCATGGGTGTTTGTGTTGGGTCACAGAGTAACACATACAGAGGAGAAGCCCCCCCTAAACCTCTGTCCTACGCTCCTTTCGTAGTTCCGTAAGATGCTAGCAGGTGTCAGACAGTTCCCCAGCTTAGTTAAAGCTCTGTATAGGGAAAGTATGGCCACCATTTTCCGCGCCGCTTGCCGCCGTCTACAGCTCGTGATTGGCTGAAACCGAGTCACATGGTTCTTTCCGCCATCTTGGTCCTATATGTTGCTTGGCTGCCATGAGAAACCTTGTGAATATTCGTAAGTTTTGGTTTGAATAATGCCACAGTGTTGTACTTTTGGGTGTTCTTAAGAAGCGAAGAAGAGAGACAAACATTATAGTCTTCCATTAAATAACAGAAATGCAGGAAGGTGAACAGTCTGACTCATGAAAGACGTCAGAGAAAACTAGGTTCTTCGGTTCTTGCACTGTGATGATTTTAATTCATAATGTAAATTAATAGATTAAAGGTTCACTGACGAATGGATCACGCAGCAGATACCTATATATTTTTAACTTGAATAAATTTGTGAAAACAATTCCTGCATAATGTCGTGTGGTTAAATTATTCACGCGTCGTTGGTTTCATCCGCAGATAGTTGCCGAAAACACACAAGGTGTGGGCATATTAGTGAGTGAACTAGATTCTCGTTTAGATATGAAATTAATATACAGTTCCTGAAACAGCCTTTTCTCATTCATTTTCATGTGTTAAGTGTATCATTACAATAAACAAAGAATTGAAACAAGACAAATATTAGACATTCAAATTTAATTGGTGTTGTAAAGGCACATTTAATTTCTGTTTTTGTTAAGTCATGTAGTGGGTATCCCCTTGCATTTTTCGTAGTTCATTTTACATATAAGTACATAATACGGAAGAAAATACTCATCAAAGACTTATCCTTAATCTCATTTGTTTTCTTAATTTACACTATGCTCCGATGACGACATGCTCGCGGTCTATTGGAATATTTCGCTACAGTACACGTCAATCTAAATATATATGTGAACTCTCTAGATCTGGATCCACAGACGAAACAGTTTTCTCAAAATCGACGATAAGTATTTCGTAGAGCAGCCAGGTCCGCGTGGACAGAACTACGCGAAGTTCCCGCATCTGTCCGTCGGATATAACACCCTGTATCTCGAGAATGAAAAGAGTTATCGTTCTGCTCTCAACCTTAAATAAAATTTCGATATCTTACCTACATTTCGTCCGCAGCATTGCATGTGCTAAACTCAACCGTACGCAAAGTCTACGCAATGCGACTTTTCCTCTGCAAACTCATCAAAATTTTGCTCAGTAGTTCATTTAATTTGATGTAGCACGGAAACTATAAGTAATAATGAGTAGAAAATCAGACCATTATGGAGAGAATATATAACACTACATCACGTGAAAAAATTGAAGTTTTTCATTAAATAGTTTTCTCAAAATCGGTTGATAAGTATTGTTACGCGCTAGGAACGTTGTACTGGTCGGTGCGTGAGCAGCAGCGGAATAGGCCCAGCATGGCTGCCGCTGGCTGGCTGGCCATACTTTCCCTATACAGAGCTTTACAGCTTAGTACCAGTAGACGACACTAGAGACGCTTCTCAGGGTAGCGTGGAGGGGAGACTGTGTCCGGTGCCAGGAGGCCACGGCTGTGTCTGGCGTTTGAGGGGAGATGGTGGTGGGGACAGCCGCTACCTGCCGCCTGCTCTGGCCAGTTTAAAGGGCTGCTTCTGACCGCAGCGACATCATGGGACACCTTACGGAACCTTCCCTCCCGGCAACCCTGAGTGTGTGACCGGGCCCTTACGGAGGTTTCCCGTCTGTATTCAGTTCGTGCATCTTGTCTCCCAGTGTGCTTTAAGTTCGAAATGGAAGTGTCAACGACCATCCGTGGTAAGCCATGTGCGCACTATGACGGCTACTCGTATACCGCAAGGAGAGCATCAATGTGGAGCATCAATGTGGAGCACCGGATGACGCCCGCATAGAAATACAGAAGACAGTAAATCGGGCTAAGAAGAGATCGAGAGACGAAGAGACTTCGATTTCTAAAATATATACTGAAGAATTAGGTGACCTCCACAATCGAAGGTATCATTTTGTGTCTGAAATGCCAGAAGAGCTATCAACGAAGCGGATATTATACGAGCATCAGTCCAAAGCACGCGGAGATCAGAAAGAGCCAGAGACGAGACAAGAAGTCGATCTTTCGCCTGAGCTACTAAATATAATGATGGTAGCAGTTGTCTCTTGAGCGATGACAACATTGAAGTTAGGTGATAGTCGTTAGTGGAAAAGCAGGAAGAGAGGCTTTAAAGACTAAACGAGACTTTTCTATGGATGGGGCCTTCAAATGTTGTAGCTAGCAATTTGCTCAAATATATACGATACATGCAGACTTTGGAAGTTCAAAGTATGAAACAAATATCTATCCGGTGGCCTTTGCACTGTTACACAAGAAAAGAAAAAAGACACATATTCGTCTTTTCAGCACTCTTAAAAATAATATAAAAGAATGGAATCCTCAAAACGTCACCGTTGATTTTGAAATAGCTGCTATTTCTGCATTAAAAGTTGTGCTCCCGTCGGTTCAAGTTCATGGCTGCCATTTCCACATGAAGAAATCTCTCTGGAGGAAAATGCAAGACTTGAAGAAGTAAGGTTGCAAATTCAGATGTGTGCTTCTCTGGCATTCCTTCGACAGGAAGATGTCTGCGATGGTTGGCTCGAAATCCATTCACGAGCACCAGATATCCCCAAGCTGTCTCAGTTTTTCGACTATTTCGTAGACAGGTGATTAGAAGACGATGAAGTCCCGATCAGTGTTTGGAGCTGCTACAGACTGCGCCATCGTACCACCAACGCTGTAGAAGGTTGCCACAACAAGACTAATTTGCTTGGGAAACCGAATCCTAAAATTAAAGACGTAACCAAGTGCATGAAGACGCAAGCAGAGAATCCGTCACGTGCTTTAATGAGATCAGAATTAGGTATGGAAGGAAAACGAAAAAAAAAAAAAAATAAAATAAAAAAAAAAAAAAAAATGTGAAACTCGATGAAAGGAAGGCAAAAATAGTACAAAAGTACGTAGAGGATGGTGACATCAGGGCCTGTTTGAAAGCGATCTCTTACCTTCAAAAATTTGAATAAATTCATTGGCCTAGTTTGAGACAACGTATGTGAAAAAATGTTCAAATAAATAATAATTTAAAAGTTAATAAAATAAAATAAACATTTTAAACACGCTAGAAGGACAATGTATTCTTGTCATTTAGCCATTTCAAAACCAGGATAAATTGTGGTGGGAGTCTGCTTATTACGAAAATTCGGTAAACATAACATGATCACTTCCTGGAAAAAGCGGATTTCTTATATGGAGCACTGTGACTTTTTGTTATATATTGTCTCTCTGACGCAATCATTTACATCTAAATCTACAAAAAGGTTTTACTTATGACAAATTTCAGCCAATGTCAACTACCTCCAAAAGCAATGGAAAACTTAAAACCTAATTTAAAAAATGTAATTTAAAAATCTTATATATTCTTCTTTATCTATACTAATAATAAATCTGTAAATGTAGGCCTGTCGCTGTTCCCTTCAATCTTCAAAACTACTGGACGAATCTTCATACGGTTTTCACAGGAAACACGAGAAAAGTTTGGTCAACATATAGGCATAATTTAATCAAAATCGGACTACGAAAAAAAAAAAAAAAAAAAAAAGATATCGAAAATTTAAGTGTTTTCAGTAACCGTCGCGTCTGTTTTTACAACTATTAAAAACCTCTTATCTCCAAAACTACCTCACTGGTGTTTTCGCAGGTAACTTGAGCGTAACTCTGGACAACCCCCCGACCGTAGTGGCCGTGCAGACTGGGACTGGCGCGCCGCAGACCGCTCGGCCACTGCGACCGACATCATGCCAGCCATAATGTTCATATTTCGTTTCTTTATTAACTGCAACATGGCTGCTACAAAATGTTAATAGAAAATATGTTTGAAAATCGTTCCCATGTGTGCCTATTACACGGAATAATGGCATAATATTATAAACAAAAAGGATGTAAGCATTTAATTCTTACATAAGGACTGTCGAAAATTCGTGTGACTAATTACAACATAGCGGAGAATGCAAAGCACATGAATGTGCAGCCACGTCGCAGTGTTATACATTCAGGTTGTACAGACGTCACTGTCAGCCAGTGTCACTGTGTGTCACCATAGAATAGAGATGTCTATGGAGTGAGTATTGCGTTTTGCGCATCTTCTCAACATTAAGCAGCAATTCCCACACATTTCCTTGTCTTACGATTGGTTTGTACCGCACTGGCTGCAAAGAAGCCCCACCTCCTTTTCGCCGAGCAACCACAAAACATGAGATAATATGTAAATAAATGTGTCACAGAAGCAACAAGAAAGCTGAGGAAGCGTCGCTAAAAGAGCCATTTACACACAGTCATTCGTCTTAACCGAACAAAAAAGGACCAAAATAAAGTCAGCTATTAGTAGATTTTTATCACTAAAACGTAACATTTCCACCTTAATGTTGAGGACACAAAATCGGTTCTGCCAACACCGCCTAGAAGACAAGGCGTGACAACTGGCCGTGCCTACGTCACACGAGAGGCTGACTGGCCGGCCGCTACGAGGCGGTGGGCGTGCCCCAGCGGCCAGCCAGTCAGCTGCCAGGCGCCGCATCTGAATCTCCTAAGATCTTAATGCTCACTCCAGAGATATTTCTGTTCTGTGCCTGCGACTAGAGATAACATACACACGCGATCGACAAACTCATCAGTTAACCTTAGTTTTGGTGCGGAGTACATTAAGATAGAGAAAGAGACAATTGTACTTTGACTTACAATCCGACTTCTGAATATATAGTTCTATTACACAAGGTCGATTTCAACTTCGTGCTTTACGAAGTAATCACTGCAGGACGTGGGGAAATGTATTAGCTGAAAGAGTGGCCGATTCTGCTAACATAGTCAAGACAATTCACTGGAAATAGTATATTTAACGGAAAGTTCTATAGAGACGATCAGCTGACGCCATTCCTTCAACGATTACCCAGACTTACTTTATCACACACTGATACCACCATGACGTCCTATTTAAACACACATGAACCGCTCTGTTGATTGAATTGCCAGACTTTCAGCTTTCATTGGGTTTTCGATAATAGGGGGCACTGCATACAGAATAACTACATTGTCTCCAGTGCACTCTGCAACATACTATACTTCAGGATACACTTACTGTGAGAGATGAACAATTTAGTACTACACCACAGAACCAATACATGGCGCTGTTATTGTTATTACTACTTCTCATCTCAACGATAGTACGTTTTCAGAAGTGTACGCCAAACAGACAGTTACACACATGAACATAACCTGACATTAAATTTACATTGTTCTGGAGTACAGACTTTAATTTTACTTTTTCAATGAAAATCTTTATAAACATTCACCTTTTAGACAAGGACTTTTACTTAAATTCGACATCTTGGCTAGGAGGAGTTTATTGACAGAGCGATCCATCAAGGATTCTGTTTTCGCTGACCTAGAACCGGAACCTTAAAAAACCATGTATACGCAGTTCCATGTCTAAAAACCGTTGCGAAGCACGGGCATTTAAGCTAGTATTAAAATAAATATAAAATAATATACTCCTCATACCTCTGGATGGTATATGTAATTTAAAGAACAAAATATATGATGTACGAAAAAAGGGTACGATTATGATAGTTAAAGATCATTGGATATAACTCACATACAGTGCGTAGGTGACATAAGCTGTACAGGGCTTCTTCTCCCGCTCCTACCACTACATGCGCATATCCGCTGTACGTGATTTCAAAACAGAATAACAGCAGTCAAGCTGTCAGATAAACTAAAACATACATTTTTGGAAGCAAAGATTTAAACTGCGTTCAGAACGACAAATAATCTTAAAGAGCGATTGCGTGATAATGTACCACAAAAGAAGCCAAATATGCAAATTACGGGGTTTATGAATGTCCTGTCGCCGAGAAGCCCTCCAGTGGCCAGACCCGAAGGTCCTTCATACGTGGCGATTTGAACAAAATACTTATGGCAGCAAGAAAATTGCATTAGGTTTGCATTTTGACAAGGAGAAATTTAGCATAGATAATATTGAAGATCAAATGGAAATGGTGCACAAAACCGACTCCACGTTGGATACCAGATTGCGAAAAGAAATGAGCAAAATTAATTTTCTCCTAATGCCTATTTTTCTCCTAGTGGCGTCCTGTAAGAGCCGCGTTAACACCGCCCTTCAAATGACTACCAACGGAAAGAAAATGCCCTGCTGCCGGAACAACAACGTTGAATGTTGACATAATGTTCAACGATATTCTCTCTTTTAAACGCGTATTGCACTGGCTCTAAATTTTTCCCTGTTTTCCCTCGTTTTACCATGCATCCTCTGTCACAGTATGGAAAATCATGTCATTCATTGTAGCCGTAAACACGCACTCTTATTATGTAAATTATTTTATGGTTCACACACTCTCGTTTCAATGTATGTCTTAATACGTGAGTTCATATTGCTGATTCTATATATTTTACATTTGGCTATACTAATAACGTTATGCAGGATTATAATTACAAAATAGAAAGGGTTTTCCTGTTTCGAAGTCATATGTAGGAGCCATGCACATTTAGCGCTATGAGTGAGATGGGAAGTAATACGCAGATTATTTCACCTATATGTGCACACTCCTGGTTCATGTACATTACATGTAGGTCTAACATTCGCAGGTCGACGCGTGTGGAACAAATTTTATTTTACGCTAATTTAAATGTTCTTTGTCAAACAGACGTGATTTTAAAATTCTGTGTTTGTAATTTGGTTTCCAGGTTTTCCATTGTAGCTTCTGAATATCCAATCACAAGTAAAAGTTGTCAAACAGAAATTACATGACCACTTCCAACTGTATCACTTTTGGTTCTTGTTTGATCATCTCCATACTTCTTTCATCAGTACAGCACGTAAAGCTACGTTTGTAAGGGCCATAAAAATTGTTATTGCCGACAACACTGGCCCACAATGTTTTCTGACGACATTGGAACCACTCGAATTGCAGCCACATGTACTATAACAATGCCGGTCACTGTTGCCTAGTAATGTTTGTAGAAAAGTATGTCAGGTTCCGAGTGTGTTTACGTGAACCAAGCTACCGGCGCAAAATAATGAAGTAGGCTCGTTTACCTGCGTGAGGGAGTGGGGGGGGGGGGGGGGGAGCAGGATCAGTGGTCCGACCTTTTCCGGGCCCAGAATTCACGACACCGTTTGTGTTATCCTTAGATTAGTTTACCTTAGTTTAAGTAGTTTGTAAGCTGTTGTTGTTATGGTCTTCAGTCCAGAGACTGGTTTGATGCAGCTCTCCACCCTATCCTGAGCAAGCCTTTTCATCTCCTCATAAGAACGGCAACCTACATCCACTTGAATCTGCTTACTATACGCGTCTCTTGGTCTCCCTCTGCGATTTTTACCCCACACACTTCCCTCCAATGCTAAATTTACGATTCCCCGATGTCTAAGAATGTGTCCTACCAAGCGATCCCTTCTTTTAGCAGGGTATGAAAAAAATTCCTTTTCTCACCAATTCTGTTCAGTACCTCTTCATTACTTATGCGATCTACCCACCTAATCTTCAGCATTTGTAAGCTACGGACTAATAACCAAGCAGTTAGGTCTCATAGATTTACAAACATTTGAACGACACAAAGGACGTAAAGACCCAAAACGCTACTGAAATGAAATTACTGCCTTGGAGTTTGTAGCCTCTCGTTCTCAGTCCGGAGATTGTTTGGCAGCAATTCTTCTCCTCCACACTTCTCTGTTCTCGGTTAGCCTCTTCATTTTCTGGCGTGATTCCATTCCAACATCTCTTTGAATCTGTTTCAAGTACCGCAATCTGAGTCTTCCTCTGCCTCTTTCTCCTTTTACCATCGCTTCCATAACATTGACCATAAAACTCTTTGTGTCTATACAGAACACCCATTTACTTTTCTCTTTCACCTGGTGTATAAGATGTATGAGACAGGTGACGTACCCACAGACGTTTAGAAAAATGTTATAATCCCCATCCCTAAGAAAGCAGGTGCACACAGGTGTGAAAACTACAGAACCATCAGTTTAATAAGTCATGGTTGCAAAATATTAACACGAATTATATACAGAAGGATGGAAAAGCTGGTAGAAGCCGACCTTGGGGAAGATCACTTTGGGTTCAGGAGAAATGTAGGAACTCTGGAGGCAATACTCACTTTACGGCTTATCCTAGAAGATAGATTAAGAAAAGGCAAACCTACATTTCTAGCTTTTGTAGATTTGGAGAAGGCTTTTGACAATGTTGATTGGAATAAACTCTTTCAAGTTCTGAAGCAAGCAGGAGTAAAATATAGGGAGCGTAAGGTTATTTACAACTTGTACAAAAACCAGACAGCGATTGTCAGAGTTGAAGGGCATGAAAGGGATGCGGTGGTTGGGAAGGGAGTAAGACAGGGTTGTAGCCTTTCTCCAATGTTATTCAATTTGTACATTGAGCAAGCTATAAAGGAAATTAAGGAGAAATTTGGAAAAGGAATTAAAGAAGAGACAGCAAAGGACCTGGAAGAGCAGGTGAACGTAATGGACAGTGTGCTGAAAGGTGCATATAAGATGAACATTAACAAGAGCAAAACTAGGGTAATGGAGTGCAGTCTAAGAAAATCAGGTGATGCTGAAGGAATTAGATTGGGAAACGAAGCAATAAAGGAGGTAGATGAGTTTTGTTACTTGGGCAGTAAAATAACAAATGATGGTCGCAGTACAGAGGATATAAAATGCAGAATGGCAATGGGTAGAAAAGCGTTCTTGAAAAAAAGAAATTTGTTAAAATCGAATATTGATTTAAGGCAAAGGAAGTCCTTTCTGAAGGCATTTGTATGGAGTGTTGCCTTGTATGGGAGTGAGACATGGACGATAAACAGTGCGGACAGGAAGAGGATTGAGGCTTTTGAAATGTGGTGCTACAGACGAATGCTGAAGATTAGGTGGGTGGATCGCGTAACTAATGAGGAGGTGCTGAACAGAATTGGGGAGAAAAGAAATTTCTGGCATACCTTGACTAAAAGAAGGGTTACATTGGCAGGGCACATTCTTAGACATCAAGGAATTGTGAATTTAGCGTTGGAGGGAAGTGTGTGGGGTAAAAACCGCAGAGGAAGACCAAGAGATAGATACAGCAGATTCAGACAGATGTAGGTTGCCGTTCTTATGTGGAGATGAAGAGGCTTGCTTAGGATAGGGTATTGTGGAGATCTGCATCAAACCAGACTCCGGACTGAAGACCACAACAACAACATTTCTCTGCATTATCGTTTCCAAAAGTGCTCTTTTTTGTCGATTCTTCTAAGAACTTCTTCATTTGTCTCACGGATTTTCTTCATCCTCCTTCAACACCACAATTCAAATGCTTCTATACTTGTCGCTAATGCTGAGTGTCCAAGTTTCAGAACCACCCAATGCCACACTCTACACATAGCATTTTACAAATGCTTTTTTGGTCTCTTCTTTTATATTTCTTGATTAAGAAGCATCCGTTTATTGTTTAAGGCTATTTTAGCTTGCGCAATTCTGTTTTTTATATCTGCTGAACTTTTGCCGTCTGTTGTGATTTTACTTCCTAAGTAGGTGAACACATGTTCCTATTTATTTTTGTCTGTAAGTTTCCCTTAATTCTCTTGCACCCAAGATTAAGCAATCTGTTAGCTTAATCTCTATCTATATGAAAGCGAAAGAACACTCACTCACTCACTGACAGACTAAACACGAAATCTCGAAAACTACTTCACCTATGATGCTGAAATTTGGCAGGAATGTAGTTTATAGGTAGAATACTTCAGCTAAGACAGTATTTGCGATAGGTGCATGGCGGAACATACTTTTCCTACAGACTCACGAAATCTACAGTTTCATTCCGATCTTCACGTAATTTCGCACGCTTGACCTTCAAAACAAGAGGAAGGTCACCGTCTACCTTAAATCCCATATGGTGCATGCGGGAGGGTACTTTGCAACATAAAAATGGATCCCTACATACCTTCGTCGCGCCATAACTTAAGAACGGCTCCACCGATTTCACAGATCCATTTTTTGTTGTTTTCGTTATTCTCAAAACAAGGGTTGTATGAAATAAAACGAATATTTGAGAACAACAAAGTACGTTTTTCAGTGTGACCCTGTGTTTCTATTGTATAGAAAACTATAGTTTTGTTGCGGTATTGATGAAATTTTGCACACTTGGCCCAAAAAACAAGAGGAATGTCACTGTCTGTATAAAATTTCGTCCGGTGCATGGTGGAGGGTACATAATTTACGGAATTTTACAAAATGCATAGGTTTGCTCCAATCTTTATGAATTTTTGCACACATGACCTTTAAACCAAGTTAGCGTAGTACATGACAGAGGGTACCAGGAAATAAACACCCGGGCAACGCCGAGTTTACAGCTAGTCTATATATGTATAACGTCTTTCAGATGCAGACCTTGTCCACATCCTAGTTAGCCACGACCCACCTCCCGAACGTACCATACACAGTGCAGCATCCCGAGGATAAAATAAATAAATAAATAAAAATTAAAAAATACCTTTTTTTCCAAACTTATTAATTTTCTCTTTAGTCTTTGGCCATCGCTTTGAACAAATCAAATGAGCGCATCTGGGTCTAACTTGGGAACAATCAGTTTTGGAATGTGCCGTAGTTTCGTCTACAGAAATCCATGTGCAACACTCCGCAATACCTTATCTGATTCTTTGCAGTGCTTCCGTGTAAGTTGGGTCCTCAAAAATTTTAAATATCGCTAACTCTGCCAGCACAAGCCTATGTCAGTAATTTTTATTCCTTCAAATTCCGACTGCAATGTTCCTATCTCTAATTTTTCGTAGCAAGGCTTTTGACAATACAAGAAATAGTTTTTTTTTTAAGATTTCGAAGCTGCAGTAGGCAAAAATAGGCATTAACGTCGGAACAGTATATTTTAGCTGCTATAAAAATGGCTATTTCAGTTTTAATTAGTCATTAAATACCTAACTACAAGTTTATTTGCAACTAGGAGCTCAAGAAAAGGTTTTACCCTAAAGATCCCCCGCTCCACGTCGACAGCGCCTCGCTCAGTGAAGGCGGAGAACCAGGACACGTACTTCCTTCCTCGCGACCCGATCCAAAGCACTAGATATACCGAGCTGACCAACCCACCACTTTGAATCCCAATCCGACGGCAGTGTTGTATGCTATGTGTTGTGTAGCGAAGTGGATCAACGAATATTTTTTTTTTTTTTTTTAATTTTATTGTTTCGCAGTGTGAAGTGGTTGGTTGTTCTCCTCCGAACTGCGCAACTAATAGCAGACATGGAAACTATAAATTTTATCGCTTTCCTTCAAACACAGATCGACGTAAAAGGTTGCTTGTAAATTCCAGACGCCAAATGTGGACGCCAAAATCAGGCAACTATCTCTAACGTTAATAACAAAACCTTTGTTTTATTTGTATTAGAAATAGATATGCTCACAGAGAGGTAGTAATGAAAATGCAGGCCTATACATTAAGCAATGGTTTAATTTTGCTACAGATCAACATAACATACAATGCGTTTAAAATAAGCTACTTTTCTTGATTTTATTTAGATCAACTAAGGAGTTATTCTAAAGCTGTTAATTGTATTTTAAATGATTCATGAGTGCAGCCTGCTCACACGGCTAGTGGGTTTTAAATTTTATTACTTCACATTAGTTGAGTGTTTAAGTATGACAACAACGGAAAAACGTAGGCCTAAGCCAAACCGTGAACAGGATGTCTGAAATAATAATAATAAATTGAACTTAGCAAAGAATGCTAACAGGATAGAAGTCGTACATGAAAGTCATTAAATTCAAAACTTAGCATGAAACATTCTCTTTATTTCCAAATGCATGCTGCCAGAGAGATTTTATTTAGTAGTTACCAAACGAAACCAGACGTTCATAGTTATTAAACAGATTTTTTACGTAAAATCTACTCTGAAATATGGTGTGTGTAAAATATGCGAGGCATTACGGGAAGTACAATATTCCGTAACTGTTTCCGAAAGCAACTCTTTAAGTCACCGTAAAAGTATGTGGACGTACCATTTATAAACCAGAAAGTAGGATAACTGCAACATATTTTAACTGTATGTGGTAAATATTTATAACGGTAACATATGCCTCAATTTGGAATGTAAGTGAATCTACCATATCTTTCAAAATGTTTAAATGTTTGCAGAGCTTATGGGACTTAAATACGGGGTCATCAGTTCGTAAACTTACAAACTACTTAAAGACGGCACAAACATCCATGCCCGAGGGGGGATTCGAACCCCCGACCGCAGCGGCCGTGCAGACCGTGACTGGCACGCCGCAGACCGCTCGGCCACTGCGGCTGGCCTATCATATCTTTAAATATCCATCTAATGACTAACTTTAAGTTGCTTGCCTCTCACAGTCAGATGTAAGCAAACAAATTTACTCTGCTGTAATATTTTCTGCGTTAGGAAAGTATATTTAATGGCCTTAAGAGCATATTAAATAGCGTAAGCGTTCCGTAGTCTTTAAATATGCGCCTTCAACGCGGAATTCAAAACGGCGGATTGTTCTGCTTGTACTGTACAGTTCTCTGACTCGACCAAACCCCACCAGACAGCGACAGCCCCCTAGACACCAGAAGTCAACCAGACAGCCACGAAATAACAAGCGCCGTCGGCGCTGATGGAAGCAAACAGAATGGACGCATACGCGCCACCAGACTTGCACCAGGAAGACGTCAGCCGCGCAGCACCAGAAGACAGAAAATACCAAACCAAGGGCCGCTCCACAGATGAAACTACCAGCCACAGCTCAGTGGCTCTTGTAGCAGAAGTCAGTGTTGAGTAACTTTACGGCGCAGCAAGCCTCATCTCAGCGCCAATCACCCATCACAGGCACAGGAGACAGTCTTTTAGTACTGTAATAACAGCCTGAACCTGACATCTGTGTTGACGTTACCTGACTTTGCAGGTTTTGGAGGCGACCTATTCTTCAAAACTGAAACTCCAAGATCGCGAAATACAGTGCCACCATCATCTTGTCATATGAGTTTTTATAAGTTGATCATCTAAATGGAGATTAAATAATAAGTGCAACATAGCACTTACAAGGGGAACACCAAGTATGATACAAACTAATTTTGTTCAAATGTTCAAATATTTGTTAAGCTTATGGGACTTAACTACGGGGTCATCAGTCCCTAAACTTACAAACTACTTATCAACTAGCTAACACTAAGGACGGCACAAATATCCATGCCCGAGGGGGGATTCGAACCCCGACCGTAGTGGCCGGGCAGACCGTGACTGGAGCGCCTCAGTCCCCTCGGCCACCGCGGCCGGCAACGAATTTTGATGGGTCGAAGGTATGTAGTGCGGGAATTCCTCCAGACGACCAACCTAAAAGGATTTGTTCCATTGCACCTTGATTTCCACGAAAATCGAGATCAAAGTCCAGCGCGTAACAGCTATACCTGTACTGAGTCACGATTAGTATGTGGGTCAGCATTTTGTAATTACTGAGGCGCTTAACTGACACACAGGCCACCCGCGCTCAAATCCTGCTCGATTTCTTTTTCACTTGTTCGACGATAGATTGTGCATAATTATATGATTTCATAGTCACTCTTATGGTAATGCTTTAGTAATTGGTCATGATAATAGTTTAATTGCTCAATCTGTTATACCAGGTCATCAAAAAGTCAGTATAAATTTGTAAACTCAATAAATCACGCAATAATGTAGATAGAGAGGTAAAAATTGACACACATGCTTGGAATGACATGGGGTTTTATTAGGAAAAAAAGTCCGACAAATGGCGCTGGACAGCAAAACATCGGTGACTGCGCATGAAATTTGTGTATAACAGTAGGTGCAATGAGACAGAGAATCAGATGCACCAGCAGTCGCAGCAAGTTAACGTTACCTGAAAAGGCGCTTTTAGTGAAGCTGTATTATCAGAATGGGGAAGCCTTACGATCCTACAGCCTTAGGAAGGGGATTGGAACGGGTAAAGGACCGCTGGAAAAAAAAAAAAAAAAAAAAAAAAAAAAAAAAAAAAAAAAAAAAAAAGCATTGCTAGACGCGTGAAAGATCTCTTGGGCGCGTCGTTTGGTGATGATCATGTGCTCAGCCGCGTGTTCTGAAGTAGTTCCCGCACAACATACCTGCGACCCATCAAAATTCGTTTGTACCATACTTGGTGTTCCCCTAGCTGGTGTTCATATAAAAAAACATAATTGAAAGCTGTGATACTCAAATGTAGGCTCAATCTCATTTTCTTCTTTTTTTGTGAATAAGATGACCCATTTATGAAATGTAATATGGCGAGATGACGGTGGCACAATCCTTCGAAACCGGTCGTCTTTAAATAAAATAAGTATTTCGCGATCTTGGCGTTTCACTTTTGAAGAATATTTGAAATTTTTGTGTTTAATTAATAATCGCTCTGTTCACTTTAAACAGTGCTGTTAACCCGTCGTTGTCCTACGTTATTGTCGTGTGCAGGGACCTTTCCCATTAAAGTGAAATATTCCTAGTGTCCTTGTGAAATAATTTGAAAATGTTAGTGACATTTTATCTTTCATTGAGAACTGAAACTCATAGAACTTTTATTTGCATAATTATAGTGTGTAAATTAACTTTAAGTGAATGTTGAATTATTAGAGTGGTTGGTTATTCACTATTAAAGGAAGATTTACACGATAGGATTACAAAGTTTTTGCTTTGTTTTATCAAAGGTTATTGCTGCTTATGTTAGTTAAAAGACTGAGCAGGACAAATTCAGGTTCCACATTTTGTAAAGTGTATATGATTTCAAAACATTTTCTCTACTACAATATTCCATGTAAATAAGTTAGCTCGAAGTATGCTTATTACAAAAGTTAAAGAAGTAATTAAAATGCCAGCAGTCTTGAACATTTCATACAACGAGGGGGAATTGGAAAATAAGTTTCCCCTGTCGACTATGGTCAGAGTTGCTTATGAAAGGTAAAAATAGAATGAGACACTAAAGATAAGACATATCATTGTCTTTTCTATAATTTCGAAGTACATTGAGACATTTGTCATACTACTTTGCAATCTTCAGAAAGCCTTGAAGGAAAAAATCGGGCAGTTTCATACGAAAGAAGCGTTGGACGGCCTGTTTGAGGTCAGCATTGCTTCCAAAGCGCCTTCCGCCGAGAGTCTTCTCCAAAGCTGGAAACAGACGGAAGTCACTTGGTGCGAGGTCAACCAAGGGTTGCTGTAGTCTTTCGCCGATAGTCGTTCTACGCTTCTTCCGTATGCAACGCCCTGATTTTTTTTTTGGAGTGCTTTATGAAGCTTATAAAGCGGCTTGGCAAATGTATCAGTGTACTTGGAAATTGTGTAGAAAAATAAAGATATGTCTTCTCTTTAATGTCTCATTCTATATTTTTACTTTCATACACAACTATGCCCACAGTCGACAGGGGAAACTGATTTTCCAACTACCCGTCGTAGTTTTGATAGAATCGCCGCGGCGGAGCGGCCGAGCGCATTGAGGCGCTATGCTGCGATGCGCGAGGCCTTTCTCCGTCGAGGGTTCAAATCCCCATCGGGCATGGATGTTTGTGCTGCCTTTAGTATAAGATAGTTCATAGGTAGTTTGTAAGTTTAGGGACTGTTGACCCCGCAGTTAATTCTTAAGCTTGACAAATATTTGAACATTTTGATAGAATCTATTAGATTAGTTTTACAAGATTATTACAGAATAGTTATCTCTCTTATTACTAAAATATAGCATTTTGAAGAGATATAAGTGTTAATTCTATCGTTCTAGCTTTTTGGATTCATATATATGTTTGTACATGTTGCATACAAATCTACAGCTTTGTTCCAATATTTATGAAATTTTGTACACGTAAGTTTCAATCCATGAGGACGGTCGCCGTAAGTGTAAGAATCACATACGCTATATAGTTCACGAGATATGACGTCATAAACAATGAGATGCGCCAAAAACTGCTGCATTTCTCCTAAACCATTGGACCGATTTCAACCAAATTTGGTACACACATTCCTTACCGTGTGGTAACAATTGCTGCATGGTTAAGAATCACTTACGGCATACGGTTCAAAAGATATTACGTCATAACCAATAGAAATCGCAAAAAATACCATATAATGCGGCGAGACTTTCGAAATACACTGTATGAGAATGACAGTACTTAGCAACTTGCAACAAACACTACAAATTGTAGCGACAGGAAATTTTACAGACAGTATACACATATATAGTTGAGTGTAGCTTCTAAATTATATCACATTCCGACACGTAGTTCATGAGATGTGAGCACGTAAATAGTAACGTTTATGGAAAATTGCTCCATCCGGCTGGAAGCGAAAGCAATTTACTTTCATCGAGCTACAAGGAAAGGAACAGAATGAAACAAAGTACACCCAACGAATACCCATTATATCCCACGAATCTACCTTCAAGAGACTGCAGCTTCCGTTGGAACTTGCATTTTCTTCAAAAATGTTCAAATGTTTGTTAAGCTTATGGGACTTAACTACGGGGTCATCAGTCCCTAAACTTACAAACTACTTATGAACTACTTACAAACTAGGACGGCACAAATATCCATGCCCGAGGGGGGATTCGAACCCCCGACCGTAGTGGCCGTGCAGACCGTGACTGGAGCGCCTCAGTCACCTCGGCCACAGCGGCCGGCTTGCATTTTCTATTACGATTAATAAATTACACGGCAATCTATTAAATACTTCGGAATGGATTTGGCATCTTCATATCAGGGTGTCAATAAACGTTTGGTTTGAAATTGGTGTACATCCGGAAAGTCAGAATCGGAAGCCTGGAATCTGATTTCTATAATATGTGCTTTCCATCCACACCTACTGCAGTTCCACATGCAGCCTGGCAGATATTTAACATCCCGGGCAACGCTGGGTTTTCAGCTAGTTAACTTAATAATATAGTAAGGACAGTTTACAACTCACCGCAAAGACGTGGCGACGAGCTGCGACAGACACATATAAAAGACACACACATACAACACTTTCGAAGTGCGGCAGCCGGAGGTGATGGATGTATGACTGTGTTGTATGCCTGTGTGATTGTTCGGGTGTTCTATTTTCTGAAGAAGGCCATGGCCGATAGCTGAAAGTGTTGTATGCGTGTGTCTTTGCGGTGAGTTGTAAACTGTCACTGTCCTGTAGTCCACAATTTGGCAGGAATCAGGTTATTAATGCTTAACATTTACCTAATAACCTTGTGACGATACTGCTGACCCCCTCATCTCAATGTTACCGTACCATACCGTCTGCGCCGGACCCGGAATCGTGTGGTTCAGTTGTGATATATGTTGCGTGTGAAGCTACAAACGAAATAGTCAGCCTAGGAATCAGTGTAGGACAGTGTCTCGGTGATACTGTGATTAAAACAAGTGATAGATTTAATTAATTAAGAGATTTGTATAAGAAGTTTTCCAGACAGTTCCATAAACAATAGTTTTGTCATTGTATGCTATTTCAATAAACAGACAGACGAATGGTAAAAACCTTTTGTATCTACATAAATACATGAAAATAAATAGCACTGTATATATGTTAGGCTCATAAACAAGTTGGGTTGACCAGCTAATTGTGTTATTTCGACTATTACATTAATTATCAATATTGAATTCTTTCTATATATTGACTAACGTGTGATTTTGAGTATATTTTGTGAATGGCCATGAGATTTGATAGTTCAATATATGTTAGGAACATGTATAATGTAGTCATTAACTAATTAATTGACGTTAACAGTTTGGTTTGTTGTCAAACAAAAAGTAGCGTGATTAAAACTTAAAAAGATAGGTGCGACCTAAAACTATTGTGTATATAGTTTTCATTTTATATTGTGATTATTTTTGTGTATATGAAATGGTTTCTTTGTGTGTTTGTTGATTGTAAATTAGTATATTCAATTGTTATGAACAATGGATAATGTAACGTCATTATTACCGATGAGGCGTTTATTTTCCTCACCGCCTTGCTTGGGGGAGTTCGAGTTTCAGTCGTTTGTCAAGTGCTCTGGAAGCTATGTCAGTCTGTTGTTGTTAAATGGAAGTACTGTCGGCTAAGTTCTGTTGCATTGTTTTGAATTTTTTATGTTTTGGTGGAGAAGAAATTTGATTCAGATTAAAGAAAAAGTGAAAATTGTACATATCGAGTATTGATTTCTACCACGACGCCCCAGGAGAATCATGATGCAGCGATCAGAACCCCCATACATCGCTACGTTAAATAGCTGAGTATCGGTAGAATAAACTGTAATTACTCAAAATACAGTAAAACATTTTAACCTTCTTTACGTGTAGATTACTGTGATAACTGTCTGACATTTACAAAAGTGGCTGAATTTCAAAAAGTGTTACATTTTACATTTAGTATTTGTCCTTACCATTCATTTTTAATTTATTTGAAAAGAAACATTTCTATTACTTCATGATTATACTGAAGTGATAAACGAATTGTTAATTCTTGTCCATAGGGAATGGCGACCGTAATCATAACAAACTGTAGTATTTTGGTCTTGAACAAGAACTTCTTCTGAATCCCTGATGTTTCAAACCACCGTTTCTCTTGTGTTATGTACGAGGTAAGTCCGTTTTGTTGTATGAAACAAACGTGTACAAATACAGAAAAATATTTATTGTACAAAAATCACAACTGTTAAACTACTTTTCTACATAGCTCCCGAAAATTTGTAGGCAAGTGTTTGTCTGCCTTCCTTATACAACGTTGCCGCCTGTGTATTCAACCATGTGGTAGCGTGTTCTTTCATCTCCTTATCATCGCTGAAGTGTTGACCACCAAGGACAGATTTTAGGTGTAAGAAGAGATGAAAGTCTCTAGCAGCGAGGTTTGAGGTGTACGGAGGAAGATCAAACACGTTCCAGTCAAATTCCCGTAAGAATTGTTCGGTCACATTCGCCGTGTGAGGTCGGGCATTATTGTGGAAGAAAACACAACAAAACCTGACAGTAATCCACGGCGCGTCGCAATTTCTTAATGGTCTCGCAGTAACCATGTGCATTACTTGTTTGGCATCGTGGTAAGAAATCAATCAGCAAAATAGATTTTCTGTCCAAAAAAAGCGGTGCATACGTCTTTTAGAGGTGTCAAGATGTGTTTAGGCTTAACCTTCGTTGGGGATGAAGTGTAAGCATAAACAAGTATAAAAAAACAGTTTCCACGTATGAAACGCCTGTGGCCGGCCGCGGTGGCCGAGGGGACTGAGGCGCTTCAGTCACGGTCTGCACGCCCACTACGGTCGAGGGTTCGAATCCCCCCTCAGGCATGGATGTTTGTGCCGTCCTTAGTCTTAGCTAGTTCGTAAGTAGTTTGTAAGCTTAGGGATTGATGACCGCGTAGTTAAGTCCCATAAGTTCTACTACAAACATTGCAATTTTTTTTTGAAACGTCTCTGCTGCATTACAAACAAATATTACTTTACAGGCAGTGTAGCCTATTACATATCTGTTATATTATTTCCGAGATGTAATGCATCATCCCATTACAAACGGATTCCCCCCGAAAAAGTTATTTAACCACGAACTACGGCTAAAGTTACAGAAAAAGAGTGTGATCTCATAATGTCCAGAAATAATCAGAAGGATTACGATCTAATTATTGAGATACGTATTTTTTATGGACAATCTTACTTATTTAAGAAAATACCGCAAAGATTTATGGATTACACAAGAGTTGAAATTCTAAGAACAAGACGTGAGTCCTAGTTGAGGATCGTGGTGTGTTTCTTTCATTAAGCTGTAGTGTGTGGGACCGTTTAGATTTTGAAATAAACATTTTGAAAAATACTTGTAAACTCTGTAAAAAAATTGAATCAATTCCAAAGATTCATTTAAAAAAAAGTCATCGCCTAGGGAAAAGGAAACGAGTTTCTGAATTTCGGGACCCTCCCATGACACTGGACTCGTGTCCCTCGTGTCCGTATGGTGGAGACGGAAGTGACGATGAAATGTTCAAATGTTTGTAGAACTTATGGGACTCAACTGCGGGGTCATCAGTCCCTAAGCTTACAAACTACTTATGAACTAGCTAAGACTAAGGACGGCACAAATATCCATGCCCGAGGGGGGATTCGAACCCCCGGCCGTAGTGGCCGTGCAGACCGTGACTGGAGCGTCTCAGTCCCCTCGGCCACAGCGGCCGGCGGAAGTGACGATAAGGGGAAGAGGATATGGACAGAGAGAGAGAGAGAGAGAGAGAGAGAGAGAGAGAGAGAGAGAGGAGATTTTCAGACAGAAGAGGGGATGGGCAGTAAACTGACACAATGCAGCACCCGACTGCCTTTCTCTGGGACAGTTGTACGTCGCATGCTTCAGAGTCGGTAAACTGCCGCAGCGGAGTGGCCGAGCACATTGCGGCACTATGCTCCGATGCGCGAGGCCGCTCCCCGTCGGGGGCTCGAATCGTCCCTCGGGCGTGGATGTTTGTGTTGTCTTTAGTATAACTTAGTTTATAAGTAGTTTGTAAGTTTAGGGACAGATGACCCTGCGTTTAAGTCCCAGAAGCTTTACAAACATTTAACCATTTGAAGTCGGTAAACTAATAAACAATAAGAAACTTCTTGACAGATTAAAATTGTGTGCCGGAACCGGGAGTTGAACTTGCAGGCGTTCTGTGTTGTTGTAGTCTTCAGTCGGCAGACTGGTTTGATGCAGCTCTCCACACTACCCTGTCCTGTGCAAGTCTCTTCATCTGAGAATACGTTCGGCAACCTACATCCTTTTGAATCTGCTTACTGTATTCGTCCCTCGGCTTCCCTCTACGATTTTTACCCCACACACTTCCTTCTAATGCTACCGATTTATTTATTTATTCATTTACTTATTTATTTTTGTGTGTGATTGTGTTATTTAGGTACATCTGTGCTCTGCGGTCGTTTGTTCGGTTCGTTCTTGATTGTTCGTTGAATATTTGTGTCACATTTTTTTTTAATTACAGAGGGCGTTTAGCCCCCTGACCAGGAGCGCATAGCCACGGCGTCCGGTACCGACTGAGCTATCCAGGCACGAGTCCGTCCTCACAACTTTACTGCTGCCATTACCTCACCTCCTACTTTCCAAAGTTCTCCTGCGAATCGTGCAGAACTAGAACTCTTGGAAATGAGGATATGGTGGAGACATGGTTTAGCCACAGCCTAAGGGATGTTTCCAGAATTCTAAGTCATGTCTCCACCATATCCTCACTTCCAAAAGTGCTAGTTCTGCAAGGTTCGCAGGAGAATATCTGTGAAGTTTGGAAAGTAGGAGGCGAGGTACTGGCAGGAGTAAAGTTGTGAGGACGGACTGTGACTCGTGAGAAAGGTCTCAGGTTCGAATCCCGGTTCTGATACAGTTATAATCTGCTAGGAAGTTTCTTATCAGTACACAATCCGCTGCAGAGTGGTCAAGTGTTTGATAAGCTTGTGGATTTAACTGCGGGTTCATCAGTCCCAAAGATTACAAACTACCTTATACTAAAGACGGCACAAACTTACATGCCTGAGGGGGGATGGGGGATTCGAACCCCCGATGGGAAACAGCCTCTCGCATCTGAGCATAGCGCTCCAATGCGCTTGGCCACTCCGTCGCGACGCTGCAGATTGAAAGTTTCATTCTAATAAACAATAAATTTAGTCTACGCACTAGTTTTACAAGAAGTAATGACTTCCCGAGAAACGTACTTTTTCTAATTGGCCTCTCAACAGAAATAGCCACGGTGACGCAAAGCAGGTTATTTTCTCGGTGAGTCAATGTTGGCGAGGACTTTTTGCCACCAGCGGCGCAGCCAACTGGATCGCCTTTGCCGACCTGTCTGGCGCGGTAGAGAGCTGAAGCTGAAAGCTGAAGCTGAAAGCCGCTGCCCTCGCGCTTGCGCTAACAACCTGTTGTCTTCCCCCCATACTCAGCGCCCCATTCTGGAGCCGTGATAGAATATTCTGGGGAGGGCAACGACTAACGCAGCGACGTGCTGCGATGTCAGTATTTTCGATAAGAGTAACGACCCCATACGACTTGTCCTTTTCGAAAATGTCAGCGAGAAGCCTGCAACGTAGACAATAGTGAATTAAAGTCGCAATTTTTTGTATTTTCCACAAGTTTATTTTAAAATGATTTCCAATCCATGGTGTACAGCAGCAATCAGTTAGAATAAACATTCCTTCAAACCGTCTTGATTGCAATTTTTTTTATTAGTTAATGACGCTTTTCGCCCTTTAGCAGGGCATCTTCAGATTATCTGCGTGACAGAATTTACACAAAATTACAAGGCGGAATTACAAACGGTTATAATGGTACATGGTCTTGTTTTGTGTTAAGAAGACAGTATAAATGGTAAACAAAGCTTACAATGCGCTCTCCGTGGTGTGACACCGTAAGTTGTTACTGCTGCGTATCTATTTTTCTGAATTTTTTTTGGATTTCCTTGTGGCCCCACAAATGTTCGGGTAACAACGAATTACAGTTGGAACATACTCGGTAAAGATGTGAGAAACATAAAATATTTGTTGTTACCCGAACATTTGTAGGGCCACAAGGAAATCCAAAAAAATATTCCAGAAAAATAGAAACACCGAAATAACAACTTACGGTGTCACACCACGGAGAGCGCATTGTAAGCTTTGTTTACCATTTATACTGTCTTCTTAACACAAAATAAGCCCATGTACCATTAGAACCGTTTGTAATTCCGCCTTGTAACTTTATGTAAATTATGTCACGCAGATAATCTGAAGATGCCGTGCTAAAGGGCGAAACGCGTCATTAACTAATAAAAAAATTTGCAATCGAGGCGGTTTGAAAGTTTATTTTAATTCATTAATCGGTTTTCGGCCTACAAAGCCACCTTCAGATTTTATTGTTTTGTCAATAAAGTTACATTGTTTAGATACAGAGTTGGAAAATATATTACGTATTCTTCTACACTAAATCCAACCACATATAAAATGTCATCTTTGGCTTTACTGTGGTAGTACAATTAAATATGTTAAAAATTCAACAATAAAAAAAAAGAATAACAGGACGAAGATCAGGAATACACTTAACTTTAAGCTGCCAAATCTGTGTGTGGAATATTTTAAACGGGTAACCAGTCCGATAAATACACTACGACGGGGAGTTGGAAGATAAGTTTCCCCTGTCAACTGTGGTGAGAGTTGCGTGTGAAAGGAAAAAAAAATAGAATAAAACTTTAAAGATTAGACATATTTTTATTTTTATACGTTATTTCCAGGTACATAGATATAGGAGCATCGTTTCAAATCGTATTAAGTCCACCAGTGGACAAAATTGAGTTTGATACATTTTTGTACAATTTACATAGCGATCTTTCATGTTGTCAAGTCAGAATGTAAGAAATCGAATTCACTAACAGCTTAAATTGCGTCTATAAAGTAGCTGTTGTTTCAAATCGTATTCAGTCCGCTGCGCTGTAGCGTGTGTTTCAAATCATGTTGTGTCCAGTGTGAAGCAGTACTGTTACTTTGCTCTCTGGGCTATGCTGACAGGAGGCGCGCTATTTTCAACAACACAGTTATATTGTGAACTGTGTTTATATTGTGAAGTGTGTTTTTTGATTATGGAGGAAGAAATATTTCTGAAGTCAATTGTCAAAAAAATTAAAAAAAAATAACGTTAAAAATATGTATCAGATCAGAATGTTTAACTTAAAGATTTAATTTTCTGTTAACAGCTAATGTTATTCCATAAAGAAACAAAGATAAATGCTTAGTTATATATTTACCATAGTAATCATTTTTTATTCGTATATTTTGTAAATTATTGGATCAAAGCATATTAAGTCCAATAAATTTTCTTTAAATTCGAAGTACTCAACAGGAAATTTATTTTACTTTTTCGCGTACCGGGAAGTACAGCTCAAATAAAACAACTGCATAATTTGTGAAATGTTCCTCAGCTTAAGAGTAGGCAGTTTCTCGCTTCTCCTGTAAAATTTAATTTTTTGGACATAATACGATTTGAAACGATGCTCCTTTTGTTATACCGCTTAATAGGGTTCAAAAAGCCGGCCAGAAAAAAAAAAAAAAAAAAAAAGAAAAACTGTGCGTTTCATACGGAAGAAGTGTTGAACGGCTCGTTTGACGTCAGAATTGCTACGAAAGAGCTTTCCGCCAAATGTCTTCTTCAAAGCTGCAAACAGATGGAAGTCACTGGGTGCGAGATCAGGACTGTTTGTCGGTGTAGGCGCTCCCAACCAAAAGTTGCAGTATGGTTTTGCGCTGCCGTCGCCGCATGTGGTCTCGTATTGTCATCCAACAGCAGAACGCCAGACATGAGAAAACCAGGCCGCTTTTTTCGAATCACGTCTTTCAATTTCGACAGAGTGGCACAGTACCGCGCAGCATTGATATTTGCATAATCCACAAAGTCCACCACCAAAACTCCTTGAGAGTCCCAGAAAACGCTGAGTAGCACTTTACCTGCAGATGGAGTGCTTTTGAACTTCTTTCGAACAGGTGATGACGGATTTTTCCACTCCGTAACCGCTCAACGCTTCTTCCGTATGCAACGCCCAATTTTTTTTCTTGGGTGGCTTTTAGAAGCTTATAAAGCGGCATGACAAGTGTCTCAATGTACTTGGAAATTATGGAGGGAAATAAAGATATGCCTTATCTTTAATGCCTCATTCTATTTTTCCCTTTAATACACAACTCTATCCACAGTCGACAGGGGAAACCTGTTTTCCAACTCCTAACTTGACTGACTGCTCAAGAATATTTTAAGTATCTTTTAGTCAGGTAACACCAATAACTTAAAATAATCATCATTTTTTCGCTTTCCGTAGTCCTTAGTTGCATATGAAGTTGGTGGAGGTGTATTACCGTCTTTAGCAACTTTTTTGTGTGCCATACGCGTTTCGCTTCTTTATTTATGAAGCATCATCAGTGGCGGTTTTCTGTGTTATTCCATGTATGTCTTCATGGAGATGTTTGTGAGGTCTTCAGTTGGATATGGCATTTTCATCAAGACCGAAAATACCATATCTAACTGAAGACCTCACAAACATCTCCATGAAGACATACATGGAATAACACAGAAAACCGCCACTGATGATGCTTCATAAATAAAGAAGCGAAACGCGTATGGCACACAAAAAAAAAAAACGCCTTTGACTTAGTTGCTAAAGACGGTAATACACCTCCACCAACTTAAAATTATATTTATTTATACTTATACTTCTTAATAACTGTATAATTTTTAATATTTTAGTATTGTGGTAACACAGTAAATGTCACTTTTCTATGTGCTTGAATCTGACAGAAGAAGAGTAACATATCTTCCAAGTCTGTAAGTGAACAGTGTGACTTCACTGGGCCGAGGGGACTGCGTCGCACCAGTCACGGTCTGCACGGCCGCTGCGGTTGGGGTTTAAAATCCCCCTCCCCCTCGCCGGCCGCGGTGGCCGAGGGGACTGAGGCGCTCCAGTCACGGTCTGCACGGCCACTACGATCGGGGGTTCGAATCCCCCCCTCGGGCATGGATATTTGTGCCATCCTTAGTTGTACGTAGTTCATAAGTAGTTTGTAAGTTTAGGGACTGATGACCCCGTAGTTAAGTCCCATAGACTCTACAAACATTTTTGAAATCCCCCCTCGGGCATGAGTATTTGTACCGTCTTTAGTATTAGCTAGTTCATAAGTAGCCGCGGTGAAGTAGCCGAGCGGTCTAAAGCGTCTCGCTGCGGAGCGCGCGGTTGCTCGCCGTGGAGGTTCGAGTCCTCCCTGGCGCATGGGTGTGTGTGTTTGTCCTTAGGTTAGTTTACCTAGGTTTAAGTAGTTTGTAAGCTACGGACTGATGACCACGCAGTTTGGTCAGATAAAATTACAAACATTTGATTTAGTTCATAAGTAGTTTGTAAGTTTAGGGACTGATGACCCCGTAGTTAAGTTCCATAAGCTCTACAAACATTTGAACATTTGAATAAACTTCACTGCCGTAGCGGATTAACCATGCCTAGTGCGTGCGGCCGTTTGACGTCGGGGGTTCGAGTCCCCCTTCGGGGATGGGTGTTTGTGTTGTCCTTAGGTTAGTGTACCTTAGTTTAAGTAGTTAGTAAGCTACGGACTAATAAGGCAGTAGTTGACTCCGATAGATTTAGAAACATTTGAACATTTTTGTAACTTCATTGACAAAACATTACAATCTGAATATGCCCTTGTAAGCTGAAAAACGGTTCACGAATTGAAATAAACTCGTGAAACATACACAGAATAGTGATTTTAATTCATTGTGATGATTTCCTGGCGAGAATAAGTGAAAATTATAGATAATCTCATATGTGTCGAAGGAGTGTAAAAGCTTTATTTTATGTAGTAACACATTGCTTCTTGTGTCTCCCTCACAACCATGAAGGATATTCCTTAGCCGGCCGCAGTGGCCGATGGGACTGAGGCGCTTCAGTCACGATCTGCACGGCCACTACGGTCGGGGGTTCGAATCCCCCCTCGGGTATGGATATTTGTGCCGTCCTAGTTCGTAAGTAGTTCATAAATAGTTTGTAAGTTTAGGGACTGATGACCCTGTAGTTGAGTCCCAGAAGCTTTACAAACATTTGAACATTTTGATATTCCGTAACTTTTATTTTTATTTAGTTTTTGACCAATCGCAGTGTACCTGATGTTCCAAATTGTAAACCTTCAAATAGTGTATGCCAGTTGAGAGTTCATGTTGCACGTAGACAGAGTTGGAAACTCTTACACGCGCCTACAAAAACGTTCAAATGTTTGTTAAGCTTATGGGGCTTAACAGCGGTGTCATCAGACCCTAACTTACGAACTACTTATATAGTAACTTATACTAAAGACAGCACAAACATCCATGCCCGAGGGAGAATTCGAACCACCGACGGGCAACGGCCTCGCGCATCGGAGCATAGCGCCTCAGTGCGCTCGGCCACTCCGCCGCGGCTTGCGCCTGCATGTCAGAGATGTAGGGTACGGCCATAGTGAGCCGCTCCACGCCTCCTGCTTCTCGCCGGCAGGGAGGCGGTTGGAAAACCCATTGGGTGATCCCATTGGGGTGGCCATAGTGCACCCGCGCGGCCGCCTCAGCTCGCTCACATCGCTTTCACAGGCGCGTGCAACAAAGAATTTATGTTTCTTGTTTCGCTCTCAGCTCGCGGGTGCCGAGGTTTCAACGCTGAGCGCTGCGCGTCGTGTTTAATGGGAGCTGATAAAGACGCGTTTATCTCAAAAGTGTTGAATGAAAGGCTGTTAATTCACTGTACCTGAATTTTATTGAACTTTTGTAGCCTCGCACAATCGGTTTTGCAATGTCTTTAATTGCATCTTATTGTTCATATTGGTGCAAGAATACCAGTACTTTAATATAGCAAACAACTACACATTCAAGATAATTTACGTGTATATAGGTTATTTTGCTCATAATATGAAATGGTTACTTCTTTGCTAAAGGTTTCAGCTGAAATTGGCTTTTATGTGAGCCACTAACACGAGGCTACTTCATTCTTAATTACTTTGCTGCCATTACATATCAATTTACCTTACCAAAAATTGTTTTTGTTCGTGAACGGTATAAAATATCGTTATGTGATTAGGAACCTTGATAGTGAAATAATTGTAACTGCTGTACTACTATAATCTCAAAATAAACACACTGTGACAGACGGTACACTGTTAGTTACAATGTAATTTCAAGTAAAAACAGTCTTGGTTGCAAAGTGGTGTTATTAATTACCAATGACGCGTTCTGCCCTCACAGCAGGCCATCATCTTACCTGCATGACAAACGTCACACATTTAAAGTAGTGAAACAGGGGCTGTTGTAGCAATTTGGGTAATGTTTGTCATGCAGGTAATGTGATGATACCCTGCTGTGAAGGCGAAATGCGTCATTGGTAATTAATAAAACCACTTTGCAACCAAAACTGTTTTTACTTGAAATTAAAATTGACTGGTTGCTGTATGAACCACGCCATGGACTATAGAAAGCCTTACATAGATACATTGTATGTGTAATGAGATTAAAGGACAGCAGATACAATTTTTTCCCTGTCGTGATCTAACGCTTACTATCCCTTTCCAGCAACTAGTAAGTCCAGTTATCACATTTTATGCAGTTTGCGATCAAAACTTTTTTTTTTCGTTATCATCATCCATGGATGGTGCCAAGTTATAACAGCAGTTTCATTATAGCGCCACTGATTTACTTGGATTAAACTCAAGTAGAGAGAAGATGCACTTAAGCTGCACTTACGAACTGCATATTCCAACTTAACAGTACCGTTGAAAACATCTTTAATGTCCCCCCGCAGTTGTTTTTTGTGAAGAAAGTCCAATTAAATGTTGATTCAGAGGAAAAATGCGGCAGCGCCTTGGATAACATTTAGACGCTTGCTATTGGATCCTGCCAGAAATTCTTCTGGTAATTTCAGTCTTCCCGTTTCTATTGCATGGCGGAAGGGGCATTCAACAAAAACACTAGCATTCTCTTTTTCTTAGAACCCTACAGTCCCCTTTATGAACTTGTAATTTTCCGTCAGTGACAGCTATCAAAGCAATATTTGTTACTTTAAGACATAGAACTAGATTTACTGCCTTTTTTTTAATCCGAAGTTGTATGCCACCAATATTTTAAAACGAGTTAGAGAACTGGCATCTGTCCCAGATAAACTTTGCTCTTTTCTAAAGTCATTTTCTGTTGGCTCGAACATGTGCAAGGTTAACAGACTGAGCTGCAGGCTAGAGGCTCAGTAGTTGTGCACATGGCGCGCCGAAGGACAGCGCGCGGCGCTAGCGCCCTCAAATTTCAACACCCAGTTCGCTACACTGGAGCGATGTATAGCTTCCTTTTTAGCTTTAAAAACAATTTCACGATGTTGGCTACATTTCGTACGCAGTAATGTATAACCTAAAGTTAACCAAACGAAAAGTAGTCAGCGACTATATTTTTCACTGCAAAAGCTCCAAATGTTGTGCGGTAGGTTAATTCGAAATTAAGTATCGTAATAACTGTGACGAATATCGAAAAAACAGACACTCCGTTATGAAGCAGTTATGTTAGCCTGCAAGATGTGCAAAACTCAGTGATGTACGACAATTAGTTTCCTCTGAATCGAGTGAGAAGTATCCTACGTCAAGGAAAACACACAAAACCGGGAGAGGTGGTTTTTATTTTTTTTTACAGCAGAAGGAGAATTTTTATCGAAAAACTGACACCGGAGTGCGATGTAGCTTTGTTTCATACACATGCAGTATTTTTTTCAGCAAGAAAATCGAGAAGTAATTTTGGTCATGTATTGGCATCAGCCGCCACCAGCTGCCATCGCGCCGTTGCAGCGCGCGGTCCGACCGCTGCGAGCAGCTAGCGGGGAGCCGTTCACTATGGCCGTACCCTAACGCTGGCTGTTTAGTCTACCGGCGATGCGGGAATGGCAGCCAAAACCCCAACATAGCACTGTAGCGTCTTCTCTGTGGATATGGCGATGCGTGAGGCAGCAAACAGAAAGCAGTGTTTCATAACAATGAGGATGTGCCCACATAAGCTGCATTCGTCGGCAGACACAATAGGCCTTTATTTACAGAGGGTCCAGCCGCCCGTCGCAAGGTACGTAGTCTAATGAGGTATGCCAGTTGGGGCTTCTTCACTGTCATTGGTTAGCGCTGTATTACGTCACTTGGCAGCAAGTCGCTGTATTTAGGTCGCCGCGAACACATTTTCTCCGTCTTTTCTTTTGTCATTCGGCAAAAAACATTGCTTTCATGCGGTGGAACACGCTTGTGATTAATATATATGTATACTAACATACAAAGGACTGAAAAAGAAAAGCTTCAACTAGCTAACCCGTCCCGTCCCGCGACTTGGCACGGGTAATATTTTAACGTCTTTAACTCGAGAACCACTTAACGTATCGTGATGAGGTTTTTTTAAAAATTGTAGAGCTCATAAAGATCTAAAATAAAGTCCGGGAAAGCACATGTTTAACTTTTATAGATTTCCCACAATCACTGTTTATGTAGTCTGAAGCCATCCGGCGCCAGCGCCTTAGAAAACAAAAATGGTATGGTACCTATGCTTCACTCGTAAAAGTTAGACAAATAACAAGAGCAAAACAAAAATAATGGAATGCGGTCTTAGAAAATCAGGCGACGCTGAAGGAATTACATTAGGTAACGAAACAATGAAGGTGGTAGATGAGTTTTGTTACTTGGGTAGTAAAATAACATGCGATGGTCGCAGTACAGAGGATATAAAATGCAGAATGGCAATGGGAAGACAAAGATTTTTGAAAAAGAGAAATTTGCTAACATCGAATATTAATTTAAGTGTAAGGAAGTCTTTTCTGAAGGCATTTGTGTTGAGTGTTGTCTTGTACGGGAGTGAAACATGGACGATAAGCAGTGCGGACAGGAAGAGAATAGAGGCTTTTGAAATGTGGTGTTACAGAAGAATTCTGAAGATTAGGTGGGTAGATCGCATAAGTAATGAAGAGGTACTGAACAGAATCGGTGAGAAAAGGAATTTTTGGCGTACCCTGACTAAAAGAAGGGATCGCTTGGTAGGACACATTCTTAGACATCGGGGAATCGTAAATTTAGCATTGGAGGGAAGTGTGTGGGGTAAAAATCGCAGAGGAAGACCAAGAGACGCGTATAGTAAGCAGATTGAAATGGATGTGGGTTGCCGTTCTTATGAGGAGATGAAAAGGCTTGCTCAGGATAGAGTAGGGTGGAGAGCTGCATCAAACCAGTCTCCGGACTGAAGACCATAACAACAACAACAATGCTCTCAGGGACTTTTTTTAGACCTTTGTGAGATCTACAATAAAAAAAAAAAAAAAAAATAAAAATAAACTCGTCACGATACGTTCAGTAGTTCTCGAGTTATAGAAGGTTAAAGGGACAGACAGAGAGAAAATGTGCTTCTGTTTTATATAATATCATGATTTCATCCCCTTAGAGTGCGAATTTCGAAATTTTCGATGCCTATAACCGTGACGCTAGTTCATGCAATAAGTTGACGAAGGTTTATCGCAATCGACTGAATGACATTGACAGGCATAGCATACGGACAAACAGAGAGGCCTTCATTTTTATACATTAGATAAAGAAAACTTTCGTTACAACGCAAACTAAGCAGCCGATTTTTGCATTACTGCTCTTGTTTTACTAATTTAATTACTATGAACATTGATATGTATACTACATTCAAACATATAATTTTATCAATTAAATATCGATGATGTGAATCCTAACAATTCATTCTGCAAGTCTCTTTTGTAATCGGCTTCACAAAACTGTCCGGAACAAATTCGGGCATTTTTTTTTTTTTACATTTATCTCGTCTCGTCGTTTAAAGCGAGAGATCCATAAACGCTGAAGTTCCTCATCTTTTAAAAACCGATGGTACAAAATGCTTACAAATTGCACTCTGCAACAGCACAACACGAAGTATTCTTCCTCATAATTACAGAAAGAATATATAGAAAAATTGTGCCCTAATACAAGGGAGCTACTTTCTATCCGAACACTTAACAGGTCACGAAACGAGATAGCGCAAAACACAACTTCCTGCCTGCACGTTTCATAAGGGTGCTGCGGCAACTGCTCGGCAGTTGCTTCTATCAGGTCATTTTAAATGCACATTCAAAGTATTTTTATCAAACGAGAAACGATTTACGTCGCGGAGATATCGCGTATACCAGTCCTATCGCGACCGCTTAATATAGGCGGCAGTGGCCACAGCGTTGCAATGTGCTGCTGAGGTTCAAATTCTCTTCTGAATCCCCTGGAGGCAGCATATGACTGGGAAGGAGGGGTGAGGGAAAACGCCGCTTTTAACACTGGCATCGGAGCTGGTAGAGACGCCAGCTCCTTGGTATTCGAAATCTGGCGGTTGCGCACGAATGGTCCTGAAGCAAGACAATGGAGCTACTGCGCACCTCGCCTTGCGCATGCGCAAATCTTCCATGAAGGCAACATCCGCCCTTCATATTTGCTTTAGCCATTGAAGATTCATCAAAAACACCTCATATTTTGTAAAATCTATAAATGTGAATGTCTGTTCGGTGTGCATTTATCATGTCTGAACCACAATACATAAAGAGCTAAAAATTTGTACAGTTACTAATGTCTACCCGGGGAAGGCTTTAGGCACGGTTTTATGGCGATCGGATAGCTATTTATCAATGTATATTAATGTGAATGTCTGTTCGGTGTACACGTATCACGTCCGAATGACAAGACGCAGAGACAAATATTTGTACAGTTACTAATTTATAACTGAGGAAGCTTTTAGGCACGGTTTTATAGCGATCTGATAGTAATTTGAATAATATAACCCGAAATGCAGAACAATAATTACTCTTTAAAAATATATATTTATTATTTGAACATGGTTGCATTGTTGCTTGAGGGTTGATAATGATAAAAGGGTGGAATATATTGGGATGGAAAGTTATCGCTGCATATAAAATTCTACGTCTCTCTCTCTCTCTCTCTCTCTCTCTCTCTCTCTGTGTGTGTGTGTGTGTGTGTGTGTGTGTGTATTTCGCTCTGCAGCGAAAACTACAGAACGCAAACGAATGGTCTGCGTGTAATTGTTGTCCGAAGTCTCCCTTTGCACACCATAGCAGTTCCATGCCGATAGCTATAAGGGGGTTGAAGATATGGTGGTTGAAAGTCGTCAAATTATTAAAAAAAATTCGGACTGAAGGCCAGCGAGTCTATAGCAAGGAGGTTACATGCAGCGAAACGTGATGCCACAGACCATATCTTTGGTCTATGCGTGCTAAAATATCTTCAGCTCTTTCTCTGTAAGGATAAGCATACTAATAAGGAAATATAAGAATAAATAAATGAAGCAGTAAAAAAGAAATTTCTTTAATACATATCTTTAAAAAAATCGACTTGACGTTTCGCGCCGGCCGCGGTGGCCGAGGGGACTGAGGCGCTCCAGTCATGGTCTGCACGGCCACTACGGTCGGGGCTTCGAATCCCCCCTCGGGCATGGATATTTGTGCCGTCCTTAGTATAAGGTAGTCGATAAGTAGTTTGTAAGTTTAGGGACTGATGACCCCGTAGTTAAGTCCCATAAGCTTCACAATCATTTGAACAAACATTTGACATTTCGCGCATTACATCAAGTGATCGATCCGTGATATTATTACAATCATAATCTATCATAATCAACCAACATGCGAGCGAAGCCGCGGGTTTAAGCTAGAATAACTATAAAATAAGGACGCATCAACTGTACAAGCTCCAGAAGATCCGACCGGTCATAAATAATACTGAAGTATCTACTCTGCACCTAGCAAGAATAGCCGTCTTGCATTGCGCTGCGCCGTCGAAGGTAGTGGGTTCGAGACCGACTGCAAGCAAATTTGTTTAAGTCCAATCTTCTTTTTAACAGATACGGTTCAACAATGACGTTTGTATTGTTACTTGCTACATATCTCTGGACGTTTTAGCAAATATGTCGCGATTTTGATGCTAAGTGGCTTTTGTACTCTTCGTTGTAACAAATATTTAACTGTTTGAGAAGATGTGGGGGAGAGTAGCCTTTACACATGTGTAAGGATACGAGGGGGTTTTGCTTACAGTGTCACGTGACGTAACATTAATTTTGTTACAGTCACTTAACAGTGTAATCAGTTGCTTACTGTGTGTTAATGGTCATGTGCATATGCAATTGTTCTTAGTGTTTATTATCAAAGAAACATGTACAACGTCCAGTATCTTTTAGAAACAAATTATTCAGCTTTAAGCTTGTAACGAAAGTGTGAAATAAAGAAGCTTCGTGAGCCGAATCCTCAGCTCGAGTTGAAACAAGTGCAAACAGGCCTAGGTAAGACATTATGCAGATCTTTTAAAATATATCTAAAAGGGGGGGGGGAGTCTTCTCACGGCGCTCCTCTAAGAGATGAGCCAAATTGTCTCTTTGGATGCCGAGCGGGGGGGGGGGGGGGGAGGAAGGGGCACGGCACCACTCTCAAGATCCTGCGCTCAAAGAAGTGAACCCCCAGTCATCTGAAGCGCCAGCCACCACTGAAACACGGTGCCACACTTGTACAAATCAGGTCTGAATGGCTTACCACCTAGCGGCAGATTGAGTGAATCTACGATTTTAGCAGATGCTTTGTCCGCCCTAGGAATAGGAACGGTCCATTCTGCCGTGGACCCGCAGTAGTCGCGGCTGTCCGCGCATGCGCACAGCGCTCTTTGGACGGGGCTTTCTGCTGGTTATATTGTACCCTTACGATGCGGGCCATTGAACACATTTTTCGGTGAGGCGACCAGTGTCTTGGCAAATGCTATAGAAACAAATATGCCCTTCATGTTCAAATGTTTATAAAGCTATGTGACGAAACTGAAGGGTAACTTGATTGCATAACGGAAATTGTACCAACCCAGCACAATACTGCAATAAAATAAGAAGTTTCAGTTTGTTGAGTGATATGAAATATTTATTTTACAAAAATTCCCATATCGATTACGTTCCTATGATTGAAGAACGTCATCATTTGTCCAGGACAAATACAGTGATATAAAGTATACACACGTTACAAACTTATAGCCGGCCGCGGTGTCCGAGGGGACTGAGGCGCTTCAGTCACGGTCTGCACGGCCACTACGGTCGGGGGTTCGAATCCCCCCTCGGGCATGGATATTTGTGCCGTCTGTAGTCTTAGCTAGCTCATAAGTAGTTTGTAAGTTTAGGGACTGATGGCCCCGTAGTCAAGTCTCTTAAGCTCTACAAACATTTGAACAAACATATAAACACTTTTAAATTGACTTTGAAGCCCAGTATTCTGCAGTCTTGACTCCTCGAATACTTGCAAGAACCAGGTCGTCCATTGTACAGGCTTCCGACCGTTTTGGGCAGACCAGTAGGAGATTAGAGTCTTGTATTTCACCACATTCACAGGTTGCATCTCCAGTGATGTGCCCCCACTATAGCAGGTTTTACTTGTTGCGTGTCACTCTGGTTCGTAGTCTGTTCAAGGGCTTCCATGTCTGGTATGGTAGGTGGTATCCAGGCGCAGGTTCTTCTTTAAGGCATTCTAATTGTCTTCCAGATGTGTTTCGCCATAATTCTATTCGGCGGGCAGAAGGTGTTGAGGCAACGATAGGAGTGGTTCTAACGTTGGCAGATCCTTCCACCGCCAGGATCATCAATGCTGTAAAGTCAAGTTTCAGTCAGACATTAAAACACCATAAAAATGTATACGCCAAGAATGTTACAACTGTATAACAAATTACATACCATAATTTTAAGTGTTGATGACTTTTGTACGCTGCATAAAACAATCACTGTTCATATCAATGAAATAATTAAAAGGTCTTTCTGGTACACAAGTGTAAAATGAGGCATCTGCTTGCATGTACCTACGAAGCTTAATCTGCAGACAATGGTGCCTAGCGCTCTCTTTATTTGAAAAGTCCAATACTTTAAACATTTTTTAAAAAGATACATAAAACTGAATGTATAAGAAGGCGTACACGATGATACAAGGTGAAGTGAATTAAAAAAAAATCTCATAGATGAAGTAGTGAATTTAAGTGAAATTAACAGTTTTCAGCGCCCTCAGACAAGTCTCTATTAAAACATACATTAAAACATCAAAATTTGGTTATATTAACCATTAAAATTTTAGATTTACAAAAGTCTTTACTTTTAAAATTGAATTACGAGGGGCATAAAAGGTCAACAATTTTCATAGGATACTATTGTGAGACAGAACGCAGTACACGCCATCTGGCGTTGTCTTCTGTAATTTTATGTTTGGACGAACTGTAATGGATAAACAAAGTCGGCCAGAAAAATATTGTTGGAACGAAATCGATTTCTAAAACACTGTAAACATTGATACCTATCTGCGTGTACCAGCACGACATAAACAGAAAATCTAGTGTATAGTTCTGTAGAGGCCTAATCAAAACGTAATTCACACTTGTTGCGTAAGAATAACGTAAATACGATCACTTGAAAATAACTTTAACCGTCTTGACCACAACTGCACTTAATTAAGATCTTACGTGTTTCGACGTACGTCATTGTCAAAGACTATAAAGAGACAAAGGTATATACTATTCCATCCAATACTTTGATAAAACATAGCGCGTAAGTAACAATAACTTTACATTCATCAAAACTCTATTAAAAATTGCACTGAAAACTTATAAGTGTCATAGACATATGTCACACATAAAAGATGTTTACAATTCACTAATACAAACGAATTTAAAACTGTATTAAGAAGTTATTCGCTAAGTTTTATCAAAGTGTTGCATATAATATTAATACCATTGTCTTTTTATAGCCTTTGACAACGTCGTATGTCAAAACGCGTAAGGCTTAATAAAGTGCAATTTTGGTCAAGACAGTTAAAGTTATTTTCAAGTGCAGCAAAATGGACTCACAAATGTCAAATGCAGACAGCAAGGAAGTAAATAAGATCACTTGCTTTCAACAGGTTGCTATAAAACGAACTATTTATCAGACTGTATCATTACTATGAAATCCCAAACTAGCTACACAAGAGAAATATAATCACAGTGTATAGGGTGAAGCCGGCAATTAAAATTTACGCAAAGACTGGGATCTATATCTCTTAGTAAGTCTGCCCTCAGACAGACATCAACTGCACATCCTCCACTTCTTTCTGTCCTGGGCATTCTCCTTCATTTGCTTGTAACTTCTTCCTTTCTTCACATCTGTTAGACTGCCAGACCTTCTGCTTCCTCTCTATCTCTCTACTTTTCCCTTCATTATCCTCTGCAGTAGACAATTCTACTAAAGAAACTGCCTTCACTACACTTGTGCGTCCTATTTTGGCGTAATGTTGAGCATTGTGGGATCCACATCAAGTGGGACTGACTGACAATTTAGAGAAAGTTCAGAGAAGGGTAGCTCGTTTTGTACTATCGTGATATAGGGGAGAGACTGTCACAAAAATGATGCACGAGTTGGGGTGGAAATCATTAAAAGAAAAGCGTTATTTGTTGCGGTGAGATCTATTTGCGAAATTTCTGTCAGTAACTTCCTCTTCCGGATGCGAACATATTTTGTTAGGATCCACCTTCATAGGAAGACATGTTGATGAAAATAAAATAAGAGAAATCAGATTGAAAACGGAAAGATTTATGTGTTCCTTTTTCCTGCGAGCCTTCCCTTGAATCAGCAAGGGTCTAGGAAACATCGTTCATGCGAAACTCAGCCTGCGTTTTCTCACATGACATCTTGCGAGCCATGAATGAAGGGCAACAGCCAGACTGTGTTTTTCTCGATTTCAAAAAGGCGTTTGACTCTGTCTGCACTGCAGACAGATAACGAAGATACGAGCTTATGGAATAGGTTCACAGATTTGTGACTGGCTGGAAGACTTCCTAAGTAATAGAACGCAGTACGTTGTTCTCGACGGCGAGTGTTCATCAGAGACGTGTGTATCGTCGGGCGTGCCCCAAGGGAGTGTGATAGGACCGCTATTTTCTATCTATATAAATGATCTGATGGACAGAGTAAGTTGTAATTTGAGGCTGTTTGCCGATGATGCTGTCGTGTATGGGAGGGTGTTGTCATTGATTGACTGTAATAGCATATAAGATGACTTAGACAAAATTTCTAATTGGTGCGAAGAATGGCAGCTAGATTTCAATGTAGAAAATCGTAAGTTAATGCTCATGAGTAGGAAAAACAATTCCATAATGTTCGAATACAGCATTAGTAGTGAGCTTCTTGACGCAGACGCGTCGTTCAAATATCTAAGCGTATCATTACAGATCGATATGAAATGGAACATTTGAGGACATTTGTGAGTAAAGCGGACAGCCGACTTCGGTTTATTGGGAGAATTTTGGAAAGATGTACTTCATATGTAAAGGAAATTGCGTATAAAACGCTTGTTCGACCACGTCTTGATTATTGCTCAAGTGTTTGGGACCAGGAGCAGATCAGTTTAAAGTGAGACATAGAAGCAGTTCAGAGGCGAGCAGCTAGGTTTGTTACCGGTAGGTTCGACCAATGCGCGAGTGTCACGGAAATGCTCCGGCAACTCAATTGGGGTACGCTGGAGGAAAGACGACGTTCTTTTCGTGAATTTCTGTTGAGTAAATTTAGAGGGCCGGAATTTGAAGCTGAGTGTAGTACGATCTTGCTGCCGCCTACTTACATTACGCGTAAAGATTACTACAACGGGAGAAATTAGGGCTCATACAGAGGCATATAGGCATTCTTTTTTTTTTCCTCGTTCTATTTGGGAGTGGAACAGTAAAGGAAATGCCTAGTAGTGGTGCAGTGTACCTCCGCCACGGTCCTTGTGGTGAATTGCGGAGTATGTATGTAGATGTCGACGTTAGCAGACATTCGTCTTCTGGGCTGGAGTGCTCGATGTATCTCCTTATCACTGTATACGTTTTTCTGAAATGAGGTTCGTAAATGATCGAGTTCCTCTTGCAAATAAGCTGGCTCACAGATTTTATTAGCCCTGTCCACTACTGTTTTAATAACACCTCTCTTCTGCCTGGGATGATGATTCGAATCTTTGTGGAGATACCGATCGGTGTGCGTATCTTTTCTGTATACTTTATGACCCAGAGTCCCATCTGCACGTTTAATCACTGAAACGTCCAAAAAATTTATCTGTTCATTAATCAGCGTCTCCATGGTAAATTGTATTTTCGCGTTGATACTATTCAAATGCTTCCTTTTTCCAGATCACAAAAGTATCATCCACATACCGATACCACTTCACAGGGTCTTTCTGGCTGACTGCAGTGCCTGTTGTTCAAACACCGCAATAATTTTAACAGGAAGGAAGAAGGCTTCAAGTTAGACAAGATATGGCGGTCTACTTTGTACCAAAAATGTGAGAATTGATTACCTTTGATCGAGAGTAATGACGCCAGCCAGAGATAGTTTTACTGTTGACATCACGTGACGAGTGGTGGCGCCCTCTATATAAGCAGGATCTCCACGGCCCAGCAGCCAGTCGTCGACTCACCTCAGAAGATGTTGCCCGCAGCCGGCAACGAAACGCCAGGGGAAGGAATTTCTACTGTTCGAGCACGGCCTCTCAGCCCGGAAGTTTTAATTACTGAAGCACCACTGTCTGCCTGAGACTTCGCTTTGTGTTTGCAGGAGTCTGCCTTACAAGAGACTTGAATTCCGTGCGACCGATTACCGTAAAAGTTGTCACACGCTCCTCAAAATAATATTTGTCCTCAAGGTAGAACATATTCTATAAATGCTGTTGCTGTTACTATAAATATAATAATTGTTTCTGTTATTAAAGTATTTATAGGGAAGGTATGTAGAAGCAGCACCCCCTGTTCTTCTATAGGAGGTGCTGCTAGAAGTCGCAACGCCCCGTGCGGCGGAGAGAGGCTGACATAAACTGCGAAACCGTTTGATCGATCGCCGCGAAAGCAGGCAGGTAGGGTAATCTTCGACGAAAGTGGAAGAGAGGGAGGAGGAGATAAGTAGGCAAAAAGAGTAGATGGAAACCAAGGCGGGAAGGAGGAGACGACATCTGCCGAGAGCGAGCGCTGATGTGACGAACAGATAGAGGAAGAGGGGGGGGGGGGGGGGAGGGGAGGTACAGGACGCGGGTAGCAGGTGGTGGCGCACTGCCGCGTGTTACTGCAGTACTTTCATCACCTCCACGGTTTCTGAGAGGTCCAGAGCCGTTATTACTGGTCTCTGGGACCTGCAGCACTATAAATGTCATTTAAACGCTTCATTCAATGAAATTCCAAATGCTGCTTTAAAATACATTTATTATTTTTAACATGACTGCGTCTCAGCAACGGTTATAGGATAGAAAATTATAACAGTCAACCAGTTGCAGACATTCTAATACATAACAGCTCTTGTCACCATAATGGCCAAAACCTTTCTGCCCTACGCTGTTTAGTCGATAGAGCCATCAAAGTGCCAATGAACGAAAACGACAGAACCGCTGAATTTAACATTATAAGACAGCTTGCTAAGGCGAATGGTTGCCAAGAAAACGTAGTTAATAACCCAATACGAAAGAAACAACGTGCGAAATCATATACAAATGGCACGGATAATATCAAGAGGGTAATGGTTCCATATTTTGGTAATCTGTCTCAGAAAGTGGCCAACTTACTAAAACCTTTTAAAGTAGAAGCTGCCTTTAAAACTAATAATACGTTACATCATAAATTACGAAATAACTTAAACCAAAAGACTGATAAATATGACAAAGCAGGGGTTTATAAGATACAGTGTAGTAGTTGCAATGCCAGCTACATTGGTCAGACCGGTAGATCGTTTAAAGTTAGGTACAAGGAACACGTGGACGCCTTCCGAATTAACAATTTTGACAAGTCCGCTGTACCTACACATACCCGCGAAACTGGCCACCCATTAAAGCAGATTGAAGATGACCTGAAGATTTTGCATAAACAGGATAAGGGAAGAAAGTTAGATCTGCTAGAACAGCTAAAGATTACAATACATAACGCAAAAAGCGGCGTTTCATTAAATGAACAAGTTCAAGGCAATACATACAGCTTTTTTAAAAACTTTGTGGACCTATTATAACAAAAGTCGTTTATTTTAAATTTCAACCTCTGTCTTACCGTACAAACGATTTCGCGACACCTGAATGTACCCACTGCCTTGTGGATGATCTTTGGTATTTAGAGGTCTTTGTTTTTCATATGCATACGTGCGCCCCACTCGTGTTGTTGACTCCGTGGGTTTCACTAGTGTTATGCGCCGCCAGTGCTGGGGTCCGTTTTGAATCTTGGCGAAGCACAGTATGTGAGGAGCTTTCTGCGGAGACACGGTTACAAGGGAAGTAACCACGGTTTCTTTTATTACGTTTTAGATTTTGTCTCGGATTTTAAAGATTCTTGTATATTTTATCTGATGATGAGGACTTGACCCTTGAAACGCGTCATATTTTAGTGTTTTATACACGATCTATGTGGTTGAGCCTACTTGACAAAATAATTAAATTGCAATATAGTTTTTTAATATACTTTTGACCACGGTTTCGACAGATATAAACCCGTCTTCTTCAGAAATACATGTATACCTAAAATTAAAAATTCATAATCGTTATGCCTGAAATATGCGTCTTACCAAGCCTATTGTCCAAAACATTGTGAAATACAAATCAGAATAAAACTGCTACTTACTGTACTTGCATATCACAGGAATTGAACATCCCTATGACCCAGGGCATGTGGTTTAGACTGTAAGATGCGTCAGCGCATCTGCAGACATTCACGCTTACTGATTTGAAGCAAGGAGCGTGTATACCAGGACCGGTGGTGCATGCGCCGTGGAACTTTGTGGGTTACGTAGCTGTTGGCAGAATGTACATTGAATTTATAACGGTGTCAATAAATGGAATATTTGGATAAAAAGAGGGCGAGAAGTTTGAGGGAAGCTGTGTATACAAACATTACAATGTTCAATTATAAAAATATGCTGACTAACAAATACTGTTGAAATACATTGCGTAACCGAAGAATAACAATACAAAAGTGTACCTCTCAGATAAATAAAAATAAACTGGATTAGTACATGGCTTATAGTATGGTGACGCAAATTTCAGGCATAACGATTAGGAATTTTTAATTTATGATATCATATTGTCTATAGGTATAAATGTATTTCTGAAGAAGACAGGTTTATATCTGTCGAAACCGTGGTCAAAGATTTATTAAACAACCATTATTGCAACTTGTTGGCTGTTATCAATTTGTTATACATTTATTACACTATTGGGCCTATTTCAAGAAAAATGTAGGAACACGGGAGGCAATACTCACTTTACGGCTTATCTTAAAAGCTAGATTAAGGAAAGGCAAACCGACCTTTCTATCTTTTGTAGATTTGGAGAAAGCTTTTGATAATGTTGATTGGAATACTGTCTTTTCAGATCTTGAATTCAGCAGGAGTAAAATAGAGGGAACAGAAGGTTACTTACAAATTGTACAAAACCCAAACAGCAGTTATCAGCGTTGAAGGGCGTGAAAGGGATGCAGGGGTTGGGAAGGGTTTAAGGGTTCTGGCCTTTCTCCAATATTATTCAATTTGTACAATGAGCAAGCTATAAAGGAAAGCAAGGAGAAATTTGGAGAAGGAATTAAAGTTCAGGGTGAAGAAATAAAAACATTGCATATTGCCGATGACATTGTAATTCTGTCTGAGACAGCAAAGGACCTCGAGCAGTTGAACGGAATGGACAGTGTGCTGAAAGGTGCATATAAGATGAATATTAACAAGAGCAAAACAAGGGTAATGGAGTGCAGTCTAAGAAAATCAGGCGATGCTGAAGGAATTAGATTTGATAAGGAAACAATACAGGTGGTAGTTGAGTTTTGTTACTTGGGTAGTAAAATAGAAAATGATGGTCGCAGTACAGAAGATATAAAATGCAGAATGACAGTGGGAAGAAAAGCGTTTTTCAAAAAGATGAATTTGTTAACATCGAATATTAATTTAAGTGTAAAGAAGACCTTTTTGAAGGCATTCGTGTGGAGTGTTGCCTTGTACGGGTGTGAAACATGGACGCTAAACAGTGCGGACAGGAAGAGGATAGAGGCTTTTGAAATGTGGTGCTACAGAAGAATGCTGAAGATTATGTGGGTGGATCGCGTAACTAATGAGAAGGTACTGAGCAGAATTGGGGAGAAAAGGAATTTCTGGCATACCTTGAGCAAAAGCTGGGATCGATTGGTAGGACACATTCTGAGACATCAAGGAATTGTGAATTTAGCGTTGGAGGGAAGTGTGTGGGGTAAAAACCACAGAGGAAGACCAAGAGATGGATAGAGTTAGCACATTCCAATAGATGTGTGTTGCAGTTCTTATGAAGAGATGAGGTTTGCTCAGTATAGAGTTGGGTGGAGAGCTGCATCAAACCAGTCTTCGGACTGAGGGCCACAACAGGTCCTATTTCGGCTTCAGCGCCATCTTCAGGTGAAAAATGTAACATTATCAAAATACATCGAAAAATATTATTACCTTAATTGTACCTTCTATTAGGAAATATACATACGTCAGAAGATCGTGACATCCACTCACATCAATGGATTTCGTGTTGTCAGTTAATTTATTTATTGGCTGGTAATTTTATTAAAACAATATTTGTTCCGATTTTCGTCTGGATATGACAGCTTCTTGACAGATAACGAGAGATGAAATCTGGTTACATGGTGTTTCTTTATTATTACGACAATAATTGCTATTTGAGAGGTTGGTTGAATGTATGGTCTTTCTATGTGTCAAGAAATTTAGTGATCATAGCCGAATCGTTATTGACATGTGTGACCTTTGTATAATAAATTTTAGATATCTTTGTTACTAAAATCTTATTTGTGTGTAATCTATGACGTTCTAGTACTTTTTACCCATTTTATTGGTGGACGATATCAATAAAATTTTCTATGTATTTTTTCTATTTCATGTCAACTTGTTCATTTAAAATTTCAGAGGGGTGGTGTAGTGAGTGACAATATATTTCGATTTCTCCCAGAATATACTTGTATTTAAAGCAGCAATTAGAATTATTTTATAGAAGTATAATATTTGGTTTTATGTAAAAGTATCTGAAAACCCGGCATTGCCCAGGCCTTGAGTTAGTACTTTTCCTTCTCTCCCTGTTCGTCTTCTTTCTAATAGCATGTTATATTTATCAGAGAATATAAAATAATAAGGCTGTCTTAAACAATATACTAAATTTTAAGTACAGTATCCAAACAAAGAAAGATATTAATCAAAATACAAATGATATGTAAAATTCATACATTCATTTTATTCAGAACTTTACTATAAAAAATATTTCTTGTGACTTATCCAGGATCTAATATGAATAATTTCTTTCGTGGGGCTACCCCTGAGCAAGTGACAAAGTTCCTATGTACCCACCTAATCTTCAGCATTCTTAATCATCTTTTGATGCTGCTGCTCTTCTTTCTTCCGTGCTTGCTTGGATAAATGGTTTGGATTTTCCGCCGTATGCAACACACCTGATTTTTAATTGTTCCCAAACATGTTTCAGCACATTTTGTGCTATCATCAGTGAGATGGTTTACTTTTGTTCTGAAATTATAGTTACTGTACAATAGTCTTTTGAGTCACTTCTAAAATGTTTTTTGTAGGTTCATTTGTTTTTAAATGTTACTTAGGTTATCTGACTATGTAACTATTTCAGTTTAGTGAGTATTAGGCCTAGATATACGAGTATCACATTTCTTACATACCTTTTACATTGTTGTTGTTGTTGTGGTCTTCAGTCCGGAGACTGGTTTGATGCAGCTCTCCACAAAACCCTATCCCTAGCAAGCCTCTTCATTTCCACATCAAAACGGCAACCTACATCTGTCTGAATCTGTTTACTATATCCATCTCTTGGTCTTCCTCTGCGATTTTTAGCCCACACACTTCTCTCCAACGCTAAATTCACAATTCCTTTATGTCTAAGAATGTGTCCTACCAATCTATCCCTTCTTTTAGTCAAGGTATGCCAGAAATTTCTTTTCTCCCCAATTCTGTTCAGTACCTCCTCATTAGTTACGCGATCCACCCACCTAATCTTCAGCATTCTTTTGTAGCACCATATTTCAAAAGCCTCAATCCTCTTCCTGTCCGCACTTTTTATCGTCCATGTCTCACTCCCATACAAGGCAACACTCCATACAAATGCCTTCAGAAAGGACTTCCTTAGGTTTAAATCAATATTCGATGTTAACAAATTTCTCTTTTTCAAGAACGCTTTTCTACCCATTGCCATTCTGCATTTTATATCCTCTGTACTGCGACCATCATTTGTTATTTTACTGCCCAAGTAACAAAACTCAACTACCTCCTTTATTGCTTCGTTTCCCAATCTAATTCTTTCGGCATCGCCTGATTTTCTTACACTGCACTCCATTACCCTAGTTTTGCTCTTGTTAATGTTCATCTTATATGCACCTTTCAGCACACTGTCCATTCCGTTCAATTGCTCTTCCAGGTCCTTTGCTGTATCTGACAAAATTACTATGTCGTCGGCAAAACGCAATGTTTTTAATTCTTCCCCCTGAACTTTAACTCCTTCTCCAAATTTCTCCTTGCTTTCCTTTATAGCTTGCTCAATTTACAAATTGAATAACAACCCTGTCTTACTCCCTTGCCAACCACTGCATCCCTTTCATGCCCTTCAACTCTTATAACTGCTGTCTGGTTTTTGTACAAGTTGTAAATAACCTTACGCTCCCTACATTTTACTCCTGCTTGCTTCAGAACTTGAAAGAGTTTATTCCAATCAACATTGTCAAAAGCCTTCTCCAAATCTACAAAAGCTAGAAATGTAGGTTTGCCTTTTCTTAATCTATCTTCTAGGATAAGCCGTAAAGTGAGTATTGCCTCCCGTGTTCCTACATTTCTCCTGAACCCAAACTGGTCTTCCCCGAGGTCGGCTTCTACCAGCTTTTCCATCCTTCTGTATATAATTCGTGTTAATATTTTGCAACCATGACTTATTAAACTGATGGTTCTGTAGTTTGCACACCTGTCTGCACCTGCTTCCTTTGGAATGGGGATTATAACATTTTTCTTAAAGTCTGAGGGTACTTCGCCTGTCTCATACATCTTACACACCAGGTGAAACAGGTTTGTCATGGCTGGTTCTCCCAGAGACTTCAGTAGCTCTGAGGGTGTCATCTACTCCAGGGGCCTTGTTTCGACTTAGGTATTTCAGGTCTCTGTCAAATTCTTCTCTCAGTACAGTATCTCATATTTCATCTTCATCTACATACTCTTCCCTTCCTACAATATTGTCTCGAAGTTCATTTCCTTTGTAGAGCCCTTCTATATACTCTTTCCACCTTTCACCTTCCCTTCTTTGTTGAGAACTGGTTTTCCATCAGTGTCCTTGATATTCACAGAGTTGCTTTTCTTGTCCCCAAATGTTTCGTTTATTTTCCTGTAGGCTGTATCTATTTTTTCCCTATTTATACATTCTCCTACATCTTTGCATTTGCCTTCTAGCCACTCCTGCTTAGCCATTTTGCACTTCCTGTCAATCTCATTTCTTAGTCGTCTGTACTCCATTTTGCCCGTTTCATTTACTGCATTTTTATATTTTCTCCTTTCATCGATTAAATTTAGTATCTCCTGTGATATCCAAGGATTTTTTGTAGGTCTTGCCTTCCTACCTATTTTGTCCTCTGCTACGTTCACTATTTCATCTCTCAATATTATCTATTCCTCCTCTACTGCTTTATTTTACCCTGTTTCTGTCAATTGTTGCCTAAAGCTCCCTCTGAAATTCTTAAGAACTTCAGGTTCCTTTAATTTATCAAGGTCCCATCTCCTTCTTTTCCTACCTTTTTGTAGTTTCTTCAGTTTCAGCCTACAGTTCATAACCAACAAGTTATGGTGACGTCTATATCTGCCCCTGGGTATGTCTTACATTAGGCCACATAAAACTCGTTAAGTAGCCTACTTATTTGTTGTTTTGGTACAAACTTGTCATCTGCAAACATAACAAACAGTTTACGATTTTCTTGCTTTCTATTTTTCGGTTCGAGAAAAACGCGTCATTTCTGTATAGTACTTACGATTCTTTTTTTTCCTCTGTTATAATCTGTTTGTTGCTGTTATTTTAATATGGATGTCACTCGTTTCTCACGTTTTTTCGTGCTATGCATTACGCCAGTGGTAACAAATGAAGAGCTCCAACCTGTATTCATACGCCGTATATGCCACCTCCGACAGGTCCAGACCTGTCTACCCCTCGACATGTCTGTACTCGCACCCTCTGCCACACACCTGGCCTAAAACCGCCACCCCTAGTCGCTCGGCCGATTGCAGGACCGCCGTCGCCGCCAGATGCTACCTCCCCCCCCCTCCTCCAGCAAGCTCGCGACCGCTTCTCAAAGGACGCCGCCAGCAGCGAGAACAAAACAAACAATACCGCGACGATTGTCTTGACCGCATCCACACCGCCCCCGCCGGCCGACCCCTACACCCAGGACAGGGGCGTACTGCACTCTTTTTACGGTGACCGCGCCCCGCCAGGTCAGCAGCCAATTTCTCGATTAATGTAACAATTTCCACCGTTTATTATTCTCGGAAAAAATAAAGCTACCATAGTGTTCTTCGTATGTATTTGTAACAAGAATTGCGGTGTATTGCTAAAAAAAATTTAGAACATTAATGTTTAGTTGGTCTCTGGACAAAAAAGAACCGTATACTACTGCTTGTAGTAAAATATTAAACTCGTATCCAAAATTTGCAAGTAAGAATTTATACGCACACACTCCCATCTCTCTCCATGCTCTTCGCATAGACTACAAATACAACAGCCGACAGGCGTGTTTAATAATAGTGCAGGTTAGATAATAAACGCCACAAACTTACGTATCCATCTTAACATATACTCTTTCGATATACAAAAACAATTCTAACCAGAGCCAAACATACGGGACTAACAAATAGAAAAGAAATGTTCTGTTTCGGAACTCGACCGCAACCTTAGATCTATAAGCAAAATAAATGTATCTCTTCGTTTAGACGATGCAAGCAACAACCATCGAACGGAATGTAACTCTACAAACGTGTATGCCAACCACTCTTTCGATAAAACAGCACCAACAGCAACAGCAGAGGACGACATATTGTTTATACAAAAATTCCAAATAACGAAAATCGGCAATGACATCTAACACAACGACTCTAAATATACATCTGCAAACACCGTTAACAATCGTCCAGGCCACATAAAAGAAACATATGCTAAATGTTTAAACAAAATCACTTAGAATCACCTAAGTTACATTTCCAAATGATCAAAACCTTCTACGCAAGACCTCTGCAGACGCACCACTCTGACAAGGATAGCGCGCATTGCATTTATTTAATGGAGCTGAGCCAGGCCGAAAGTTCCGAAATTTAACACACACACTCTCTCTCTCTCTCTCTCTCTCTCTCTCTCTCTCTCTCTCTCTTTAGCGATCTTGCCCTGTTACGTTTCCTTCTTAGATCGAGGTATAGATGCGCCTTCCGAAAATTCGGGTAGTTTAATTTTACCTCTTATTTCCTTGATACAGCAGTACACATCATCTTGCGTATACCCATCTACGGAATCTCTATGTACTGTTACGATGCGAACTACATTTATCTGACGCAGGTCAAACACCGATATTCAACTGAGTACAAGCAACGTGACGTTCGCAAACACTTACATCGCAAACCAACGCCCGCATACTTCGATCATAACCTGCTCTCTAAGGAATGGATGGGAGTCACACACAGTTCAAACACGTATATTGTGTGTTCCGCTAATTTCGGTCAATACAACGATGCGAGACCAAACCCCCGCCTGTTTAGTGTAAAAGCAAATTTTTTAAAGACGTAATCGTAGCTAGATTTCTCCACACTGTCTGTTTAAACCGGGCTTGCACATAGGCAATAGCATCCTTTAAAGCCTATGTATTCGCCATATAACCCAGTTTTCGTTTACCCTTCTTCTTAGGAGTTGTGGAATAACGTAGGCGATATCTATGCGGAGAATAGTCCTGGAATGCTAAAAAAATATTGCTTCTTGCTCAACTCTCCATGTAATTTAAGTTGAAACTAAAACATAATGTCCGAGAGAGCGGTCAATTTTCGGTACTTAATACCTAAGTTATCAAATGCAGAATAACTGATCTCTAAAAGCGTATGTTAACCGGGAGCGACGCACAGTACAACGGCGCACTTGGTAAATACCGTATCTTCTCTTTTAGAACACTTAAACAATCTTCTTGCACAGATCGATAACCACAATCCTCCATCTTGGTAATGCCATCTTCTCGACCCAGCGAAAAAATATAAGTTCTAACAATCAACTGTCTGGACGCTTTATAAAATCGATAACTTTGCTTACACCAAGGCTCGTGATTTTTCGAAAAATTTCTTTTTATTCTACAATTCGACGCAAACCACGTTAAGCAGTCGTTCCAATTGGCTTGTCGTCGCCCACAACCACGTTGCTGTTGCTCCTTCCATCCGAAAGTCATGCTCGGATACGAACGCCAATCGGTTAAAAACAAAAATCCCTTCGAATGTTTGTGTTTGTTGCCCAAATCCAGGAGATAGAAGCCATCTACACGAAGCTGATGCTGTAGAATAGATGATGGCACCTCCATTAAAGAAAAAAAAACCATCGATTAATTGCACTTTATAAGATATATACGCACAGGACGTACATATTTCCCCAATGCATTCCAGAAATAGTTAATTTTCGACGAGAGAATTATGATTTACCACAGCAGGCATATCCGCTACATAACGTAATGTACTACCATGCGCAAAAATATCCGAACGACCTGAATTGCGTTTCGCCTGATGTGCACGCAACCCAACTAACGTACGTGTCTTGCGGGTGCTCTGCTCGCTCCGCGGTATAGTCGTTCGACTATTAAAAATGGATCCACTGCAGACAACCGCTCTTTATGGCAATCATTCCAGTTGTAAATTAACACCACGATTTTGCAAATAAAAGGAAACACTTTATTACGTCCTTAACGTTTATTAAATCCAATTTATTACAATGACATATCGTAAGAATTATCACACTTATTACAGTCTGATATAACAAACTCCTGCACATAAAACATTAATTAATCCTTAAACAACATTTAATATTGTTACAAACAACAGATTTTACTATAGTATCGGAAATCCTAAAGTCCTGTAGAAATTCGAAGTACTTTTGTTCTCTAAATCGTTTTCTCACAATTGCGGAACGTCGTTCCACTGGCGAGCGGATTTTTATTAACCGATTGTAGAACTAACCATATAATAAAAACTCAATTAACAGAAGAAAACGCACTATGGAAACTTCAATATTAACTGCGTATCACCAACATTTTCTCCGCATTCATACCTGAACTAATATTTGTACACATCTTTGAACTTGATATGACAAACACCTTGTTCTGGAATCAAACCAACCACCTGTAGCCGTAGCTAACCAAGCAATGCATTCATGTGTTATCGATACCTGATTATGCCTAAGATTGTCACAGCTGACGAAGTATAAAGATGTGTGAAATATTCGAGATTCCCTCACAAATATCAGATCGGGCAAATCAAATCATATAAAATACCAATTCTTAAAATATTTTTATTTATTTACTTATTTTTTTACTGAACCAGGAACTTAATAATCACCGTTATGTCCCTAATCACAAGTTCCCAGACTCAGTGCTGTGTGGGACGAGGCTGCCCTGTCGGAGTTTCGAGTCCTTCCTCGGTCAGGGGTGTGTGTGTTGTCCTTAGATTAGATTAAGTAGTTCTAAGCCTAGGGACTGATGACCACAGTAGTTTGGTCCCATAGATTTACAAACATTTGATTTTGAGTTACATACCCGGTATCTAAATGGAAGATAACTAAGTGAAGTCAGATGTTAGCAGTCTAATTATTTCACCAGCAGCAGGACGTTTGAATCTGTAATCAGGATATAATTACTTTATGCGTCACCGGGAATCGAACCCCGAACCTACCGGTGTCCTTTCTAAGCACGAATGGAGGTAAGATCTCAAATGTTAACTCAACAGGAATGTCGATGCTTGCGTGTCTGACTAGTAACAACAGCTCATATCGTTGTTATAATAATAATAATAATAATAATTTCGTGTGGCTCAGAGTCCTGGTGTATGTCATCCAACTGTGCGCCACTTCAGAGACTTGCATGTCCCTAACCTGCCCCAATTATCCAACTAGGAAAGGCGACCTACAGTTTAACGTGGAATCCTAACCACGTGTAGTTTATGACACACATTGTTGAGACGTGAATGCTGGTTAAAACACAGATTGAAAAAATCGGTGATCTGTTTAGGTTTCGAACCCGCAACCCGTCAGTTACCATTCAAGCGCGTTACCCCAAGACCACCGCAACAACCTGATCTGCGTTCATATAGCACGAAGATACATTCAATATAATTTTTTACTAGTAGTCCAGTGTGCTCTATCTAGGGCGTCAAATGAAATTATGAATATTTTGTGCTGGACCTGGATTCGAATCCATATACGTGCCTTTCGGGAGACCTAGAGGAGTCGGCAGTCTTTGAGAAAGCAACGAAATGTTTCAACTATATGATTCCGAGAGGGTCGAGTGTGAAAAAGAGGAGATCCGAATTAGAATCCAGCACCATAATTTTTAACGTCTCTAGTTAAATTCAGTACGAGACACATGACCTTAAAGGACCATTGGTTTATAAAATAGAATAAAGTTTTGTAATATAAGAAAAGCTTTCTAGCGACAGAATTACTGGTTGCCGTGTGTTCTGCCTGTTACTGGCAACGATAAATCGGCTGTGTCCGAGCTGATGGCGAACTAATTATGTTTAATACGGATTGTTAACTACGGCGCAACTTGACGTTCTTCATTTGGTGTTACAAGAGGTGAAGTAGACATGATCGTGCCAGTTAAAAATATACACCTATAGGGTGCAATCGAATGCACACGTGGCAGATTCTAAACTACAACCGATCCACCAGACTACTACGTCAATGTAACGGAAACTGCACTTAGCATATCGATTAGACGCAGTTAAGACAATTTGGTGCCCAATTAAATTATTAACTATAAGCAAGCATCTGACACAGAAATTATACTAGTCTCATGTTAAGACATTTTACTCATTTTTGGAAGTAGTTGTCCAACCGTCAAGAAAATGTATTTCTCGACAAATTGACTTCAACATGGTTCGGCGACAGCTTTAACTCGAAAGGAATTGGTTTCTACACGCACGGAATCGGTAAACCAGCTGAGCATTGTAAGTCACTTTCAGAGTATATGAGAGAATGCCGTCCTGGAAACGGCTAAACACCTTTTGACTGAGTAGTTTTGTTAAGAATTCCCTATTGATTTTCAATCTGGATACCTGTAGCTCTGTCAGAGAAGAGCTAAAAATATTTGCTCTCACCACGATTGGCATCGAAAGTTGACAGCACGTTCGTTTCGCAGCCGACTACGTTACCCGAAGGCTAGCGAGGGCTTCGGGTAGTTGCTTTCTCCTTACTGGCCGACAAGTTAGGAGACCAGATCGGGCGTAACTTTAAAAGAAGAGATTGGTTGCAATTTTCGTGTGGAACGAATTTCCTGGACCCAAAAATATGAATTAATAACTTTATGTCACACCTTAAGTGAAAATCACTCAGATTATTGAATGGAAATGACATGAAAAATCAAGTGAATTTATCAGCTTAATTCTGTGCTTACTAGGAAGTAACTCCCCGCTCACAGAGTTGCCAAGCGTACTCTGCTATGTTGCCAATTCTCCATTAGACTAGCGACAGGCAGAATACGTTTTCTGGGCGTCTGTGTTCTTCGCGCTGCCTTAGCGCTGACGGAGATAGCGGCTTCGAAGGCGCGGCGCGCAGCCTGCCACTGTGTTGACTGAGAAGAGATATACCCAGCATAGAAGAATAAGTCTTCATCGATTTCTTTAACTATAGCATCACGAGACGTTATTATCATTTTCTGCACAATACTTTTTAATGTTATATACCTGAATACTATTTTCCTTATGAATTTTTTCGTTGGCACCACCTCTAACACATAACTGCAGAAATATAAAGATAGAATTACCCTGATTACAAAATGCAAACTTCACAAACATATTTCATAAGTTTCGAGCACATAGTTTCCAGTCAGACGAACCGCGCAAATAAATCTTTTCCAGTGATTGAAAAATAGATCATCCGCGAAAAAATTGAGCATCTGAACAATTTCAATGATAATTCGATTTAAGCTTATAAGTGACAGGAGAAGCATTTGTGATAAGAATTTGAGACAAGAAAAAAAAGTCGCGAAAGTAATGTTTAGAATATGTAATTCATTTTATAAAATCGAAAGGGACCATGAGTATGGTCTACTCGTAAAGTTTACAGTGTAACTGCTAGTGATGCTGTTTAAATAAAAGTGAAAAGCATCTGATGAATGAACTCTCCAGTTTCCAGTCTCCCAGAAACAGAGAGGTGCGAAAGAAACAGGAAAAGGTTGCCCTAAGAGTGCGTGAGATGGGATTACTGTGTAGTACCTCGCAGTTGGTATAGTTTGTTCGTAGTTCTAGTCTGACGCCCACCGCGGACAATAATTATCGATATGTAATTGTTACAATATGCTGAAATGTTGGAAAGATGTCACTTTCGGTGACTAACTCACTGGAAAGCGATCATTTTCATTTTGTTTTAGAGTGAGAAGTGATATTAACGCCTTAAAATAGGTCCTGTATTTATCAAACGGTCACCCGATGCAGTTGTTTATCGGCTTTTACTTGAATGTCACGCAGAGAGCGACGTTTAGCTCTGTAACAACTGCTGACTTCTTAAAATACCACAATAATATGGCCTTGCAGAGGTGGACTGTTTTTGAATTTGCCTTGGAAAGGACTGCACCAGTTCACGCGAAAACAAGAAAGAAGATTAGCGTTTAACGTCCCGTCGACAGAGTGGTCATTAGAGACGGAAGTTCATCATAGGGGGACTTCTTTCCCCTAGCTTTTACAGCAGTCTACAAGGTCCGATTACAATGAACGTCTGTAGAAGTTCACTATAGTTAAAGGGTTAATTACTCATTTGGCATTTAATATCTGTGTAGGAGCGATTTTACAATCATAGGTCTTACGGAAAAAATGATTTATGTTTCATTTCGAAATATTTTATAAATTTCACCATCCTTACTTCTTCTAATTTTGTTTCCTTACCAACATTCGAAATTTTCATGTTAACTATGTAAACCTGGCTACGCTTTACTGTAGCTCAGTCTGGTATGAAATGAATGGGACAGTAAGCAAAAGTATTCTTGCTAACATAGACGTACCGAGAAAATACATCAGTCTAATGAGAACATAATATTTTGTTCCCCTTTTCCTACTTACACATTGAAATGGGTTACCAAATCTGGAATGTGGCATATATAGTAGGCTATTATGCTATGTTTAAAATTGGGTTCGAATTGTTTTCAATCTGGATGATTGTAATGTTCAAATAGAATTTTCCGTCGTTGTTCTTACAAAACATTTGTTATTATTTTGAAATTATAGCATGAATATAATTAAATTTCAAGTTTAGGTCACGTGACCAAAAACGCTCTGTTATTGGCTTAAGCTCTGGTGATTTCACACAACACGAGGAAGAAGAAGCCATCCATATGCGTGTTAGAGCAGTTAGCGAAGGTTACTAAATTTTTCCTGACTTTTTCTGTGTACAATTAAGTTACTTGCATTTATAACTTTTTTGTAAGAAGGGAGAAAATTATGTGAAGTCTGATAGTGAAAAAATTTTCCGAAAGTTGATGCGCTTAAGGTATCTTAGTTTCTCGACAACAATCCAGATTTTTACGTACCGTAAGTAAGAAAGGTGAAAGTTGCATTTAAAGCAAAATATACGTATATTTGTTTATGTCAACAGACTGATTCTAGTCCAAAGATACAAACTATTACACACCATAAACGTGTGTAAATATGGATTGCGTCTTAGATTAAGTCTTCGTTTTTCTACCAAATGCATTTCACATTTAAATTAACTCTGTTATAAAAGCCACTGCAAAAATTACACGGTAAGTGCGCTACTACGTAGTTACATTTCCGATTCCAATTAATTCATGTGTATACGCAATTTAATCTTGCGCGCTAGCCACTTTCCACAAATTACTATGCATTTTTCTCGTGCTGTTTGGTTACAAAGAAATTTGTCAAGTTAAATCGGAACTTGTTAGTCTAAAGATGAATGAAATTAAAAGGATAACTATCTTGGCTTACGTGCCAAAATTAAAATATTCCAAGAAAAAATGTCGAAGTTTCGAATAGACTTAATCAGTTCCACATAAGCTTGGTAGCGATGCGGTTCCAGTATCGTTCACAAATTTTGCATTCCGTGTTCAAATCCGGTTGGTTTCAGTATATGCGCTAAAAAGGCGTTTTTGAGACAAATTGTTGATGTCTTTATCATATACCGAAACACTGCCTCACCGAAGTAAATATTGAAAAGACAACCATAATGAAATTTGTACTTTTACCAACTACGTTTGTAAACGACTTAAAATACAAATATATCGTGAACACCTGTTTCACAAATGTAAACATCAGTTCACTGATGTGTACACAATAATACTATGCAACTGCCGGCCGCGGTGGCCGAGGGGACTGAGGCGCTTCAGTCACGGTCTGCACGGCCACTACGGTCGTGGGTTCGAATCCCCCCTCGGGCATGGATATTTGTGCCGTCCTTACTTCTAGCTAGTTCATAAGTAGTTTGTAAGTTTAGGGACTGATGACCCCGTAATGAAGTCCCAAAAAAACTATACAACTTTGCGGCTGCAGAGCATGATTCTTAATACCGGTTGTGAACTAATAGAATAATAATTGTTGTACGGAGTGTTTGCTTACATCAAAGTAATCCTCCTAAAATTAAACGCACCAAGTGACCGCTATCTGATTAGGATCTCTACGAGGGAGAATAAACTACATTTTATGCCTTCATCATTGCTTGGAACATGCAAAATCATATTTTCTAGATTTTTATAGATTTATTTTTACAGTTGCACTACGCAATATTTGTAGACCTTTTCCCAAAATACGAATGCACAGACAATATAGCACTGTTAGTGAATGTTACAACAGTTGTTTGTTTGTTAAGCTTATGGGACTTAACTACGGGGTCACCAGTCCCTAAACTTACAAACTACTTATCTACTACTTTATACTAAGGACGGCACAAATATCCATGCCCGAGGGGGGATTCAAACCCCCGACCGTTGTGGCCGTGCAGACTGTGACTGGAGCGCCTCAGTCCCCTCGGCCACCGCGGCCGGCATGTTACAACAGTAGGAGCACACTATGTGGATTGAGTTTACAGGCATCACATAACTCAAAAGAAGCGTTTTAGCTGGATTTCAAATTATATTTGAATTCCATTTCCGTTTGTTTTTAAAGAATACTGCAATTGACGAGGAAAAAAAGTCATGTTATGAAATGTTCAAATGTTTGTAAATATTTGGGACTGAACTGCCGCGGTTATCAGTCTAGGCTTACAAACTGCTTAAACTAACGTAATGTAAGGACAACACCGCACACACACACACACACACACACACACACACACACACATGCCCGAGGGGCGACGCTATTTCCGACGAGGAGCAACCGCGCGCTCCGCAGCAAGACGCCTTAGAGCGCTCGGCCATTCCACCGCAGGCATTGGATTATTTGGCTCCATAACAACACTACAACACTTATTGCGCGTGTATGCAATGCATAAGGATTCGAGAATTTACTTGTACTGCGGCTTACATTTCTGTATATGCTTGACCTAAACTGCAACTTCATTATTTGTTTTACTTGATTTTTGTACTCACTGAAATAAAATTGCCTGACCTTCCAGGACGAGACTTTCTCTCGTCCTTACCTCCTGGTAGATTTACTTTCTAACCAGAGAAATAAACCCGGTAATTGATTCACAAACGACTAGTTCACGCTGTTAAGAAATTTCCTCTTAAAACGTGCTAAAATTTCATGTGGCTCATTGGCCTGGCGCAAGTCTTTCGACTGCACGCCACTTCGGCGACTTGCGTGTCCCTAGCCTACCCCAGTTATCCAACCGGGGAAAGGAAAGGGGATCTACAGCTTATCGTGAAATCCGAACCACGTGTCGTTTCTGGCGACTCCTCACATCGTTAAGACAAGAAGGCCGAAATAAAACGCAGACTTAAAAGAAATCCGAGTACCGCCCGGGGATTGAACTCGGGACCCTTCGGTTTCTAGTCAAACGTTTTACCCCGAGACTACCGGGCCAAACGCATCAATTTTCTCAAAATTCCTTAATAAGAAAAGCTCGTTGTCAGGGTAGGATGAGGTCTGGGCCAGATTAATCTTTTCGTCTGATACCATAAGAATTTTACCGTAAGAAGTATCATAAGTTGTGTTTCTGTAGCTATGGAAATCATCAACTGAAATAAAGACCATAAAGTGCGGTACAGACAAAAATGCAAAACGATTATCAACCGAAGGCAGAGCTAATGCTCAAACTGAGGTGCATTTTTTTCCTTGCCTTCCTCGACCGAGTATCGAGTATTGGAAGGCGTATGCAAAAATGTATAATGTGTTATGAATACTTGGAACGCTACATTTACGTTGACTCTTCAAAAAAGAATACTTTGTTTACAACGAATTAAAATTATTAGGCATGACGGGATTTGAGTCGATTTATGACAGATTACCAACTTACCTTCTTACTCACTACGCAAAGCTTCCATTCGAATACAGTCGCCTTACTGACTGGTATAATGACATACCTGAGGTAACACACTTTCTAAAGAAGATACGATAGCCGGGACAATCTAAATTTTACTTTTAATCTCAGAAACACTGTCGGTATTACTACGTATGAAATTTAGAGACAAAATTCATTTCCACGATATTCGTAATAATACTAGGAACTTGTTTATGAAAGCTTTTTCAGAGCAAGTAGTTGGGAATGAATTTGACTTCTGAGGTAAAGAAAGTGTTTCCTCATCGTATGGCACTTGCTTCCTCTTGCCTTGTCGATTGGTGCTTACTTGCGAAATGACACAACTCAAGAGCTTTGATAAATGTCGTATTCTTGCACTTTATGAAGAGGGATACAGTACCAGCGCCATTTCCTGTGTTCTAGGATACAGCAAATCCACGATACACCTGTGGGTGAAGAGGATGGCAGATGAAGGCCATGTTAACAGTCATCGTCGCACCGGACGTCCACGCACTATGACAAATGAGCAAGACAATGATATACTCCGCTGCAGTGATGAAGACCCATTCCGCTACAGCTCCGAAATTACGAACGTTCTACAACTACCTGTAAGTAGATAGACCATCCACCGTAGTCTCAACAAGGAAGGAAGATATGGACAAAAATCGGCGATAAAGGAAATGTTGACAGAACAACATAAGACTGCCAGATTAGACTTCGTACTGGCATCTGGCATACGTAAGCAAACCAATTTCATTCTGGGAGCAGAGAAGGTATTTTCCACAGCACCAAAGGGTTCTGTCCATGTGTTCCGCCCAACTGGACCGAGATTCGACAGAAAATATGTCCATCAGACGCAAAGGTGTGGCCGATCTGCTGTCACAGTTTGGGGATGGATGTCGGCAAATGATTGCGGAATTCTGTGGGAACTGGACCGTCCGCCTACCAGTAGTTACTACTGTGAAATACTAGATAACATAATGCTTCCTTCTGTTCGTAAGACGTTTCCGGAAGGCAGAATAATATTCCAACATGACCGTTCCCCGGACTACACCGCAAATTGTGTGAAACAGTGGTTTCGAGTGAACGGAGACGTTGATGTGTAGGACTGGCCTCCCAAAGATGCTGACCTCAATCCCATACAGCACGTGTGGGCAGAGATGGAGAAGATTATTAGCAGCCGAAGACCTACGCCAGCAACGAAGGCACCGCTATCTGAAGCAGTTCAGGATGCATGGGAAGAGCTGTCGCAGAATAGTGGGTTTGTAAGAAAACTAGTTACCTCTGTTCCCCTGCGGCTAAGTGCAGTTGTAGAGGAGAATGGAAACTGGACACGATACTAAATTATGTTGTCATCAGAGTCAAAGCTTTGTTTATATTAAATGGAAGTTTATTTTCTCGATTATTTTTCTTGAAGATTTACATTACTTCGAAGAAAAGAAAAATTATTTTGTGTTAATTTCAACCCTTCTGTAATAAAGTATTTCATCTTAAATTATTACACGAACTTTAAGAAAAACCAAAACCAGCATGAAAATTAAGAAGGCTTATGACGTCGATGCCAATGAAGGCATCAAAGAAAGAACTATTTACTTTTTTTTATTAAGTGAAGAAGGCATTTTATTTATTAATGTTCTGTTTATTTAGATGTAGGCAGGTTACCAGTACAGATAAAATCATAAGAGAAGTGTCATTTTTAAAAGTGTTGAAAGGCGAGCTGTTAGACGCAAACTCGAGCGTTTGGGTCCACTACATCCCCACATTTACTAACTTGCAGTCGAATATAACTCAGTGGTCAAAGCCTACTGTAATTTCATCTTAAAGCCCATAAAAACCTCTAAGTAACGCTTTTAGAGTAGACCCTGTTCATATTAACTTGGCGTCCAATACACCTGTTCATCGACTTTGTTGAGTATCCCGTAAAATTTACGAAACCAGAAAAGGAGGATTAGGATTTAATATCCTGTCGACGTCGTGGTTGTTTGAAATGGAGCCCAAGCTGGGATTGTTTCGTTAAGAATGTGGAAGGAAATTGGCTATGCTTTTGAAAAGGAACCATGTTGCCATTTGCCTAGAATAATTTCAGGAAATCACAAGAAAAACAGAAGGACAAACAGACATGGAAACTATACACTTTCGCCATTGTATCACTGAGCAGTCAAAATTCAAATAGTCGAAAACGAAAAGTGAAATACCGAATTTAATACTAATTATACATGGAGGCAACAGAAACTTACATGATACGAAATTAAAAGTCATTTCTACACGTTGCCGTTAAGAGTGATGTTGCCTTTCAATTGAGCACTGAAATCTCCAATAATGATTACTGAATCGAAGTTTTAAAATAATACCAACTTCTGGCCTCTGTACCGATCCGATTTTATGGTAGAAATGACACAAAAAAGTAGTAAGGTTTCGTGAAATCACATTATATAGACGTTTCGGTTAAATGGTTTATTTGCAGTAACACTCGTACAACGCTAAACTACACTGTCACAACATCTAGTTTTACGATCAGATCAGCAGTGGAAATCAAAACATCTTAGTAATAAAGTCTGTAAATAACTTTGCTACTTGCATTCGTTATTTCACTTTCTTTATCTGTAAGAGAAGCTTCCTCGTCACCTTCTTATCACATAATCCTATGAAGTCCTTAAGTTTTTATTTCCTTAATTCCCAGAAACTATGACGAGGTAAAGAGAGGCAGAAAGGAAGAGGAGACGGTGAGAGAGAGAAAGGAAGAAGAGAGGGAAGACAGGATGAAAGGAAGTATAGGACGGACAGGATTGCGGGATAGACAGAGGGAAGAGGAGGAGCTGGAGGAGGTAGAAGGGGACGAAGAGACAGAGGTAGATCGTAAGTGAGAGAGAGAGAGAGAATGGGGAATGGTAGACAGAATTCAGAAAGCAATTGCTTTTCTCAAGGGCAACAGGGTATTTGACTGTTCTCTGGTAATCATCTTAAATGGGTGTTGTAGTGTTGTTATGGAGCCAAATAATCCAATGCCTTCCCGGTAAGAAAGAGCAGAGGTTAACAGTCTTCACTACAACATACTGCTTCAGCTGACGGGACTAACAAGGAGAGGGTCTGACATGTGTATATTTTTAACTTGCTACTTCACCGTCGGTAACACCAAGTGAAGAACGTCAAGTTGCACCGTAGTTAACAATTCGTATTAAACCGAATTATTTCGCTATCAGCTTTGACAGAGCCGATTTATCGTTGCCAGTAACAGGTAGAATACATGACAATCAGTAACTCTATCGCTCGAAAGCTTTTCTTATATTACAAAACTTTATTCTATTTTATAAACCACTTGTCCTTTAAGATCACGTGTCTCGTATTGAATTTAACTTGAGACGTTAAAAATTTTGGTGCTGGACTAGGATACTAATTCGGATCTCCTCTTTTTCTCACTCGACCCTCTCGGAATCATATAGTTGAATCATTTCGTTGCTTTCTCAAAGACTGCCGACTCCTCTAGGTCTCCACGAAAGGCACGTATATGGATTCGAATCCAGGTCCAGCACAAAATATTCATAATTTCATTTGACGCCCTAGATAGAGCACACTGGACTACTAGTAAAAAATTATATTGAATGTATCTTCGTGCTATATGAACGCAGATCAGGGGGTTGCGGTGGGCTTGGGGTAACGCGCTTGAATGGTAACTGACGGGTTGCGGGTTCGAAACCTAAACAGATCACCGATTTTTTCAATCTGTGTTTTAACCAGCATTCACGTCTCAACAATGTATGTCATAAACTACACGTGGTTAGGATTCCACGTTAAACTGTAGGTCGCCTTTCCTAGTTGGATAATTGGGGCAGGTTAGGGACATGCAAGTCTCTGAAGTGGCGCACAGTTGGATGACATACACCAGGACTCTGAGCCACACGAAATTATTATTATTATTATTATTATAACAACGATATGAGCTGTTGTTACTAGTCAGACACGCAAGCACCGACATTCCTGTTGAGTTAACATTTGAGATCTTACCTCCATTCGTGCTTAGAAAGGACACCGGTAGGTTCGGGGTTCGATTCCCGGTGACGCATAAAGTAATTATATCCTGATTACAGATTCAAACGTCCTGCTGCTGGTGAAATAATTAGACTACTAACATCTGACTTCACTTAGTTATCTTCCATTTAGATACCGGGTATGTAACTCAAAATCAAATGTTTGTAAATCTATGGGACCAAACTACTGTGGTCATCAGTCCCTGGGCTTAGAACTACTTAATCTAATCTAAGGACAACACACACACCCCTGACCGAGGAAGGACTCGAAACTCCGACAGGGCAGCCTCGTCCCACACAGCACTGAGTCTGGGAACTTGTGATTAGGGACATAACGGTGATTATTAAGTTCCTGGTTCAGTAAAAAAATAAGTAAATAAATAAAAATATTTTAAGAATTGGTATTTTATATGATTTGATTTGCCCGTTCTGATATTTGTGAGGGAATCTCGAATATTTCACACATCTTTATACTTCGTCAGCTGTGACAATCTTAGGCATAATCAGGTATCGATAACACATGAATGCATTGCTTGGTTAGCTACGGCTACAGGTGGTTGGTTTGATTCCAGAACAAGGTGTTTGTCATATCAAGTTCAAAGATGTGTACAAATATTAGTTCAGGTATGAATGCGGAGAAAATGTTGGTGATACGCAGTTAATATTGAAGTTTCCATAGTGCGTTTTCTTCTGTTAATTGAGTTTTTATTATATGGTTAGTTCTACAATCGGTTAATAAAAATCCGCTCGCCAGTGGAACGACGTTCCGCAATTGTGAGAAAACGATTTAGAGAACAAAAGTACTTCGAATTTCTACAGGACTTTAGGATTTCCGATACTATAGTAAAATCTGTTGTTTGTAACAATATTAAATGTTGTTTAAGGATTAATTAATGTTTTATGTGCAGGAGTTTGTTATATGAGACTGTAATAAGTGTGATAATACTTAAGATATGTCATTGTAATAAATTGGATTTAATAAACGTTAAGAACTTAATAACGTGTTTCCTTTTATTTGCAAAATCGTGGTGTTAATTTACAACTGGAATGATTGCCATAAAGAGCGGTTGTCTGCAGTGGATCCATTATGAATAGTCGAACGACTATACCGCGGAGCGAGTAGAGCACCCGCAAGACACGTACGGTAGTTTGTGTTGCATGCACATCAGGCAAAACGCAATTCAGGTCGTTCGGATATTTTTGCGCATGGTAGTACATCAGCCGTAAAGTAGACAACACTAGCATACGATTAAACAGGCGATGCTTCGACGAAATATCCTGCAAAGTTTTATTTTTTACAACCACCAAAGTCGGTTTTCTTTAGAGCTCTACTGCGATGTGTATTTAGGGTATATCATCACTTTTTACTTAAATTCCGTCCCATCTAGCCTACAACACTCTCTGTAAGCGCCAAACATTTCCAACAGAAGTACACCTGCAGTCAACACTAGCCATTCCAACTCGTTTTTCTGACCCAACTAGCATGCTGCAAGCTCTGTATACGTCCGTAACAACCTCCAAACTCAACCCAACTCTAAGTTCTCCTACGTAAACAAGTTACCACAGACGGTGTTATAACCACGATCAGTAACAGACAAGATCTCCCAGACACAGCACATTTTTAATAAAGTTTCGATCTCTCCCCACCCAAATAACTGTATTGGTTGCTTGATCCGCCCCAAACACCCAACCACAACTTTGTTTCCAATGCATAGCCCGGCAGACTATATTTCTGGAACGCTTTCTATCAGTCAATAGACTATATACCTCGAGCATTCGCGCACAAATCACCATCGTATTCCACTCCTTCTAACAAATTATTACTCTCGATAAACATCTGTAACACAGTGTAAAAAATGATCGACGTGCACTCGATCAAGAATGTTTAAGTGTTTTAAACGAGAATAAACGGTATCTGCAAAGTGCTTCACCACCATGTGGAGGCGAATAATAGACACCTAGGACAACAGATACTTTGTAGTATTTAATAGTATTCTGCAATTTGTGTACTGGGGTAATAAAAATACCCGAAAATGGATCGGTGTACAGGTAAAAAATCCTTACAGATCGGTAAAAGCTTATACATTTTAGTTTCAATTGTCTACGTGTAAATTACGTGGAGATTCGTAATACTGACACCGGCAAAGACGATGTAAGTAGTACACTTAAAAAGCTACATTAAAGCAAGGGAAACATACTTCTCTCAATCCAGAACATTGTTCTCCACACCGCCTCCAGATATAGGTATCACCGAATTAGGTCTGGTACCTACAAACAATGTCATTACGCAAGTCCAGCGAAAAGAGTAAATGTATCACACAGACTTAGGCCATCCCCATTAAAGAAATTAATTACATCGCTACGTGCATTTAATGTCTTATGTGCGCGAAAAGAAAACTGGAAATGGTGGATATCGATACCAAGAGAAGGAAGCTAGAATATATGGCTAAAGCAGTTGCCATAAAGGACGAGTACAAACTAATGCTGGAGAAAGACGAAGCTATGGCATATGTGTAAGACAGGCTTAAACAGAGGGTGAGGAGAAATCTGGTCACGACTACTGGGAATTATAAAATATTTGCTTTTTACAGTAAACAGTCAGGGAGATTGGTCGCGCGTCGGTGTACTGACTCGTTTGGAGAAGGGACTACATTGTATCCGAATGTGGAGGACTGGGGGACAGTCATTTGCAGAGTTAAAAACGGATGGAATAACAAGCAATCGTTTGCAATAGTCGTAAACCTAGTGTTCCATACGGAAATTACCACAGGAGTTGGTAACGTACACACATAGGGACGCATAGTGCTATAACCAGTATGCTATACAGGAAATAATGGAAAAAAGTTAAAATTCAAGATTGTTCTCGTCTAGAAACATTGCCAGAGGGCAGGGCCGGCGCAAGGCACGTGCGAAACGTGCGGCCGCACGGGGCGGCACTTTCCGGGGGGCGGCAAATCTGCCGCCCCCTTTTTTTCTGTAGTACAAACTCAACATTCATTCCCAAGAGGGGATTCGAAATCAAACCTCGGAGGGAGCGGCTTCGGGAACTGTGGCATGGCGTCTCGACTACATGCCGGCCGCCCCTGTTGAAAAAGCGGAGGGAGGACTAATTTCTTGCTCGCCACTGTGGTAGCGCCGTCGTGTTTACGCCGGAAGGGAAGCAGTCTGGCGCACACGCCAGTATTCTTATGAGTGGAGCGCTGCCAGCGTGTTACGCGTCTTGCGTTTACTCACAACTAATTTTGCAGGAGACGAAATCTAATTTGGAAATTCGTATGCAATGGTCGATACTGCGGCTACATGTTAAGCCTGAAGCAATTTTGCTAAGCCCTTCATTGGCATTTGAGTGTTTTATTCTTCCCGCGCTATGAAAAAAAAAATTGTTAAACATTACTACAGACAAACATGTTCAACACCTACAATGGCTAGAAGTATTCCGAATGGGTAAATACGCTGTGAGTAATTACAAGGAATAAAGACTGATAATAAGCCTGCCATAAGTTGGGTTTCGACGTATTTTAAAAAATATTTGTATCCGTTTCTGAGTGATAGCCGAACGTTTTGGTTTTTGAGCCCTGAAACACCTGTCTCCGCCTGCATGAACACAATTAAACTCTGACCAGCACTTTTGTGTGACGATACTACTCACACACTATAACTTTGCCAACATTTATTTACTGTATAATGCGTGTGAATCCATGTTTCGTCTAAGTAAACTAATGGTCGCTTTGATTCTGATGAAAACCTGAGAAAGTATGGTCTTTTAGCAACAATGCCTTCTCGTCCAAGCGAAACAAACGTTAATTTTGACACCTTGTAAAACGAAAATCCATAGACAGAACATTGCTTCTAAGGGTTTCCTTGCTAGCTTTGAAGGTCATTTCTGTTTGACAAATGTTTTGCAGTTTTCAAAAAGTTCGTATTTCTTTCTATTGTTGGTAATGCTATAAAATTACTGTCTGATAATACATTTATCCATATTAACGGTCACGTACTTACTGTGAGCTTCTTGCTTCATCTTCTTGGGCGCTAGTTTAACCGTAGCCTCGCTGTACCTCGCATGTGATCTACAGTAATTCCTGGCACTGCCGCGTCATCACTTCGCCTTTCCAGACAATAGGTATTGTTGCGTTCTCTACAACGAAAACTACAGAAATCGTTTCGATAGTTGGCCGAGAGAGTCAAGATTGGTCAGAAGCACTTACGTTGCGTTCCACAAGAACACGAGAATTGGTGCGTCCGAATTTCTTGCAACTTGGGATGTAATAGGTACGTGCTTTTCATATAACCAACAATTAGTATTACGCATGCATGTTACTAGTAAGTTAGAATTTCTCTCCACCAAGAATGCAGAATAGGAAAATTTATTTTTCTTATGATCTGTTACTTAAAAAATTGGCAACTCGGCAACGGCAAATAAGTACGCGTCACCCCAATAGCTAGAATGAAAATAAAGCGCAAAAAAGTGACGTGATACGGCGATGACTAATATGTTACTCCTTATTCCATAATCAGACACGACAGAAATGATACATGCAAATTACGCCAGATAGCGAGTGTCAGTTCTTTGAAATGAATAGCCGCAGTGCAGTAAGTTAATATATTTCGACTAGCATCAGTACCCGTCGATACCCGAGTATGTATTTATTGCATTATTATGTTACTCCATCTCTTTATTCTTCCTCTCTCCATTGCCTTGCGCCCCAATCTTTTGCCGTTTCAACTGTTTTTATTTTCCATATATTCATAGATTTCTGGCACAGAGCGGCTATTCTCAATGCTTTGAGTTATGTTTACATCTATACCGTCATGCTGAACGTAACTGTCAACTGACGGTTTATATGTAAGCACATATTAAAGGCTTTGAAACTGGCCACTCATTGGCCGAAACCTAGGTAGATCTGAAAAATAAAAACAAAAATTGCGATTGATTGCTGACTTTTCCTACAGATTTGTTTAAATAAAATTTCACAAACGTTTTGTAAAAACGACGGGGGGCGGCAATTTAGCAGCTCGCACGGGGCGGCACTTGGGATTGCGCCGGCACTGCCAGAGGGTGCAGAGCTATAAAGGAGTTGGAATGCAGGAGGAAACGAAGATACGTAATGGAGTTCGAGAACATACCTTCCCTGTACCTTTAGAACTTCTGGCTGGAACGGAAATAGGAGACGCCGATGTGGATATAAAACTAAGAGTTAAAAAAAATTACAGCGGAGAAAATTAAAGTTACACAAAACAAGAATAATAAAGAACGAGTTGTATTCTGTGTCTAGATGTAAATAACCTTGTTTCCTGTATGTAGACATATATGCTAAATGTAGTAAAAGTTTTGTGCTGTAAAACTTATGTTCTTATTTTACTATCTATAGAAGCAAAAGATTAAAGGTGCTAGCTCTGTTGTGCGAGAGAATGTACGAATCTCCCAGTTTTTTTGCTTAGTATGAGCCTCATTCGGAGATCCACCGAATAAGTGGTTAGGGTTAAAGAGTTTGCAGTAATTGTCGGTAATACGCATGTGTGCGTTTGTGTCTTTATGGGTTGTAAAGGCTGTCTTTATTGGGATGATGGTGTATTAAGAGCTATGGTATAGCTGTGGCATTTCGATCGTTTTTTTATTCTTATGTCTGTTGTTACAATCAATGTAATTCTATCTTCGTAAAAATAGCTCTCGTGTATTCGGAATCTGGTGCGGCCAGGAAAAATTAAACCGAAAACTTCTCCAGGTCAGGTGCGAGCGTGGACAGGTATGTTTACATGTATAGGACGTACACGCTTCAAACCGGAGTCTACGACGAGTCAACAGGTCCGCACTCGCCTACAGCCAGAAATAACATGGAATGTGAGTATGCTTGCTAGCTTGCGCGAAATACCTATTTCGAACTGTTTAGTCGTGCGATTCGATGCAACGCAGATGTGATCCACAATTGTGGAAATGCATATAGATACTTAGTAGCATGGTTATGTGCAATGGATGTGGGGTATTTATATCTTCTATTAGCTGTGTTTACGAATGGACGTCTCTCGGTAGCGTATCGGAGTGATTGCAGTGGTAAATTAATGTTCTTTGGTCTATAAGCATCGAATTAGATAACTGAAAGAGGATTAGTTACTTACTTTGGGAGGTGCGTTTAATCGTATGTTTAGTCTCTAAACGATTGCTCTTGGACAACCATAAAAAATCCGGTGTTGTATTGTTTCGAAATGTTGTAGACTATTTTGCGTTTCTGCTTGTAAGGATTATAAGAACTTGGCGTTTGATCTAGGTCTTTTCTTGTTAGCTGTTCTGTGCGTGTGCACGTCGATCATTTTTTACACTGTGATACAGATGTTTATCGAGAGTAATAATTTATTAGAAGGAGTGGAATACGATGGTGATTTGTGCGCGAATGCTCGTTAAACGCGCGAGGTATATAGTCTATTAACTGATAGAAAGCGATCCAGAAATATTGTGGCTGGTTGTTTGGGGCGGGTCAAGCAACCAATACAGTTAGCCGGCCGCGGTGGCCGAGTGACTGAGGCGCTCCAGTCACGGTCAGCACGGTCACTACGGTCGGGGGTTCGAATCCCCCCTCGGGCATGGATATTTGTGCCGTCCTAGTTTGTAAGTAGTTCATAAGTAGTTTGTAAGTTTAGGGACTGATGACCCCGTAGTTAAGTCCCATAAGCTTAACAAACATTTGAACATTTGAACAATACAGTTATTGGGTGGGGAGAGATCGAAACTTTATTAAAAATGTGCTGTGTCTGGGATAACTTGACTGTTACGTATCGCGGTTACAACACCGTCTGTGGTAACTTGTTTTTGTGGGAGAACTTAGAGTTGGGTTGAGTTTGGAGGTTGCTACGGACGTATACAGAGCTTGCAGCATGCTAGTTGGGTCACAAAAACGAGTTGGAATGGCTAGTGTTGACTGCAGGTGTAGTTCTGTTACTGTGTTGGAAATGTTTGGCGCTTACAGAAAGTGTTGTAGACTAGATGGGACGGAATTTAAGTAAAAAGAGTTGATAACCCCTAAATACACATCGCAGTAGGCCTCTAAAGAAAACTGACTTTGGTGGTTGTAAGGAAAAAAAAATTGCAGTGATATTTCGTCGAAGCATTGCCTGTTTAATTGTTTGCTAGTGTCGTCTACTTTACGGCTGGTGTGCATTACGAAAATTAACGTGTTTTATAAAACTCCTATAGTTTGGTAACTTAAAGTGCGCTAGTTGTAGTCAATGGAGTGCGTGTATGCGGATCTACATGCATAGATTGGCGTTCGTAACCGAGTATGACTGTCGGATGGAAGGAGCAACGTCAACGTGGTTGTGGGCGACGACAAGTCAATTGGAACGACTACTCAACGTGGTGTGCGTCGAATTGTAGAATAAAAAGAAATTTGTCGAAAAATCACGAGCCTTGGTGTAAGCAGAGTCCTCGGTTTTATAAAGCGTCCAGACAGTTGATTGTTAGGACATATTTTTTCGCTGGGTCGAGAGGATGGCATTACCAGGATGGAGGATTGTGGTTATGGTTCAGTGCAAGAAGATTGTTTAAGTGTTCTAAGAGAGAAGATACGCCGTTGTACTGTGCGTCGCTCCCGGTTAACATATGCTTTTAGAGATCAGTTATTCTGCAATTTGATTATTTGGGTATTAAGAGTAGCCGAATATTTACCGCTCTGTCGGACATTATGTTATAGTTTCAACTTAAATTACATGGAGAGTTGAGCAAGGAGCTATATTTTTTTAGCATTCCAGGACTATTCACCGCGGATGTAGATATCGCCTACGTTATTCCACATGTCCTAATAAGAAGGGTAAACGAAAACTGGGTTATATGGCGACTACATAGGCTTTAAAGGATGCTATTGCATATGTGCAAGCCCGGTTTAAACAGATAGTGTGGAGAAATCTTGCTACGATTACGACTTAAAAAAATGCTTTTACACTAAACAGGCGGGGGGATTGGTCTCGCATCGTTGTATTGACCGAAATTAGCGGAACACACGACAAAGTGTTTGTACTGTGTGTGACTCCCATCCATTCCTTAGAGAGCAGGTTATGATCGAAGTATGCAGGTGTTGGTTGCGATATAAGTGTTTGCGAACGTCACGTTGCTTGTACTCAGATGTACTGTAACAAAAAAGTGTAAACACTCCATGTCCTATGTAGGATCATGTGTTGCGATGTGTAGGTTAGCAACTTCGTTTGCGGTAGACATCTATTTGTAATTAAAATAAAAAATCTTAGTTCGGATTAGTGGAATTTTGGAGTAGGAATTTTGTGGGCAAAGGACGGGTCGAACTAGTTCTGAAAATCGGTGTTGCATTGGGCAGGTAGAGTACTACCTCGGTTCTGTGGTTGCTGTATTGACGAATGAGGGTGTTGTTAGGACAATACTTTCGAGAAAAAAGAATAGTTTATTGTAGACGGTCGGAAATCTGTAAATTATTTCACGGATCTTTTTATTTCGGCTCCCCGTTGCACAATAAGGTTTAAATGTCATCTGTGGCGCTGGAATATAGGTGTTTGACCTGCGTCAGATAAATGTAGATTGCATCATAGCAGGACATAGAGATTCCTTAGATGGGTATACGCTAGAAGATGTGTACTGCTGTAGCAAGGAAATAAGAGGTAAAATTAAACTACCCGAATTCTCGGAAGGCGCATCTATACCTCGATCTAAGAAGGAAACGTAACAGGGCAAGATCGCTAAAGAGAGAGAGAGAGAGAGAGAGAGAGAGAGAGAGAGAGAGAGAGAGAGAGAGAGAGTGTTAAATTTCGGAACTTTCGGCATGGCTCAGCTCCATTAAATAAATGCATTGCGAGCTATCCTTGTCAGAGTGGTGCGTCTGCAGAGGTCTTGCGTAGAAGGTTTTGATCATTTGGAAATGTAACTTAGGTGTTTCTAAGTGATTTTGTTTAAACATTTAGCATATGTTTCTTTTATGTAGCCTGGACGATTGTTAACGGTGTTTGCAGATGTATATTTAGAGACGTTGTGTTAGATGTCATTGCCGATTTTCGTTATTTGGAATTTTTGTATAAACAATATGTCGTCCTCTGCTGTTGCTGTTGGTGCTGTTTTATCGAAAGAGTGGTTGGCATACACGTTTGTAGCGTTACATTCCGTTCGATGGTTGTTGCTTCCATCGTCTAAACGAAGAGATACATTTATTTTGCTTATAGATCTAAGGTTGCGGTCGAGTTCCGAAACGGACCATTTCTTTTCTATTTGTTAGTCCCGTATGTTTGGCTCTGGTTAGAATTGTTTTTGTATATCGAAAGAGTATATGTTAAGATGGATACATAACTTTGTGGCGTTTATTATCTAACCTGCGCTATTATTAAACACGTCTGTCTGCTGTTGGTTTTGTAGTCTATGCGAAGAGCATGGAGAGAAAAAAAATGTTCAAATGTTTGTATAGCTTATGGGACTTAACTACGGGGTCATCAGTCCCTAAACTTACAAACTACTTACGAACTAGCTAATACTAAGGACGGCACAAATATCCATTCCCGAGGGGGGGATTCGAACCCCCGACCGTAGTGGCCGTTATAACCCTACCCGTCCTACACCACCGGTTAGTATATGATAATTAGAAAAATGACCCGTGTGCCTAATTATCTTAATTTGATGAAAAAGCTATCGGTAATGAAGCCGATGATGTAGCGGAGGCTATAACCGGAAAGTTGCTGCACCTCTTTGGTAGACAACAACGATCGATAGGAATAAAGAACAGGAAGGTAAAATTTGGAATAAAATTATTAATGTTTAAACAGAAAATTGCGGAACAAACGGAACACAGGGATTAATTTGGAAAAAGTGAAAAACTTATTGATTTACGGTAGCCAGCTCGATGTTCGAGCAAATAATTTGGTGGGATGTCAATAATGGCAAAGTTAATTAAAAACGTGAAAAATTACATAAAATTTGGGTGGGCAGAAAATCAGAGTGTGCGCGTCAAATTCGGTACAAAAGACACTGACAATATACTAATTACTGAGAAACTGTTCACTAACACAGGGTTCAATGTAAGACAGCGAAATGCAAGCCATAGCCGCGCAAATGCAACATGCAGCAAATTATGCAAAACTCTCACCTTAATACTTACTATTTACAGCTTCAAATAATTAATTGTTTATATAAGTACCAGAAATTATTCTACAGCGAGTATACCATGCGCTTTAGCAATAATCAAGTTGTAACTGAACTATTAACTGTACTAATGGCAAGCTCAAAAATTAATTAATCACTTGTCGTCATAACACTGAATATTTAGAAAAGAACCATTTAACCTTCTGATTAACTTTTGCTCTATCTTTAACCAGGAATTATTAGCATTCAAGCACTTGTACACAATTACTATTCTCACTAGTCAGTACTTGCAAGTTAAAACAAACTTTACCTCAAAATAATATACAGTGGAAAACAATTAATCTTTTACACTGTTATTGAAATATCTTTTGAAATTGAAAGTTAATCTAGCAGTTTCGTTCAACTTAGCAAACCTATTGATCAGCAACAGTAGCATAAGCTACGTTTAGTAATACTTTTCTGAACACATTTTTATTAACGACTGTCACATTGTCTTTAATGACTCTGATTTTTAGTTTTTTATAACTTTGTGAATATCCTCGGAAAAACAATGGATGAGGAAGGAACCTGTCTGGACAATGACTATGGGTAATGATTTTTAAACACAGGTTCACAAATAACAGTGTTCGCTATTGAACAATCATCGCTAATACGCTGGTTAGCTGTACATGCTAAGACAAACTGGACAGATCTTACTGATTTTGGTGTGCGACGTGGTGCTGCTGATTGAAGACTGTTGGCACTTAACAACTGGCAAACACAGGCTCTTCTTGGCGACGAATATTAATTACAATTTAGGGCCCACAGCATTCCGCTTGATGCATTTATTAATTATTTGAGCTGTGGCCGTATGAATAAATAATATTGCTTCTTCGCCGTCTCATCCACTAGTGCCAATCCATGTACTTTTGCCGTACACCACTGAGCATACAGACTCACTAATGCGTCCGTCCTCCGCTACTTCTCAACAACGACTCCTTCTCGCTGTGCGCCTCTGCGCTACCAGCGATAAAAAACTCCCTACTCAAAGATGATTCTATACAACAGCAAAGCCCTTGCTAACCCAGCGTGTCTACTACATTTACAATATTTTTGACATATATGGAAATTAGCAGGACAATGCAAATATATCACAGAAACAAAATATACAAATAAATAATAAATTACAAAAAATACAAATAATGAGGAAAAATACATAAAGCATCGTTTTATGTATCACCCTGTATGCACACATGACTGGAAGGCACCGTTGGTCACTGTGTTGTTGTGTCACACCGTGCAGACCGTGACTGGAGCGCCTCAGTCCTCTCGGCCACCGCGGCCGGCAGCATGGAGAGAGGTGGGAGTGTTTGCGCATCGATAAATTCTTACTTGCAAATTTTTCATACGAGTTTTTTATGTTTTACTACAAGCTGTAGTATACGGTTATTTTTTGTCCAGAGCAACTAAACATTTCTGTTCTAAATTGTTTCTTAGCAATACACCGAAATTGTAGTTAAAAATACACATGAAGAACAATATGTTAGCTATATTTTGCAAGAATAATAAACGGCGGAAATTCTTACATAAATCAAGATCTGGCGTATGGATCGCTGCGGCGCGCTTAATAATAAATATGGAATTTAATTGGCTGCTGACCTGGCGGGGCGCGGTCGCCGTAAAAAGAGTGCAGTACGCCCAGTGGCGTAGCTATATCACTAAGGGCCCCGGGGCAGAAATGACATTGGGGACCTCTTTAAAACTAGACAGGTGCAAAACTACTCCACCAACAGGTCCTTACCGCCCACTGTTCGACATAATAAGGCAAACCTAAATACTAGGCTACTAAGGAAATTATTATGTGTCATGCAGAAAATAATATTCAATCATAGTCTCCAATACAACTGTGAAACTTTATTATGCTATCACGCAAAAATTACTGAGTGGATTTGGATACAACTTTGCAGAGGGATAGAGTTGGACCTGGGTAGGACATACAGATAAAACGACCCCATAGTTTCCTAAGCTGCTCCATACTAGGTTAACGAAGTCCTAAGCAGAAGCTACTAAAAGAATAAACAATGAAGAAATATTACTTAACCACGGAAACATAATAATAATAATTTCGTGTCGCTCATTGGCCTGGTGCAAGTCTTTCAATTGGACGCCACTTTTGGCCCTAGCCAATCCCAGTTATCCAACCGGGGAAAGGAAAGGAAAGGGGACCTACAGCTTAACGCGAAAGCTGAACCACGTGTCGTTTCTGGCGACTCCTCACATCGTTGGGAGGTGAAGGATGGGTTGAAGCGCGGGCTGAAAAAATTCAAGGTCCAACCGGGTTCCGAACCCGCGACCCTTCGCTTTCCAGTCACACAGATATTTTTATGCTTCTAAATTAGTGCTACCATGCAGCTTTTGTCATTAATAAAGACTTCGGATGCATACGAATGAGATACACTTGTTTGGAAAGAAGAAAGTGGCGAGGATTGTGTACTGTCCTCAGTTATTGCTACTCCCAAACAAAGGAGAAATTTCTGTTACATACTTCTGATATTTGTTGGTGTCATTGACAAGCAATATTTCAGTTTTGTTTAATTTATTTGAAGTTGTGCAGACATACGCCAGTTAACCTCCGTGCTTTAAATAATGAAAAACTACACCAGTTGACCACTCCCATGAAGCACAGACTTTGCCGAGGTGGGGTGGCTTGCGTGCCTCAACGATGCAGATAGCCGTACCGTAGGTGCAGCCGCAGAGGAGGCGTATCTGTGGAGAGGCCAGACAAACGTGTGGTTCCTGAAGAGTGGCAGAAGCCTTTTCAGTAGTTACAGGGGCAACAGTCTGGATGATGTACAATAGGATATCGATTATCCAAAGTAACTGGAGGACATAGATGTTCGAAAAACCGATTATTCGGATAATGGAACGGTACACTTATAAATGTATTATGTATACAGTATTCGGACGCGCGCGCTCCTTCACGAGTGGCGTCGATTGAAGGCTGCAGTAGAAGCAGTGTTCTGCCAGCCGGTGGCCCAGTGCGGCTACTGTAGGAGACTTGGTTTGAGGACAGGAGGAGGTGATGGACGGTAGGGTGGGAGAGTGAAAAAGTAAAATAAAAAATTCGCGCTCTACTGTAACCGTTTTCGAACGTCGCTCTCGGAGGCCATGGGCCCCTAGAGCTTGGGGCCCCGCCTAGCCCTATGGTAGCTACGCCACCGAGTACGCCCCTGCCCTGGGCGCAGGGGTCGGCGGTGTTGTTTAGAGATGTCGATGCATCACGACAATCGTCGCGGTATTGTTTGTCCTCGCGGGTAGGGCGGGTGGCAGCGTCCTTTGAGAAGCGGTCGCGAGCATGGAGGAGGAGGGGGTAGCATCTGTCGGCGGCGGTCCGGCAATCGGCCGAGCGAGTAGGGGTCGAGGCTTGGGCCAGGTGTGTGGCAGAGGGTGCGAGTACAGACATGTCGAGGGGTAGACAGGTCTGGACCTGTCGGAGGTGCTGCCTGTCTGGCGGCGGCGCCGGGGGGGGGCGAGGGGTGGGGGATAACGGTAGCTGCATGACGTCATCAACCGAGTAGAGGTACTTCGGCGGTCGGGCAAGAGCGCGTCGTCGATGGCACTATCGTCGACGGGCGAATCTCAGTGGCGCCCTACACCTATCACTACCCTACTGCTGATGTTCAAAATAGATTGTGAAAATGAAATACCACGTCAGATACATAACTGTAAAATAGCGTCTTACCTAGTGAATACAGCAACCAGACACTACCAAATTCTTTTAAGAACACGAAGTATGCGGTAACTTTTTCTTAACTATGTGCACGTAACATTAAAATTATGGTACCTAGCACGAATATTAGTATTTTTAATGCCCACGAAAGGCAAAGTTCCCGCAATCAGTCCCCGTTCCGCATAAGTTTGCAATCTTCCAAAAAGTTTCATATCAGTGCACAATCCACCGCAAAGGGAAAATTTAATTCTCGAAACATCAATTCTAACTCGTATTTATTTCCTTTTTTAATTTCTTTATACTTTTGATTATTTACTATTTGATATCAGGTTTATTAGTGTGAAGCTGTACTTAAGTGTTATCTGTTCCGCTAAACTTGGCCTATATATATACATAACTCCTGCACGAAACTTCGAAGACTGTCGACAGAGCAGTGCATGGGAGTTGCTTTCTCTACTGAACACTCTGGTGTTTACAAAACAACTGCATACTGTATGCTTATTGTGGAGTTATTACACTACCATTCACCTCGCATATTTTCAATTCCTTTCCTCTGTCTCAGAAAGTACTTCCAACGAAAACACAATGACATCGGCGTGGATCCACTGGTTTTTCTGTCATTAAGATTACAGGGCGAGAGAAAATTCGTTACCTCAAGAGGCTCTGCAGATTTCGTCTGTGACTCATGGGAGAACATCGACGAAGCGTATTAGGAAAAGCGCTAATGTCGTTTAAAGTTAACACGTAAACGATTAGCAATCCGAATGTAGGTTTGAAGTTACACAGTTTTTTCTCTGAGCCACTGCTTGGCTTAAACGTTTGTAAACCCATGGTCATCGGTCCCTACTCTACTTAAACTAACCTATCCCAAAAACAACGCGAACACACTGGAGCCCGACTGAGGACTCGAACCTTCGGCGGGAGTGGCCGCGCAGTTTCGGACATCGCGCGTAGAACCGCAAAGCTATTCACGCGCTGCACTGTCACGAGAAAGAAATCTCTTTCCTAAAGGAAAATACGATACAGGATTTAATTCTAAGCTTATGCTTGAAGGTAACTGGAATTACGATTTTAGACAAAAACAACGGTTACCAAATACCAAGGGACAAAGCGATGTATCTACACGCAGACTGTATACTTTAAGACCCATTATCGATCGGTTATTTCTAGGCGAAGGATACGTATGTCGTGACACCAGACACTACACGAAACGCATCGCGTGTCACGAGAGATGTGCTCCACACTGCTGAGAACGCTCATTTCACAACGATTGCGCTCAGATCAACAGCTGTAACAGGCAAAGCCATCTGCACGCATTGGTCTGACACAGAAAAAGAAAATATTCTGCACAGAGAGGCAGCAAGGCAACCTGCAACTCCCAGTCAACGTGGTAGTTGAGTACCTACTGATTATCCTGATTTATATTATCCTAATATACATAAAAATTAAGGTGTTTGTGCATATATTTCGCTCTGCAGCCAAATCTACACATCGCAAACGAATGGTGTTTGCATGTGGTAGTAGGTATCAGTCTCCCATTGTGTGCTATGTTGGTAGAGCGTTGATAACGATAAGGGGGTGGAATATATGAAGGTTGAAAGTTACCGCCTTATATAAAATTCTACGAGTGGATGTCAATATTTTGCTCTTCAGAAAAAGCTACACAGTGGAGACGATCTCTCTGTGTTGTTATAGTACAATGTCTCATGTTGTACACCATAACAGTTCCGTGTCGATAGCTATAAGAGGGTAGAAGATATAGTGGTTAAGAATTGCCAGCTTATTAAAATTCGGACTGAAGACCAGCGATGATTTTTGACACTATAATAGCAAAGAGGTTATATACAACGAAACGTGATGCACAATCTTTAGTTGTTTTTCTGTAACAAGCATACGAATGAAGAAAAATAAGTGCATATTGCAGTTTGAAAAGTGGAACTACCAAGAAAGATGCCAAAGTGTAAGAAAGAAATTTCGCGCTCTCGATCCGTTTCTAAACGACAGAAAGCGGTGCTGAAAAGTGAATCTACAGACGATAGAAATTTGACATTTGTAGACGTTGTTTATCTTACTCTGTGGGTATTTGCGATTTTTCGATATTCCCATCCCTTAAGGGGATGAAAGAGGGAATGAACGGTTGTTTTGAAAATACGTTCGTATTAAGGAAATTTTGAAGCAAGAAATACAAAACTTCGGATTTAGATTTTCGATTGGAATGTTAAAAACACGTGTTTCGATATTTTTGGAAATTTAACCACTAAGCGCATGAAGTAAGGGAAAATATTTAAAGGGTGCTACTAAGACTATTTTGATGCTAGAAATGCGAAAATTTGGATTTGCAAACATGGTTGCAATGAAAAAAAAAAAGGCGTTGGGGGTGTTTTGAATTCTGACATCAAGGATGCAATAGGGGGTGGCAAGTTGTGTACTTGATTAGGAAAGCATTTTTAAAGCTAAATCTGTTGTTATGGTCTTCAGTCCGGAGACTGGTTTGATGCAGCTCTGAACCCTACTCTATCCTGAGCAAGCCTTTTCATCTCCTCATAAGAACGGCAACACACATCCACTTGAATCTGCTTACTATACGCGTCTCTTGGCCTCCCTCTGCGATTTTTACCCCACACAGTTCCCTCCAATGCTAAATTTACGATTCCTCGATGTCTAAGAATGTGTCCTACCAAGCGATCCCTTCTTTTAGTCAGGGTATGCCAAAAATTCCTTTTCTCACCAATTCTGTTCAGTACCTCTTCATTAGTTATGCGATCTACCCAGCATTATTCTGTAGCACCACATTTCAAAAGCCTCTATTCTCTTCCTGTCCGCACTGCTTATCGTCCATGTTTCACTCCCGTACAAGGCAACACTCCACACAAATGCATTCAGAAAGACTTCCTTACCCTTGAATTAATATTCGATGTTAGCAAATTTCTCTTTATCAAAAATGCTTTTCTTTCCATTGCCATTCTGCATTTTATATCTTCTTTACTGCGACCATCGCAAGTTATTTTACTACCCAAGTAACAAAACTCATCTACCACCTTCATTGTTTCGTTACCTAATCTAATTCCTTCAGCATCGCCTGATTTTCTAAAACTGCATTCCATTATTTTTGTTTTGCTCTTGTTAATGTTAATTTTATACGCTCTCTTCAACACACTGTCCATTCCATTCAACTGCTCTTCCAGGTCGTTCGCTGTCTCTGACAGAATTACAATGTCATCAGCAAAACGCAATGTTTTTATTTCTTCACCCTGTACTTTAATCCCTATTCCAAATTTTTCCTTGCTTTCCTTCACCGCCTGCTCAATGTACAAATTGAATAACATCGGAGAAAGGCTACAACCCTGTCTTACTCCCTTCCCAACTGATGCTTCCCTTTCATGCCCTTCGAGTCTAATAACTGCAGTCTGGCTTTTGTACAAGTTGTAAATAACTCTCCTTTCCCTGTATTTTACCCCTGCTGACTTCAGAATTTGAAAGAGTGTAGTCCAGTCAACATTGTCAAATGCTTTCTCCAAATCTACAAAAGCTAAAAATGTAGGTTTGCCTTTCCTTAATCTATCTTCTAAGATAAGACGTAAGGTAAGTATTGCCTCCCGGGTTCCTACGTTCCTCCTGAATCCAAAAAGCTAAATCTATGGAAATTTATATTTAGAAGTAGAAAGAACCAATGCGGACCATCCAGAATACGCACGCGAAGCAGCGGGAATTAAGCTAGTTTAAAATATCACCACGAACATCAGAATAGCTAAGCTGTGCAATAACCAGTTTCCAGTAAAAACGGTACTAATACTTCTTTTCTATACGTACAAGTTGATTATTTGAAATTAAAGAGCCAGAGAACTTTTATGGTCATTGGAAGGCTTATGTTGATTTAGTAATGACTTCTCTCTCTTTTACTGCATCATCATCATTAAATGATTATGCGTTTCAACGTTCAGTCTGGAGCACAATCCCCTTAACAATATTCCTCCCTGTTCAATGCTAACATTGATGCCTCGTCTGATGTTATGCCTTTTACTTCAAAATCATTCTTCACCGAATCTACTTTCTCCTTGGTCTACTTCTACTCCTCTTAGCCTCTACTGCTAACACGTGAGTCTCTTAGGTAACCTTGCTTCTCCAACGCGTGTGACATGACACCCACTATGGCAGCTTGTTCGCTGTAATTGATTCAGCTATGGTGTTCATTCCCAGTTTTTCTTTGATTTCCTCATTGTGGAGTCTCTTGGGTAACCTTGCTTCTCCAATGCGTGTAACATGACCCCCATCATGTCAGCCTGTTCGCTGTAATTGCTTCATCTATGGTGTTCATTCCCAGTTTTTCTTTGATTTCCTCATTGAGGACACCCTCCTGACATTATTTCCATCTATTAGTACCTGCAATCATTCTTTCTACTTTCATACCTCTAACCTCAACCTTAAGAATAAGATAACCTGTATCCACACAGCTTTCAGTCCCATAAAACACAGCTGATCGAAAGATAGAGCGCAGCACTGCTTACTTAGTCTTCTTGCCAAAGTAGATCTTATGTAGTGACTGCTTAACTAAGTCTTGCTACACCTTCATTCAAGATCTTTCATTATGTTGCCATTCTGTGAGAGAATACTCAACCTAAGTACTTGAAAATGTCCACCTGTTCTAACTTTGTTCCTCCTATTTGGCACTCAATCTCTTTCCCACACCTTCTACTGTTACTGCTTCTACCGTCACTACTTTTTCCCCACTGTTTCTACTGCATTGTTACGTTAATAATTTCATAATGACCAACTTTTTCTGGTATCTCCATGTCCACTTCTAGCTCCATTATAAGTAAGTTTCTTAAACCATCACGAACGCGCAGGAGTACACTAAGTCACTCTCTTCGTTGGAAATAGACGCCTTAGTGCAGAATTGGAAAGAAAACAATCTGGTTACATTCACTAAATGGATTGCGAACACAAGCGTGTGTTTAGACCTTTATGAAGCTATAAGAAGCTACTGTGTCATAGATTGTAAATCTACTTATTTATACAGAGGAATATGCGCCAGAGTTTCCTTTTGCTTCTGAAGAAGAAAGGACGAAAATAAGAATAATAAAAAAAGGAAACATTAATGATTTAGTGTTTCCCAATTCATGAATTCTATAATTTTACAAATTTTATAAAAAATATATTAATTGCATAAATTTACACACGAAAAGAAGTAATTCTACAAATTAACATTTACGTTCTCATTGTATGCTAGGGCTAACTCTGTTTCGTCAAAGAAATATCACGGATGAGCCCATTTGTTACAGCTTGCTACAACGTGTTTGATGTTCTGATGTTCGTCTCCACAGGCACACTGGCAAGGGCCTCCTATGACCTCGAGCGCTCGGAACCGCACGAAATCGTGCTCGGAATAACAGACAGTCGTAAACAGGACAGAGGTTTGCATCGATTCCATGCAGAACGATGCGTTGTAACTCAAGTAACAGTTTAACGGAGATAAACAAAGTAACAATATATCAATACCAAAGGAAGGAAATTACATGTAATTTAATGGTGTCAGTGTATCGTAACATATTCAGTCAGCAGAACCAAACATTCTCTGCTAAAGGTACTTATAATAGCGCAAAAACACTTATACAGCAGTACCACACACCTGAAAATGCTTATATTATTAGTCCTCAAAGTGCAAATGCGCGATTTCGCTCAAGTGGTTTAAACAAAGTGGGAGAGAACAATCTACACACCTAACTAAAGCCACGTTATTACGTTCCTTTTGTGTTCACGTAGTACAATATCTAAAGTCTCACTAATTACATTTTCAAATAATGATGTTGGTATATCAATGGCTTTCGCCAAGCATATTGCAACTTATGTTGTTTTGGTCTTCAATCCGGAGACTGGTTTGATGCAGCTCCCCACAATACCCTATCCTGAGCAAGCCTCTTCATCTCCACATAAGAACGGCAACCTTCATCTGTCTGAATCTGCTTACTGTATCCATCTCTTGGTCTTCCTCTGCTGTTTTTACCCCACACACTTCCCTCCAACGCTAAATTCACAATTCCTTGATGTCTAAGAATGTGTCCTACCATCGATCCCTTCTTTTAGTCAAGGTATGCCAGAAATTCCTTTTCTCCCCAATTCTCTTCAGTACCTCCTCATTAGTTACGCGATCCACCCACCTAATCTTCAGCATTTCAAAAGCCTCTATCCTCTTCCTGTCCGCACTGTTTATCGTCCATGTTTCACTCCCATACAAGGTAACACTCCACACAAATGCCTTCAGAAAGGACTTCCTTATGCTTAAATCAATATTTCTCTTTTTCAAGAATGCTTTTCTATCCATTGCCATTCTGCATTTTATATCCTCTGTACTGCGACCATCATTTGTTATTTTACTGCCCATGTAACAAAACTGATGTACCTCTTTTATTGTTTCATTATCTAATCTAATTCCTTCAGCGTACCTAATTTTCGTAGACTGCACTCCATTACCATAGTTTTGGTCTTGTTAATCTTCATCGTATATACACCTTCCAGCACGTTGTCCATTCCTTTCAACTGCTCTTCCAGGTCGTTTGCTGTCTCTGCAGAATTACTATAGTCGGGTGCAGAAAATGGATTGTAAATCACAGATTGAAATTTCACGATGAATTAACCATCATGTATCTTCACTTGTGGTTTGTAACCTTGTACTCTTACAAAAGCAGCAATTCTTCTGACATAGAGTTTATATTGCCGAAAGAAATAAACACCAAGGGCATGGATATTTGTGCCGTCTTTAGTATTAGCTAGTTTGTAAGTTTGGGGACTGATGACCCCTAGTTACGTCCCTTAGGCTCTACAAACATTTGTACATTTCCATCCAAACTCACAAGTTGATACAGGATGGCGCTCTAGATGTGACATTTGAGCATCACTTCCTTGATGTCAAAAACAATAATCTTGTACATATGAAACTACATTCACATTAGGCAATAGATGTATACATTTATATGTGACAATTATGTAGTCCAAAACAATTGCCAGTATATATAAGTTTGTAGCGACTTTATTATCTTCTCCTTTTCATATTCTTGTGTTTTTAAATACCTGATCCACATACTAAGGAAAAATTGTAATATTTATTATAACTGTCAAATATAAATGTATACATGTGTTGCCTAATGGGAATATCGTTTCATATCTACAAGATTATAGTTTTTGACATCAGGGAGGTGATGCTCAAATGTCACATCTACAGCGCCATCTGGTATCAACTTGTGAGATTGGATGGCTGAGTTAGTCAGGATTGTTTTTAACTTAGTGACCATACCTTTATTACCGGATGTTGACGTTCATGTTTTATTTATATGTTGACAAGCCAACAATTAACTTGGTGAGTAAATGTGTTTTTAAAAGCTTTTAATAGTAATGTTCTGAAGTATGAAATCTAAGGTGTGTTTCGAAAGTGGATATTTAAAAATATGTATTTATCTGGCTTGTTGTATTATTGCATTTTAAGTAAGACTTTGTGTGTACTTGCAGATTCGAAGGTGGCAGTTAAACTGCCGAAAGCGGTAATCTCAATTTAAAAAAAAAAAAAAAAAAAAAAAAAAAAAAAAAAAAAAAAAAAAAAGAAATAATAATAATAATAATAATAATAATAAAAAGGCTCTTGTTTTCAATAAAAAGGCTCTTTTCATTTGTTAAATGTTCGCCGAAGACCAAAGTTAGAAAACTTTTATGGTTCTTTAGTCATTTTTCCACTTTTGCATGCCTCTACACGAATGTTTCGTGGACTGGTTGTTTAAAGTTTCTCAAAAGATTTGGACCACTCACGCAACTGGAGCTTTGGTTAGTGCAGCTACATACGCCACCATCTAGCTGCGCTGGCAGGAAAGTGCGGCGTTTTGCGTGGAAATTACGCACACCACTGTTTGGTTTATGAATCCTTCTTTATTATAAGCACAGTTTCTTGCGGTTCCGAGCGTTAGAGGTCAAAGATGACCCTTGTGAGAGGATGAAGCATTCCCCCCCAACGGTGGGAAAACTCCATAGCCTGTGCGGGTGCTGTTGTGTTTTACAGGCACGTCATGGAAATCTCATACCAGCTGGTCTTGTGTCCGGTCTAATAATAATAAAAAGAAGAAAAATGTTCAAATATTTGTAAAACTAAGGGACTTATCTTTTGCGGTTATCAGTCCCTAGCCTTACCAACTACTTCAACTAATTTAAAGGACAACACACACACACACACAGACGACTCCAAACTCTGACAGCTACAAGTGACAGCTACAAGGCCTTAGAGCGCTCGGCCACTCTACGCGGCAGGTCTGATATTAATTCCACATTTATGTCCGCTTTCTGTTAGTGTTGAAATTAACTGCCTGTAGTGATTCTGCCAATACGATGAAAGGCGGCCTACATTTTAATCGTTCCATTTCGAAAGCAGAGTGGATTTGGAAGCTTGGTTTATATATATATATTCCTTGAGAAGGGCATCCTAAGATCTGCTGACCCAATATATGGAGAGCAGTAGATTCGATGTATCCTCTTATTGTCCTCATTGCTACATTAAGCTCTAAGTTATAACCCTACCCGTTCTACACCACCGGTTAGTATATGATGATTAGAAAAATGACCCGTGTGCCTGTTGTTGTTATGGTCTTCAGTCCGGAGACTGGTTTGATGCAGCTCTCCACCCTACTCTATCCTGAGCAAGCCTTTTCATCTCCTTATAAGAACGGCAACCCACATCCACTTGAATCTGCTTACTATACGCATCTCTTGGTCTCCCTCTGCGATTTTTACCCCACACACTTCCCTCCAATGCTAAATTTACGATTCCCCGATGTCGAAGAATGTGTCCTACCAAGCGATCCCTTCTTTTAGTCAACGTATGCCAAAAATTCCTTTTCTCACCAATTCTGTTCAGTACCTCTTCATTAGTTATGCGATCTACCCAGCTAATCTTCAGCATTCTTGTGTAACACCACATTTCAAAATCCTCTATTCTCTTCCTGTCCGCACTGCTTATCGTCCATGTTTCACTCCCGTACAAGGCAACACTCCACACAAATGCCTTCAGAAAAGACTTCCTTACCCTTAAGTTAATATTCGATGTTAGCAAATTTCTCTTTTTCAAAAATGCTTTTCTGCCCATTGCCATTCTGCATTTTATATCCTCTGTACTGCGACCATCGCAAGTTATTTTACTACCCAAGTAACAAAACTCGTCTACCACCTTCAATGTTTCGTCACCTAATCTAATTCCTTCAGCATCGCCTGATTTTCTAAGACTGCATTCCATTATTTTTGTTTTGCTCTTGTTAATGTTCATTTTATATGCACTCTTCAACACGCTGTCCATTCCATTCAACTGCTCTTCCAGGTCCTTTGCTGTCTCTGACAGAATTACAATGTCATCAGCAAAACGCAATGTTTTTATTTCTTCCCCCTGAACTTTAATCCCTATTCCAAATTTTTCCTTGCTTTCCTTCACCGCCTGCTCGATGTACAAATTGAATAACACCGGAGAAAGGCTACAACCCTGTCTTACTCCCTTCCCAACTGATGCTTCCCTTTCATGCCCTTCGAGTCTAATAACTGCGGTCTGGCTTTTGTACAAGTTGTAAATAACTCTCCTTTCCCTGTATTATACCCCTGCTGACTTCAGAATTTGAAAGAGTGTATTCCAGTCAACATTGTCAAACGCTTTCTCCAAATCTACAAAAGCTAAAAATGTAGGTTTGCCTTTCCTTAATCTATCGTCTAAGATAAGACGTAAAGTGAGTATTGCCTCCCGTGTTCCTACTTTCCTCCTGAATCCAAACTGATCTTCCCCGAGGTCAGCTTCTACCAGCTTTTCCATTCTCCTGTAGATAATTCGTGTTAAAATTTTGCAACCATGACTTATCAAACTGATGGTTCTAATTATCTAAATTGGTGAAAAAGCTATCGGTAATGAAGCCGATGATATAGCGGAGAATTATAACCGGAACGTTGCTGCACCTCTTTGGTAGACAACAACGATCGATAGGAATAACGAAAGTGGAAGGTAAAATTTGGAATAAAATTATTAAAGTTTAAATAAAAAAAATGCGAAACAAACGGAACACAGGGATTAATTTTGAAAAAGTTAATAATTTATTGATTTACGGTCGCCAGCTCGCTGTACGAGCAAATAATTTGGTGGGATGTCAATAATAGCAAAGATAATTAAGAAACGTGAAAATTTACGTAAAATTTGGGTGGGCCGTGAACCACAGTATGTGCATCAAATTCGGTACAAAAGACACTGACAATATACTAATTACTGAGAAACTGTTCACTAACACAGGGGTTCAATGTAAGACAGCGAAATGCAAGCCATAGCCGCACAAATGCAACATGCAGCAAATCATGCAAAACTCCCACCTTAATACTTACTATTTACAGCTTCAAATAATTGTTTATATAAGTACCAGAAATTATTCTACAGCGAGTATGCCATGCGTTTTAGCAATAATCAAGTTGTAACTGAACTATTAACTGTACTAATGGCAAGCTCAAAAATTAATTAATCGCTTGTCGTGATAACACTGAATATTTAGAAAAGAACCATGTAACCTTCTGATTAACTTTTACTCTTTCTTTAAACAGGAATTATTAGCATTCAAACACTTGCAAACAATTACTATTCTCAGTAGTCAGAACTTGCAAGTTAAAACAAACTTTACCTCAAAATAATACGCAGTGGTAAACAATTAACCTTTTACACTGCTATTGAAATATCTCTTGAAATTGAAAGTTAGTCTAGCAGTTTCGTTCAACTTAGAAAACCTATTGTTCAGCAACAATGGCATAAGCTACATTTAGTAATACTTTTCTGAACACATTTTTTATTAACGACTGTTACATTGTCTTTAATGACTCTGATTTTTAGTTTTCTATAACTTTGTGGATATTCTCGGAAAAACAATGGATGAGAAAGGAACCTGTCTGGACAATGACTATGGGTAATGATTTTTAAACACAGGTTCACAAATAACAGTGTTCGCCATTGAACAATCATCACTAATACGCTGGTTAGCTGTACATGCTAAGACAAACTGGACAGATCTTACGGATTTTGGTGTGCGACGTGGTGCTGCTGATTGAAGACTGTTGGCACTTAACAACTGGCAAACACAGGCTCTTCTTGGTGACGAATATTAATTACAATTTAGGGCCCACAGCATTCCGCTTGATGCATTTATTAACTATTTGAGCTGTGGCCGTATGAATAAATAATATTGCCTCTTCGCCGTCTCCTCCACTAGTGCCAATCCAACACGCATTCTCCTTCACGTACTTTTTCCGTACACCACTCAGCGCACAGTCTCACTAATTCGTCTGTCCTCCGCTACTTCTCAACAACGACTCCTTCTCGCTGTGCGCCTCTGCGCTACCAGCGATAAAAAACTCCCTACTCAAAGATGATTCGATACAATAGCAAAGCCCTTGCTAACCCAGCATGTCTACTATATTTACATTATTTTTGACATATATGGAAATTAGCAGGACAATGCAAATATATTACAGAAACAAAAGCCGGTCGCGGTGGCTGAGGGGACTGAGGCGCTCCAGTCACGGTCTGCACGGCCACTACGGTCGGGGGTTCGAATCCACCCTTGGGCATGGATATTTTGTGCCGTCCTTAGTATAAGGTAGTTGATAAGTAGTTTGTAAGTTTAGGGTCTGATGACTTCGTAGTTAAGTCCCATAAGCTTAACAAACATTTGAACAGAAACAAAATATACAAATACATAATAAATTACAGAAAATACAAATAATGAGGAAAAATACATAAAGCATCGTTTTATATATCACCCTCTACGCACACATTACTGGAAAGCACCGTTGGTCACTGTGTTGTTGTGTCACAAAGTCAATTGGTCTCACACGTGAGCTATAAAGCATAGCATTCGGCAGCAGAAGAGACCAGATCTTAGGCAAAGCATCGCATTGTTGTAGCTGCTTCACCCCATAATGCACTAGTCACTTACTATGTTGTATTAATGAGTAGCCTTAGCTGTGCTGCGGTGTTTCTTTAAGGAGAGGGTTCTATCAAGATTACTGCTAAATATTTTAGGTAGTTTTGGTGGTGAAGGACCCAGCTTCAGCATTAACTTGCAACTGCATACCAAAATCCAGGGGGAGAATCTGATAGCTACAAGGAATACAGGAGCTTGCAGCCGACATATTCATGAATATGTCACATTTGTAACGTGTAGGGCAGCGATGGAAGTAATTGGGATACTTTTGAGATTATTACTCTCCACTTCTGCCTCCATGAAAGACAGACGACCGCGGCGGAGCGGCCGAGCGTATTAAGGCGCTATGCTACGATGCGCGAGGCCATTCCCCGTCGGGACTTCGAATCCCTCCTCGGGTATCGATGTTTGTGTCGTCTTTAGTATAAGGTAGTTCATAAGTTCAAATGTTTGTATAGGTTATGGGACTTAACTAAGGGGTCATCAGTCCCTAAACTTACTTATGAACTAGCTAATCCTAAGGACGGCACAAATATCCATGCCCCAGGGGGGATTCGAACCCCCGACCGTAGTGGCCGTGCAGACCGTGACTGGAGCGCCTCAGTCCCCTCGGCCACCGCGGCCGGCAGTTCATAAGTAGTTTATAAGTTTAGGGATTGATGACCCCGACGTTAATCCCCTTAAGCTTAACAGACATTTGAACCACAGACATTGCAGAGGTGGGAGTGGCTTGCAGGGCAAAAGTCTGGATGATTGAGCTGGCCTAGAAACATCAGTTAATATGCCTTTCTCATACAATAACTGCGAACGGGTGAAAACATGGGGCAACGACAGTCGTTACTTTTCCCGAGGACATACAGCTCTACTGTATGAGTGTATCAATAAAGCATCCTCTCGGTTATATTCCGGAGGTAATATAAGTAAAAATAGTCCCCCACTCGTATTCCGGGAGGTGTGTACTTAGGAGGATGTCGTCAACCTAATCTACGAATAGGAGAACGGAATGATAGATTTTTTAATCCGACAGGGACATTAGAAAATTTAAAAAGGAAAATGGATAGGTTAGACATAGTGGGGATTAGTGAAGTTTGGTGGAAAGAAGAACAGGATTTCTGGTCAGTTGACTACAGGGTGTTGTTATGGTCTTCAGTCCAGAGACTGGTTTGATGCAGCTCTCCACTCTACTCTATCCTGAGCAAGCCTCTTCATCTCCTCATAAGAACGGCAACCTACCTCCATTCGCTTACTGTATAAGTCTCTTGGTCTCCCTCTGCGATTTTTACTCCACACACTTCCCTCCAATGCTAAATTCACGGTTTCTTGATGTCTAAGAATGTGTCCTACCAGTCGATCTCTTATTTTAGTCAAAGTATCCAGAAATTCCTTTTCTCCCCAATTCTGTTCAGTACCTCCCCATAGTTAAGCGAACTACCCACCTATTCTTGTCTAGCATCAAATTTCAAAAGCCTCGACCCCTACCTGACTGAATTATTTTTCGTCCGTGTTTCACTCCCACACAACGCAACGCTCCACACAAATGTCTTCCTTACACTTAAATTAATTTTCAAGGTTAACTAATTTCTCTTTTTTAAAAATTCTCTTCTTCGCATTGCCATTCTGTATTTTATATCCTATGTACAGCGACTATCATTTATCTCATTGCTCAAGTAACAAAACTCATCTACGACAATTTTGTGTTTCGTTACATAATCCGATTCCTTCAGCTTCGCCTGATTATCTTAGACTGCATTCCATTACGATTGTTTTGGTAATGTTAATCTTATACCCTTCTTTTAAGACTCTGTCCATTCCGTTCATTTGCTCTTCCAGGTCGTTTGCTGTCTCTGCCAGAATTACAATGTTATCACGAAAACTCAATGTCTTTATTTCTTTACTCTAAATTGTAATTTCTTCTCCACATTTCTCGCTGCTATTGTTCACAGCTTTCTCAATGTACAAACTGAATAACAATAGAAAAGGCTGTCTTATTCCCTTGCCATTCAATGCTTCCCTTTCATGCTCTTCGAATCTAATAACTGCTGTCTGGTTTTTATACAAGTTGTAAATAACCTCCCACTCCCTATATTTGACCCCTGCTGACTTCAGAATTTGCAAGAGTTTATTCCAATCAACATTGGAAAAAGATTTCTCCAAATGTACAGAAACTATAAATGTAGGTTTGACTTTCCTTAATCTATCTTCTAAGTCGTGAGTACTTCTTCCCATGTTCCTACATTTCTCTTAAATCCAAACTGATCTTCTCTGAAGTCAGCTTCTGCTAGATTTTCCATTCTTCTGTAAATAATTCTTGTTGAAATTTTACAAACATAACTTATGAAATTGCCGATTCTGTAATTTTCACGCCTGTCTTCGTTTTATTTCTTTGGAATGGAACCCTTTTCTTAAGGTCTGAGGGTATTTCGCCTATCTCATACTTCTTACTAGCTGAATTTTTTTTTGTCATGACTGGATCTTGCAGAGACTTCAAAAGGTCTGACCGAATTTCGTCTACTCTAGAGGCCTTGTTTCGACTTAGTTCTTTCAATACTCTGCCAAATTCTTCTTTCAGTACGGTTTTTTTCTTCATCTACTTCCTTTCTGCTTCCTACGATATTGTCTCCAAGTCCATTTCCTTTATAAAGCCCCTCTATATATTCATTCCGCCTGATTTTCCATCCGAGTTCTTGATATTCATACGCCTACTTTTCTTGTGTCTAAAAGTCTCTTTTATTTTCCTGTAGGCGGTATCTACTTTTCTCCCAGTTACACATTCTTCTGCAGACTTGCTTTTCCATAGCTTTTCTACTTAATATGTATGTATACAATACAGACAGTATTTATTTATTATACACTTTTGCAGTTTATTATTGACAAAATTACTTTCTAAATAATCGACTACATCATACTCAAAACAAACTTACCTGTACAAAGAGTGTTATATCTTTCGAATTAAGACGTTTGTAAATAACAGCAGCTGTAAAAGCACATGTTGGACGCTGGTAAAGTGTTGTTTATAGTGCAGTGTAGAACCCAACAGAAAAAGTGGTGTGTTACTGTGACTTAAACAAAAGAAGACGCAAGAAATGGAAATTAACCACAAAAATCCGGACATACAGTCGCAGTAAGTAAATCAGCAAATTTCACGGAATCTTACAAATACAAAACAGACCTACGCAACGTGAAATTCGAGTTTTTTAAAATAATTTCCGTCTTCCCACCACAGATCCAGCATCCAACATGACGCTTAAAATGTTATTGTAACATGATCCATCTGATGATGAACCTGAAAAGGTTAGAATAAATATCATTTCAAGTAAAAGTGACTGGAGCAGTTTTCTTAAATATTATTGAAAATAAGTCACGGGTTCTGAAACATCCGTAATGGATAATCTAAATGTAACAGATATTTTAGTGGATTTCCTATTACAGGTTGAGTTAATGTCATTCAGTGTTGGTACAAAATCGCAACTTCGTTCGCGAGGCGGACTGTCGCGGTTGTTACCGACAAGTTCGATAAATGTGCGAGTGTTACGGGGATGATCCGTGCAGTCAAGTAATGGCTGGAGGGAAGGAGACGTTCTTATCGAAATACACTGTCGCGGCAATTTAAAGGGTCCGAATTTGAAGCTGACTGCAAAACGCTCCTACTGCCGCCAACTTACATTTAGCGTAACGATAACAAAGGTAAGAGGAATGAGGACTCGTAAGGAGGCATACAAGGCATTCGCTTTTCCGTCTTTCTGTTTGTGACAGGAAATGACTGGTAGTGGTAAAAGGTTCCCTCTGCCACGCATTGTGGAGTTTATGTGTAGATGTAGAGTCTGTCTGTCGGTGTCTGTAAATCTATCGGACCAAACTGCGTGGTCATCAGTCCGTAGCTTACAAACTACTTAAACCTAGGTAAACTAACCTACGGGCAAACACACACACCCATGCCCCAGGGAGGACTCGAACCTCCACGGCGAGCAACCGCGCGCTCCGCAGCGAGGTGCTTTAGACCGCTCGGCTACTCCGCCGTGGCAGATGTAGAGTCACCTTGCCTGTAATATTATTACTGGTATATTACCATTTTAAATGAGTAAACTATGGTTCAGTTTGTACAATGTGATCTTAGATGGCAGTACTCTCGTGCAGTGTGTGAGAGGCCGCGGTGGAGTAGCCGAGCGGTCTAAGGCACCTCGCTGCGGAGCGCGCGGTTGCTTGCCGTCGGTGGTTCGAGTCCTCACTGGGGCTGGGGGTGTGTGTTTGTCCTTCGGTTAGTTTACCTTAGTGTAAGTAGTTTGTAAGCTACGGACTGATGACCACGCAGTTTGGTCCGATAGATTTACAGACATTTGAACAGGTGTGAGACAAATGCTAACTTTGTGATTGGCTAGTGCTTTAGTTGGAAAAAAAAATTAGTTCGTACTCTGCTAGGCGGAAAAAAAGTTTAGGCGGTACTCTGCCTATTCCACATGAAATAAGTCAAATGGACATTTTAGACAATCAATAAAAAAAAAAAAAAAAAAGCCGGCCGCGGTGGCCGAGGAGACTGACGCGCTCCAGTCACGGTCTGCACGGCCACTACGGTCGGGGGTTCGAATCCCCCCTCGGGTATGGATGTTTAGCCGTTTTTAGTATAAGCTAGTTCATAACTAGTTTGTTAGTTTAGGGACTGATGACCCCGTAGTTAAGTCCCATAACCTATACAAACTTTTGAACCTCAATAATGATTTAGGCATGTGAATAAACTAACAAAATATAACTATAATTTACTGATTTCAAACTCATTTTTTTTGTATTCTAGGATTTAGTGTATATGAGGATTCCACCTGTCGCCTTCGAACAATGACATCTTGTCGTAAATAATCAAGAGTAGCGTTCCAGACGAGATGAAGAGTGCGTGTTGCTGCCGGGAATTAAAACTAGTTAATTGTTACTGATGGTAAGGCTACCAATAGTTGAACATGTACACATCCAGCTAGCTGAAGTAGCATTAGTCAAGGAGATTAAAATACGCTTCTATTTTACTTCTACTAATGCTACGGCACACTATTTTATAATCTTAAACTGAATACGCTGCGAAAAAGAGGGTTAAGTAAGCATAATATTTAAGGTAAATCTTTTGTCTTGACAGTGATTCTTTCTCAAAACGTGTCGTGCTAAGCGTGAACACATACGTAACTCCTGCAATCTTTCATGATTAATTCAGTGTAAATTAAGTCAAAATGTTGCGTTGTACTGTCCCTTCAATTTTTAAAAGAATTGCTGGAATTTCGTACTTCCTTTCTTCAACAAATAGGCAACGATATTGCATACAAAAATCTTCGCATATGTAGTGGCTTATCTCCTTGGAGCAAGGTTCGTAAACGCTTTGGAGTCGGTAAGAAGCATTTCCTGTGTCTCGGTTGAGACTAGTCGGAACTCTCCATTGGCTATTTCGAACATCTGACAGCCAGTCTGATTCCATTGGAATTGTGCGCTTCGACCATTATGATCGCAGCTCAAACGAACCTAAAACTTTCAAATTTTTCTTTCGGAATTCCATTCGACAATTTACAGTTGTGCTTTTTTTTTGCTGATTTAAGAAAGAATTTTAGCCGGAACGCTAATAACGAGTTTCAATTTTAGGCGGTTCGCCGTACCGACCCAACTGCAGCATTGGACTTGTCATTTCGAATGCTTTGGTTCCAGTATCGGCGCCCGTAGCACCTGAACATGTTTAATGGCAATCCGATGTGAAATTTGATGTCGCCGTCAGGCTGGTGAATGAAATTTTGCAGGGACCATTACTGCGACGGTTCAGCCGGGAAAAATATTACTGAACTTTATCGCTCGGGAGCTGAGGACGTTAATTAACTTTTAAATAAATTCGGGCGCCATCTCTAAGAAAGGTAGCCTCCACAGCCCTCTCCTTCTTAATATACGTCCCGGCCAATGTCTTCCCTCCCTTTATTACACTCCGTAATTGCCTCTGCCTTTCTCTGTCCGCGGCACTCCTCACCCTGTTTATCGCGTTTATTCTTTCCGCCTTCCGCGTCGCCCACTTCCCGAAAGCCAACCCCTTTGCACTCTTCCTCTTCGACGTCCATGTTTCAGCCTCACACTACATACAATTCATTTCTTACCCTCAAATCTTCGGCCACATTGCTGTCCAGAGCTGTCCTTTTCTTATAAAATTCCTCTTCTGCCAGTCTTCTTCTGGTTTTCAATTCCTATGCCACTCTTACAGTTTTCTTCTGCTCTGCTCTCTAGATACTTAAAGCTATATGTACGTTCTAATATTTATCCATTCAAAATCACCTACACCCTTTTACTTCCTTCTAGAATGATTACTTATCTGTTGTTTCTATCGATTTTAACGACGTACCTTTATTCTCTAGTTTCAATAATATCCCTTACATCCTAGAATTCTTTTCCATCTTTTCATATTTGGGTATGCATTATATAAACACCACATTCTGTTTGCTCCAGTTTCTAGACTGTTGTCATCGAATAGGTGATAGTCGGTTACGTGTAGTTAGTTGTTGTTGTTGTGGTCTTCAGTCCGGAGACTGGTTTGATGCAACTCCCCACAATACCCTATCCTGAGCAAGCCTCTTCATCTCCACATAAGAACGGCAACCTACATCTGTCTGAATCTGCTTACTGTATCCATCTCTTGGTCTTCCTCTGCGATTTTTACCCCACACACTTCCCTCTAATGCTAAATTCACAATTGCTTGATGTCTAAGAATGTTTCCTACCAAGCGATCCCGTCTTTTAGTCAAGGTATGCCAAAAATTCCTTTTCTCCCCAATTCTGTTCATTAGTTATGCGATCCACCCACTTATTCTTCTGTTGCATCACATTTCAAAATCCTCTATTCTCTTCCTGTCCGCACTGTTTATAGTCCATGTTTCACTGCCATACAAGGCAACACTCCACACAAATGCCTTCAGAAACGACTTCCTTAGGTTTACATCAATATTCGATGTTAACAAATTTCTCCTTTTCAAGAACGCTTTTCTACCTATTGCCATCCCTGCATTCTATATCCTCTATACTGCGACCATCATTTGTTATTTACTGCCCAAGTAACAAAACTCATCTACCTCCTTTATTGTTTCGTTACCTAACCTAATTCCTTCAGCATCACCTAATTTTCTTAGACTGCACTCCATTACCATAGTTTTGCTCTTGTTAATGTTCATCTTATATGCACGTTTCAGTACACTGTCCATTCCGTTCAACTGCTCTTCCAAGTACTTTGCTGTATCTGACAGAATTACTATGTCGTCGGCAAAACGCAATGTTTTTAATTCTTCCCCCTGAACTTTAATTCCTTCTCCAAATTTCTCCTTGCTTTCCTTTATAGCTTGCTCAATTTACAAATTGAATAACATTGGAGAAAGGCTACAACCCTGTCTTACTCCCTTTCCAACCACTGCATCCCTTTCATGCCCTTCAACCCTGACAACCGCTGTCTGCTTTTTGTGCAAGTGTTTAGTCAGTAAAGACTGAAAATTGTACCGAACAGACAGTTGTCCTGTCTTACTACATTTTCTACATCTGTGCACTTTGACAAGAGCCTTCAATTTACTTCTATATATATATATATATATATATATATATATATATATATATATATATATATATATATAGGAAAACCTAGCGATGAGGCGAAAGCTTCGTCTAAAAAAGTACCAGCGATTCAGATTAAGGTGGAACTACACCTACCAGACTGACCTCTTTGCTTACACAGGACAGGGTAGCGTGGAGAGCTGCATCAAAGCAGTCTGCGGACTGAAAACAACAACAATGACATCACTTTACACTTTGGAAAAATACTGGTGTGGGTGCATAATTACAAAACACATACAGTCGGTTTTGACAGAGTGTGAAGTGATGGCGAAAGGAAAAAGCATGCGAAATGTGTGTGTATTGTTTGTGCTCGACTCTCAGAAACGGGGAAGGGAAAGTGTGTTACCAACGAAGCATAACAACGCTACCAATATTTGACTTTGTAAAAATGGTCCTAGATGACTACATAATATGAAGCCAATGCTAACAATAAATAGAAAACCCACTGATGGTGGAACAGAAGTGTCGAAACATGTTACGGTCACAAGGAAAAATAGTGTTTTGCATACAAGGCGGAATCCATAACAAATATTTTTACTACAAACACGGAAATCGCAAGAGCTTCACATCGAAAATGAACATGTCTGAAGAAAGCCACCAAGGCCCGAAACCGTTAATAAAAGAAAAAGAAGTGGGACTGGTCGCTGCTTTTTCTTTAAACAATAGGTTGAGCTCACAAACGTCGTGAATACGCCAGTACCCCGCCGTTTGACCAACGCCTCGTTGAAGCCTGCTGGCGCCTTGTTTCACGCGAAAGGCTGATTCCCTCTGCACTCCAGTCCACGCCAGTATGGTAGGACTAATGAATGTTTATATAGTCTATGGGACTTAACTACGGGGTCATCAATCCCTAAACTTACAAACTACTTATGAACTACCTAACACTAAGGACGGTACAAATATCCATACCCGAGGGGGGATTCGAACCCCCGACCGTAGTGGCCGTGCAGACCGTGACTGACGCGCCTCAGACCGGCGTGGTAGGACTATGGTGGGGTGACGGTCGCATCTACGCTTTAATTTAAAACAACGCTTGTTGTTTGGAATACACGAGGATGAAATGGGAGCCCTTGCCATCAGGACCATCACAGTCTAGGAAACGCTGTGATTTCTGTAGAAGAAAGAAAAAAGTATAATAAAATAAAAAAGAAAAATAAAACTTCAAACGTTTGTTTAGCTTATGGGACTTATTGCGCGGCATCAGTCCCTAAATTTACTTAGAAACTAACTTATATTAAAGACAAGAAAACATCCATGCCCGAGGGAGGATTCGAACTCCCGACGGGGAATGGCCCCGCGCATCGGAGCATAGCGCCTCAATGCGCTTCTTCTTCTTCTTCTCCTTCTTCTCTCTCTCTTTTTTTTTCTTTCTTTTTTTCTGTTCCATGCGGATGCTGATGGTGTTTGTTCGTTGTTATTTGATGGGTTCTTCGCTCAGCTTTTTTATTACAGAGAGCGTTGAGCCCTCTGACCGGGCGCGCTGAACCACGGTGCCCGGCAAAAAAAAAAAAAAAAAAAAAAAAAAAAAAGTCCCTAGGCTTACAAACAAAGTTAATGTAACCTAAGGACAATACACACACACACACACACACACACACACAAAACACACAAGGGAGGACTCGAACCTCCGACGGCGAGCAACCGCGCACTCCGCAGCAAGGCGCCTTAGACTGCTCAGCACTCCGCCGCGGCTTTCTGTAGCTGGTAGGAAGACAGGCAGGTCTTTCTTCGTTGCATAGAACGTCAACGTTCCTCCTGTTTAGAGCGCGAGAAGTAGAGATTGAGAGAGATGTTACCTGCAACATGCATCAAAGGTATGTGGAAATACTGAAACATCTTGTTGAAACACATTATTTCAAAATATATAGGACGGTTAATAAAATACATGCCGTATTTATTTTGTCGGGACAAGAGGACACTTAAGCTAAATAAGGGATGATCCCGTAAAATATGGAGCATCTGGTCACCCTGGACTAGGACGTACCAGTTTGTCCTAAAGCATGTAAATCCTAACTAGGATAAACCGATTCGACCTAGGCTAAACTGGTTTCTCTTATCGTTAACAGGATGAACTAGTTTGGCCTAGGCTTTGACAACTGGTTTGGCCTAGGTGAAACTAGTTCATCCTAAAATCGGTTTTGGCCTATATATATATATATATATATATATATATATCGGAGGGGTATCTGTGGAGAGGCCAGACAAACGTGTGGTTCCTGAAGAGGGGCAGCAGCCTTTTCAGTAGTTACAGGGGCAACAGTCTGGATGATTGACTGAGCTGGCCTTGTAACATCAGCTAATGTGGCTTTGCCACACAGTTACTGCGAACGGCTGAAAGCAAGGGGAAACTACAGCCGTTATTTTTCCCGAGGACATGCAGCTCTACTGTATGAACATATGATGATGGCATCCTCTTGGGTAAAATATTCCGGAGGTAAAATAGTCCCCCATTCGGATCTCCGGGCGGGGACTACTCAGGAGGATGTGATCATCAGGAGAGACAGTACTGGCATTCTACGGGTCGGAGCGTGGAATGTTAGATCCCTTAATCGAGTAGGAAAATTAGAAAATTTAAAAAGGGAAATGGATAGGTTGAAGTTAGATATAGTGGGGATTAGTGAAGTTCGGTGGCAGGATGAACAGGATTTCTGGTCAGGTGAGTATAGGATTATAAATACAAAATCAATTGGAGGTATCACAGGAGTAGGATTGATAATGAATAAGAAAACAGGAATGCGGGTAAACTACTATGACCGGCACAGTAATCGCATTATCATTGTCAAGATAGATACGAAGCCAACACCGACAACAGTAGTACAGGTTTATATGCCAACTAGCTCTGCCGATGATGAGGAAATCGAAGAAATATATGAGGAGCTAAAGGGAATTATTCAGACAATTAAGGGAGAGGAAAACTTAATTGTTATGGGCGACTGGAATTCGGTAGTAGGACAAGGAAGGGAAGGTAAGATAGTAGGTGAATATGGTCTGGGCAAAAGGAATGAAAGAGGAAGCCGCCTGGTAGAATTTTGCACAGAACATAATTTAGTTATTACAAACACCTGGTTTAAGAATCACAAAAGAAGGTTGTACACGTGGAAGAGACCAGGAGACACCGGGAGATACCAGATAGATTTTATAATGGTAAGACATAGATTTCGGAACCAGGTTTTAAATTGTACCACATACCCAGGGGCAGATATAGACTTTGACCATAACTTGTTGGTTATGAACTGTAGGCTGAAACTGAAGAAACTACAAAAAGGTAGGAAAATAAGGAGATGGGACTTGGATAAATTGAAGGAACCTGAAGTTCTTAAAAATTTCAGAGGGAGCTTTAGCCAACAATTGACAGAAACAGGGGAAAATAAAACAGTAGAGGAGGAATGGGTAAAATTGAGAGATGAAATAGTGAAGGCAGCAGAGGACAAAATAGGTAGGAAGGCAAGACCTGTAAAAAATCCTTGGATATCACAGGAGATATTAAATTTAATCGATGAAAGGAGAAAATATAAAAATGCAGTAAATGAAACAGGCAAAATGGAGTACAGATGACTAAGAAATGAGATTGGCAGGAAGTGCAAAATTGCTAAGCAGGAGTGGTTAGAAGGCAAATGCAAGGATATACAAGAATGTATAAATAGGGGAAAAATAGATACAGCCTACAGGAAAATAAAAGAAACATTTGGAGATAAGAAAAACAGCTCTATGAATATCAAGGACACTGATGGAAAACCAGTTCTCAGCAAAGAAGGGAAAGCTGAAAGGTGGAAAGAGTATATCGAGGGGCTCTATGAAGGAAATGAACTTCGAGACAATATTGTAGGAAGGGAAGAGGATGTAGATGAAGATGAAATAGGAGACACTGTGCTGCGAGAAGAATTTGACAGAGCCCTGAAAGACCTAAGTCGAAACAAGGCCCCTGGAGTAGATGATATTCCCTCAGAGCTACTGAAGTCTCTGGGAGAACCAGCCATGTCAAAATTGTTTCACCTGGTGTGTTAGATGTATGAGACAGGTGAAGTACCCTCAGACTTTAAGAAAAATGTTATAATCCCCATTCCAAAGAAAGCAGGTGCAGACAGGTGTGAAAACTACAGAACCATCAGTTTAATAAGTCATGGTTGCAAAATATTAACACGAATTATATACAGAAGGATGGAAAAGCTGGTAGAAGCTGACCTCGGAGAAGATCAGTTTGGGTTCAGGAGAAATGTAGGAACACGGGAGGCAATACTCACTTTACGGCTTATCCTAGAAGATAGATTAAGAAAAGGCAAACCTACATTTCTAGCTTTTGTAGATTTGGAGAAGGCTTTTGACAATGTTGATTGGAATAAACTCTTTAAAGTTCTGAAGCAAGCTGGAGTAAAATATAGGGAGCGTAAGGTTATTTACAACTTGTACAAAAACCAGACAGCGGTTGTCAGAGTTGAAGGGCATGAAAGAGATGCAGTGGTTGGGAAGGGAGTAAGACAGGGTTGTAGCCTTTCTCCAATGTTATTCAATTTGTACATTGAGCAAGCTATAAAGGAAAGCAAGGAGAAATTTGGAGAAGGAATTAAAGTTCAGGGTGAAGAATTAAAAACTTTGCGTTTTGCCGACGACATAGTAATTCTGTCAGAGACAGCAAAGGACCTGGAAGAGCAGTTAAACGGAATGGACAGTGTGTTGAAAGGTGCATATAAGATGAAGATTAACAAGAGTAAAACTAGGGTAATGGAGTGCAGTGTAAGAAAATCAGGTGATGCTGAAGGAATTAGATTGGGAAACGAAGCAATAAAGGAGGTAGATGAGTTTTGTTACTTGGGCAGTAAAATAACAAATGATGGTCGCAGTACAGAGGATGTAAAATGCAGAATGGCAATGGGTAGAAAAGCGTTCTTGAAAAAGAGAAATTTGTTAAAATCGAATATTGATTTAAGCCTAAGGAAGTCCTTTCTGAAGGCATTTGTATGGAGTGTGGCCTTGTATGGGAGTGAGACATGGACGATAAACAGTGCGGACAGGAAGAGGATTGAGGCTTTTGAAATATGGTGCTACAGAAGAATGCTGAAGATTAGGTGGGTGGATCGCGTAACTAATGAGGAGGTACTGAACAGAATTGGGGAGAAAAGAAATTTCTGGCATACCTTGACTAAAAGAAGGGATCGATTGGTAGGACACATTCTTAGACATCAAGGAATTGTGAATTTAGCGTTGGAGGGAAGTGTGTGGGGTAAAAACCGCAGAGGAAGACCAAGAGATGGATACATTAAGCAGATTCAGACAGATGTAGGTTGCCGTTCTTATGTGGAGATGAAGAGGCTTGCTCAGGATAGGTTATCGTGGAGAGCTGCATCAAACCAGTCTCCGGACTGAAGACCACAACAACATATATATATATATATATATATATATATATATATATATATATATATATATATATATATAAGCAAGTATATTGGCGCAAGGAAGTAAAGTGTACTCAGAATTCGTCTGATTCATCTTCACCAGTATTTGATGTCCCAGTAGAGACACTGGTGGTGATAATATTGAGTGATGCTGCTGCCACTACTTCGGAAAGTGCTTCAAGAAGAAAACTAGGTAACTAAGCAACAATAGAATCATCCTTATCTTCTGCCACCTGCCATAATGGATGAAATAAAACTCACAGATATTAGTCGACTAAAGAAATGTCTTCATGACTGGACTCAAAATCGAAATGAGTGTGTGAACCGTGTGATATGGAATAGACAACGTAAAACTGTGTTTGTGGGTTTAAAAACTCTTCACCTTGGCGTTTATGATGCTGTTTCATCATTCAACCATGGAAATACAACAATGTGCAAAGTTCTGCAGAGTTGGGGCTTTGTGTAAGATTACGAACTGCCACATCTATGCTTTGTTTAGACAAGGAACGGCTCAGGTCTTCAGATAATACCATAAAAGTATATTCAGAGATGGCTAGACACCATAGGAGAGTCATGAAGAGGAAGCTGTTGGACAATTCTGATGATACAAGCTATGGAGTAGGCATGCACTGAAGTAACAGCTTTGGAGCTAATTTCCTGTAACTTTAGTGTTTTTTTTTTGTTTTTTTTTTTTTGTATAAGGTACATTTTCTCAGGGCCTATTTATAGTAGAAAGATGAAATATCCTGTAGTTGTTCCTTGATACCTTCTAATATATCCTAATAAAAGGTACGTGAAATGTGAATTTTAAAATACTTGTTAAAATGTATAACTTTTTATCATTTACAGAAATAAAATATCTGAAAAGCATTGCATTATTTTTCCAAAACTATTAATATAGCATAAAAACAGAACATATGTCTGTGTTCTGTAAAAAAATCAAGAGTATCGTCCAAATAACAAATGAGAAAATGTTCCTTACTTTTAGCTCAATTTAACATTGTAAGCTTAGAGCGTTCCGTATACCCTTAAATGCTAAAAAGCATAGGGTGCCCAAAATCGCAATATTAATTTTGAAGCATTCACGGGCAACCTATGACTTTTTTTGCATGTTTTAAAGGTAATGCTTTCTCACGCCATATGCAAGTCTTCCAACTATACAAATTCAGTGATTAAGTTAATGAATTCATACCAAGAAGACAGACTGCTGAAAGAGTCTGTTCCCTTGAACATTTTAGTTCATTTCACGAGGCATTAACTGATTATATCGCGAAATTGGGTTTACCCATGTCATGTGCTAAACGCATGTAACTAGTCTCAGCTCAAATATGCTCTTCTAAGAATGTTTGTTCAGTAAAGAATTAAAATGTTACCTGAGTTTGATGAAAATGTTGCAAGAAAGATGTGAAAAACAGCTTATTGAGGAAGTAAACCATCTTCAAAATATACGTGAAGAGAAAATTTATTAATTGAGAATTATGTAGCGAGTTGGTGAAAACTGGTCTTATTTTCAACTTATTTGCATCTGAAGATGTCTGGAGCAAATGCCGATGTCGACACAGTGTTCTCCGTCACAAATATTTTGCAAAAACAACATATTTAGTGTGCAAACTGTGAAGGAAGGATTTATAATAAGAACTCATTTTCACAAAATTTCGTGTGTTGTGTGAAAAAGCCGACCTCCGGAATGACAACTTTCGCCTGCAAAATATAATTCACAGACAAATACGTAAAGTGCGTAAGTAATCCTAACTATGTTGCTTGTTTGCATGTGATGACGAGAAAGTATTTCTTCAACTATTAATGCAACTTATTTGGCTTTTAGTTGTGCGAGTAGTTCTGTTCAAAATGTTCGAATGTTTGTAAACCTATTGAGCCAAACTGCTATGGTCACTAGTCGCTAGACTTAGAAACTGCTTTAACTTACTCCAAAGACAACACACAGCTATGACTCTCCATCGGAGAGCAACCGCGTTCTCTGCAGCAAGGCACCTTAGAACGCTCGGCCACTCCACCGCGGTGAGTTGGTTAGTTTTTGTATTAGTAACTGACTTGGTATGTCTTAGTTACTGAGATTTTCTTATACGTAGTTTGTCCCGTCCCAGAAACCTTGATTTCGATACTTGTCCGGTTGTTTTCATTTTCTTTAACTAATTAAATACTTTTCCTGTTGTAGTGATAGTTTTCAAAATAAGTGATTTTGAGCAAATGTAAATACGAGAACCACCGAATACGGCACGTTAGCTTGGGGAGAAGCAGGCACACTGGTTTTGTCAACTGTTTGTGCATCAGTTCGTGTGTTTATGTATGCGTTAATGCTACAGGTAAAGGTTAAAAGTAGTATTCAGTGCACACGCGTCGGTACCCAAAAGTATCCCGCATTTTTATTTTGGAAATCTGGTCACCCTACAGTAACGTACGTAAACATACCCGCCTCTATGCGGATATTCGTGTTCTTGTCATTGTTTTTCCTACATAGGGTTCCGAAAGCCAATTATATTTACAACACCCACATTATTTTGGGGACTAAATACATTTCACGGTTGTCCTATATAAAACAGTAATTAGGTTAATATTTGCCATTTTAGGAGCATAATCCATAAGGTGCCTCTCTCAGTATTTTCTCGAACGAGAAAAATTATGAACATCATTCCCACCGAGTCTGACGAATCTGAGACTGATGTAGAAGTCGAATCAGAAGACTCAGATGTACCAGATGTTGCTGAAATTGAAGAACTATGTGATCATGATACTTCGTCAGTGTCCGACAATGATTCAGAAGCGGACGCTCCAGCCTCTAGAAGTAATGATGGCGGAACTAGACCGGTAGTAAGAGGACCACGAGAAGAAGATGCAGGAAGGGCTGGTTGGTTGTTTGTTTGGGATAGGGAGACCAAACTGCTAAGGTTATCGGTCGCCCAGAGGGGAGGAGAACGAGTGAGGGTGCGAAGGATGGAAAGGAAATGCAGTCCAGGGAGGAAAGAAGGAAGGAAGACTGCATTAGCTCGGGGCCCCATGCTCGCTACGCACGTACTCTCGAAAGAACCGTGAGTCCCCTGTTCGACGTCAAACAATATGAGTTAGATTTTCTACTCTAAAGGGGAAGTGCGAAGATTACAAAATCCCACACCTGAAGGTTTTTTTTTCTTTCTAGATATTGTAATTAATACAAATTCAATACTTCAAAAGTTAGAAACTGCAAGAACCTGACAGTGTTTCGTACAGAAATACACAACAGCTCTCAGCGCTTTTGTGGCCATTTGGTATTACCGGGAATATTGAAGTCATCTAAGGACTTATTCATGCAATATTAATGCATCCACACTGCGAACAGCAGCAACATCGATAATCTACACCACTGCTCCGGTCTGGGAGACACGCTACCATACCAACAAGGTAGACGTGCAGCTCCACGAAACCATGCGGATAATCACCGGCACATTAAAGTCTACGCCAACACCGTGGCTTTCCGTCATCGCTAATATAGCTCCACCAAAATTAATAAGACAAAAAGCATATTTTAAAGAATGGGAAAAAATAGTAAAAATAAATGTACGAAAAGGTTTACCTATGCAGGCTGTAATAAAAATATTTGCCAAATTACCTTTTGAAGTCACGAAAGCCGATATGGAACAGCTTCTATATAAGAGGAGAGGTCACCTTCAACCTAAAAGAGAACTGGAAAAAGGATTGGGAGAATTCAGTCAGTAATCATTACCTCATAAGTGATCCCTCAAAAGAACTAAAAGGGTTCAACTTCGCAAGAAAAGACTGAACTAAGCTCAATCGCATCAGAAATGGCCTTACCAGATGTAAGACCATGCTTTATAAGTGGGGACTCGTGGACAGCCCAAGTTGTGATTGTGGAGCACCTGAGCACACGCTGGACCACATCATAAGAGTGTGCCCAATAAGAAAATATAGTGGCTCTGCTGAGGACTTTATGGAAGCCACACCTCAGGCTATGAAGTGGATTGGATATTGATGTGTAGCTAAATGTTTGTCTCGCATGGTACATGTCCTAATTCCATGTGTTTTGCCATAATATATCATTGATCACTCACATGTACTGAAAATCTTGTACAATCTTTTACTGATATTTGTACATATATTCTTGTTCTTCGTGTCATTATATTTGCATATTTATCATACGATAAATAAATAAAATCTAAGGAAGACTGCTTCTCTATTTTCAGCGTAAGCGACGGGGCGTTCTATTTTCCGGGCTACAATGTCTGAAAAGAGGTGTACAATTTTGGTAAGGGCGCTGCGGTTTGGCGATTCACAAACACGAAAAGGAAGAGAAGAATCAGATCCACTGGCATCCGTTTCGTATCTCTTTGAAGCATTTATCCAAAACTGTCAGGCAAATTACGAAATAGGAATGTCAGCCTGCATTGACCTCTTTAAGAGGTAGATGCAAGTTCAAAATGTACATACTCAATAAAACGGCAAAATACGGCCTAAAGGTCAAGTGCTTGTCAGATGGGAAAAACTCCTACCTGTACAACGCTTACGTGTACGCCGGTTATGACAGTGGTGGGTGGGACTCACTGCCGAGGAAAACAGAGCTAAGTAAGCCCTCTGCAGCTATTGTACGGTTATAAAAATTTACTTACAGACCAACAGAAACATTATATTTGATAACTGGTTTCCATAAGTGGAAATTGCCCAGCACTTGTAGAACAACGGACTCACGATTGTTGGCACTATGAGAAGAAACAGGCCGAAAGCTGTTGGGTCAAACATGTATGGGCTCACACTTCTTTCTTTCATTCCTAAGAAAAACAAGGTAGTTATCGTCTTGTCCTCTATGCACCATGGTGCTTTCCTCGATCAAAGGAATGACAAACCAGAAATGATATCCTTCTACAATGTGACAAGTTTCGAGTGGACACCCTCGATATGAAATGAAGCAACTATTGCAATAATAGACGCGCTAGAAGGTAGCCTTTAGCCATTTTGTATCATATGATATGGATTAGTTGCTGTAATTCGTATGTTTTGCATAAAGAAATATATGAAAACAATCTCTCATCTAGATTTCGTTTTATGAAAGCTTCAGGCCTTTCCCTCATAAATTCCTCTATCAGGCAACGTCTACAAATTTACCAGATGAATTGCGAACAATAATTATGGGTATATTTGGAACAGACGACAACAAAGTACGAAACGATGGACCAGCTCAGACGTTGAAAGTAGACAAAAAATGTTTGTAAAGCTATCGGACTGAACTACATGATTATCAGTTCAAAAAAATGTTCAAATGTTTGTAGAGATTATGGGACTTAACTACAGGGGTCATCAGTCCCTAAACTTATAAACCACTTATGAACTAGCTAATACTAAGGGCGGCACAAATATCCATGCCCGAGGGGGGATTCAAACTCCCGACCGTAGTGGCTGTGCAGACCGTGACTGTCGTGCCGCAGTCCTCTCGGCCAGCGCGGCCAGCGGTTATTAGTTAAACTAAGGTAAACTAACCTAAGGTGAACACAAACATTCATGCCCGAGGGCCACGATTGCGCAATGGTAACACACTCCCACTCCTGGTAAACATGCCGATGTTTAGAACACTACGTAAACACTGAGTGCGCAATATTGGCCGCCGCTGCTGCTCTGTTTTAGGGTTCTGACTGGTTTTGTCAGCCATATCCTAGTGTTAATGATTTTGACGCTGTCAAATTGTGGTTAGCAATTGTTTTAGTTCTACTCATCCGATGTGATATTTAAAGACTTTCTAAGGATACCCCAAAAGAGTGAAACGCGCAAAAAATAAATAAAAAAGTTGTAACCACAACTGTCTTATATTGGTATTTGACTTAAATTGATTTTTATTATCGATCAATTTGAAAAACTAGTTCAAGAAGCAATAGAACAAATATACGTAATTTAAAAGAAAACGAACACTGAAAATTCGTGAAGTAACGTCATGGTAGTCTGAGAGGCGCGTGTTCCCAGAAATGAAAGTCTAGTGGATGTTCCCAGCTAAGGGCAAAGTTGCCGGGTTTTTCTATTGCTCTGACGCCAAGTTTTAAACAAAAAGTAGTCAAAATATCGCCATCTTTTCATCAATAAAATGACCATCTTTTCATCAGTAAAAGTAGCCAAATATCGCAACCTTTAATCTGTTAACATTATTATGCTATGGTAATTATGGCATGTTACTTGACAATAATAATCCTGAAATTCAGGGAGTAAGCTGGTTACTGAGTAAAAAGTAACACAAATTGTGGCACTCTCACATTCAGACATCAGTCTGAACTTCCCAAGCAAACTCATACTTGACAGAAACATTTATCTGAGTCCATCCAAGAACTGAACTCAGACACACCACCAACTGCCAATGAGGGCAGTCAAAATATTGTCATATTGTAAATATAATAGAGAGACTCCTGAAATTCAGTTACATTTAACTATCACATTTATTAATTTCATAACTTAAAAAAATTACAACACAAAACTGTTCAAGAATCATTCTATCGAACTTACACAAGGGATGTTATCAGGCGTAGGTTCGATTACTTTCATCTTATTAAAAACAAATATTTACAGATGTTAAATAGAGTTATTGGATCTTTCTAACATTTCTTTAATACACACAAATCATTACAACATTTTGAGATGAGGTGATTTATACTAATGCACTTTGAGGTGGGATGAACTTTAATTAGTAATAATGCGTCATGCCACACTGAAAAATCAGCCATGAGAACGACTGGGAAATCACCGCGTGTTCTCCATCGACATTTATAATCTGGAAACCATTTGTAAACCACTGTGAAGTGCGTAGCAAAGGGCTCGCTTCACAGTAGCAGTTGTTACGAATTTCTGTTGTGTTGTCGTATGGAACACGGAAAAAATACTGTTTAAATGCCTCCTTGCATGCTGTAATTTATATAAACTTATCTTCGTGTTCTCAGCGGGAGTCATACATACGGTGTTGTAGTATAGTTCAAGATATCATTTAAAGCCTATAAGTAGGGTACATGAGGTAGTTTACGTCTATCTTCAAGAGTTTGTAAGTTGAATTTGTTTACATCTCTGTGACACTCCCACACATCAATGATACTTGAAAACATTTATACTAACTTGTGTAGGGTGATTACATTTCTCCAGCATTCTACCAAAGTTTAGCCGGCATCATTGACGCAATGTCTAAAGAGTGACAGTTTTACGTTCGTTGTATTTGAAGTAAAATAAAATAGCCATTAAGTCGCCAACCAATTCTTTTAATAGCCAAATTTAATCGCCAGTCGCCAGACTGCTAGAATGGCTACTATTATAAGAAAAAGATAGCCAAGAATGCGAAAAATCGCCACACCTGGCAACCCTGGCTAAGGGTTAAGAAACCGACACAACGACTGACCAAATCAGAAACAACTGTTTCTCAGACGCCATATTTGAATTGTCTAGGACAATCGCTTCGGTTCAAGCTTTACCACGTAAACACGACAGCGAGAAACGGTTTGCGAAATTCGGTTTTCGTCTTCGGAACATGTGTTACGTAGTGGAGTTGCCTGATAGTGCTTTGATGAACCCTGTGTCAGGCACTTAAGTGTGATTTGCCAGTTACTAGTTTAGATATCCGTACATTTAGGGTTACCATACGTCCTATTTTTGAAGCAAGAAAAAATGACCGACCGAAATTTATAAAATTCTACAAAATGTCCTCTTTTTTGGGGGGAGGGGGGGTTGCGAGAAAGAAAATTTATCTTTGTGTCATTGAGGACAACGGATTCGTTCGCACTTTAGTTCCAAACTGTTCGCAACTATCGCGCGCATACACAGAGAGAAATTGCCGTTCACAATTTTGCTTTCCGAATGGCTCTGACAGTTGCAAACGAATCGGAACTTCTCTGCGAAGGAACCTACTTGTGTATCATTCTGTCTTCTGCATAATATCCTTTGGCGTTCGTTTTGATATACTTTGTGGTTTAGTGTAAAACTATATTGTACGTTAGAGATCGTAGGTAGGCTTTTGCTTCAAAGTAAATTACGAACTTAAATACAAATAGAAAATGCCGAAAAGAAAGTCAATGTTGAATGATGTGCTCTTGGAGAGATACAAATCATTAAAGAGTGGAAGAAACGAACATGTAGCAGAATGTTTGGTTTGCCCTGATGGAACGTACACATTCGTCGCAAACAAAAGTAAGTCGTATAAGTATCGTAAGGGTTAATACTGGATGGTAAATATAGTTGGTTCAAAAGTGAAAAAGACAAGAATGAGACAACGAGCCGTTCGCGGTGGCCGAGCGGTCTGCGGCGTACCAGTCACTGTCTGCACGGCCGCTGCGGTCGGGGGTTCGAATCCCCCCTCGTGCATGGTTGTTTGTGCCATCTTTAGCAGTGGCGTAACTAGGACTTGGCTTTGGGTGGGGGGGGGGGCATAGGTCTGCTTGACGGGCAAAATTTTAGTCAGTTTCCAGACAGACTACCAGCTTCCACTCCCGTTGAAGAAACTAATTCACTCCCATCCAATGAAAGATTATGGTAAAATCTTTTCTATCTTTACCTTTACCAGATTGCTGTTACACGATTTTTTTTCTTTTTTCTTTTCGGGTTCTGGGGGGGGTTCTATCCCCCTCATCCCCCCCCCATAGTTACGCCACTGGTCTTTAGTATAAACTAGTTCATAAGTAGTTTGTAAGTTTAGGGACTGATGCCTGAAGCCAGCAGGGGTAAAATACAGGGAAAGGGGAGTTATTTACAACTGGTACAAAAGCCAGACCGCAGTTATTAGACTCGAAGGGCATGAAAGGGAAGCATCAGTTGGGAAGGGAGTAAGACAGGGTTGTAGCCTTGCTCCGATGTTATTCAATTTGTACATTGAGCAGGCGCTGAAGGAAAGCAAAGAAAATTTTGGAATAGGCATTAAAGTTCAGGGGGAAGAAATAAAAACATTGCGTTTTGCTGATGACATTGTAATTCTGTCAGAGACAGCGAACGACCTAGAAGAGCAGTTGAATGGAATGGACAGTGTGTTGAAGAGAGCGTATAAAATGATCATTAACAAGAGCAAAACAAAAATAATGGAATGTAGTCTTAGAAAATCAGGCGATGCCGAAGGAATTAGATTAGGTAAGGAGACAATGAAGGTGGTAGATGAGTTTTGTTACTTGGGTAGTAAAATAACTTGCGATGGTCGCAGTAAAGAAGATATAAAATGCAGAATGGCAATGTACGTATATCCCCCTGCCGTTTCAGTGTACGTGAGGACGGAGTGGAACAGGAGGGGCCCGCTGGAGCCGCTACTCGCTAGCCGCTAGTCGCTCCTCGCTAGTGATTCCCGCGGTCGCGGTATGGATGCGGACGCTACGGTTGCGTGGGTGAGGCCCCTAGCGGCAGGTGGGGGCCTCTAGTTAGGCCCGCGGCCGCCGAGAGGCGCGCGAGTGCAGTCATGGCTAAAGCTCTGTATAGGGAAAGTTAAGAAAAGGCAAACCTACATTTCTAGCTTTTGTAGATTTGGAGAAGGCTTTTGACAATGTTGATTGGAATAAACTCTTTCAAGTTCTGAAGCAAGCAGGAGTAAAATATAGGGAGCGTAAGGTTATTTACAACTTGTACAAAAACCAGACAGCGGTTGTCAGAGTTGAAGGGCATGAAAGGGATGCAGTGGTTGGAAAGGGAGTAAGACAGGGTTGTAGCCTTTCCCCAATGTTGTTCAATTTGTACATTGAGCAAGCTATAAAGGAAAGCAAGGAGAAATTTGGAGAAGGAATTAAAGTTCAGGGTGAAGAATTAAAAACATTGCGTTTTGCCGACGACATAGTGATTCTGTCAGATACAGCAAAGGACCTGGAAGAGCAATTGAACGGAATGGACAGTGTGCTGAAAGGTGCATATAAGATGAACATTAACAAGAGTAAAACTAGGGTAATGGAGTGCAGTGTAAGAAAATCAGGTGATGCTGAAGGAATTAGATTAGGTAACGAAACAATAAAGGAGGTAGATGAGTTTTGTTACTTGGGCAGTAAAATAACAAATGATGGTCGCAGTACAGATGATATAAAATGCAGAATGGCAATGGGTAGAAAGGCGTTTTTGAAAAAGAGAAATTTGTTAACATCGAATATTGATTTAAGCCTAAGGAAGTCCTTTCTGAAGGCATTTGTATGGAGTGTTGCCTTGTATGGGAGTGAAACATGGACGATAAGCAGTGTGGACAGAAAGAGGATAGAGGCTTTTGAAATGTGGTGCTACAGAAGAATGCTGAAGATTAGGTGGGTGGATCGCGTAACTAATGAGGAGGTACTGAACCGAATTGGGGAGAAAAGAAATTTCTGGCATACCTTGACTAAAAGAAGGGATAGATTGGTAGGACACATTCTTAGACATCAAGGAATTGTGAATTTAGCGTTGGAGGGAAGTGTGTGGGGTAAAAATCGCAGAGGGAGACCAAGAGACGCGTATAGTAAGCAGATTCAAGTGGATGTGGGTTGTCGTTCTTATGAGGAGATGAAAAGGCTTGCTCAGGATAGAGTAGGGTGGAGAGCTGCATCAAACCAGTCTCCGGACTGAAGACCATAACAACAAACAACAGGGAAAGTATGGCCAGCCTGTCAGACGCAGCCATGTTGGGCCTATTCCGCTGCTGCTTACACGCCTACCGCTACGAAGTTCCCAGCGCTTAACAATACTTATCAACCGATTTTGAGAAAACCAATCAATAAAAAAATTTAATTTTTTCACGTGTTATAGTGTGATACATTCTCTCGATAATGATCTCAATTTCTGTTCATTATTACTTATAGTTTCCGTGCTACATCAAATTAAGTAAACTACTGCGCAAAATTTTGAAGAGTTTGCAGAGGAAAAGTCGCATTGCGTAGACTTTCCGTATGGTTGATTTTAGCTCATACAATGCTGCGGACGAAATGTAGGTAAGATATCGGAATTTTATTTAAGGTTCAGAGCAGAACGATAACTCTTTTCATTCTCGAGATACAGGCTGTTATATCCGACGGACAGATGCGGGAACTTCGCGTACTTCTGTTCATGCGGACCTGGCTGCTCTACAGAATACTTATCGTTCGAATTTAAGAAAACTGGTTTGTGGCTCTATATCTAAACAGTTCACCTATAATTCAGGCTGACCTGTACCGTAGCCAAGTATTTCAATAGACCGCGAACATGTCATCATCGGAGCATAGTGTAAATTAGATCATGTAAAAGTCTTTGATGAGTATTTTCTTGGGTATTATGTACGTATATCTTACATGAACTACGAAAAATGCAAGGAGATACCCACTACATGTCTTTTACCAGAAAAAGAAATTAAAGGTGCCTTTACAACGCCTATTACATTTGAATGTCTAATATTTGTCTTGTTTCAATTCTTTGTTTCTTGTTATTACACACTAACACACGAAAACCAATGAGAGAAGCTTGTTTCAGGAACTGTAAGTTAATTTCATATCTAGTTCACTCACTAATATGTAAAATAAAATTGTGTGTTTTCGACAACTACCTGCAGATAAAATCAACGACGCGTGAATAATTTAACCTCACGACATTGTGCAGGAATTTTCTTCACAAATTTATTCAAGTTAAAATATTTAGCTATCTGCTGCGTGATCCATTCGTCAGTGAATCTCTAATCTATTAATTTACATTATGTATTAAAATCATCACAGCACAAGAACCGAAGTTCGTTTCTGGACTCCTAGTTTTCTCCGACGATTTTCATCAGCCAAACTGTTCATCTTTTTGCATTTCTGATACCCAATGGAAGTACTATAATGTTTACCTCCCTTCTTCGCTTCTTAAAAACACCCAAAAGTACAACACTGTGGCATTATTCAAACCAAAACATACGAATATTCACAAGGTTTTCATGGCAGCCAAGCAACATATAGGACCAAGATGGCGGAAAAAAGCACGTGACTCGATTTCAGCCAATCAGGAGCTGCAGACGGCGGCAAGCGCCGCGGAAAAGGATGGCCATACTTTCCCTATACAGAGCTTTAGTCATGGCCGCCCCAGGGCAGGGGGGGGGGTGACTCCCCCTCCCCCCACCACCATGCTGACTGCTGCCGAATACTAGGCAGTAGGCGTACCCGGCAACAGGTTTCGCAATCGCGATGACGTCACCGCTGCAGCGCTTTCTCCTGCCGGTGAGAGCTAGGCGCTAGGCGGCTAGCACAGACACGGTTTTCGCGGATTTTCGCAACGATCGGAGAAACTCCGAGGGAGAAGAACTGCTTACGCAAAGAAAAAAAGAAGAAAAAAAATGTATACCTTTGTGCTGTTGTCTGTTCCGTACAATAGTTACGTTCCCAGCCCACAGGAGATAGCGAACGAGCAGTAGGGACGAGCACGGATCTCCCTTATCTATGAACCAAGCCCCCACAATTCCCGTAAGCGGTTGACTGCGAACAGCGGGCAAATTGAAGAGCTCTCGGCGGCCATTATGGTGGCAAACTTCCGCGCCAACTTTAAATGTGCGTAACACTCTTTTGATTAGCGTCTGTATTCATTCGAGTTAAGACACGCAGTGGCGGCGCTAGGCGTCGGCGACGTCGGCCACCGCCGACTGCCTCGCGCCTGTGGGGGCCTCGCAAAACATTCTTAAAATTTTTTAGCTTTTTTGTTTCTTATATATAAGAACAGCTGGTTCAAAGAAGTTCAAGATGATTTAGACGAGTTAGTCTTGACAATGCAGCAAATTGAAGGCAGAGAAGAAGATCCTGAAACACAGTGACACGAGATTTAAATGAAAGACATTTACACGCAAAAAAACACACCACAACAGATGAAGAAAGGGCAGCCAGGTCGGAAAGGATGAAGAAGTTTAGGGAGCAGAAGAGGAAAGACAAATGTACAACTAGGATTAAGACTTAAATGTGTATGGATTAATTAAAGTGCTCCAGTGTGGGCGTAAAATATGTAAATAAATAACAATAAATTTGGTTTAGTCAGGAAGAAGAAACGCAGTTGGCCGATTTCTACACCGTGTGTGTAATAAATTATACAGAACCGACAGTTGCTGTATATTCAAAGAGTCTGAGATATAGTTTTCGCGTCTTCAGTGGCGGCGCTAGACGAAAACTGGCGTCGGCGAACTCGTCTTTGCGAGGCCCCTTTCATTTTTTCATTTATGAAGAAGATGTTGAATGGGTTGAATTATACATCAATAATCATTATACTAAGATTCTATTAGTACAATATACGAGTATTATTGCGATGACAAAAAGTACAATAAACAAACACAAATTAGAGAAAATTTTCAGCGTTTCGTCTCACTGAATTTTTTAAGATCACATCTTAATACTAGCCGCTATTTCGGCTTCAGTTGATAGTTCTGAAAACGCAGATAGTCTTTCTTGGCTCATTGTGCTTTTCAAGTTAGTCTTAATTTTAACTTTGTGGAGCTTCTCTCGGCCGAAGCTTTACTGACTGGAACTGTGAGCATGAATCTGATTGTTACGTAAATATTTGGATATACTTCTTCCAAATTGTTTTCTAAAATGTACTGAAGAAATTGTTTTGCAAGTATTTAACTAATTGAATCACTGCTGCACTCATACGGAAATAAATACGGACAACTAAATAACTGCCGGCCGGGAATGGCCGAATGCACTAAGGCGTCATACCACGGTGCGCAAGGTTGTTCTCGTCGGGGGGTCGAATCCATCCTCAGGTACGGATTTTGTGTTCGTCCATTGGTTAAGCTAGTGTAAATTAGATGCAGGTCGTCGCTACATAATCTAGCAGTTGGAAATCGCCGTTAACCAGCATATATATGCTGGTTAACGGCGATTTCCAACTGCTAGATTATCTAGCAACGACCTACATCTAATTTACACTAGCTTAACCAATGGACGAACACAAAATCCGTACCTGAGGGTGGATTCGACCCCCGACGAGAACAACCTTGCGCACCGTGGTATGACGCCTTAGTGCGCTCGGCCATTCCCGGCCGGCAGTTATTTAGTTGTCCGTATTTATTTCCGTATGAGTGCAGCAGTGATGCGTTTAGTTAAATACTTGCAAAACGGTTTCTTCAGTACATTTTAGAAAACAATTTGGAAGAAGTATATCCAAATGTTTATGTAAGAATCAGAATGATGCTCAGTTCCAGTCATTACAGCTTCGGCCGAGAGAAGCTCCACAAAGTTAAAATTAAGACTAACTTGAAAAGCACAATGAGCCAAGAAAGACTATCTGCGTTTTCAGTACTATCAACTGAAGCCGAAATAGCGACTAGTATTAAGATGTGATCTTAAAAAATTCAGTGAGACGAAACGCTGAAAATTTTCTCTAATTTGTGTTTGTTTATTGTACTTTTTGTCATCGCAATAATACTCGTATATTGTACTAATAGAATCTTAGTATAATGATTATTGATGTATAATTCAACCCATTCAACATCTTCTTCATAAATGAAAAAATGAAAGGGGCCTCGCAAAGACGAGTTCGCCGACGCCAGTTTTCGTCTAGCGCCGCCACTGAAGACGCGAAAACTATATCTCAGACTCTTTGAATATACAGCAACTGTCGGTTCTGTATAATTTATTACACACACGGTGTAGAAATCGGCCAACTGCGTTTCTTCTTCCTGACTAAACCGAATTTATTGTTATTTCTTTACATATTTTACGCCCACACTGGAGCACTTTAATCAATCCATACACATTTAAGTCTTAATCCTAATAGTAGATTTGGCTTTCCTCTTCTGCTCCCAAAACTTCTTCATCCTTTCCGACCTGGCTGCCCTTTTATCATCTTTTATGGTGTATTTTTTGCGTGTAAATGTCTTTAATTTAAATTTCGTGCCACTGAGTTTCAGGATCTTCTTCTCTGCCTTCAATTTGTTGCATTGTCAAGACTAACTCATCTAAATCATCTTGAACTTCTTTGAACCAGCTGTTCTTGGTCTTACTTTTCCAACAGTAGGTGAACAGTTGTTTCAGTAGCCTGGTTTCTGGTAGTCTGGAAATGTGGCAGAAAAAAAGCAACTCTTCTTTTCCGCATTATGTCAATTATTGACTCAGTTTCTTGGTATACAACTTGGTTAGGTAATAGTCGCCACTGTCCCTCTACTTGGTATTTTTTTGTTTATTATTGTTCTAAGGATTCTTCTGTCTGCTTTCTGTAGTTTGTCTGTTGTTGATTTGGTGTTCATCTTGTACAGTGTTTCACTAGCATAGGTTGCTTCAGGTCTAATAACGGAGTGGTAGTGTTTGATTTTTGCATTTATCGAGAGACATTTCTTGTTGCATGTTGGCCAGGTGATGCGTTGCGCTTGTTTCAGTTTAGTTGTGCTGCTTTCTATTGACATTTTCTCATTTGAATTCCAACTTATAACCTCTCCAAGCTATTTGAAATTATTTACAATTATACATTTATTTTTTTAGCTTTCTAAGTGCAGCACATAAACGGAATTTATCGTCAGAAACGAATTTTGGCACTGTCTCAGTTTATTCTACGATGGTGAAACTTTTGTACAAATATTAATTTCAGAATATCATCTTGGAGAACCGGGTTTCTGCGATCGAAATATCGTGCTGATACGACGCGGATGCAGCACCTGATGAAGATCACGAGTAACGCGATCGAAACATCGTGCTAGTACGACGCAGATTACCGGAGAAACCCGGTTCTCCAAGATGAGAACGCCCCTCCGGGAAAGCCTTAATAGGTACAATTTCAGAATAGTTTCTCAACACTTCACGTCGTTGCTCCTCGAGTACCTGCTGTATTCTCCAATGTTTAGATACTATATAGCATCAAAAATGAATCTAGGCTGCCTGAAACAGATTGTTAAAAACCGACTGTGAAAATGAAATATTCCATCACATAAATAACTGTAAAATAGCGTCTTGCCGTGCGAATACAGCAACCAGGTATTACCAAATTCTTTTAAGAACACGAAGTATGCCATGATTTTTTTTAACTAATTGCATCTATAATTGACATTATGGTAAGCTAAAACAGTCAGCAATCTGAAGATTGGTTTGATCACCACAGTGCTTTACTAGGCAGGGTCCTGTTTGGAGGTGGTATGCCGTTGCCTTCCTCCGACCTTCGAACTGCCTTGCCCAACCAGTTGTAGGGGGACCTACAGTTTAACCTGGGTTCCGAACCGCGGTGCTACTCGATATTTTTCACATCGCAACTCTGCCAGAGGTGAAAGAAGTGGAAAGTGACAGATGAAAATCCTAGGACCTGGCAGGGATCAAACCCGTGACGTTTGGAATTGTAGTCTGGCACTCTACCACTGCGCTACCACGAATATTAGCATTCTTAATGCTATAAGCCAAATACTTTACAGTAGTGTCAACTGCTGAAAGGTCGACAACTATCGTCATAGGGTTCAACTCGACAATGTGCATCCAGTGTGGATATGTATCATTCGAATATGGAACCATAAACAGTTTTGCAAACCCCTTCCAGTTGTTATACCCATATGTAAAGCAGATGACCTTTAAATCCTGTGTTACAAGCTGCTAATATTAATTTCATAAACAAAAATTCGAACTGCAGTGAAGCAACTGAGCTCGTGACCACAATAGTTATTTTATACAATCATAAAATGAAACTTTTTGAACTTCCTGCCCACCAGTACTGCCTAAGGTAGTTTGTTTTTAAGAGCTTCCAGTATTCTATAAACGGGTTATTTATTTTATTCGGAATACTATATTGTCTTGACTAATTGCCTGTTAAGCAAGAGTAGCTGTTTCTGAATCCAACTAGTAAGGCTACTTGTATTCCTGAGAAAGTTGAATGGGAGGACGGTATTCGTTCTTTTTATTCCTTCCTTAAATAGATTTATGCAGTTAAACGCTGAACAGCTCTTCTCCATCTTGCTTCACGTATGTTGCAATAGTTCAAATGTTCAAATGTTTGTACAGTCTATGGGACTTAACTACGGGGTTATCAGTCCCTAAACTTACAAACTACTTATGAACTACTTACGAACTAGGACGGCACAAATATCCATGCCCGAGGGGGTATTCGAACCCCCGACCGTAGTAGCCGTGCAGACCGTGACTGGAGCGCCTTGGTCCCCTCGGCCACCGCGGCCGGCGTTGCAATAGTCAAACAGAACAACGTGACTACCTACTGAACATAAATATCGCAGTAGCTATATAATACACGATATAAGCTCTTTGCTATGAACGGTGGATGTCTCCAAAGATAGGCAAGCAGTTCCGCTTGAGAAACAGGTACTGTAAGGTAACAGGAATGCTGTACTGTGTTATTGCTACACGTAGACATTCATCAGGAGGCAGACCTCGTGTTAGGTTTCTGGGAGGATGACATAATGTGTCACTTTTCACCCTGTCTCCCAATGAAAATAATTTACAGTCACTTAATAAGGGGACACAGTCGCGAACAGACAAAAAAAATCGATTTCTTATTTTATTCAAAGCTCCAATTATTTGGCTAGAAATTGCTGTTTATTTCTTGCAAATTTATCGATTAGATGTGGCGTTATTAATATTTTCGTAATATGCGGTAACTGTTGCTACGCGCATTTCTCGCTCTATCTTGCTAAGCGTTGATTATAGTGCAGCAATTCATACAAACACGTGTGGTTGTGTTACAATATAGGATTAAGACTACAAAAGGACAATGATGTTTCCAGTGAAATCATGGAAGTGGTCTATAAAGTTAAGTCCCTTAGATGTAAAAAAAAAAATCTTTTAACCTAATATTTATATCTATATAGTTCTCGTATTCCAGTACGAGTATGAATTTCAATTTTAACCACAGTACAATACAAAAAATTGAAGCTAGCTGAAGGCTACTCACTGTGTAGCCACCATATTCAACTGATTGCTTTGAGAAAAAATGGTTGGTTCAGAAACTGTAAGTCTGCGAGGAGTGTTTGTGTTTAGCCCGTAGAAAAATATCACTAGGTTTCGGATGGTGAGATTTCATGACTATTGGATTATTTGATTTTTTAATGACCGTGAGCATTTGCTCTATGAGAAAGACCGTCATTAACGGAAAGGCTAATTACTGAATTGGACATTTTGGTGCTATTGCAGTGGATAGTATATTTCGATTTGCTGGACTTTGCTAGTCGTCTTGATTAGTTGGACGGAGAGTGTTTACATTTCGTTTACAGAAGCAGCGCTGCTCTGGGAACTCTCCATGCTTTGGTTGGTGCTTACAATTGCCGATTGGAGAAATTTGGTGGTGTTCCCTAGTAGAAGTCTTGTGGTAATTATTTATGTGTGATTTTGCAGTCCCAAACAATATATACTGAGGAATATATCTCTTAATAACGGACGAAGTTTATGGTTCTCTGAACGCTTGATCTTCCCTAAGGATTTGGATAGTTTAACCGAGGTGCCTGGAACCATTGAAGGAGACAATGAGTTGTGTCAATGATCTGTGTTAACGTCTGAAGTGGTTTAGCCTTGCATACTAATTCAATTCTAGAATTTCAAGTGGCGCAGCACATAGTTCTTATATATATTTTATTTGTTGGTTAGAGGGTTAGAAAAGAAAACAGACATCAGGTTATTTATTTCATTATTTATTTACTTTCTCATAATCTGTTAGATGAGTTTTAGCTATTTTTGCGCCTATAGTAATTTGTAAAATACACTACTGACCATGAAAATTGCTACACCAGGAAGAATTGCAGATGATAAACGTGTATTCATTGGACAAAAATATTATACTAGAACTGACATGTTATTACATTTTCACGCAATTTGGGTGCGTAGATCCTGAGATCCCAGAACAACCACATCTGGCCGTAATAACGGCCTTGATACGCCTGGGCATTGAGTCAAACAGAGCTTGGATGGCGAGTACAGGTACAGATGCCCACGCACCTTCAACACGATACCACAGTTCATCACGAGTATAATCTTGTGTACGTCACGAACGAACTATTTCGGAAGAGCGCTCCCACAGGCGAACTAAGCGAACTAGTTCGCAGATCCCTCGCCCCTCAGTTCGTCCGCTCCTTTTCCGAAGACTGACGGGGAACAGCGAGAGGACGCGAGAGCGCGCAGAATCGCGTGATTCCCTTCTGCCAGTAACCGTCATTTCGAGCTGAGATGCAGCTCAGCTGTAGTTTCATAGTTCACTGCCACAAATGTTCTTTTCTAAGGTATTCAGCACTGCTGTAGCGGTAGCAAAAGCCAAAAAGAGCGGACGAACTGAAAAGATCGACCTACTTCGCGGCCGAGCTGCGAACTAAACGGAGAGCTACGGGTCGCGAACTAAAATATGAGCGATCGGTCGCGAACTAAAACATGCGTTACCGGTCGCGAACTATTATGCCAAACGTATCTCGCTTCTCAGTTGGATTCTTTTCCGAAGACCGACGGGCAATAGCGCGAGGGCGCGTAGCAGAATTAAAAATCACGCCCAGAATGAAACTTTCACTCTGCAGCGGAGTGTGCGCTGATATGAAACTTCCTTGCAGATTAAAATTGTGTGCCGGAACCGGGACTCGAACCAGGGACCTTTCCCTTTCGCTGGCAAGCGCACTACCGACTGTGCTATCCCGACACGACTCACGATGCCTCCTCACAACATTACTTCCGCCAGTACCTCGCCTCCTACTTTCCAAACTTCACAGAAGCTCTCCTGCGAACCATGCAAGACTAGTTTAAAAATCACGTGTTTGCCTTCTGCTGATGAGTCATTTCAAGGTGAGCGTCTGCCTGCTAGATTACATAGTTCAGTGCTACAAAATTTCTGTTTTTAGTATCCTGCACTCTGTAGTATCTGACTAATAAATTCCATAATGCCAAGATATAGAGAGAACTCTAAACGTAAACGCGAGAAATTATCCACAAACTGTTTCTTTGATATCGTTAGCGGCTCAAGCAGCAACCGCATGAAGCAGCTAGGTGGGGGAACTTCTCCCTCCACCTGCATGCGCAGACCACGCCGATCAGCCGTCACTGGGAGCGGACGAACTAAAAGAACGAACTAGTTCGCGGCTCTACCGCGAACTAAAGTGAGCGCTCCCGATCGCGAACTATTATGCGCAAGTATACAAGAGCGTACTGTGATGAGCCAGTTGCTCGGCCACCATTGGCCAGACGTTTTCAGTTGGTGAGAAATCTGGAGAATGTGCTGGCCAGGGCAGCAGTTGAACATTTTCCGTATCCAGAAAGGCCCTTACAGGAGCTGCAACATGTGATCGTGCATTATCCTGCTGAAATGTAGGGTTTCGCAAGAATCGAATGAAGGGTACAGCCATGGGTAGTACCACATCTGAAATGTAACGGCCACTTTTCAAAGTGCCGTCGATGCGAACAAGAGGTGACCGAGACGTGTAACCAATGGCACCCCATACCATCACGCCGGGTGATACGCCAGTATGGCGATGACGAACACATGCTTCCAATGTGCGTTCACCTCCATGTCGCCAAACACGGATGAGACCATCATGATGCTGTAAACAGAACTTGGATTTATCCGGAAAAAAAAAGACGTTTTACCATTCGTGCACCCAGGTTCGTCGTTGCCTACACCATCGCAGGCGCTCCTGTCTGTGATGCAGCGTCAAGGGTAACCGCAGCCATGGTCTCCGAGCTGATAGTCTATGCTGCTGCCAACGTCGTCGAACTGTTCGTGCTGGTGCTTGTTGTCTTGCAAACGTCCCCATATGTTTTCTCGGGGATCGAGACGTGGCTGCACGATCCGTTACAGCCATGCGGATAAGATGCCTGTTATCTCGACGAGGCCGTTGTAATCCAGCCCGGCGTTCCGTATTGCCCTCCAGAACCCACCGATTCCATATTCTGCTAACAGTTATTGGATCGTGACCAACGCAAGCAGCAATGTCGTGATACGATAAACCGCAGTCGCGATAGGCTACAATGCCACCTTTATCAAAGTCGGAAACGTGACGGTATGCATTTCTCCTCCTTACACGAGGCATCACAACGTTTCCCTAGGCAACGCTGGTCAACTGCTGTTTGTGTATGAGAAATCTGTTGTAAACTTTCCTCATGCCAGCATGTTGTAGGTGTCGCCATTGGCGCCAACCTTGGTGAATGCTCTGAAAAGCTAATCATTTGCATATCATCTTCATCCCGTTGGTTAAATTTCGCGTCTGTAGCACTTCATCTTCGTGGTGTAGCAATTTTAATGGCCAGGAGTGTAGTTATGAACATCATAAATTGGGAAAAGGTTACGCAGATGCTGTCTAAAGGAAACTTATAAGGAATTTTTCAATTGGTAGTTGGTGATAATTTATACCTTTTGTTGATTCAGAAAGTAAATAATTTGTGAGTACGCTAGATATATAACTTGACAGACTATCGAACGCAGATTAATTGAAATCAGAGACCGACGAAGATAAAGACAACAACAGTTTAGGCTATTGAATAATGTTTAAATAGAAAACAAGTGTGACGTCATTTTATTTTATATTTAGGTTGATGGTGGAAATTCATTTGGTTTATTGTAGTGCTTCGGTATGATAGAAGCGACATCAGCGGTAGTGCAAGCTTTCGCCGTCTTCACATAAAGATTTAGTAGGCACGTAAAATTTTATTTGAGGCGTACGTTGGTTATTTAAGTTGGTACACCTGATAATATTTCATATATTCAGTTACGGATGCCTCTGGTTTATCTTTCCGTAGCCTAACTCAGTTTATGGATTATATTTTAACTGATGAACCTGGACTCTGTGATCTCAGGGGCTTGTTTTAAAAAAATATAAATTCTTTTTATAATATAATCTTTTCTTTCCTAGTAGTTCCATTTAACGAAGCACGTCACATAAACATTCACTAGTCTTTACCTATAAAAGTCATAACATTTTAATTATTTTTAGTCACTTTGATTCACAGATAATTCAAAGATGTTATTTTTAAAAGTTCTTCAATTATCAATGCAATGGTCAGGTGCTAACTACGATTGATGTGGTCGACAGAAAATTTTAAATTAATATTTCTCCTATATTTCACCTTAAGTACAGATTTACAAAACACTGTCATGGTCACATGATATTTTAAATAAGCAGTTCTCTATAGTTCATTTCACAAAATCGCAGTTTGATATTCTTGGCATAGTCAATATTTAAAATTATCCCTTTTTTTTAACAAGTTACAGTTATTTGATTTAATGTTTATCAATGAAGAAAACCTTTTTAGTAATGATTAATATTTTCTTGACTATTACGTTCCTATCGGGAGGCAGAATTTTTCATGTCCGTAGCCTATCCCGAATTAAAGTCCACAGATATTATTTACGCACTCGCGTATAAGTTCGATTTAATTAAGCCTTTCAAATAAATTCAAACACAGTAAAACAAAAGTTCGTATTTTTTTAGCGAGTAGTTATACTGCGGAACTATTTACACTACTATTGCGGCAAAAGATTACTCTGATTACGGTGTTTAGACACGGTTACTCTGAGACTGTACTGTTTCGATACTTCAAAGATATATTGTCTGTTACTGAAATTTTGAGAAATACGTAAAAATTCTGCCTCTTACAAATCATTAGAATTGAATCAGGATGAAAATGGCTAGTTTGTGCTGTGATTGCGATGTAGTGTTTCACAGGCTCTAAATGATTTTTAGTTTTGTGATCACAACGAAAAATCAGAGACGACATTTGAAGAAAATATGAGGTAGGCGATACAGAATAATTTTTGACGAAAGAATTGCACCATTGATACTTCCTGGCAGATTAAAATTGAGCCGGAACCGGGACTCGAACCTGGGACCTTTGCCTTTCGCAGGCAAGCGCACTACCGACTGTGCTATCCCGACACGACTCACGATGCCGCATCACAACTTTACTTCCTCCAGTACCTCGCCTCCTACTTTCCAAACTTCACAGAAATTCTCCTGTGAAACTTGCAAGACTAGCACACCTGGAGATATGTCTTAGCCACAGCCTAAGGGATGTTTCCAGAATGAAACTTTCACTCTGCAGCGGAGTGTACGCTGATATGAAACTTCCTGGCAGATTAAAATTGTGTGCCAGAACCGGGACTCGAACACTGCGTAGTACTTCTACGTGAATTTTTAAAATACGTAAATGCTTAGCAGGAATAAAGAGGCCTTTACAGAGAAACTGTTCCCATTACAATTCTAATAGTCAAGAAATATCATATGTAAAAGTAAATAAAGTTTTACAAGTTGGTTTTATTGCATATCTAAGGTAAGTCAATACTGTTACTATTTTATGTATCTAGAAAGTTATCTTAGCTAAGGCGTGGCATTGTAACCTAGTAGTTAGTTACTTGCAACTAATAGATGATACGAAATTGTATTATTTGTGGTGAGGAATTGTAACTTATGATCTTACGGATGCTCAACGATCAGTGACGCGGAATTATTGATTGATCTGTTAATGTTCTTTTAGCTTAAAATTCATTTTCCTGAAATGGAATCAATATTTTAATAACATTATAAACCGACATAATTAACAATTTCTCAGATTATCTTCCTAGAGGATGATTAAGTTGTGAGGTACTTATTAGTAAGCTATGATAAAAATGGCGCTGCGGAGTGACCGAGCGTTCTAAGGCGCCATCCCCCAGAGCGCGCGGTTGCTCGCCATCGGAGGTTCGAGTTCTTCCACGGGTATGGGTGTTTGTGCAGTCCTTAGAGTACGTTAGTTTAAATATTTTGTAAGTCTTGGGACTGATGACCATATTAGTTTGGTCCAGTAGATTTACAAACATTTGAACTTTATGATATAAGTCAGAGTTGAGTTGAGTTACGTGTTGGAGTATAATAAATCGAGGTTGTCATTGTACTCTTGTGGACATCGTTATGAATGGGGAGGTACGGTGTAGCAGCTGGTGTTGCTACTGAGATATAGTCCAGTAAACAGGACGCGAAAAACCATTGTTTCAGAAAATACTATATATACCTTTAGTGATGAAATATTAAATGCTCTGAATAACCGGACATCATCCGCTAGGATTTTTTGTGATCTCTCTAAGGCTTTTGACTGTGTAAATCATGGAATTCTTCTAGAGAGGCTTAAGTATTGTGGTGTTAGTGGGTCAGTTGAGAAAGTTGAAATATGCAGTTCACATAATGTATAAGAATCACTTTATTCCTCAATATGGGGAGCTATAAAAATGGGTCCCACGAGGTTCAATCTTGGGTTCTTTGCTGTTAGTAATATATATTAATGTGGTTGATTCCGCCTTATGCAAGACACTTTTTGTTTTGTTTAAATACCCAAACTAGTTTCGGCACTTTTTGTGCCATCTTCTGTGGGTTTCTGCTGTTTATTTTATTGTGTCATTCGCAGGATATTTATGTGCATTGGTTGTGGAATGACGAATTTTGCGACCTGTCATATCTGAGCTGTGGTGTTGCTGCTCGTTTGTTTGTGGCGTGTTCTTATGTTTTCTGGTTTTCAGTGCGATTTTTGCTGTGAAACAGCACTGTTTACACCGCCATTTTTCTTGTTGAGCTGCACCATCACAAGATGATAACATATATTAATGACTCGCCATTCTATATTCACAAAGCTAGTTCTTTTTGCAGGCGATACAATTATAGCTATCTCGCCTGACATACAGAAATTAACTGATTAAATTATAAATGATATCTTTCAGAAAGTTATTACGTGGTTCTCTACAAACTGACTGTCATTAAACTTTGATGAACACAGTATATACAGTGTCATATAGTAAATGGCATGACACCATTAATAAATGTGGACTTTGACTAGAAATCTGTCGCCAGGGTAGAATGTGCTAAAATTTTAGGTGTTTCCATTGATTAGCTATTGAATTGGAAGAAACACATTGAAGTTCTGCTGAAACTTTTGAGTTCAGATACTTATGCTACCACGGTCATTGCACAGTTTCGCGATACACATCTCAGTAAATTAGCCTGCTATGCCTATTTTTATTAGGTGCTTTCGTATTGGATTGGTTTGTGGGGCAACATTGAGTAAAAAGTATTCATTGCACAAAAGCGAGTAATCAGAATAACTGCTAGAGGCCATCCAGGATCATCCTGCAGACATTTATTTAAGGATCAGGGGATCTTCACTGTAGCTTTCACTTATAAAATTTGTTATTACCAGTCCCACAGAAGTCAACAGCAACAGCAGTTCGCATATCTATAACACTAGGAGAAAGGGTGATATTCACTATTCAAGGTTAAATCTAACTTTGGCACAGAAATGGGGAAATTATGCTCCCAGAAAATTCTTCTGTCACTTACTAAGTAGCATCAAAAGTCTGACAGATAGCCAGAAATTAAAAGAATTTCTGAATGGCAGCTCCTACACTCTAGATGAATTTTTAGATAAAATAAATTTCATTTTTGATAAATCTGAAGCATTGAATTAAAATTTGTGGTGCGGCGGGGAAACAAACCCGGACCTCCGTGCTTACTAGGCAGACGTCTTAACCGTTAGACCACCACACCACTAGCGATTAAGGCGCTTTCGAATAGTCTAAGTACGATTTCCCTCCACATCACAAAGCAATTCAGCTTCTGTGTTCCAAAGATAATTGCCACTACTGCCAAGGCTCTCCATGCAGCGGAATAGCACCTCGGCAATGGACATATTGGAACACTCTTGTTAAGGCGATATAAATATCAATTTAACACAAATTTCATTTGTATTAAAAAGAAATTTCGCTAAAATACACAAAAAAGCAAAATAAAATTTTGACAAATAAATAAAAAAACCTAAAAATATTTAGTGTCGTGTATAGACACCATTTACTAAATTGATACGGAGGATTCTTAGGGTTTAACGTCCCGTCGACAGCGTGGTCATTAGAGACGGAGCTCAAGCTCGGATTTTGTGGAAAGCAATGGCGTAGGAAATCGGCCGTGCCCTTTGAAAGGAACCATCCCGGTATTTGCCTGGGGTGATTTAGGGAAATCACGGAAAACCTAAATCTGGATGGCCGGAGGTGGATTTGAACCACCATCCTTCCGAATGCGAGTACAGTGACTTATCACTGCGCCACCTCGCTCGGTCAAACTGATACGTTCCACATCATTGCGAAATGTCGCATTTATGATCTATGTAACAAGTATTATTCGAATCTAATTAAATCTCACTAGACTTGAGTACAGAATAAACGAACAGAGTACATCATCATTCACTTCACCGCAAAATCAGTCTTTACAATTCGGCTATATCTGTTTGGAAAAAATATTTGATTCCGTAATTCGAAGTTGGATCAGCCAAGACTTCTAATGATGTGAAAAGAACTAAACAGCTGCCACCATGAGGGTCGGTTAATTTTCCGTGTCAACAGACAAAATATCACTCCTCTAGAAACGACTGGATTTCTGGAGATATTATACAGATGTGTCTTCGTGACGTTCTTGCCTGGCTCCGATTCATTCGAGTTGTCACCTATTGACACTTTGTTATACTGTCAAACTTGAAGCTGTTGGAAACAGTGATAGCATTCGAAGGCAGAAGTTTTTTTTTTTTTTTTTTTTTTTTTTTTTTTTTTTTTTTTTTTCTATTAGATCCATACTACAGGTATGCGATTGATAAAACAACTCTTGGACAAAACCAGTAATTCCTTGAAACAATTTGTTTTTGTTACTTACAGAAACTTTACTGGATAACAGGACGTCTGTTGTGGTCGTAATTTTGGAGTGTGTACCTTGGATATATAGATGCCCGCGCTATCCTGTAAGTTTTCGATCTCTCCATTCCTTACTTGCAGGGGTGGGCATTCGGCGGTCCACGGGCCGGGAGAGAGAGAGAGAGAGAGACAGCTATTGTAACACATCATAAGGAATAATGTTTCACAAACTTTCTTTCAAAATTGCGTGTTTTCAGGGTGTGGTTCATATCGGTACGATACTGCGTAAGACTATGCAGCCCGTGAGCTGTAGTAATAATACGTGGAAGCCGGCCCATCTGCATAAATACTCTGCAAGTCACATTGAAGTGCATGGCAGAAGGTTCATCGAACCGATTTTATGTTGTTTTTCTACAGTTGCATTGTCTAATAGCTCTCGGGAAAAAAGGAACACCTAAATCTTTCCGTTTTCGATATCATTTATTTCGACATAAAAGTTTTCTGGGTGTTGTACCGCGTCATGATGTAAGAAGGCTATTACTTTAATAACCGACGTTTCAGCCAAAGTTACAGTGGCCTTCATCTGGCTATACCCAGACTCGTAACTTAGACGTGGTGGTGAAAGGTCGTGACGCTGGGTGGTCTTGAAGCCGCGTTACGAACTTGTGATTTGAAGACATAGGCACGTGTGGTCTTATAAAATTTACAGGACTGTGACTGCTGAACTTAGTGTCTGGTAAAAAGTCGTAAACTGTGTACGGTAGTAGGACTGTGGAACTAATTCAGCAATCGTGTACTCATATGATGAAAAACTGTGTTTTATAACACATACTGTAATCACGGATTAATTTGGAACTGCAATGTTCGATGGACTTCACTAATTTACGAGTGATAATTTGGAACTTTTACTCTCGATTGCGTGTGTTACTTATTGTACCTCTCAAGAACAATTGTTGGGATAATATTCAGATATATATATTTTTGGCGAATTACAGCGTTCAAATGAATGAAATCAATCGCAATTTGCGATGTTATGGCTTCACTGTATTAGGTATAGATGAAATAGCTGATGGTCTGTTCTCCCTGATGCAGTATTGTGGATGCGAGCATTATAGAATAAATAGGCTGCGGTAATAGGAAAGAGACAGCGTGGCGAATGGAGATTTGTGTGTGGCGGGAGACGTGCAGGGAAGAGTCCTCTGCAGTGGGGCTGGTCACTGTGTCCTCGGTGGCGGAGTGGGCAACGCGTCTGTCTAGTAAGCAGGAGATTCCGGGTTCGAATCCCGCCCGGGCACAAATTTTCATTCGTCACATTTTGGTATTTCATCTATACCTAATACAGTGAAGCCATAACATCGCAAATTGCGATTTATTTCAAATATTCAGTTATTTGTCGATGTATAAAGTAGGACCACCTCCGCATTTTCATGTCCGAAATGAATAATAAACTTCATTTATAAAGAATTACTTCGTGAGTGAATCACTTGTTTATCTTAGAATCCATTTTGTTGGTTATTCAGAAGTTTAATTGATGTTTGTTTAAATATATTTGCACGTCATGATATGCAGATTGATAGACTGGCTAAACTACATATTAATTATTGATTTTGTTTAAACAGATTGGGTAGCTGAAACTTCCTGGCAGATTAAAATTGTGTGCCGGAACCGGGACTCGAACCTGGCGGGCAAGTGCTCTACCGACTGAGCTATCCCGACACGACTCACGATGCCGCATCACAACTTTACTTCCGCCAGTACCTCGCCTCCTACTTTCCAAACTTCACAGCAGTTCTGCTGCGAACCATGCAAGACTAGCACTCCTGGAAGAAAGGATATGGTGGAGACATGGCTTAGCCACAGCCTAAGGGATGTTTCCAGAATGAAACGTTCACTCCGCTGGAGAGTGAAAGTTTCATTCTAAATTAGGTAGCTGTTTAGGCCATAGAAGCTGACATATATCTCACCCCTATGTACAGAGACAACGAGCCATAAACCTTTTACTACCCCGAGTTATGTATTGCCCAATTCTTATTGGAAGGCCGTAAGGTTTTCCGTTTCGTTCGCTGTTCTTTACGCGGCACGTGAGGCGAACTGCCTGCCGATGCCCCTGTCGCTGTAATCTGCGCGGCCTGCGGCAGTCGGCGTCGGGTAGCAGCCGACGCAGGTGGCTCGGCGGCCGGCGACGTCGTGACGTCACACAGCGCGAGGTCGGCGGGCTGGAGTGTTTCGAGCGACGACCTCCCAGCGGCGAGGCGCCACGCTGTCTGCTCCCGCAGTGGCGCACACTGGTCGCGGTGTGGGATTCCCTGTCCACCGGAGGCATTGAAGAAAGGGTGGGCAGCGGCGGTTAGCGGCAGCGACCGATAGCCGTGCCATCCACACTGGATACCGCACCTCCCACCATCAGGGTTGGAGCCGTGCACCTAAGCATACAAGCACCAACACCACACACGACATTGCCCTATAGCTTACCCTCTCTTGAGGGTGACTCCGATGGAGTCTTTGTCCTGAGACATTTACTCCAGTTAGGTGCAGGTTGAATGTTTGTGGGGACTGTTTAGGAAATATCTGGTATGGTGAGCGTTTACGTTTAACTAGAACTGGTAGCTAGTTGCTAGCGATGGGTGATGATTGGTGATAATGATGAGAATGATGATCGAGCGGATTGGGATCTCGCTGGTCTACTACCTCGTCCCGTAATCTGCGTCTCTCGCCCTTGCAGTTCCTGGAGGTTTTCAGGTGGTCTACTTCTTTCTGGTCATGTACTATACAAACATTTATGTACCCAGTCATCTTCCTCTTGGTTCAAAGATCATGTGTGCAAAAATTCATAAAGATTGGAGCAAAAAAATGCATTTTGTAAAATTCCGTATATTAAGTACACTCCACGATGCACCGAAAGAAATTTAATACAGTGACATTCCCGCTGGGTATATATATATATATATATATATATATATATATATATATATATATAACGCTGAGTGTGCAAAATCTCATCAGTACCGGAACAAAACTATAGATATCTATGCAAAAGAAACGCAGGTGCCGGCCGCGGTGGCCGAGGGGACTAAGGCGCTCCAGTCACGGTCTGCACGGCCCCTGCGGTCGGGGGTTCGAATCCCCCCTCGGGCATGGATATTTGTGCCGTCCTAGTTCGTAAGTAGTTCATAAGTAGTTTGTAAGTTTAGGGACTGATGACCCCTTAGTTAAGTCCCATAAGCTATACAAACTTTTTTTTTTTTTTTGAAACGCAGGCTCTCACATTCAAAAACGCACTTTGTTCTCAAATATTCCAGTTTTATTTCATACATCCCTTGTTCTGATAATGTGTAAGGGGACTATTGAATGGAAATCTCGTATCATAAGTTTATACTGTATATGTTGGCAACAACATATACACTCATTTTTTTCCGGCTCAGTATGATTATCTTTGGCGGCTAGTAGGCAGTGGGTTTGCCTCTCGGTAGTCAGTCGGGAGTGTGAGTCAGTCGAAGAGCTACGCCTGGTAGGTGAGACGAGAGTGTCGCGTTGCACAGATTGGAGTTGGCGACTAATGAGGTTCGGGGCGGCCTATCAGTGTAAGATAAGTTTTTGGTACATATTTGTTTTACTTTAATAGATACTTTGCGAATTCGTTTATTTCTATTTTAAATTTTCCATTCAGTTAGTTCCACCTCGTTGGATTTGTTGACAATACTATTATATTTCGTTGGTTTGAGAAAGTTCTGCTTAATGATGAAGTAATAAAATAGTTATTCAATATATTAATGTTGTTAGATCTGACATCTTCCCTGTGGATACAGTTACTTTCCAAATTTAGGAACTGCCTCATTGCACGCTTCGCAATAATACGCACACTCTTCGTTTCTGTGGTTTATGTTAACTGTGGTGAATTTATTAACTATTATCCTTAATATTTTCTGTAAAGTGGATTTAATTAGTTTCATTGATTATTTTTAATTAAAAAAAAGAACGTTGAGATCAGATTTAATATTTGTAGTCTGGCGGTAGTTGAGTTCATTGTAGAAATTGGGTTTCATGAACTACCTCGAGTGAAGAATGTGAAGTGCTGCGAAGCGAGGTGTCATTCTCCCTTGATTCACCATTTCCTCACTTGCTTATTGTCATATGACAACAGGGCCAACACTGTCACGTACAGAATATTTTACTATTTCTTTATTGTGACTTCAGAACAGGGCCAACACTGTCAGGTACAGAGCATCATTCATAAATAATCTGTCTTTATTTACTTTCTTTATGTTTGAAGTCAGATTGCGATAGATCGCTGTTCTTGCCGTACGCTAGACAACTCTCCATTGCGCAATAATAATTCCTTTCAGATGTACACTAATCATATATTAGTTCTTGCAAGTTTTTGTAAACACACATTAAGAAACAGCCACCCGGTTGCAAATGACGAAAACAACGAAAAAAGGATCTGTGGAATCGGTCAAGCCGTTTTCAAGTTATGGCACGACCAAGGTATTTAGGGATCCATTTTTATCTTGCAAAGAACCCTCCCCCATGCACCATGTGAGATTTAAGGTAGACGGTGACCTTCCTCTTGTTTCGAAGGTCAAGCGTGCGAAATTTCTTGAAGATCGGAATGAAACTGTAGATTTTCTGAGTCTTTAGGAGTAGTATGCTCCGCCATGCACCTATCACAGAATACTTTATTCGCTCATGTTTTCAACCTATAACCTACATTCTTGCCAAAATTTAGCTTTATAGGTGAAGTAGTTTTCGAGATTTCGTGTTTACTCAATGAGTGAGTGAGTGTCCTTTCACTTTCATATATATAGAGAATAACAAAACAGATTGCTTAATTTTGGATGCAAGAGAATTAAGGGAGACTTGCAGACAAAAATAAATACTAACACGCAAATCTGTAATGCTGGCTTTATTTGACAGAGGTTTATCTACAGCGAAACTGTTTTGAGCAGTAGACTTCTTTTCGTTTCATCATTTTGGTGTGGGGGGTGTGAGATTACCGCCTAATAGAAATACCGGTAATCAATAGCATTTGATAATTAAACAGTATGAAGTTCACTGCAAACATTGACCATGCCAATGCACTAAATGTTACACAATTTTAATCTTATTAATTATGGTAGCAATGTATGTACACAGTTGGGTGACAACATTTATAGTTAGGCCATAGGTAGAAATTCTCCACGTTGAGATTTGCTGTGTGCTTGTAGCTTACGGGAGGCCAGCGAGCAGGCCGACGTTGGTGGCTTGTTCCAACTTAGGATTTTCCAGTTCGTTTCCGGTGAGGGGAGAGAGGGACAATGGCAAGTGCCAGGCACAGTGCAATGCACAAATATTGTAATACTACTGGCATTTGAAGTAATAAGATGCAGTTAGGAACCTTTAAGGCCCTCATTACAAAATAGCCTGTTGATAAATAAACAATACATTAGCTGATATAGTCACATCTAACGTAATATGTTTAATTGACAATGAAAAGTAATAAATTACCAACGAAGACAAGACAGTTACACAACTAGCATGGCAATGTTTGTTTATAAAAATAATATATTAACTATTTCTCATTTTATTTTCAATTAATCTTTTGTATTTTATCTTGAAGTATTCAGTTAAATCACTTGTCTGTGACTTCAGAAATTGCAAGATTATGATAAATAGTACAAAGTATGTTTATACTAACATAAAAACGTAAGAAAATATTTGTTTAATGTGTAGTGTAATTATTTTGATTTTAAGTAAAGTTTTAGAAATGTATTGGCTGAGCGCTGTACGTTGGCAAATCGGTTAGAACAGTTCACATGGGGAAGTTGATGACGTAGGGGGATAAAACCCCGGCAGTTGAGCTTTTGTCGCGCGCGCGCGCGCGCGCGCGTGCGCGAGGGCAGGAAGTGAGGACTCCAGAGAGCACGTGGTGTAGCTGGCCGGGCGGCGTCGCTCTGCATCAGTCGGCATGTGGATCTCGAGGTGGTGACTTTAGATTTGTCTGTGGCAATCGCCACGTGTGGTTGCTCGTCGTAGACCGTACCAAGTTAAATCGAGTGCTACAGTGTGTTTGTGAATATTTAGTCGGTGGAACAAGGTGTGCATCGCATTGAATTAAAGTGACTGTGATTTGTTAATGTAACACGTGTCGTCGCATAGGCATGATCATAAACGGTGTTTGAGACAGCCACGTGGTGTGAAAACAATTCGCGACAAATATTCATTTTGTCTGGGGGCTCACGAGCTATAACTTTATTTGGTAAATGTGTCGACGTACAGACGTATCAGCCACAGGGTTCAAATATTGTGAAATAAACAACATAAAGTGAACTTTCACGTGTTTTCAAAAATAGTAGTTAGTACACCCTTTTCTCTCATGAAATTGATTTTATTATGAATTTGTTTTGTTAATCATATGCAGGGAAGGAAAGCTGAGAACGTGTGATATCATCCCCTAGAAAACGAGTCAAACAGTCACAATCACAGTTCCGGTGTTTTTGCATGTTTAGGAAATTGGTTCGCAGCTGGTGGTTGTGAGTTCTAAAAATTAATCTTTCCCTATTTTAAACTCTCATCCCGACCTTCACGCTCGCAGGGGGGGGGGGGAGGCAGTTACAAAACACTTCATAAACGTCCGCAATTACATGCAAACTTTGTTGCAGGTCCCTAACTACTCTTATTTTTCCAATAATTGACGCATAAATCTGGTTATTCTCACGTGGTGCCCTCTTATTATTTATATCTCCTGAGCTATGTGTTGTGATCTTTTGTTTTTGGGTCAGGAACCTTCGTGGGCGTACGGTGAACAGTTTGCCAAACTTTCATTGCAATAGAATGAATGGTTTATGAACACACACACACACACACACACACACACACACACATATATATATATATATATATATATATATATATATATATATAAGAGAGAGAGAGAGAGAGAGAGAGAGAGAGAGAAATCATAATAAAAATCCTTCTTTGTTCATGGGCATTTTTCTATTTGTCTCTCACTGTATAAAGTACTACACAGCACATTTCTATGGTTACAATATAGAAATTTTTTGCCCAATGACACATTTTGCTCTGTGTTGGTACTCCATGTGACCAAATTCTTAATATCTTCCCTACAACCACCAAACATGGAGAGAAAAAATGGTACTGCAAAATCAGTGCCCATCACCTCTAATTTCAGTTGTTGTTGTTGTGGTCTTCAGTCCGCAGACTGGTTTATGCAGTTCTCCACGCTACCCTGCTAATTTCAGTACATCCAACTATTTACAACCCTAAGGGCTGGTTGCATAAAACTTAATCTACGTTCAACTACCCTAAACTGATTTTCACTCAAGCTGAACTTCGAAATTGTGTTGTATAAACTTTAATCCAAGATCATTTCTCTTTATCTAAGTTCAAATTTGTTCCGCGAATTTTCTATCAATGTGGTTGAACTAAGTTCAGAGAAAGGATTGTTAAAAAACAGTTTCGGTGTCTGTCTGTAAGTTAATAATACGATGAAGAATAAATAGGCTTACTATTGCTTCAAATAAGATAGTAAGTAAAGCTATTTGTAATTATTTGAATAATAATCCTACAAGTTGTTTGTTACCGACTGTTTTATACGCATGGTCTACAAGTTATGTTACCTTTAGCTTTCAAATTACTGTGATGTTTCATCCGAGGATGGAGAGTTTGAACACCAAAGAACTCCTAAACGAAATCACGCACTGAATCCATTGCTCATGATCGTACTGAAATTGCGATTTTATGCAATTGGAAGCTTCCAGATTGTACTTGGCGACTTGTATTGTAAAACGATATCAATTAAAATATCTTTTTCCTCTTTCTTGAAATTTGCTGTACGAGTATTCTTCTCTAGTTCCCGTTTTTGTCTATGTACGCAGACAAAACTCAAATGACGTCGATATAAATCGCAAGTTCGATACAACTCGATTCGCTACAATCGCAATTATCCCTGATATTTAGCGACGTTGCCAAATCTGTTTCGCTGGTCTCAGTTCAATACTGAACCAAGTTAAATGATCTGAGATTAGTATTATACAACTCGCACAGAGAAAAGAATCAAGTTCATTTCTGATCTTCGATCAAAACTGAATTACGATTAGCGATATTTATGCAACCAGCTCTAAGAGAACTAATACCTGCTGAAATTATTGTAAATAATAGTATATAAACAAAATTTCACTAGACTGCGAAAGTAACTGTTTCGGTACTATATCTGCAGGTAATCCAAGGAAGGAAGGAAAGAAGCTTAGGGTTTAACGTCCCATCGACAGCTTGGTCATTAGAGACGGAACTTACGCTCGGAGATTTGGGTTAAGCTGTTGCTGTAGTCTTCAGTCCGGATACTGGTTTGATGCAGCTCTCCACAATACCCTATCCTGAGCAAGTCTCTTCATCTCCACATAAGAACGGCAACCTACATCTGTCTGAATCTGCTAACTGTATCCATCTCTTGGTCTTCCTCTGCGGTTTTTACCCACACACTTCCCTCCAACGCTAAATTCATAATTCCTTGATGTCTAAGAATGTGCCCTACCTATTTATCCTTTCTTTTAGTCAAGGTATGCCAGAAATTTCTTTTCTCCTCAATCCTGTTCAGTACCTCCTCATTAGTTATGCGATCCACCCACCTAATCTTCAGCATTCTTCTGTAGCACCACATTTCAAAAGCCGCTATCCTCTTCCTGTCCGCACTGTTTATAGTCCATGTTTCACTCCCATACAAGGCAACACTCCATACAAATGCCTTCAGAAAGGACTTCCTTAGGCTTAAATCAATATTCGATGTTAACAAATTTCTCTTTTTCAAGAACGCTTTTCTACCCATGGCCATTCTGCATTTTATATCCTCTGTACTGCGACCATCATTTGTTATTTTACTGCCCAAGTAACAAAACTCATCTACCTCCTTTATTGCTTCGTTACCTAATATAATTCCTTCAGTACCACCTGATTTTCTAAGACTGCACTCCATTACCCTAGTTTTGCTCTTGTTAATCTTGATCTTTCAGCACACTGTCCATTCAGTTCAATTGCTCCTCCAGTTCCTTTGCTGTATCTGGCACAATTACTGGGGAAGGAAATCAGCCGTGTCATTTGAAAGGAACCATCCAGGCATTTGCCTGGAGTGATTCAGGAAAATCACGGAAAACCTAAATCTGGATGGCCGGAGCTGGATCTGAACCACCGTCCTCCCAAAATGCGACTCCAGTGTGTTACCAATGCGCCACCTCGCTTGGTGAAGGTAATCCGAGACGGCAATACTCCAACAGGATAACGCAATGTACTTATGGTTCATAGAAGACCAAAAACACGCATTTTACTGGACTCACAGCTTATTGTAATACGGACAAAATATCCTCTTGCTTGGTGCTCCGTGTAACCTAAAATACGTTGGTGTTGCTTGGGTTAACCCTCCATTACACGCTCCGCGGACTGTGAGTCCGCAGTTTTCTCTTTCCATCAACAATAAATTATAAAGATTTCCATTTGCGGCTTCTTCAGCCTTGCCCTCCTTCTGTAACGAAGTACTGACAACAATTGGAGTTAGTTATTATTCTCTGAAGAAGTGAACTTGTGAAGTGCGGAGTATCAGTCCGCATGTGTGCGTTCTTATGGCGCAGTTCTATCATCAGTTCTGTTCGAAAAAAAAATATACGTGAAATTTCTCCATTTATGTCAGCAGCAAGAAATGGTCCTGTGGAATGCAGGAATTTTGCATTTAAGAGGCACATGACACTTATTTCATATAAAGCTAAGAGAGAAAAGATTGTTATGGCACGGCCTGCTTTACATAATGACAGTATTGACAGTGGTTGGGAAAAGCGCAGCCAGAAATTATAACATTTCTAAAACGAGACTAAATCTGGCGTGGAGAAAGTTGGTGAGATGTAATGTACACACTCTGTAACAAGAATTACCAGAAGATTGCCATTTATAATTTTTTCCTCACTTCTAAATATTGCTGTCCGAATCAGTGGATATGGAGTTTACAATTTTCCCAGAAAAGATTATCTAAAAATTCTTGCAAAAGAATTGTTGCATATTTACATGGCAATGAATGTCTACCATGTGAATACTAAACAGAAGAGCAAGAATCGTATCACAGAAATTTTGTCATTACTGTAATGTTCTTCGTTTGACTTTAATGATTTATGATTTTGTAGAGGTGCTCAATAAAAATGTTTAACTCTGAATCTACTTTCGTTTATTGCTGAGAAACATAGACATAGTTTTTGCAGTCTTATACTGACAAACTTGTTACTAACTTGCTACTAAATCGATATTAACTAACTTTGGCACGAAGATGATTCTTTATATAGCTTTTCAACACATAGGCTCATTATTGCGATTAATTATGAGATGACACTTAAATTTTCTACAATACAAAGAACTTTGAGTAACTGATAATACATTTAACATTACATTTCATTAGATGTCGCAATAACTGACAATTATTTTTTTAATTATTTTTAGAACAGTAAAAACTGGTGAAATGTATAATAATATACAAGTTGCACAATTATCACGAAAATTATATATTCGATTTGAATTACAATGGATAATCGATTTGAGAAATATACAAGATCGTAATTATTTCGGTTTCATATATTTTTGATTAATGTTTGCTGAAACTAGTTTGCAATTAAGTAAAATGTGGATTATTAAACAATATTAAACAATTCCTAACAATGCATTTTCTAGAACATTCTGTAAAACATATATTGCGGTAATCATATCGGTCAGATAGGATTAAATTACATTGATTATGATCTTTACATAATTAAATACATACATAAAGTCAAACCATGCCGTGAATACCACGTAATCACAAAAATGAAACAAAAGCTCCTTGAACAAAAGGATGGAAATGCAATCGGGTTGTGTTGTAGGAATATGGTATCGGAATCTACTCAAGAGGACTGCTGATGCCGTCACATTACATACCAACGGCTAAAGCTGTTCAAACAGCTCCATGAACAACAACTTGATGCTGTAACTTCTCTGATAGGAAGAAAAAGCAGTTTGACGACGTTTTCCTGTAAGCTGTACAATCAGTTTGCATGCCTGGAACATGTCGTTGCGTGTCTGTGCAGTGAATGCAGTGAAAATAGCAAACCACCACGAATAATTTGTCTGACTTGACAGTGAAGCCGATTTTATAAAAAATTTCTGAACTAATTTACGGATACATTTGTAAAAACAGTAAAAAATCGAGTGAACATGAATTTCGGGGTGTACAGTGAACGTTCTTATTGGTTTAAGGGTAAATTAGGGTTAAAATATTTTATGTACACTATCGATGCTCACATACACTATATTTACGAATACAGTGTTTTATTTATGTTATTTAGACTGGAATATACAGTATTACATTTCCATACCGTAACGTAAGAATTGTTCATGAAAATGATATAAACGCAATGCGGACTCACAGTCCGCACGTGTAAAAAAAGTCGCGCATGTGGCTGAGGGTAAAGTAATACTTGCTCCTGCTGAAGCCCGTGGTTTCCACCCCTACAGTAGGTGGACCAGAACTTTTGCGACACTATCCTGGCTGCTTTTACGACACAGTAGTTCAACAGTTCAATCACATCTCCAATACATCATTTTCAACACAATACTTTATGCACCGCGCAACCACTGTCGAAAAGATTCATTTCCTTCGGAATATACCGCTCCGAGTGTGGTCTGGTTTCGCAAAACGAATTTACATCCTCAGGCGCTTATTTCCTGTAAACAAGATGAATAAAATACAGAAAATCAGAATTTAGCCTAATCAACCCTGTAAACCACATACCAATTGCATTACATGGGTCGTCTACTTATATTTAAGTTATAACCATACATTACACAGAGTTGGAACTAGCTAATCTCTATCATTTATCTCCGAGTAATGTATGGTTATGAGTTTAATGTAAGTAGACAAAGACCCATATAATACATCTGGTGTGTGGTTTACAGGGTTCATAAGGTTAAATTCTGATTTCTGTATTTTCTTTACCTTATATACAGGAAATAAGCACCTGAGGATGCTAGTTTATTTTGCGTAACCGCTCGTGTGGTCTGAAAAAAGAATTTTTAATAGTCGCAGCGGTGTATAGAGAAGATAACATCGTTTTTAACTTCATTACAAATCATCTGATATCCGATTCCAGATGCACAGTGCTACAACCGAGACAAATGCTTTCAGATTTCACAACATTAAAATTTTGGCTGTCAAGAAATTTAACTTTATCAGAAATACTTTTCTTCCCAGATCCGTTCTGCACTTTGTTTCTTCTTCACTTCGACCATCAGAAGTTATTTTGGTGTCCAAATAACAAAACGCATCGTCTACTTTTATTGTCTCGTTTTATTTTTTTATTTATTGAGATTTTCCTTCTATACAGTGGCTTGTCTCCAACATAATAATTAGCCCAGAAATGAGTACACCTAGTACATAAGGTTTTACTCTAACTATTCAGTGTATTCCTCCAGGTGTCTCCATCTTGTGTGTCCTCTTCTTCTGCACATTTTGGATCCAGGTGGTCACAGGTCGTCTTCTTCTTCTTCTGCCCTCAGGTTGCCACTCCAGTACCAATTTCGGTATTCTGGTGCCCTCCACTATCCGTACATTTCGTTCTATCCATCACTTCATCCATTCTTTCTTTTATTTCCATCCTCTTTATTACTTCGGCGTTTCTTCTTTTTTCTTTCCTGGAAATTATGGCAGATCTTGTCCAGAAATCCATCTCTAAAGCTTGTAGTTTCTGAGTGTACTTCAGTTTAATGGCCCAGGTTTCTGCTCCGTACAGAACTACACTTTCTAATACAGATTTATATGTGATTTTTTTCTTTTCATTACATTTCAGCTCCATAGGACTGAGTTGAACATCCCAGTGAGCTTTCGTCCACTGCTAATTCCTTTATTAATTTCTGAGTCTGATTTTCCCTCAATTTCTAAAATGGATTTCAACTAACAGAAAGTGTTATTATTATCATTATTTTAAATTTTCTTTCCCTCTATGTATAGTTCATATGTGTCATTAGTCAAGTATCCAGTTTTATTTCTTTTTTTTTTTCTTTATAATCAATCTTCAGACCCCAATATTTGTATGGTTATGCTAGTTGATTGAACATGTAGTTGGCATCCTCCCTATCTTGTTCTATGACAACTTGATCATCAGCAAATAATAAATGATGTAGATAAACTCCATCTCTGATATCTAACACAATACTATTACATTTCCGGGACCACGTTCTAAGGCAAATATCTATGTAGATTTTGAATAATATTGGTAACATGGGACAGCCTTCCAACACACCTTTGCTTGTTCTAAATTTCTGTGAAAGTGTAATACCAATTTTCACTTCGCAAATGTCTTCTTTATACATCTGTTCTATTATTTTAATTTTGGAAGTATTTATGTTTGCCATATGTAGTGCTCTTCAGAATAGTTTTCTGGGAACAGTATAATACACTTTTTCTAGATCTATAAAAAACCTACATTTTTCGATTTTTCCCTATGTTTCTCCAAAATCTGTCGTAATGTGAAAATATGGTCAACACATGGTCTACCAGCTGTGAAACCGCGTTGTTCTTCTTGGGTTCTAATTTTTTTTCCAATTTGTTTTTAATTATTTTCCCAAAAACTTTCATTAATGTGTTAGTAACACAAATTCCTCGATAGTTCGACCAAATTTTGGGACCCCCTTTCTTAAATATGGTACTAATATAACCTATTATGAATTGTTTGTTCCAAAGAAACCGACGTTGGCGGTGATCGGCAGCAGTGGTGAATATTTACACATATACGTCGCAGTTAGCGAAATTTTCCGACATCTGCTGCTCTTCTAAAGATGGACACTCGATCTGCAACACACGAAAGTTTGTGCCGGATCGAGACTCGAACCCGGGTCTCCCGCTTTTCGCGAGACCCGGGTTCGAGTCCCAGTCCGGCACAAATTTTCTTGTGTTGCAGATCGATTGTCCATCTTTAGAAGAACAGCAGATGTCGGAAAATTTCGCTATTTGCGACGTATATATGCAATATAACCTAGTTTCATTTCCTAAGGTATAAAAACTTCATTTACGTTTTTATTGGATAGCCGCGTAATCAGTTTCACAATTTTGTCACCACCACACTTCAGAAACTCCATATTGATATTCCCTGGTCCAGGTGATTTACCATTCTTCCCTGTACTTAATACCTGAAGTATTTCACTTTCTGAAATTTGGTCTCATCATCATGATGTCCACTTTCATCTGCTGTTCCTTCCTCTATATATTCTTCTCTGTCCTCATTCAATAATTTTTGGAAATATTCTTCCCACTCCCTTTGTGTTACCAGTTGGAGACTGGATTTGACTTTTGTATCTTGCCGAAGCCCTTTTAATATTGAACATGCTTCTTTCGCTCTTCCAAATCCTAGTTTGCTATTCAAAATGTTCAAATGTTTGTAGAGTCAATGGGACTTAACTACGGGGTCATCAGTCCCTAACCTTACAAACTAATTATGAACTACCTACAACTAAGGACGGCACAAATATCCATGCCCGAGGGGGGATTCAAACCCCCGACCGTATTGGCCGTGCAGACCGTGACTGGAGCGCCTCAGTCCCCTCGGCCACCGCGGCCGGCTAGTTTGCTATTAACATTAGCACATGTTCTTTCCCACCCTTTGTTCTTTGCTAACCTTATTTTCTTTTCTACTTCATTTTCCCCCTTGTGTTTCGATCTTGTTCCCTCTGATTTATCATTCAACCACTGAATGAATGCATTTCGTTTTTCTTTGACTGATATTTCTATTTCCTCTGACCACCAATCTGCTGCATGTTTGTGGTTGTTTTCTTTTATGCCCAACACCTCTGATGCTACGTTTTTCACATTCGTTTTTATGTATTCATATATTTCTTCTGTGCTTCCTTAAAATGATTCATCCAGTGTCCTTTTCATCCTGGTCTTAAAGAATGTTCTTATACTTTCGTTTTGTAGGCTATCAATATTAAAGGGTACATTTTGATCTTTGTGGCTACCGTGCGTTGTATTTATGTTACTTGTGTCATTCCTTGCATTCCTCCATGGCCAGAAAGATTTCATTTTTACTAGATAATGGTCTGATCCACACTGGGCTCCTCTATAAGATCTGGCATCTGCTGCCTTGAAAGTACTTGTTTATCTGATGATAATATAATCCATTATAGACCGAAGTTCCGTAGTATTCTGTTGCCAAGTATATTTATGGATGTCCTTATGCTTGAAAAGTGTGTTGGAAATTTTTTAGATAAAATTGTTCACAAATATCAATCAGTCCTTCTTCGTTGTCATTATATTCTGCCTATCCGTGTTTTCGTAGTATTCTACATGACTCTAATTCCTACCATTTCGTTCATGTCTACCATGATTATTAGTTCTTTCCTCTTTGGGATTTTTTCAGTAGTCTCTCTGATGATGTCCCAGAATATATCTTTCTCCTTATCTTTTGTATCATTCGTACGTGCATATACTCCAATAATCACAACTTCCCTGGCAAATAACGTCGTTTCCACAGTAATAATACGTTCATTGATAAATGTCCAAATTGTGATTCTTTTTTTTTTTTCAAACTTTCTTTATCGTGATGGAGACTCATACTTTGCCTATTACAGCTTTTGATACACCACTCTAGATATGTACATAATTGTCAAAAGTTCTTCTTCTCCTTTGCCTTTCCACTTTGTTTCAGAGAGTACGACAACATTCATGTTGAACATGCAAGTTTCTCGGATAGTATATTTATTTTAGTGGAAATACCTTGCACTTTCTAGCATCCAAACATCATTTTTCGTTTTTCATCGCCAGTTCGTCGTCCACAGTTCCAATTTTTCCGAGGCATATTATTAGGTTTTTTAGCATTTTATATTTTTATGTGAGTGTGGAGCTGGCCGACTGCATAACCCCCAGCCTGGAGGACCAGGTAATTTGAATTCAAGGTTTTCTTCCTTTAGCCTTTGATAAGCCAATATCATACTTCAAGGCAGCAGTTGCTGGTTTTGGTCCACCCCCGGTAATGAGTAACGTAGAAATAGATATCATCGGAGTAGTGCAGCAACTAAAATCACTTAACAAGAACAAGTCTTCTGGTCCGGATTGTATACCCATTAGATTTCTATCTGATTATGCTGAAGCGATAGCTCCTTACTTAACAGTCATATACAACCGCTCTCTCATAGAAGGATCTGTACCAAAAGATTGGAAAGTTGCCCAGGTCACCCTATATTCAAGAAAGGCAGTAGGAGTAACCCACTAAACTACAGGCCTATTTCATTGACGTCAATTTGCAGCAGGGTTTTGGAACATATCCTGTATTCAAATATTATGAATTATCTCGAACAGAATGACCTATTGGCCCAAGGTCAACACGGATTTAGGAAATATCGTTCATGCGAAACACAACTAGCTCTTTATTCACATGAAGTGATGGGTGCTATCGATAACGATTCGCAAATCGATTCCGTATTTCTTGATTTCCAGAAGGCTTTTGACACCGTACCTCAGAAACGACTTTTAATCACATTGCGTGTTTACGGTATATCGCCTCAAATTTGCGCCTGGATAGGGGATTTCTTGTCAGAGAGGACACAGTTCGTAGTAATCGATGGTAAGGCATCGACTAAAACAGAGGTGATATAGGGCGTTCCACATGTAGTGTTGTTGGTCCTCTGCTGTTCTTTACTTGCATAAACGATTTAGGGGAAAATCTAAGTAACTCTCTTAAATTGTTTGCAGATGACGCCGTCATTTACCGTCTAGTAAAATCATCTGAAGATCAAAACCAACTGCAGAACGACCTGAATAAGATATCAGTATGGTGTAAAAATTGGCAATTGACTCTAAATAATGAGAAGTGTGAAATCGTCCACATGAGTACGAAGAGAAATCCGTTAAACTTTGTTTACAAGATAAATTAATCAAAAGTGAAGGCCGAATCTCCACAAAATACCTAGGAATTACTATTACTTCAGACTTAAATTGGAAAGAACACGTAGATAATATCGTGGGAAAGGCGAACCAGAGACTGCGTTTTATTGGCAGAACACTTAAAAGATGCAACAGAACTACTAAAGAGACTGCATTCACTAAGCTTGCCCGTCCATTTTTTGAGTATTGCTGCCCAGAGTGGGATCCTTATCAGGTGGGTTAGACGGAGGACATCGAAAGAGTTCAAAGAAGGAGGAGACAGCGTCACGGAAATGATACAGGACCTGGGATGGGAATCATTTTAACAACGGCGGTTATCGCTGCGGCGTGGTCTACTTACGAAACTCTCATCACCAACATTCTCCTCGAAAATATATTGTTGACTCCTACTTACATAGGTAGAAATGATCATCAGAATAAAATACGAGAAATCAGAGCTCGAACGGAGAGATACAGGTGTTCTTTCTTCCCGCGCGCTATTCGAGAGAGGAATGGGAGATAAATAGTATAAAGGTGGTTCGATGAACTCTCTGCCAGGCACTTGAATGTGATTTGCAGAGTATCCCATGTAGATGTAGCATCGCGTTATGTTCTTAGATTACATTCCATTACACTTCTTTTGTTGTTGTTAATGCTCATTTTATAACATTATTTCAAGACACTGGTCTTCCAGGTTATATGCTGTCTCCAATAGAATTCCCATACTCTGTACCATCGAATTCATATGCCGTTAGATCCAGCGGCCTTTCATATGTTGAGCCATTTTAGTTCCTTTTCTGTTGGTCACTCATTTCGGCACTTTTGCAGCCGTTAACAGGAAGGAGTACACTGCGACCTTCCTCTGTGAAACAGATTTTTATAAAACACAGTTTGTTATTTCGGCCTGTTCTGTCTCAAGAAGACTGTTCTCTCAGTAGGATGACGTACAAAAACAATTTGAAACCGCTAGCTTTACAACAAATGATTTTCTGAAAAATCACAGTTTTTCTAAATTTATGGCATAACTATAGAAACTGAAAGAAGGCTACTTGTTTGACAAATGTATTTTCTCGGCGTGTTTATATTTGACAGACGTCTTTCACTTACTTTCATTTCGTATCAGACTGGGCTACGTGAAAGCTTGGCAGGGTTGAGGAATTAGGACAAAATTGTCCGCAGGAGTAGCAGCGATCTGCGATCAACTGTATAAAGCAGCAGTAGCAGCCAGTGATCTCTATGCTACCTGGACGTTGAACTTCAGTTGTCTGAGCGTGCCATCCATAGATGTTCATATATCGATTCTTCCCAAATTCAAATATGGCTGCAATCAAGTAAAAAAGAGAGAGAGAGAGAGAGAGAGAGAGAGAGAGAGAGAGAGAGAGAGAGAGAGAGAGAGAGAGAAGAAAATACGTTTCGATTACGCTTTCATATTAGCCTGTTACATCGCTTATTTACACAAATTTCAAATCAAGAGGTAAGCAAGCAATTCTTTGTTGCGTAATAACTGATGGAAATTCGTAGACTATGCCAAATTTAAACATGGCGGACAATGCGAAAACGTGTGGAAAACATCTGAATGTGCAGGCACGCTGTAATTCTATGCTCAGACACCAGAGTTATACATCCAGTTTGTACACAGATCAATGGTAGCAACCGAAGTCGCAGGCAATGTTGCGATCGCGCCGCCATTCAGTAGCTGTACTGACGACCAGCGCACCAGCACCAGCCGTTCATTCTGAGGATGGCCGTCGGGTAAGTCGAAACGGGCAAATCGTAATACATAGAAAAATTGAGGAGTTTGTGCCTACATTTCACTCTGCAGCCAGAACTACACATCGCCAACGAATAGTGGTGGAGGGCTGATAACGATAAGGGGATGGAAGATAAGGAAGTTGAAAGTTACCTACTTATAACAAAATTCTAAGGTAGGTACGCCAAATAAGGCCACCTTATGTTTTGGCAATTTTTCACCGCCAAACTAGTCAGTCGATTAACTTGACCCCCCCATGGTTCTCACGATTCTTTCTTGAGTACGTGCGTGGCGAGCACGGGGGCCCGAGCCAATGCAGTCTTCCTTCCTTCTTTACTTCCCGGACTGCATTTCCTTTCCCCCTCCCCTCCTTTCGTATCCACACTCCTTCCCCTCCCCACCGGGGGGACTGATAACCTCAGTAGTTTAGTCCCCCTAACCCAACCAAACAACCCAACCCCGATTAACTTGAAACTTCACATTTCTCTGGAATAGCCCTTGAGCTGCTAAGGAAAACAATTAATGATTATTCAAAACAGTGCAAGTATGTGCTAAACTGGAATTTAAAAAACGTAGAAAATAGCCTTATTGGGATACACAGGGTTCACAATAAAACCGGCCGCAGTGGCCGAGCGGTCGGGGGTTCGAATCCCCCCTCGGGCATGGATGTTTGTGTCGTCCTTAGTAGAAGGTAGTTCATAAGTAGTTTGTACGTTTAGGTTCTGATGACCTCGCAGTTAAGTCCCTTAAGCTTAACAAGCATTTGAACATTTTGGTTCCCAATAACGCCACCCCATGTACCCCAACAAGGCCATATCTAGAAAAGTAGGGGTTTGCGACAGTGAAATGCTGAATATACAGTCAAAAACATTTATCAAGTTTTAAAAGAAAAGCAAACAGAAAAATTCAGACATAAACCAATTATTCTGTTTCACAATTGTGACAAGAATATTTTTCAACAATGTCCCTCTTGTCGATCCGGCAAAAGCTGATGAACGCATAGTCCACAGAGTGAGCAGCGAGTCATATCTTCTACCAAGTCCTCAGCCCAGATAAAACAGTACCAAGAAGAAGACACATCGGGTTTCGAGGAGCTGGGGGCTGCTTCAGAGCTTTTTTTTTTTCAAAGTTTTGAGCTCATGTTCTATTGCCCCCGTGCTGATGTTTGAGGATTCTCTTGGAATAAACTTCGGGTTACATTGTTCCCTACGTAATTCAAACTTTTTCTTCTCTGGGTGCGACTCTTCTTCATTTGATGGGTTTTTAAGATGTCGGTGAAGGATCTCCCAGCAGATAATAAAAAGTGAGCTGAGAGTTCTGTTTCAGGAGGCGTTTCACATTTGTCTTTTGAGGTCGGTTTGTTCACTTCCACTCCATCAGCTGCATCGGTTTCACCAGAACTTGCATCTCAGATGTGTCAGCCAGATCAGTAGCATCTTCATCGCCATCTATGGAGTCATCATCCTCCATTACCCTTGTCATGAAATCTTCCACGTTGAGGGTCCGTGTAAGTTCCGGTTTTCTTTCTCAGTGATTTCACTGGAAGTAAAAAATTCAGGAGGAATGAAATTCAGGCAAAGGGGTAGATTCCTGTGCTCCAGAATCCAGCAGATACGTTGCTTGATGTCGAAGCTCTTGGCCACACATTTTCTCAAAGTTTTCCGGATGATACTTTTGTTATTTATCTGTCAGGATTATTTTCCCAGAGTCTAAAGACTTCGTCATCCTAAAATGACTCAAGGGGTTTGAACACAACCCTATCAGTTGGCTGGAGGGCATGGGTTGTGTTGCTTGGAAGGCAGTGAAGCTGGGATAAACAGGTGTGAGAGCCCAATAAGGCCTCTCTGGCCATAATAAGCCCAGTGTGGCCTTATTGGTTTTCTGCCCATCCCGAGCATATTTCTGCAATTTCTAACAAGCTAATCTCAAAATACCTCAAAGGTTTCAAATCTACATAAAATTTGCTAAAGAATCACCAGTTTATGAAAGCAGCCACAAAAATTAATTACTACAGAGCTTAGCAAAAATTTAAATTAGTAGCATAACAAAGACCTAAACTAAAGATACATTTCTGCAACTGAATAACGGAAACCATGGCGCTTCTTGTTTTTCATGTGGAGGACACCGTTTTCGGGCATGTAGGTGCTGCCATACGACTAATTTGGCTATTCGGCACAAACTACACAATGGAGACGAACGATCTCTCCGTGTTGTTGTTGTTGCAGAAAGTCTTCCGTTGTACACCATAGCAGTTCCGTGTCGGTAGCTATAAGAGGGTGGAAGATATAGTGGTTGAAAGTCGTCAGGTTATATAAAATTCTGACTTCATCGATGACTTTTGATACAATAATAGGAAAGAGATTACATACAGCGAAACGCGGTGCACATTCTTCAGTTGTTTTTCTGCAACAAGCGTGCGAATAAAGAAATATAAATGCATATTGCAGTTTGAAAAGTAAAACTACCAACAAAGATGCCAAAGCGTAAGAAAGAAATTTCGCATTCTTGATCCGTTTCTAGAAGACAGAAAACTGGGCTGAAAAGTGAATTTACAGACGATAGAAATTCGAGATTTGTAGGCGTTGTTTATCTTACACTGTAGGCATCAGCGATTTTTAGGTATTCCCATCCCTAAGGGGGAGAAATAGGGGATGAACGGTATTTTGAAAATACGCTGCTATTGAGGCAATTTTGAAGCAAGAAATACAAAAGTTCCGATTTAGATTTTTCATTGGAATTTAAATACATGTGTTTCGACATTTTTGGAAATTCAACCATTCAGCGGGTGAAATTGGGGAAAACCTTTTAAGGGTTCTACTAAGACTATTTTGATGCTAGAAATGCGATAATTTGGATTTGGAACCATAATTAGAATTTAAAAAAGAAAAGGTGTTTCGGGAGGTTTTGAATTCTTCCATCAATGGTGCAATGGCGGTGGGAGGGGGGGGGGCAAGTTGTATCAAAATATTTGATTATGAAAGCATTTTTAAAGGTAAATCTATGATAATTTATATTTAGAAGTAGAAACAAGCAATTCAGATCATCCAGTCTCCGCGTACGAAGCAGCGGGAATTGAACTAGTAAATAATATTTTGAGCGATCTTGACTGTTATTTCATGCAACAACAAAAAAATTGAAGTGGTTTGCACAGGATAGCTGCATCAAACCAGTCTGCGGCCTGAAGACTAACGCTAAGCGCCTAGAAGGAAAGGAGAACGAAACGGCGTCTGATAAGGTAGGCCGTCATTGTGTCTTCCCTGAGGTACCGCCTCCAGCATATATTTTTCCTCGGTAATGGCTTCGTTATCGGAAATCCGTTAGGTTACTAGGCGCAGTGTACAGTCATGTGGCAGAAAAAATGTCTCGCAGTTACTCTCGGAATCTGCTAGACCTGAACGGTGGATGATGACTCCTTCAATACGGCAGTCGTTCCATTCATGCATGCGGCAGCGGTGGGAAAGTAGTTTCATTGCGAATACAGTACACACTCCATTAGTTCAGTATTCAACATGTAAACTGCACCTCTGTTAAATGAAAGAATTTTAATGCGATGAACTGCGGCGTGTTTTAGAAGTGCAGAGGGAACGTTGCGGAAACGTCTTTTGTGTGACCTGCAACAATCGAATCCGCACTTGTGTAATATTTCTATGTTTGTTTAGATTTTAAGTCTGTGAAATATTCTCTTTTTGAGCAAACTGTATGTGGATGTAAGGTTTTTCACCCCTAAGAAAGACTAGACAAGTATGGAACAGAAATGAAGAGAACGCATCTTCTCTGACCTTGTCCTCCAAGATCATCTTCCAGACGATTCTGAACACACCGGACAAGCGGTATGGTCCATCCGCAACATCTCACCTCTTTAGATCATTCATCTACGTCCGTCTACCACTTAGCTACATCAGTATTACATGACTGGGTGTAACATAGAGGGAAATTAATGCTTAACACGTTGACTGTCGCGATGACATCAGAAACGCAATAGTGAAGTAAATAATATATTAAGCTCCAAAGAATATGTAACATATACACTTAACAAGACTTTATGTACTTATATATGAATGAATGTATGTATGTGTTTCAGTGTGCGTGTGTGTGTGTGTGTGTTTGTGTTTATATGTGTGTGTGTTGCTGTGTAAATATTTCACATCTCCTCCTAAATTACTGGACCAATTTCAGCTAAATTTGGACTTGGTATGAGACAAAAATCTCTATGAGCCTATCAACGACACATAGTTCAGGATATATGAGGTCACAAACAAAATTCGCGTAAAACGACCACACCGTGTGAGAATTTTCCACAACTTCTCCAAAACCAATTGGCCGATTTCAGCCAGATTTGTTACAAATATTCTTTACCGAAAAGAAACAAACGCTATGGGGGTAAAATCCACCTTCAACTTATAGTCAAGGAATTTTGATGACATGAATGACAAGAGTCCCATCACGAGACGTAACTTCTTCCATCTATCCAAAAGTCAACAAAGTTTCAGCCGACCAGCTGCATAAAAATGGTTTACATGCATAAAACGTGTTCTAGGTTTCGGCAAAAGTAATTTTGCCTTCTTCAGAAGTAGGCCTATTACCTAATAAAATATAACACACAAATCATATCAATAATAGTAAAATACAAAAGTGTTTCTAAAATAAGTAAGAAATTAAAATTACAGCATTAGATTAATTTCTTACTTATTTTAGAAACACTTTTGTATTTTACTATTATTCATATGTTTTGTGTATTATATTTTATTAGGTAATACTTCTGAATAAGGCAAAATTACTTTTGCCGTAACCTAGGTCAAGGTTTATGCATGTAAACCATCTTTATGCAGCTGGTCGGCTGAAACTTTGTTGACTTTTGGATCGTGTTCCACCGTTGCTGAACTGCAGCCATGTTTAAAATTTTTCCATCTACTGTTTGGGAATGAGAGCACTTGACGACCTGTAAACTCTTTATCTCTGGCAACCCCAGTAAAATGAAAGGACATGAGTTTATCGCTTACTAATTTTCCAACAATCATTCATGACAATTACGGTATTCGCTGTTGTTGTTGTTGTGGTCTTCAGTCCGGAGACTGGTTTGATGCAGCTCTCCGCCCTACTCTATCCTGAGCAAGCCTTTTCATCTCCTCATAAGAACGGCAACCCACATCCACTTGAATCTGCTTACTATACGAATCTCTTGGTCTCCCTCTGCGATTTTTACCCCACACACTTCCCTACAATGCTAAATTTACGATTCCTCGATGTCTAAGAATGTGTCCTACCAAGCGATCCCTTCTTTTAGTCAGGGTATGCCAAAAATTCCTTTTCTCACCAATTCTGTTCACTACCTCTTCATTAGTTACGCGATCTACCCACCTAATCTTCAGCATTCTTCTGTAGCACCACATTTCAAAAGCTTCTATTCTCTTCCTGTCCGCACTGCTTATCGTCCATGTTTCACTCCCGTACATGGCAACACTCCACACAAATGCCTTCAGAAAAGACTTCCTTACACTTAAATTAATATTCGATGTTAGCAAATTTCTCTTTTTCAAAAATGCTTTTCTTCCCATTGCCATTCTGCATTTTATATCCTCTGTACTGCGACTGTTATTTTACTACCCAAGTAACAAAACTCATCTACCACCTTCATTGTTTCGTCACCTAATCTAATTCCTTCAGCATCGCCTGATTTTCTAAGACCGCATTCCATTATTTTTGTTTTGCTCTTGTTAATGTTCATTTTATACACTCTCTTCAACACACTGTCCATTCCATTCAACTGCTCTTCCAGGTCCTTTGCTGTCTCTGACAGAATTACAATGTCATCAGCAAAACGCAATGTTTTTATTTCTTCCCCCTGAACTTTAATCCCTATTCCAAATTTTTCCTTGCTTTCCTTCACCGCCTGCTCGATGTACAAATTGAATAATATCGGAGAAAGGCTACAATCCTGTCTTACTCCCTTCCCAACTGATGCTTCCCTTTCATGCCCTTCGAGTCTAATAACTGCCGTCTGGCTTTTGTACAAGTTGTAAATAACTCTCCTTTCCCTATATTTTACCCCTGCTGACTTCAGAATTTGATAGAGTGTATTCCAGTCAACATTGTCAAACGCTTTCTCCAAACGGTATTCGCTATGACACTACAATTCATTACTTCTTCACTGCTAATTCTATTCCTCAGACTTCTTACAGGCAGTAGACACACATACCACTGAATGTACGTTTCAAAGTTCATGAGATATAAGGTTATAAACAATTACGACCATTAAAACTCCTCATCAAGCATTCGCGTTTCGGTGTATTAAATCTACAAAACTAAATATTTTTCAGACGTATGCACTTATAGCACTAAATGTAGCTTACGATGCACAGTTCAGGAGATAAGACGACATGTACAAAGAAATGCATGAAATTCTATCCCAATAGTCATGATGTTATAATTTATTACGTCTTTACTACCAATTCGCACCAAATTTCGGAAATAGCATCATAATATTCCAGTCTAGGAACCTGGAAAAATTTATTATTCTTCAGATCACGTGGTCATAAGGCTGTAACTGCATGAAAAGGAAATGAAATGTACAGGGAGTGGGGAAGGGGGTGCTGGACAGAGAGAGCAGGAGGAGGATTAGCGTTTATCATACACCCCCGTGAGTATGTGTACATACAGAATTGCAATTACAGGCAACCGGCTACTGCTCGTTGTGTATATGTCAACGTACACGTGGACTAGTACAGCTTTAGACAAAGCCTACTGGCCTATTGTATGTCGTTCTATTTTTGGGTACAGCGTCGTATCCGACCAGTAGAGTTAAGTGCTGAACCCCAAACGTGTCATGGTATACACTGTACTGCATGTTAACCACGCGAACAATAGTCGGTTGCCTAACTACAACTCTGTATGATCACGAAACCTAATCTGTAGGGTATAAAAGGGTGTCCGACAGCCTCCGTTGATCAGTCTTCTGTGGTAGCCGCAAGTGTCAACATGGGCTCCTCGAATGCGCTAAGCATCCAACAGCTACGGGAAGGAAGAAAAGACCGACGGACGAACGTATTGGATTGTGGCTATTACTGCAAAACTTGGACAATCTGGATATTGACATTTGTGACATAAATTACGCCGAAAACGCAATGCTCCTCTGTAAGAACAACTTTGAGGTCTCAACACCAATTACAGAGCCTTTTCCGACAACGTTTGGTAGTTAAAATTTGCGTTCAAGTGGATGTCAGGAGCGGACAGAGAAGATCCGGACTGTAATGTTAAAGAAGGATCTTTAAACTCCTACCGAAGTAGTTAATTTGACAAGTTCGTCACTGTAAGGCGTTGTGTTAAGGCCACGTTTTTCTCCCACATGGTAGCACCGGTGTAGTAGCAAGAGCAATACTAGAGAAACTCGCCAAGGAAGAATTGGAAAACATCTCGAGGAAATATGCGAATCCTGTGGCTATACCGTATAAACTGGAATTATCCGATGTTCAGCTGGATGTTTTAATGGAACAACCCCCTGCTGTAATACACCAGCTTCGTGTAGGTGACTTCTGTCTGCTGGATTTGGACATTACGCAAGATTTTGTCTGTATTTTTAACAAAGTGGAGATGTGCGACCATCTTGTATGCAACCGCGACTTTCTTATGGAAGGAAGAATGCACAGGAAACAGTAATGTGATTGTAGACAACGATAAGACAGTTGGGATAGATTGTTTAATGTGGTTGACATCAGTTGCTGAGTAAAAATATATAATAAATTTGTCAAATCAAGAGCCCCGGTGTCAACAAAGATGTTGGTAAACACATTATCGATTTTGTAAAGAGTCCAGACAGGCGATTGCGAGAGATGTTTACTTCTTCACTGGGCCAAGAACATCGAATTACCAGAACATCGAATTAATTTTACCTCTAATTTCCGTGACAGCGTTACGGAAATGATACAGGATCTGGGGTGGGAATCATTACAACAACGGCGCTTATCGCTGCGGCGTGGACTGCTTACGAAACTCCAATCGCCAACAGTCTCCTCCGAATGCGAAAATATATTGTTGACTCCCACTTACATAGGTAGAAATGATCATCAGAATAAAATACGAGAAATCAGAGCTCGAACAGAGAGATTCAGGTGTTCTTTCTTCCCGCGCGCTATTCGAGAATGGAATGGGAGATAAAATAGTATAGCGGTGGTTCGATGAACCCTCTGCCAGGCACTTAAATGTGATTAGTAGAGTATCCCACATAGATGTAGATGTAAGATGTAGTTGCTGGTAAAACAGGAATAGGTCTGATAATGAATAATAAAAACAGGAATGCGGATAAGTTACTATGAACAGCGAACACCAACCACGGTAGTAGTGCCAGCTAGCTCTGTCGCTGATAACGAACTGGAAGTAAAGTATGAGGAGATAAAAGAAATTATTCAGGCAGTCAAGGGAGACGAAAATTCGATTGTGATGACGTACTTGAACTCTGCAGTAGGAAAGAAAAGAGAATATTCTAAGTGAATATGGACTGGAGAAAAGGAATAAAAGAGGCGATCTCTTGGTAGAATTTTGTGCAGAGCACAATTTAATCTACATCTACATCTACATGGGATACTCTGAAAATCACATTTAAGTGCCTGGCAGAGGGTTCATCGAACCACAATTATTCTATTTATCTCCCATTCCATTCTCGAATAGCACGCGGGAAGAAAGAACACCTGAATCTCTCTGTTCGAGCTCTGATTTATTTTATTTTATTCTGATGATCATTCCTACCTATGTAAGTGGGAGTCAACAATATATTTTCGCATTCGGAGGAGAATGTTGGCGATTGGAGTTTCGCCTCAGCGATAAGCGCCGTTGTTGTAATGATTCCCATCCCAGATCCTGTATCATTTCCGTAACGCTGTCTCCCCTGTATCGCGACAATACGAAACTAGCTGCCCTTCTTTGGACTCTTTCGATGTCCTCCATCAAACCCACCTGATAAGGATCCCACACTGGGCTGCAATACTCCAAAAATGGACGGACAAGCGCAGTGTATGCAGTTTCTTTAGTAGTTCTGTTGCATCTTTTAAGGGTTCTGCCAATAAAACGCAGTCTCTGGTTCGCCTTTCCCACGATATTATCTACGTGTTCTTTCCAGTTTAGGTCTGAAGTAATAGTAATTCCTAGGTATTTTGTGGAGTTTACGGCCTTCACATTTGATTGATTTATGTTGTAAACAAAGTTTAACGGATTTCTTTTCGTACTCATGTGGACGACTTCACACTTCTCATTATTTAGAGTCAATTGCCAATTTTTACACCATACTGATATCTTATTCAGATCGTTCTACAGTTGGTTTTGATCTTCAGATGATTTTACTAGACGGTAAATGACGGCGTCATCTGCAAACAACCTAAGAGAGCTACTTAGATTTTCCCCTAAATCGTTTATGTAAATAAGGAATAGCAGAGGACCAATAACACTTCCCTGTGGAACGCCCGATATCACCTCTGTTTTAGTCGATGCCTTACCATCGATTACTACGAACTGTGTCCTCTCTGATAAGAAATACCTTATCCAATTGCAAATTTGGGGCGATATACCATAACCACGCAATTTGATTAAAAGCCGTTTGTGAGGCACGGTGTCAAAAGCTTTCTGGAAATCAAGAAATACGGAATCGATTTGCGAACCTTTGTCGATAGCACCCATCACTTCGTGTGAATATAGAGCTAGTTGTGTTTCGCATGAACGATATTTTCTAAATCCGTGTTGACCTTGGGTCAATAGATCGTTCTGTTCGAGATAATTCATAATATTTGAATACAGGATATGTTCCAAAACCCTGCTGCAAATTGACGTCAATGAAATATGCCTGTAGTTTAGTGGGTGACTCCTACTGCCTTTCTTGAATATAGGTGTGACCTGTGCAACTTTCCAATCTTTTGGTACAGATCCTTCTATGAGAGAGCGGTTGTATATGACTGTTAAGCAAGGAGCTATCGCTTCAGCATAATCAGATAGAAATCTAATGGGTATACAATCCGGACCAGAAGACTTGTTCTTATTAAGTGATTTTAGGTGCTGCACTACTCCGATGATATCTACTTCTATGTTACTCATTACGGCATCTGTTCGTAATTCGAAATCTGGAATATTGGTTTCGTCTTCTTTGGTGAATGATTTTCTAAAAGCTAAGTTTAGTAACTCTGTTTTAGTAGCGCTGTCATCGGCAGGATCGCCATTACTATCACGTAGTGAAGGTATTGTTTGTGACTTTCACCGAGTATATTTAACATATGACCAAAATCTCTTTGGGTTTTCAGTCAAATTACGAGAAAGAGTTTCGTTGTGATAAATGTTGTACGCATCTCGCATTGAAATCCTCGCTAAATTTCGAGCTTCTGAGTACAATCGCAAATCCTGGGGATTTCGTGTTCGTTTAAATTTAGTATGCCTTTTCCTTTGTTTTTGCAACAGTGTCCTAACCTGTTTTGTGTACCAAGGGGGATCGCCTCCTTCTTTTATTAATTTATTAGGTATAAAACTTTCAATTGCTGTCGATACCACTTCTTTGAATTTGAGCCACATCTGGTCTACACCTACGTTTAGTGTTAGAAACGAGTGGAAGCTGTCTTTCAAGAAGTAATGTATTTTGTTTCTATCTGCTTTCCTGAACAAATATACTTTGCGTTTATTTTTGGTAACTTTGGGACTTTCGATATTCAATTTCGCTACTACAGCTCTGTGTTCACTAATACCTGTATCCGTTTTGATGCTCGTTATGAGCTCAGGATTATTTGTTGCTAAGAGATGAAGTGTGTTTTCACATCCATTTACAATTCTAGTTGGCTCATGAACTAATTGTTCGAAGTAATTCTCAGAGAATGCGTTGAGTACAATTTCACACGATGTTTTATGCGTACCTCCTGATTTGAAAATATAATTTCACCAACAGATCGAGGGTAAATTAAAATCACCACCTACTATTATCGTGTGAGTCGGGTACGTTTTTGTAATTAGACTCAGGTTTTCTTTGAACCTTTCTGCCATTGTATCGTCAGAGTCAGGAGGCCGGTGAAAGGAACCGATTATTAACTTCTTACGATTTTCGGGTACAACCTCTACCCATAATAGCTCGCACGAACTATCAACTTCAACTTCGATACATGAAATACTACTTTTGACAGCGACAAACACGCCCCCACCTATTTTGTTTAATCTATCCTTTCTGAACACCGATAGATCTTTTGAAAATACTTCTTCTGAACTTATTTCCGGCTTGAGCAACTTTCGCTGCCTATAATGATGTGTGTTTTGGTGCTTTCTATTAACGCTTGCAGTTCTGGAACTTTCCCGACACAGCTACGACAACTTACAACTGTTATATCGATAGTTTCCGGATCTACATTTCTCCTGTGATCCACCTGAACCCTTTGAGATTGCCCATTTTCTATTTCCCCGAAGCTCTTTATCCTAAAAAACCGCCCAGTCCACGCCACACAGCCCCGCTACCCGTGTAGCCGCTTCCTGCGTGTAGTGGACTCCTGACCTATTCAGCGGAACCCGGAAACCCACCACCCGATGGCGCAAGTCAAGGAATCTGCAGCCTACACGGTCGCAGAACCGTCTGAGCCTCTGATTCAGACTCTCCACTCGGCTCTGTACCAGAGGTCCACAGTCGGTCCTGTCAACTATGCTGCAGATGGTGAGCTCTGCTTTCATCTTGCAAGCAAGACTGACAGTCTTTACCACTTCAGTTAGCCGGTCGAAACCTGAGAGGATCTCTTCAGATCCGAAGCGACACACATCATTGGTACCGACCTAAGCCCCCACCTGCAGTTGGCTGCACCCCGTACCCTTCATGGCATCCGGGAGGACCCGTTCCACATCTGGAATGACTCCACCCGGTATGCACACGGAGTGCACGTTGGCCTTCTTCCCCTCTTTGGCAGCCATCTCTCTAAGTGGCTCCATCACCCGCCTAACGTTGGAGCTCCCAACTACAAGTAAACCCACCCTCTGTGAAAGCCCGGATCTTGCAGGCTGGGTGGTGACAGGGTGAGAGACACCACCCGACACAGGAACGTCGTCCTGAGCAGACAGCGCCTCAAACCTGTCCGCAAGACGAACCGGGGAGGCCTCACGATCGGTCCCCCGGAATGTCTTGCGCCTCCTGCCATGCACTGGAGCAACCTCCCACGCAACCACGGGTGGGATGTCTGCCTCACTGCTAGCAGTTTCAGGGCATGTCGCTGCCGCAGGCCGATCGGTGGAGACGACGGGAGTCCGTTCGGTCCCCACCGCCGGCCAACAACAACGACGCCCATCGATCGCAGCTTCCAACTGTGCAACCGAGGTTGAAGCTGGGAGCGAAGTGTCACCAGCTCAGCAGTCACAGTCCCTATTCATGATTACAGTGCCAACAAAAACAAAAACTACAGTCGCAATGCGTTCAAAGGAAAACTAAACTGTTCGTTAGAACGCGGATGTGAATCCAATACGCACGACAGCTCAGTATAACTTTACAAATTGAGACGAGAAAGTGTAGACGAAAATCAAAATACTATATGTCGCTTCTAATCAGAAAATAAAGACAGGCGACTGTCGCGACGCGGTTCACACGGACGAATAATACACTAACCAGATATTTAACGTGAATATGAATCAAATAAAAACGCGAGCACACAATAAATTTAATCCACTAAAGGGAAAACGCACTGAAAAGTAAAAATATGTAGCTTCTAGAGAGAAGCCGGTTACACTTACAACTGATAAATTACTGCTACGCCACTGGAGAGGTGTGCTCTGGACGACGTCCGCTGGGCGACAAGCACTCGGTTTAATCATCACGAAAGAAGGTTATATACGTGGAAAAGACCAGGAGACACTGGGCGGTTCCAGATTGACTTTATAATGGTAAGGCAAAGGATTAGAAACCATGTATTAAACTGTAAGACATATCCAGTGCAGATATAGACACTGACCACAACTTGTTATGAACTGTAGATTAAAACTTAAAACACTGCAAAAAGGTAGAAAATTAAGTAGATGAAGAAGAATGGGTTGCTCTGAGAGATAGAGTAGTGAAAACCGCAGAGGATCATATATGCAGAAGGACAAGGCCTAATAGAAATCCTTGGATAACACAGGAGATACTGAACATAATTGATGAAAGAAGAAAATATAAAAATGCATCAGATGAAGCAAGCTAGAAAATGACGTTGACAGGAAGTGCAGAATGGCTAGAGGAGAAATGCAATACCGTAGAAGAATACAACTAGAGGAAAGATAGATATCGCATACAGGAAAACAAAAGAAACAGTTTGAGACAAGAAAAGCAGCAGCATGAATGGAAAACTAGTACTAAGCAAAGAATGGAAAGGTGAAAAGTGGAAGGAATATATAGAAGGCCTATACAAAGGCAATGAACTGAAACGCAGTATTCTAGAAATGGAAGATAGAGTAGGCGATGATAAGAGATATGATACGGCGAGAAGAATTTGACAACCAAAAGATTTGAGTCGAAACAAGGCCCCTGGAGTATATGATATTCCGTCAAAACTGCTGATGTCCTTGGGACAGACAGCCATGATGAAATTGTTCCACCAGGCATGCATGATGCATGTAACAGGGGAAAATAGCCTTCGACTACAAGAAGAATATAATACTTCAAATTCCAAAGATTTACAGACGAATGAGAAAACTGGTGACATCCGACGTTGGGGAAGATCAGTTTGGATTCAGAAGAAACGTAGGAACACGGGAGACAATACACATATTACGAATTATCTTAGAATGTAGATTAAGCTAAGGAAAGGCAAACCTACGATTTTAGCGTTTGTAGATCTAAAGGAAGCTTTTGACAATGTTGAATGGAAAACACTCTTTAAAATTTTGAAGGTAGCAGGGGTAAAAGTTAGGGAGCGAAGAGTTATAGTCAACTTGTACAAAACCCAGAGCGCTGTTATCAGAGTCGAAATCATGAAAAGGTCGCAGCGGTTGGGAAGGGAGAAGACAGGGTTGTAGCTTTTCCCCAATGTTGTTCAATCTGTACATTGAGCAAGCAGTGGAGGAATGGAAGGAGAAATTTTGAGAGGGAATTATAGTTCAGGTAGAAGAGATAAAAGCTTTGCGGTTTGCCAATTACATAGTAATTCTATCGGAGCAAAGGACCTGGAAGAGTAATTGAAGGGAATGGAAAATGCCTTGAAAGGAGGGTATAAGATGAGCATTAACAAGGGTAAAGCTAGGGTAATGGAATGGAATGTCAGAAAATCAAGCGATGCTGGAGGAATTAGATTAGGTAATGAGACAATAAAAGTAGTAGATGAGTTTTGTTATTTGAGTAGCAAAATAACTTTTGATGTCAGATGTAAAGAACACATGCAGAATGGCTATGGGAAGAAGCAAAATTTGTTGACATTCAATACTTGTTTAAATGTTAGGAAGTTCTGTCTGAAAGCATTTGTCTGGAGTATAGCATTGTATGGGAGTGAAACGTGAACATTAAGGAGTTCAGACAAAAAGATGATAGACGCTTTCGAAATGTCGTGCTACAGACGAATGATGAAGATTAGATCACATAATTAATGAGGAGGTGCTGATTTGTGGAGAAAAGGAGTTTCTGGCATATTCTAAGAGAAGGGATAGGTTGATTGGGCACATTCTGAGACATCAAGGTATCGTCAAGTTAGCACTAGATGGAAGCGTGTGTGGTAAAACTCGTAGAGGGAGACCGAGGGACGAACAAAGTAAGCAGATTCAAAAGGTGGTAGGTTACCGTTGGTATTCTCAGATGAAGAGATTTGCACAGGGCAGGGTAGCGAGTAGAGCTGCACGAAACCAGTTTGCGGACTGAAGACAACGCACGAGTTATTGCAATAAAGAGGATTTTACATTCATTAAGAACTTTTATTTGCAATTTCGTATGTTAATTTGCATCTGGAATAATTAGGATAAAGTGCAGTTTTTTTTTTCTAGTGAAAAGACTGTACCACGAAGTGATTAGAGGGCCCGCAAGACAGGTATGTGGTTTGGGATGGATGCCTATCAGGTGGAACGCAATTAAGGGATTTTTTTTTTTTTGGTTTTTTTATTTTTTTGCGTATTGTACTACACAATTATTACTGAGTCCTAGGAGGAACGCAAAACTGTGATCAAGCCACGATCAGAAAAGCCCCTCTCCGTGTGTGGAACACACCTGATCCGGTGAGATGAGGTCAATCCCTCCCCCCTCTCAATGACGTCAAAACAGAGGACCACGATCGAAGCAAATGTTCAAATGTTAGTACAGCGTATGGGACTTAACTACGGGGTCATCAACCCCTAAACTTACAAACTAATTATGAACTAGCTAATACTAAAGACGGCACAAATATCCATGCCCGAGGGGGGATTCGAACCCCCGATCGTAGTGGCCGTGCATACTGTGATGGCGCGCCGCAGAACGCTCGGCTACCGCGGCCGGCAATCGAAGCCGGGTACAGTGTTACAAAGAGAAAGATGAGCTTGCATCCCACTTATAATGGTAGTTCCCTTCACCAGTTCAGGGTACAAAGCAGTTCGCTACAGAACACAGGCGTCAGGTGTTTCTAGAGAGATGGTATTTCCGCGCGCTCCCTACTGAGAAGTCATTCCAGGAAACGTACTGCGTGCTGCGACGTTCGTCCTGCATGTATTTCGCTGGCATCGTCAGATAACGGGAAGCGAGACATCGTAGCATCCTGCCAGCTAAACAAAAACCCCAACATCACCAAATTCCCAGAATAGTGCCGTCATCAACACGTGTCGAAGAGGAGGAGGGGGGGGGGGGGGGGGGAAGCGCCACACCCTAGACCCAACCCTACGAACGCCTGTGTGTATATGTATACGTGCGCGCGGTGGTAGGATGAGAGAAGGATCCAATAATTGACATACAATGCTAAATTTGCTATATTGTAGGGAAGCGCTTAAAAAGAAAGACATTATTTGTTGCTGAGAGTTCAATTTGCGAAATTTATTTCAGCGAGTTTCTCTTCGGAATGCGAACGTGTATTGTTAGCACACACCTTCATAGGGAAACATGATCATCATAATAAAATAAGAGAACTCAGTTCGAAAACAGAAAGATTTAGTTGTTCCTTTTTCCCGAGAGCAATTAGAGAATGGAACTACACAGAAAAATTGTGAAAGTGTTTCGATGAACCTTCTGCTGTGTTCTTCAGACTTGCAAGAGTATCCATGTAGATGTAGAATATCGCCACAGTTCTGGGACTGGATTCGTGATTTCCTGTCAGAAAAGACATAGTACGTAGTAACTGACAGAAAGTCATCGAGAAAAGCAGTATTTATATCTGGCTTTCCCCAGGGAAGTGTTACAGGGCTCCTCCAGTTTCTTGTCCTCACAATCTTAGCAGCTCTCTTGGACTGTGTAGGAATGATGCTGTCAGTTAGTATAATAACCAGAAGATAAAAAACAAATAGATTTTGATATCTGTATAGTGCGAAAACTGGCAGTTGACACAAAATAATGAAGATGACTAAAACAAATTGTTAAGCTTCATTTACACGGCATATCAGTCAGATCTACAGGCCGTAAATTAAGCTAACTTGGAAATAATAATTACTGACAACTTTAATTGGAAGGACGGCATAGATGATATTCTGGGGAAGGTGAACTATAGGCTATGTTTTATTGGCTAAACACTACGAAGATGCAACACTTCTCTTTAAGAAACTGCCTACACCATGGTTGTTCGTACTAGTGTCAAGGCGTAGAAATTTGAAAATCATTAAAAGAAAGGCATTATTCGTTGCGGCGAGATCTATTTACGAAATTTCTTTCAAGAACGTTCTCCTCCAAATGGGAATATATTTTTATGGGGAGACAAATATTGGACTTCCTGGGTCGGAAAGGGTCTTATCGGTTTAGCCGCCCCCCCCCCCCCCTTACTCATATCAGGTTACAGTGTCAGCTGCTGCCCTTACTGTCACAGATTGGGTTACAACAGAAGCACTGCTGGTGTCTGGCTAGGTCACGAAGCCTATCGTTTACCTTGTCCTCGTTGTGTGCAAAAATGTCCGAACGACCTCCTTATGTTTGCTATACGCTTAACCTCCTCACCCCTTTTTGTGTTCAAAAGTATTCGATCGCCATATGCTTACTATTCGCCTAATTCCAACCCCCTAATCCCCCTTCCGCCACCCCCATATCTCTTCTTCGCTCAGATGTATCCGTTCTCCAGATGCCATTTATATGCCACCTTTCCTGCCAACGCCTACCCCCTTTTAGTGTTCAGATCTATCCGAAAGACCTCCATTATGCTTGCTATATTCTCAAGACCAACCCCCCGCGCCCCTTTTCTGCTCAAAAGTATCCGAACGATCTACAGTTGGCAGATATACGCCTTACGTTAATAAATGATCCCCTGCATTTTGAAAAAGACAATAGCCGAAATTTTTTTTAGCGAGAAACTAGATGACGCTATGGTCACGCCCTTCTCCTGCCTGTGACGTAATCCAAGATGACATCTACTGGGAAATTTTAAATTTCCTCGAATGCTATTGGCAATACCCGATTTATTTATTTATTTATTTATTTGGCAGTGAAAACTTACAATTTTCGCCACTAGATGTCAGCACCACAACTCCCCAGCCCTACCTCACTACGAAATTAGCGAGAACGTAAGTCTGTGTGCTTCAACAGCCAGTCAAGAGAAGCCATACTCAACGGTACCATACTGGGTTCAAGTACAGGTTGTAAACATTCAACGACAATTGTTGAAGTATTTTGGGTGGAACTATGTTTGCATTAACAATTTCCGATAAACATTTTGTTAACCTGCTTTGTAATAGTCTGCAGGTAAAGAGAAGAAGAGAACACATAGCGGCATACTCGGATGGAACTGAAACACGTCCACTGGTGTAGTCGTGTACCATTTTTAGTTATTCATTACTCTAAAGTGTTTCTCCGCCATTAATATTGTCTATTTGTATGTCAATTATTTTTTCCTTTATTAATGATCAATGACCCATGTTTATATATGTTTCCAGCTGTGTGATAGAACTCGCGTGTTCGTATGAATGTCGAAAGTTGCTTTTAATATCTACCGACTGTCGCACAATGGCTTACAGTCGACGCCTCGCGCTTTAGGCCTCGTTTGCTGTAGTTAAGAACTCATGGCTTCGTTTGTCGTCTGCACTGCCGTCTGCTGGGTGGCCAGAGACAAGCTTACTTGGCAAGATGGCGAGGTGGCCGTGATCTTAGTAGGTGACAAAAGAGACCTCTCTGGAGCTCTAATAGAGGGTATTGTCTTCTTCAGGTAGCGAGGGTAAGTAGACAGTATGCTCTGAACGCGCTCTGGATCGCTTTTAACGCGCCCCGTGTGTGGCAGGGAAGGCTTTTCATGTGGCCTGAGGCATTGTTGCAACTGCCGAAGTGAGTATATCGTCGAATCATGCTGAGGGGATGGCATGCTGTTAGAACTTTACTTTGTTCGTGACCAGGCAGTCTTGATTTAACAGTGAGTAATTCTTTCACTATGCGGGGTGAAGTGTTTCTTAATTTACAGAACTAGAGTAATTCAGTACTTTTTCTTTTCATTCTGGTGATGATTTTGTATCTGGTTTTCTCAAGTTAGAATTCATTCATGTGTGTGGGTTTCAGCCTTTGAGTAAACTTGGAATGTCTGAATTTCCTTGTTGTTTTTAACTAACGTTTTCACGTCGTGTCTGGATCTGCGAGTATGCTAAATATTTTCTGGATTGATTCCATCTTTCCTGTCTTGGTATGAAACAATTGCGCAACGTGCTTTCATGCTTTCATAACGGTCATTACTTTGGCCTTCAGCCATGCTTTTAGCGATACTAGCGTTCTTCATTATGAATTCTCGTGTGTGCTCTAATTGCTTATTCTAAATTAATTCCTTTTTGTAAATTCTATGTAATTGACTAGGATCACATACTACGTGTTACTTAAGGATAGTATGCTGCTGCCTCCCTGCACATGAGTTCATTTGGTGCACAGTTTATTTTAATTTGTGCTTAAAGACACCCGCTATCTCATCAAAATGCCGCCGGCGCTTTGTTTCGCCGCTGCTATCAAGTGTTGCCGCATGAGTAATGTGTCACAAGCATGATGCGCATGTCTGTGAGTGAATGAATGTGCTTTCCTTTATCCACTGTGTATTTGCAAATTTCCTCCCACATTACCTCCATATTCATAAAGGCCAGAAACAATTTTTTACGGGCAGTAACTTTATGATTTAATTCACTTTTGTACAAGGTGTATGCTTTATTATGCTTAATTTGGTCTCCCTACATTTACTTGCTTGCTTATTTTATTGAATAGGTAATGATTTAAAGTATCAAACCTCTGCTTTATAATTTCATGGTCCCTGTCCCGTATTTAATTATCTACTCCTTTTTTAACATTAATTTTGTGTTTGTTAAAACGTTGGCTGCTCCCTTAAGGAGCAAGTACTGTGACCACTCGCAAAGTAGTTTAGAGCAGCAGTGAGCATTGTAACTTGCAGTTGCAATTCTCAACTGCCCGAGATCTTTCATAGAAAATTTAACAAGCTACTTTCAAAATGAAGAAAAAGAAGAACAAAGGAATTCGTGCATGGCAGTTTGTATACTTCATATTATTCCAGTCAATGACATATTCACAATTTCCGTCTTTTAAGGCCTGTTCGTGGCCATGGACAAGCGCCACCGTAAGGTAATTGGCGTAGAGTTTGTCATAGGTGCGGAGTATGGTCGGCCTTTGGTGGGCATTTCATAAGTACGTCACATACTCCACATCATCACCTAGACGAAGGGTGATCATAGGAAAGGAACAGTGTCCCAGTAACCATAAGAGTAGATCTGTGTCTAGTGTGCATGTGCAGCTTTGTGTCTGACAGGGTAAACCATTACACAGTCACACTCACTGGTTTCGTTGACGAGGGCTCTCATACCTCGGCATAGCTCCTATACTGCAGACACCAGAAGACACTGGAGTCAGTGTTCACGTGTGTCAGGATCATCATACGTTTGGTGACACAATTTTATGCATGTCGGCGAGTCGCTGATTTGTGTTGATGTCATTATTGACCAGCGATACCACAACCCACGGACCTCTGTTGGTAGTAGGAGGGGGTTAAGTATGTTCTCCCATAATCGCCGTTAATTGACTGTCGGGTATCTGATTTCGTATTTGTGGACTGGTGAGTGTCCGCAAAGTTTTTGATATACACTCCTGGCCACTAAAATCGCTACACCATGGAGATGACGTGCTACAGACGCGAAATTTAAACGACGGAAGAAGATACTGTGATATGCAAATGATTAGCTTTTCAGAGCATTCACACAAGGTTGGCGCCGGTGGCGACACCTACAATGTGCTCACATAAGGAAAATTTCCATCTGATTTCTCATACACAAACAGCAGTTGACTGGCGTAGCCTGGTCAAACGTTGTTGTGATGACTCGTGTAAGGAGGAGAAATGCGTACCATCATGTTTCCGGCTTTGATAAAGGTCAGATTGTAGCCCATCGGGATTGCGGTTTATCGTATCGCAACATTGCTGCTCGCGTTGGTCGCGATCCAATGACTGTTAGCAGAATATGGAATCGGCGGGTTCAGGAGGACAATACAGAACGCCGTGCTGGATCCCAACGGCCTCATATCACTAGCAGTCGAGATGACAGGCAACTTATCCATATGGCTGTAACGGATCGTGAAGCGACATCTCGATTCCTGAGTCAACAGATGGGGACGTTTGCAAGACAATAACTATCTGCACGAACAGTTCGACGAAGTTTGCAGCAGTATGGACTATCAGCTCGAGACCATGGCTGTGGTTACCCTTGACGTTGCATCACAGACAGCAGCGCCTGCGATAGTGTACGCAACGACGAACCTGGGTCCACGAATGACAAAACGTCATTTTTTCGGATGAATCCAGGTTCTGTTTACAGCATCTACATCTACATAGATACTCTGCAAATCACATTTAAGTGCCTGGCAGAGGGTTCATTAACCACCTTCATAACTTTTCTCTACCGTTCCATTCTCTAATAGCGTGCGGGAAGAAAGAACACCTAAATCGTTCCGTTTTCGATCTGATTTCTCTTATTTTATTGGGATGGTCATGTCTCCCTAAGTAGGTGGGTGCTAGCAAAATATTTTCACATTCAGAAGTAAAAGTCGGTGATTGAAACTTCGCAAACAGATCACGTCGCAATGAATAACGTCTTTCTTTTAATGATTTCCACCCCAATTTGTGCAACATTTCCGTGACGCTTTCCCCCCCGTAACGCGATAAAACAAAACGAGCTGCCCTTCTCTGAACCTTCTCAATATCTTCCGTCAGTCCCACCTGGTGAGGGTCCCACAAGGGGCAACAGTACTCCAAGAGAGGACGCACAAGTGTGATGTAGGCAGTCTCTTTGGTGGAGCTGGTGCATCGTCTAAGCGTTCTGCCAATGAAACGTAACCTTTGGTTCGCCTTCCCCACAATATTTTCTGTGTTCTCTCCAGTCAAAGTTGTGCGTAATTGTAACTCCTAGGTATTTGGTAGAATTTACGACCTTAAGGTTTGACTGATTTATCGCGTAATTGAAGTTCAGCGGATTTCTTTTAGTGGTCATGTGTATTACTTCACACTTTTCTTTATTTAGTGTCAATTGCCAATTTTCGCACCAAGTAGAAATTTTGTCTAAATCGCTTTGCAGTTGCTTTTGATCCTCTGTTGACTTCACTAACCGATAAACGACAGCATCATCCGCGAACAGTCTAAGAGAGCTATTCAGATTATCTCCTAAATCGTTTATAAACACGAGGAAGAGTAGGGGACCAATAACGCTTCCCTGTGGAACGCCAGATATCACTTCTGTTTTACTCGATGACTTACCGTCAATTACAACGAACTGTGTCCTTTCTGAGAGGAAATCGTGAATCCAATCGCACAATTGGGGAGATATTCCATAAGCACGCAATTTCATTAGAAGCCGCTTGTGGGGTACAGTATCAAAAGCCTTCCGGAAATCCAGAAATATGGAATCGATTTGAGATCCCTTGTCGATGGCACTTAACATTTCATGTGAATAAAGGGCAAGCTGTGTTTCGCAAGAGCGATACTTTCTGAATCCGTGCTGACTATTGGTTAATAGGTCGTTCTCTTCGAGGTAGTACATAATATTCGAACAAAGTATATGTTCCAAAATCCTACTGCAAATCGACGTCAATGAGATAGTCCTGTAATTTTGGGGATCACTCCTATTGTCTTTCTTGAATATTGGAGTAATTTGGGCAACTTTCCAGTCTTTGGGTACGGATCTTTCGCTGAGTGATCGGTTGTAAATTATAGCTAAGTACGGAGCTATTTCATCAGCATACTCTGAGAGGAATCTAGTTGGTATACAATCTGGCCCGGAAGATTTATTTTTGTTTAGTGACTTAAGTTGTTTTACTACTCCAGGAACATCTACTTCTAAGTTTCGCATGCTGGCAGCTGTTCTTGGATTGAATACTGGAGTGTTCACTTCGTCTTCTTTGGTGAAAGAATTTCGGAAAGCTGTGTTTAGTAATTCTGTCTTAGCAGTACTGTCGTCGGTAGTATTACCATTGCTATCGCGTAGTGAAGGTATTGTTTGTGTTTTGCCGCTAGTGTACTTCACATATGACCAGAATTTCTTTGGATTTTTTGCAAGATTACTAGACAGGATTTCGTTGTGGAAACAACTATAAGATTCTCGCATTGAAGTCCGCGCTAGGTTGCGAGTTTCAGTAAAAGATTGCCAGTCTTGCGGATTCTGTGTCTTTTTAAATTTTGCATGCGTTTTTCTTTGTTTCTGCAACAGTGATCTGACCTGTTTTGTGTAACACTGGGGGGTCAGCCCCCTCTTTTATTAATTTATTTGGTATAAATCTCTCGATTGCTACTGATATTATGTCTTTGAAAGTAAGCCACAACTGATCTACACTCGCATTTTTAGTTTTGAAGTACTGGAGACTATCACACAGGAAAGCGTGAAGCGATTTTTTATCTGCTTTATTGAATAGATATATTTTTCGTTTATTTTTGGTGCATTTGGGAATTTCGATATTCAGTCTCGCCACTACAACTCGATGTTCGCTAATCCCTGTATCTGTTTTGATGCTCTTTACTATCTCGGGATTATTTGTTGCTAGGAGATCAAGAGTATTTTCGCAACCACGTACTATTCTATTGGGTTCATGAACTAACTGTTCGAAGTAGTTCTCAGAAAAAGCATTCAGAACTAGTTCGGACGATGTTTTATATTTGCCCCCGGTTTTGTATACGTAATTATGCCAACATATCGAGGGTAAATTAAAGTCGCCACCGATTATAACAGTATGCTTCGGATACCTATTTGAAATATGATTCAAGCTTTCTTTGAACATTTCTGCAACCGCATCGTCTGAGTCAGGGGGCCGATAAAAAGATCCAATTATTAATTTATTTCGGTGGTCAGGTATAACCTCTACCCAGACCAATTCACAGGAAGTATCTGCCTCAATTTCGTTGCAGGATAAACCGTTTGTAACAGCAATAAACACGCCACCCCCTGTTTTATTTATTCTATCCTTTCTGAAGACCATTTGGCCCTTTGAAAAAATTTCGGCCGAATTTATCTCAGGCGTCAGCCACCTTTCAGAACCTATAACGATTTGTGCCTCAGTACTTTCTATCAGCGCTTGGAGCTCTGGAATTTTCCCAACACAGCTACGACAATTTACAACTGTTACACCAATGGTTTCTATGTCTATTTTCTTCCCGTGTCTGACCTGCCCCCTTTGAGACTGAAACCCATTTTGTGTATTCCCGAGGCCATCTAACCTAAAAAACCGCCCAGTCCACGCCACACAGCCCCCGCTACCCGTGTAGCCGCTTCCTGAGTGTAGTGGACTCCTGACCTATTTAGCGGAACCCGAAAACCCACCATCCTTTGGCGCAAGTCGAGGAATCTGCAGCCGACACGGTCGCAGAACCGTCTGAGCCTCTGATTCAGACCCTCCACTCGGCTCTGAACCAAAGGTCCGCAGTCAGGCCTGTCGACAATGCTGCAGATGGTGAGCTCCGCTTTCATCTTGCAAGCAAGACTGGCAGTCTTAACCACTTCTGATAGCCGCTCAAAACCAGAGAGGATCTCTTCCGATCCAAAGCGACACACCTCATTGGTCCCGACATGAGCCACCACCTGCAGTTGGCTGCACCCTGTGCTCTTCATGGCATCCGGAAGGAGCCGTTCCACATCCGGAATGACTCCCCCCCCCCCCCCTGGTATGCACACGGAGTGCACATTGGAATTCTTCCCCTCCCTAGTAGCCATTTTCCTAAGGGGCTCCATTACCCGCCTAACGTTGGAGCTCCCAATTACCAACAAACCCACCCTCTGTGAGTGCACGGATCTTGAAGGCAGAGGGGCGAGTACAGGACAAGCGACACCATCCGCATCAGGAACATCCCCTGCCACAGACAGCGCCTCGAATCTGTTGGCAAGACTAACCGGGGAGGCCTCCACTTCGGGAAGTCTTACGCCGCCTGACACGCGCTGAGGGGACCTCCCAATCCACCACGGATTGGGGGGCTACCTCCTCGCGGGCAGTGAGCGGGCTGGCCACAGCCGCAGGCCGATCGGAGGGCACAACAGACGCACAGGGCGTCTGCTGCACCCCCGCGAGCGGCCCACAACAGCGGCGCCCACCCACCGCAGTCTCAAGCGTTGCCAGCGTAGCCAACGCCGCCTGAAGCTGCGAGCGAAGAGTCACCAACTCTGCCTCCATCCGTTCGCAGCAGTCACAGTTCCTAGCCATTCTAAAAACCTTTGTTTCTTCCAAGTAAGTACGTCAGAGGACTCAGTAGTTTGATAAACAGTGAGCTTTGTAAAGTATAAACCTAACGCTGAACTGTTTATTAACGGCGAATCTGAAAAATATATACGCGAGCTAATAAATCGAAAATTCAGTAACTGAACTGACAAACGCGATTCTTAATAAACAAACACGCGAGCACACTAAAGTATAAAGAGCTGCAAGAGAAAGCACACACGAAATGTAAATAAGTCGCTTCTATTAAGAAGCCGGTTACCGTACAATGTAGAGCTGCTGCTGGTCACGTGTGCACTGGCCGCCGGTCACTGAGCAACTGAAGTGAAGGACTACCAACCGCGAGTACGATCAAAACAAAACAGAAGCAGTGAGTGGCGGATTTACACTGCGGATGAATAGACTGAACTGACTAGTTGAACGCGAATCTAAGTAAATATACACGGCAGCAGGAGAAGTTTGATAAACAACGAGCTTTGCAAGGTACAAACCTAACGCTGAACTGTTTATTAACGGCGAATCTGAAAAATATATACGCGAGCTAATAAATAATGGTCGCATCCGTGTTTGGCGACATCGCGGTGAACGCACATTGGAAGCATGTATTCGCCGTAGCCATACTCACGTGTGACCCGGGATGATGGTATTACTTACATGTCTCGGTCACCTCTTGTTCGCATCAACGGCACTTTGAACAGTGGCCGTTACATTTCAGATGTGTTACGACTCGTCGCTCTACCCTTCATTAGTTCCCATCGAAACCCTACATCTGAGAAGGATAATGCACGACCGCATGTTGCAGGTCCTGTACGGGTCTTTCTGGATACGGAAAATGTTAGACTGCTGCCCTGGCCAGAGCATTCTCCAGATCTCTCACCAAATGAAAACGTCTGATCAATGGTGGCCGAGCAACTGGCTCGTCACAATACGCCAGTCACTACTCTTGATGAACTGTGGTATCGTGTTGAAGCTGCCTGTAGACGCCATCCAAGCTCTGACTCAATGCCCAGACGTACCAAGGCCGTTACTACGGCCAGAGGTGGTTGTTCTGAGTACTGATTTCTCAGGATCTATGCACCCAAATTGCGTGAAAATGTAATCATATGTCAGTTTTAGTATAATATATTTGTCCAATGAATACCCGTTAATCACCTACATTTCTTCTTGGTGTAGCAATTTTAATGGCCAGTAGTGTAAAAGTCTCACTGCGCGGGTCCGATCGGTCACTGTCCGAATGATGTAGCTCTTATTTAGATAATAATCACGGACAAAGGATAATTCGAAGAGGATCAAACTCGGTGCTATTTCTGAATGGGTCTGGTAGTGCGATACTGTCGCCGCCGTCGAGTGTCTGGGTGTCTGTGGGTGGGTGGTTTCCAAGATACCTGGACAGTGGAAGAGTAAAGCTGTACATTTGCACGGCACGTCCGTAAAACCCAGTTCCCCTAATGATATGTCCAAAAGCATTCAGAGATATTCCAGAGCAGGTATCTACCGCCATATATTCTGTCTCTAGAATCACGTGACGTAAGTTATCATACACTGTACTGACGGTTGCGTGAAACCAGCATCCTTCGACTTTCCTACAGGCCACAAGTTTGTTTAGAACTACCTCGTCACACTGTACTGAGATGCTGCTTTCCAGTCTTGAATGAATAACCAGCCAGACGCCAGCAGTGCTGCCATTGTAACCTAATCTGCGATAAGAAGGGTCTCAGCGACACTGTAACCTGATCTGAGTAGGGGGCGTAAGCCTAGAAGACACTTCCTACGCTCGGATACCACTGCCCCACGAAGCCCCTGCCCAAGAAGCCCCTTCTGTAATACTGAGACATTGTCGTCACAATCAAATAAGAAATATCAAACGCAAAACGGAAACATTTAGCTGCATCTTTCCCCGCGCGCTGTTAGGGAGTGCAACGGTGGAGATATATTATGAAAGCGGATCGATAAACCCTCTGCCAGGCACTAAAACGAGATTTGCAGAGTAAACATGTAGACGTAGTAGAAAAACAATAAACTAGCTGAAAATCCGGCGTTGCCCGGGTATTAATTTACTTATTCCTGCCTTGACTTAGTACTTCTCCTACCCCTTTTCTCTCTGTCCGTTTCCTTTTTTTTCAAAAACATGTTATATTTAGCGGAGAATATATGGGAAATAAGGCAGTCTTGCATAATGAACAAAATTGTAAGCGCAGTATCCAAACAAAGAAAGATAGTTCAAATGTTTGTATAGTCTATGGGACTCAACTACGGGGTCATCAGTCCCTAAACTTACAAACTACTTATGAACTACTTACGAACTAGGACGGCACAAATGTCCATGCCCGAGGGGGGATTCGAACCCCCGACCGTAGTGGCCGTGCAGACCGTGACTGAAGCGCCTCAGTCCCCGCGGCCACCGCGGCCGGCAGAAAGATAGTAATCAAAATACAAATGGCATATAAAATTCGTACGATCTCATATTTATTTAGTTATATGCCATTCATTCATTAAATTCCGTGTCCAGATCAAGTTTTGTTTTTCCAATAGTTAGCCACCGCCACGGCTTTGTCATTGGCTTGCAGCAGGTCACTGAAACTGCAGGGCTCCGGCAATAGTCGGCACGTAAGCAGATGTGCCTCGTCCTGAACGTCTCCGCATTCACAAAGAGCATCGTCATCGTTAGTCAGCAGGCCCCACCTGCGCAGATTGTTTTACATCTGGGTACACCGGCCCTCATCCTGTTTAGTGTTCTCCAAACTGTACAGGGAAGCTTGTTTCCAGGTGCCATTTCCTCTTTTGGCGTTATTGGCAGTCCGGTTTGTTCATTGTTCCATATACAGAATCCGTTATCTTCCTGCGAACCGTCGAGGATCTTAGTTCTTGCGATGAAGCTGTTTCTAGATTTGAGCCTCCGAGCCCTGAGTGACGTGCCCATTCAGTGGGTGTCGGTAATCATTCTCTTTCTTTGTTCTCTCAGCGCCTGCTGCCACCTGCCTTCTTATCCTGGGTGGGGCAATTCCCGCAAGGAGGTACATATTACACGAAACACGAACAATGCGGAAAATCTCATGTATTTTCTTTCTACATGTGTAATATATATATCAGATAAAACCATTATTAGAAATACTACAGTGAAATTGCCATGCAACTGCATAATTTTTCAGGAATATATTCATTTCTATAAGTATCTCTGTAAAATATGTTGCAATTAAAATTAGTAGTAAAGAAGTGATCGATTAAAACCTGGTGCGTGATGGAGCGGTTTTCCATTAACTTGTCTGTATGCTTACATCTCATGAATTACGTGTCATACTGTGATACAATTTAGAAGGTACATTGATCTATATGTATTTATAGTGCCCATAGAATTTTCTGCTACAACAATTTGTACTGTATAAATCATAAATTGTAACGTCGTACCGAATGCCGTAGTTTTAGTCCGCGAACGGCGGAAAAGTAGTATGCGATAAACTTTTTTCCTTTCATCACTTTACTGTGGTTGTCAGCGAGAAAAAATGTAATAAAGGTTTGAAATTATGTTTAAAGTTTGTTGCAAGTCGGTAAGTACTCTCATTCTCATAGTGTGTAAGAATAAAGTCTCGTCGCATTATGTGACAATTTTTTGTGGTTCCTATTTTTTATGACGTCATATCTTCTGAACCATGTGTCATATATGATTCGTAACCCTGCAGAAACTGTTACCTCACGATAAGGAATATGTGTATAAAATCGGTCCATTGCTTTAGAAGAAAATGTGATACATTATCGCTTAATGCAGCAGTTTTTCTCTCATTTCATTGTTTATGACGTCATATCTCGTGAACTGTGTGTTATACGAGATCCTTACACTTACGACGACCGTCCTCATGGATTGAATGTTATATGTGCAAAATTTCATGAAAGACTGGAACGAAACTGTAGATTTGTATGTAATACATACACACAAAGAGACGGACATTCTGCTTTATATTGGGCTTGCAATATTCACAATCCCAATGTAACATGCTCTAAATTATCCGAATGATTCGGCAGTTGAGCATAGTTGGCTAGCCTCTTGGTCCTTCGCCACCGTTTATGGACAATTCTCTCGGTGTGTCTGTGGGTATTGTTTACCAGAGTGCTGCTATATATTCACACACACCTAAACGCTTGCTGGTATAAAGCTGATAAGAGAAACACGAAAAATGCGGAAAATCTCATGTATTTTCTTTCTAGATGTGTAATATATATCAGATAAAACAACTTAATTATTAGAAATACTAAAGTTAAAATTTGTCTAGTGCAGTTATGCAACAAACCGATAAAACAAAACCAGCAGCACACCCTTACCTAGGCAGATACTAAAGCAACTGTAATGATTTCGAAATATTCTTCATAGGCCTGACCGGACGAACTTTTATCATATACTAGCTTAAACCCGCGGCTCCGCTCCCGCGTAAAAATGCACTCGTTGCACAGAATGCAATCACGAAATTCAACAATATTGATTGCAATAATGCCACAGATCGATGATGTGATGTAATGCGCGAAACGTCAGGTCGATTGTTTTAAAGAGATGTTTTAAAAGACATTTCTTTTTTACTGGATGATTTATTTGATCTCATATTCCCTTATCTTGGGCCGATCCGTACAGAGAAAGAGCTGAAGACATTGTAGCACTCATAGACCAAGGATATGGTCTGTGGCGTCACGTTTCGCTGATGTAACCTCCTTGCTATAGAGTCGCAAACGTCATCGCTGGCCTTCAGTCCGAATTCTTGTATAGTTTGACGGCCTGCAACCACGGTATCGTCCACCCCCGTACAGCTATCAGCATGGAACTGCTATGGTGTACAACGGGAGACTTCGGACAACAATTACACACAGAGCATCCGCTTGCGTTATGTAGTTTTCACTGCAGAGCAAAATATTAACACCCACACACACGTAGACGTGTATATACACGGATAACTTTCCCATCCCAATATACTCCACCCTTTCATCATTATCAACCCGCAGTCCAAAATGCAACCAATAGAACCATTTTCAAAGAGTAAATAACATTTGCAAAGAGTAATCGTTGTTCCGCACTTCGCGTCATATTCTTCAAAGTACTAAATAGTTATCAGATCGCTATGAAACCGTGCCGGAAGCCTTCCCCGTGTAGACATTAGCAACTGTACAAATTTTTAGCTCTTTACATCTTGTGGTTCAGACATGATAAGCGTACACCGAACAGACATTCACATTTATAGATATAGAAGATAGAAGATGTCGAGAACGTAGGAAAAAAACAGGTATAACTCTGTTATTTAACTTTGTCTATTATTGCCAGTGATACTTCCGTGACTGTTGTACTTCAGTAAAATAAAATTAACTCGCCTTCAGTCGCAAAATTGTGTTTTGTTGTACACAATGTATTTGCTGAGGGATCATCAGGTGCCTCTATGAATTTTTAAACATGTTTAAAGGCCTGGATTTATTAAAAGGCGTTGCACAAATAAGTGTGATGCAATCACCAACACAAACACTTTCCATCTTGAGACACATTGTAGAATAACAATATTGGAATAACAGCAATTGAAAGACTATGAATTGTTGTTATTCCACAATGTGCCTCAAGATGGGAAGTGTATTTTGGTGGAGAGCTGCATCGAACTAGTCTCCGGACTGAAGACCACAACAACAACAACAACAACAACATTAAGTTCATTGCTACCGCACTTTATAAAATACTGGCAAACTGGGCTTTTGCCATTTTATAACGCAACCAATGAGCGGGTAAATCGTTGCCAGTAATTCTGTGCCGATTCGTATGTCTGTCGATAGAGCCACTACTATTAAAGTGGAAGTGGTTGCGTTTCCTATTTTGCCTAATCACTCAATATTTCGAATAAATGGAAAGTTTACGAATACATGTTACAGTTTTCTTTATTATTTTTTTTAAACCACTTCGTAGAAAATTCATATTCCGTTATTTTACCGGGTTATGAGCAGTCACCTCTTTCTTTTATAAACATATATTTCCCGCTCTTTATTTTCTTTCTGGTTGTCCAATCCTTTCCATCAATGGGTGAATTCAATAAGAATAGTCATTCAAAGTAGTTATCAGTCGCCTAGGTTCTGTATCAATAGGGTAGGAAGCAAGGAAGGAATCTTAGGGTTTAACGTATCGTCGACACCGTGGTCATTAGAGACGGAGCTCACGCTCGGATGTTTTGGGTAAGGATGGGGGAGGAAATCGGCCCTGCCCTGTGAAAGGAACCATCCCGGCATTTGCCTGGGGTGATTTGGGGAAATCACGGAAAACCTAAATCTGGATGGCCAGAGATGGATTTGAACAACCATCCTTTCGAATACGAGTCCAGTGTGTTACCACTGCGCTACCTCGCTCGGTATCAAAAGGGTAGTAGTGTCTCTAAATACTTATGAAATGACCCTAAAGTTATTCTGGTCAAGTGCAACGGATAACGACTTTAAACATGAACTTAGTCGCCTGTTAGTCACTTTACTAATCATTCCGTCTAAACTATATGTTTCTTATTTCACTCATTGGGTTGGAAAAGATTATCCTTTGGCTCACTAATCAACGTTTGAACGGGATAGCTGTGTTGTTCAATTAATTAGAAAGGAGGGCCATTTATTCTACACATTGTCAAGGACTTACCCTTTCACATTTAGCAACACTTTTATATCATTAACAACAAATTTGGTCTCCTAAATAAGTGACTTAAATTTCCTTCCTCTTACTACTAAATTTACGGTGGCAAGGGGGTAAAAAGGAATGCTTATTGTACACACGCATATCTCGACTAATTCGCGTTAGCACGCTGCATTTACTTTCACATGCATATGGCTTACGAAAATATTCGAGAATCGGCAGAGAGCTGTACATCCAATGAAAAGACGTGTAAAACTTAGCAAAAATTCCGCATGCAAGCAGATGACAATTCTGAACAACGAACTTAATTTCATCCTAAACATTTCCAGCTATCGATAAAGTCCAGAAGGGCACTTCGCCTCGTAGGTGATTCCAAACGCAATCACCTAAAACTCCCCGGAATTCGTCACAACGGCTGATAAATCATTCTATGATACAACACATTCAAAGCCAGTGCAAACTGTGACGATACTGCTGGCCCTCTCATCTCAATGTTATTGTACGATACCGTCTGCGTCGGACCCGAAATCGTGTGGTTCAATAGTGATATATGTTGCTTGTGAAGTTAAAAACGAAATAGCCAGCCTAGGAATCAGTGTAGGACGGTGTCTCGGTGATACTGTGATTAGTTAACAAGCGACAGATTTCATTAATTAAGGGATTTGTATAAGAAGTTTTCCAGACAGTTCTATAAACAATAGTTTTGTCATTGTACATTATTGCAAGAACTAAACAGACGAATTGTAAAAACTTTTGTAAAACATAAAAACGTGGAACTAAATAGCATTGTAAATATGTTAGGCTCATAAACAAGTTGTGTTGACCAGCTAATTGTGTTAATTAATGTAATAGTCGAGATTTGTATATTGTATTTCTTTGTATATATTGACTGATGTGAGATTTTGAACCAATTTTCAGATTTGTGAAGATATTTGATAGTTCAATATATGTTAGGAACATGTATGATGTACTGATTAACAAATTAATTGACATTTCACATTGCTGTTTGTTATCAAGCAGAAAGATCGGCGATTAAAACTTAAAAAGGTATGTGCCATGTAAAATTATTTTATGTATAGTATTCATTTTATATTGTGATTATTTATGTGTAGATGTAATTTTTTACGTGTATGTTTGTAAATTGTAAATTAGTATATTCAGTTGTTATGAACAATGCATAATGTAACGTCATTATTGTCGATGTTATTATATTTGCCTCACCGCCTTGCGTCGGGGAGTTGGAGTTTTGGCGATCGTTATGTGCTTTGGAATCTGTGTCACTGTTAAATATTCACAGAATATATGACATCAACTGCGATTGGGCAAAGCTGAAAATGTGTACCCAGCCGGGATTCGAACCCGGGTCTCCTGCTTTCTAGGCAGTTGCGCTGACCCCTACACCACTGGGGACACGGCTGGGTACACATTTTCAGCTTTGCCCAATCGCAGTTGATGTCATATATTCTGTGAATATTAAATAATTACAACTGCAGGATCAGAAGTGACGTCTGTTCTTTCGGAACAGACGCCACATGTATCTATGTCACTGTGTTGTTGTGGTAAATTGTTTCAAAAAATGTTCAAATGTTTGTATAGTCTATGGGACTTAACTACGGGGTCATCAGCCCCTAAACTTACAAACTACTTATGAACTACTTACGAACTAGGACGGCACAAATATCCATGCCCGAGGGGGGATTCGAACCCCCGACCGTAGTGGCCGTGCAGACCGTGACTGGAGCGCCTTAATCCCCTCGGCCACCGAGGCCGGCGGTAAATTGTTTACGCATGTTATAAAGTTGTAATGTTTTGGTGGAGAAGCAGTTTGATTTCAAATTAAAGAAGTAGTGAAAAATAGTACATACCGAGTATTTATTTCTACCACGACGCCCCAGGAGAATAATGTTGGAGCGAGCAGAATCCCCATACATCGTAATGTTGAAAAGCTGAGTATCTTGTTTGGAAGTGGTAGAATGAACTGTAATTACTTAAAAATCTACTAAAAGATTATAAAACTTAACACAAATTTCACACTTCTGTACCTTTTACCTCGGAGCTACTTCAGTCAGAATTGAGACCACTTCTGCCTAATATCGTTGCTCCTCATCCCAACCAACTGTTCCCTTCCACTTGGCTAGTGGCCGCGTTCGCATTGGCTATCGCCAACCTGAACACCTGCTTGCAACTGCCTGCTATCGACTTACACCCCCCCCCCCCCAGACTGAAAGTAACCTCTCTGCGAATTCTCGCACAAACCAGAAGTTGGCAAACCTTTCCCTGAAGCATGCACTATCGCTGAGCAGACGATAAGGGCAGGGAACTGTGTTTTGTGGAGCCTCGCTCCTTGTTTTTCCTGTTATTTGACAGACAGCCTGCAACAAGCCTTCTTGTTTCCACCCGCATGGCGCAATGAGCTTGTAGATATCAAATAAATAAATTACCTGCTTGATTTTGATCATTAACAGCACTGTCTTTAATTGATAATATCGAACGGATAAATTGCATTTTGTTAAAACCATGAAAGGATACAAACAGTACCGTTTCAGTTATTAACATAAATCTGTTATAACCGAAACCAAATGAATTTCGAAAATCACCGGATATTCCCAACTACAATACCGTCTTACGTATTAATTGTTCGGTTTTCCCCGTCCCTAGACTGTGTCCGTCGTTGCGGCTACTGCAGCCTACTTCCACCTGAAAGTATACACCGTTCACGGGCTTGGTCTCTGTATCCCCATACAGTGTTTACTTGGCACCCCTCTGACCGTCGTCAAGTTAACCATTCCATCATATTTTACTGTGTGTTCTACCAACCTATCAGTACTTGCAACTTTTGCCACAAAGCACTGTCCTCGACATTCAGATGCACTGTGCATCGAACACAGAATAATTGCAATAATGTACGAGACGCGTCCAGAAAGTAAGTTCCGTTTGATAATAAAATGAAATTGTACACAGATACAGAAGAAATTTTTATTGTACAAAATTCTACAACTCTTAAACTACTTTTCCACACAACTGCCGAAATTTTGCAGACATTTTTCATAGCATCGCACCAGGTTTTGTATACCTTCTTCATAGAAATCTGCCGCCTGTGTCTTCAACCAGTTAGAAACAGTGAAATTTGGGGTAATTCCATAGCGCGAGCACTAATTGTAAACCTACGGTTTTCCTGGATCTTGTCATCAATCGCGTGAACCAGTTCTTCTGTAACCAAAGGTGGACGCCCATTTCGTTCTTCATCGTGCACATCACTACGCCCGCCATTGAACTGTCGGACCCATCTTCTCACCATCGAATCACTCATCGCATTTGGTCCGTAAACATCACAAAATTGCCGATAAATTTCACTTGGTTTCACTTTCTTCGCATTCAGAAACCGAATCACCGACCTGATTTCACAGTCGGCGGGATTTTCAATCGTCGCAGACATTTCAAACAAGCATAACAAAGTGTACGTAACTGACAGCGATCTCCAAATGGCGCACGTTCTTCTCCTTGATACACATCGTCTACAGCGCATGTGCGGAACTGCAATCGCAGCGCTGCAGCGGAGATAAATTGATACGGAACTTACTTTCTGGACGCGCCTCGTATGTAAATGAACGACTGATGTGGATAGATTTGGCCATCTCCAGCAAGAAAATTAGGATTGTGTCAATGTATTAGCCCTGTGAAGGAGCATTTCAAGATGAGATGGACAGATTTTACAACTTAGTGATGTAGTCGTTAGAATGAAGGACAAGGACAGTGTTTTGCTCATGGGTGACTTCAATGCCAGTTACCCACTCTTCAGATCTTTTCTCCGACAGCTTACCACTGCACCACATTCCTAAAGATTCTACCTGCGGGAATGGCCGTGCTCTCTAAGGCGCTTTGCTGCAGAGTGTGCGGTGGCTCCCCGTAGGAGGTTCGCGTCCTCCCTCGGGCATGGGTGTGTGTGTGTTGTCCTTAGCATAACTTAGTTTAAGTAGTCTGAAAGTTTATGGACTGATGGACACTGCAGTTTGGTGCCATAGCTATACAAATATTTGAACATTTGCATGTCGGTTGGTTTCCACCCATATGTAATCTACACTTTCAATTTCAATATGATTTAACAAAAAAATCGACCAGTCACTTTGACCTGAAATGATACCTTTTCAGGTTCATTTTCAGATGGTGCATGTGTTACAGGATCATTTTAAGCTTGAAGTTGGGTGCTGGCCTTGTGCTGGGAAGATAGAAACATGCTTTAATAAATCGACTTGCACGTTATTTAAGTAGTGTTTTATATCCGGAAATTAACGTGAAATTTGTTCATTTACTTACTGCGACTGTAGGACCGGCTTTTTATAATTAATTTTCATTTCACAGGTGTCCTTGTGATTGGATAACAGTACCACATCACTCAATTTTTCACTACTGGACCCTAGGATGCACTATCAACAGCACTTCACCAGTGTCCAACATGTGCTTTTACAACTGATGTTTGGGTCGGCTTAGTGACACGCTAGGCAAGTCTCGTGTTGACGTCACAGTCACAACTCGCAAACAAACTCGACTGTGGCCACGACCGGGCGCTATCGATCCTTGTGGCTATACACCAAACGAGTCCTTATTTCGACATACAGGAATTGTGTCCGGCCAATGAGAACTCGCTAGCTGTCAGCCAATGAGATGCTGTGTGTTTGTGTGTTTCTTAAGGCCAATTCACACTGTCCATCACGTCAACGTCACGTCACGGAACCGTCACGTCAAGTTGTATTCACACTGTCCATCTGTGTCCGTCACGTCAATTCGTCCATCTCAATACGCGATGTTGAAAGTGAGGTTATGAGTGGCGATCTGCTATGTAGAAAGTCATAGTTTAATACTAGAAAGGGGGAACAACAACACTAAATGTTATTAACGGCTAAAGAAAACTTTACCGTGTATGTTTTTGGCCAACTTACTGGGAACTGAAACAACATTTCAAAACATCGACATCTGTTTTCAAGCGAAAAAATAAAAATATGAAGACATCAAACCATACTTGTAAGAGCATAAATAACACCTGTATACTTTAACCATTACGATTTGCTCGCTGACATTGTTAATACCGTCGTAAACAGCTGAATTTTTGTCTTTCATTAGAACTGACATTTTCATTTAAAGTGTTATTTAATGAAAAATGCGTAATCAAATGACAATCTTATTCAAATAAACAGTTAGCTTCAGTCATTTCTGTTACAATGTTACGTAACATAAACCATTTTTTGGCTTCAGATATCCGACCTCGATTTTAGGGGGACACACAATTGACAAAAATATTTAAGTCGTCATGAAACATTTGAGATTTACCCCTAAAACGAGATACAACAACAACACAAAGATGAATAAGACACATTTGCATATAAACAGTGCAATCCTCGACTGCAACACGTAATTCGCGTGACGAAAATAGGTTAACTTCCGATGTTAGCAGACGGCCGTTCCGTCAAAACATTGTTCCCGAGAAAGCTTGACGGACGTTGACGTGACGTAACGGTCCGGTGACGGACAGTGTGAATGCCGCCATTAGAAATACATTGCGGAATGTTCTGACGAACGGTGACTTGACGTGACGTGACGGACAGTGTGAATTGGCCTTTAACTGGAGAGATCACAACTAAAAAAACACGCAGCATCTCATTGACTGACAGCTAGCGAGTTCTCATTGGCGGGAGACAATTTCTGCGTGTCGAAATAAGGACTAGAATACGCTAAGCCAGCTTGTCAGTTGTCCGCCATTTTGATGTGCTGTAGAGAAGTGTGTCTACAGGTCGATGTATCGCATTCATCTCCTGATGACGTCAGCCCGACGCTTGCCTAGCGTGTCACTAAGCTCACTCTGACGTTTTTTACAAATGTTTTCAAAGATATAACACTCTTTGTACAGGTACGTTTATTTTGTTTGTGTATGTTACAAACATACGTATACAAAAAGTGTTATATCGTCGAATGAAGATGTTTGTAACAAACTGACCTGTACAAAGAGTGTTATATCTTCAAATGAAGACGTTTGTGAATGACATCAGTTGCAAAGGACGTGTTGTGCTGGTGAAGTGGTGTTGACAGTATATTGTAGAGTCCAATGATGAAAAATCCAGTGATGTGGTACTGTTATCCAGTCTCAAGGATACCCGTGAAATGGATGTTAATTATAAACAGCCGGCCATATAGTCGCAGTAAGTAAATTAACAAATTTCTCGCAAATTTTCAGATACGAAACACGGCCTAAATAAAGTTGCAAGTCGATTTATTAAAGTATGTTTCCATCTTCTAACATTACCCGGTCATAGATCGATGATTCTCGATGTTCTTGTTCGCGATTGGTCTCGGTAGCAGCTGGCTGAAATCTCTTGGGGCAAAAACTAATCGACTACAAATAACATAGGCAACACACCGAACTGCGGTTCTTTGACATTTTAATTCCTTATTAGCGCCCAATTGTCTCCATGTGGCACAAATATGGATTAATCACGGTAGACACTCTTTCTGCAGGAATAATACTGACGAACCTTTACATAATTGTTCGAACTTGTTCCAACTGGCGTGGCTTGTATCTCAGATCACGGCCGAAACAGTACTCAAAACAATACTCGGAACTGACATAGATTGTGCATCGGATGGAGGATGAAACAATACTTAATTACATGCCGCGAATGCACCCTGTTTATATCTTTCAAACAATGATATCGTAAATTGCGTATTTTAATTATGTACGTTAAAGTAATTATAACGGAAAAGTAAACAATCATATGCAACTGGCTATAGTAAAAGATAGCGTAAATAATATTGATTGAATGAATATAAAAGTCTCGGTTCAATTAATTGTATTTCATTTACGTATTTAACAAACAAAAAAAGTTCAAATGTTTGTATAGCTTATGCGACTTAAATAAGGGGTCATCAGTCCCTAATCTTACAAACTACTTATCAACTAGCTTACAGTAAGAACGGCACAAATATCCATGCCCGAGGGGGGATTCGAACCCCCGACCGTAGTACGTATTTAACAAACTAGACTTAACAACAATGCTTTCGTAATTAACGGTAATTATAATGAGGGCAAAACTTTCATAACATTACTTGTGAAACATATTAATACATATTTTAATAATAAGAGAAAAGAATTTACTTAGTTTTAACAGAAATACTAATTAGCATACTATCTGAACTCTAACGATATACTTCTGGTACGAACTAATTAATATTTACTAATTAAACAAACTTCACCGGCCTCAAATAATAGAAAATGACTTCCGTTACAACAAAAAATAACAAAATTTGTGGAAAATAAAATGATAATAGACTAATTATATACATATCCATTATTATGTAACAGTGGTATGAGGACGTTCAGTAATGTAAGCAGATGGGAATAAACCCCAACGTACTTCGTTAGAATCTTCCTACACAGAGCCAGCACCCAACATCACAATTAAAATAATCCTGTAACACACGCACCGTCTGAAGAACCTGAAAAGGTTCGAAAACCGGTTAATGGAATAAAACAGTATCATTTCAAGTCAAAGTGACTGGCTGCATGTTTTCTTAAATCATATTGCAATTACCAGTTACGGGTTTTCAGATATCCGTAATGGATAATCTAAATACTTTTGGTTTCTCTCCGGATTTCATTCCCTGACCAACAAGTTTTCTCAATTTCTTTATTGCTATCTCGGTGTAGAGATTGAATAACATGGCTGACGGGTTCTGTGCCTACTCGTTTACTGCCTTCTTGCGATACCCTTCGACTCGCTTATACTAATTAGCTGGAACGTTCTGCTTAATAGCTTGTCGGTCTTCTTTTGGGGCGCAGTGCACCAGTGGTCGTGCGTGGCATGGACTCGAGAGTTTGTCTGCACAGAAATCATCGTGGCATAACAGAATGCACAGTGCGATGTTTAAGCCGCAGTCGAATCTGGTTCTCAGGCTAGCGTCCGCGCGTGCAACTGCAAAGACGCACACTCAGCAGAAACCTGGTCTGAGGCCACCTTGTAAACACAACAAGAGGTGATCACACTCATTAGTGACGGATTCAATGGGAGGGTCATGATCCCCCCCTCACGAAAATATTTTTAATTGCAAAAAATTAAAAAAAAACACAGGGGAACATTACACTAGCCACTTCAAATATCCTAATTAGATATTATTCACTTATAGGCCTATCAACGCCGTTTCGAACTGCCACACAGGTGACTGAAACAATTAGCATTCCTCTCCTTAACACTCCTGCTACAGCCACATTTTGCAAACAACGCACAATAGTACTGCTATGTCTAACACTTAATGCACACTTTTATTACAAACTGTACAAATTATGAGGTTATCGAAGATCCTATCATAATTCTTAAATTAACTGCGTGATGGATGTAGTTCGCAAAGTTTTGGACATGTATTTTTCAAAAACAGTATTTGGCGGGATTTCAGTTACTGATTAAGCTATTAAGGCGACGAATAGTGCTTTTACTGCCGTCATTAAATATTAAATGTTATTACTATGATTAGTACCTTACAATGTCATATACGTTACTTATATTACACTCCTGGCCTATAAAATTGCTACACCACGAAGATAACGTGCTACAGACGCGAAATTTAACCGACAGGAAGAAAATGCTGTGATATGCAAATGATCAGCTTTTCACAAGGTTGACGTCGTTGACGACACATACAACGTGCTGACATGAGAAAAGTTTCCAACCGATTTCTCGTACACAAACAGCAGTTGCCCGGCGTTGCCTGGTGAAACGTTGTTGTGACGCCTCGTGTAAGGAGGAGAAATGCGTACCATGACGTTTCCGACTTTGAAAAAGGCCGGATTGTAATCTGTCGCGAATGCGGTTTATCGTATCGCGACACTAGTGCTCGCGTTGGTCGCGATCCAATGACTTAGCAGAACATGGAATCGGTGGATTCAGGAGGGCGATACGGAACGCCGTGCTGGATCCAAATATCTTAAGTGTTCGTAAATCTATCGGACCAAACTGCGTGGTCATCAGTCCTTAGCTTACAAACTACGTAAACCTAGTTAACCTAACCTAATGTGATACGCAAGGCAAGCCTCGTGTTGACGTCACAGTTACAACTCGCAACCGGCCGCGGTGGCCGAGGGGACTAAGGCGCTCCAGTCACGGTCTGCACGGCCACTAAGGTCGGGGGTTCGAATCCCCCCTCGGGCATGGATATTTGTACCATCCTTAGTCTTACTTAGTTCATAAGTAGTTTGTACGTTTAGAGACTGATGACCCCGTAGTTAAGTCCCATAAGCTATACAAACATTTGACGTTTGCAGCAAAATGGACTATCAGCTCGGAGACGACGGCTGCGGTTACCCTTGAAGCTGATCACAGACAGGAGCGCCTGCGGTTGTGTATGCAACGACGAACCTGGATGCACGAATGGCAAAACGTCATTTTTTCGGATGAATCCAGGTTCTGTTTACAGCATCATGATGGTCGCGTCTGTGTTTGTCGACATCGCAGTGAACGCACACTGGAAGCGTGTATTCGTCATCGCCATACTGGCGTATCACCCGGCGTCATGGTATCTGAACAAGATATCACTATGGTGTAAAAAATAGCAATAATGAGAAAGGTGAAGTCGTCCACATGAATACGAAAAGAACTTTGTTTACAAGATAAATCAATCAAAAGTGAATGGCATAAACTCCACGAAATACCTAGGAACTGCTGTTACTTCAGACATAATCAGGAAAGAACACGTAGATAACGTATTGGGAAAGGCGAACCAAAGACTGCGTTTTATTAGCAGAACTCTAAAAGATGCAACAGAACTACTAAATGGGTTTCTGACACAAAGCTTGTCCGTCCTTTTTTTTAGTAATGCTCCCCAGTGTGGGATCCTTGTCAGGAGGGTTTGAAAGAAGCCATCGAAAGAGTCCAAAGAAGGGCAGCTCGTTTCGTATTGTCACGATACAGGGGAGACAGCGTTACGGAAATGATACAGGATGTGGGATGGGAATCATTACAACAACGGCGCTTATCTCTGCGGCGTGGGCTACTTACGAAACTCCAATCGCCAACGTTCTCCTCCGATTGAGAAAATATATTGTTGACTCCCACTTACATAGGTAGAAATGATCATCAGAATAAAATACAAGAAATCAGAGCTCGAACGGAGAGACTCAGGTGTTCTTTCTTCCCGCGCGCTGTTCGAGAATGGAATGGTAGATAAATATTATAATGGTGGTTCGAAGAACTCTCTGCCGGACACTTAAATGTGATTTGCAGAGTATCCCATGTAGATGTAGATGTATGCGGTGCCTTTGGTTACACCTCTCGATCATGTGTTGTTCGCATCGACGGCACTTTGAACAGTGGCCGTTACATTTCAAATGTGTTACCTTTGATTCGATCCTAGCAAAACCCTACATTTCAGCAGGATAATGCACTACCGCATGTTACAGGTGCTGTTCGGATCTTTCAGGATATGGAAAATGTTCGATTGCTGCCTTGGCCAGCACATTCTCCAGATCTCTCACCATTTGATAACGTCTGGTCAATGGTGGCCGAGCAACTGGCTCGTCACAATACGCCAGTCACTACTCTTGATGAACTGTGGTACCGTGTTGAAGCTGCATGGGCATCTGTACCTGTACACGCCATCCAAGCTCTGTTTGACTCTATGCCCAGGCATATCAAGGCCGTTATTACAGCTAGAGGTGGTTGTTCTGGCTACTGATTTCTCAGTATCTATGCAACCAAATTGCGTGAAAAGTAATCACATGTCGGTTCTAGTATAATATATTTGTCCAATGAATATTCGTTTATCTGCATTTCTTCTTGGTGTAGCAATTTTAATGGCCAGTAGTCTAAAATATTTTACAGGCATTAAAATCGTACATATACGTGATATGTTGAACGTAAAGGTAAAGTAAAGGTGTATATTCGGCTAGAGTTGGGGAAAGGTAGTGGGACGTCGATGACAACGAACGGAAACACAAACAGTGTCCTGTGACCCCCTCCAGAATCGAACCGTGGACCCGCCCCTGCACCCCTCAGCCGCCACAGAGGGAGGCTGCTTGTTGCGACCACGGAGTTTCAGGGGTCGCTCCATCCCTGCGCCTCGCCCAGTATTGATCCGCTCCTGGCGGCCCTAAGCCTCCAATAACATTTAAAATGTTATTTCAATTATGCAAACAGGGCTGTTGTTATTCATTCGCCCGCGGTCCTCTGTGTGTTCGCTGCACAGCGCTGTTTCATTCCGTGGCCCTGCGCCACGCGTTTTCTAATATTCAGTGAGGTACTACAGGAACTAACGAGCGTGCTATTGTTAACTATTCCATACGTCACATACATTGTCCATGAATTTGTTATTAATCTAACATTTTTTTTTTTAAATCGCACTGACGTGTTTTAAGGCCCACTTTAAATTTGTAGTTTTATAATTTTTTTCAATCATTTCGGACAAAAATAATAATCTAAATAACAAAAATTATACTGATATGATTACGACTCTACTATTGTGATAATATCTATGCACCCATCACGTAATCCTTTTAGGAGAAAACGGAGAAAATAAATTTTTTGGTAGTGGCGGGTCCCGAACCACAGACCATGTGCATCACATCAAACACGCTGCCTACTACACTACGGCGAACAATTACGAAATTCTCCCTTAATTTTCGTACTATTGATGGCATTTGTTAACTGATGCTAATGTATTTGTAGAACTAGATTATCATTTTTCGTACGAAGAACGACGTGTTTTTGTTAATTCTTCAGTGCGGCGTTGCTTTGAAATAACAACATGTAAGTATAAGAAAATCTTCAAATACGCAACGCAAGATGACGTATGCCAGAGAGAGTTCTGGGCGTGGAATGTCACGTGACATCTGCGAACGGCTGGTTTTCGTTAATTCAATGGAGGGTGTCAAAACTCCGTTATTTTTGCAAATATCTCTCAAACGATACGAGATATGAAAAGAACATAACAGAACAAAGTTGTAGAGAATTTTCTCCTCTACAAATTCGTTTATTCAATTTTCGCGTCAGATGAACGGTTTATTTGCAATTGCAATTATATTACAAACGGCTTTTTTGGTGTTACTGCCGTATTTTTTGTCAGAAAAATTTGAAAAAGGGAGGTTCTGGTCTCTGGTGGCCTACAATTATGTCTGTAAAATTTGGTGCTGATCGGTTGAACGGTTCGTCTTAAAAAGTGGGAACACGTTACGGACAGACAGACATACATCCCAAAATCGCCGTTATTTTTGCAAATATCTCTGAAACGATACGAGATATGAAAAAAAAAAAAAAAAAAAAAAAAAACATAAGATAGCAAAGTTGTAGAGAATTTTCTCCTCTACAAATTCGGTTATTCAATTTTCGTGTCAGATGACTGATTAAGCCGTTATTTTCATTTAAATTCCGTGCTGTCAAAGACGGTCGCAAATGCCCACTTTTAGTGTTACTACCGTAACCTAAACTGGGCCAAAATGACAATTTTACTTTCTTCCTTCTGTTACAAATATGTCGGTGGGTGTGAAATTTTGTTCTGTATTTCACAGAATGATACATCTCCTATCCTGTATCCATTAAAGAACAAAACTGACTTGCGTAAAACTTCAGATTTCCTGAAGCACATCCAGTGGTACAGGGAGATCCTATCTGTAGAGCAGGGTTAATACCGACAAAGTGATAAATTAAGGCATCACTTATGCTGGAGTTTTACGGGAAGCGGCAAAGTATTAAGCGACAAACTCGTTTCCTTTCCGGTAAGACATTTGCAACGATTTGAAATAATGTTTAAGTCGCCAACTGCTCTCGTTACTAAATACTACAGGAATGTATTGCGGTTTATTAATGAGCCTTGTTGTTGTTGAGGTCTTCAGTCCGGAGACTGATTTGATGCAGCTCTCTACCCTGCTCTATCCTGAGCAAGCCTCTTCATCTCATCATACGAACGGCAACCCACATCTGTCTGTCTGAATCTGCTTACTGTATCCATCTCTTGGTCTTCCTCGGCGGTGTTTACCCCACACAATTCCCTCCAACACTGAATTCACAATTCCTTGATGTCTAGGAATGTGTCCTACCTAGTCAAGGTATGCCAGAAATTCCTTTTCTCCCCAATTCTGTTCAGTACCTCCTCATTAGTTACGCAATCCACCCACCTAATCCTCAGCATTCTTCTGTAGCACCATATTTCAAAAGCCTCAATCCTCTTCCTGTCCGCACTGTTTATCGTCCATGTTTTACTCCCATACAAGGGAACACTCCATACAAATGCCTTCAGAAAGGACTTCCTTACGCTTAAATCAATAATCGATGTTAACAAATTTCTCTTTTTCAAGAACGCTTTTCTACCCATTGCCATGCTACATTTTATATCCGCTGTACTGCGACCATCATTTGTTATTTTAGTGCCCAAGTAACAAAACTCATCTACCTCTTTTATTTTTTCGTTACCTAATTTAATTCCTTCAGCATCACCTGATTTTCTTAGGCTGTACTCCATTTACCCTAGTTTTGCTCTTGTTAATGTTCATCTTATATGCACCTTTCAGCACACTATCCATTCCGTTCATCTGCTCTTCCAGGTCCTTTGTTTTTATTTCTCAATTTAATACTTAGCTTTTTGTATTAAGATATTATTTAGTGACCTGTAACTGGTATTGGGTATTGAGTTTTACACAATTTAGAAGACTTCATTCTTAACCGTTAGAGAAGTTTTTGTATACCTCAAAGCGTTTTACTAAGTAACATCGGCCGTGAGTGACTTTATTTGCGAATGGAAAACTAAACCTTGCAGGTGGTTATAAATCAGCGATATATGAATTTCATTTCAAACACGAAATAACCAAATCCAAAATTTTAACCCTAGAATGACAAGGTGTGGTAAAAAATTACCCCAGTCCATATAATTTTTTATCCTACTGGCTTCTCGGACGGGAGTCATTGATTACCTTTCCAGACAGTGTTGTTCACGTTGAGGAGGCTATAATCTCACAAGCTTGATTTTCCATGCTCCTTTAACAGTTTTAGTGTGAAATTTTGCGTTCGGGGTTAAAAAAAACCCACCTTGTTATTTACGTTAAATTTTTTTGTTTATAAAGTAGGTGGTACTTTCTTTTGCAGGCGTAGAAAATGTCTTCTCACGAACTGTTAAGAACTCCAGAGGAAATAGTAATAGAATTTGAGCGTCAAGAGGCTGAAAACGTATATTACAGTGAATCAGACGAAGATGTGAGTGAAGCTGAAGATGGTCATACCACAGACGACCAGGAGGATGACGAATTCGATGTACCGCCATTTGAGGTTGATTCAGCAGACGAAGGAGATAGCTAAGTAAGGAAAATTTTATATGGCAGTGGTACATGCACTTGGTGCACTAGGCAAGCAATAAACGAAATATTTCCCCTCAAATTATTTGAACTGTTGTTTACTAGTGACATGGTTTCACTAATAGTTAAGTACAAAAACCAAAAAATTGCTAATTTAAGGGAAAAATTCGCATCACCGCAGTGGTATATTGGAGATACCAACCAAAACGAAATGAAAGCTTTATTTGGTATACTTTTTATGAGTGGAGCTCTAAAAACTGCGCATCTGAATTATACTGATGCGTGGTCTGTAATATAAGGGTCCCCATTTTTCCGTGGAGTTGACGAAAAACCGATTCGAGTTTTTGATCAATAATCTAAAATTTAATGATCAACATATGAGATTGCAAAGACGAACGGCAGACAAAAAGTTGACAATGGTTGGCACATTACGCAACAACAAACCAGAAATTCCTGAATCCCTGCTTCAAACCAAGAATAGGCCAGTTTCTTCATCTGTATTCATTTACCGGAGAGAAAAAATGTTGAAGTCATACATTCAAAGGAAAAATAAAAACGTTATTCTTTTGTTAACGATACATGAGATAGGCGAAATAGATGAGAAGACAAAGAAATCAAACATAGTACTTTTCTACAATGATAAGAAAGGGGGAGTCGATGTATTTGATTTACTATGCCACAACAAGACCACAGCACGAAAAACGAGGTGCTGGACAATGCGATACATGTATGGGCTTTCAGATGCATCAGGAATGAATGACTATGTCTTGTATAAAGAAAATGTGGCACAGACAGTGAAGCAATTTTCTCAAGTCATTGGCATTCGGACTGGTTGAAGCAGAAATGAAGGACAGAATTTAACCAAAGAACTTCGTATAACTATTGAACAGATTTTGACACATTTGGGAGCGATATTCCAAGATCAGCAGCACAACCAGAAACGAGATTGGATGATGCTTTCTTTGCAGTCGTAAAAGTTCCTGTGAATGCTGTGTCTATTCGAAACCAGTGTGCAAGGACCATCGGAAAAATATTTGTCAAAGTTACCATAACAGTTTAATTTGAAAATGTTTGGTATATTCAAAATATCATCAAATTTTAAAAATAATTTATAAAATATGTGTTTTCTTTCACATGAGGAACTATTTTTTCGTAATTTACATGTTATTTCCTTCAGTGATTCTTATGCCTTTTGAATTATTCTATTGTGTTTTGCAATGTCATAACACAAAGGGTAACTGAATGCAATAGATAAGTACAGTGTCATATTTTTGTATATGACAAGCATTATACAATAAAATGCATTGGTATTATAGCTATGATTTCCTTTGTCATATTATAAAACATAACTATACTTTGTAATAAATGTTTCATATTGTGTGATTATTACTTTATGTTACTCCAGAACCTCTTTAGTGAAACAAATAATTCAGAAAAACGTGGGGTTACCCCCCTTGTTATTTATGTCTCAAGATTAGCACCTTGTTACTCTAGGGTTAAATGTTCTATAATTTTTTCATACACTTTACAAACGTTGGATAAAATAATAAGAACTCTTTCGAATAAGAACATTTTCAGAGTTTGCTTCCTATATTTCTGTACTCACTGACGTTTCAGAATGAAACTTACACTCTGCAGCTTAGTGGCGCTGATATGAAGCACCCGAGCAGATCAGAATTATGTGCCGGAACCGGGACTCGAACCTGGGACCTTTTCCTTTCGCGGGCAAGTTCAAAACGAAAGGATTACTTAAATAAAATGAGAAGAAATAAAATGGCATTGCTCGTTGCACCGTGATTTCCCTCGGAGTTCGTCTTCTCGAAATGTAGTTTCTTCCTTATCACAGCCAACAGAGACTCGTTTCCCGTTAGTATCTTCTCTCAATCCGGTAGTGCTACGCGTCGAAGATGAACCACTTCGTATTACGGTAATTGGCTTTTTTTTTAAACTTTTTCATTCTTCCTGTTCGTTTATTGTTCCTTATCGTTTTTCTTCTTTCTTTATATCCTTATTAATTCAAGTGCCTTTGGGTAATTGGCGAATAATGTTTTGGTTCTTGGGTTTTGTAACGGTAAGATTTTCTTTGCCCGACTTACACTATATATCCGGAAATCATTGTAGGTATCTTCATTTACTTTTGTTGATCATATAATGTATTATGTGGCCAATTAGCCACTTCCACACATTCTGTTTTGTCCTTGGAAAGTAGTCGTAGTCAGGCTGTTCAAAATGTTCAAATGTTTGTAGAGCTTATGGGACTTAAATACGGGGTCATCAGTCCCTAAACTTACAAACTACTTATGAACTAGCTTATACTAAAGACGACACAAACATCCGTGCCCGAGAGGGGGGGCGGGGGATTGGAACCCACGACTGGGAACGGTCTCGCGCATCGTAGCATAGCGCCTCAATGCGCTCGGCCGCTCCGCTGCGGCGTCATGCTATAGCATGGTCGCGAGCGTTATTTATTTGGTGGCTGTTCTCCCTATCAACGCAAGTTTCCTGCAGCACCATTCCCACACCTTCGTATTTTCACCACAAATGCACCGATGCTGCAAGGAGACAACGAGGTTGCAATCCTTGGATTTATCAGAGTCTGATAATTTTTTTCTGTGTCGTTTTTCCTTCGTGGCGATTCTTTCATTAACGACTTTGTACCACGTCGACCTGATGTGTGCAGCAAGAATCTTAGTTTTGATGTTTTGCCAGACCTAGGACCACCGTATTTGTGTATATTTGATGTCCATTCTTTTCCTCCTCTCATTGTTATTCATGTGCACATACAGTTGTGCTGTTTTTTTATGTTGTAATGCGTTGGTCTCTCTCCTCACGTAGCTTGTGTCATGGAAAAACCGACGGATATGACCTAGTTTCTGTGGTATGGGATTTATATTAACAGGGGCCTCTAAACTGATTGGCCTGTGGGCATTGGTAATCGCTCTCAGAGTGCTGTATGGATGTTCGTCATAAATTTTTAATCTTCTTCTTATAAAGAGTGCTCGACATTTCGAGCTGACATCAACTACACCATAGCCTCCTTTCCTGGGTGGCAGTGTCGCTAAATTTATTTCAACTCTGAATATTTCACCTCGCCAGCCTACAGCCGCCATAGCTCTACTGGCTACTACATCGTTCACCGGTAGAATTTGGCCAACATACCAAATTTTGACAAGATTTTCCTGTTATAGAAGTTGACCCTACCTATTAGATTTTGTGTTTGACTGTCGCAGACGCGCCCTCGTCATTGTTAAAATATCTTCCACGCCGCTGCCGCCGCTTTCAGTGGACAATTACACAAATTCAAAAGTTCAAATGTTTGTTAAGCTTAAGGGACTTAACTACGGGGTCATTAGTCCCTAAACGAACAAACTACTTATGAACTACCTACAACTAAGGACGGCACAAATATCCATGCCCGAGGGGGGGATTCGAACCCCCGACCGTAGTGACCGTGCAGACCGTGACTGAAGCGCCTCAGTACCCTCGGCCACCGCGGCCGGCGACAATTACACATTACTATCTGCTGGTAGAACTTTAGCTTATAAGGCCGTGGTCCATAAAACTTTGCAGTTTTTCCTAACGTTTCGTCCAGAGCTGCATCGGACATCTTCGGAGGTCTTCCTACTTCCGTTGAGTCTTGTCGACTGATTCAGCGGAAGTAGGGAGACCTCCGAAGATGTCCGGCGCAGCTCTGGACGAAACGTTAGGAAAAACTGCAAAGTTTTATGGACCACGGCCTTATAACCCGGAAGTTCCACCAGCAGCTATGGCATACGGTCTTGAAATCCACCATTACACATTAGTATGCCAAGAAGTTTTAAGATGTCAGTCCGTTCGTATTCGTCTTTCCCAATGTTTGGGAAACCTTTCCCTAATGGTAGTAGTTTTGTCTTGCGTGTATTTAGTATCGATAATGACACATGTTCAAACTCTTTACAGCACGCAATTCCTGTGTGCAATTAAGGACTACTCCCACATTATCGGCATATGCCATGCATTTCACAATACTGCCATATACGTTTATTCCTTGGAGTTTGTTGTGTTAATGGGTCTACAGCAATAATGAATACAGTCATAGACAATGGCCATCCTAGACGAACAGATTTATCTTTGGGGACTGCTTTTGTGAGATGTCCTTTTATATTAATCTTCCATGTGGCGTTTCGAAGTAAATTTTTGATTATGTGTACAATTTTTTCCTTAAATCTAAAATGTGTCAGTACTTCGAAAAGGTACTGGTGCCTGAACCTGTCGAAGCCTTTGTTGGGATCTAAGGATAAGCGTGCCGCTTCTGGACCTGTGAGAGCACAGTAGCTTATCAGCTCCCTGTATTCGGTCATGCTGTGAAGGATCGTGCTTCCAGGAACTGCCGCTGTCTGTCTGGTATGCATTATTTGATGGAGCACTCGTTTAATTCTTCCTGCCATAACGCGAGCTACTTTCTTATAATTGGCGTTAGGTAACTATATGGGGCGGATTTTGTTAATATCGTTGCAGGGGTATTCTTTTGGGATAAGGACAATGATCCCTTCATCAAATCCACCTGGGATAGTTTGACCCTCTTTAATTTCATTACATATTTCGAAGAAAGATGTTTCCAGTAAATACCAGAAACGTTTATAAAATTCTACAGGTAATCCGTTCTCTCCGGGTGATTTGTTTCCCTATGCCTTCTTCATCGCCGATCTTATTTCTTGTCCGCTGGCATCCTCAAGTAATAACTCTGCATCCTGTGCGTTCAGACTGTCAAGAAGGTTATTCAGCATTTTTCTGATCAAATTGACATCAGTAGGCTCCGAATTTTACAAGTTCGTGTAGTATTCAGCTCCATATTTCCTTGTTCCTCCATGATCTTCCCTCTTCTTTCCTGAGACTGTGTACCAATTTACGCCTCTTTTGCGAGATGGTACAGAGAGGGTTCTTCCCCGGCCACGCTGTGATGGTCGGATTACGATGGCTTCCATCCGTTTGCGTTTCAACGCCGTTAATTTCGCCTTCACTCTTTCGATTTGTAGAAACTTTTCCTCTGTTGGGCTGCGACTCTCTTGAAGTTCCCTGAGGCAACGGAAGTAAAATTAGAACATACTGTATTCATCTTGATATCCTTCGTAAGAACATGTTTTCAATCAGCTTATGAGCCTCGATTTCGCACATGCGCACCACCATTCGGTTGTACTGAGGAGTTCCGTCGACGTCTGATGCAGATGTTCCACCCATCTTCCACGCGTAATTTCAAAGCATCAGCCTTGAGCACTGTTACGTTTAGTTTGCAGATATTTCGACCCAGAAAACCATTCTGTTTTCTTGTGGTCAGTTGACAATGGTACGCCGAGTAATCAGAGAAATACACTGGCCATGTTTTAGTTCCAGACGTACTTGAACTGAGACTGTGTGACATATATCCTATCAACTCGACTAGCTGAAGTTGGGGTGTAGAATGTAAAGCACTGGCAATCACCATTAACGATTTCTCAAATGTCTGCAAATCTCGTATTACACGACCCAGCTCCGCACTGTAATTAAAATTTGGTTGCTGATCTTTTTTGCTTCAGCACGCAGTTAAAATCTCCGACTAAAACCATTGCCTCTTCGCCCCTTCGTATTAAATATAGGAGGTCATATTCATAAAAATGCGCCCTTTCTTCCCTGGGTTGGTTGCCCGATTGAGCATAGATGTTTATAAACCGATTGAGCTATCCCGGCACGCTTGCGGTCAATTTACTCATAGATCAGCTAATGGCAGATGTCGGGCCACGTTGTCTTCGGGTAAAGCGCTCGACTGGAACCCGAAGGTTCGCGGGTTCGAAACCCGCTCGGACCTCAGATTTTTTTCAGTCCGTGCTTTAACCTATCCTTCACCTCTCAACGATGTGAGGAGTTGCCAGAAACGCCACGTGGTTCGGATTCCACATTAAGCTGTAGATCCCTTTCCCCGGTTGTATAACTGGGGCAGGCTAGTGACATGCAAGTCGCCGAAGTGACGTCCAATTGAAAGAGTTTGTGACACTTGCGGGGAGTGACGCTTGCGCGGAAAGGGAATGTGTAGACACTTGAGGGGAGACCCGGAAGCTGCAGGTAGTGGACAGAGTGTTCCAGAAGTAGGGGTACACCACCCCTAATCCACGCCCTCCAGCCGCTACCTGTGCCGTATTCAGGGAAAGGCCCTCCGGACCGGCCGTGCAATTTGTGATAATGTTTGATAATATCAATTTAATGCATAGAAGTATGAAATTACATCAAGACTACTTCCTGCAAACATTTCGACAAAAAAGTTGGCACTGAGTTTAGAAAAACAAAATTCTGGTATATTGGATTTTAACATTTTATCAAAAAATGAATGTTACTACAAGAGATACAGCCATTCAAATTTACGGGTACCATAACGTTTTCCCTTCCTGAGTAAATGAGATGCTTCTTGTAGTTTCAACATCACAGTAGCCTTTTTCTTGAATATTCTGAATATAAATCTTTACACAGACTTCTTGAGGAGGAGAGTGATACGGATATCTGATTGTAAACCACTGCCTATTACCATAGAACTTTTTGACTGTACTGAACAGGAGTTCCGCTTATTCCGTAATTTATATTTATACAGTTAACAGGCAATGCAATTTATAACCAACTATTGGCTGCCAATTTCGCTTCATTTTTCCTGGAAGTCTTGCAACTTGTTTCTCCCTGTTGGTTTATGCCAAGTTCGGAATAAAAGTGGTTGTATATGACGATGATAGAATTTATCTTTAGCATTTTTCGGTGTGTGACATTCCCTTCCGTATTTCATACATTTATTAGATGTATTTGCAATTCGAATACAGCGAAATCGTTTTGGGGGTCTCGAATAAACGCATCAAGTATGAAAAATGCTCATAGACTTATTATTAACGTTTTTTAATTGAAGGTTTAAGGTTGCATCTCCTATTAAAAAGCATAGTAGCTATTTTTAAAGAGATGGAAGTTGCGTGATAGTGGGGTTAACTACATAGCGGTCAATTACATCCACGTATCTGTGCAGGATGCCTAATATATTTATTGCTTGCGCAGGTGTCTTGATATACTTAGTGTTCTGATAATATGCTTTTAGGAGGTATGACTGTTGAAAGTCATCGTCTTGTAGTAGCAGAGAATGTCTTAATAACTCTCCAAACATTATCACTGTTAAAATACCGTATTGTTTTCAGGAGGAACACTCAACGTTAGAACAAGTTTCGTGTTACGATGACAGTGCTAGACGTCTTGGTGTGGCTGTATCCAGGAAAAGCCATTAGCCGCCCCAAGGGCCCCGGGTTCCCGGCAAGTGTCACTCCCCGCAAGCGTTCCAACCCCCAATTGAAAGACTTGTACCAGGCCAATGAGCCACACGAAATTATTATTATAGCTAAAGGCAAGCAAATCTAACTGCATTTGTCGAGACCTCAAAAGTGAAATTCTTTTCGAGAAATTCTGTTGAGAAAATTTAGAGGGCAGGGATTTGAAGCTGACTGCAGAACGATCTCGCTGTACATTTCAAATACAAGTTGTAGTGATACATTAATTAATTTTTTTTAAAATAACTTGTGCGATGCTTTTCGCTGACTTCTACCCTCTCTCTGCCAGCGTATCGATAAACATATGACATTTGTCACGTTCAACTTTTTTTGCAACAAGCTGAAGGGAGAGAGCGGAACTGTTCGTCACTTACTTTCTTCTCTACATCTACATCTACATCGATACTCTGCAAATCACATTTAAGTGCCTGGCAGAGGGTTCATTAACCACCTTCATAACTTTTCTCTACCGTTCCATTCTCTAATAGCGCGCGGGAAGAAAGAACACCTAAATCGTTCCGTTTTCGATCTGATTTCTCTTATTTTATTGGGATGGTCAAGTCTCCCTAAGTAGGTGGGTGCTAGCAAAATATTTTCATATTCAGAACTAAAAGTCGGTGATTGAAACTTCGCAAACAGATCACGCCGCAATGAATAACGTCCTTCTTTTAATGATTTCCACCCCAATTCGTGCAACATTTCCGTGACGCTTTCCCCCCCGTAACATGATAAAACAAAACGAGCTGCCCTTCTCTGAACCTTCTCAATATCTTCCGTCAGTCCCACCTGGTGAGGGTCCCACAAGGTGCAACAGTACTCCAAGAGAGGACGCACAAGTGTGATGTAGGCAGTCTCTTTGGTGGAGCTGGTGCATCGTCTAAGCGTTCTGCCAATGAAACGTAACCTTTGGTTCGCCTTCCCCACAATATTTTCTATGTGTTCTCTCCAGTCAAAGTTGTTCGTAATTGTAACTCCTAGGTATTTGGTAGAATTTACGACCTTAAGGTTTGACTGATTTATCGCGTAATTGAAGTTCAGCGGATTTCTTTTAGTGGTCATGTGTATTACTTCACACTTTTCTTTATTTAGTGTCAATTGCCAATTTTCGCACCAAGTAGAAATTTTGTCTAAATCGCTTTGCAGTTGTTTTTGATCCTCTGTTGACTTCACTAACCGATAAACGACAGCATCATCCGCGAACAGTCTAAGGGAGCTATTCAGATTATCTCCTAAATCGTTTATAAACACGAGGAAGAGTAGGGGACCAATAACGCTTCCCTGTGGAACGCCAGATATCACTTCTGTTTTACTCGATGACTTACCGTCAATTACAACGAACTGTGTCCTTTCTGATAGGAAATCGTGAATCCAATCGCACAATTGGGGAGATATCCATAAGCACGCAATTTCATTAGAAGCCGCTTGTGGGGTACAGTATCAAAAGCCTTCCGGAAATCCAGAAATATAGAATCGATTTGAGATCCCTTGTCGATGGCACTTAACACTTCATGTGAATAAAGGGCAAGCTGTGTTTTGCAAGAGCGATACTTTCTGAATCCGTGCTGACTATTGGTTAATAGGTCGTTCTCTTCGAGGTAGTACATAATATTCGAACAAAGTATATGTTCCAAAATCCTACTGCAAATCGACGTCAATGAGATAGGCCTGTAATTTTGGGGATCACTCCTATTGCCTTTCTTGAATATTGGAGTAATTTGGGCAACTTTCCAGTCTTTGGGTACGGATCTTTCGCTGAGTGATCGGTTGTAAATTATAGCTAAGTACGGAGCTATTTCATCAGCATACTCTGAGAGGAATCTAGTTGGTATACAATCTGGCCCGGAAGATTTATTTTTGTTTAGTGACTTAAGTTGTTTTACTACTCCAGGAACATCTACTTCTAAGTTTCGGATGCTGGCAGCTGTTCTTGGATTGAATACTGGAGTGTTCACTTCGTCTTCTTTGGTGAAAGAATTTCGGAAAGCTGTGTTTAGTAATTCTGCCTTAGCAGTACTGTCGTCGGTAGTATTACCATTGCTATCGCGTAGTGAAGGTATTGTTTGTGTTTTGCCGCTAGTGTACTTCACATATGACCAGAATTTCTTTGGATTTTCTGCAAGATTACGAGACAGGATTTCGTTGTGGAAACAACTATAAGATTCTCGCATTGAAGTCCGCGCTAGGTTGCGAGTTTCAGTAAAAGATCGCCAGTCTTGCGGATTCGGTGTCTTTTTAAATTTTGCATGCGTTTTTCTTTGTTTCTGCAACAGTGATCTGACCTGTTTTGTGTACCACGGGGGGTCAGCCCCCTCTTTTATTAATTTATTTGGTATAAATCTCTCGATTGCTACTGATATTATGTCTTTGAATGTAAGCCACAACTGATCTACACTCGCATTTTTAGTTTTGAAGGACTGGAGACTATCACTCAGGAAAGCGTGAAGCGAATTTTTATCTGCTTTATTGAATAGATATATTTTTCGTTTATTTTTGGTGCATTTGGGAATTTCGATATTCAGTCTCGCTACTACAACTCGATGTTCGCTAATCCCTGTATCTGTTTTGATGCTCGGGATCTCCTTAATATGTTAGGAGGTGTTCCAGGATTTTGCTTGATTATTGTAAGTGTGAGCTTAGTTTTTTTTATTAATTTCAATAAACCCCCACAGTTAATTTGAAATATCTTACTTACTTACAATCCCTTCTCCATTCGCAATAATTTTAAAGTTATTTATTTTCAGAAGATCCAGTACTTCATAAAGTGATGCTCGGGTATTGTTGCGATTTGTTTTGCGATTGTACTAGAACATTCTCTGTGCAACTTTTATTTATTTCGTGTCTATGAATGGTTTATAACATTTTAATGCCTGCAGAAAAATCTTCGCGATGTTAATGAAGTCCGATAATTTTGCAATTTATGTCAACTATCACGATTAATTTTCAACACGGTCATAGAACAATAGTAAACGAAACGCACAATCCCAGCATCAATTTATCGAAGTAATATTCCCGTCAGCTAGAATCACTACAGAACATGACCGAAATATTTGTACCAGCTCTCAATAAGGTAAAATTTAGATTTCGCCGACTTCTTGTGTAATGTTGCTTTCTGGTGTTGTATTTGCTACCGAGATTACGACCGCTACCATTTAATGGCGGAATCCAATAATTTTGTTTAAATTGTCCCTTCCTTGTCAAAATTGCTCAGTATTTTCATTTAAAAATATTTCACTACCTGGTAAAATTTCATTTGCGGTCCCCAATCTCAACTTTAGTACCCAACACCCATTATCATAAGAAAGCAGCATTAAAAAATATTCAAATGTTTGTGAAGCTAATGGAACTTAACTGTGGGGTCATCAGTCCATAAACTTACAAACTACTTATGAACTAGCTAATACTAAGGAAGGCACAAATATCCATGCACGGGGGGGGATTCGAACCCCCGACTGTAGTGGCCGTGCAGACCGTGACTGAAGCGCCTCAGTCCCCGCGGCCACCCCGGCCGGCCGCGGCAGGCTGTACATTTCGCGTAAAGATTACAAAGAGAAGTTAAGAAATCTCTCTAGAACAGCAATCTGCTGCTCCTCTCCCCCACAGGGTGTATCCTCGTTGAAACCTGCGAGTTCCTTCGTCTTGGCTGCACTCCGCCAGGTATCCGCGTTGTCAACGGAATTTGAGAAAGTCGACAGCTCTCGTAGCCTTACGCAGCAATCTTTTTGTTTCGTCAATGTTCCGTCTATGAAATTTAGTTGGAAACTGAAGATTTTCTCGTTCCAATTGTGTCCTGTTGCGTTATAGCCAATGGCACTGGTAGTGGTTTAAGTGACTTCTGATATAATATACAATCAACTTCTTGAATGAGTGTGACTTCGTACCCCAAAGTTGACTAACATCCAAGCAATAAAAATTATGTTAACAGATAATGTAAGTTTTCCTATTCTTCCTCTTCATAATCCACAGTTGGTTACATTAATACAAGACTGGTTCCCCCAATAAAATTTCAGTAAAATTGGCAAACCGAAAGTAGTATCACGTTTTCTATCGAAATACCGTGCCTGGTTCACGATATTGCACCCTAAGACATTTTTCTTCTACAGCATTTCTATAACTGCAATCGATATTGCATTGCCACAAATCGTGTAACTTCAGTGACAATTATTCCTGTAAGTTTTTTAGACACATTCAGAGTTCACTATAAAGAAATCCTCACGTAAGGAAAAATCAATTTCACGTCTTAAATCAATATTGAAAAGTCTTAAAAACAGTTCGAAATCTTGTTTTCTACTTTTTTAAACATATCTTCACATATTCATGATCGCGTAAATTGGTAATACAAATCACTTCTCGAAGATAACATTTTAATACAAAAAATCTGACATTCCAACAAGTTTTTACATTGTTAATATTTATAAGAAATTGTCAATCGCCGTCTGCAGCGGCAGGCAGTATCTTAGAGTTCAGCGCGCCGACCTTCGGCTAATCAACGATAGCGACCAGTATCATCTCGCTGACGTCGGCGGAGTACCCGTGACGACGTACGTTTGGAACAAACAAAGGCGAATGAAATTCACAAAAGAATGTGTTCTCAAACAGTTATAACAATACATTCTTTTATTGGTCAACAAATAAATGCAAAACTGAGCTTTATCAGAAAAATAGCGGACGATTGAATATACTTCCCACTACAACGTTGTACTTCGTGGACATCCATATCCACGCCTGTGGGTGAGAGAATGTTGGAGTGACCGTTGCAACCAGCATCGTTTCACAACCGATGCGCCACGTCCAACTTGTTTGACAATTGAACCATCCCGCCACTCGGAAGGCCGCAATCTGACTCCTTAGAAACTCGGTTAGTTGGCTGTAGGCAGCACGAGCACTTCTCAGAGGCATGATGGCTGCATGCTTCACCCACTGTTACCACACTGAGCCTTATGGTAGAGAACACACCCTGTTAAAGGGTACACACGGAGGGCCCACTGCCGGATCTGTCTCTACGCTGTCTGTTTGGTGGACGATGTTGAAACCATCATCATTACTTCTACTATCACCCAGGTGGCATCGGGCAAGGTCGGATAAAAATCGACAACTTCACTGCAGATGTATAATTTCTATCGCCATGTATTTGCTTTATTCTTCCATATTTATTAATTAGCTTATATGCCCGTGTTCGCAACGGTTGTTAAGAAGGTCCTGTGTATATCATGGTTCTTTGGGTTCCGGACATAGGTCAGCAAAAACACAATCCTTGTTGGATCTCTCTGTCAATAAACTCAGTTCTCCTAGCCAAGATGTCAAATTTAAGTAGAAGTCATTGTCGAAAACGGTGAATTTTCATAAAGTTTTCATGCTAAGAGTGAAATTAATGTAAGTCCGTGCTTCGGAACAATGTAAATTCAATGTTAGGTTGTGTTCATAAAGTTACACATTGCAACAGCAGCGCCGAAAGCGGCTGACAAATTAAATTTCTGAAAACAATATTGCATAAGTGCGAATATTGATTTGTAACAGTTTTCACAAATATCTTGCTGGCCGCGGTGGCCGAGGGGACTAAGGCGCTCCAGTCACGGTCTACACGGCCACTACGGTCGGGGGTTCGAATCCCCCCCTCGGGCATGGATATTTGTGCCGTCCTTAGTATTAGCTAGTTCTCAAGTAGTTTGTAAGTTTAGGGACTGATGTCCCCGTAGTTAAGTCCCATAAGCTATGCAAACATTTATTTATACAAATATCTTCTTGAATAGGAATTTGGAATGAATTGTAAGACTGTGTGAATCATGAGACTTTATACAAAAGAGTTTCGCGTGAAAGTGCTGGTCATAATGAGATGTGACAACAACGGATGTATCTGATTCAGTAAAATTTGACTTTATATCCTGGCGACCTCGTGTTTTTATGTTGGCAACATCAATAACACGATATAAAACCGTTGCAAAGATGACCGAACCACATAGAGTGTACATAAATACTGCTGTTCCTGCTGTATGCTTGATTTCAAGACAAAATATTTGCGTGTCACGCGATTCCCTTATGACGATGTCACATGATTCTCGTTATTCAACATCTGCTGCCAACATTATCACAGGAGGCAGCCGGGATATGTGTAGGACTACGTCGCATAGAAGACCCAGCTGTCAAACGATAACACCTTTCACAGCAGAGTGTGTCGCGGCTATATGTATCAGAGATCACTGATTAGCACAGACCAGTGAGCTTACTGGCACAGGCATATCAATATCTATGGCCTAAGAGACATTCATTAATGTATGTCTGTGTTTCCACCACGCTTCCAAGTCAGTCATCAATGTTCCACAAGTATTTTTATCTTTGAGTCTATCTGGATTTTTATCTTTGTTTTGTGTCTCTGTTCATAGTCGGTAATGTGTGGTTGACGGAAACATGTGATCTATTTAAAAAATGGCATATTTGATATTCCTCGTCGTTATTAAAGTCTGGAAGGACCGCATTGTCTGATGATTGAAAGAATAAACAGATTTTGACTCGTGCCGTAAAGTTCGTAAGTCACAGAGTACATAGCTTTTCCTAAGAGTATTTATTGCATATTTTGCGAATTTTTGCTCGTCACACTGACTCACTGCCACGAACCGCGACCAAACTCCCTTACTAACATCATTAGACCAAGGGCTATCTACCACCACAAGCACGAATGGGTGGCAGTATGTGGTCATGGAGAAAAGTGTGTCAGCACGTACACACACAACCCTTTTATATAATAGATATAGATTAGTTGTAGCTACAGTTACTGCAAATGACACAGGTCTAAGTACCGTACATGAATGGGGAAGAGCTTTCTTATAGGTGAGTGGAACAGAGTACCAAGATGAGCTGTAGCAAACTAGTCTCCAGTGTGGAAACCAGAACATCATTGAGAACTGTTGTGGTACAAGGATTTTGGGGTAAATAGAAATGCGAAGTGTAAATTAGATTGTAAATAATTTGGTGTAAAAGAACCAATCTGTAGCTGTTCCAGTATCAGGCATATTTTGTAATAGCCTAATCTTTAAACAACGAGAGAAATGATAGACATAGTTAAAATGTTGAAAACGGATGCATGTATTTGTAATTACTTCGACTTCCAAATGGTGAATCTATAGTAATAAACTAAGATGAATGTATCAGCAGATAGGCATAATTTTCTAAATAATTACGCGCGGTTACCGGTTTCCACAAGTGAGTGACTGAGCCTTCCATTATCAGTTGTTTCCAGTTTAATATTAGAGTTTTAACTGCGGTACGACTATTCGATTGCTACGCTGAGAAATGGCAGGTAGCTCATTGACAGAGTGTAGTAGGCCTTCCTGGTTACGTGGTGTGCAGCGGATCGGATGCCACCAACGCATTTCTTCCTTGACGTAGTATTTTTTACCGCTCATAACAAAAAATAAACATCATTGGAAGGTGTTACTCATCTGACCTTTCATAAAACTAAAAATGAGGCATTGGTATGACCTCCCATTAAAATCAAAATAATATATTGGACGCTACGTATATCTTCATTATTTTGTCCACATGCCATCCGGATCCTTCGAGGCATAGAATCTATAAGTCTGCGGAAAAATGCCTCGTTCATGGCAATTCTTTCCCATGAAGAATAAACCAAATCCCACAAGGCACCCGCGGTTCTTGGAGGAGGATCTGTGCAATTACCGCCGACCGCAGTGGCCGAGTGGTCTGCACCGCGCCAGTCACAGTGTGAACGGCCACTACGGTCGGGGGTTCGAATCTCCCCTCGGGCATAGATATTTGTGTCGTCTTTAGTATAAGGTAGTCTGTAAATTTAGGGACTGATGACACCGCATTAAGTCCCTCAAGCTTAACAACCACTGAACATTTCTGTCCAATTATCCCACACAATGTACTTGAGTTTAGTTCATACGTTCTCTATGTGATTAGATCAGGTGACTTTGGAAGCCATTCCATCTTCTTTGGAAACATCTCTGAATCCTAATGCCGGTTTGCGATGGATGATTATCTTGTTGGTAAATGAGACGTCCTTCGGTGTACCAAATTCGAGTCCAGGAATAAGAAATGTTCGTATCATGCTAAATTGAACTTGTATTGGATTCGTTCTAAGGTTCCTGCACCAGTAGAAGACATCCAGCTCCAACATGTCACACTTGTGCCCGATTCTAGCGCGTGTAGCCACGAAGCGGGCGTCATATCGTTGCCTATCTGTGCGGTAAACAAGAACAGCACCTCTGCTTGGACTCAATTGTGCTCTCATCGGTGAACATGACTTTCTTCCAATTGACATTTTCTCAGGAACTTACAATTGCCAGTCTGTCCACGGCATGATCGTCAGAATGGTTCTTTGCTGAGAGCA